>CM077082.1:122760181-125160181 GCA_039513925.1 Platanthera zijinensis
ATGCTGGGGAAGATTAATTCATTTAAGATAGCCCAAAGCATGATTTAAGATATGCAGTAAAGCCTGAGGAAGTGATACTGGTAGGTCTTGTTTGGTAGGTATAGATTTTCCATAGATTAATTAGAGAAATCGGCCAAATACAGAAGCATTGAGTGAAGCCAGTCACTCAACACCTCAAAAAAAAGAGGCGGCAAAGGCAGAAAGTGTTGAGTGTGAGCTAACTCAATGCCTTCATACAGATGAAAATCAGCTAAGTATAGAAGCGTTGAGTGAAGGTTGTTCACTCAATACCTCATCAAGAAGGCAGGTAGAGTTAAGGATGAAGGCTCACTCAACGCACTCAACGCTAAAGATGCAGAATTTTGCTAATTCCAAAAACGTTGAGAGATGAAGGCTCACTCAATGCACTCAACGCTTGAGATGCAAAATTTGGCTAAGTACTTTTGCGTTAAGTGACAAGGCTTCACTCAATGCCTGATCATCCAGTCTAAATTTTTCTAAGTCCAGAATAGCTGAGTCTTGTTGACGTCAGCAGAATTAAAAATGTTGCGGGAAATATACAGAATGCGATAAATGACATTGCTTGCCTCCAGTACTACATTTAATGCAAAAGCAAGGTAGTAGATACCAACTCCTGGTGGGGCCCACTGGTAAAAGAGTCGTTGATCGGCAAAATAGAAAAAGGAGAGATCGAAGAAGGAAAATTTAACTTTTGGAAAAGCTCTGCACTTCGTCTTCTTCCTCTCGCCATTGTTGTAGAGCCTGGATAAAAAGTTCAAGTTGTTGATCTGAAAGTTGAGTAAAGTTAGTTGTTGTCATCTTCATCCTCAATAGCAAGTTTGGAGAAATTTCTCTGAGAAAGAAGAAGCAGCCAAGGGCTTACCCTAGCTGTAGTTATTTCACAGTTCAAGCAGAGTAAATCCTGAAGCTCAATTTCTAAAGATGTGAAGAAGATATTTGTACTGAGGTTTCTAAGTACAGATGGAGGAAGACACATAGATCATATCTCTGGTTTCTAAACATCATCAACAACCTTTCCATCTCTGTAGGATCCTATGGATCTTAGCATAGGCATATTTAATAAAGGCTGAGGTAGGATCCATGTGCGGATCTAAGTGTAGGGCAGTTTTCCTGAGGTAGAATCTGTTTCAGATCTGAGGTAGGAGAGCCATTCTCTCTGAGATGTAGGGCCTTTGTACATAAGTTGTAGGATCCTTCTGTGGATCTGAGGTAGGGCCTTTATGCTTGAGTTGTATGAGAGTCATTCTCTCTTAGTTGTAGGGTTATTCTCCTAGCCTGAGTTGTATGGCCTTGGCCTGAGGTAGTATACTTTGGATCTGAGTTGTAGGGCTTTGTGCCAGAGCTGTAGGTCTTGGAGGAGACTGAGAGATCCTGCGGGATCTGTGTTTTTAAGCTCTTAGGAGCCAAGATTGGAGAAGTGCCTTGTCTAACACACTGTTATAAAGGTGGGAGGGATAGTGGACATACCCATAATCTGGGGAACCACTATAAATCTTGTGTGTGTTGTTTGTGTTCTTGAAAGCAAGCTAACTAAGCTAACTCACTCAACACACCTAAAATACAGAGAAAGTTAAAGATAGTCATTAAAGACTGAAAAACCTATTCAAGCCCCCCCCCCCCCCCTTAGGTGTTTAGCTATCCTTGAATCTAAAGACTTTCAAGTGGTATTAGAGGAGGTTTCTAAAAAAGTAATTAACAGTCTGAGTTGATCTCCAAGGCTAGCTAAAAGGTTATACTTTTGGGTTCAGGAGTGAACTATAAGGAGCTGGGTTCCATGAAGCTTCCAATTTGAAGGAAGGAAGACTTTGGGATCTAGAAGGAGAGGGTCAGGTTGTTCATGGAAGTAGCTTATTCTAGGATCTTCATCACTATCAAAGAGGGACCTTTCATCCCCATGAAAGTCTCAGCTCTTGATGCAAATGTCCAGACACCAAAGACTTACTCTAAGATGACTAAGGATGAATTCATCCTTGCCACCATAGACAAGAGAGCACAGAACATCATAGTCAGTATTATTAATGATTCAACATTCTAGAATCTTGTCCACTGTAAGACTTCAATGGAAATGTAGTACACACTGGTGGTCTACATAGAAAGGACTGAAGGAGGTCAGGGATGACAGAAAGTCCCTACTCAACAAAGAGCATGAAGCCTTCAAACAGGGCAAAGGAGACAGCATAGCCATATGCTATGAAAAAATCTTTAGAATTATGAATGAGTTAAGGACCTATGGGAGGGTCTTCAACTAGTAATAATCTCAAGAAAATTCCTCAGGTCTCTAACTAAGAGACGGGACACAAAATCTGTGCCATCAGGGAGATGTCTAAGGGGCTGATACTCCACCTCACACACTATTTTGGAAGCTACTCTCATATGACAGAGTAAAAGTGAGCTTACCTGTCAGAAAAGTAGTAGGTAGCAAGTTCTTTTTCAGACTAACATGCACCTAGGGCCCAATAGATATGGGGTCCTAAGGTTAATTGAATTATGTATTGCAGGTTAGTCCAAGTGCCCATACCCCTATATGATACTTAGACAGTGGATATTCAAGCACATGACTGGATAAGGAGTAATCTAAAGGAGTACACTCCAGTGAAGGATGGACACCATAGCAATCTTTGGTGGTTCAGATAGAGGAGTGTACAAGATGTTTTTATGGTATGATCACCAATGGCATAGTCTTATCACAAAAGTGGCTTATGAGAAAGGGTTGCAACACAACATAATAAGCATAATCCAACTATGTGATCTTGGCAATGACATTGAATTCCACAAGGATGAGCACCAAATTAGGAGGTCAGGTGACCAAGAGGTTATCTTGACAGGCACTATGAGTGGAAATGTCTATTTTCTAAACTTTTTGTGTTTAAGCAAAGACTCTCCTTTTTGTCTAGTTGTAAATGGGAAAGTCTCATACTGTGTCCAATGGCATAAGAGGCTAGCTCATTTGAACTATAAGACCATTGGTAAGCTCTTTAGTGAAGAGTTAGTTAGGAATGATCCTAAGATGAAATGCATTAAGGAAGGCATTTTCTTTGCATGCGAAAAGAACAAGCAGACCAAAGCTTCCTTCAAGAGCATTGGGACCAAAGTCTCTGTGAGGTGTTTATACCTCCTGCATATGGACTTATTTGGTCCTATGCCAGTGCATAGTATAGGTAAAAAAAGTCTACACCCTTGTGGTTATTGATGACTTATCTAGGTTTGCTTGGGTTTTCTTTCTTAAGAAAAAATCTGAAACCCTTGATATCTTCAAGACTTTTATCAAGCAAATTCAGAATGAATTGGACAGTACTATAGTCAAAATCAAAAGTGACTATGGGACTGAATTTCAGTCTGAAAGCATGACAGAGTTCTGTGAAGATCAAGGGATTCATCAAGAGCTTTATTCTCCAAGAACATCCCAGCAAAATGGAATTGTTGAGAGGAAGAATAGAACTCACATAGAAGCTAGTAGGACCTTGTTAAGTGACACATCTCTCCCAAAATAGTTTTAGGCTAAGTTAGTAAATACTACATGTCATGTCCTTAATAGAGCTTCTATCACCAAGAGCCATAAGAAAAATCCCTATGAGATCTTGATAGGAAGAAAACCAAACCTGGCCTATCTCAGGATCTTTGATAGTAAATGTTATGTGTTAAATAATGGAAAGTCCTATGTGACTAAGTTTTCTACAAAGTCCTATGATGGGATATTTGTTGGGTACAACAATAATAGTAAGTCCTATAGGATCTACACTTGAAAATTTCAGTTGTAGAAGAGTCTGTTAATATAGTATTTGATGAGTCAACTATGATTAACAATGAGCTATCTAGCTCTTCATGTAGACCTGCAGGTATAGAGCCGATGATGTACAAGCTAACCATCAAGGAAGCTGCTCCAACAGTCCAAGATAAAGCTGAAGGAATGAGCATTCCAAAAGAAGTACAATGCACATATGATGTGGACGAAGATCAGTAAGATGGAGCCACTGAAGCTTAATATTGTTGGGTACATTGAAAAATATGTATCAGATTTAGAGAAGCCTCATCTTAGTCAATGATATGCATCAATTTGTATTTGATAGATGTTTGAGTTACATTATGCAGGTTCAAGAATTTGATGAAAATTTTCTAAGTACAAGTGTCGACACTTGTGAAGAAGTTGTGTCGACACCCAAGCTAAGTCGACACTTATGAAGGAGTTGTGTCGATACCCAAGCTAAGTCGACACACTGGACTTGTGTCGACACATCAACTCTCAAAGTGCTGTGTCGAGATCATAAGCAATTGTGTCGACACACTGGACTTGTATCGACACACACGCAATGCCATCTGTACACACTCAACATCATCTGTCGGCAACATCTATGTCAAGACCAGAAGGACTTGTGTCGACACACAGGACTTGTATCGACACACACGCAACGCCGTCTAACATACACTCAATGCCATCTATCTGCAGCAGTTATGTCGAGAACATGAATACTTGTGTCGACACACTGAACTTGTGTCGACACATACAACAGAAGAAGTGTCGAGTAGTAGAAGATTGACTGAGTCGACACATTGAATGTTGTGTCGACATCATGAAGACTTGTGTCGACACTTAGCCTATATATGTCGACACATGTAAAGAAGTTTGCAGAGTAGAATGTGCTGAGTTGGAAAGTCTTTGATGAATAGAGTGACTTGACTGATGACTCGACAGCTGTCATAACCAACCGGTCTGACACCTCTATCAGAACTGTCAGAAGGTTGTTACAAACCGAATCAGCCGGTAACAATTGGGAAACTCTATATAAGAGTCAGATTGATGACAACAATAAGATGAATGATACAACATAAGAAGAAGAAGAAGAACACTAGAGAATTCTTCAACAAGAATAGGGAAAACCCTTACGAAGGCAGATCCAGAGCTGTCTGCAAGAAAGATTAAGAATTCATTCTGAATTTAAGGAAGAAGCTGACTGAAGATCATCTTCTACATAAAGTGAAGATCCACCATATTTTGTTCTATCAAGAAGCTTTGAAAAGCAAAGTCAGGTTGGATCAGAAGGGTCAGTTCATTCAAGAACTGATCAAGAAGGCTACACCAATAGAGAAATCTAGCTGGTGAATTTTCTGTATCTTTATATCATTCAATTTCTTATAGGATCTATTGTTAGATCTGAGTTATAAGCCTGAAATTATAAAGGCTGAGGTAGGGCTGATGTAACATCCCATTTCCGGCTAGACCCCTGGAGGTGGTTTTGTCATAACAGAACCTTAGGAAACCCAGGAATTGAAGATTATCGACAAAAATTTCGAGTCAAGGGGTGGTCACGCCCATGGCCGATCCGTCATGCCTGTAACCTAGGGCGTGACCCCTTCGATGATCGTCGACCTCAGGAAGACGATCGTCGAGCTCAGAAATGTCAACATGGGCCTGACACGCCCGTGACCGGTCTGTCACGCCCGTGACCTAGGGCGTGACCCCTTCGACGATCGTCGACCTCAGGAAGACGATCGTTGAGCTCGGAAATTTCATCATGGGCCTGACACGCCCGTGACCGGTCCATCACGCCCATGACCTTGGAATGGCGTTGAGTGAGCTAAGCTCACTCAACGCCGTGGGCTGGATGGCGTTGAGTGAGCTTAGCTCACTCAAAGCCATAAGCTGGATGGCGTTGAGTGAGCTTAGCTCACTCAAAGCCATAAGCAGGATGGCATTGAGTGAGCTTAGCTCACTCAAAGCCATAGGTTGAAGGGCATTGAGTGCACTGACTGCACTCAATGCCATCTGGTGTCGGCAGGAACGGCGTTGAGTGAGCTAAGCTCACTCAACACAGTAGACTGGATGGCGTTGAGTGAGCTTAGCTCACTCAATGCCGTAAACGGTCAGGCGGGATGGCGTTGAGTGCGTTGAGTGCACTCAACGCCATAAGCTAAACGGTGTTGAGTGTACTGACTACACTCAACGCCATTTGGTGTTGTCTGGATGGCATCACTCAACGCCATAACCTGGACGGCATTGAGTGAGCTAAGCTCACTCAACGCCATCGTCTAAAAAGACATATTCCGGGTGGCGTTGAGTGAGCAGAGCTCACTCAACGCCATAATCCGGATGGCGTTGAGTGAGATGAGCTCACTCAATGCCATAGTCTGGAATGGCGTCGAGTGAGCAGAGCTCACTCAACGCCGTAGCCTGATGGCGTTGAGTGAGCTGAGCTCACTCAACGCCATTATACTTAGACTTTTTCTGGCATTTTTACTTCTAGCTGGGTGCTGGTTTAGCTGAACCGGGCCGGTTCAGGAGTGAGCCGTCTTCTCCAATAAGACCTGATAAGTTTAATTTAATTTAAGTTGACATGTCATGCCGTGCCACGTGGACCGCCGGTTTTGCAAAAGGACGGTTGCGGTCATGGTCGAAAGCTTGTAGTCACGGCCATGAATGGCATTTGATGCCATGACTCTTTCCCTTCCCCTGAAACTGCTGGATTCAACTCCTCTCAGGGAGAGGAGGAGTTTCCAGCCCTCCTCCAGCTGTCATAGAACCGTTTCAGCCCCCCTCCATCATGGTCGAGCCAAGCTTCTATGGGCCATTAATGGCCACCAGCTTTTGGCCGATCCCCCTCCTTGCCCAAGCTTTTAAACATCTTCAGAGGCCCAAGGGGAGTTTTTCCCAGTGTTACCCGAAGTTTTCAAGCCTCCCCTTGCTGTTGAAGAATTTCCGGCGACGCCACCACCGCGCAAATGGCTTCCCGACGGTCTGCACGCCTCCAACCCGCGAACAAGGTCCTCCCCTCCCTCTTCTTCTGCGGATAGATCTTAGAAATCATTAGGAGAGATATCGGGCTCAAAAGAGCCGGATCGGGTGAGTGTTTCCACGGTTTTCCAAAATTTTATGGTGGCGGGTTCGCCGGAAACCACCTCTCCTGCGACCGTGCCGCCGCCCGACGGTAGCCCTCACCTCAACAGAGGAGGTGATGGTGGTGGCCGGCCAGGGAGATGGCTGGGTGGCCAGGAAATGGCTTTAGAAAAGCTACCAGTTTCAAGCTTTTTTTTAGGTTGCTGGTTCGGGCTAAAGAAGAAGGTGAACAGTAGCATTTTATTATATTATATATTGTATAATTAGGAATTAATTCCCTTTACTGTGCACTAGGTTTAAACTGAAAATTATTGCCCGTAGGGGCCGAAACATAAAAAGTGGTTAACATAGAAAATTTAGCCCTTGAAGTCTAGTTTAATTCAAAATTAATTTCACTCGATTTGGAGTCCTGGTTAGACCACAGCACACTTTTTGGTGAGGTCTATCCATGGGGCTGTCTTGACCTTAGAAAAATTCCCCACTCCAATCTAGTCATCAAAATGACTTGAAATTTGGGGTGTGGCCTAATCTTACCTATATCTAAGTGCTATCCAAAAAGTAGGATTTTTGGAAAATATTTTTCTATGGTTTTTAGAAAAATTCAATAATCCTAGCATAATTTAATTAGATGGCTAAATGACTTCCAAACCCTCCCAAATTTTGGTGAGTGGTCCCTGGGTTTATCATAAGGTTTTGTTAAAAATTTTATCTTATTTGGAGATGTTTTGATTAAGTCTTTATCCCACCCTAGGTTGATCCTTATAGGATAATTTAGGATCAAACACCCCCTTGGTATTTGAGTGGCCATATCACCTCAACAGGGGCTAATATTTTGGTCACTGACTTTTTAGGGCATGACACACCCTCCAAGGGAGTTTGGGGTGGTTTGGTGTAGGGTAGCCCTAGAACCCTTGGGAAAATCCCTTAATGGTGATTTTGGGGTTGTGAAGGTCATGGGGTCAAATGACCTTGGACTGACTTAAAATTTGGTGGAGAGAACCATAGGGCCAGTATAGTTCTCTGGACAAAATTTTAGGGTATTTGGAGACAGCTAGGCCACCTAAAATTTTAACCCTAGTTTAGGTCACCAACTTTAATTTGAATTATTAAGCTATCAAATGAACTTCAAATCAAGTAAAATTGGAGTATGGTGATTTTTAATCTAAATGGCCATGTTATAATTTTGTTGAGATTTTTGGGTTAATTTATACAGTACTTCATTTACAACCCTAGTTGTGCCCTAGATATTTATTTTGATGATTCTGGAATTTCTGTTTACTGGAATGTTATGAAATCTTGGATTAGGGCATATCATAGCATGTTATACCTTTTGTATTTTTCTTGGAAGTTTTAAATGATTATTTTGGGTACATATCTCTTAACGTACTAGTTGTGACATTTAGTCAAAAATACAAATAATGTCCAATTACTATCTGAAAAATTATGAAATTTGGTCAGTGGGTGTTTAAAATTATGATAGTCACCCTGTAATTTTCTCTGGAATTTTAAATGATTAAAAATAGCATCTCCTTCTCTAAGCTAGGAAAGTCGGTATTTTACATTAAAATAGTTTCAGAGCCCAAATGTTTGATAAATATTATGGGACTTGGATTCTGATGGTTTTAGGTCACCATAAAGCTTCTATAATTTTATTGGGGTTTTTGGATACATATTTACAGTACTTCCTTCATAATATAGTAGAAATGGCCTAAAATGGTAAATTAGGAAATATAGGCCTAAACACCTCTGGAATTTCTCAAAACTTGGAATTGCTGTTTAAATGTCTCATAGGATTTTTACTGAATTTGGGATGATTTATTGTTAGCTCATTAGTGCACTTCATGTTCATACTAGTGCATTTGGAATCTTAGAATAAATAAATTAAATGCCCGATAAATAGGAAAATTTGGAAATCTTGGTCTTAGCTATATTAGGTTGTGATAGACCTCCAGTAAATACTATAGGAGATTCGAAAGACAAATTGGAGTACCTCCCCTCATACTCCTGTCGTATCTTAGGATGGTCTGCATATAGTAAAACCACGGAAACTGAACTAGAGTGGATAATGAACTTTGAGAGATGAAATTTTTGGTAGTTGCTGGTTGGTTAGGGCAAGCTAAGTTAAGTTCATTATTAGAGGTCAGGATAAGTAGAGTGTGAGACTGGTTAAGGATAAGGGCGTACGGGAACGACCGAAAGATCGTCCACCCGAGTAGTAGTGGAAGAGTCTTAATACGCTAGGGTAGATCTAAAGCAACTTAAAAGGATCGGGTAATGGGTATCAACCAATAACAATAAGTGCCTTGTGAAAGGGAACGGTGGGCTTCAGCTACCATCATAGTTCCTAGTGCCCTTTGAGAGCCCTTCACGGGGAATACGGGGGCAGTCCTGGGCTAACGTAAACTGTAGAAATAATAATCTAAAGAGAACCTAGTATGATTAGGGTTACACACACATACACCCCGTTAGCTAGGAAGGTAGAATAATTGGTTTGGTTGTCATTCAGACGGTAGCTCTGAAGGTAGAAGCACGGACGGGACAGTCCGGGGAGCCGAGGGCTCGAGGGTTGGAGTACAGAATAGAGGTGGTGGGTCTTCGATATCTAATTGTCGTTCACACCGACATCGGTACGTTGACTCGGCGGTGTGGGACACTTAGCCAAAGAAAGTCTAGTGGATATAGCCAGTAGTAGTACGCGGATACTCTAGGTTGTGTTCTTCTAGGGGCGTACGGAAGGGCTAGGCCCGGTAGTGTGGATACCCGCCTAGGAGTGGGGGGCCCGACCCACTGTCTCCGTTTGCCACTACGGAGGTTCCTGGGAGTGAAGCTAGCTGCCCGAACAGGGGGAACTAAAGGTCTGTGCGCATAGAGACGTATGCGTGAGTTGCACTTGCATGAATCATGGCATAGCATATCACTACACTCATATTTGCATACAACCGACACCCCAACGTATAAATCGGTATGGGATTTTTTATACGATGGGAGCTTTGCAGAAGACCCCTTAACTTATAAGTTTGTATGGGCATTCATATAAGTTAAGGTTACTTACTTCTTTATTTTTGTTCTCTGTCTGCCTTCTTATATATCTACCACTTATTACATGTTTTCTTTATTACTTACTGCCGTAGAATTGCTAGTTGTACTTGTTCTAGTTAGTTGTTAGAATAACTCCCCTGTCATCTGCTTGATTATTCTCCACCTTTGTAGCTTCCCTTTCCTTCTCTTCGCTCGGTGCTTAGGAGCCGTGGGGGTAGGGGTAGGGGATGATAGGGCTTAGTCTTTATGACTAATGGTTTTCGAACCACAACATTACAGGAGCTCCGGATGGGAGACAGGGACAACCAGTCCAGGGACCGGCACCAGCAGAGTATGGTGTGCATGGAGGTGGGTCAGTCTAGCACCGGTGCACCTACGACCAGCTCCGTGAGTGATTAGTACCTTTATAGTTCTGCGATGAGTGATTTGTAGTGAGGACTCTGATGTACCGGGCTTGAGCCCGTTTATCTATATTTCATCTGAACCGTATCTTGCAGTACTTCAATTATCTATTTCCTGTTATTATCTACTGATGGACTAGATGTGATTTCACTTTTATACATGCTTCTGTGGACTTGTTTACATTTATGTATAATTACTTCTCTCTCTTGTGATCGAAAAGGGCCGGCAGAATTAGCATTTTGTAGTGGCAGCCTTCCCGTGAGTCGGTGCCACCGCAAAGCGGCAGTTCTGGGCTAAGACCCCGGTGTCGAGAAAAGGGAAAAAAAGGGGGTCTTACAAGTGGTATCAGAGCAGACCTCGATCGAAAGAGAAGTAGTCCACAAAATCTTGGGCTACCCCCGTGCGAGCTTAGTTTGCGGACAAACTAGCAGCAGAAGCAGTGGTGTGCCCATAAGGGAAATCACATGTGAAATTCCATCCTAACCCTTCTTAAAATTCCATTCATTCGCTCTCTAACAAATGGAATTTTTACTTGTAGCCTGCGACGAACCCTACATCACAGCAGGGGACACCCCAGGCTCCGAATGTGGTCCCGCCTCCGCCGGCTCCAGCTCCGTTCTAGCAGACGGAGATGGGGCAAACACTGAAGGCCATTCTAGAGGCCTTCAGAGCTCAGCAAGCCCCGGCTCCACAGCCAAACCCCGGGGCCAATTGGATGACTGTCTTCCGGGGACTTTCCCATCCATCCTACCAGGGGACGGAGTCTGCAGTACATACGGAGGAATGGTTGGACACCATTTATGAGATGCTGGCAGGGATTCGATGCCCCACTGAGGAGGCAGTTGCTTTGGCGGTCTCCTGCCTAGAGTCACACGGAAAGAGGTGGTGGAAGTCTCAGCTTGACACCACCTTTACGGGGATGGATTGCGCTGATATTACTTGGGAGGAGTTCAGAGCAGCGCTCCTGGGACATTTTGTACCTCAGTCGGCGAGGGATGACCTGGAGGATAGGTTCCTGCGATTGACGCAGGGTAACAGGACTGTGGTGGAGTACTATCAGGAGTTCACTCACCTGGCCCATTATGCGGACGCTTATCAGTTAGATGATGTTGGCTATGCCCGGAGGTTTTATAAGGAGCTGCAAGACGACATGAGACAGGCCCTCCTTTTCGTCTCAGAGGGGAGTCTGGCCAGGATTCTGGAGATGGCAAAGAAGAGAGAGTCGGATCAGCTTACAGTGAAGAGCCGGAAGAGACCGGCTGATGATACAGTGATTGGAGGTCGTAGAGACCGTCCTCGGGGCCAGGTTATTGGGGAGAGAAGGAACGGGTATCAGCCTCGTCAGGAGTTTAAGCAGGACCAGAGGAGTCAGGGGGTACTGGCTCCCTAGCCTATACAGATGCTAGAAATTCCCAGGATAGCTGAGCAGCCACCAGTATGCTATCAGTGCAACCAGCCGGGGCATATCAAGAGGAACTGCCCTATGAGGCGAGCACCCCCACCAGCACATCAGGGCGCTCCACCTCCCCGGCAGTTTGGCGGACGAGGACAGGACCGAGGACGAGGATTTCAGGATCGAGGCCGCAGGCCAGAGAGGGAGCAGGTGTATGCTCTAGACCTGACAAAGCCCCGGAACCCGGAGCAGGTTATCGCAGGTATGGCAGTACTTTTAAATTTTCTTCATATAAACTAGAATTCTAGACATAACCTAGTTAGAAATTAAGAGAAGACAACTACAAAAAAAATACTAAGACACTTAATTACCCCAGGCATAGTCTTCATTAGCGGCAAGCCCGCTCACACTCTCTTTGACACTGGTGCTTCGCACTCGTTCGTGTCAAAGGATTTTATGAAAGGACTGGAAGGTGTGGAGCCATTTACCGGGAAGATGATGAGGGTGCGCCTACCCGATGGATCGGAGATAATGACCTCTACTCATTGCAATATGGAAGCGAGGATCGGCGAGAAGGCATTTGAGGCACCAGCGACGATTCTGAAGATGCCAGATTACGATCTGATCCTGGGCATGACTTGGCTGTGCTGGAACCATGCCCAGATCGACTGCGTGGCGAAGAGGATCACCGTGAGGCACGGCGACTCCTTCATTGTCATAGAAGGTATTATACCAGCACCACGTACCTTATTATCGTCTGTGCAGGCCGTTAAGGCCCACCTGCAGGGGGTAGGAGTTTGTTAGGTCCTTTTTGAGGCGGTCGTGGCCAAGGACTCCATTTCAAATATTCCAGTAGTGCGGGACTTCGCCGACGTGTTTCCGGAGAAGCTACCAGGGCTACCCCCGCACCGAGAGAAGGACTTTCAGATTCAGCTCGTACCTGGTGCTAAGCCAGTATCCAGAGCTCCCTATCGAATGGCCCCAGAGGAGTTGGTGGAATTTCGAAGCCAGCTTCAGGAGTTAGTGGAGGCCGGGTTCATTCGGCCTAGCTCTTCACCGTGGGGAGCTCCGGTGCTGTTCGTTAAGAAGAAGGACGGGACCCTTCGACTGTGCATAGATTACCGGGCCCTGAACAGGTTGACGGTCCGGAATACTTATCCCTTACCAAGGATAGACGGGCTATTTGACCAGCTAGAGGGAGCCCATTGGTTCTCAAAGCTGGATTTGAGATCCGGGTACTACCAGCTTCGCATTCGGGAGGAGGACATCCCGAAGACGGCCTTCAGTAGCAGATATGGGTTGTATGAGTTTACCGTGATGCTGTTCGGGCTCACGAATGCACCCTCTGCATTCATGACCTTGATGAATCGGGTGTTCGAAGAGTATCTGGACGTCTTCGTCATCGTATTCATCGACGACATCCTTATCTATTCAAGGACGGAGGAGGAGCACGCGAGACATCTGGCCTTGACCTTGGGGAAGCTGCGGGAGCATGAGATGTATGCCAAGTACAGCAAGTGCCAGTTCTAGCTAAAGGAGGTGGCCTTTCTGGGCCATGTCATCAGTGGAGCAGGTCTGGCAGTGGATCCGGCGAAGGTCCAGGCAGTACGGGATTGGCCACCACTAAAGTCGGCCTCGGATGTTCAAAGTTTCTTGGGACTTCCGGTTACTACCGGAAGTTCGTAAAGGGGTTCTCTCAGATTGCCCTCCCTCTTACGTATCTGACGAAGAAGGAGTCCCCTTTTATCTGGGCGCCTCGATGCGAGTCTGCCTTCCAGGAGCTAAAGGATCGTCTCACCTCGGCTCCCATCCTTGCTCTTCCATCAGGGAAGGAGGGATTCCAGGTGTATACAGATGCTTCCTGATGTAGGCCCCGGGGTTTGAATACCGATCTAAACCGAATATCACTCACGTTCGACTCGTTATGGTTAAATCTTATTTTAGCAACTTCGCCCTACGCAATACCACACCAATAAATCTATCAATTAACGCTAGCCAACGGGTAGCCAAACCGGTAGGGATCAAATCAGGCTATGAGGCCAATATTTGATCGAGCTAAATGGACGAATATTGCGTCCGGCCGAGCGGCGTTGTACCAAAAGAGATCTACCGATTAAGCTTCGATTCGGATTAGGTAGGTCTCTCCCAACGAAAATAAAACGAGGGTTTGCCAAACCCGCTGAATCAAATAACGTAAGCAAGAAAAACAATACAAAAGTAATCCACCACGATGGGTTTCAATGATTTCAAAATTACGCTACGGATAAAAACACCACTTGAATATTCAAGAAAAGAAATCACACAAAGAAATAGAAAAGGTTTCGTTACCCCAATCGGAATGGGTGATTCCGATTACACTCTACTTGGATCGCCTCTCAACGGATCCGCTGGAGTTGCGCCGGAAGGAAATGATAATCTTGCTCGCCTTCGTCACTTCACGCCGGTGGAGGCAAACCACAAAGGAGGAAACACCTTTGATCTTGGCCGATGTTTACACCAAGGGGTTGGGGCCTTTGAGGGTAGTCGGATTTTGGATTGGGGAAAAGGGGGATGGACGGGTTTGGGGTATGGGGGTTGGCGGCTATAGTGGTTGTTAAAGTAGGCGGTCTGGCGGTCTGAATATGGCGGTCTGGAGACCGCGCGGTCTAGCGGTCTGGGGCTGACAGGCTGAAGATCCAGTTGGTGGCGGCTATGGTTCGGCGGTCTTGCGGGTTGTTGCCAGCGACTTGTATATCTGGCGGTCTGGCGGTCTGGCGGTCTGGCAGTCTTGCGGTCTCCTATGGCATCTTCTTCTGGTCTGTCCGGGCGGTTAGCCTGTTATCTAACCGCGCGGACTGTGCGGTCTGTACATGTCAAACCGCCCAGTCTTTGTACATTTATTTAGTCCCACATTGTTAGTTTGTACTCTCCTCTATCTCCTCCATTCTATAAAAGGGAGGCCATACCTTTGTAAATGATATCTTTTTGGATAATAAAAATTTCAGTTATTCAAGCTTCCGGTCTGTTTTTCTAGTCGTTCTTCTCTATTTTTACATGGTATCAGAGCCCTCGATCTCTGCCTCCTGATTCTGTGCTCCTTTCTAACCGTGCGACCTGCTTCTTCTTCCCGCGGCCTGTCTTGTTTGCCTGCGCCCTGTCTGCGCGGCCTGCTTCTCTTTGTCTGCTTGCGATCTGTTCTTGTCGCAGCCTTCCTTCTTATCTTTCTTATCGCCCCGGCCTGTTTGCCGGATTCCTCTTTCTCTCCCGTTCGTGCGGTCTGTCTTCCAACCGCCCGACCTCTTACCCTCTGTTTTGGCTCTGCGGCTTGGTCGTGGCTTCTATAGCCGCTGGTGTCTGACATCGTGACCGCTGCAGTTTTTTTCCCTTCTCTCTTAACCGCCCGGCTTGATTCCTAACCGCGCGGTTTCGGTCTTCTTCTATGGATATCTCTGACAATTCCACTGCCACCACTCCTGCAGCCAATCCGGCTCCGCCTTCTATCCCTACTCCTTCCGGAAATCTGGGCACTGTTTCCAAGCTCGATGGCTCCAACTATCCGGATTGGAGCGTCTCTTTCACTTTCCTCCTTCGTTCTCAGCGCAAACGTCATCATCTTACCGATGATCCGCCTCCTCCTAATTCTCCTCTCTTTGACGAATGGGATGCGAGTGATGCGCTTGTCCGCACATGGCTGGCTAATAGCCTCTCTGATGAGTGCCTTCCCGTCATCCGTCATGATGAGACGGTAAAGGCCGCGTGGCTTCATCTGGCTGCTCTTTACTCCAAGGGGACGCAGACCTCCCGGATTTATACTCTTTATGCGGATCTCTTCGCCCGTTCGTCCATGACTCCCGCTGCAGCCTATCAACAAGTTCAGGCTCTTGGCGCTGAGATCCTCCAGAATCGCCCCTTCTCTGCGGACTTGGCTCAGCAACACAAACACTTCCAGGAACTCCTGGTTGTTTGTTATCTTCTGCGACTTCCCGAGTCTTTTGATCTCATCCGCCAGCAGATCTTGGGTGAAGCTGAGTCTCCCACCTTGGATGCCACCGCCGCTCGCGTAGCCGCCGTTACTTCTCTGCTCCAGCGCCCTCTGTTATCCTCCCCTCCTCCGCAGGACTCTTATGCTCAGTACACTCAGCGCGGCAGCAACAGTGGCCGCAGCCACTCTGGGGCGCGCGGTCCGTCCAGGTTCCTCTGTTCTCACTGTGGTCGTACCGGTCATACCATTGACCGCTGTTGGCAGAAACATCCTCATCTGCGCCCATCTGGTGATACTTCGACCTCCCCGAACCCCTCCTCTCGGTCGTCTGCTTCGGTGGCAACGACCTCAGGTAGTGTTCATGTCGCTATCCAAGGTAAATGGTTGATTGATTCTGGTGCTACAAATCATATGACAGGCAATCCTCAATGTTTTTCGCTTCTCGAAACGCATGATCGGTTGCCTCCTGTCCTTGTTGCGGATGGTTCTCCTTCCCCGGTTCGTGGGACAGGCATGGTTCAAGTCACCCCATCGCTGCGCTTGGTGGACACTCTCTATGTCCCGAAGTTTCCTTGCAACCTTCTATCTGTTACTACTTTATGCAAGCAACTTCAGTGCTCTGTTGTATTCACTCCTACTTCTTGTTGCTTTCAGGACCCGAGAACCCAACGGACGATTGCTACTGGGACTGAGAGCGGCGGCCTCTACTTCCTCGACAACGTTTCCGCTCTGTCTGCTTTCACTTCCTCCTCTACTGATCTGCTTCAATGGCATCTTCGCCTTGGACATCCTCCTGCTCGCATTCTTCGACAGCTTCTGCCCCACTTACCGCCAACCAGTCCGCCGCTCAACTGTGATGCCTGCCAACTTGGCAAACATCACCGCTCCTCCTTCCCGCCCAAGCATGCTCGCAGTTCCTCTAGCCCGTTTGATCTCATCCATTCTGATGTATGGGGTCCGGCTCCTACTCCAACCATTGGTCGGGGTAGTTTGTATTTTGTAACTTTTATTGATGACTTTTCTCGTTGTACCTGGGTGTATCTGTTACGAGATCGCTCTGAACTCTTCTCTGTTTGGGAATGCTTTTATAATATGATTAAAACTCAGTTTCATGTCTCTATTAAATGTCTTCGCTCTGATAATGCTAAAGAATATCTTAGTCGTGATTTTTCATCTTTCTGTATGCAACATGGTCTTATTCATCAGACCACCTGCGTTTACACCTCCCAGCAGAATGGGGTGGCGGAACGTAAAAACCGTCATCTCCTCGATGTCGCTCGCACTCTCCTAACGCAGATGCATGTGCCTCGCTCTTATTGGGGCTATGCTATTCTCCTCGCCTGTTATCTCATCAATCGTATTCCTTCTACTGTTCTTCAGGGTAAGACTCCCTTCTCCATTCTCTACCCCGGCAAGGAACCTTTTCCCCTCCCTCTTCGAATCTTTGGCTGTACAGCCTTTGTGCATGCCCCGTCTGCTACCCGTGACAAACTTTCTCCCCGTGCCACCAAATGTGTCTTTTTGGGCTACTCGATCACTCAGAAAGGCTACTGTTGCTTTGACCCCGTTCTGCGAAAACAGTTTGTTTCTGCAGATGTCACCTTCTTCGAAAATGCAGCCTACTTCTCCTCTCCACCCCTTCTTCCTCCTATTCCTGACTCCTCACCCTCCATGTCTGTTCCCTCTCAGCCTATCCACGTTTCTCCTCCCTCCTCCTCATCCCCTCCTCCGTCTATTCCTCTCCCCTCTCTCCCTCCTCCGTCTCCGGAGCCGTCTCTCTCTAGTCCCGGGCCAGCTTTCTCCGCTACGGACGCTCCGGTCCCTGAAGCCCCCGACGACCTAGATCTCCCCATTGCTCTTCGCAAAGGGGTGCGGGCATGCACTCAACACCCGCTTGCGGCAGTTGTGTCATATGATCGGCTTACGTCTTCTCGCCGGCATTTTGCTTTAGCTATTTCAGCTACTGCTACTCCCCGTACCTACCAGGAGGCTCTTGTGATTCCTCATTGGAAGTCTGCCATGGATGAGAAAATCGCTACTCTTACTGAACGGGGCACCTGGACCCTTATTTCTCCTCCAGTGGGTACTGATGTGGTTGGCTGTCGATGGGTGTTTGTTGTGAAGTTTCGCCCAGACGGGACTGTGGACCGCTATAAAGCCCGACTGGTGGCCAAAGGCTTCACTCAGACTTATGGGGTTGACTACTTTGATACTTTCTCCCCGGTTGCTCGTCTCAGCACCATCCGGGTTATTCTCTCTGTGGCTGTCAACCGCAATTGGACTATCTCCCAGCTTGATGTCAAGAATGCCTTTCTTTATGGGGATCTTCATGAGGACGTTTACATGGAGCAACCTCCGGGGTATGTTGCTCAGGGGGAGACCCGTGTATGCAAGCTAAAGAAGGCTATCTATGGCCTCAAGCAGAGCCCTCGGGCATGGTTCGACAAGTTCAGCAGCATCGTGGCTGCTGTTGGCTTTACAAGAAGTACGGCTGATCATTCCCTGTTTATTCGCAAAACCGCATCGGGCCTTGTAGTTTTGGCGGTTTATGTTGACGACATTCTTCTTACCGGTGATGATCAAGCTGGGGTGGACTTGACAAAGAAGCACCTCCGTCAACATCTTGTCACAAAGGATATGGGCTCCCCGAAATACTTTTTGGGGATAGAGATCTGTCGGAAGCCCGACTCTCTGGTTCTCTCCCAACGGAAGTATGCACTTGATCTTCTACGGGATGCAGGATTGACCGGTGCCAAACCGGCACGGTATCCCATGGCTACTGGAGAAGACAAAACGTGGACAGATGACTCTCCTCTTATATCTGATGCCACAAAGTATAGACGTCTGGTGGGTAAACTCATTTATCTCACGGTGACCAGACCTGACATTGCCTATGCTGTTGGCAAGGTAAGTCAGTTCATGCAAGCTCCCAGGGAATGTCATCTTCAGTCTGCCTTGAAGATATTAGAGTATGTTAAAGCAGCACCGGGCAAAGGACTACTCTTTCAGAAGAATGGTCATTTGAGAGTTGAAGCCTACTCAGATTCTAGCTATGCTGATGATAAAGATGACCGCAAATCTACATCTGGTTTCTGCACATTTGTTGGAGGTAATCTTGTGAGCTGGAAGAGCAAGAAGCAGTCTGTAGTTTCAAGGTCTAGTGCTGAAGCTGAATATCGGAGCATGGCGTCCACCACTTGCGAACTAAAATGGTTGAGGGCTCTCATGCTTGATCTAGGAGAGGTCTACGACTATCCTCTTCCTATGTTCTGTGACAACAAGGCCGCTATATATATATCCAAAAATCCGGTCTTCCATGAGAGAACCAAACATATTGAAGTCGACTGCCATTTCATCCGGGAAGAAATCTTGAAGAAACAGATTTGCACTCCGTTCGTCACCTCCGACAAAGAGTTGGCAGATATCTTTACCAAGCCTGTGTCTACTTCATTCTTCCACATTTGTGACAAGCTGGGCATGATCGATATCTATGCTCCAGCTTGAGGGGGAGTGTTAAAGTAGGCGGTCTGGCGGTCTGAATATGGCGGTCTGGAGACCGCGCGGTCTAGCGGTCTGGGGCTGACAGGCTGAAGATCCAGTTGGTGGCGGCTATGGTTCGGCGGTCTTGCGGGTTATTGCCAGTGACTTGTATATCTGGCGGTCTGGCGGTCTGGCGGTCTGGCAGTCTTGCGGTCTCCTACGGCATCTTCTTCTGGTCTGTCCGGGCGGTTAGCCTGTTATCTAACCGCGCGGACTGTGCGGTCTGTACATGTCAAACCGCCCAGTCTTTGTACATTTATTTAGTCCCACATTGTTAGTTTGTACTCTCCTCTATCTCCTCCATTCTATAAAAGGGAGGCCATACCTTTGTAAATGATATCTTTTTGGATAATAAAAATTTCAGTTATTCAAGCTTCCGGTCTGTTTTTCTAGTCGTTCTTCTCTATTTTTACAGTGGTGGCCGAGCCTAATGAAGAGGAGGAGATGGAGGTTGGCGGCTATGGTTGTGGCCGAATTTGTGGAGGCAGGAAGAGGGTCGGATTTCCTTGGAGATAAAGGGAGAGGAGGAGGAGGACCGGCGGCCAAGAGGAAGAGGGGAGGGGAGAGTTCGGCCAAGGAGAAAGAAGGAGGAGGGAAAATTTCCAAGGGGGGGGAATTTTAGGGTTTCAATATTTCATCTTCAATACCTAAAATGAGAACAAACATGCCTTTATATAGGCTACACCACTCCATCTCCTCCATACAAATGAAAACACTCATGATGGCTAATAACACCCATCATGACATGAAATAACTATAGTCCGTACATGAAATAAAATAGCTATGATGGTTATACGTCTCCATCTACATGAAATTAATACATGAAATAAAAATATTAATCTCGCGATAAAATAGATAATAAACTATATTAATTCTCCATATTAATTTATTAATAATAATTATTAATAAACTAAAAAATGGGCTTGCGCCGCGGGCGGATATTCTGGCGCCGTTCCACATGATCGTCACAGCGCCGCCAGACTTTATTTGGAGGCAGAGAAAGGGAATCCGTAAGCGCGCCATCATCGTCTTCACCTTGTTGAGGGCCGTCGTCGCCATCAATCCTCCCCCTCTTAAAATTACTCATCACCGATGAGTACCGGTGCGGGGAGGCATCAACCTTTAGAACCATGAAGCGGCACACGTCACCACTTGGAGAGCAAAGCACATCCACCTGGAATATCCTGTCATGCAATAAAATGTCCCTGGGGAACCTTGGAAAAGCATTAGGCAATAAAGGAAAACAAGATTTAACATCATCAACCAACATACCTCCAGAGAAGACCGGTGAAGAAAACAATCCAAGTAACAACTCACTACCCATACCCAAAGAGAACAAAGTGGACCCACACGGATAGATATGAAATTCAAGTGGCGGAGAATCGTATAGCGTTAAATCAAAAACATCAAAAACAAGGGAAAAATCCCAATCAGTGAGAGATTCCAAATGACATGTGTATTCTCCGAACGTTATTAAAATCCAAATAGGGTCCAACTTACCAACTCGCCAATTTTCTAAAGTGCCCGAAGGCATCCGTTCAGGGACGAGAAACACCAAAACAAAATCGTCACTCTTAAAGTAAGACACTCTTTTTTGTAAGCTAGCAATAAAATGATATGAGATAATTTGTATGGCTAGCGCATTACGATCGTGCGTACATAAGAAGAAATCATAAGTAGCATAATCCGGAGTGAGAGTCGGCGACAAACTAGCGGGTAACTCATGAAATGATACCAAAGTGAAAAATTCATTAAAATAGTACCGAGAGAAATGGTTACGGTGTGGTGTGAAACCATGTGCAACGTGACTGACCCCAAATGCAAAACATAAAGGATTTAAGTCCGGGGGAATGGGGGCCTTAAAAGCAAAGATGATTTTTAGAGGCATAAACTTCGCAGCTCTAATGTGATACTTAAAATAATAACGCTTGGCACGAAGATATGCCAAGGTAAGCCGCTCTTCACTAATACAAGAAGACTTATATTTAAATTTTAGAACGTCATGAATAAAAACTAACGGAAAACACTCATCACCAAATATAGACGTGGACGCTTGCAGAAATGAAGGGAAGTGCGAGTGACCTAACTCAAAGTACCCATATTCCATCACGGATGTGTGCATGATAGGGTCAACAAATGGAGGAGGATAAATGCGTGCGATCGGGCTTGGCAGATAAGTGTGTCGAGGCGACATCACATCATAAGGCACTATAGCCAAGGGATCACTAGCAGTCCGACTCGAAATCCCAAAACACGGATTTGACGTCCAGAAAGGAGCATCCGGTTGCAAACCATTATAATCATAGGAAAACTCAAACAGGGGGTTCACCCATACGGAAAACTCATCCGACGTGTCTTCCAATTCATGAGGTAATTCGTGTAATTCCAACTCAGTGATCGGGTCAGAAGAAAGAGTTGGTAGCACGACAGACGGGAGAGAGTTAAGTTCATATTCCATATCAGGCAACGGGGTTAGCATCAGGGAATGCTTATCCGGTTCCACTCCAATAACGTCTTCTAGAAATAAAACTCTCTCGCTAGGACATTCTTCCAAACATAATTCTTCCCATGAGGTAGGGACATCGTCAAAAATAGGGGATAGACAAATCGAATCCAAGGGAGTATTATAATTAGCTTGAATCCCAAGCGGCGATGATATCGTCAAAGAGCTAACTCCCGGATGTATCACACTAAGATTATCCCAGACTGAACAACCATCCCAAGGTGACTCGTCCAATATCATAGGAACAACTAATAAGCCAGGGTCAACCAATATAACATCGGGTCCAAGCAAGTCATCATCTAACTCAGTAACATGTAAGCTCTCTACATCGGACGACTCTACTGTCTCAGCCAACATATCTACTAACTCAAGATCATCAGCAGACTGTAACTCTTCTGTCTCAGACAAAATATCAATCGACTTAGGATCGTCAAAAGGTTCCACAACGGTTAGAGGGGATGACTGTGAAATGTCGTCGAAGGGAAGTGGGGGTGGTTCCTCAAATGAGAAATCCTCATCCAAGTCACTTGGGTAACCAATCTCCTCATCGTCACTCAAATTGTCATCAATAATAACCTCGTCCTTAGTGACGGGTACACTTGTAATCACAACCTCAGATTTCAAGAGAGAATCAACGACTAACTTGGGTAAATTAGGAGGAGACTCATACGCTAGCGTACGATGGTACGGAGAGGCGTACTCATCCTTCAATATGGCCTTCATGTTATCCCAACTTAGACGTGATCTACCATACTTAACTATTAATTGAATCTCTTCCACTATCCAAAATAGTTTAGCTTTTCCTATCAACTTAAGTCTAGCTATTCGCACCATATCCGCGTTGTTCAAATCGTACCACTCAAAGTAATACTCCATATCCTTAACCCAATCTAAGAAAACACGTAGACCTCCTAAACCGTCATAAGTGGGGGTCATACTATTTGTGGGAGGGTAGATGTGGGAACGAGTAGCATGGACATCGTAAGCCATCCTAGCGCGAACCGGAGGTGAAAATTCACCCGGAATTAGTGCATGTGCTAGGGAAATAAGATCTGGACCACTTAACTCTATCAAAGACAGAATTGTTCCCGCTTAACCACTAAGGTTTTAAACATTTTAAAATAGGGTTTTTGCTGGAAAAATATAAGGATTATTAAAAAATTTTCTGGAATTTTTTTTATTAAGGAAATAAAAATCTAGGACGCTATTGGCACACCAAATACTAAATTTTCAAATTAATTAATAAAAACAAAGTCTTGATGAAAAATAATTTTTTTTTGTTTTATTACTGAAAATTATATGAAGAATTTCCAGAAATTTTTAATTTTTAATTTTGAAAAATATTTGGGCAATTAAAGTCGTTATTTGCAAACCACTTTGAAGGTAACTAGTTTTAGTGAATTTTCGTTGAAATAAAAATGTGCGTGCAAACGTGCCACATACAAGGGGGAGGAGTGCCAATTAGGAAATTGACGTGAACCTCCCTCTGATACCAAATTGATGTAGGCCCCGGGGTTTGAATACCGATCTAAACCGAATATCACTCACGTTCGACTCGTTATGGTTAAATCTTATTTTAGCAACTTCGCCCTACGCAATACCACACAAATAAATCTATCAATTAACGCTAGCCAACGGGTAGCCAAACCGGTAGGGATCAAATCAGGGCTATGAGGCCAATATTTGATCGAGCTAAATGGACGAATATTGCGTCCGGCCGAGCGGCGTTGTACCAAAAGAGATCTACCGATTAAGCTTCGATTCGGATTAGGTAGGTCTCTCCCAACGAAAATAAAATGAGGGTTCGCCAAACCCGCTGAATCAAATAACGTAAGCAAGAAAAACAATACAAAAGTAATCCACCACGATGGGTTTCAATGATTTCAAAATTACGCTACGGATAAAAACACCACTTGAATATTCAAGAAAAGAAATCACACAAAGAAATAGAAAAGGTTTCGTTACCCCAATCGGAATGGGTGATTCGGATTACACTCTACTTGGATCGCCTCTCAACGGATCCGCTGGAGTTGCGCCGGAAGGAAATGATAATCTTGCTCGCCTTCGTCGCTTCACGCCGGTGGAGGCAAACCACAAAGGAGGAAACACCTTTGATCTTGGCCGATGTTTACACCAAGGGGTTGGGGCCTTTGAGGGTAGTCGGATTTTGGATTGGGGAAAAGGGGGATGGACGGGTTTGGGGTATGGGGGTTGGCGGCTATAGTGGTGGCCGAGCCTAATGAAGAGGAGGAGATGGAGGTTGGCGGCTATGGTGGTGGCCGAATTTGTGGAGGCAAGAAGAGGGTCGGATTTCCTTGGAGATAAAGGGAGAGGAGGAGGAGGACCGGCGGCCAAGAGGAAGAGGGGAGGGGAGAGTTCGGCCAAGGAGAAAGAAGGAGGAGGGAAAATTTCCAAGGGGGGGAAAATTTTAGGGTTTCAATATTTCATCTTCAATACCTAAAATGAGAACAAACATGCCTTTATATAGGCTACACCACTCCATCTCCTCCATACAAATGAAAACACTCATGATGGCTAATAACACCCATCATGACATGAAATAACTATAGTCCGTACATGAAATAAAATAGCTATGATGGTTATACGTCTCCATCTACATGAAATTAATACATGAAATAAAAATATTAATCTCGCGATAAAATAGATAATAAACTATATTAATTCTCCATATTAATTTATTAATAATAATTATTAATAAACTAAAAAATGGGCTTGCGCCGCGGGCGGATATTCTGGCGCCGTTCCACATGATCGTCACAGCGCCGCCAGACTTTATTTGGAGGCAGAGAAAGGGAATCCGTAAGCGCGCCATCATCGTCTTCACCTTGTTGAGGGCCTTCGTCGCCATCACTTCCTATCAGGGGATGGGTGCTGTTCTGATGCAGAATGGGCACGTAATAGCCTATGCCTCCCGTCAGTTGAAGCAGCACGAGCAGAACTACCCCGTGCACGATTTGGAGATGGGGGCAGTTATTTTTGCTCTTAAGATCTGGCGACACTATCTCTACGGAGTACATTGCGATATCTTCTCCGACCACAAGAATCTGAAGTACGTCGACACCCAAAAGGAGTTAACATCAGGCAGAGACACTGGGTGGAATTTCTGTCGGACTACCAGTACACCATGCACTACCATCCGGGGAAGGCGAACGTGGTCGCAGATGCTCTGAGCCAGAGAGCGAGTACGACAAGAGTAGGCCCGCAGCTGATGGCCTTGGAGTTGGTTAGATCGTTCGAGGAGATGCAGATTTCACTAGTGTCTGAGGATGACCCGGAGCTATACATGGAGTACCTGGGGTTGATGGTTACTACTGATGATATTCAAGACCGCATCAGATATGGGCAGATGCTGGATGAGAGAGCTGAGCCGATATTCCGAGCCTTGGAGGAAGGCACGACAGGAGATTACTCTTTGAGGGATGGTCTCCTGTGTTTCCGAGGCAGAGTCTACATACCAGCAGGAGGACGGATCCGGAAGGACATTTTGACGGAAGCTCACTACAGCCGGTATTCGGTACACCCGGGGATCACCAAGATGGTAAAGGATTTGAAGAGGATGATGTACTGGCCGGGTATGAAGAAAGATATTATGTACTTTGTGACGCATTGCGAGGCCTGCCAGCTCGTGAAGGCGGAGTGTAGGAACCCGGCAGGCTTGCTGCAGCCGCTTCCGGTGCCGGAGTGGAAATTTGAGGATATAGCCATGGACTTCATACATGGGCTACCTCGGTCCCGTGCGTGGAATGACTCGATATGGGTGATAGTGGAAAGGCTAACAAAGGTGTCCAGATTCATTCCAGTGGCGAAGGATGCACCGGTTAGTGTACTAGTACGGAGGTTCATTGAGCAGTTTGTGCGTTATCATGGGGTGCCCAAGACTATCGTTTCGGATCGGGATGGGCGGTTTACATCTAGGGAATGGAGGTCAGTCCAGGCCTATCTGGGGTCTCGGTTGACATTCAGCACAGCTTTTCACCCTCAGACCGACGGGCAGACAGAGCGCACCAACCGTACACTGGAAGATCTTCTGCGCCTGTGTATTTTGGACCGCGGCGAGCCTTGGGAGAGATTGCTGCCACTGGTCGAGTTTTCTTACAACAATGCCCATCAGTCCAGCATACTCATGGCTCCATACGAGGCGTTGTACGGAAGGAGGTGCAGGACCCCACTATCATGGGTTCAGGATGAGGATCCCCAGGCACTAGGCTCGGAGTTTGTGGGAGATACAGATGCTTAGATTAGATTGATCCGGGACAGGATGTTGGAAGCCCAGAGCAGACAGGCCAAATACTACGATGCGAGGCATCGTCAAGTGGAATTCCAGGTGGGAGACCGGGTTTTATTGAAGATACGGCCGATGCACGGAGTCTCGCGGGTTCGCGGGCGGAAGAAGCTCAGCCCGAGATATATGGGGCCTTATAGGATCCTGGAGCGGATCGGCCTCTTAACCTATTGTTGGGATTTGTCTCCACAATACCTCAGATTTGTAGGAAGTCAGACTTTGAACTAAGATGAATTAAGGTATATTTTATATTGTGGTTGAGTTGTATGTGTGCAGGTTCTTATTGCCAAGTGTAGACCAATGTCAGTCTATAATGGGCCACCAAACACAGGACCATACAATGTAATTCCTTATTGTGTGATCCAAGGTGTTAGCTCATGTATAGCCTCTCTATTGGGACACACTTCATCAACATGCACTTGGACCTATGGACTATGGAGTATTGAAGTCTATCTCAGAAGAAATTCTCTAAGTCCACATACTCGAGTACTTCTTTAGTATACTCGAGTAAGTGAGTCTGTACTCGAGTAGTTTAGGCTACTTACTCGAGTGGATTCTCTATATACTCGAGTATGAAAGCTTATACTCGAGTAGATTTTCTTTTACTTGAGTACGTGATACCTTATACTCGAATAGATGGTTAGTTACTCGAGTAAGCGTTCTGTTTGAACTCGAGTAGATCTGGACTTCTTATCCTATAAAGATTCTAAGTCCACATACTCGAGTAGTTCTCTGAAATACTCGAGTAAGTAACTCTGTACTCGAGTAGATTGATTTTCATACTCGAGTAGGTTAGTGATCACTCGAGTAGTTTTCCTTAGATACTCGAGTAGTCTATCTTCCCCATACTCGAGTATCTCAAATTCTTATACTCGAGTAGCACTTCAATTCTTATCTGAGAAATTTTTCCAAGTGTTTATACTCGAGTATATTTGCTCATACTCGAGTAGTCTCTCTAAGTCACTCGAGTATTGATCCCTGAAGCACTCGAGTAGTTTCTATCTTTATACTCGAGTATATCCCTCATATCTACTCGAGTATGTAACCTCTTATACTCGAGTATGTCTCTGTCTCTCGAGTGTGTCTGTTCAAATTTCCTGAATTTCTCTAAGTCAAGTTTACTTGTGTATTTTGAAAGAGTCCTTTCTGATTGGTCCACGTGTCATCCTTAATTATGCTTATGACCGTTGGAGACCGCCTATAAATAGGTCTTTTCAGACTTGACTAAATACACACGTTTTACAAAGATTATTTTAAGAAAGAGAAAATCCCGAAAACCCTAATCTTCCCATCCGCCGCCATTACAGTTTTCGGAAGAAGCTCTGGATCGTCTTCTCTCAGCCGCAGCTATCGATCTCTAATTCTCAAGCGATCCAGACTCAAGAAGAATCATCTGATCTCTCTATGCCTCATCGATCTCTGATTTATTTTCTTGATCGTGGTGATTCCAGATCTCAGAATCGTGGATCTCTTTCAAGTCCTCTTCAACTGTTTCTGTTCAAACTGAAAGCTCTCAAGAAGAAGATAAAGTCAAAGATCCAGATCTGTGCTATTTGTTGTTTGTATTTTTCTTTTCAAACAAATTTAATTGTAGGAGATCTATCTCTGAGTGGTAGGAAGTTTTATCTTCCGAGTGTAGATCCATTTGGGATCGAGTTTTGTAGGAACATAGTTCCGAGGTGTAGGATTGGTTTGCAATCCGAGATAGTGGAGTAGCCGAGTCTAGTGATTTGCTAGATCGGTGAGGAAAGTGGACGTACCTAAGATTGGGGAACCACTATAAATCTCTTATCGTCTGTGTGATTGCTTGATTACTTATCTGTGTTGTGTTAGTTTTTTTTATTCCGTATTTGGCACGCATTTCACCTATTCACCCCCCTCTAGGTGATTTAGGTTGACAACTTAGTTCTCTCACCTATAGACTAGAGCTACCACCGGAGTTAGCGGGATTGCATGACGTCTTCTACGTCTCCTCACTTCGGAGGGCTCTGCTACGCCCTAGCAACTGATTTCCTCGGCAGATGGCCCGGTGGCCTCGGATCGGTCAGTCAACTTGGAGCCTATCAGTATTGACGATACAGCAGTGCGGGTCTTGCGACGGAAGAAGGTTCCGTTAGTCAAGGTTCTGTGGAACAATCATGGGCAGGAGGAGCATACATGGGAGCCACAGGACTTGATGCGGCAAAAATACCCGGAACTTTTTCGTCAGGTATACCTCACAACCCCTCTGGAAAATCAATTTGCTTTCCTGCTTTAAACCAATAAGACTGAAATTTCAAGAATAGGGGCTAATCTTTTGTTTATTGGGGTGTATATACCTAGTTAATTGGGCAAATTAATCTTAGATTTGAAACCGCACAAAGCAAACATAACATAGAGATGTAATCTTTCAATTCTCATGGGATGTTACAAGCTTCATTTTCCCGACGGGAGTCCCGTAGGCTTAACCTTGATTTCGGGGACGAAATCTTTGTTTTGTTTATTGGGATTTGTAACATCCAATTTTCGGCTAGACCCCTGGAGGTGGTTTTGTCATAACAGAACCTTAGGAAACCCAGGAATTGAAGATTATCGACAAAAATTTCGAGTCAAGGGGTGGTCACGCCCGTGGCCGATCCGTCACGCCCGTGACCCAGGGCGTGACCCCTTCGACGATTGTCGACCTCAGGAAGACGATCGTCGAGCTCAGAAATGTCAACATGGGCCTGACACGCCCGTGACCGGTCCGTCACGCCTGTGACCTAGGGCGTGACCCCTTCAACGATCGTCGACCTCAGGAAGACGATCGTTGAGCTCAGAAATTTCATCATGGGCCTGACACGCCCGTGACCGGTCCGTCACGCCCATGACCTTGGAATGGCGTTGAGTGAGCTAAGCTCACTTAATGCCGTGGGCTGGATGGTGTTAAGTGAGCTTAGCTCACTCAAAGCCATAAGCTGGATGGCGTTGAGTGAGATTAGCTCACTCAAAGCCATAAGCAAGATGGCGTTGCGTGAGCTTAGCTCACTCAAAGCCATAGGTTGAAGGGCGTTGAGTGCACTGACTGCACTCAATGCGATCTGGTGTCGACAGGAATGGCGTTGAGTGAGCTGAGCTCACTCAACGTCGTAGACTAGATGGCGTTGAGTGAGCTTAGCTCACTCAATGCCGTAAACGGTCAGGCGGGATGGCGTTGAGTGCACTCAACGCCATAAGCTGAACGGCGTTTAGTGCACTGACTGCACTCAACGCCATTTGGTGTTGTCTGGATGGCGTTGAGTGAGCAGAGCTCACTCAACGCCATAACCTGGACGGCGTTGAGTGAGCTAAGCTCACTAACCGCCATCGTCTAAAAAGACATATTCCGGGTGGCATTGAGTGAGCAGAGCTCACTCAACGCCATAATCCGGATGGCGTTGAGTGAGCTGAGCTCACTCAACGCCATAATCCGGATGGCGTTGAGTGAGCTGAGCTCACTCAACGCCGTAGCCTGATGGCGTTGAGTGAGCTGAGCTCACTCAACGCCATTATACTTATACTTTTTCTGGCATTTTTACTTCTAGCTGGGTGCTGGTTTAGCTGAACCGGGCCGGTTCAGGAGTGAGCCATCTTCTCCAATAAGACCTGGTAAGTTTTATTTAATTTAAGTTGACATGTCATGCTGTGCCACGTGGACCGCCGGTTTTGCAAAAGGACGGTTGCGGCCATGGCCGAAAGCTTGTAGTCACGGCCATCAATGGCATTTGATGCCATGACTCTTTCCCTTCCCCTGAAACTACTGGATTCAACTCCTCTCAGGGAGAGGAGGAGTTTCCAGCCCTCCTCCAGCTATCATAGAGCCGTTTCATCCCACCTCCATCATTGCCGAGCCAAGCTTTTATGGGCCATTAATGGCCACCAGCTTTTGGCCGATCCCCCTCCTTGCCCAAGCTTTTAAACATCTTCAGAGGCCCAAGGGGAGTTTTTCCCAGTGTTACCCGAAGTTTTCGAGCCTCCCCTTGCTGTTGAAGAATTTCCGGCGACGCCACCACCGCGCAAATGGCTTCCCGACGGTTTTCACGCCTCCAGCCCGCGAACAAGGTCCTCCCCTCCCTCTTCTTCTGCGGATAGATCTTAAAAATCATTAGGAGAGATATTGCGCTCAAAAGAGCCGGATCGGGTGAGCGTTTCCATGGTTTTCCAAAATTTCATCGTGGCGGGTTCGCCGAAAACCGCCTCTCCGGCGACCGTGCCGCCGCCCGACGGTAGCCCTCACCTCAACAGAGGAGGTGGTGGTGGTGGCCGGCCAGGGAGATGGCTGGGTGGCCAGGAAATGGCTTTAGAAAAGCTACAGGTTTCAAGCTTTTTTTTTAGGTTGCTGGTTCGGGCTAAAGAAGAAGATGAACAGTAGCATTTTATTATATTATATATTGTATAATTAGGAATTAATTCCCTTTACTGTGCACTAGGTTTAAACTGAAAATTATTGCCCGTAGGGGCTGAAACATAAAAAGTGGTTAACATAGAAAATTTAGCCCTTGAAGTCTAGTTTAATTCAAAATTAATTTTACTCGATTTGGAGTCCTGGTTAGACCACAGCACACTTTTTGGTGAGGTCTATCCATGGGGCTGTCTTGACCTTAGAAAAATTCCCCACTCCAATCTAGTCATCAAAATGACTTGAAATTTGGGGTGTGGCCTAATCTTACCTATATCTAAGTGCTATCCAAAAAGTAGGATTTTTGGAAAATATTTTTCTATAGTTTTTAGAAAAATTCAATAATCCTAGCATAATTTAATTAGATGGCTAAATGACTTCCAAACCCTCCCAAATTTTGGTGAGTGGTCCCTGGGTTTATCATAAGGTTTTGTTAAAAATTTTATCTTATTTGGAGATGTTTTGATTAAGTCTTTATCCCACCCTAGGTTGATCCTTATAGGATAATTTAGGATCAAACACCCCCTTGGTATTTGAGTGGCCATATCACCTCAACAGGGGCTAATATTTTGGTCACTGACTTTTTAGGGCATGACACACCCTCCAAGGGAGTTTGGGGTGGTTTGGTGTAGGGTAGCCCTAGAACCCTTGGGAAAATCCCTTAATGGTGATTTTGGGGTTGTGAAGGTCATGGGGTCAAATGACCTTGGACTGACTTAAAATTTGGTGGAGAGAACCATAGGGCCAGTATAGTTCTCTGGACAAAATTTTAGGGTATTTGGAGACAGCTAGGCCACCTAAAATTTTAACCCTAGTTTAGGTCACCAACTTTAATTTGAATTATTAAGCTATCAAATGAACTTCAAATCAAGTAAAATTGGAGTATGGTGATTTTTTAATCTAAATGGCCATGTTATAATTTTGTTGAGATTTTTGGGTTAATTTATACAGTACTTCATTTACAACCCTAGTTGTGCCCTAGATATTTATTTTGATGATTCTGGAATTTCTGTTTACTGGAATGTTATGAAATCTTGGATTAGGGCATATCATAGCATGTTATACCTTCTGTATTTTTCTTGGAAGTTTTAAATGATTATTTTGGGTACATATCTCTTTAACGTACTAGTTGTGACATTTAGTCAAAAATACAAATAATGTCCAATTACTATCTGAAAAATTATGAAATTTGGTCAGTGGGTGTTTAAAATTATGTTAGTTACCCTGTAATTTTCTCTGGAATTTTAGATGATTAAAAATAGCATCTCCTTCTCTAAGCTAGGAAAGTCGGTATTTTACATTAAAATAGTTTCAGAGCCCAAATATTTGATAAAAATTATGGGACTTGGATTCTGATGGTTTTAGGTCACCATAAAGCTTCTATAATTTTATTGGGGTTTTTGGATACATATTTACAGTACTTCCTTCATAATATAGTAGAAATGGCCTAAAATGGTAAATTAGGAAATATAGGCTTAAACACCTCTGGAATTTCTCAAAACTTGGAATTGCTGTTTAAATGTCTCATAGGATTTTTACTGAATTTGGGATGATTTATTGTTGGCTCATTAGTGCACTTCATGTTCATACTAGGGCATTTGGAATCTTAGAATAAATAAATTAAATGCCCGATAAATAGGAAAATTTGGAAATCTTGGTCTTAGCTATATTAGGTCGTGATAGACCTCCAGTAAATACTATAGGAGATTCGAAAGACAAATTGGAGTACCTCCCCTCATACTCCTGTCGTATCTTAGGATGGTCTGCATATAGTAAAACCACGGAAACTGAACTAGAGTGGATAATGAACTTTGAGAGATGGAATTTTTGGTAGTTGTTGGTTGGTTAGGGCAAGCTAAGTTAAGTTCATTATTGGAGGTCAGGGTAAGTAGAGTGTGAGACTGGTTAAGGATAAGGGCGTACGGGAACGACGAAAGATCGTCCACCCCGAGTAGTAGTGGAAGAGTCTTAATACGCTAGGGCTAGATCTAAAGCAACTTAAAAAGGGATCGGGTAATGGGTATCAACCAATAACAATAAGTGTCTTGTGAAAGGGAACGGTGGGCTTCAGCTACCATCATAGTTCCTAGTGCCCTTTGAGAGCCCTTCACGGGGAATACCGGGGGCAGTCCTGGGCTAACGTAAACTGTAGAAATAATAATCTAAAGAGAACCTAGTATGATTAGGGTTACACACACATACACCCCGTTAGCTAGGAAGGTAGAATAATTGGTTTGGTTGTCATTCAGACGGTAGCTCTGAAGGTAGATGCACGGACGGGACAGTCTGGGGAGCCGAGGGCTCGAGGGTTGGAGTACAGAATAAAGGTGGTGGGTCTTCGATATCTGATTGTCGTTCACACCGACATCGGTACGTTGACTCGGCGGTGTGGGACACTTAGTGCACTTTTTGTAAAGGTGGTGGGTCTTCGATATCTTGTTGGCTCATTAGTGCACTTTTTGTAACGGTCCAGGCCCGCCAACCCTGCGGGACCCAGCTGGCACCGCCGGCCTACCAGAGGTCCAGACCCGGGCCCACCACTGGTAGTCAGCCTATCACATCAAGCCTGCAGGCCATGCACCCCAACCCCTCTCCGCTCCTGTTTTCCAGCAGCGGTAGGTTGTTGCCACTGGGGATCGAACCCAGGACCTTGATAAGAGACTCTTTACCACAGCTATCATCATCAGCTCAGTTGGTGATGAAAGCTGTGGTAAAGAGTCTCTTATCAAGGTCCTGGGTTCGATCCCCAGTTGAAACAACCTACCGCTGCTGAAAAACAGGCGCGGAGAGGGGTTGAGATGCATGGCCTGCATGCTTGATGTAATAGGCTGACTACCAGTGGTGGGCCCGGGTCTGGACCTCTGGTAGGCCGGCGGTGCTAGCTGGGTCCTGCAGGGTTGGCGGGCCTGGACCGTTACAGCTGAGAGCCTGAGGTGTAGGACTTGTGAAAAGTCTGAGTTGTAAGTCTAGTGATAAAGGCTGAGGTAGGGCTGAGGCGTGAGGTAGGATTCTTGGGAAGAATCTGAGGTAGGACTTGTTTAAGTCTGAGCTGTAAGAACCATTCTAGTTCTGAGTTGTAAGATCTGCGGATCTGAGCCAGTGGAAGGAAGTTAGGCTGAATCTAGTTATCTACTGGATAGGCGAAGGGGGAAAGTGGATGTACCCATATCTTGGGGAACCATTAAAAATCTGGTCTATGCTATGCTGTGAATTGTGGTCTGTGTTTTGAATTATCTGTGTAGAATTTAATCTAGTTGTTTGCCTATAAAAATTGTATAAAAAGTTTAGAACCTATTCACCACCCCCCCCCCCCCCTCTAGGTGTTTAGACTCTTGGAATCAGGTCTTTCAAGTGGTATCAGAGGGAGGTTACTCAAAGATTAACCTAATAGTCTGAGTGAATCTCCAAGGAAAATAATAGATATCAAGAATGGATTCAAATGAGAATCAAAAGGAGTTTGGATCTATGAAACTGCCAATCTGCAGGAAAGAATCCTTTGGCATATGGAGGGAAAGGGTCAGGTTGTGTATGGAAGCATCTGATCCAAGAATCTATATCACAGTACAGGACGGCCCCTTCATTCTAATGAAGGTATCAGTCCTGGATGCAAATGTTAAAACTCCTAAGAGTTATTCTGAGATGATAAAGGATGAAATCATCCTGGCAACTCTAGAAAAAGGGCACAGAATATCATTATAAGTGTCATAGATGATGCCATCTTTCAGAATCTGGTACATTATAAAACCTCCAAGGAAATATGGGACACCCTTATTGTCTACATGGAGGGCACAGAAGAAGTCAGAGAGGACAGGAAATCTATGCGGAATCAGGAGTATGAGAGCTTTAGACAAGCCAAGAATGACAGCATAACTGGATGCTATAAGAAATTCTTAGGATTGAAAATGAGTTGATGACTTATGGAAGAGTCTTCAGCACTTATGAACTGAATGACAAGTTTCTGAGATCTTTGACAAAGGATTGGGAAACCAAGATTTGTGCCATCAGAGAGGTGGCAAGGCTGGCAAATACACCTCCTCCCACACTGTTTGGAAAGTTGCTTTCATATGAAATGCAGCTTACAGCTAGGAAGGAGGAAGAGAAGAGCAGCAGATCTGAACACAAGGAAAAGTCAGTTGCCTTCAAGACTGAAGGTACAAGAAAGGTGATACACAAATTCGCAACGGCGGAGAGAGAGGGTTAGAGAGAAGAGAAGAGAAAGTGGATGTGGTGGTTGAGAATATTCTCCGATTCTATATCCGATAAAGGCAAGCGTACCTTATCGGTTATAGTATAGGATACTAAAGATTAGTATCAAGGTCGTATTTCCCTGGGGCGTAATGACTACTTCTACTCAAAGGAGATTTCTATTATTTTATCAATTGGAATTTCTATTAATTACTAAACTAAAAACTAAAATTAAATTACTAAGCTAAAAGAAAAGAGAACTAATTACTTGCAGGATAAAAAGATTTATAGCTAATAATAAAGAGGACTCGAATCTAGAATCACCTCGGCTAAAGACGATTAAGAAAATGCGATAAAAATCTAAACTTAATAGGATAAAGGTCCTTGACCGTGGAGGTTCCTAATGCTTGAACACGCTTCTCTCGAAGTCGTGCCCAACTGAGTTTAAGAAGGTCCGACCGACTCTCGTCTAAATCGGAGGCCTAAAGCTCGCTTTACGCGGTGAACCCCTCTATTGGATTTTACTCCAATCCGGGAGATTTGGACGTCTGCCTCTCTCGAGGGGTGCGTACAACTCCCTTTACTCTTGAATGCTAACTTCATTCTATCGGCCTCTCGGCTAGCCCAGAACGAAAGCAAAGGCGGAGAGTATATATCGAAAATATACCTCCAACCCGTGATTAATCAAGAATAATTCAAGGCCCTAACCTAAAAAGAAAAGATTAATTAAAGCATCATAACTTAATCGCTCTAACCTCGGATCATCAAGATCGAGTACAAGGAGGATTAGTTAATCATAATAGAGTGGAGGAGGGGGGATGAGTAGTAGAGCATAAAAAGAACACTAGTAATAGGAAGAGCACTTATATTAATTAAAAGGAGCAAGTTATACTAATGAAATTGAAATTACAAGTGCATGAATTAAAGCCCTATTCTAGCCCTATATTAAGCAAGTAAAGGAAATGCAAGAGCTAAAAGCAAAACACTAAGCTAGGTTAAGAAAATAATTACAAAATAAGAGAGAGAGAGGGAGAGAGAGAGAGAAAAAGCATAAAAAAGGATGAAGAACTAAAGGGGCAGCACCTCCCCCTCTCCCCAAAAGCTTGCTGAAATGGAAGGGGGGGTCTGGTATTTATAGACTTTTCCCACGGGTTGGTCACGCCCTCTGACACGCCCTAGGGGGGGCGTGTCAGGGGGCGTGACAAGTACGGATTTGACCTCGGGAGCTGAATTCTGGCGGGAATGATGATTATTTCGGTACGATGGTGGTCACGCCCTAGGTCACGCCCGTGACAGGGGGGCGTGACAGGCGTGTCAAGTCAAATTCAGCAGTCGCAGGTCCATCAGACGTCCGAATGGGGGCAGTCACGCCCCTGGTCACGCCCGTGACATGGGGCATGACAGTACTGTTGCGTGCAGCTGTGTACAAAGCATTGAAGGAGGCGCAGACTTCGGGCAGAGGGCGACACGCCCCGTGTCACGCCCGGGGACACGCCCGGGGAGGGCGTGTCGGTGGGGCGTGACAGGGGATTCTTTGGCGGGAAATTCACCTGGCGGCTTTCAACATCGGGAGCAGGTGACACGCCCTGAGTCACGCCCGGGGAGGGCGTGACAGGGGGGCGTGTCAGGGGATTTTTTCCTGGAAATTGTCTGCAACCTGCAAAAACAGAAAATAAATATTATTTATAATATTTACATAAAAAGAAGCAAAAAAATAACATAAAGAAAGAGATTTAAAACGAAAATAACATATTTTTACCCTAATAAATTAAGCTAAAATATGCATCATCAAAAGGGCAGGAGAAATTCTCCTTCTCCTCCCAGAAGAAGTGTTGAGGCAGAAGAAGGAATTCCTGATAACATCTCTTCAGACAGCCACACCTCTGATGAGGATTTTGCAGCCTTCACAAGGCAGTTCCAAAGATTCATGAAGAAGAAGAAGTGGAGAACAAGACCTTCTACATCCTTCTCCAAGGATGAGTACTACAAGAAAAGGAAGACTCCCAAGGAGGACATGTATGCTTCTAAACTTAGTAAACAATCTAATTCTAAGATTGTGTGTTATTGTTGCAACAGGTAAGGACATGTCATAGCTGACTGTCCTGACAAAAGGAAGGAGTCAAAAGACAAGAAGAAACAGCAAGTAAAAGGCAAGAAGGAAAAATCCCTTGTTGCCCAGAAGCAGAAGAGCTGGACAGATTCTTCATCATCTGAATCAGGAGAAGAAGAAGATGTTGAAGCATATGTTGGGCTTTTCTCAACTGAAGAGGATTCTAAGGAGTTAGGATTCCTACAAATGCTAGACTCCATAAATGGAGTGGAAGAACATTGTTGCAGAGGGCTGATGGCCCTATCAGAAAATGATAAATGTCAGGATCAGGCTGGTCCTAGTAAGGTATACATTTCTCCCTTAGATTATGATTATTTTATTGGATCAGAATCAGAAGCATCAACTTCAAGAGAAGGGGATGGTTCTGATTCTGAGGGTGATGTACATCAACTCATTAATGAGTATGGTGGGTTGTTGCATGCTCTAAAGAAGAGCAAGTTTCTTGTCAAAGAGCAGACCAAGGAGATTGAGTCTCTTAAGCTGGCTGCAGCAGATTCAGCAAAGCTATTGGATCTAAAATTGAATGAGGTTGCCAAACTGACAAACATTACTGTTATTCAGATGGGTACAATCTCTTTCAAGGAGAATCATATCAAGAAACTGGAGGCAAAACTTCAGCAAGAAAGAGAGTTAGTGGCTAAATTCTCCAAGCCAAAATCTGTCTTACCCTTAATAGATAATTTTATTTCACAAAAAGGAAAGACTGGTCTAGGTTTTAAGGGAAGAACTAGGGCCACCAATTCACATAGAAAAGGTAAGGCCCCAGTTCAGCCTCTAGCTGCAAAACCCCTATCTTATTTAGGAAGGTGATGAATCCTACAAATAGGTATGATCATGACACTACTCATGGTCACTGTAAGTATGGAAATCTCATGAGCAAAGGTACAAATGCCAATAGGCCACTCTATAGGCATGCCCATCATGTACAAGAGAAATTCTTGAAGTTTGCTGCTCCAGCACCAATACTTAACAAGACTGCTGGCAACAAAGTAGCAAAGTCTGTACCTAAGAGAAGGTATAATAGATTTGAGTGTTGGTGTTGTGGCAAGGTGGGCCACTTTGCCATGGATTGCTGGTTTAACACAAGTGTTAAAATCAAGAGTAGTTTTCCTGTTAGAACAGCTGCAGGATTACAAACTAACAAGGACCTAGGACCCAATAGCAAATTGGGTTCTAAGGGTAAGTGATTCTTTATTTGATGCAGGTGAATCCAAGTGACCATCCCCTATATGGTACTTGGATAGTGACTGTTCCAGACACATGACTGGGACCAGAAGAATGTTGAGGGACTATGTACCCATAGAGAATGGTCTCAAAGTCATTTTTGGTTGATCAGAAAAAGGAGTCATCAAAGGATTTGGTAACATTTCTTGTGACTCAATTACTATCACTAAAGTGGCTTATGTGAATGGTCTGAAACATAACCTGATTTGCATAAGTCAGGCTAGTGATCTAGGTTATGACATCTCCTTCCACAAAGGGGAGTGCAGAATTGAGAGGTCAAGTGATCAAGAGATCTGTAAGACCCCAACCTCGGAGATGATCGCGGGGCGATCAAACGGCTCTTTTGGAGATCTGAACAGGGGCACACGGCCAGGCACACGGCCGTGTGCCAACCCGTGTTCAGGGATTTATTGGGTTTTTGTGCTGTCTTGAGTCAGAGAGGTACACGGCCTGAGACACACAGCCGTGTCTCAAGCCGTGTGTGGGGCACACGGCCTCGAACACGGCTGTGTTCGAAGCCGTGTTCTGGAAGCCCGACGATTGTCTTGAAGCTCCAGGTAACACGGCCCGTGGCACACGGCCGTGTCAGGAGCCGTGTCGATCGGCGAATGAGCTACACGGCCAGACACACGGCCGTGTGTCAAGCCGTGTTCGGCCCAGTTTTTGGGATTTTGGATCTAATCTCGGCCGTTCGTTCTCTTGGATCTGGATCCGATGGTGGGGGCTGCTCCTGGGGGGTTAATAGCCGGGATTAGGGCTTTGAATCCTCATTTTTCTTTGGTCCACTCTCTCTCTAAGTGTTTAGAGAGAAGGGAGAGCAAGAGGAAGGAGGAGCCCAAGTTCCGGCCGCCGGAGGAGTCTTGAAGCACCGATTCGCGATCCGAGTCCGGATCCTCGAAGGCAAGGGCGAGGCGAAGCTTTCCATCCGACTACATCTTCATGGCGCCGCGAAAAAATGCGAGGGTAACGATCCTCTTCATAGGGCATGTGTAGTCGCCCTTCTTTCTATGCATAGGGAAATCCCCCTCTCGCGAGTGAGCGTTGAGGCGCGGAATCCCCTCGGGTAGATATGTAAAGTCCCCGTTGTTAGAGCCCGGAATCGGAGTACGGGTGTAGGCATTGTGTGTGAAGCCTATTCGGGTTTAACCCGGATCGGTGATGTTGCATTGCATGGCCGGAGAAGACTCCGCGCCGTTGGATTTAGTTTTCCGAAAATTTTACGCAGTAGATTGCATACAGGGATCCTTGGGGGTTAACCTCGAGGCGCACCCGAAAAGCTTGGGCGGAATCACATTGCCGCCGCGATGTTGCCTTGGAGGGCAAATCGGTACATAACGGGGTTATGTGTGTGTTTTGATCGATTGTGGGAATGAGGAGAAACTTGGCCCGCACCGATGGCTAAATGGCCGTGGTGAAGTGAGCAACGGGCGGGTGGAACTCTACCCATTCCAAGTGGTCTCGGTAGAAGCGACCTAAAGTACATGGGACTTCCCGGGGGGCTGGAAACGAGCCTAGGCTTCGGCTGAAAGGGCTAAATGCTCACGTGTGTTGCCATCCGAGGGATGGTGGTGGAATCGCGGTGTCGGACTGGGTCCGGACCGGGTTCACCGATTAGTGCCCTGAGAGCACGGAGTGTGCGGCCGTGTGTGCCGACACTTGTGGCGAATAGAATACTCCATAGAATTGCTATGATAGTTTTTATATGCAGGGAAGGAGCACCGCCGTCCCGAGAAACGGGACGGGGTCATTATAATTTGGTCAGCTTTTGCTGACCGTTGCCCTTTTGTATTGCCACCTCTTGGGTGGGTTGTTTCTATAGGTGCTGTTGCGGAGCCAAGCGGCAAATAGCGGGCTAAAGCCCAAGTTGCAGCGCCAGCCCTCGAAGGCTTAGTTATTAGCTTTTTCATATTCATGTATGGCCGGCCTGCGCGCCGATGTATGAAAGACGCTATCTTGTTAAGCGAACACTTATGTAAGGCCTTAAGGCCGTGAACTCTTTTGTGTATGTACTCATTCCTGGGTTATAGTGGACATTCATGCTCTGTTGCAGGGTTCTTATCTTTTTGCAACTTAATTAAATTGCTTCCGCTAGGTGTTGTGTAGGACGCTCTGATTGGTTGTGTGGTTTCAACGCGTAACCAACCGGTCTGTCCGTGGTATATGGCGTCGGGCCCCGGCCGGACCTACTGCTATATGCTATGCGACGGATAGGGGTGTTACAAATTGGTATCAGACTTCTGGTTTCGGTCAAGCTTAAATGAATTCGTGGACGAATTCACTTTAAGGGGTGGTGAGCACATTGTGTGCGTCATCGTTATAACATGAAAAGAACCCATGAATGTCCACTTAGGAATGAAAATACACATGATTGAGGAACCTGCGTGTTCCTATAATTGCTGTTTGCAGTAATTTTTGGGTCGCTTATCGGTGTTTTGCACGATTTTAGGTGACCAGAAGTGGCGCTGGGCCGTCTGAACGGCCAGGTTCTGAGGCGAGCAGTGCGCCAAGCGATGCGCCTGCAACACCTTTGTCTGCTGAGACCATTAGGTTGGTGGCATAAGCGGTCATGGCAATGATCAATGCGCAGCCTGCAAGGCAGGTGCAGCAGCCTGCTCCTGCTGTGGAGCAAGTACCGGTTCAGACGGCAGAGCGAAGGAGGGTTGAGCAAGTAGTTTTGGAGCCAGAGTTGCCTAGGAGAGCATCTGAAAGACAACTGAAGCATGTCATGGGCTTTCACCCACCAGTGTTCACGGGGGCAGAAACCCCGACCCAAGCAGAGGATTGGCTCTCAAGGGTCAACAGGGTGATGACTGCGACGCAAACTGAAGAGTGGCAGAAGACCACTATAGCGACGTTCCTTTTGGATGGGGACGCAAGACTGTGGTGGGAGGGCCTAGAGCTGCATCAGTTGAGGGGAAGGCCATTGGCCGAAGTCCCGATGGAGGAGTTTGCGAGACTATTTATGGCTCGATACCTCCCCTCGGCGCAGAGGATTGCGCTAGAGAGCGAATTCCAGAAGTTGGTGCAGGGTGATAGCACCGTTGATGAATACCTCCACGAGTTTACTCGGTTGGGGAGATATGCCGGCGCTACCTTTGCAGACGAGGAGCGCAAGACGAGCCGCTTTTATGAAGGGCTAAGGGATGATTTGAGGTTGCTGCTGTCGGGGCCCAAGACGCAGGGTTTCATGACCCTGGTCAGTTCGGCCCGGTCCTTGGAGAATGATATGAGAAACGTGCAAGCAAAGAAAGAAAGGGAATCCGGTGGCAAGAAATCAGAGTTCAAGGCGCCGACTACATCGAAGTCGGGCTACCGTAGATTCTTCAAGAAGGCTAAGACATCGGGTCCAGCTTCTTCTGCAGGTGCCTCGGGGGCAACTACCCATCGGACCCCGGGCGCTTGCTTCACGTGTGGAAAGCCGGGGCACTTTGCCCGTGACTGCTGGAGTGGACGCGCAAAGTCCGAAAGGAAGCAAGGAGCCACCTACGAGGAAAAGGGCAAAGCGGTGGAGTCGACCGCGTCCCACTATGATCCGACTCAGCCTAGAGTCTACAACTTGGGCCAGCAGGAGGCCATCAAGCAAGCGGATGTGGTGACAGGTATGAGTTAATTTATGCAAGTTGACTTGAGAATACTATTACCTATTGCTTGTTAAGCTAATGTCTTTTGCTTAGGCTTTGTGTTGATTAGCGATAGTCCGGCACGAGCACTATTCGACACTGGTGCTTCGCATTCTTTCTTGTCCGAACAGTTTATATCGCGTATCGGAGTCCCTTCTTCGATGGCGAAGGACAAGTTAGATGTGTTGCTACCGAATGGGTGCTCGATGCGTGCGGACAGAGTGTGCGCCGTGAAGGTTCACATAGGGAGCCAAGAGTTCGACTTGCTAGCGTCATTGCTGCCGCTAGTAGAGTTCGATGTTATCTTTGGAATGGATTGGCTGTCAGAGCAGAAGGCTTGGATCGATTGCGACCGTAAGGAGGTCAAGCTGGGTCTAGGGCGGGAGACTACTTTCGAGGGGCTTAAGGGGTCGAGCAAGACATTAATGTCTGCTCTTCAGGTGGTGAAGGCGGTTCGTGCTGGTGCAGAGCTGTTCTTTGCGATAGTGGGGGCTGTGGAGCCAAAGTCCCCGTTGGATAGCATCCCCGTGGTTTGCGAATACCCCGATGTGTTCCCGGATAGCCTTCCTGGAGCCCCACCGCAGCGAGAGATTGATTTTACGATCGAGCTCGTGCCGGGTGCCAAACCCGTGTCACGTGCTCCTTATAGGTTGGCGCCAAAGGAGATGGCAGAGCTGAAGGTTCAGTTGGAGGAACTGATGGAGCAAGGTTATGTGCGTCCAAGTTCGTCGCCTTGGAGTGCACCGGTCCTCTTCGTTAAAAAGAAGGATGGTAGTATGCGGCTGTGCATCGACTACAGGGAATTGAACAAGTTGACGGAAAAGAACAAGTACCCGATCCCGAGGATTGATGACCTCTTTGATCAGTTAGTCGGATCGTCTGTATACTCCAAGTTGGACTTGAAGTCGGGGTACTATCAGCTGAGGATCAGGGAATGTGATATCCCAAAGACGGCGTTCAGTACGAGGTATGGGCATTTCGAGTTCACGGTCATGCCGTTTGGACTGACGAATGCGCCATCGGTGTTTATGGATCTGATGAATAGGACGTTCAGAGATTTCCTGGATCGCTTTGTGATCGTCTTTATTGACGATATTTTGGTATACTCGCAGTGCGAAGAAGACCACTTCAAGCATTTGCATTTGGTGTTGGAGACTTTGAGGAGGAATGAGCTTTACGCAAAGTTCTCCAAGTGCGAGTTCTGGCTACCCTCGGTAGCGTTCCTTGGTCATATAGTGAGTGGGGAAGGTATAGCGGTGGATCCGGCGAAGATTGTTGCGATACGGGAGTGGCCTGCGTTATCTTCTGTCGCGGAAGTCCGTAGTTTTCTCGGGCTTGCCGGATATTACAGGCGCTTCGTAGAGAACTTCTCGCGGGTAGCCTTACCCCTCACGAAGTTGACAAGGAAGGATCAGAAATTCTTGTGGACGCAAGAGTGCGTGCAAGCTTTTGAGGAGCTGAAGAGGCGGTTGACCACGGCGCCAGTGCTTAGTTCGCCGAGTGGGACCGAGGGCTTTGAGGTGTATAGCGACGCTTCGGGTAGCGGTTTGGGCTGCGTGTTGTTGCAGCATGGTAGCGTGATAGCGTATGGATCGCGTCAGCTAAAGGTGCATGAAAGAAATTATCCGGTGCACGACTTGGAGTTGGCGGCCGTGATATTTGCACTCAAGTTGTGGAGGCACTACCTATACGGAGTAAGGGTCGATATATACACCGATCACAAGAGCCTAAAATACCTGTTGGATCAGAAGGATCTCAATATGAGGCAGAGGAGGTGGATGGAGTTCCTGGGGGACTACACCTTCAAGATACATTATGTACCCGGGAAGGGCAACGCAGTTGCGGATGCGCTGAGCCGCAGGGCTCCCGCCCGAGCCAACTGGTTGTCGGTGCATGATGAGCGGCTAGTGCGGGAGTTGGAGGAGCTTGAGATCTGTTGCGTTGACAAGCAGACGAGCGCCAAGGCAATGTTAAACTGGACAGAGGTGCAGTATGACCTGGCTGACCGGGTTCGGCAGGCATTGGAGTTGGATGACTCCATGAAGGAGCTTTTGGAGGCCGCTACGGATGGGTCAAATTCCCAGTTCTCGGTGGAAGATGGTTTGTTAAGGAAGGATCATCGGTTGTGCGTCCCGAGTGGGGGTAACCTCCGGGCGGAGTTGATGTACGAGGCTCATCATACCAAGTACTCAATCCACCCAGGGAGCACGAAGATGTATCGTGATCTCAAGAAGTTGTTTTGGTGGCCGGGGCTTAAGAAAGATGTGGCGTTGTATGTGGCCAAATGCCAAACATGCGCCTTGGTGAAGGCGGAGTGCCAAAAGCCGGGAGGATTTCTGAAGTCCTTGCCTATACCGGAGTGGAAATTCGACGATATATCTATGGACTTTGTGCACGGGTTGCCAAGGTCGCAGAAGGGGAACGACGCCATCTGGGTGATCGTGGATCGGCTAACTAAGGTGTCGCATTTCATTCCGCATAGGAAGGATGATCCAGTGGAGAAATTGGCAAAGTTGTACGTTGACAATATTGTTAGGCTGCATGGTGTGCCTCGTAGCATTGTGAGTGATCGCGATGGGCGGTTCACGTCAAATGATTGGAGGTTGGTGCAGCAGATGTTGGGAACAAAGTTAAAGTTCAGTACAGCTTTCCATCCGCAGACGGATGGGCAGACCGAGAGAGTTAATAGAACGATGGAGGACATGCTCCGCATGTGCGTTCTAGACTTCGGGAAGCATTGGGAAGACCATCTTTATTTGGTGGAGTTCGCGTACAACAACAGCTACCAAGCAAGTATACAAATGGCGCCCTTCGAGGCCCTGTATGGTAGGAAGTGTCGCACGCCGTTATCGTGGCTTGAAGCGGGTGAGGCAAGGTTGTACAAGAAGCAGGAGGTGGAGAGTGCTACCTCGTTAGTGCGGATCATTCGGGAGCGCTTGTTGATCGCTCAGGACCGGCAGGCGAAGTACTACAATGCCAAGCACCGGAACGTGGAGTTCGCGGTAGGCGATTGGGTGTACTTGAAGATCAAGCCGTTCAAGGGTGTCTCACGGATTCGACGGTTGAAAAAGTTGAGTCCGAGATACCTTGGGCCGTTTGAGGTCCTGGAGCGAGTCGGCGAAGCGGCATACCGTTTGAAGCTATCGGTGGAGTTGAGTGGATTACATGATGTGTTCCACATTTCTGTGTTGCGGAAGGCGGTGCAAGAGCCTTTGCAGGTGATCGCGGCTGATCAAGTACCGGTTGAGGAAGGGTTGACAACGAAAGTCAAGCCCATATCTATTGAGGATTTCGAAGTCAAGCGGCTTCGGAACAAGGAAATCAGAATGGTGAAGGTCCGTTGGGATAACTGCGGGCGCGAGGAGCTCTCTTGGGAGCGAGAGCAGACAATGCGCGAGGAGTACCCCGAGTTGTTCCCCTCAGGTACTCGATTTGTTTTGTTTTTGTGTAGTCTCTGTTCTTAATTTCGGGACGAAATTCTCTTAAGGGGGAGGGAGTTGTAAGACCCCAACCTCGGAGATGATCGCGGGGCGATCAAACGGCTCTTTTGGAGATCTGAACAGGGGCACACGGCCAGGCACACGGCCGTGTGCCAACCCGTGTTCAGGGATTTATTGGGTTTTTGTGCTGTCTCGAGTCAGAGAGGTACACGGCCTGAGACACACGGCCGTGTCTCAAGCCGTGTGTGGGGCACACGGCCTCGAACACGGCTGTGTTCGAAGCCGTGTTCTGGAAGCCCGACGATCGTCTTGAAGCTCCAGGTAACACGGCCCGTGGCACACAGCCGTGTCAGGAGCCGTGTCGATCGGCGAATGAGCTACACGGCCAGACACACGGCCGTGTGTCAAGCCGTGTTCGGCCCAGTTTTTGGGATTTTGGATCTAATCTCGGCCGTTCGTTCTCTTGGATCTGGATCCGACGGTGGGGGCTGCTCCTGGGGGGTTAATAGCCGGGATTAGGGCTTTGAATCCTCATTTTTCTTTGGTCCACTCTCTCTCTAAGTGTTTAGAGAGAAGGGAGAGCAAGAGGAAGGAGGAGCCCAAGTTCCGGCCGCCGGAGGAGTCTTGAAGCACCGATTCGCGATCCGAGTTCGGATCCTCGAAGGCAAGGGCGAGGCGAAGCTTTCCATCCGACTACATCTTCATGGCGCCGTGGAAAAATGCGAGGGTAACGATCCTCTTCATAGGGCATGTGTAGTCGCCCTTCTTTCTATGCATAGGGAAATCCCCCTCTCGCGAGTGAGCGTTGAGGCGCGGAATCCCCTCGGGTAGATATGTAAAGTCCCCGTTGTTAGAGCCCGGAATCGGAGTACGGGTGTAGGCATTGTGTGTGAAGCCTATTCGGGTTTAACCCGGATCGGTGATGTTGCATTGCATGGCCGGAGAAGACTCCGCGCCGTTGGATTTAGTTTTCCGAAAATTTTACGCGGTAGATTGCATACAGGGATCCTTGGGGGTTAACCTCGAGGCGCACCCGGAAAGCTTGGGCGGAATCGCATTGCCGCCGCGATGTTGCCTTGGAGGGCAAATCGGTACATAACGGGGTTATGTGCGTGTTTTGATCGATTGTGGGAATGAGGAGAAACTTGGCCCGCACCGATGGCTAAATGGCCGTGGTGAAGTGAGCAACGGGCGGGTGGAACTCTACCCATTCCAAGTGGTCTCGGTAGAAGCGACCTAAAGTACATGGGACTTCCCGGGGGGCTGGAAACGAGCCTAGGCTTCGGCTGAAAGGGATAAATGCTCACGTGTGTTGCCATCCGAGGGATGGTGGTGGAATCGCGGTGTCGGACTGGGTCCGGACCGGGTTCACCGATTTGTGCCCTGAGAGCACGGAGTGTGCGGCCGTGCGTGCCGACACTTGTGGCGAATAGAATACTCCATAGAATTGCTATGATAGTTTTTATATGCAGGGAAGGAGCACCGCCGTCCCGAGAAACGGGACGGGGTCGTTATAATTTGGTCAGCTTTTGCTGACCGTTGCCCTTTTGTATTGCCACCTCTTGGGTGGGTTGTTTCTACAGGTGCTGTTGCGGAGCCAAGCGGCAAATAGCGGGCTAAAGCCCAAGTTGCAGCGCCAGCCCTCGAAGGCTTAGTTATTAGCTTTTTCATATTCATGTATGGCCGGCCTGCGCGCCGATGTATGAAAGACGCTATCTTGTTAAGCGAACACTTATGTAAGGCCTTAAGGCCGTGAACTCTTTTGTGTATGTACTCATTCCTGGGTTATAGTGGACATTCATGCTCTGTGGCAGGGTTCTTATCTTTTTGCAACTTAATTAAATTACTTCCGCTAGGTGTTGTGTAGGACGCTCTGATTGGTTGTGTGGTTTCAACGCGTAACCAACCGGTCTGTCCGTGGTATATGGCGTCGGGCCCCGGCCGGACCTACTGCTATATGCTATGCGACGGATAGGGGTGTTACAAGATCATTTTGACTAGCACTAGGAAAGGAAATGTCTATTGTCTTAACCTAGATTGTGAGTTGAACAACTCACCTATTTGCCTAGTTGCAGATAAGAAAGCTTCACTATGTGTCAAATGGCACAAAAGGTTAGCTCATCTGAACTATAAGTCCATAGGACTGTTGTTTAGCATGGGTCTGGTGAGGAATGGTCCTCAAGTCAAGTGCATTAAAGAGGGAGTGTGTTCAGCTTGCCAAAAGGGCAAACAGACCAAGTCCTCTTTTCCTGCACTAGATACCAAAGATTCATTGAGATGTTTATATCTCTTGCATATGGATTTTTTGGTCCTATGCCAGTTCACAGTCTTTGTAGGAATGTATATACACTAGTTGTTGTGGATGACTATTCTAGATACACTTTGGTGTTTTTCTTGAGGCAGAAATCTGAAACCCCTAGTATTTTCCAGACTTTTGTTAGACAAGTTCAGAATGAATTTAACAATTCAGTGGTCAAAATCAGAAGTGACCATGGAACTGAATTTCAATCTGAATGTATGACAAAATTCTGTGAATAACTTGGGATACATCAGGAGTTCTTCTCACCTAGAACACCTCAGCAAAATGGAATTGCTGAAATAAAGAATAGAACTCTTATTAAGGCTGGTAGAACTCTACTCAGTGATACTACTCTCCCTGAATATTTCTGGGCTGAGGCCGTAAACACTGTTTGTCATGTTCTCAATAGAGCATCCATAAATAAGAAACTTAAGTTGACTCCCTATCAGATTTTGAAAGGCAGAAAACCAAACATTTCTTATTTTAGAATCTTTGGTAGCAAGTGTTATGTCCTAGTTAATGGTAAACACTACCAAACAAAGTTTGCTGCCAAATCCCTAGAAGGGATATTTGTTGGGTACAGCAATAATAGTAGGGCATACAGGGTCTACAACTTGACTAATCAAGTTGTAGAAGAGTCAGTCCATGTTGTTTTTGATGAGTCTAGATTGATTAACAATGAATTGTCTAGTTCTTCAGTTAGTTCTACAGGTCTAACAGATAGGCTGGACAAGTTGACCATCAATGATGAAGTTCCTGCCAGGCTGGATGAAGAAAAAGATGTCAGCTATCCAGGGGAGAACAAGTCCCACTGGATGAAGAAGACAATGTCGGGCATCAAGTTGAGGAAACTGAAGAAAGCCATAATGCTGACAGATTTCCTCCAGCAAGAAGACACTTGAAGGATCATCCAGCTCACCAAATCATTGGTGATGCAAGTCAAGGGGTTCTAACTAGGAGCAAGAGCATGAACACAGTTCTATGTTCTAGCTTCCTGTCTCAAATAGAACCCAGGAAGATTGAAGAAGCAATGCAAGACTCCAACTGAATTGATGTTATGCAAGAAGAGCTTAGCCAGTTCAGAAGATGTAAAGTCTGGGAACTAGTGCCTAAACCTAAGAATCACAACATAATAGGAACTAAGTGGATCTACAGGAATAAGCTCTATGAGAATGGCACCATAGTCAAGAACAAGGCCAGACTGGTAGCTAAAGGCTACAGGCAAGAGGAAGGTATTGACTTTGATCAAACCTTTGCTCTAGTATCAAGGCTGGAGGCTATAAGGCTGTTTTTAGCCTATGCTGCCTATCAAGGGTTCAAGGTATACCAGATGATGTGAAATCAGTATTTCTGAATGGGGATTTAAAAGAGGAAGTCTATGTTGAACAACCCTCAGGTTTTGTAGATTCTCATTTTCCTGATTATGTATATAGGCTTAGGAAAGCTCTATATGGTTTGAAACAAGCTCTAATAGTTTGGTATGAGACCTTGTCTGCTTTCCTTCTTGAGAATAAATTCTCTAGAGGAAAAATAAACAAAACTCTATTCTATAGGAAATCTAAAGGCAAGATAATACTAGTCTAGATATATGTGGATGACATTATCTTTGGTTCTACTAAAAACAACCTTTGTAGAAAGTTTGCCAAACTTATGCAAGGGAAGTTTGAGATGAGCAGTATGGGTGAGCTGAAGTTCTTCTTGGGACTTCAAGTTAGACAGACTGATAGTGGTTTGTCCATATCTCAGTCTAAGTTCACCAAGGAGTTGATTAAGAAGTATGGTATGGACTCAGTTTCTACCATGAAAACTCCAATGGGAACAAGTATGCCTATATGCAAAGATGAGGCAGGGAAATATGTTGATGAGTCTTTGTATAGAGGGATAATTAGCTCCCTACTTTACTTGACTGCTAGTAGACCTGACATCATGTTTGCAACATGTGTATGTGCTAGGTACCAAGCTTGCCCAAAGGAATCTCATTATACTGCAGTTAAGAGAATATTGAGATATCTTAAGGGCACACCTAATCTAGGCCTTTGTTACCCTAAGAATAGAGATTTCATTCTTACTGGTTTCTCAGATTCAGACTTTGCTGGATGCAAAGAAGACAGGAAGAGTACTACAGGAACTTGTTAATTCCTTGGTGGGAGGCTGGTGTCATGGAGTAGCAAGAAGCAAACTAGTGCAGCTATATCAATAGCTGAATCAGAATATATAGCTGCAGGTAGCTGCTATGCACAATTGATGTGGATAAAACATCAACTTGAAGACTATGATATCCAGGTAAGTAGAATTCCACTATTTTGTGATTCTACGAGTGTTATTTCTATTGCTAAGAATCATGTATCACACAGTAGGACCAAGCATATAGAAATTAAGTTTCATTTCATTAGAGAACATGTAGAGAAGGAAAATATTAGCTTAGAGTTTGTGAGAATAGATAATCAAATAGATGATATTTTTACAAAACCTCTGGATGAAACTAAATTCAATTATTTTAAAATTGAATTAGGTATGTTGAACCTAGAATAGGTTAGCACAAGCTTACTTAAGTAGCATATGTAAGCACCAAATTTCTCTGGAAATTTGTCTAAGAACAAAGTTTGTGTCGACACAGAAAAAGGATGTGTCAACACAGAAACAGTATCTGTGTAGACAGAAGAACTGGTGTCGAGACTTAAATAGACTGTGTCGATACAGACACAAGTGTGTCGACACTAACACAAGTATATCAACACATATATGTGTCGACTTAATATAAGTATTGTCAACTCAGACATTAGTATGTCGATACATAGTCATGTACTTAAACTAAGTATTGTCGAGACCTATGTCATTTCTGACGACACGTATGTTGATTTGTCGACTAAGTCCCGTCGTTTGACCTGCCCTTGACACTAATACTATAAATAGGTGAAGCCAACATCTGGTCGACTACGCTTTCAAAATTCTTGGCTCTACACCTTCTGTCGACAAAGACCTTCTCTTCTTTTCTCTCTCATCTCTCTCGTTGATGGCGCCTCATCAAGAAGACAAAGTCAATGAAGGATATGAGCAGGTTCGTGAAGGGTTCACGATAGCTTCAGAAGAAATTCAGGGTGTAATTGCCCTAATTTCTTAGAATGGTTTGGAGTACTTGGTCTCTGAACCAATCAAGATTTGGAAGGAGGTTTTGGAATTCTATTCAACAGCAAGCGTGGATACAGAAGGGAAGAAGATCAAAGCAACAGTCTAGGATTCCCAAATGAAACTTACACTGAAGACAATTAGGAAATCTCTTCAGCTTCCATTGGTTAAGGATACAGATGAAATAACTCCATCCCTGACTATAGAAGCATTAAGTTGGTGTTGGCTGAGCCCTAATATCAAGGTTGGATCATCCATAACTCGAAAAGGGATGAATTCCCAAGGGAAGTTCTTGTCTGAAATAGTTGGGAAGGTGATACTATATAAGACTAGTGGACATGATTGAATTTCAGTCCACATGTTCAATCTAATGACACGGATCATATTCAAAGTGAAAACTGATTGGGAAGCAGTAATGTTTGACAAGATCCAAGAAGGAGTGAAGAAACCAACCCTGGGAAGGATCCTAAGTTTATGTTTATCTTCAGTAATACCAGATGTTTTGAAACAAGTGGCTGGATCCAAAATCAATCACATGAGGAGAATGGATGTGAGAATTCTTTCAAGGTGGGATAGGGTTCTGATCGAGGAAGTCACTACTCCTCATAAACAAACTAAGAAAGATAAAAAAACAGAAGAAAGTTGTTCAACAAGCAGAATCCTCTAGTGATTCTGAAGAGGAAGTAGTCTTCAACTCAGATGAAGACCAACAACCAAAAGAAGCCCAAGATCAAGTGGTGGGCAGTAAGCCCCAAGAACAACAGGTAGACTCCACTCTAAGGGGAGAAAATACTGAAAAAACTGAGTTGTCTGCCAAGGGGGAGGCATTGTTGAAGCTGCCCTTGAGAGTGAATTTGCTGCAGATACTGTTATGAACATAGCATTTGAAATCAACAATGCAGCTCAAGACAATGTTGAGAAAGAAGCTCAAAATGAGCAAGTATCTCCTTTAAAAAAAAGGGCCCTGGAAAAAAATTTGGATGCCTAGGGAAAACCTTTTGTTGTTCAAACTAATCTTGTTCCTCCTATATAGGTGCAGCAAGAGTTCACTATGGAAGAGCTCTTTTCTGATTTACCTGATGCAAGAACTGAGGGGGAGCAATCCCAGCTAGAAAAAGATTTACCAAGGACTGGGGGGAGGAACAAATCAAGGAAAAAGATTTACCAAGGACTGAGGGGGAGCCGTATCAGCATGCCCCAACTGATAAGGACATAGGTTATATACAAAGTACATCAGAAACTTCTGATGATGAAGAATCCTCAATAGATAAGAAAAGAAAAATAGTTGCCTTAAGGAAAAAGAGTTCTGGCTACAAAAAGGCCTTGCAAACAGGCACAGCACCACCTACTCCAAGCATGGATTTCAGTTCTATACTGGTCCAAATGCAAATTAAGTTGGATGAGCAAAGACAACCTCTGAAGAAATATGTGGATGTAACTCACAAGGAGTTGCAATTCCAATTGGCCCAGGATAACAAGTCTATAAGATTTGAAGTTAATCAAAATAAAAAGGAAATGACAGATTGCTTCCATAAGGGAGGTAATATTGTGGTATTCCTGGCCAAACAATAGCAGGATCTGAAAGTACAAGTGGAAGATATTGTAGTAAAGCAGGGTTATATACTAGAGAATCAAATAAGAATGAATGAGAATCTTAAAGATTCACATCATGCTATCTTGACAAAAAATGATGCTCTAGCAACTTATATCAAAGCTGAAGTCTCAAAGCAAATCAAGGAAGGTATAGCTGCTATTCAGGCCACATTTCAAGCCTCACAAAAGAATATGTATGATTTCTTGACAAAATTCAGAGATTATTATAAAGAAGAAACTGACTATGTTATTAATCAAGTCAGATTTCAAAAAGATGATCTAAGGGATCATATTGATAGAGAAGTCATAAAGGGGGAGAGATTAGTAGTCAAAGCCTGCTCTGATCATTCTAAATGGATATCAAATAGCATCAGAGTAACTCTTGGATATCCTCACCTATGTTATGATGACAATGTAGCTGAGTCTGGAATACAACCTGCTCATACTGAAGGAGATCAGCCTGAAGTTGCTCAGGTGATTTACCCCCCAGTAGATTTTGAAATGATTCAAGAGGAAGTTCAGAAAATGTATAGTCCTCCACTAGAGGCACACAATGTTATTCAGGAGAAAGTAGAAATGTCAGAAGCTGTCATGGAAGCTCAGCTATCCAAAAAGAGGTTCAGAGAACAGGCTGAGTTGAATCCAAACTTTGAGCAATGGAGTCCTACTTCCAGAAACATTATACTGACTGCCTGGAAAGCTGTGAAGGATAAATCTCATGATAGGGGTAAATGGTATTCAGAGCAGGAATGGAATAAGTATCAGGCTGGGCAGGAAGCCATTCTTCAACACAGAAGAAGTGTTAAGGCTGGGAAGGTACTTGCTAATGCTCAGGAGCCAAGCAAGTACTTCCCAAATCCATTTCACTATTTTGAAAGGCAGAGAATAAAGGCTGAAGAACAAAAGAAAAAAGCTCTGAAAGGAAAGAAGCCTGCTGATGATACTGAACCTCTTTTGTAGGCTAAGATCAAGTCTGGAAAAGGCATTGTCATTAAGGAGCCTAGTTAGTAATAGGATAGCTAGGCTTATGTAAAAGAACAATGTAATATTTTGTTTTTTGTTCTAAAAAGAAAATCTTGTAATCATATCATTTTTTCTGAATTAAATGAAATCAGTTATTAGTATTAATTTTTGTTGTTTACAATGATTATATGTTAACCTGCTGTGAAATTGATGTACATTTATTTCTATTATGTTTTACTATGAGAGATGTATATCTTTGACTAAGGATTATGATTTCTCCAAATAGGGGGAGATTGTTGGGTACATTGAAAAATATGTACCAGATTTAGAGAAGCCTCATCTTAGTCAATGATATGCATCAATTTGTATTTGATAGATGTTTGAGTTACATTGTGCAGGTTCAAGAATTTGAAGAAAATTTTCTAAGTACAAGTGTCGACACTTGTGAAGAAGTTGTGTCGACAGCCAAGCTAAGTCGACACTTATGAAGGAGTTGTGTCGACACCCAAGCTAAGTCGACATACTAGACTTGTGTCAACTAATCAACTCTCAAAGTGTTGTGTCGAGATCAGAAGCAATTGTGTCGACACACTGGACTTGTGTCGACATGCACTCAACGACATCTGGACACACTCAACGCTGTCGACACACACTAAACATCATCTGTCGACAACAGCTATGTCGAGACCAGAAGGACTTGTGTCGACACACAGGACTTGTGTCAACACACACTCAACGTTGTCTGACATACACTCAATGTCGTCTGTCTGCAGCAGTTATGTCGAGAACATGAAGACTTGTGTCGACACACTGGACTTGTGTCGACACATACAACAAAAGAAGTGTCGAGTAGTAGAAGATTGACTGAGTCGACACATATAATGTTGTGTAGACATCATGAATACTTGTGTCGACACTCAGCCTATATGTGTCTATACATGTGAAGCAGTTTGCAGAGTGGAATGTGCTGAGTTTGAAAGTATTTGACGAATCAAGTGACTTGACTGATGACTCGACAGCTGTCATAACCAACCGGTCTGACACCTCTGTCAGAACTGTCAGAAGGTTGTTACAAACCGGAGCAGCCGGTAATAATTGGGAAACTCTATATATGTAACATTCTGATTCGCACTAGGCCCTTGTGCGTGTTTTTGGTGTCAGGAGAGCTGGTGTAGGCTCAAGGGGGTGCAGGCGATCAGGTGCGCACTCGCGGGGAACAAGGAAATAAGTTGAAAACCTGTGTTGAGAATGACACGGGTAGGGACACGGGCGTGTCCCTACCCGTGTGTAGTGGCGTGGAGTGACCATGGGGTTGGGTGATAATAAAAGGGCGTTGAGTGGTTTGTCCCGAGTAGGACACGGGTAGGGACACGGGCGTGTCCCTACCCGTGTGCCATGCCTTGGCTGTGTTGGGTTTCTCTATGAGGTTGGCACAACACTTGTGCACGCAGCGGAAGTAATAAAATCTAGAACAACCCAAAAAAGATTGGATCGGGCCATGCATGGTGAATCAAGAAGTTAACAAAAATTAGGCAAAAATTACCTCTTCAGTGTTGAGTCACAACTCAACGAAGATGCTCCAAATGTGATTCCTTGTCGGTGGCGAGTTCCACGTAGAATAATATCTACGTCTCTGCAGAAATCCACACGAGCGAGAGAACTCCAAACTTCCGTCACACGGATGATCGGAGAGAAGATCAGCCGCACCTTTGCACTTCCCATGGACTGCTAGGTCCGCATCAGGGAAAGCAAGACCAGCGACGGTCGCCGGATAGGAGGTGGTCGGCGGTGCGAATAGCCGGCGGCGGAACGTTTCCGTCCGGTGGAATCGGGATTCGGCGGATCGGGAGATTGGCGAAACTCTTTCCGTCGGCTTCCGTATTTCTACAGGACTCCCGATATTAGTCGATCTATTTCCTCAAAACCCTAAGTGTCCTATTTATACCAAAGGCATAAACAGTACATAGGAATCGCTATCCGCAGACCACCCAAGTTAGGGTTTCTGGACCGTTCGGCGAGAATCAGTCGGCGAGAATCAGTCGGCGAGAATCAGTCGGCGAGAATTAGTCGGCGAGAATCGGCCGGCGAGAATCGGCGAGAATCAGACGTAGAATCGGCGAGAATCGAATAGTTCGATTCTCGATGATTATGCCTTAGTCGGCGAGACATACACGACGACTCCCGTCGATTCTCGTCGATTCTGCCACAGTCGACGAGTCATACTCGACGAATCCCGTCGACTCTCGACGATTTTCCCTTGGCAACATTTGCCTGACGTTGAAAGCATTGAGTCATACTCAACGATTCTCGATGACTCTCGTCGAAACAGTCTTAGTCGTCGAGTCATACTCGACGACTCTCGACTAACCATTCTCAATGAACTTTCCCGATAACGATTGTCAGACCCTCATACTTAATGGTGATTGGTAACCTTTACCAACACATTCAATCTTCCAACTTCTCCACATGCTCTTATGTGCGACCCTGCAGGCTCATATCGCGTTGGCAGTGAGATTATATGTTTGATCACTTCCAGATCACCATTGTAACTCCAACAGTCTCCCACATGATCTTGAAAGTATCAAACAAAAAACCTCACAAACAATGAGCGGCATCTAGCAATGCATCATTGCTCCCCAAGCAATAAGAGTTCATAACTCATAAGCCTTCATGACTAATGTTCCAGCATTGTCTTTGTCCCTTTGTCCCTTACATCCGGAAAAAACTAGAGGCATGGACCGTGTCACCCTCATAATAGCTCAATCCAAGTTTCTTGATCTAGAATGGACTTCCAGAGAATGGTGAGTCCAATATCACATACTAACTCAACCAAGCATGGCCATGCATTTCTCAGTCCAGTTCCATCAAGGGGCCCATGGATGCAACTCCTATCATATAGGAGGACAAATCCCATATCTGCTCACACACAAACACCCAAATGATTCGTAACGTACCCAACAACCACCCTTATCATCAACCTTTCTCAAGGAAGATTTTAGATGACATCAAAGCACGTTCTTCCTCACTTGATGGATGCTGTGGCATCAGGTCAAAAGACCACAACACCATTGCCAATAGAGACCTACTTGTGACACGATTAGATAACAATCCACAAAGTAGTCTCAGGATGGGTCTGTCCAGTACAACTTGTTCATTAACAAGTACCCACGTGATGACTTGATATCACAATATCATGACCTGTGAGAACTGGTCATCAGTCAACGCACGTGCTAGTCTTAAGGTATCATCGTCACCCTAAGCTTCTATGATGATACAACGACCAGGGACCTTTTAAGAATAAAGCTTCAAATAAATCATAGGCTCTCACATTCAAGTCACGTACTTGATGTCCTATGAAAGCGAACACTCTAAGGGTATTTATTATGTTACAATTTAACTATCACATAGAAAAATCACAATAAAAGAACTTGCCATTAATTGTAAAAAGAAACATTTGGTACACAATTCATCATATGAATAAATAATAAACAGCCAACAGAATATATGTTTACATGCAACCCACAAGGCTCCCACTAGAGTTGATCACTTAGGTATCGCATACCCATTGTTCTAGTATGACCATCATGCTTTCTCTGCGCGAGAGGCTTTGTCAGTGGATCCGCAATATTCTCCTCAGTCGGCACTCTACAAATGTTCACATCTCCTCGTTCGACAATCTCACGAATAAGATGGAACCGCCGAAGTATGTGCTTGGAGCGCTGATGGGATCTAGGTTCCTTAGATTGTGCAATTGCACCATTGTTATCACAGTAGAGAACTACGGGACCAACAATGCTAGGAACTACATCAAGCTCGCCGATGAATTTCCTAATCCATACAGCCTCCTTCGATGCGTTAGCCGCAGCAATATACTCGGCCTCTGTTGTAGAATCAGCAACTGTCTCTTGCTTGGAACTCTTCCAGCTCACAGCTCCTCCATTAAGGCAAAACACAAAACCTGACTGAGACTTTGAGTCGTCCCTATCAGTTTGGAAGCTAGCATCTGTGTAACCACTTACAACGAGCTATTCCACTCCACCATACACCAAGAACACATCCTTAGTCCTTCTCAAGTACTTCAGGATATTCTTAACTACAATCCAGTGAGATTCACCGGGGTCTGACTGATACCTGCTAGTCATGCTCAAAGCAAAGGAGACATCGGGTCGAGTACATAACATTGCATACATGATTGATCCAATTGCCGAAGCATATGGAATCAACTTCATGCGGTCCTTATCTTCTTAAGATTTTGGACACTGGTCCTTAGAGAGATTCACACCATGAGACATGGGTAAAAATCCTTTCTTGGACTCAAGCATGTTGAACCGCTTCAACACCTTCTCAATGTATGTACTCTGGGTCAAACCCATCAACTTCTTCGATCTATCTGTATAGATCTTAATACCGAGTATGTAAGTCGCTTCACCCAAGTCCTTCATAGAAAAGCAGTTCCCTAGGTTGTTCTTAACAACTTTCAGGGTAGGAATGTCATTCCCAATCAAAAGTATGTCATCTACATACAATATCAGGAAGACAACAATGCTCCCACTGATTTGCTTGTAAACACAAGGCTCATCTTCATTATTGATGAAACCAAACTCTTTGATTTTCTCATCAAAACGAAGATTCCAACTTCGAGAGGCTTGTTTCAGTCCATAGATGGACTTGTTCAGCTTGCATATTTTAGTGGCTTCATTTGGGGATACAAAACACTCGGGTTGTGTCATGTACACTTCCTCAAGGAGGTTTCCATTAAGGAAAGCCGTTTTGACATCCATCTATCAGATCTCGTAGTCATAATACGCAGCAAAAGCAAGCAATATCCTTATGGACTTTACCATAGCAATAGGGGAAAAGGTCTCATCATAGTCAATACCATGAATTTGCTTGAAACCTTTAGCCACCAGTCGCCCTTTGAATGTCTGTACATTCCCATCCATGTCGGTCTTCTTCTTGAAGACCCATTTGCACCCTATGGGTCGTACCCCTTCATGTGGTTCTACCAAGTTCCAAACTTGGTTTGCATACATGGATTCCATTTCGGATTTCATAGCCTCAAGCCATTTGTCGGAGTCCGGTCCATTCATAGCCTCTTGGTAGGTTGCTGGTTCATCATCATGATCCATAAGCAACACATTACCAATTTGAGATATGAGAAATCCATATCTCTCAGGCTCAAACCTCGGTCTACCAGATCTACGTAGGACTTGTGTTTCTTGAGCAGGTTCTCTAGCTACAACATCTTGTAGTCCTGTCTCAGAATCCAATTCCGGTTCATTCACTACTTGTGGTTCTTGAACTTCTTCAAGTTCTACCTTTTCAGTCTTTCTTGATAAGAACTCTTTCTCCAAGAAGACGACAATCCTTGCGACAAACACTTTGCCCTCGAACGGTAGGTAAAGTAATACCCTTTCGTTTCCTTAGGATATCCCACCAGATAACATTTATCCGATTTGGGTTCCATCTTGTCAGGCATTTGACGTCGCATGTATGCCTCACAACCCCAAATTTTAATGAACGACATACTAGGACGCTTCCCAGTCCATATCTCATATGGTGTCTTTAGAACCGTTTTTGTTGGAGCACGATTCAGTGTCATTGCAGCAGTCTCTAAAGCAAAACCCCAAAAGGAAACAGGCAAGTCTGCATGACTCATCATCGAATGTACCATGTCTAACAAAGTACGATTTCTCCTCTCAGACACACCATTATGTTGTGGTGTTCTAGGTGGAGTGAGCTGTGATACAATACCACACTCTTTCAGATGATCACGGAACTCATGACTCAGGTATTCGCCACCTCGATCAGATCGGAGTGCTTTAACCCTTTTACCCAACTGGTTTTCTACTTCATTCTGGAACTCTTTGAACTTTTCAAAGGTCTCGGATTTACACGTCATAAGATACACATATTCGTATCTACTGAAATCATCAGTAAATGTAACGAAGTAGAAATACCCACCTCTAGCTATGGAACTCATGGGTCCGCATACATCACTATGTACAACACCCAAGAGATCCTCAGCCCTCTCAGTATAACCAGTGAAAAGGGCCTTAGTCATCTTGCCTAACAAATAAGATTCGCATCGCTCAAATGATTCATAATCAAATGAGTCCAAAAGTCCATATTTATGGAGCTTGGATATGCGCTTCTCGTTTATATAGCCCAAACGACAATGCCAGAGATATGTAGGGTTTGAGTCATTTGTTCTTAGTCTTTTATTATTTTCTACATTATAGATCTACTGGTCCAAGTTCAAAACATAAAGACCATTAAACAATTGGGCTACAGCATAAAAAACATCATTCTTAAATATAGAACAACAGTTGTTCTTAATCATAAAAGAAAATCCAATCATGTCCAAGCATGAAATGGATATAATGTTTCTAGTTATTGCCAGAACAAAATAACAGTTATCTAGTTCTATTACAAGCCCACTAGGCAAAGAAAGACGGTAAACCCCTACGGCCACAGCAGCAACTCTTGCTCCATTGCCGACACGAAGGTCCACCTCCCCTTTACTCAGCAATCTTCTCCTTCCTAGTTCCTGCACATTTGTACAAATGTGAGAACCACATCCGGTATCCAATACCCAAGATGAAGGAGCAGAAAGGTTTATCTCTATAACGTAAATACTTGAAGCGGAAGTCATACCTTCCTTCATTTTCTGCAGACCCTCAATGTACGAAGGACAGTTCCTCCTCCAATGACCAGTCTTGCCACAGTGGTGGCATTTCCCCTCCTTCATCGTGCTCTTCTTCTTCATCAGTGCAGAAGACTTGGGCTCAAGATGTGACTTAGGTCCCACCTTCGTCTTCTTGAAGCCCTTGGCCTTGCCCTTGCCCTTATGCACCATCAATATGGGGCTGGCAGGCTTTGCCTTCTTCATATTGATCTCGGCAGTTCTCAACATGCCTAGGAGCTCGGGCAGTGTCTTGTCTATCTCATTCATGTTGTAGTTCAAGACAAACTGCTCCTAACTGTCCGGCAACGATTGCAGGATCAGATCTGTGGCCAACTCTTGACCCAGAGGAAAACCCAGCCTTTCAAGGTTCTCTATATACCCAATCATCTTGAGTACGTGAGTCCCTACTGAGTCTCGAGCTCCCATCTTGCACTGAAATAATGCCTTTGTGACGTCAAACCTCTCTTGATGAGCTTGCCCTTGAAACATTTTCTTGAGATGCTCGTCAATCTCCTTGCACCCCATGTTCTCATGTTGCTTCTGAAGCTCAGAGTTCATGGTGGCAAGCATAAGGCATTCGACACCTAAGGCGTCATCCGTATACTTCTTGTAAGCATCCTTATCAGCACGGGAAGAATTCCCGGTCGGCACCTCGGGGGATTCTTCTTCCAAGATGTAGAGCTTTCGCTCTTGCCTGAGAACAATTCTCAGGTTCCTATACCAATCCAAATAATTAGTCCCACTGAGCTTATCCTTCTCAAGGATGGCTCTTAGAGACAGAGTGGAGTGCGAACCACTTGCTATGGAATTCTACAAGAATTTATGCAGAATAAAATCAGTACCAAGATTTCAAAATACAATTATTTTCTTAATTTGGACTTCAATTAAAAACTCCCACTATTTTATTCGAAATAATAGCCCTCACTATCAATTCGGAGAGTTCATGCGAGCTACTCTCTTAGTGGACAAGATCTGTATTTCACCAACACTATGAGTCAGCTTTGGCTTTCCTCTCATAATACGGTTATTTAGGTAGGCAACGCTTGCCAATTGCATCCTCATGCAATTCTTGTATGGTTGGTGAATAACTCCTTATTCGCATCCATCATATGGTGCATGCCAACCCTATGCCTCTAGGCACTCAACTTTTGAGGTCACCTAGTTAAGCTTGACCCGATGTCGATAGTGGGATATCACATTTATCCGCTCGCACCCTTACTAAGATAGATTAATGCACCTTGCTTTGGCAAGCCCACACTTCATCGATCGAGGCAGGAAGAGTGTCATCCATCGGAAGGCATCTGAACACTTAATATTTGATGAAGGGATTTTTGATAATAGGTTAACAATTAACCAAGATCAACACTTGATCAATGTGCACATCCAAAGAAAAACACTTCACTAAAATCCCCATGCATCCCTTATTGCACAACAGAACACTATCAACATTTGATAGAAGAAAAGGGATAAATCTGAACATCTGGACACTTCAAAATCTTCAGGTTTACATGCATTGGACAAGGGACAAAGGCAATTCAACTTAAAGCAGTAGACAAGCTCATCTCTCCTTGTTGGATTCAAAATCCAAAACAAAATTGAGGGTTGGTTACTGCTAAGGAGACAGTAATTCCTAACGATTAGAAATTACTACAAGATTCCAGACGTTCCCGGCGGGGTGCCAAGATTAAATCTAGACATTTAGAATACTTCTAAATCCGTAGGTTTACACGTACTGGAATATCCTAACTTCCAATACAACAAACATGGCCGGAACCTGGCCTCTGATACCACTGTTGGGCTTCTCTAGGAGATTGGCACAATACTTGTGCACGCAGCGGAAGTAATAAAATCTAGAACAACCCAAAAGAGATTGGATCGGGCCATGCATGGTGAATCAAGAAGTTAACAAAAATTAGGCAAAAATTACCTCTTCAGTATTGAGTCACAACTCAACGAAGATGCTCCAAATATGATTCCTTGTCGGTGGCGAGTTCCACGTAGAATAATATCTACGTCTCTGTAGAAATCCACACGAGCGGGAAAACTCCAAACTTCCGTCACACGGATGATCAGAGAGAAGATCAGCCGTACCTTTGTACTTCCCACGGACTGCTAGGTACGCGTCAGGGAAAGCAAGACCAGCGATGGTTGCCGGAGAGGAGGTGGTCGGCGGAGCGAACAGCCGGCGGCGGAACGTTTCTGTCCGGCAGAATCGGGATTCGGCGGATCGGGAGATCGGCGAAACTCTTTCCGTCAGCTTCCGTATTTCTACAGGAATCCCGATATTAGTCGATCTATTTCCTCAAAACCCTAAGTGTCCTATTTATACCAAAGGCATAAACAGTTCATAGGAATCGCTATCCGTAGACCACCCAAGTTAGGGTTTCTGGACCGTTCGGCGAGAATCAGTCGGCGAGAATCAGTCGGCGAGAATCAGTCGGCGAGAATCGGCCGGCGAGAATCGGCGAGAATCAGACGCAGAATCGGCGAGAATCGAACAGTTCGATTCTCGACGATTATGCCTTAGTCGGCGAGACATACACGACGACTCCCATCGATTCTCGTAGATTCTGCCACAGTCGACGAGTCATACTCGACGACTCCCATCGACTCTCGACGATTTTCCCTTGGCAACATTTGCCTGACGTTGAAAGCGTTGAGTCATACTCAATGATTCTCGACGACTCTCGTCGAAACAGTCTTAGTCGTCGAGTCATACTCGACGACTCACGACTAACCATTCTCAACGAACTTTCCCTGCAACGATTGCCGGACCCCCATACTTAATGGTGATTGGTAACCTTTACCAACACAGTCAATCTTCCAACTTCTCCACATGCTCTTATGTGCGACCCTGCAGGCTCATATAGCGTTGGCAGTGAGATTACATGTTTGATCACTTCCAGATCACCATGGTAACTCCAACAGGCTGCGTAGCGTTGAGTGATCGGTCTCGAGAAGGGCACGGGTAGAGATACAGCCGTGTCTCTACCCGTATGTGATGGACACGGGTAGTGACACAGGCATGTCCCTACCCGTGTGCTTCAAGCCCAGGTCGACGAAGTCTGTCCCGAATAGAACACGGGTGTAGACACGGGAAGTGTCACGGCCGTGTCACATAAACATGGTTACAGACACGGGCGTGTCAGTACCCGTATAGGAGCATGAAACGGCGGTCAAACCGCTTCGCCAAAGCAGGACACGGGTAAGGACACGGTCGTGTCCCTACCTGTGTCACTTCTGTATAAAAAGGAAAAGTGAAACCCTAGCAATCTCATTCTCTTCCCAAACCCTATTTTTCTGGTGGGAGATTTCTGGAGGAGATTTTGCTGGAGCAAACCTTGGAAGAGGAGAAACGCCACCGCCATCAAGGAAAAAAGCGATGCCGCAGAGGGATGACAAGATCCATAGCAGGAAATGGTGGTACCGCTGGAAATGAGGTGAGCTTTCTCCCCTCTCCCTTGGTGCTAGATCCTTAGATATTCTTAGGCGAGACATCGACTCAAATGAGTCTTGATGTATGAGGAGAAGGTTTCTTAGGAAGACCTGTCTAGAACTTTTGTTCTAATGACTAGTCATCTTCAACCTCCCCTTCTTCAAAGTGATTATGGGGGGGTTTCGTGAAGAGGAATGGCCTTGAGAGGGAGATAAGGGTGGAGTAACTTCTGGTTACGATTTGGGGTGATCGACTTGAGGAGGAAGATGAACTGTTGTCGTTCATTCTGCTTCAAGATGCGTGTAAAATCTGTGTTCTTCACGCAGCGACCTTCTTGGCTGTTTTCAGGAAAGCAATGGTCAGATCTGGGCTTTATACTAAACATGAAAGTTATAGCCCTTGAAATTACCTTTCCAACGAGTGGTTACATGCCTTCGGGAGAAGCCTATAGCCATAGAAATGTCGGATCAAATTAGGGGTTGTAGACTAAGCGCACAGAAATTGTATTCTGTACGTTGTAGGCTTTGGAGCCAATTTCATATGGATTATAGTCTGATTTGGGTTGCAGGAAGAACATGAAAGTTGTAGCCAATGGAAAGACCTTTCCATCGAGGGGTTACACGCACTCATTGGATTCCTGTAGTCACGGGAATCTTCGGTTGAAGTTGCTGTCAAGATTTATTCTGCACCTAAATTTCTGGGTTATGGATTTATATTCGGTGAAATTCATGTTGCAATCTAACTCGAGGTTTGGGTGAACTCTTTTGTGGTAATCAGCATAGTGATATGAATGTTTAAGTTTATTAATTTGAATTCATATAACGAGTTGTGAGCAAGCTTAGTTGAACGAAAGGGCTTGATATAAATTGGTAGACTATTATTTATGTGCATTGTTTTATATTATGATGAAATCATTCGGAAGGACATGTAGATGAATAAACTATGGCCATGATGTATGTTGAATTGATAGAATGAAATTTGATAGTCCAATGTTTAGAGTGTCGTCTTCCTACGGGTAGCATTGTGGAAGTTAGTAAGTGCGGCGTTGGCCGTCACTAGTCGGGATGGTGTTGAGATGAGTAAAGTTGGACGGTTGGCTTGTCCCTTGGTGTTCATGTCCCGGGGATCCTTCTGTGCCAAGTGGATGGTTGGGCTTGGTCCTTATGCTTTCTCTAAGGCTCCTTCCATGCCACGGTATTGTGGAATTGCATGCGGAGTGAGTCGACACGCGGTGTCGTAATCCTGGGTTAAGGATAGTGTGGCAGGTCTATGGGCTTGCCAATCGTCACATCGATGGGAGTTGACAGATAGACTTTGGGCGATTGGGCTCGTCCCTCGGTGTTCATGTCCCGGGGTGCCATCCGTTCCAAGTGAACGGTTGGGCTTGACCCTCGTGCTTATTTTCGAGGCTCCTTCCGGGTCACACCATAGGCAAGTTCGGGGCTAGGATCTTGGTGCATATCTACCCGAGACACCCGCTGAGCCGTAGTATGCATGTGAGCTCCGCTATTGTGTTCTTTTCGTTGCGGCATACGGAGGCCTAAGTGAGGTAGTGTGGATACCCACTTAGTAGTAGAAGTGTCTGTTCTACTATCACCGTCTGGCCACGACGGATGATGCCTGAGAGGTTAGCTACCTGCTCGAAAAGTGGGAACTACAAGTCTGTGTCGATATAGCAACTGCATGTGCGTGATCATGGGTGTGTCATTGCATTGCATACATGTCATTGCACTTCATTACATACACAAGACCCTCATCGTATAAGTTTGTATGGGCACTCCTATACGATGAGTTACTTACTGTTGAACGAACCTCAACCTATATGTTTGTATGGCATTCATGTAAATTGAGTTACCTTTGCTATATTTTACTCATGTGCTATGATAGATGGTAGAAATGCTAGAATAACTTATTACTCGATTATACACTGCTTCATATAAGTAGTGATACCGTACCTATACCACTTGCTTGTTTATACTCCTACTTTATATAGATATATTGTACTATGTCTCTTTCTCCGCCCGGTGCCGAGGAGTCGTCGGGGGAGCGGATATGAAGCCACTTAGTCTTTATGACTAACGGTTGCTACGTCTTCCTTTTTAGGAGGAAATCCCACAGATGTAACAGCAGGTCATGGAGCCGATCAGCCAGGCCAGGACGACAGGGCCTGAAGGGACGGTGTTGTCGCTACCGTTTGTTGTAGATGTGAGTATATGAGAGTTTTGTTGTAGTCCCTTTAGGGCAACTTTATAGCTGTACTCTGATTTTGTAGAAGCATGTTTAGCTTCTCTATTACTGTACTTTGGACGTATAGCTTGTGTGGATTTGATTTCTTTATATTATTTTGGTTGGGTTGGCATATATATGTTGATATTGGTTGTAGTCGGCAGAATAGGCGTCTTGTGGTAAAGGCTAGCCCGAGTGTTAGTGCTACCCAGAGGCGGATGTTCTGGGCATAAGACCCCTCTCGTGTTGTGTTTTGTATTCCGGGAGGGGGGTCTTATAAATCGTATCAGTTTGCCACGATCCTCAACTAAAGAAGTCATTCAATAATGGGTCACTCCCGTTCGACTAGTCAGTTTGGGGACAAACTGACTTAGCGGAAGCAATGGTGTGCCCATATGTAATTCACACTAAGTTTGTCCAACTCTGACCATAAGATTAGCCAACCTGACCGTAAGTTTGCATTCTACGTATAGATTCTAGTGCGTGTTGAGCCGTTGGGGGCACTCCTGCCCCTTCCATACCCACTCAGTTCTAACAGTCCGAGTTGGGGCAGACGCTCACCGCCATCTTGGATGCTTTTAGGGCACAGCAGCCTCTGGTGCTATAACAGGCCCCGGGCTCTAACTGGCTGAGCACCTTCCGGGCTCTCTCCCCTCCCACTTACCTTGGGACTGAGTCAGCCGTGCGCACGGAGGAATGGCTTGAAACAGTACAGGAGTTATTGGCTGGTATCCGTTTTCCAGCCAACATGGCTGTGTCACTGGCGGTGTCCACCTTGGAGCTTCATGATAAAAGGTGATGGAAGTCACTCATGGGCTCCACCTTCCAAGGCCGAAGTCACTCATGGGCTCCACACTTCATTCCTTCATCTGCTCGAGATGAACTTGAGGAGAGGTTCCTTCTATTGAAACAAGGATCGAAGACGGTTACAGAATACCAGCGAGAGTTCCAACATATCGTAAGGTTCGCGGACTCATACGAGTTAGATGATAGAGGTTATGCCAAGCGTTTCTAAAAAGGGCTACGAGATCCCCTAAGGCAGACCCTTTTGTTTATAGCGGATGCTAACTTGGCGGAGATTATCGATATGGCAAAAAGATTGGAGGCGGACCACTTGAGTAATCGTAAGAGACCTGCAGAGGGTGTTACGGAAGCTGGCCCGAGCAATAGAAGGAGACAGGACTTTAGAGGAGGAAGAGGATATCAAAGAGGTGGAGGGTGTGTCCACCGAAACTATAGGGTGGAACATCCGGTTCCGCAACTGCCCGCATTGCCTCCACCGCCACAGCCTCAGCAAAATTAGTAACTTGAGAGGCGTCGTGGGCTGGTGTGTTTTGAATGCAATCAACTGGGTTACATTCGACGCTTTTGCCGCAATTGTTTGGGAACGCCCCTCCCTCTCCCTTCGGCGGCCCTCGATGGCGGGGTTACATGCATGGTCAAGGACGAGGACCGCGAGGAGGTAACCCCGGCCCTACCCGGGATCAAGTGTACGCGCTAGACATGGCGCAAGAATGGAATCCCCAGAATGTTATTGCAGGTACGTGCAGTAAGCTTTCATGTTTTCTGTGTTAAACTTAAGTTGCTTACAACATTCTAGTTATCTAGCAATAAGTTTTGATTATTGGTACTTAGGCACCGTGATAATTGGCAAAAAGATGGCTTATGCGTTGTTTGATACCGGTGCCTCACACTCCTTTGTGTCCGAGGATTTCGTTAAGGACATGGAGGGTGTGCAATATTTTACTGGAATAGCCTGACTAGTGCGCCTTCCAGACGGCTCGAATATGGTTGTAACCGCTAAGTGCGAGCTTGAGGTACTTATGGAGGGAAGGACTTTCGTTACGCCTTCCACTGTCTTGAAAATGCCGGAATTTGACATCATTCTGGGCATGATGTGGTTGGACTGGCACTTTGCAAGGATCGACTGCGCGGAGAAGCAGATCTATTTGAGATATGGAGACTCCGACGTCATCTTCCAAGGTATTAACTTCGCACCTCGTCTGACGTTATCATCCGTTCAGGTCGTAAAAGCCCACATGAAGGTTGATGAAGTTTTTATGATCTGGTTCGAGTTGAAGGAAGTAGAATTGGACGTAAAAGACGTACGGGTGGTGCGGGACTTCCCCGAGGTATTTCGTGAGAAACTGTCAGGATTACCCCCGCATAAAGAGGTTGACTTCCAAATTAATCTCGTACCGGGTGCCAAGCCTGTATCCAAGGCCCCTTACAAAATGGCCCTGAAAGAACTCGCGGAGTTTAGAGTTCAACTACAAGAACTGGTGGAGTCAGGGTTTGTTCACCCCAGTTCGTCACCCTGGGGAGCCCCTGTATTGTTCGTGAAGAAGAAGGACGGAACCCTGCGTCTGTGCATAGATTATCGGGAACTCAATCGGTTGACGGTGCAGAACACTTACCCACTACCTCGGATCGACGAGTTGCTCGATCAACTAGTGGGAGAGCATTAGTTTTCTAAGCTAGACTTGCGCTCAGGGTATTACCAGTTGAGAATAAAGGAAGGGGGCATCCAGAAAACAGCCTTTAGTTCAAGATATGGGTAGTACGAGTTCACCGTAACGCCGTTTGGGCTCACAAATGCCCCTTCAGCTTTCATGAGCCTGATGAACAAGGTATTTGAGCCCTATTTGTACATCTTCGTCATTATTTTCATCGACGATATCCTAGTCTACTCAAGGACGGAGGAGGAGCATGGCGAGCACCTGACCTTGGTGTTGAAGAAATTGAAGGAGCGCGCCTTGTACGCAAAATTTAGCAAATGCGAATTCTGGCTTAAGGAGGTTGCCTTCTTGGGTCATGTGATCAGTGGGGTTGGGCTAGCTGTAGATCTGGCCAAAGTGTGTGCCATAAAGGAGTGGTCACCCTTGAAGTCGACGGTCGATGTGCGGAGTTTCCTTGGACTTGTCGGGTACTACCGCAAGTTCGTAAAGGGATTCTCAAAGATTGCTCTTCCTCTTACTTCCTTAACAAAGAAAGGTGTGTTGTATGAGTAGACACCCCAATGTGAAGATGTGTTCCAAGAATTGAAGGATAGACTTACCTCTGCCCCCATCCTTGTCCTTCCGTCTGGGAAGGATGGATTTCAAGTTTACACGGACGCGTTATATCAAGGGATGGGAGCGGTATTGATACAGCACGAGCACGTGATTGCTTATGCTTCAAGACAATTGAAGAAGCATGAAATCAATTACCCGGTTCATGATTTGGAGCTGGGAGCAGTGGTGTTTGCCTTGAAGGTTTGGAGACATTATCTATACGGCGTCCACTGCGAGATCTTTTCAGAGCACAAAAACTTGAAGTACGTTCATACTCAGAAGGAGTTGAACTTAAGACAACGGCGATGGTTAGAATTTCTATGCGACTATGAGTTCACCTTGAACTACCACCCCGGAAAAGCAAACTCGGTAGCCGATGCGTTGAGTAGAAAAATATCGGACTCGAGCCCAGAGTCCCGGTTGATGAGTATGGAGTTGGCTCAGATGATTGAGGAGATGGATATCACTTTGATATTTAAGGCTCCTTCGGCAGAATATACGGAGTACTTGGCCAGCATGAGCATCGTTTGTGATATCCGGGACCGGTTCCGGGTGGAGCAAGGAGTGGATGCGGCTCTGGCCCCGGCAATCAAGTTAATCGAAGATGAGACTACTGACGAATACACACTAAAAGACGGCCTCGTTTATTTTCGTGGCCTGCTCTACATTCCCAAGGGCGGTAAAATCCGGGAGGATAACTTGAGAGTGGCACATTGCTCTCAGTATTCAGTGCACCCGAGAATTGCAAAGATGTACGTCGGCTTACGGAAGACCATATGTTGGCCGGGAATGAAGAAGGATGTCCGATATTTTGTTACACATTGTGAAGCATGTCAAAGGGTGAAGGCGGAGTGCAGGAGTCCCGACGGCTTGTTACAATCATTGCCCATCCCCGAGTGGAAGTTTGAGGATATTTCCATGGACTTCATACATGGGCTACCTCGCTCCCGCTCAGGGAATGATTCAGTATGAGTGATCGTTGATCGACTGACGAAAGTAGCCCGGTTTATCCCTATAAAGAAGGAGGCTCGCGTGGATTTCTTGGTACGCCTCTTTGTGGAGCAGTTTGTACGGTATCACGGCGTGCCTAAGATGATAGTTTCTGACCGTGATGGTCGCTTTACCTCCAAGGAGTGGAAGGCGGTACATGCATATTTGGGCTCGCGCCTTACCTTCAGCACTGTGTTCAATCCTCAGACAGACGGGCAGTATGAGCGGACCATCCGGACATTGGAGGATCTGTTGAGATTATGTGTGTTGGATAGGGGAGAGCCGTGGGAAAGGCTCTTACCCCTGGTGGAATTCTCCTACAACAACAGCCATCAGGCAAGCATCGGCATGGCGCCCCATGAAGCCCTTTATGGAAGAAGGTGTAGAACCCCCTTGTCTTGGGTGCAAGATGAAAACCCGAAGACTTTGGGAGTTGAGTATATAGATGACACTGATGCGGTGGTTAGGCTGATACGGGATCACATGTTAGAGGCTCAAAGTCGGCAGGCGAAGTATTATAATGCAAGGCACCGTCTGGTGGAGTTTCAAGTGGGTGATAAAGTATTTCTAAAAATCCGGCCGATACATGGAATGTCACGGGTGCGTGGTGTGAAGAAGCTCAGCCCGAGGTATGTGGGTCCTTATACTATACTGGAAATGGTTGGCCCGTTAGCCTATCAGCTGGAGCTACCGCCCGAGCTAGAGAATCTCCACGATATGTTCCATGTGTCGTCACTTCGGAAGGCGATGTTACGGCCCGATCAATACATCCCCACAACTGATGGTGTTGTGACATCTGATAGGTCTGTGCGACTGGAGCCGGTGCAGATTGTAGACAACGAGATAATAACCTTGCGCCGCAAAAGTGTTCCCTTGGTGAAGGTTCTATGGTCTAATCATGAGAAGGAGGAGTTTACATGGGAGCCAATGGATTTGATGCAAAGACGCTACCTGGGGTTGTTTGCTCCAGGTAATTTTATTTAAAAGCATATTTTGTTTTTCTGTATGCTTCACTCCCCATAGACTTAACCTTATTTCGGGGACGAAATCTTTTATTTTGTTTATAGGATTTGTAACGTTCTGATTCGCGCTACGCCCCTTGTGCGTGTTTTTGGTGTCAGGAGAGCTGGTGTAGGCTCAAGGGGGTGCAGGCGATCAGGTGCGCACTCGCGGGGAACAAGGAAATAAGTTGAAAACCTGTGTTGAGTATGACACGGGTAGGGACACGGGCGTGTCCCTACCCGTGTGTAGTGGCGTGGAGTGACCATGGGGTTGAGTGGTAATAAAAGGGCGTTGAATGGTTTGTCCCGAGTAGGACACGGGTATGGACACGGGCGTGTCCCTACCCGTGTGTCATGCCTTGGCTGCGTAGCGTTGAGTGATCGGTCCCGAGAAGGACATGGGTAGAGACACGGTCGTGTCTCTACCCGTGTGCGAAGGACACGGGTAGCAACACGGGCGTATCCCTACCCGTGTGCTTCAAGCCCAGGTCAACGAAGTATGTCCTGAATAGAACACGGGTGTCGACACGGGAAGTGTCACGGCCATGTCACATAGACACGGGTATAGACACGGGTGTGTCAGTACCCGTGTAGGAGCACGAAACGGCGGTCGAACCGCTACACCAGAGCAGGACACGGGTAAGGACACGGTGGTGCCCCTACCCGTGTCACTTCTGTATAAAAAGGAAAAGTGAAACCCTAGCAATCTCATTCTATTCCCAAACCCTATTTTTCTTGTGAGAGATTTCTGGAGGAGGAGATCTTGCTGGAGCAAACCTTGGAGGAGGAGAAACGCCACCGCCATCAAGGAAAAGCGATGCCGCAGAGGAGGATGACAAGATCCATGGCCGAAAATGGTGGTACCGCTGGAAATGAGGTGAGCTTCCTCCCCTCTTCCTTGGTGCTATATCCTTAGATATTCTTAGGCGAGACATCGACTCAAATGAGTCGTGATGTATGAGGAGAAGGTTTCTTAGGAAGGCCTATCTAGAACTTTTGTTCTAATGACTAGTCATCTTCAACCTCCCCTTCTTCAAAGTGATGATGGGGGTGGTTTCGTGAGGAGGAATGGCCTTGAGAGGGAGAATAAGGGTGGAGGAACTTCTGGTTGCGATTTGGGGTGATCAGCTTGAGGAGGAATATGAACCGATGCCGTTCATTCTGCTTCAAGATGCGTGCAGAATCTGTGTTCTGCACGCAGCGACCTTCTTGGCTGTTTTCAGGCAAGCAATGGTCGGATCTGGGCTTCCGACTAAACACGAAAGTTATATCCCTTGAAATTACCTTTCCAACGAGTGGTTAATGCCTTCGGGTGAAGCCTGTAGCCACTGGAATGTCTGATCGAAGTAGGGGTTGTAGACTAAGCGTACAGAAATTGTATTTTGTACGTTGTAGGCTTTGGAGCCAATTTCATATGGATTATAGTCCGATTTGGGTTGCAGGCTGAACATGAAAGTTGTAGCCAATGGAAAGACCTTTCCATCGAAGGGTTACACGCACTCACCATATTGTTGTATCCACGGGAATCTTCAGTAGAAGTTTCTGTCCAGATTTATTCTGCACCTAAATTTCTGGGTAGTGTATAACAATGATTTATTTTCGGTGGAATTAATGTTGCAATCTAACTCGAGGTTCGGGTGAACACTTTTGTGGTAATCATCATAGTGATATGAAGGTTGAAGTTTATTAATTTGAATTCATATAACGAGTTGTGAAGCAAGCTTAGTTGAACGAAAGGGCATGATATTAATTGGTAGACTATCTTTATGCGCATTGTTTTATATTATGTTGAAATCATTCGGAAGGACATGTAGATGAATAAACTATGGTCATGATGTATGTTGAATTGATAGAATGAAATTCGGTAGTCCAATGTTTAGAGTGTCGTCTCCCTATGGGTAGCATTGTGGAAGTTAGTAAGTGCGGCGTTGGCCGTCACTAGTCAGGATGGTGTTGAGATGAGTAAAGTTGGACGGTTGGGCTTGTCCCTCGGTGTTCATGTCCCGGGGATCCTTCCGTGCCAAGTAAATGGTTGGGCTTGGTCCTCGTGCTTTCTCTGAGGCTCCTTCTATGCCACGGTGTTGTGGAATTGCATGCGGAGTGAGTCGACATGCGGTGTCGTAATCTTGGGTTAAGGATAGTGTGGCAGGTCTACGGGCTCGCCAATCGTCACACCGATGGGAGTTGACAGATAGACTTTGGGTGGTTGGGCTTTCCCCTCGGTGTTCATGTCCCGGGGCGCCATCCATGCCAAGTGAACGGTTGGGCCTGACCCTCGTACTTATTTCCGAGGCTCCTTCCGGGTCACATCATAGGCCAGTTCGGGGCTAGTATCTTGGTGCACATCTACCCGAGACACCCGCTGAGCCACAGTACGCATGTGAGCTCCGTTTTTGTGTTCTTCGCATTGAGGAGTACGGAGGCCTAAGCGAGGTAGTGTGGATACCCACATAGTAGTAGAAGTGCCCGTTCTACTGTCACCGTCTGGCCACGACGGATGATGCCTGAGAGGTTAGCTACCTGCTCGAAAAGTGGGAACTACAAGTCTGTGTCGACATAGCAACTGCATGTGCGTGATCATGGGTGTGTCATTGCATTGCTTACATGTCATTGCACTTCATTACATGCACAAGACCCTCATCGTATAAGTTTGTATGGGCGCTCCTATACGATGAGTTACTTACTACTAAACGAACCTCAACCTATATGTCTGTATGGGCATTCATGTAAGTTGAGTTACCTTTGCTATATTTTACTCATGTGTTGTGATAGATGGTAGAAATGCTAGAATAACTTATTATTTGATTATACACTGCTTCATATACGTAGTGATACCGTACATATACCACTTGCTTTTTTATACTCCTACTTTATATAGATATATTGTACCATGTCCCTTTCTCTGCCCGGTGCCGAGGAGTCGTCGGGGGAGCGGATGTAAAGCCACTTAGTCTTTATGATTAACGGTTGCTACGTCTTCCTTTTTAAGAGGAAATCCCGCAGATGGAACAGCAGTTCATGGAGCCGATCATCCAGGCCAGGACGACAGGGCCTGAAGGGACGGTGTCGTCGCTACCGTCTGTTGCAGATGTGAGTATATGAGAGTTTTGTTGTAGTCCCTTTGGGGAAACTTTATAGCTGTACTCTGATTTTGTAGAAACATGTTTAGCTTCTCTATTACTGTACTTTTGGACTTATAGCTTGTGTGGATTTGATTTCTTTATATTAGTTTGGTTGGGTTGGCATATATTTGTTGATATTGGTTGTAGCCGGCAAAATAGGCGTCTTGTGGTACAGGCTAGCCCGAGTGTTAGTGTTACCCCAAGGCGGCTGTTCTGGCCATAAGACCCCTCTCGTGCCGTGTTTTGTGTTCCGAGAGGGGGGTCTTACAATATAAGAGTCAGATCTATTACAACAATAAGATGAATGATACAACATAAGAAGAAGAAGAACACTAGAGAATTCTTCAACAAGAACAGGGAAAACCCTTACGAAGGCAGATCCAGAGCTGTCTGTAAGAAAGATTCGGAATTCATTCTGAATTTAAGGAAGAAGCTGACTGAAGATCATCTTCTACATCAAGTGAAGATCCACCTTATTTTATTCTATCAAGAAGCTTTGAAAAGCTAAGTCAGGTTGGATCAGAAGGGTCAGTTCATTCAAGAACTGATAAAGAAGGCTACACCAATAGAGAAATCAAGCTGGTGAATTTTCTGTATCTTTATATCATTCAATTTCTTGTAGGATCTATTGTTAGATCTGAGTTGTAAGTCTGAAATTATAAAGACTGAGGTAGGGCTTAGTGCCTGAGCTGTAGGACTTGTGAAAAGTCTGAGTTGTAAGCCTAGTGATAAAGGCTGAGGTAGGGTTGAGGCCCGAGGTGGGATTCTTGGGAAGTGAGAGGTCTAAGTTGTTAGCCTAAATCACCTAGAGGGGGGTGAATAGGTGAAATGCGTGTCAAATGCGGAATTAAAAATTAACACAGCACACATCAAGCAATCACAGACGACAAGAGATTTATAGTGGTTCCCCAACCTTGGGTACGTCCACTTTCCTCACCGATCTAGCAAATCACTAGACTCGGCTACTCCACTATCTCGGATTGAAAACAATCCTACACCTCGGAACCACGTTCCTACAAAACTCGATCCAACTGGATCTACAAAACTCGGAAGAAAGATCTTCCTACAAATCTCGGAGAAAAACTCCTACAAAGAAATTTTGGTTTGAGAATAAAAATTCAAAACAACAAATTTCAGATCTTGATCTTTGACAGTCTTCTTCTTTAGGAACTTCGGCTTGATCAGAAAAGGTTGAAGATGACTTGAGAGAGATCCACAAATCTGAAAACTAGAACCACCTCGATCGAGAAGATAGATCTGAAATCTTTGAGGCTTGGCGAGATCGAGTGATTCACTTTTGTCTGGATCACTGGAGAAATAGTCGTGAAGACGGAGATCGACGATCCAGAATTTCTTCCGTGAACAACAATGGCGGCGGCGGCGTGAGAATTAGGGTTCACGGAATTTTCTCTTTCTTAAAAAGAATATCTCTGTAATCTTGTTGATAAGTCAATTCTGAAATGACCTTTTTATAGGTGGACTCCAACGGTCATAATCTTAATTAAGGATGACACGTGGACCAATCAGAAATGACGGATTCAAAATACTTAGTGAATTCGAACTTAGAAGAATTCTGGAATAGAGAACTGCTATACTCGAGTAAGAGAAGATATACTCGAGTATGGGAATTTAGATACTCGAGTGACAAAGAGAAATATACTCGAGTAAAGGAAGAGAAATTTACTGAGTGAAAGATGAACTACTCGAGTATCAGAAGAGATATACTCGAGTATCAGAAATATATACTCGAGTGAAAGAAAGATATACTCGAGTGAAAGGGGAAGTTACTCGAGTATCAGAATATGTATCCGGGAAACATTCACTTACTCGAGTATCAAAGTCAATTACTCGAGTATGGAAATACTTACTCGAGTATCAAAGCAACTTACTCGAGTATGGAAGTACTTACTCGAGTATTAAAACAACTTACTCGAGTATCAGAATACTTACTCGAGTATGACTACTTGAATTTGCAGAAAAGAGAAGAAAAAGATCTACTCGAGTATGATACATGATTTACTCGAGTGATTAAGTTACTTACTCGAGTATGACAACAACTTACTCGAGTGACTAACTAACTACTCGAGTATAGAAATATATACACGAGTATTCAGACCCTACTCGAGTAAGTCTAACTGATTACTCGAGTATGTCTAACTAACTACTCGAGTATTAAGTCTGATACTCGAGTATAACAAAGGTTTACTCGAGTATTTTGGACTTAGAAATTTTCTGAGGAAATTAGCTCCAATGCTTCTGTCCATCAATCCAAGTGCATATAGGAAGTGTATCCCAATAGAGAGGCTATACATGGGCCAACACTTTGGATCACACAATAAGGGATTACATTGTATGGTCCTGTGTTTGGTGACCCATTATAGACTGACATTGGTCTACACTTGGCAAATAGAACCTGCACACATACAACTTAAACACAGCATCAAATACACCTTAATTCATCTTAGTTCAAGGTCTGACCTCCTACAAATCTGAGGTATTGTGGAGACAAATCCCAACAATCTCCCCCTATTTGTAGATGTCAGCATCCTCTATACTAAGGTGAATTATACAGAGTAAAAAGAACAATGCACATATACTTGAAAAGCAAGACATAAGCTAAAGCAGGTTAATTAATGAAATAGCCATAACCAGAATTAAATATATATATAGAAATGTTTTAAGCACAGAAACAAAGGTCCAATTCCACATTCTCAGTTCAACTCAAGATGGGGCATCCTTGTGCATCCTTTCTCTTTTCAGGTCTTGCCTCTCTAGGTAGCTGAAAGGTTTTGGAAAGTAAGTCCTGGGCCTAGGAGGAGCAGCTGGGTTGTTATGCCCCCAATTTCTGTCATATATCCTGATCTTTATCTGAGATGCTTCATAGGCTTTCCACTCTGAATAACTGTAGTAATTATCTCTGTTCTCCCCAAGATCAGTCACTAACCTCAAAGTATCAAGAATTAGGGACTTAGAGGTAGGACTCCATACTTCAGAATGAACAATAGGTGGTCTACCTTCAGGAGCTGGCTCTTTCCTTGGTGCAGAACGGCTGGCAGAAGCGCCGTCACCATATTTTCTTTTCTTCTTAGAAGGGCCTTGAGAACTGGAAGGAAAATCATCTTGCCATGCTTCAGTATAGGATAGGAGAGGCTCAGTCACATCACCCTCAGGTCTGGGTGAGAAGACTGGCACACCTCCTTGAAAGGTTGCTTGAGCTGAGACATCTGCTGGAGGCTGTTCTGCAAGAGGATTTAGATGCTGAGGTATAATGGTAGGGTCCAGTTGAAACTCAGGAAAGTTTTGATTATACAGCCAGACAGCAGTGTCATAGGTATAGAATTTTACAGACTGGAGCTGGGAGAGAATTTTTGCTTTCATTTCTTTTACCAGACCATCCACAGTAGCTTGAGCTTGGAGAGATAGTTTGTCAACTTGTTCTTTTATAACTGCTTGAGCTTGTTCAGATAGTTTTTCCACTTGTTCTTTTACTATCTTCTCCCCCTTGCTGATATCTATGGATAGCTGGGCAATTGCTTCATCTCTGAACTTGCCAACTTCTTCACAAATTTTCATAAGATTGGCATTAGCATTCTTGTCCAAATGGATCTGATTATATGCAACAGTTTCTTGCTGATTTCTCAGTTCTCCTATGCTTGAGATAGTGTGATCTATGGCCTTGCCACCTAGCTGGAACAATCTTTTTAGTTCATCAGTATTTGCCTGGATTTCTGCAAAGCCTCTACTCATCTCTTGTTCAAGAGTAGTGACTTTGTTATTGACTGATGCTAGAGATTCATCAAAATAGTTTCTCTGTGCAAGGAGCAACTGTGCAATCTGACTTACTAAATCTGAAGAAGAGGGGTCTGAGGTTGGTGCAGGAATTGAAGGAGCAGGAGGAGGAGCAGTCCAAGGAGGAATTTCTGTTAGGACCACTGAGCTGACAGCCCTTTTGAAGGGTTCTAATACAACAGCTTCTTCTGGATTGAGGAAGGATGGCAGGGAGAAATCCAAAGTCCTCAGAGGTGCCTCCACAGGATCTGGAGACATTTCCTCATCATCAGACAAGATAACATGATCAGATTTGGTTGGCTCACTATCTGCAGACTTGGCAGGAGACTGTAATGGGGTCTGAGCTGGAGACTGTACAGGAGATTTGGCAGGAGACTTGGCAGCTGAAACATGCTGAAAAAGAGGATCATCTGAGCTTAGCTCATCAATGAATCTGTTGATGTCTTCAGCTGTAGACAGTAGGTGAGCTGTATCTGAAATTTCAGATTCAGGAATTGCTGATTGAAGATGAGCTGGAGTAGGAGAAACTGGAGGAGTAGCAACTCTGACTTCTTCTTGTGCTGGAATCACTGATTCAGAAGAAACTTTAAGCTGAGAAAGAGAAGAGGCAGGCTCCCCCTCAACTAGAGCACCAGAGGTAGCAATAGTTTGATGTAGAGGAGGAGATGGGATCCTGTCTTCAGGTAAGCTGCTGTCTTGTTGTAGTTCTGAGATGGCATCAGCCTTTGAGGCTTGGGCAGGGTTCAGGATCTTGAGGTCATACCTCTGAATGGAAGAGATAGAAACTTTCTTCATGTGGTGAAGAGGAGTCCCTTTAGAGAAGTCAAACACTGTAGGATTGATCTCATGGAGGAGGAGGGAGATAATCCTAGCAAAACTGGGATGTTTGACGCTTTCTCGGATCTTATCCAGTATCATCATTCCGAATTGGAATTTCTTCCTGCAGACAATAGCTTGCATAACATCGAATAGATTCTGGGATACATCTCTAATGGAGTAAGTCTTGCACCATAGGATTTTGGCAATGATGTCAACGAGAAACTTCCCTTCTGAATTGAACAAGGATCGATTCAAGGTTGCACCTCCACCTTCAGGATCCCGACCACAGAATAGAGAGGTGCGGTCGGCATCTGCCTTGTCTAAGTCATCTTCTTCGTCGACCACTGGCATCCGAAGCAGAGTGGCGACTGAGGTTTTATCTAACCGAATTTCAACTCCACTTACCTTGGATTTCAGAACGGTGCCATTGTGTCTAACCTTCAGATTTTTGTAGAACTCTTCAACATCAGGAAGCAAGAGGCGGCAGGGTTCTTGAAGAACGAAGGTCAATCCGGCCGTGTCCAGGAGAATCAGTAGGTTCTTGAAGTCATCCGAGATATCTTCAATGCCATCAGTCACTAATTCAGAGCCGATTCCAAACTTGGAGGAGGGAGGAGCCATCAGCGATTCGGAAAACTTGCGGCGAAGGAGGACGAAGAGCAGGAGTCGGGAATACGAAAAGTCGGCGGCTACTCGAGTGAATGAGAAGTGGAAAGGACTTTTTCGTTTTGAATATATATATAAATAATCCTAATTAGGTTTAAAAAGGATTAACTATAATGACATACCTGAATGAGGCGGCAATTTGCTAGGTGCGAGTAGAGAGTTTGAAAATCCAGAACAAATCCGAGTATTCGAGTAGAGGATGACATCATACACGAGTATGGGGTTTAGTATACTCGAGTAGGTCACAGCATACACGAGTAATCAAGAATTCATACTCGAGTATGTAATTAGTATACACGAGTATCAAGTTCTTGATGAGTTTTCATACTCGAGTATTAGAAGTTCATACACGAGTAACTGTTGGATTACTCGAGTATATGAAGCTTTTTACTCGAGTATTAGCCGTTTACTCGTGTAAGTGTAACGATGCTCAAGTCTCTAATACTTGAAGGGATTTCCCTGGTAGATGATTATTTCCACTGAAAAACTGTACCTCTGAGCAGCCAACATTATTGATATCTTCTTAATTTGAGAGTCCATCACTGGTCTTCTTTGTTGAGCAGTTCAAGCTCAGTTTTGAAGAACGAGAACTTGGACTCGTCCAGCGGCTTGGTAAAAATATCTGCAACTTGCCTGTCTGTGGAGACATACTGTAGATCTATGTCTCCATTCTCCACATGCTCCCGGATGAAATGATAGCGAAGCTCTATGTGCTTGGTCCGGCTGTGAGAGACTGGGTTGTTCGCTATTGCTATGGCGCTGGAAGAGTCACAGAACAGGGGAATGTTCTGGTACTGCATGTTGTAGTCTTCAAACTGATTCTTGATCCATAAGAGTTGTGCACAACAGCTGCCTGCAGAGATGTACTCTGATTCAGCCGTTGAGATGGCTACACAGTTCTGCTTCTTACTGCTCCAGGAAATAAGTCTCCTTCCGAGGAATTGGCAAGTCCCGGAAGTGCTTTTCCTGTCGTCTTTGCTACCTGCAAAATCTGCATCTAAAAAACCAATTAGTTCACTATCATTACTTCTTGGGTACCATAAGCCAAGATTTGGTGTACCTTTGAGGTATCTCAAGATTCGCTTTGCAGCGATGTAGTGAGATTCCTTAGAGTTCACCTGAAATCTAGCACATACACATGTTGAGAACATTATATCTGGTCTACTCGCAGTAAGATAGAGCAAGGACCCAATTATGCTTCTGTACTTGGTTTCATCAAAAGGTTTCCCTTTCTCATCCTTGTCCAGAGACATAGCTGAGGCCATTGGAGTCCTCATAGAGGTTGCATTCTCCATTCCGAATTTCTTAAGTAGCTCTTTGGTGAACTTGGTCTGTGAGATGAAAATCCCATCTTCAGATTGTTTCACCTGAAGCCCTAAGAAATACTTTAGCTCTCCCATACTGCTCATTTCAAACTTCCCTTGTATAAGTTTAGAAAACTTCTTGCAGAGGTTGTTATCCGTAGAGCCGAAAATAATATCGTCGACATAGATCTGCACTAGCAAAATCTTGCCTTTTATTTCCCTAAGAAATAATGTTTTGTCTATCTTTCCTCTTGTGAACTTGTTCTCAAGAAGGAAGCTAGACAGAGTCTCATACCAAGCTCGAGGAGCTTGTTTAAGACCATATAGTGATTTCTGTAATAAATATACATAATTAGGATGGGTTGAATCAACAAAACCTGGCGGTTGCTCTACGTACACTTCTTCCTTTATGTCACCATTCAGGAAGGCGGACTTTACGTCCATCTGATAGACGGTAAAGCCCTTGAGTGCAGCGTAGGCAAGAAATAACCTGATCGCTTCCAGTCTTGCCACTGGAGCATAAGTCTGGTCGAAGTCGATTCCTTCTTCTTGACGATATCCCTTGGCGACAAGTCTGGCCTTATTCTTCACGATTATCCCATCTTCATCCATCTTGTTCCGGTAGACCCATTTTGTCCCAATGACATTCTTACCTTTGGGTCTAGGAACAAGTGTCCAAACCTTGCATCGTTTGAACTGATTCAATTCTTCTTCCATGGCTAGAATCCAGGATGCGTCGGAGTTGGCTTCCTCAAATTTCTTTGGTTCAACCTGTGAGAGAAAACTTAAGTGTAAATTCTCGTTAGTTGTACCTCGACGAGTTCTGACGCCATCCCGAGGATCTCCTATTATTTGGTCAACAGGATGATCCTTCAAGTGTCGGAACTCTAAAGTCCTTGCATCTGGGATCTCTTCAGCCACTGGAGTTGCATCTTCAGCTGGGATGTCTTCTTCATCTTGATCATCCTCCTCTCCAATGGTGGTTGTAGAGGGGACCTTGATGAATGTCTCATCTTTATCTTCACTAGGTTCATCCAAGCTAAGTTCTTTCAACTTTGTACCTGCATCTACAATAGGCACACTAGACGAGTTGCTTTGCAACAGACTCGTCTCATCAAATACAAGATGTATCGACTCTTCCACCACCAGAGTTTTTCTATTGAATACTCTATAAGCCTTACTATGGCTACTATATCCTACAAAAGTACCTTCAAAGCTTTTCTCGCTAAACTTGGTAGAGTGATACTTCCCGTTGTTAAGCACGAAGCATTTACAGCCAAAGATTCTAAAGTATGAAATGGTTGGTTGCCTTCCTGTCACAACCCGCATTTTTCTCACTATTTATAAAATCAGAGTAAGAGAAAAACTACGCGCTGTGATGCCACGTCGAGCAGGGGATAACTGCCGACGTTCAGGCGACACTCCAAATCCTTCAAATCATGAATTAATTGATTAGGAAAACTTGATTTATTTATTGGCCGTATCCCTCGGCTCAGTGGACCAAAGAGTCCACGGTTTCAAAACTGATTTTTTATACGTAGCGGAAAATACTTCATTTATGACAACATCCTAAATGAGCGCATAAGTGATCCCGAAGGACCCTTACGCTGAACCAAAACTCTAGTTTTAATTTATACATATATAGAAAAAAAATCATTTGTTATACGTAATTAAGAAAGTACGCTAAGTGAGTTCTTTTTAGAAATCATGCTGATCATGCTTTATATACATAATATGGTTTTACTTTTATAGTTTTAAAATAGCTAGCAACCTAACATAAAACTTCCCAGAGCAAGTAAACTAAGTCCCCAAAAACAGGGTAGCAGTAAAAGTAAACATATCTAGTGCAAAGGTAAAAACTACCAGGGGCGTCACATACGACACTAACCCACTGGCAAGTACACATGTCTGTAAGAAAAACAGTAAAACTACCTCACAATGACTCAAGAGAGTCTCAACAGTCAACAGAAGGACCTCCAACAGCACCACAGCAACAGCCACCTACTGGCTACTGCCCAGAACCTGAGGCGTTCAGAAGAAAATAGAACACCTCAGAGCAAGGAAAAAGGAATGCAAGTGCTAAAAAGAAAAGTAAGGTAAAAGCAGGTAAAGTGAAGTAAAGAGAGTACAACTAGAGTAGAACAACAATGCCCAAGGAAGGGCGAAAAGCAAACCTGCACCAGGTGCGGGTAAACAGCAACTACTCTGCCTAACAACCTGCAGAGTCAACATGGCCATGATGCCAAAATGCTGCAACACCTACGGAAGAAACGCCTAACATCCTAAACTGTGAGAGGCGGCAGTAGCAAAAACAAGAAACTTGGAATCAGGTTGAAAGCGTTCCAAATCGCCCAACCACTAATTCCGAGTCAACAAATTGCTCAAGGGTTGACACGTGAAGGCACAAAAGACCCATCACTCACTTGCCCAGAAAACTACTCGGGTCAAGGTAAAGAGTGTGGTCAAGGCAACATCACGCCACACAACCCCTAAAAGAGCCATCCACCACCACTACTGACCACAACCCACGATTCGGCCTTCGAAAAGTAACAGCCGACAAGGGACTCTCGATACACGAGCAAAACACTCGGGGAGAAATCAACGCTAAGGGATTAGTCGTTGCGATTACGCAACGCCGCTGCGAGTGAGTACACTCACTCGATCCTAAGCCTAGCGTACGAGCACCGACATTGGGTCGCACGATTTAAAAGACGCACGACCATAGGCCGTGCGTGCACAATTACACCTAAACACCTCAAATAGGCAAACTAGGCAAAAACCCCAAACCCTAGACCTACACCTAGGCCTATCATAACTCAACTCTAGGCTAACCCACACCTACGCTAAACATCTACCGCGACGCCGTCCTAGAACGGGAATCTACTAGCGGGAGGGTAAAAGCCTAAATTTTTAACGCGGTTTCCAATGGGGATAAGGGTTAGGAACGTTCAAATTCGTGGCGTAAAAGCATGAAATTAGAGTAATTAGCAAGAAAATTGAGAGACAAATAGGCCAAACGGCGAAAAGGGGAGAAACACTTGCCTCGCTAAATCACCAAAAATTTCGCCGGCACAACGGCGCTATGGCGGACGCCCAAAAATTCCGGAAAGCTCCCAACAATTCACGCAATACCAAAAACCTATGAGATTATCATCTAATCAACAAAATGAGCAAGAAAAACTAACGAAATCCAAACAAAATCAAAACGGAGATCCCACGGAATCATGGAGGAAAGGGCGAAAAGAATACCTAGGCTCGTAGGCCTCGGCGAGGGGAACGCGGATCCGGGCTCGGATCGGGAAGGGGAGGCCGGAGCTGCGGGCGGCGGGCGGCGGAAGGAGGCCGGCTAGGTCGCCGGTTTCACCTCTAGTCGGGCTCGGGGTTCGCACAGGAGGGGAGGGATCGGTTTTTGATTTTAGGGGGGGGGCCGGCGGTTTTAATTTTATAAAGGGCTGGGTTCGGTTGTTAGGGGGGAAATTAATCCTAACACTAAGCCATATAACTTAATTGCATAATATAACTTATATTTTTACTAACTTACTAACTCTAATGACACACTAACTACATGAAATAATAGCCCACTAATAAAACCTATTAACTAAACACCCCCTAATCTACATATATATATACACCTATATTACCCCATACAATATATATACTTAAACTTACACACATAAATATATATACATACTAATAACACACATATATATGCATACACACTAACACAAACGCCGACACGCACGAGCACGAGCGCATTTACGCACCGGCACGTCCAAATCACTAACCCGACCGAACGTGAAACACAACCATACGTTATATAAAAAAAAGGATGACGACCCGCTAATTAGCGACCGCCAAAACGACGCGGAACGTAACGTTCTCGAATTTCGATCAAACTCGCACCGTAGCTAATTACTTGGGCTACGAACACAACGGCGAAGTCGAAAACGACTTCCGACGAACAAAACTCGAGCTAACCTCGCCCGAAGCCAAACACGAGAATTCCCTGAAAGGCTCAACCGGGTCTCCAAAACAGACACCGGCTAGCTGGGGAAACCCGCAAACAGGCTAAACCTCTAAGAACACCTAACGAGGTACTCTAACAACGGCTCGAGACGGAAAACGTCAACGTAACGCCGAAAAGGATTTAAATAAATTATCGAAAATTCGGGGGCGTTACAGTCACTCCCCCTAACAAAAAGTTTCGTCCCGAAACTTTGCGAATACTACTCCTACAACAGAAGGAAAGAGACAACTACTAGGAAGGAAACGTACCCGAAAACTCAGGGGAACAAATGAGGGTGAGCCTCCCTCATAGCCGACTCTAGCTCCCAAGTCGCGCTCTCCAAATCCTGATTCTTCCAAAGAACCTTTACCATAGGAATAGACTTCGTCCGCAACACTCGAGCTTGAGCTTCCAAGATGCGGACCGGCACCTCGACATACGAGAGATTTGGCTCCAACTGGGGCACAGCGTCCAAGACTTGCCCACTGCTCCGCACACACTTCCGCAATTGGCTCACATGAAAGACATTATGAACCCCCGGGAAGCTAGCTGGCAGATCCAGCCTATAAGCAGCCACACCAATACGCTCCAAAATCCTGAACGGGCCCACAAATCTCGGATCCAACTTCCGATTCTTGCCAAACCTCTTCACTCCTACCATCGGAGACACCTTCAAGAAGACCAAGTCATCCACTGAAAACTCCAAATCGGACCTACGCCGATTGGCGTTCTTCTCATACCTCTCCTGGGCAACTCGAAGCTTCTCCCGAATGAGCTTCACGGAAACCTCCATTTCTTCGAGTGCATCAGGACCCAAAACAGGCCTCTCACCGGCCTCGGCCCAAAACAAAGGGGTTCTGCAGCGCCTCCCATACAACGCCTCGAAGGGAGCCATCTGTAGACTCTCTTGGTAGCTGTTGTTGTAGGCAAATTCCATGAGCCGTAAACGCTCATCCCAAGCACCTCCATGATCGAGAATATAGCACCGGATCATATCCTCCACAATCTGATTCACACGCTCGGTCTGCCCGTTGGTCTGCGGATGGTAAGCTGTGGAATACCTCAAATCAGTGCCCAAACCCTCCTGCAAACTCCTCCAGAAACGAGATGTAAACCGAGAGTCTCGATCTGAAACGATGCTAACTGGAACGCCATGCAATCTGACGACCTCATCCAAGTACAACTCAGCAATCTTCTTCATCGAGTAATCGATCTTATAAGGTACGAAGTGCGCACACTTCGTCAATCGGTCCACGATCACCCAAACAGAATCAAACCCCCTCGGAGATCTCGGTAAGCCTGTAATGAAATCCATCGAGATGCTTTCCCACTTCCAAGTCGGGATCTCCAAAGGTGCCAACTTGCCACCAGGCCTCCCATGGTCGGCCTTCACCCGCCTGCAAGTGTAACACTCCGAGACAAAACGAGCTATATCACCCTTCATCCCATACCACCAGGCGATCTGCTTCAGATCATGGTACATCTTCGTAGATCCCGGGTGGTAGGAAACACTGGATCCGTGAGCCTCTTTGCAAACCAATACTCTGATGTCTCCAACTGCGGGGATGCAAAACCTGCCGCGGTACTTCAAAGTACCCGCCTCGTCGATGGAGAAATCTGGCAACTCTCCCCTCTCAGCTCTGAGGTACAAGTGCAACAAATCCGGATCCTCTCTCTGGTGCAATCTGGTGAGAGAAATCCATGACGGCTCTGCCACTACCAAACTGCTCTGCAACTCACAGCGTCCTGCGGTGATATCCATCAATAGAAACTCCTCCACTAAACGATCCGCGGTGAGATTGAAGACTTTCCCCGTCTTCCGGCTCAAGGCGTCGGCCACCACATTGGCCTTGCCCGGATGGTACTGAATCTCAACATCATAATCAGCAACATACTCAAGCCACCGCCGCTGGCGCAAATTCAGCTCCTTCTGAGTGAACACGTACTTCAGGCTCTTATGATCGGTAAAGATCCTGCACTGGGCCCCATAAAGTAAGTGTCTCCACAGCTTCAAGGCAAAAATCACCGCAGCGAACTCGAGGTCGTGCGTAGGATAGTTCCGCTCATGAATCTTCAACTGACGAGACCCATAAGCGATCACCTTCCCCTCCTGCATCAACACGCCACCGAGTCCAACGTGCGAGGCATCCACGTAAACGTCATAGTCCTGTCCCTCCGCCGGTAAGGTCAACACAGGGGCAGAACATAACCTGCTCTTTAGCTCCAGAAAGGCCTCCTCGCACTTATCACTCCAAACGAACGCCGCATGCTTCTGCGTCAGCTTTGTCAAGGGCGCTGCCAAGGTAGAAAAGCCCTCGACGAATCTTCTATAATAGCCGGCCAACCCCAAGAAACTCCTGATCTCCTTGGGTGTGCTCGGCCTATGCCAATCCATCACTGCCGAGATCTTCTCCGGGTCCACTGAAATACCATCTTTGTTCACCACATGACCCAGGAAGGAAACCTGAGGCAACCAGAACTCGCATTTGCTCAGCTTGGCATACAACTGATGATCCCTCAAGGCGGATAACACCAACCGCAAATGCTGATCATGCTCCGCCGCATTCCGAGAATAAATCAGAACGTCGTCAATGAACACAACGACAAACTTGTCCAGAAAGTCCTTGAACACCCGGTTCATCATGTCCATAAATGCTGAAGGCGCATTGGTCAGCCCAAAAGACATGACCAGGAACTCGAAATGACCATGCCTCGATCGGAAAGCCGTCCGTGGAACATCCGACTCTCGGATCCTAAGCTGATGGTAACCCGAACGGAGGTCTATCTTCGAAAATACAGAACTGCCACGCAACTGATCAAATAAGTCGTCGATTCTGGGCAGTGGATACCTGTTCTTGATGGTGACTTTGTTCAACTCTCTATAGTCGATACAAAGGCGCATTGAACCATCCTTCTTTTTTACAAAGAGAACCGGAGCACCCCAGGGCGACGAGCTTTGCCTTATGAAGCCCTTCGCCAATAACTCATCTAGCTGGGTACGAAGCTCCTCCAGCTCTCGCGGGGCCATCCGATACGGCGCCTTGGCAATCGGGCGCGTACCAGGCTCCAAATCAATCACGAACTCCACATCCCTGTCTGGAGGAAGACCGGGAAGATCGCTAGGAAACACGTCAGGAAACTCTCGCGCAACCGGAATCTCATCCAACAGCGGCACACTGCTAACAGTCCCCAACACTGAGACTAAACAAGCAAAACAACCAGCAGGAAAAACCCTCTGAGCACATACCGCAGCAATCGCCGGAGAGTCCCGACGCGAATCACCGAAAACACTCCCGGGCTGACCGCTGTCCTTTCTGAAATCCAAGCGCTTTCCCCTGCACTGAATCACTGCATCATATCGGGACAACCAGTCCATACCCAGGATGACATCGAAATCCTCTAAGTCCAACACTTTCAGATCAGCCTTGGCCAGATAATCCCCCAACAAAATAGGGCAGTCCAGAATGCCCTGATCTGATATCACGGATTCACCCGAGGGGAACTTGACGCTAAAGGCACCACCAACACGATCAAGAACCCACTAGCACCGCTCGACAAAGGCCCTAGCCACAAAGGAGTGGGTAGCACCTGAGTCAAAAGAACGCGGGCCCAGCGGTTCCTTACCTTAAATTTCCCTATACACAAACAAAATATTAAACGCACAAGCAATTAACAAAGCAATAGCAACACTAAAACTGCTACAAAAGAGAAAGTCAAGCGAGGGGGGTTTACCTGAAATGACCTGCGTCGAAGTCTCAGCCTCCGCTGAAGATACCACATTCAGCTTCCCTTTACCCTTGTCCACCGGCTGAGGCGGAGGTAAAGCCTGGAGCGGAACGGCATGTAGAGCGGACTGAACCTGAGGGCACCTCGACTTAATATGGCCCTTCTGGCCACACTGGTAGCAAACACGATCCCTGGACCAGCACTGAGCAGCCTCGTGACCGGGTCGCTTGCAGACAGGACAAGGAACATCCCTCCTAGGAGCACCCTGGATAGCATGCACATGCTCCTTCTTCTGGACCCTTGCCCTCTTGAAGCACCTCTCAGCTGGGTGGCCCGGATGGCCACAGAAACTGCACACTACCTTGCTCTTCTTCTCAGAAGCAGCACCAAGAACCTGGGGACCCTTTTCCTCAACTGACCTCCTCTTCTCGTTTCTCGCCTGCTGTCCACGCTGCTTCGCGTTCTCGATAGCCTCTACCTTCAAAGCGGCCTCAACTGCCCCTGCATAAGTCACCGCTCCGTGGGCGACCGCTAGCTGCTGAACATCGCTCCTCAGGCCACCAAGAAACCGCTTCACCCTGTCCTCCTCGGAGCTCACCAAGCTAGGACCAAAACGACTGAGTTTGCTAAACTCAACCTCGTAATCGCTGACGGAGAGCTGCCTCTGCTTCAGATGAATAAAGTCATTCATCAGTCTGTCTCGCTCTACTGACGGTAGAAACTTCCTCATCAGGATCTCTTTGAAGGATGCCCAAGTACATCCTCCCACCATGCCTTCCTTCTCTCGCATCCACCAGCCCTTTGCTAGCCCCTTCAGCTGATAGGCGGCTAACATCACCTTCTGGTCCTCAGTCACCCCAGAGTAGTGAAACATCTCCTCCATGGAGATCACCCAGTCATCCAGTACCATAAAGTCCGCCTTACCATCGTAGGTAGGAGGTCGCAGCCGCTGAAACTGGGAGATGAAAGCCATCCCGGGGGGCACCACCACTGGAGGCACGAGAGGAGCAGGAGGGGCAGGAGGGGCTAGGACGGCTGTACCCACGGCGGGGTCCTGAACTCCCGGAGTCTGACCCGCCGCTCCGGATAAAAAGGACTGCATCTGGGCCTGCAACTCCACCACCTGCCTTGATAAGGCCTCGTTACTCTGCCTCAGGCTTTCCACCAACGCATCACTTTGAGCACCGGAGGACTCACCCTCAGACTGGGGAGTCGACCTCGTCACTCTACGCTTCGGCGGCATACTATAAGGAAATTTAAAACATAACAAACGATTAGAACTTAGCTAAACTCCTAGGATTAGACAAAAGGTACAGACAATACATACATAAATATGATCTTCTGCTGCTATACTTGCTCTGAGATTTTATTTTATTTAATACAAAAGGAATGATATGCTTAGCCTAAGATGGTTCACCACCATCACACTAACTCTTGTGCCTAGATCGGGAATGCATGAATTATATTATTTTTTGACTCAAAAATTATGTGTGTACACATGTCATCCTGCACGTCTTTAGCTTGGCGCGTTGTGCTTATGCGATGTTATGCTATGCATGGTTATGCTATGCATTCTAAAAAGGCCCTAGTGCATGCCATGGCGGAGTACACATGAAAATGTTATGCATCCCATAATACATAACATTCTCATGCAACTAAAAAAGAAAACGTGCTAGTCGCATCCATGCGGTGAGGTTATGCACCCCATAATACATAACCCTCGCATGTTGCCCCTATGGTGGATCCATATACAACCACATATTATGTATCGTAAAATACATAATATGCCCCGTATACTTCATGTTATGCTTATGCGTGTAGTGCAGTGTTCGTGCTTCAGCCAAAACGTGCCGATGACATGTCGGTGTGTGTATGATATGACTCTAAACATCTAACACAAACAAAGGAAGGTTGCCCGACCAATTGTCAAGCAACCTCCCTCTGATACCAACTGTCACAACCCGCATTTTTCTCACTATTTATAAAATCAGAGTAAGAGAAAAACTACGCGCTGTGATGCCACGTCGAGCAGGGGATAACTGCCGACGTTCAGGCGACACTCCAAATCCTTCAAATCATGAATTAATTGATTAGGAAAACTTGATTTATTTATTGGCCGTATCCCTCGGCTCAGTGGACCAAAGAGTCCACGGTTTCAAAACTGATTTTTTATACGTAGCGGAAAATACTTCATTTATGACAACATCCTAAATGAGCGCATAAGTGATCCCGAAGGACCCTTACGCTGAACCAAAACTCTAGTTTTAATTTATACATATATAGAAAAAAAATCATTTGTTATACGTAATTAAGAAAGTACGCTAAGTGAGTTCTTTTTAGAAATCATGCTGATCATGCTTTATATACATAATATGGTTTTACTTTTATAGTTTTAAAATAGCTAGCAACCTAACATAAAACTTCCCAGAGCAAGTAAACTAAGTCCCCAAAAACAGGGTAGCAGTAAAAGTAAACATATCTAGTGCAAAGGTAAAAACTACCAGGGGCGTCACATACGACACTAACCCACTGGCAAGTACACATGTCTGTAAGAAAAACAGTAAAACTACCTCACAATGACTCAAGAGAGTCTCAACAGTCAACAGAAGGACCTCCAACAGCACCACAGCAACAGCCACCTACTGGCTACTGCCCAGAACCTGAGGCGTTCAGAAGAAAATAGAACACCTCAGAGCAAGGAAAAAGGAATGCAAGTGCTAAAAAGAAAAGTAAGGTAAAAGCAGGTAAAGTGAAGTAAAGAGAGTACAACTAGAGTAGAACAACAATGCCCAAGGAAGGGCGAAAAGCAAACCTGCACCAGGTGCGGGTAAACAGCAACTACTCTGCCTAACAACCTGCAGAGTCAACATGGCCATGATGCCAAAATGCTGCAACACCTACGGAAGAAACGCCTAACATCCTAAACTGTGAGAGGCGGCAGTAGCAAAAACAAGAAACTTGGAATCAGGTTGAAAGCGTTCCAAATCGCCCAACCACTAATTCCGAGTCAACAAATTGCTCAAGGGTTGACACGTGAAGGCACAAAAGACCCATCACTCACTTGCCCAGAAAACTACTCGGGTCAAGGTAAAGAGTGTGGTCAAGGCTACATCACGCCACACAACCCCTAAAAGAGCCATCCACCACCACTACTGACCACAACCCACGATTCGGCCTTCGAAAAGTAACAGCCGACAAGGGACTCTCGATACACGAGCAAAACACTCGGGGAGAAATCAACGCTAAGGGATTAGTCGTTGCGATTACGCAACGCCGCTGCGAGTGAGTACACTCACTCGATCCTAAGCCTAGCGTACGAGCACCGACATTGGGTCGCACGATTTAAAAGACGCACGACCATAGGCCGTGCGTGCACAATTACACCTAAACACCTCAAATAGGCAAACTAGGCAAAAACCCCAAACCCTAGACCTACACCTAGGCCTATCATAACTCAACTCTAGGCTAACCCACACCTACGCTAAACATCTACCGCGACGCCGTCCTAGAACGGGAATCTACTAGCGGGAGGGTAAAAGCCTAAATTTTTAACGCGGTTTCCAATGGGGATAAGGGTTAGGAACGTTCAAATTCGTGGCGTAAAAGCATGAAATTAGAGTAATTAGCAAGAAAATTGAGAGACAAATAGGCCAAACGGCGAAAAGGGGAGAAACACTTGCCTCGCTAAATCACCAAAAATTTCGCCGGCACAACGGCGCTATGGCGGACGCCCAAAAATTCCGGAAAGCTCCCAACAATTCACGCAATACCAAAAACCTATGAGATTATCATCTAATCAACAAAATGAGCAAGAAAAACTAACGAAATCCAAACAAAATCAAAACGGAGATCCCACGGAATCATGGAGGAAAGGGCGAAAAGAATACCTAGGCTCGTAGGCCTCGGCGAGGGGAACGCGGATCCGGGCTCGGATCGGGAAGGGGAGGCCGGAGCTGCGGGCGGCGGGCGGCGGAAGGAGGCCGGCTAGGTCGCCGGTTTCACCTCTAGTCGGGCTCGGGGTTCGCACAGGAGGGGAGGGATCGGTTTTTGATTTTAGGGGGGGGGCGGCGGTTTTAATTTTATAAAGGGCTGGGTTCGGTTGTTAGGGGGGAAATTAATCCTAACACTAAGCCATATAACTTAATTGCATAATATAACTTATATTTTTACTAACTTACTAACTCTAATGACACACTAACTACATGAAATAATAGCCCACTAATAAAACCTATTAACTAAACACCCCCTAATCTACATATATATATACACCTATATTACCCCATACAATATATATACTTAAACTTACACACATAAATATATATACATACTAATAACACACATATATATGCATACACACTAACACAAACGCCGACACGCACGAGCACGAGCGCATTTACGCACCGGCACGTCCAAATCACTAACCCGACCGAACGTGAAACACAACCATACGTTATATAAAAAAAAGGATGACGACCCGCTAATTAGCGACCGCCAAAACGACGCGGAACGTAACGTTCTCGAATTTCGATCAAACTCGCACCGTAGCTAATTACTTGGGCTACGAACACAACGGCGAAGTCGAAAACGACTTCCGACGAACAAAACTCGAGCTAACCTCGCCCGAAGCCAAACACAAGAATTCCCTGAAAGGCTCAACCGGGTCTCCAAAACAGACACCGGCTAGCTGGGGAAACCCGCAAACAGGCTAAACCTCTAAGAACACCTAACGAGGTACTCTAACAACGGCTCGAGACGGAAAACGTCAACGTAACGCCGAAAAGGATTTAAATAAATTATCGAAAATTCGGGGGCGTTACACTGCCTTTTAGAAGTTCGTAAGGAGTCTTATCATGGTTCTTGTTGATGAGTGCTCGATTTTGCACGTGACAAGCGGTGTTGACGGCTTCAGCCCAGAAATACTCCGGAAGTGAGGCATCACTCAACATGGTCCGACAAGCCTCTATGAGTGTTCTGTTCCTTCTCTCAGCTACTCCATTTTGCTGTGGAGTGCGAGGAGAGGAAAACTCATGAAAGATACCTTGACTTTCACAAAATTCTGTCATGGCTCCAGATTTGAATTCCGTTCCATTGTCACTTCTGATTTTGACTACGGAACAGTTGTATTCATTCTGGATTTGCCTCACAAAATTAGTGAAAATACCGAGGGTATCTGACTTGTGTTTCAGAAAGAACACCCACGCAAAGCGCGAGTAATCATCCACAATAACCAACGTATATTCCTTACCTCCCAAACTTCTAACCTACAGTGGACCAAACAAGTCCATATGGAGAAGCTGCAAACTTCTATTAGAATCCTTGCCTATTATGCTTTTAAACGAACTTCTTGTTTGCTTGCCTTTGATACAAGCGTGACAAGGACTGTCCGTAACGCACTTGACATTAGGTGCATCCCGCACTAAGTTTTGAGAGAATAGTTTATTAATAGTTTTGAAATTAATATGTGCTAGTCTCTTGTGCCATTGGTCAGCAAGAGATGCACTACTTTTTGCCAAAAGACACACTGGTGTCGAAGAGTCTATACAAATGAAATTCAGACAGAAAATATTTCTGCTTCGAGTGCCTGATAAAATAGTTTCCATATTGTTAACCGATTTTATCAAACACTTGTCAGCATGAAATTCAACTACATATCCTTTGTCGCATAGTTGGCTTATGCTGATGAGATTGTGTTCCAATCCTTCAACATAGACTACATCCGAAAAGGATACGCTACCATTAGAAATCATACCATAGCCTTTAGTGATTCCTCGATCTGAACCTCCAAAGATGACCTTTGGTCCGTTGCAGACTGGGGTGTAATTCTGTAGTAGGCTCCTTGTCCCGGTCATATGCCGAGAGCATCCACTGTCCAAATACCAGATTGGCGTTTTGGTGGCCTTTGGACATACCTGCAATTATAATTATTTAGCCTTAGGAACCCAAACAAGTTTGGGTCCTTGGTCTCGAGTTAGAATACTCCCCCTGCGAGTATTAGCCTCATGAGTGGTCACTCTCACGTTGCTAACTTTAGGGGTTGCAGTATTTTCAGGATTGAACCAACAATCACTGGCAAAATGACCAATTCTGCCACAGCACCAACAGTTGAACCTGTTGTATCTTTGTCTTGTGTAGTCCTGCTTGACTTTCTGGAATGAAGGTCCAGCAGGAGCTTTACTCTTGGAGGAAGAGGCTTCATGATGATGGCAGTTACATGAGGTCTTCTCCTTCATAGGCTTTTCTACAATGGGTTTTACTTTTGGTGTCTTTTTGAAATTATGACCATGAGCATAAGGTCCATAGCTTTGAAGCTGAATCTCCTCATAAGGTGCCTTGAAGACACTCTCGCCAAAGTTACGAGGACGAGTCCAACCTTGGTATCTTGACTTAGGCTTCTCAGGGATCGGACTAGAAAAGTGTCCGTAGGTGGACTCATAATCGAGTTCGTTCGTGGGAAATATAACTTTCTTGAACACAACAGGTTCCAAGGGAGCCTTCCCTTTTTCTTCAGCTAGAGCCTTCCGGGCAGCCTTATTCTTTCTCTTGGCCTTGTTTCTCCTAGAGGATTTACTAGAAGAGGCAATGTGGCCTAAACCAGCACCCTTGGCCTTAGCAGAGAATTCAGCAACGATTGGAAGAACTGTCTTAGGCTTGGAGAAACTCTCAACAAGCTTCTTTTCAGCCTCGAGTTGTCGTTCCAATTCTTTGATGATTTCCTCTTTAAGGTCGATGTGCTTGAGAGCTTTATTATATCCCTCCATAGCTGCATTGAGGTTCTCTTGAAGAGAGTTAGTCTTATCGACTTCTTCTCTCAAGCTGCTCTCACTAGCTCTTAGAGTATTTATCTCTTTGGCTTGAGTTTTCATTAATCTACGACATTTTTCGTAAGCGGTGAGTAACTCCTTATACTGACCCATGAGCTCAGATTCATCTTCAGAGGAATATCCCTCTTGCTCATTGTCATCATCAGAATCAGAGAGAGGAGTGTGAGATTTTACCTCCCCAGTAAACTAGGGGACTTGTTCATCATCTGTATGAGCCATGAGCCCGAAGTAAGCTTCCTCTTCTTCACTCGACTCAGATGAGTCAGAGTTGCTGAGAGTTTTGCTCTTCTTGGCTACTAAGCTTTTCTCTGTCCTCTTCTTGTGGTGTGAGGATTTCTTTTCCTCTCTTCTTCCACCCTCTTTCTTTTTGTGAGGGCAATCGGCGATGACGTGACCTGGCTTATTGCAACAATAACAAATGATGTCAGTAGAAATCTGTTTGTTTGGTTTAGAATTATACCTATCATGGCTGCTTGAGCCTTTCTTCCGATGATCACTGTCATGTCGTGATCTTCTATATGAGGCATCCTTGCCTCTCCATTGCTTCTTCTTGTTCAAGAATTTCTTGAACTGCCTTGAGAGTAGGGAGAACTCTCCATCAGATAGTTCTGAGCCAGATGAGCTAGGCTCAGATGATTCTTCTTCATCAGCCTCAGGAGCTGGGGCAGGAGAGCTAGCCTTTATCTTCCTTGAGCTATCTGCCTTTAGAGCGACAGATTTCTCCTTGGATGCAGACCTGCTTGTCTCTTCTTTAGCTTTTCTTGAGTTGATTTGTAGCTCGTAAGACATAAGCTTTTCGAACAGATTCTGCGGGTCCGTCTCAGCTAACCTTCCAAACTCCCGAATGGCACATACCTTATTGTCCCATTCCTTGGTTAGGGATCTTAAGAATTTGTCATTGAGTTCCCCGTTGGTGAAGACTCGGCCATAGACTCTTAGGCTGTTCACTATCTTGAAAAAGTTCTCGAATGTGTCAGCTATGGCTTCCTTGTGACCTTGCCGGAAGGCTTCATACTTTTGATTCAGAAGGGATCTCCGATCATCCCTCACTTCCTCTGTACCTTCCATTAGAGTCACTAGGGATTGCCACATCTCCTTGGCAGATTGGCAATGAATCAGATTTTGCAGCATTGAGTCATCGACTGCACTTGCTATGATATTCTTTGCTTTCTTGTCCAGAGAGACAAGTGCAATCTCATCCTTGTCTAGATCCATCAATTTCTTTGGTACCTTTTTGGTTGGATCTATTGTTGATGCGGTCATAGGAACATGAGGACCTTCTTCAACAATCATGAAGATCCGAGGGTCTACAGCTTCCATGAAGAATTTGACCCTTTCCTTCCACATAGGAAAGTTGTTCTTGGTGCAGATAGGGAGCTTGGCAAAATCCTTAGTCTTACTCATGCTTGATACTCAACTTAGAAGGATACGATCAAGGTGTTAACCTTTTAATGATCAACCTCCCTCTGATACCAATTGAGAGGTCTAAGTTGTTAGCCTAAATCACCTAGAGGGGGGTGAATAGGTGAAATGCGTGTCAAATGCGGAATTAAAAATTAACACAGCACACATCAAGCAATCACAGACGACAAGAGATTTATAGTGGTTCCCCAACCTTGGGTACGTCCACTTTCCTCACCGATCTAGCAAATCACTAGACTCGGCTACTCCACTATCTCGGATTGAAAAAAATCCTACACCTCGGAACCACGTTCCTACAAAACTCGATCCAACTGGATCTACAAAACTCGGAAGAAAGATCTTCCTACAAATCTCGGAGAAAAACTCCTACAAAGAAATTTTGGTTTGAGAATAAAAATTCAAAACAACAAATTTCAGATCTTGATCTTTGACAGTCTTCTTCTTTAGGAACTTCGGCTTGATCAGAAAAGGTTGAAGATGACTTGAGAGAGATCCACAAATCTGAAAACTAGAACCACCTCGATCGAGAAGATAGATCTGAAATCTTTGAGGCTCGGCGAGATCGAGTGATTCACTTTTGTCTAGATCACTGGAGAAATAGTCGTGAAGACGGAGATCGACGATCCAGAATTTCTTCCGTGAACAACAATGGCGGCAGCGGCATGAGAATTAGGGTTCACGGAATTTTCTCTTTCTTAAAAAGAATATCTCTGTAATCTTGTTGATAAGTCAATTCTGAAATGACCTTTTTATAGGTGGACTCCAACGGTCATAATCTTAATTAAGGATGACACGTGGACCAATCAGAAATGACAGATTCAAAATACTTAGTGAATTCGAACTTAGAAGAATTCTGGAATAGAGAACTGCTATACTCGAGTAAGAGAAGATATACTCGAGTATGGGAATTTAGATATTCGAGTGACAAAGAGAAATATACTCGAGTAAAGGAAGAGAAATTTACTGAGTGAAAGATGAACTACTCGAGTATCAGAAGAGATATACTCGAGTATCAGAAATATATACTCGAGTGAAAGAAATATATACTCGAGTGAAAGGGGAAGTTACTCGAGTATCAGAATATGTATCCGGGAAACATTCACTTACTCGAGTATCAAAGTCAATTACTCGAGTATGGAAATACTTACTCGAGTATCAAAGCAACTTACTCGAGTATGGAAGTACTTACTCGAGTATTAAAACAACTTACTCGAGTATCAGAATACTTACTCGAGTATGACTACTTGAATTTGCAGAAAAGAGAAGAAAAAGATCTACTCGAGTATGATACATGATTTACTCGAGTGATTAAGTTACTTACTCGAGTATGACAACAACTTACTCGAGTGACTAACTAACTACTCGAGTATAGAAATATATACACGAGTATTCAGACCCTACTCGAGTAAGTCTAACTGATTACTCGAGTATGTCTAACTAACTACTCGAGTATTAAGTCTGATACTCGAGTATGACAAAGGTTTACTCGAGTATTTTGGACTTAGAAATTTTTCTGAGGAAATTAGCTCCAATGCTTCTGTCCATCAATCCAAGTGCATATAGGAAGTGTATCCCAATAGAGAGGCTATACATGGGCCAACACTTTGGATCACACAATGAGGGATTACATTGTATGGTCCTGTGTTTGGTGACCCATTATAGACTGACATTGGTCTACACTTGGCAAATAGAACCTGCACACATATAACTTAAACACAGCATCAAATACACCTTAATTCATCTTAGTTCAAGGTCTGACCTCCTACAAATCTGAGGTATTGTGGAGACAAATCCCAACAGGAAGAATCTGAGGTAGGACTTGTTTAAGTCTGAGCTGTAAGAACCATTCTGGTTCTGAGCTGTAAGATCTGCAGATCCGAGCTAGTGGAAGGAAGTTAGGTTGAATCCAGTTATCTACTGGATAGGCAAAGGGGGAAAGTGGATGTACTCATACCTTGGGGAACCACTATAAATCTGGTGTATGTTGTGCTGTGAATTGTGGTCTGTATTTTGAATTATCTGTGTAGAATTTAATCAAGTTGTTTGCCTATAAAAATTGTATAAAAAGTTTAGAACTTATTCACCCCCCTAGGTGTTTAGGCTCTTGGAATCAGGTCCTTCAAAGATGTTGAAGTAAGATTGCCTCCAGCTATCAGGCATCTAAGGGATCATCCCAGACATCAGATCATTGGTGAAGCCAGCCAAGGGGTCTTGACCAGAAGCAAAAGTTTCAACACAACATTATATTTAAGCTTCTTGTCACAAGTTGAGCCCAAAAGATTTAAAGAGGCCAACATAGACCAGTTCTGGATTATGGTAATACAAGAAGAACGGAACCAATTCAAGAGGTGTAAGGTTTGGAAGATGGTTCCCAGACCTCAAGGACATAATGTCATTGGAACCAAGTGGATCTATAGGAACAAACTTGATGAAAATGGCATAATAATCAAGAATAAGGCAAGACTGGTGCCCAAGGGATATAAATAAGAAGAAGGTATTGATTTTGATCAAACCTTTGCTCTAGTAGCCAGATTGGAAGTCATCATACTATTCCTTGCAAATATTGCACACAAAGGATTCAAAGTCTACTAGATGGATGTGAAGTCAGCCTTCCTGAATGGTGACTTAAAGGAAGAAGTCTATGTTGAGTAGACATCTGATTTTGTTGTTCCTAACTCACCTGATTATGTTTATAGACTTAGTAAAGCTCTTTATGGGTTGAAGCAAGCCTCTAAGACATGATATGAGACCATATCTAGCTTCTTCATTGAGAACAAACTCTCAAAGGAGAAGATAGACAAGACCATATTCCTAAGGGAATCTAAGGGCAAGATCATCCTAGTCCAGATTTATATAGATGACAAAATATTTGGGTCTACTAATGATAAGCTTTGCAGGAAGTTTGGTAAACTTATGCAAGGGAAGTTTTAGCTGAGCAGTATGGGTGAGCTTAAGTTCTTCTTGGGCCTCCAAGTAAGGCAGACTGAAGATGGATTGTTCATATCCCAGTCTAAGTTCACTGGGGAGTTAATCAAAAGTTTGGAATGGAGAGTGCCTCCATCATGAAAACTCTCATGGGGTCAAGTATGTCTGTAGACAAAGATGAGGCAGAGAAATATGTTGAAAAAACTTTGTATTAAGGGATAATTGGATCCCTCTTGTATCTTACTATAAGTATGCTAGACATTATATATGATATATGTGTTTGTGTTAGATATCAGGCTAGCCCTAAAGAGTCTCACTACTCTGCTGCTAAGAGAATTTTGAGATATCTTAAGGGCACACAAGATCTTGGCTTATGGTACCCTAGGAATAGGAATTTTGAACTAGCTGGCTATTCAGATGCAGATTTTGCAGGCTGTAGTGAGGACAGGAAGAGCACGTCATGCACCTGTCAGTTCTTAGGTGGAAGAATTGTGTCTTGGAGCAGCAAGAAGCAGACTAGTGTTATTATATCAACAGTTGAGTCAGAGTAAATCTCAGCAGGCAGTTATTATGGATCCAGCATCAGCTCCAGGACTACAACATCAAGATAAGTAGAACTCCTTTGTATTGTGATTCTACTAGTACTATCTCTATTGCTAGGAATCATGTATCACGAAGCAGGACTAAGCACATAGAGATTAGGTATCATTTTCTTAGAGAGCATGTGGAATATGAACACATCAGTCTTGAGTTTCTCTGATTGACTCTTCGCGAATTATTGGTAGATCACTAAATCGGAGACATCGCTGCAAGGTACGCTCAATTTCCGGATCAAAACAAAATTCAAAATTAGTTGAAGAGTTTCCCGGGGTCATAAACTAAAAGAGAAGAAAAAAGAGAGAAAGTGAGAAAAAGGGGGTGAGAAAAAGAGAAGCGATAAAATTAATAACTATTTCTTTTTCAAATTATCGACCAATTTTCCCGGCAACGGCGCCAAAAACTTGATGCGCAAAACTATGCCTACAAATGATAATGGCAAGTGTACTGCATCGAAAGTAGTATAGGTTTATAAAAACCAATGTCGTATTAGACTCAGGGTGGTTGAGTAATTCTACTCTGAAATTCGATATTATTTTATCAATTAGAACTTGGAGGTTGGGTTGCGAATAGTAAAAACTAGAAATGCTAACAGAATTAATTCGATGGTTTAAAAACTAGTACTCGATCTTCGAATCACCTCGAAAATAGACAATAACTGAGTGAAAATAGAGATACAGTTCTCTTGTTGAAGAGGCTTTGACCGTGGAGGTTCCCAAAGCATGAAGACCCCTCTTTCGAGGATTAAGTTCAACTAAGCTTAGATGTATCGACCAAACTCACGTTCTCAAATCGCATCGCCTAAGACTTGCTTTAGATAGTGAACCTCGCTAATGGATTTTACTCCAATCCGGAAGAGTTACGTCGTCCTCTCTCGAGGGTTGTGTTCTACTCTTTTTACCTATGAGTGGTCGATTAATCTTACGAGCCTCTCGGCTAACTAAAAAACGAAAACAAACTGAGAACTATATATTAACGATATAATTCCATGACAATTTTGATCAAAAGTAAATCGTAGGTGTTCAACATTTAGAGAAAAACAAACTTAAAATCATAAGAATATTGTCTCATCCTCGGATCATCTCGATCGAGCACTATAGCGATTAGTTACTCATGGAGATGAGGGGAATCATTTTTATAAAAAATGATGCGACCTCAATAAATAAATCAATAAAACGAACAAAGGTGGCGCGAGACAAAATAGAAATAGAAATATTATTTTACGTAAAAGAGGAATAAAATTTTATTGCTAGTAGACAAAAGAAATTACAAGAAATAACAGCGCGGGATTACAAGTTGACGAAATGAGCAAACTCCAAATCCCCTCCAATGATTTCTTCCTCACAATAAACAAACTTCCTGTACAGATTTTTAGAATAGAGTTTTCTGTCGTCTAGTCCTCCCCCAATGCCTTGAAAATACATATATTTATAGCCCATTTGAGATGACAATGGCTGGAGAAATTAATTGACATGTTGTGCTACAGCTAGCATTTTGGCGGGATCTTGGGATATAATTGCAGCATTGAAGAGGCCGGCTGGAGGTGGAGACCGGGGTCGGGCGGAAGAGCTGGGTGAAACGGCAGCATTGAAGAGGTGGCTGAATTCTGCTAGCTACGTGGTTGTATGGTGAGAGCGGAGGTGGCAGTGGGTTGGCCGTGCTGCATGGAGGAGGTGTTGATGGTGGCGCTTGAAGTGGCCGGGATGATGGTGCTGTTTGAGATGGCCAAGATGAGGCGGCGGCTGAGCTTCTTAGGAGCCTCTGGAGGGAGAGCTGCTGGCCGGAGCTGCAACTAGGAGGATGCCAGCTGGTGAGTTCGGGTTGACGTGGAGCTGTTATGGTGGTGGCCGAACTTGGTGAAGGTGGTGGCCGAGCTGCTGCTCGCAAGCAAGGGAATTGACCGAGCACGATTGTGGCGTCGAGGAACTGTTGGTGGTCAAGATATTGTGGCGGCATTGCTTTGCTGTGCATGGAGCTGCTACTAGGAGGAGGTGTTGAAGTGGCTTGAATTCCATGGTGGTGGCGCCTTTGCTTGCCGGAGCGGCTGCTTTTATCAGTATAAAAGAAGTATGAACTCATGAGTTCAAAATATTCACTGCCGTCGGATCATGATTTAATAATTTATTAGCCGTCGGATCGTTTTATCATTAAAAAAATAAAAATTATAGGCCTCCTAAAGCTAGAGAAAGGGAGAGGGAGAGAGAGAAGGAGAGGGAGAGAGAATGGCTGAGGGGCGGTAGATTGGAGAGAGAGAGAGAGGGAGAGAGAGAAAGAAAAAGAGAGGAGAGAGTGAGAGAGATTAATTATTGTAAGTAAATGCACGTTTTTTTACAAAATAAAAATTACAATCGATATTTTTCTACGGTCATTTTGAGTACTCATATGTACATGTTGCGGGCACGGCCGCCGGGGACGGGCGAAGCCCGCCGTCGACGGGCGGGTACTGTCGCGTTTGGCCGTATGGGCGGAGCCCCGTGTCGAGCACTCGCCATGGGGGCGGGCGAAGCCCGCCATCGACGGGCTGGTACTGTGCGAGTGACAGGCACGGGCCTCCGGCCCGATGGCCACGCGCCACAGTACCCGGCCGGCGACGGCGGGCTTCGCCCGCCCCCCGGCGGGCTTCGCCCGCACCCGGGCTGTTTTTTATATATATATTATTATTTTACCTGATTTCCGTGCTTTTACTGTAGCAGTCTTGCGCCCAGACTTTTCAGGTCCCAAATAGAAGGTCAAGGAGGCTCCAAATCAAAAAGTGATCAACATGAAAGTTGTTCGGATCGCCGAGATCTACAACTTTCATGTTGACCACTTTTCGTTTTGGAGCAATCTTGACCCTCATATTGGGCCCCGAAAAACCTGATTTCCGTGTCTTTACTGTAGCAGTCTCGCCTCGCAGACTTTTCGGGTCCCAAATCGAAGGTCAAGGAGGCTCCAAATCAAAAAGTGATCAACATGAAAGTTGTTCGTATCGCCGAGATATACAACTTTCATGTTGACCACTTTTCGTTTTGGAGCCATCTTGACCCTCATATTGGGCCCCGAAAAATCTGATTCCCGTGCCTAAACAGGCGGGTTTAGTCCCACACCGTCCATTCTTCGGATTTTTGGGGATATATATTCAATATTCAGCTTTAGATATTTGAAGTAATGTTGGCTGGCTGACTTGCGGGCGGGCTTGCTTGCATGTTTTCACGGGATGGGCTTGTTGGTTGTTTGCGGGCTCGCCGGTTGCAGGTCCGCTAGTTTTTTTGCTGTCCTATAGTAGGTTTAGGACTGTCCTAAAGTAGGTTTAAGAGGCCTATAAAAAAGTCTGGATAGAGGGTTGGTTTGATCCAACGGTTCATGATCAAAAATCTGAAATCCGACGGCCACCTAATTACCCTCTAATTTCGAACTCATGTTATCTGCAGACCACAGTATTTCTATTATAGTAGTAAAGATATGGGTTTGGAAGATATACACTCAAGCTTTTTTAGAGGTAAAAAAGCTTGAGTTTATATTTTATGGGTTTTTTTTCATTTTAACGTTGGAGCTTTTTTTCATTCAACTAATTAACATTGTTAACATTAATTAGGGTGGTTTTTTTCATTCAACCAATTAACGTTGGAGCTTATGACTGATTAAAATTCATTAGGGTGGTTGTTTGGCATGTGAGTACAAATTACGTACAAAAAATTAAGAGCAACATTTTTACATATCCAACCATAATACTTTGGCCCCTTGAACATAAAATCCATTTTCCTGCACATTTTGAGTATATATATAAAAATGAGTAACATAAAATCCAACCAATTTTTGGCATTTTGAACAATAAAATCTTGAACATACCACATACAAAAGGTTCACAAAATTCAACATCAGCCACAATATTTTGATCCCTTAAACATAAAACCATTATGCAAATAATTTACAAAGCTATTCTGTTTTGCTAACACAAATTCATACTCACCAACTACAGATGCACTACTCAAAAAAAGAGACAAACACAAACACAAATTCGCACACACACACACAAATCCACACACACACAAATCCTTGCATACACACACACACACACACAAATCCTTTCATACACACACACACACAAATTCACACACACACAAATTCACATACACACACACACACACACACACAAATTCACATTCACACACACACACTCACACACACACACACACACAAATCCTTGCATACACACACACACATAAATCCTTGCACACACACAAATCAACATATGCACACACACAGAAATCTAAATACACAAAAAAATTAAGAAACAAAAATTTCAAAGATGAAAATATACCACAGGGACGTTGTAGCGGTAAGGTTGAGCCAAAACCAGAGTAAGCCTGGTGATGAATATGGAAGAACACCGACCTTCACGATGGCGAGCTGCGACCGGGCGAAAATAGCTCTCCGGCGCTGCGATAGGGGGTAAGATGTGATCTGGCGCAGTAGGAAAACAACGGCCTTGGCGATCTTGAGCTGCGACCGGGTGGAAATCGACAGCGACGGAGGAAATCTGGCACGCCGCGTTGCAGGAAATCGCCCCCTCGGCGCTGCGATAGGGGGAAGATGAGATCTGTCGCAGTACGAAAACAACGGTTTTCGCGATCTTGAGCTGCGACCGGGTGGAAATCGTCGGCGATGGAGCAAATCTGGCACGCCGCGATGCAGGAAATCGCCCCATCGCCGACGATTTCCACCCGGTCGCAGCTCAAGATCGCGAAAACCGTTGTTTTTCGTACTGCGACAGATCTCATCTTCCCCCTATCGCAACGCCGAGGGGGCGATTTCCTGCAACGCGACGTGCCGGATTTCCTTCGTCGCTGTCGATTTCCACCCGGTCGCAGCTCAAGATCGCCAAGGCCGTTGTTTTCCTACTGCGCCAGATCACATCTTACCCCCTATCGCAGCGTCGGAGGGCTATTTTCACCCGGTCGCAGCTCGCCATCGTGAAGGTCGGTGTTCTTCCAGATTCATCACCAGGCTTACTCTGGTTTTGGCTCAACCTTACCGCTACAACGTCCCTGTGGTATATTTTCATCTTTGAAATTTTTGTTTCTTAATTTTTTTGTGTATTTGGATTTCTGTGTGTGTGCATATGTTGATTTGTGTGTGTGCAAGGATTTATGTGTGTGTGTATGCAAGGATTTGTGTGTGTGTGTATGTGTGTGTGTGTGTGAATGTGAATTTGTGTGTGTGTGTGTGTGAATTTGTGTGTGTGTATGTGAATTTGTGTAACACCTCTACCCGTCACGAAGAATATAATAGAGGGTCCGGCCGGGGCCCCACACCATATTCCACAAACAGGCGGAGACGCTACTAAATAATATCATAACCAACGCATCCTAACACAGAGCATTCTAGCGGAAGCTTCACGGTTGAATTAATGAACTCAAGATAAACAACATTGTCCACTAACATAGGAATGTATATATATACATCAAAAGAGTCTGGCCTTAAGGCCTTACAACAGTTTCTCTTAACAAGAGTGTGGTTTACAGACATCGGCACGCAGGCCGGCCACACATGAACAAAAGAAACAAAACAATGCCTTCGAGGGCAGCAATGCAGCTTTGGGCTTCAGCCCGCTAAGTCCCGCTCGGACCAGCTCCTCCAGCACCTGTAAGAATCAATCCACCAATTGGTGATAAAACAGGGCAACGGTCAGCATTCAGCTGACCAATTATAACGACCCTGCCCCTGGCACGGGGCAGCGGAATTCCATCCCTGCATAACATTCATCCAACATGATATATAGCCATTCAAGCAAGACGTGCACGCCCGCACCGTCACATATCACAAACGTCGGCTCGACGGCCCGACGCTCCGTGCACTCAGGGCACATTCGCACCGTTCAGAGGTCCCAGACATAACGGCGCACTATGAGCATTCTAGTCTGATCGGCTCACCGGCCGTCGACTCTCGCTATGTGATCCTAACAGGGTCTTAAGCACCCAAGGTTAGACAACCATAACGCGGGTACAGATCCACCTTTCCCGTTGCTCACATCGTCAGACTCACGCCTGGACTGACGCGGGTACAGTTTCACCTTGCCCGTTCCACCATTTCCTAGTTGCAGCCTCACGGCTCAACTTTCCACCAGTAGCACTCACGGCCACAAGAGAGTCCAACTCTCATAATTTCCTGGACTTCCTCCAGTACTTTTATCCATCATGCATACAAGCAATCATCACGGAGCCTTCTCCGATATGCAACCAAGCATCACCAATCCAGACCATGTCCAGATGGGCTTCACACAGCATGCCTAGATCCGTACTCCAATTCCGGACTCTAACAAGGGGGACTTCACATATCTACCCCAAGGGACGCCACAACCCACCGCACACTCGCGGGGAAGGGTTTTCCCTATGCAATGCAGGAATTAAGGACTTCACATGTCCAAGCAGGAAATCGTTACCCTAGGAGTTCGCTTCGGAGCCATGGAGAGAAATTTGAGACGGATGAAAGCCTTCGCAGCAGCGTTGCCTTCGCAAATCCGAACTCGGCTCGCGATTTGGACCACCGTAGCACCACCGGCAGCCGGACTCCACTTCCTCTTCTTCCTCCTTGCTCTCACCTCTCTCTTACTTTAGAAAGAGAAGATGAAAAAGAAGAATGAGCTTTTCTCCCCCCTTTTCCGGCCTTATCAGCCCAGAAATGATCTCCAGCCACAGAATCTTATTTAAAGAAAATGAAGGGCCAAGATCCACTGAAAATTCCCTTGAAATTTGGCCGACACGGCCTGTGACACGCCCGTGTCACAGGCCGTGTACCCTTAAGCGGCACACGCGGCAGTCGCACCGACTGAAATATTCGAGAACACGGGCATCGACACGCCCGTGTCGAACCTGACACGCCCGTGTCAGTCATGAGACACGCCCGTGTCTCCTGTTACACGGTACTCACCGATTTCCAAAACCAGTACACGGGTCGGAACACGGCAACTGACACGCCCGTGTCCAGCCTCACACGCCCGTGTTCCCGGCCATGTTCAAGGCCGTGTCCTGCTCTGACTTGAATAGGCCAATTTTGAAAATTAATTCGAACACGCCCTGGGACACGCCCGTGTCGAAGGCCGTGTCCCAGGCTCGACGATCGTCGACTCTCAAACGTCGACTAGCCTGAACACGCCCTGGGACACGCCCGTGTCCCAGGCCGTGTACACCCGACACGCCCTGGGACACGCCCGTGTCCCAGGCCGTGTCTAACAGCCTCCAACCCAAAATTGTTTGCAAGCATATTTTGAGATTTTTGGGGTGTTACAATCCTCCCCCCCCCCCCCTTAATAAAATTTCGTCCCGAAATTTGAAGACAATAGGGAGAAAATAACAAAACATTTATATGTTTCTATTACATATACAACGAGTGAACAAGCTACGAAAATAACTCGGGAAACTCGGCTCGCATGGTCTGCTCGCGCTCCCATGTTAGCTCTTCTCGGCCACAATTGTCCCACCGGACTTTGACCATCCCGATCACCTTGTTCCGCAACTGTTTCTCGGCTCGATCCTCTATCCGTATAGGCTTCACCTTTGTCGTTAGCCCATACTCAACTGGCACTCGATCATTTTCAACTATATGAGCTGGATCCTTGACTGCTTTGCGTAACACCGAGATGTGAAACACGTCATGCAATCCACTCAATTCCAATGAAAGAGCTAACCGATAGGCAGCTTCCCCAACTCGCTCCACCACTTCAAACGGACCAAGGTATCGCGGACTTAGCTTTTTCAACCGCCGGATCCGAGATACGCCTTTGAAGGGCTTAATCTTTAAATAGACCCAGTCACCCACCGCGAACTCCACGTTCCGGTGCTTAGCATTGTAATACTTGGCCTGCCGATCTTGGGCTATTAGGAGCCTCTCTCGAATAGAGCGTATTGTTGAGGTAGCATCCTCGACTTCCTTTTTGCCTAAAAGTTTAGTCTCGCCAGTTTCTGCCCAAGCTAGCGGTGTACGACACTTGCGACCATACAGCGCTTCAAATGGGGTCATGCCTATACTCGCTTGATAGCTATTATTATAGGCAAACTCCACCATAACAAGATATTCTTCCCACTTCTTACCGAAGTCCAGGGCGCACATACGGAGCATATCCTCCATCGTTCTGTTGGTTCGTTCAGTTTGGCCATCCGTTTGTGGGTGAAAGGCCGTACTGAATGCTAACTTCGTGCCCAACATTTGATGAACTAATCTCCAATCCTTTGAAGTAAAACGCCCATCTCGGTCACTTACGATGCTCCGGGGAACACCGTGCAATCGAACTATCTGCTCCACATAGAGCTTTGCCAACGTTTCCACTGAATCGTCCCGCTTGTTTGGTATAAAGTGAGCCACCTTTGTCAACCGGTCTACAATCACCCAGATTGAGTCATGGCCACGCTGAGATCTCGGCAATCCGTGCACGAAATCCATAGAAATATCCTCAAATTTCCATTGCGGAACCGGCAACGACTTCAGGAAACCACTTGGCCGTTGACATTCTGCCTTTACCAAAGCACAAGTACGACATTTAGCCACATACGCGGCTATGTCCTTCTTTAAACCAGGCCACCAGAACAGTTTCTTCATGTCTTTGTACATTTTTGTGCTCCCAGGGTGAATTGAATACTTTGTAAAGTGTGCTTCATATAGCAGCCCTTCTCGCAATTTACCCGCACTAGGGACGCACAATCGGCCATCTTTTCGTAACAAGCCATCATCCCAGGAGAACTGATCACCAGATCCCTCCTTTGCATAGCGTTGGAGACTTTCATCCAACTCCGTTGCCCGCCGAACTCTGTCAGCAAGGTCATATTGAACTTCCAACCAGTTCATGCTTGCTTCAGTTGAAGAATCTCTTTCCACACAAGATATCTCCAAGGCTTCCAACTCCTGGATTAACCGCTCATCATGTATCCGCAACCAATTTGCCTGTACTGGAGTCCGACGACTCAAGGCATCAGCGACCACATTTCCCTTTCCGGGAACATAATGAATGTCGAATGTAAAATCCCCAAGGAATTCCATCCACCTTCTTTGTCGCATATTCAACTCTTTTTGATCGAGCAGATACTTTAAACTTTTATGATCGGTATAAATATCTACTTTCACGCCATATAGATAATGCCGCCACAACTTTAGCGAAAAGATCACCGCCGCCAACTCCAAATCATGGACGGGGTAATTACGCTCATGCACTTTCAATTGACGTGAACCATAAGCGATCACCTTGCCAAACTGCAGGAGAACGCAGCCTAAGCCGCTTCCTGACGCATCGCTGTATATTTCAAATCCATCTGTACCACATGGCGACGTCAAAACAGGCGCCGTGGTCAAACGACTTTTCAGCTCCTCAAAAGCTCGTGCGCACTCCGGCGTCCAAACGAACTTCTGATCCTTTCTCGTCAACGTAGTCAGAGGCAAAGCAATCCGGGAGAAGTTCCCCACGAACCTCCTATAGTAGCCCGCCAGTCCAAGGAAACTCCTGACTTCGGCCACTGAAGACAACACTGGCCAATCCCGAATGGCACTTATCTTAGCCGAATCCACCGCTATGCCCTCTCCACTTACCACATGGCCTAGAAAAGCCACCGACGAGAGCCAGAACTCACACTTTGAGAAATTGGCATACAGCTTATTCCTTCGCAAGGTATGCAATACTAATCGCAAATGGTTTGCATGATCTTCCTCCGATTGTGAATATACCAGAATATCATCAATAAACACAATCACAAACAAATCCAGGTATTCGCGGAACGTACGATGCATGAGATCCATGAATACCGAAGGCGCATTACACAAGCCGAACGGCATCACTGTGAACTCATAATGACCATAGCGTGTGCCAAACGCTGTCTTGGGAATGTCACCTTCCCTAATCCGCAACTGGTAATACCCGGACTTCAAATCCAACTTCGAATAGACGGTTGAGCCTGCTAGCTGATCGAACAAGTCATCGATCCGAGGAATTGGATACTTGTTTTTCTCCGTCAGCTTGTTCAGTTCGCGATAATCAATACATAGTCGCAAACCACCGTCTTTCTTTTTCACAAAAAGAACAGGCGCGCTCCAAGGTGACATACTTGGGCGTATATATCCCTGCTCCAACAACTCTTGCAACTGAACTTTCAGCTCGGCCATTTCTTTTGGCGCTACCCGATACGGCGAACGGGCCACGGGTTTTGCACCCGGCACCAGCTCGATAGCGAAGTCAATTTCCCTTTGGGGAGGTAACCCCGGAAGGTCCTTTGGAAACACATCCGCATATTCCGACACAATCGGCACTTCACTCACACTGGCCTTTGGCGCCACCTCCTCTATGAGTGTGAAGAACAACTCCGCACCCTTCCGAACTGCCTTAACAACTTGGAGAGCGGATAACAACATCCCACTCATCCCTTGCATACCAATGAACTTGGTCTCTCGTTCGGTATTTTGCCCAAGTGTGACCTCTTTTGAAGTGCAATCAATACAGGCACGCTGCTCTGAAAGCCAGTCCATACCAAAGATTATATCAAACTCTTTGATCGGCAATACTAGTGTTTCCACCTTGAACTCCCGACTTCCTATCTTGACCTCAAGACCGCAAGATCGATCCGCGCACATCAAACATCCGTTAGGCAACAACACCTTTACACTGTCTGTCTTGGTCCGGATAGGCACCCCGACACGCAAGACAAAGTCCTCAGACAGAAATGAATGTGAAGCACCTGTGTCAAACAGTGCTCGCGCCGGATACTCTCGTATAAGGACAAACCCTATAACATGACAATTAAAACAAGCACAGCACATCAAAAGTAAAAACATTAAAACTTAAGCGCACCTGTGACGACATCAGCCTGCTTAATGGCCTCCTGTTGTCCAAGGTTGAAGACCCTGGGCTGCGCGTGCGAGGCAGAAGACTCCACCACAGCCTTCCCCTTCTCCGCATAAGACGCTCCCGTCTTCTTATCACCCTTTGGAGGACCAAATCGGCATTCACGTGCGAAGTGTCCAACCTTCCCGCACGTAAAACAAGCACGAGCTCCATTCCCAGATGTGTCCGTCACAGTCGTAGAAGGAGTTTGTCCAGAAGACTTAGACTTCTTATTCCATTTCCTTCGGTAGCCAAACTTGTCCGGACGCGGCGGCTTAAACTCCGGCTTCACAACCGCCAAGTTTCCCTTTGCTTGCCCCCGTTTCATGTCCGTCTCCAAAGAACGAGCCGTACAGACTAAGGTTTGGAATCCCTGACTCACAGAACTCGAGAGCAAATACCTTAGCTCATCTCGCAGTCCCGCATAAAACCGACTAGTCTTACGCTCTTCTTCGGCGAAGATCGAGCCCGCATATCTTCCCAACCGGGTGAACTCATGCAGGTAGTCATCCACACTTCGATCTCCCTGTGCTAACCGTTGGAACTCCATTTCCATCGATATCCTTTGCTGCATCGGCAGATGTTGTGCTAAGAACAACCGAGAGAATTCTTCCATTGTAATCTCTGCCAATTGCCTGCCGGCCAAGTGATGCAGTTCAATCTCATCCCACCACAATCGCGCCTCTCCTTCCAGTAGGAAAGTGGCTAACATCACTTTTTGTTCCTCCTCAACCCTGATAGCCCTCATAATCCTCTTAATTCTTGCAAGCCAATCCTCTGCTTGGGCCGGTGTACCCGCCCCATGAAACTGCGGAGGGTTAAAGCTCAAGAATTGCTTCCATTGTTGATCTGCTACCCGCGGATCAACTTCGGCCTCTACCGGTTCTTGCCGTACCCCAGCTTGCGTTGGCACCACTGCAGGACGTGCCTGCCCCGCTTGCTGAGCATTCATCACCGCAAGTACCGTTTCCGTGATAAGACGGACTGTTTCAGCGGATGGAGGAGTTGTGGGCACCACGGCTGGTGCCGCACTCTCAACAGAACATTGTGGTTCGGACTGACCCGCAACACTTCTGGTCACCTATATGTGTAAATTACACAGGTTAACGACCAATAAAACGGCAATCATACAAAGAGAATACACAAGTTCAACAAACAAGTGTATTTGCATTCCTAAGTGGACAATCTTGAGTTCAAAATTAAGTGTTATAACGACGGCACTGACACGTGCTCGCCCCCTCTCAAAAGAATTCGTCCGCGAATTCGGAAGAGATCGACCAACAAGCTGATACCAAATTGTAACACCTCTACCCGTCACGAAGAATATAATAGAGGGTCCGGCCGGGGCCCCACACCATATTCCACAAACAGGCGGAGACGCTACTAAATAATATCATAACCAACGCATCCTAACACAGAGCATTCTAGCGGAAGCTTCACGGTTGAATTAATGAACTCAAGATAAACAACATTGTCCACTAACATAAGAATGTATATATATACATCAAAAGAGTCTGGCCTTAAGGCCTTACAACAGTTTCTCTTAACAAGAGTGTGGTTTACAGACATCGGCACGCAGGCCGGCCACACATGAACAAAAGAAACAAAACAATGCCTTCGAGGGCAGCAATGCAGCTTTGGGCTTCAGCCCGCTAAGTCCCGCTCGGACCAGCTCCTCCAGCACCTGTAAGAATCAATCCACCAATTGGTGGTAAAACAGGGCAACGGTCAGCATTCAGCTGACCAATTATAACGACCCTGCCCCTGGCACAGGGCAGCGGAATTCCATCCCTGCATAACATTCATCCAACATGATATATAGCCATTCAAGCAAGATGTGCACGCCCGCACCGTCACATATCACAAACGTCGGCTCGACGGCCCGACGCTCCGTGCACTCAGGGCACATTCGCACCGTTCAGAGGTCCCAGACATAACGACGCACTATGAGCATTCTAGTCTGATCGGCTCACCGGCCGTCGACTCTCGCTATGTGATCCTAACAGGGTCTTAAGCACCCAAGGTTAGACAACCATAACGCGGGTACAGATCCACCTTTCCCGTTGCTCACATCGTCAGACTCACGCCTGGACTGACGCGGGTACAGTTTCACCTTGCCCGTTCCACCATTTCCTAGTTGCAGCCTCACGGCTCAACTTTCCACCAGTAGCACTCACGGCCACAAGAGAGTCCAACTCTCATAATTTCCTGGACTTCCTCCAGTACTTTTATCCATCATGCATACAAGCAATCATCACGGAGCCTTCTCCGATATGCAACCAAGCATCACCAATCCAGACCATGTCCAGATGGGCTTCACACAGCATGCCTAGATCCGTACTCCAATTCCGGACTCTAACAAGGGGGACTTCACATATCTACCCCAAGGGACGCCACAACCCACCGCACACTCGCGGGGAAGGGTTTTCCCTATGCAATGCAGGAATTAAGGACTTCACATGTCCAAGCAGGAAATCGTTACCCTAGGAGTTCGCTTCGGAGCCATGGAGAGAAATTTGAGACGGATGAAAGCCTTCGCAGCAGCGTTGCCTTCGCAAATCCGAACTCGGCTCGCGATTTGGACCACCGTAGCACCACCGGCAGCCGGACTCCACTTTCTCTTCTTCCTCCTTGCTCTCACCTCTCTCTTACTTTAGAAAGAGAAGATGAAAAAGAAGAATGAGCTTTTCTCCCCCCTTTTCCTGCCTTATCAGCCCAGAAATGATCTCCAGCCACAGAATCTTATTTAAAGAAAATGAAGGGCCAAGATCCACTGAAAATTCCCTTGAAATTTGGCCGACACGGCCTGTGACACGCCCGTGTCACAGGCCGTGTACCCTTAAGCGGCACACGCGGCAGTCGCACCGACTGAAATATTCGAGAACACGGGCATCGACACGCCCGTGTCGAACCTGACACGCCCGTGTCAGTCATGAGACACGCCCGTGTCTCCTGTTACACGGTACTCACCGATTTCCAAAACCAGTACACGGGTCGGAACACGGCAACTGACACGCCCGTGTCCAGCCTCACACGCCCGTGTTCCCGGCCGTGTTCAAGGCCGTGTCCTGCTCTGACTTGAATAGGCCAATTTTGAAAATTAATTCGAACACGCCCTGGGACACGCCCGTGTCGAAGGCCGTGTCCCAGGCTCGACGATCGTCGACTCTCAAACGTCGACTAGCCTGAACACGCCCTGGGACACGCCCGTGTCCCAGGCCGTGTACACCCGACACGCCCTGGGACACGCCCGTGTCCCAGGCCGTGTCTAACAGCCTCCAACCCAAAATTGTTTGCAAGCATATTTTGAGATTTTTGGGGTGTTACAATTTGTGTGTGTGTGTGTATGAAAGAATTGTGTGTGTGTGTGTGTGCATGCAAGGATTTGTGTGTGTGTGTGTGGATTTGTGTGTGTGTGCGAATTTGTGTTTGTGTTTGTCTCTTTTTTTGAGTAGTGTGTCTGTAGTTGGTGAGTATGAATTTGTGTTAGCAAAACAGAATAGCTTTGTAAATTATTTGCATAATGGTTTTATGTTTAAGGGACCAAAATATTGTGGCTGATGTTGAATTTTGTGAACCTTTTGTATGTGGTATGTTCAAGATTTTATTGTTCAAAATGCCAAAAATTGGTTGGATTTTATGTTACTCATTTTTATATATATACTCAAAATGTGCAGGAAAATGGATTTTATGTTCAAGGGGCCAAAGTATTGTGGTTGGATATGTAAAAATGTTGCTCTTAATTTTTTGTACGTAATTTGTACTCACATGCCAAACAACTACCCTAATGAATTTTAATCAGTCATAAGCTCCAACATTAATTGGTTGAATGAAAAAAACCACCCTAATTAATGTTAACAATGTTAATTAGTTGAATGAAAAAAAGCTCCAACGTTAAAATGAAAAAAACCCATAAAATATACGCTCAAGCTTTTTTACCCCTAAAAAAGCTTGAGTGTATATCTTCCAAACCCATATATCCACTATTATGCAAAAACTACTCTTTGGTGAAACATTGTATGATCTTCCTATATTGCCCTTATAGTTGTATTCATAATTACACAATTATACCAAATTTTATATTATTATATTATAAAAACAATATCTTTTTAGGTAATTACACAACTTTGCAATGTTTAAATACAAAAAATAAAAATAGTAGGTATCCTAAACCTATGGCCTATAGGTAGAAATGACAAAAGAAATATTAATGTTTTAACGTTAAAATATAATTTGTTTTACAAAATAAAAATTATATTCTTGATTTATAGTTTTTTACGGTCATTTTGAGTACTCATATGTATATGTTGCGGAGCGGGCGGGGCCCGCCGGGAGAGGGCGGGGCCCGCCGGGAGCGGCCATAGAGACGGGTACTGTCCACGACAAATGTCGCCGCTCACGACAAATGTCGCCGCTCACGACAAATGTCGCCGCTCACGACAAATATCGTCGCCCAAGACAAATGTCATCCCCATGACAAATGTCGCACCACCGACGAATGTCGCATCCCGGCGAATGTCGCACCCCGCCGAATGTCGCATCCCGCCGATTGTCGCACCCCCGCCGAATGCCCCCAGGGCCAAAGGCCCATGCCTGTCACTTGTATATATATATAGGTAAAATGAAAATACACTTAACGTGTATATCAAAAAATACTTGCTTTTTGAAACTGCGTCTTCTACGTACATTTTTAGGAAACGTGTTCAACATGAAACTTGTAGATCTCGACAATATCTACAACTTTCATGTTAAACAAGTTTCCTAAAAATGCCGTTTTGGCCCCCGATTTGGCCCCCGAAAAAAATCAGGCGGAACATATGTATGTTCCGCCTGATTTTTTTCGGGGGCCAAATCGGGGGCATAAACAGCATTTTTAGGAAAAGTGTTCAACCTGAAAGTTGTAGATATCTTCGAGATCTACAACTTTCATGTTGAACACTTTTCCTCAAAATGATCGTAGAAGACGCAGTTTCAAAAGGCGCGTATATAAATATATCCACTTAACGCGTATATACATTAAACCTTATATACATATATAGAATATATATAATATGCGGAATTCCTTATATGCGGGCGTACGGAATCGCGTTTTTGAGGGTAAAGATTGCTTCAAATCGAAAAGTGATCAACATAAAAGTTGTAGATCTTGGCGATCCGAACAATTTTCATGTTGATCACTTTTTGATATAGAGCCTCCTTGACCTTCGATTTTAGACCCGAAATCGGAAATTCCGCATATTACTGTAGCAGTCTCGCCGCCCCGGTTTTAGGGTCCCAAATTAAAGGTTAAGGAGGCTCCAAATCAAAAAGTGTTCAACATGAAAGTTGTTCAGAACGCCGAGATCTACAACTTTCATGTTGATCACTTTTCGATTTTAAGCCTCCTTGCCCCTTGCCCGTACGCCCGCACAGTATATATATATATATATATATATATATATATATATATATATATATATATATATTGTACAACCTCATATTCGCTGATTGGGACCCAAGGAGCCCGAAGGACCCAGATTGGGCTAGCTCGAGGCGGAAAGCGGATTCGTCGAACTCATCTCAGGTTTTGTTGAGCTCAGCTTAGATTTCGTCGAGCTAAGCTCGACGTTCGTCGAACTAAGTCAGGACGAAAAAGCTCCCACCCAGGGCAAGCGAGAAGGATCCCGCCCGATTTAGACTGGGCTTGATGATTCGTCGAACTCAGCTCAGGTTTAGTCGATCTCAGCTCATATTTTGTCGAGCTGAGCTCGACGTTCTAAGTCATGACAAAAATGTTCCTGCCTAGGGGGCAGGTGAGAAGGCTCGCGCCTAGGGGGAAAGCCCTGCAGTCTTTGGCATTCTCCACCCAGCTCCCCTTTGGCCCTCGCTCCCGCCTGATGAAGGAAAGAAGGCTTCTGCCTGTGTAAGTGGAATGCTTCCCGCTCATGGCATTGAGTGAGGCTTTGCCACTCAACGCCTGGAGGTTCATGACATTGAGTGAGGTTTTGCCACACAACACGGGGGCAAGAAGGCTTGCGCCTGTGTAAGCGGGATGCTTCCCGCTCATGGCATTGAGTGAGTCTTTGCCACTCAACGCCCGGAGGTTCATGGCGTTGAATGATGTTTTGCCACTCAACGTCGGTGCAAGAAGGCTTGCGCCTGTGTAAGCGGGAGGCTTCCCGCTCAAGGCGTTGAGTGAGGCTTTGCCACTCAATGCCCAGAGTTTCATGGCATTGAGTGAGGCTTTACCACTCAACGCTAGTGCAAGAAGGCCTGCGCCCACATAAGCGGAATACTTCCCGCCTGTGGCATTGAGTGAAGCTTTGTCACTCAACACCCAGCGGTTCATGGCGTTGAGTGAGGCTTGACCACTCAACATCGCGCGGTTCATGGCATTGAGTGAGGCTTTGCCACTCAACGCTGAGTTATTGAAGGCGTTGAGTGAGGCTTTGCCACTCAACGTTAGGGGGAGATTACCGGTATGCCCTTGGGTATGCATTTAGCTCCTCAGAACGACGGAATTTGGCTATTGGCAAGCCAGCCCAAGGGTATTTTAGTAACTTCAGAGCAACAGAGTTTTGTTATTGACAGGCAAGATTTTGAAAATCTATAAATAGACCCGTAGGAGTTCCTAAGAAGGCAAACTTTCATAATTCCAAAAAGATCTTCTAGTGCTTTCTAAGGAGCTCCTAGCCCAGCAATTGTCTTTGGAGGGGAAGCGCTCAAAAGATCTTTCGGGTTAGTGGAGGAACCTCCCACCTGAGGCTTAGGGTCAGTTTCTATTTCTTCATTGCAAGTTCGGGGTCTAGGCTTATGAGAAGTAGGTGTTGGCTACACCCTTAATTTTGAACTCTCATTGAGGTCAAATTTTGGCTTTAACAATTCTGGTGTGGTGAGAGTGGAAGGTAGCCGATTCAAGAAAATCTCAAGCGAAATCTCATAACTGGAGGTGAAGGTGAAGGAGCTGGCTCAGGAGGTTCCCCCTCTTGGGGAGGCGAGGTGACAAGGGGGATGCTGGAGGACTTCAGGAGAGAGGTCTTGTAGACCATCCACTTGGCCTTCTTAGCAAGGAGTGAGTGGGAGACGCTTCAGGTTCCAGTGGAGGCTGACCCTCTCTTGGGCAAGAATGCCCCCGGGCAGCGCCCCGGGAAGGAGGTTCCGGTGGAGGTTGGTGAGAGGGATGTCGCCTCGCGGGAGCTCTTCCCTGGGAAGAGAAGCGCTGATAGAGCCAGCGAGCCGAGGTCGCGGGATGTGCCCTCTCGGCAGGCAATGGGCGGAAGCCCCTTCAGTGAGCTTATCATCTCGGCTCCGGTTCAAGAGGGGTTCTAGGAGCCAGATATGTCCTACTATTCGGGGAGGGATGACCATGTACAACACGTGCAGTGGTTTGAGGATGTAGTCTTGATAAGGCAGATGTTTGACGCCTTCAAGTGTCGGCTTTTTACCATCATACTGAAGGAAAAGGCGCGGGACTGGTTCCACCAATTGCCGGCAAGCTCCATCTACAGTTTTGAGGACCTGCGTCGAGAGTTCCTATTGAGGTTCTCGACATCAAAGAAGAGGAAGAAAGAGGCGGAATGCCTGTTCGCACTCAAGTAGAAGCAAGATGAGACGCTGGGTCACTATGTGGATCGGTTTCAGGAGGAGATCCTCCTGGTCCAGGAGGTCCTGGGTTACACGCTGATGCTCGTCTTCACCCTGAGGCTGAGGCTGGGATTATTTAGCCATTGTTTGGGCTAAAATGTTCATGGCTTTTGCATCAGCAATCTTCAGCCTTTTTTGAGCCTCTATCCACTCTAGAGGTGGTACAACACTGGTGCTTGTTGTTGCCAGTGGTGAAGGTAGACCTGTCAAAATGGAGTTATAGATATCTTCATCAATAGAGCTCATGTATAATCTAATAAATGCTCTCCATAGTGCAAACTTATTTAGATTGCACACAGGAGGTCTAGTGCTTGAATACTCTTTATTTTGTGCCATGATAAGAAAAGAAACTAGAGAAAATGAGATCTATCAGATCTATTGGTTCAGGTGTTAGCCTGTAAAATCAAAGAACCAACCTATGATACCAATTGAAAGTCCTCTGTACCATTTGATAGCCCTCTGATACCAATTGAAAGTCCTCTGTTCCAATTGATAGTCCTCTGATACCAATTGAAAGTGCCCTGCCACCACAGGTTTTTGCTCAGGTGCCCTGCCACCACAAGATCTATTTTTATAAGGGAGATCTAGCAACCCTTTGAACTTTTGATCAGGCTCCCAAAAACCAAGCTTAAGTCTTTTGATCAGGAGACTATGAAACCAATAGATAACTTTTGAAGGGAGTAAAAAACCATGTACACAGTTTAAAAGATAAACTATAAAAGATGATGATGTCTTCTCTGTCAAGATTCTCTGAGAAGACTAGTGGACGTTGTAGCAGAAAGCTCCCCCTGATTTGTGTAGAGATTATGATCAGGAGAGGGAGACTTTTCTTCAGGGTGTAGGCCTTCTTGAATGCTTCACTGTCCAGCAGATTATTCTGAGAGATATGAAGTTGGATCTCAGAATGAAGATTTATTGCTGGAAGAAGTTGAAGCAGAATATCTGTCTATGTATCGTTTTGTCTGAGTCTGTAACCCAACAGTCTAACCTCTAAGCAGCAATCTTCTGAGTATATTTATAGAATGTCTGAGAGGAATTCAAACATTTGAATTCATTAATTCTGAATCGCCTGAAGCATCCCTTGAGAAATGTAACTACTTTGGGAATGATTAGGATTAACACCCTGTGATAAATCCATATTTAATGGAACCTTAAACGGCTATATTCATTTAGAATATATAGCATTAAATATCATAGTTTAATTGACTAACATTGAGATTTAGAAAACATTCTGCCTCTGAATAAGGAAACTGCATAATCGTCGAACTAAGCTTTAAAGCTTTCGTCAAATTGAGCTCAGAGTTCGTCGAGCTAAGCTAAGAGTTCGTCGAGCTGAGCTCAGAGTTCGTCGAGCTGAGCTCATAGTTTTAGAACTACATTCGTCGAACTGAGTTCAGCGTTCGTCGAATGGATCTACTCTGGAATTCCTTCTCAGTAACAACCCTAGAAATAACCTATGAAAAACCTAAGACCATAGACTATACAAATAGGGTCAAAATAAACATCTTAAATAAAGAATAGTGATCCTAATCTAAATCAGTAATAGGGTTTTCCAACAAAGTATGTGGCCAATCTTGCAAGGGCATTGGTCTACTGCCACGAGAAAAATGTGATATACAGAGACATCAAGTTGCAGAATTTGTTACTAGATGTTGAGGTATGAAAATTTAGCATATTCCAATTTTTTTTAATCGGTACTATTATGTTTGAGAACCCGTTTCATCTCCATTTCATTGTGGCCAGATCGAAGTGGGGTGTTTGTGAAACCAATAAGAGCTCTGGTTCAGAAAGGCTGGCGTGAAAGGGAGGAAAATGGTCATTTTGACGCTGGCGTGTTGAGCACCAGCCGCTCCATCCATTTGATGTTTTCCCATGTTCTCCCTCTTTTGGAGTTCGCCAGGTGACGAAAAACCTTCGTAGCCATCGTTAATGGCAAGGAAGAAATCTGGTGCCCTAAGCTTTATCGGGAAGGAAATGACTTATAATTCATTTCACGGAAAGGAAATTACATTAATTGCATCAATTAATTAAAATCCGGTGCACAATGCTTTACCTTTGCAGCCATCATTTAATATTTTGTTTTAATATTTACTTTGTAATTAAAATCTGTCACCAATTAATTATATAATTAATATTTGTATTAATGAATTAATACTTTTAAATAAGAGTTGCGTGATATATTTTGAAAATTATTTTTAAACCATCATCAAAGCTTAGATTATCCAAAGAGAAGCTTAGTTTTGAAAATACAGGGTCAGTTTGACAACTCGGCGGGGCGTCGTTCCGGCGGGAACGAACTGGTGGAATGCTGTTTGGGAAGCTAGCGGGAGCTCCAGCTGAGAAAGGCCGGCGCGAAAGGGTGCCAGCCCGGCGTTTTGCCGTTGGATTGCGGAGCACCAGTCCACCACCCGTAACAATGCATTTTCTCTCTCCTCCCCGCCGTGCCAGCAAGCCGGGTTGTCAAACAAAAACTTTTGTTAGCTATGGGTAACGTTCCCTGTGGATGAAGCGAGTAAAAGTTTTGTCGCTCGATTGCCGATCTAACCATCAGCAATAAATGCAAGAAAAAAAATAAAAAAAATGTGAGTACACGCTTGATCATAGGGCGAACATGATTGATTCAACGACGAGCAGACAACCTGTAATGCCCCAAATGTTCCGTGAACAGAGTTCGAATCTGTGACCTACCGCCCGGCGGTAGGGTTATCGCAGGTAGTAGCACTTCGAGTAGGGTGGCAGAGCTATTGGTAAGCTACTGCCCAACGGTAGTAATACTGATGGAGGTAGCATGGCCAATTCACTTGACAGAGCTCTCGGGAGGTTACCACGTGACGATAGTAGGTATCGATTGGCGGTAGTAGGTTACCGCGCGGCAGTAGCAGGGCTATAATGGCATGGTCACGTGTCAGCCTATGATTGGAGGTCGTGGGCAGTGGGCGTGCAAAATGAGCTGTCGATCTAGGTACCGTGTGGCGGTAGATAGTTACCGCGCGCCGGTAGCTCGATTTATAGCCTGGGAAGTACGTTTTCAGTTCATTTTCTCTTGAGCCTATATTAGTTTGAACGACTGAAGGAGAGAAAGAGAGAGGCGATCGAAGGAGAATCTGCCGTTCTTGGAGATTCAGAGTTCTATTCACGAGCTGAGTTTGGATCTACAGAGGCAAGCCCGTTGCTGTCATTTCCATCCAGCTAGATTCTCTTTCATGGCGCCGACGTCAAGGGTAACAATCCTTCTTCCTGGACATGTGAAGTCCTTTATTTTGGCATGAGAGGGTAGACACTCCACGAGCGCGTGGAAGCGGTTCGCCCGACGGGTTAATCGGTTGTATCCATGTTATCTTTGCATTTAGATTTTTAAATCAAAGTACGGAATATGCATGATGTGTGAAGCCCATCCAGACAAGTTGGTCTGGATTGATGATGATTTTTTGTATACCGGAGAAGACTCCGTGGTAGTGTATAAATTTTTGAGTCACGGGGTGTGCAAGTTGCTACAGAGAGAGTACTGGAGATGGTCTCCAGGAAAACACTCATTCAGGGGAAGAAATGATAGTCTGTCCCTGACCATACGGCTGTAGCGCTACTGCCGGCGGTAGCTCCCAGTGAGCAATGTTTTGTGAGGCATGTCTCGTGGATACCTGGGGGGCATTGTTTGTGAGTCCTGTCTCTTGAATACCTGGGGTCCATTATGTTGAGATGAGAGCCTGAGGGGCCCAGCTTAGGCGGTCGTGAGTGCTAGCCTTGGAACATAACAGAGTTATGTATTGTTGTGATTTGGCAAGGGGAGGCTGACCCGCGTCGTGGCTTGCGAGCCTAACAATTTGAGCAACAGTTTGTGGCTACTGGTACCCACCCTATAGCGTTCGACTTAGAGTGTGTCAAAGTGTTCATCCAGGGGATCATCGCGACTTTGTCGTAGTTGGAGAGTCTTTGGCTTCGGCCCGGAAGGACTAGTAATGCTCAAAGGTACTGTCTTGAGGACGGAGGTACGACTTTAATCTCGGCACACCAATAATGTGCCCTGAGTGCACGGGACATGTGGCCGACAGTGCCAACGTTTGTGGCGAATGTGCTTAAGATTGCATGTTCTAGTTGTCAATATATAGATGTATACTAATGTCTGTAGAGAAGGAGTACCACCACCCCGTGTGAGGGGGGGGGGGGGTCATTATAATTTAGTCAGCTAATGCTGACTGTTGCCTTGTTTGCCACCTTTTGGGTGGACTGTCTTCGTGTAGGTGTAGCTGAGCCGAGCGGGAAATAACGGGCTAAAGGCCATGGTTGCTAAGCCAACCCTCGAAGGCCAAAGCAAAGCGTAATTTCTTTTACTGCTCATGTGTGGCCGGGCTGCATGCCGAAGTATGTAAAACAACACTTTTATTTGAGAAAACTATATAAGGCCTTAAGGCCATAACATTTGTATATTTTGTTTATCATTCCTGCTTTGTGATAGTGGGCATTCCTGTGTTTAGGTTCTAAGTGAAATCTTATATTACTTCCGCTAGAATGCACTCTGAGTTAGGATGCGTTTATGAATTTTGGTTTCAATACGTAACTCCACTAACTGTCTGTAGAATATAGCGTGGGACCCAGGCCGGACCTTTTTTTATATTCTATGCGACGGATGAGGGTGTTACAATTTGGTATCAGATTCTAGTGTTGGTCTTTCTTATTTGAAATTATTGGCGAATTCTCTTAAGGGTTGGTGAGCACATGTATGTGCATTACCGTTATAACATGAAAGAACCCATGAATGTCCACTTAGGAATGAAAATACACAAGTTTGAGCAATATGCGTGTTCCTATAATTGCTTTTTATCAATATGTTTGGTCGCCTAAATTGAGTGTTTTACGATTATAGGTGACTATGAGTGGTGCAGAGTAGTCCCAACATCAGCACTCTACGGAGAGTAGTGCGCCTAATGATGTGCTTATGGCCCCTTCTTCTGTTGAAACCATACGTTTGGTAGCTGAAGCGGTGTTCATCATGATTAATGCTCAGCAAGGGAGGCAGGTGCAACCTCATGTTCCTGACGTGGGCAAGGTGCCTCTTGGTGCGGCTGAACCGATAGTGGTGGATCAAATGGCTGCAGAGCCTTTTGTGACAAGAAGAGCGGCAGAGAAAAAGATGAAGCATGTAATGAACTTCAACTCGCCAATGCTCATGAGGATTGAAATCCCAACGCAAGCCTAAGACTGCCTTTCTCGGGTTAAGAGAGTCATGATGATAACGGATACAGAGGAGTGGCAGAAGGTAACCATGGCCACTTTTCTCTTAGACGGTGAAGCAAAATTGTGGTGGGATGAATTATAGTTACATCACTTTGCCAGAAAACAACTCACCAATGTCTCGATGGATGAGTTTTCGAGATTGTTTCTGGCGCAGTATATACCGTCAGCACATAAAATTGCTATGGAGAATCAATTTCAGAGATTAACACAGGGTGAGAGTAGTGTGCACGACTACTTACACGAGTTCACGAGATATGGGCGATATGCAGGTTCTACCTTTACTGATGAGGAGCGCAAGACCAATCGGTTCTACGAAGGACTGCATGACGATTTAAGGTTGTTGCTCTCAGGTTCGATGACGCAAGGCTTTCTGACGTTGGTCAATGCTGCTAGAATCTTGGAGCAGGATCTGAAGAGGGTCCAAAGTAAGAAGGACTCTGGTGTGAAGAACCCAGAGTTCAAAGTACCAAAACTACTGAAGACTGGGTACCGAAGGTGGAATAAGAAGCCCAAACCTTTTGGACCGACTTCTTCATATGTTACTTCTGGGGTATCTTCTGGGTGAGGAGTCCCAATTCATTGTTATACTTGCGGCAAGCCGGGACACATAGCCCGCGAATTTCGAAGTGCCCCCCAATAACAGAGAAGAAGGCAGGAGCATCTTATGCTGAAAAAGGGAAGGCAGTGGAGTCAACCGTATCCCATTATGCTCCAGCCCAACCAAGAGTTTATAACCTTGGCCAGCAGGAGTCCATTAAGCAAGACGATATAGTTATATGTATGAGTTAGATTTTAGCTTTAATACTTTTTATATCTTACGCCTTATGCATTGGTCGTATGATTGTCATATTTTAGGATTTGTCTTTATCTTGGACTATCCAGCGAGAGCAGTGTTTGATATAGGAGCTTCACACTTCTTTCTGTCCAAGGACTTCGTGTCGCATATCAGAGTGTCTTCTTCCGTGGAGAATGATAGATTGGATGTTTTGTTGCCTAACGGGTGTTCGATGCACGCGGATAGAGACTGTTGTGTAAAGGTGAGGATAGGGAGTCAAGAGTTTGACTTGGAAGCGTCACTACTGCCGATAGTAGAGTTTGACGTGATCTTTGGCATGGATTGGCTCTCAGAGCAACGAGCCTACAACGATTGTAGTCTAAAGATGGTCAAACTGGGTCTGAATATAGGGCATGAAACTACTTTCTCTGGTATGAAGGGATCGAGCAAAATGCTGATGCCTGATCTTCAAGTAGTCAAAGCAGTTCATGAGGGTGCGAAGTTGTTCTTCACCCTATTAGAGGCTAAGAAGCCCAAGCCTAGTTTGGTCAGTATTTTGGTGGTGTCGGAGTTTGCCGACGTCTTCCCTGAAAATCTCCCAAGAGCTCCACCTCCGAGAGAGATCGATTTCACAATTGAGCTAGTACCAGGTGCCAAGCATGTGTCATGGTCTCCTTATCGTCTAGCATCGAGGGAGATGGCGGAATTGAAGGCGCAACTACAAGAACTTATAGAGCAAGGGTATGTGTGTCCAAGTTCGTCACCTTGGAGTACACTGGTTCTCTTCGTGAAGAAGGACGGTAGTCTGCGGCTGTGTATCGATTATAGAGAGTTTAATAAGCTGACAGAGAAGAATAAGTTATCAATTACAAGGATCGATGATCTGTTCGATCATCTAGTCGGATCGACTGTGTGCTCGAAGCTAGATCCGAAGTCTGGGTATTATCAGTTGAGGATCTGAGAAAGTGACATTCCTAAGACAACATTCAATACATGTTACAGACATTATGAGTTCACTGTCATGTCTTTCAGGCTGACTAATGCGCCGTCTGTGTTTATGGGCTTAATGAATTAGAAGTTCATGGAATATTTGGACCAGTTCGTAATAGTCTTTATTGACGATATCCTGGTGTATTCCCAGTTTGAGGATGATCATGCAGAGCACTTACACATTATTCTGGAGACCCTGAGAAGTAGTTAGCTGTACGTCAAGTTCTTTAAGTGTGAGTTTTGGCTGTCCTCGGTAGCATTCCTTGGTCACATATTTAGTGGAGAGAGAATTGCGGAAGATCCGGCAAAGATTGTTGCGATACGGAATGACATGTGTTGTCTTCTGTGGTGGAATTCTAGAGTTTTCTGGGGTTGTCGGCTACTATAGGCGCTTCGTGTATAACTTCTCGCGGATAGCATTACCCCTAACGACCTTGACCAGAAAGGATCAGAAGTTTGTTTGGTCGCCAGCGTGCGCGCAATCTTCTGAAGAATTGAAAGTTTGCCTGACCATAACACCTATTTTGTGCTCGCCATATGGTTCAGAGGGCTATGAAATCTACAACGACCCCTCAGGGAGTGGCCTTGGATACGTGTTGATATAACATGGGAAGGTGATAGCGTATGGCTCGCACCAATTGCATGAGAGGAACTATCCGGTCCACGATTTGGAATTGGCGGCCGTGATATTCACTCTAAAGCTTTGGAGGCACTACCTGTATGGCGTAAAGGTCAATATCTATACAGACCATAAGAGCCTGAAATATCTGTTAGATCAAAAGGATTTGAATATGCGTCAGCGAAGGTGGATGGAGTTCCTTGGGGACTACACCTTCAAGATTCATTACGTTCCTGACAAGGGTAATGTTGTTGCGGATGCGCTGAGTCGCAGGATTGCTGTATAAGCCAACTGGATACAGATGCATAATGAGCGTCTTATTCGAGATTTGGAGGCCTATGAGATCTCTTGTGTGGATATGAGATCTAGTGTTGAAGCATGTCTGAACTAGACGGAGATGCAGTATGACCTTGAAAATTGGATTCAGCAAGCGTTGGAGCTAGATGACAGTATGAAACGCTACATGGTAGAGTTTTTGGATTGGTCAAATGCCTAGTTTACCGTTAGGGATGGCCTTTTGTGGAAGGATAGTCGATTGTGCGTCCCAAAGGTAGGCAAGTTACGGGAGGAATTGATGTACGAGGCTAATTTCACCAAGTACTCAATCCACTCAGGGAGCACGAAGATTTTTAAAGACATGAAAAAGTTATTATGGTGGCCAGAATTGAAAAAGGATGTAGCACTATATGTGGGGAAGTGTCAGACATGTACCTTAGTAAAGGCCGAATATCAAAAGCCCAGTGTATTTTTGAAGTCAATACTTATAACGAAGTGGAAGTTCGACGAAATATCTATGGATTTCGTGCATGATTTGCCGAGATTGCATAAGGGAAACGACATCATCTGAGTGATTGTTGATTGTTTGACGAAGGTGTCGCACTTCAAGGATGATTCAGTGGAAAAGCTGGCAAAGCTTCACGTAGACAGTATAGTACGAATAAACGGTGTGCCCCGTAACATCGTTAGTGACCGAGATGGGCGCTTCACGTCTAATGATTGGAGGCTTATACATCAACTGTTGGGTACCAAACTGAAGTTCAGTATGGCCTTTCATCCGCAGACGGATGATCAGACCGAGAGGGTAAAAAGGACGATGGAGGACATGCTTCGCATGTGCGTCCTAAATTTCGGGAAGAGGTGGGAGGACCACATATATATGATTGAGTTCGCCAACAATAATAACTACCAAGCAAGTATTCAAATGGCGCCCGTTGGGGCCATTTATGGTAGAAAGTGTCGTACTCCGTTGTCGTGGCTGGAGACGGGCGAATCAAAGTTGTTTAAGTGGAAGGAGATAAAGGATGCAACTTTGACTATTCGTATAATCCAGGAACGGTTGCTGATCAGCGATCGCTCAAGATAAAAAGGCTAAGTATTATAACGCCAAGCATAGAAATGTCGAGTTCGCCGTGGGTGAGTGGGTTTACCTGAAGATCAAACCGTTCAAGGGTGTATCAATGATTCGATGCTTGAAAACGTTAAGTCTGTGATACCTTGGGCCGTTTGAAATAGTGGAGCGCATTGGTGAAGCTGCCTATCGATTGAAGCTTTTGTCGGAACTAAGTGGTATATACGACGTATTCCACAAATCGAATTTGCAGAAGGCAATGCAAAAGCCTACGTAGGTGGTTATTGCGGATCAGGTGCCCATTGATGGTGGATTGACAACAAAGGTCAAACTCATTTGCATTGAGGACATGGAAGTCAAGCAGCTTCAGAATAAGCCTATCATGATGGTCAAGGTCTGTCGGTACAACTATGGCCGTGAGGAACTATCATGGGAGCAGGAGCAAACCATGAAAGCGGAGTTCCCCGAGCTATTTATTTGTGGTACACATTGAAATATTATTACTTCTATAATTTCCTGCACGGCGTAATTTTGGGACGAAATTCTATAAGTGGGGGAGATTTGTAACGCCCCAAATGTCCTATGACCAGAGTTCAACTCTGTGACCTACCGCCCGACGGTAAGGTTATCGCCGACGGTGGCACTTCGAGTAGGGTGACAAATCTTTCGGTAATGTTGAGATCGTGTGGCCTGTTATTGAGACCGGGCGGTCTGGCATTCTGGCGGATTGTCCCAGCGGTTTGGTAGTAGGGTTGAAGACTGGGTTGTCTGGCGATCTGAGCGATCATGAGGCTTGTCTCTGGCGGCTTGGAGATATTGCCCGCTTGTCCTCCACATTGTAGTGGCTGGGTGGTTAGGCTAACCGCGCGGCTTGTGCGGCTTATGCAGCTTGTATAGTTTTGATTTGTCCCACATTGCTTATTTGTAATCTCTCTTCTCTTATCCATTCTATAATAGGGAGAGCATACCTTTGTAATAAATATCTTTTTGGATAATAAAAATTTCTGTTATTCCACTTTTCGATTTATACTTGTCTGTTCGCACATGGTATCGGAGCACTCGATCCTTTCCTCCTGATTTCTTGAGCCCTCTCTGTCCGCGTGGCTTGTTCCTTCTTCTCGCGACCTGTTCTCGCGACCTGTTTCTTCCGCCTGTTTGCTCCATGTTCGCGCGGTTTCTTTCTTCCCTTGTCGCTACTCGTTTGTGTGAGCGACCTCTCTGCCCCTGCTTTTCTAGCCGCTCCTGCTCTTAAGTCATCGCGACCTGTTCTCTTTACCCAGCCTGCGCTTAGTCGCCCCGCCCTCCTTCTGACCGTGCAGTTTTCCCTTCTTCATGCAATCTGTTCGCATGGCCTCTCTTCTTCTCTTTGTTGCTCCCCTGTATGCGCGACCTCTCTTTGTTCTATCCGCGACCTATTTTCGCAATTGCTCTGTTTTTCTCCCCACGATCTCCTTTGATCCGCCCATTTCTGTTCGCACGGTCTCTGCTCTATCCGCACGACCTGCTTTCCCTTCTCGCGAACTCCTTCCAGTTCATGTTGTCCTCTCTATCTCCTGTTCGCGCGGCCTTCTTTCTAGCCGTGCGACTTCTTTCCCTCTGCCTTGCTCTACATCTTAGCCGTGGCCTTCCTTGCCGCTAGTGTGCTGTCACCGTGACCGCTACATAATCTTCTCCTTGTCCGCTGCTGTAAGATCCGACTCCCCAATTCGAGAGCTCACCCGAATCTTATGCCCAAAATCGTCGCCTTACGGTGACACTAACACACGGGTTAGTCGACACCGCAAGATGTTGATTCTGTCGGCTAGAAAGATCATAACCAATAAGCCAATATGAGAAACAAAAGAATATAGTCAGAGCATTGCGCAATAGTCCACAGTCACAGAGCATATATATAATATATGAAAAGGAAATACATCAGTCCACAATGAGTACAAAAATAAAAGGGGCTTATGCCCAGTACATCATATCAAAATCTCTCTCTCTCAAATCTAACAGCGGAAGATGTCTATCATCACCAACTCATCCCACCTGAGGCAACTTTGCAGTAGTAGTAGTAGGTGATAGTCGAACTGGCTCCTCAGGTCCTGTCACCTCGTCCTGCTGGTCGTGCTAGTACTCCATCTCCTCGAGCCCTTAAAAATAGTTTGTTCTCTGACCATTAGTCAAAAGACTAAGTCATTTCCTCGGCACCTCGCCCCGCAACTCCTAGGCACCGTGCGGGAGGATGAAGCGGAGGACAACAAGGGGTGGCAAATATAAAAAGGTGGTAGTGGCACTATACTAACAAGTATATGAGGAGTAATGGTAGTTCTACTCTAGTAGTTCTATATAAGAAGTACAAGTGCAGTAAGTAAAGTATAGAACTGAAGTAAGTAATACAAGAGAAGTAAAACGCAGTATGGTTAAATAAGCATATAATTCTACTTCTAATCTACCATCACAGGAGTACCCTAACTTATATGAGTACCCATACAAACATATAAGTTAGAGTTTCAAAATTTAACTTATCATATAAAAGAGCCCATATAAATTTATATGTTAAGGATCCGTGAAGCGTATGACCTAATATGAATGAATGCATGCGGATTATTCATGAATCATGCAAGTGCAACTCACACACAACGACTCTGTGATCACAGACCTTTAGTTCCTGCTTTTCAGAGCTAGCATCACTCTCTGGTACCACCGTTGTGGCTACAGCAGCAGTGGAGAGGGCGTCTTCACTCCTAGGCAGGTATGCACACTACCAAACCAAGACCTCTCATACGCCTCTGTACACGTCTCAGGTGCACTCTAGAGTTTTGCGTACTAATTGCTGACTACCCATCAGTCTTGTTAGGTCGGGTGTGCATTTTCGGGGATTGTCCACCTGACCGCAGTATAAACAACCTACTGGCCCCTCAAACCCACACACCCTCCTGAGTCACCGTACTACCATTAGTGTGCCGATTGGCCCAGTACCGCATGACCCGCCACTAGTTTGTTTATGCACATGCAAAGTATTTCCACTCGAGCATCCAGCTTGCAGGACCAACCTGTCCTGAATCCCTCCAACCCTACACGGGTGAGAATGTACTGCAAATCCCTCCAACCCTATACGGGTGAGAATGTACTGCAAATCACTCCAACCCTACGCAGGTGAGAATATTACCATGAATCCCTCTAACCCTATACGGGTGAGAATAATAGGATTTTTGCTTCCAAAAATCCAATATTTCTATGAGGGGTAGGATCCATCAATATGAACCCATGTCCAGAGTTTTTTAGACATGCAATGTGTAATAAGGGGTAAATTCACATTTTGGTAAATATGACTATATGCACCCCGAGCCTATGTATAGCCAACACATGCAAGTGGGATTACCCAACATGCAGTGGTCCAATGAGGCTGAAAATTTAACAATGAGTATATACTAACCCCAAGGCCATGCCACCAGAATTTGGGGTCATTTGGACTTATATTTCTCCAAATATTTCATTAATTTACTTTTGTGTATTGTGATAAAAACTATAGAAAAATGTCCCCCAAAAATTCTCATTTTTGGACAGGGGATAGATATATCCTAATTAAGCACATACCCAAAATCTTGGGTCATGTGAAAACCTGGTTTGGCATGGGAATTAATTTTAGTTTCTGCCCTAGCCCAGGACCAGTCTTGATAGAATGGCCCTATTTGGAGCTGTACTACTCCAAATGACAACTTTAGGGTGTCAAATTAAAGGTAAGACCTATATCTACGTTTTTTATGTTGGTGAGTATTTCTGTAAATTCGTCTAAGGGGCCTAGATTTAGCATGCAAGTGACAGTAAAAACATGGACATAAAATACACATTATTAAAGCACGAATCTTAAAGCACAAATGGAGGGCATCTGTTCATCTTCTCCATGGAGCCAAGGGCCGAGATTTGCCCGACTTGAAGCTCCTTCCAAGTCCATTTCCCGGCCACCCAGCCATCTCCCTGGCCGGCCAGTACCACCACCACCTCCGTTGAGGTGGTGGCCATCGATTGACGGCGACTTGGCCGCCGGAGGCGGCGGTTTCCGGCAAACTTGAACTTCATTAAAAATCCGAAAATCCATGAAATGCTCACATTGGATCAGGCTCAGTTGAGCCCGATGTCTCTCCTATTTGATCTAGAAATCTAGCATGGGGTGAGGTGAGGTGAAAAGGACCTTGATCGGAGTCCGACGGCGGCGGCGGCGGCGGTTGGCCGTGGAATTTCCCCTCTCCGGTGAGCTTGCTCCCGAACCCGATTCTCCACCAAAAGCTTCGATCTAGGTATCGAATTCCACTCCTCTCAGTGCTCTGAAGCTAATGGTGAAGTCAAATAGGGGTGGAGAGGGCTGGTTGTGGTGTTTTGAGCATGTGTAAATTCGGCCTAGCATAGGATGCTTCACCATGACTGCCATGTGTCATGGAGCTTGCTGAAAATGGCTAGAAAATGATGTGTGAGCTCAGAGGAGGGCTTGGGAAGAGAGGAGGAGGGCCACATGGCCTTCATCCCCTCTTTCCCTCTCTTCTCTCTCCTCTTTTTCTCCAAAATTCCTAAACTACCCCCATGCATGTACCCTCTCTCCTATTTTTGGGGGTTAGGGGCTGTCATTGACCTCTTGGGCTGATCATGGGCCTTGAGTCATGGGTCTAGTCCATTAGGAATGGGCTTGGCTCCTTCTTTCCTTCTTTTAGGCCTTTTTGTTGACTTGTTGACTTTTTAGGTTGACTTGGTCAACATGGTGAGTGGGCTGACCCCACTTGATGGTCATGGACCCTATGGTACCACCTAACTTAGTTTGGGCCAAAGTGGTGACCTACTTGGGCTAATTGGGCCTTTATGTGTGAGTTTGACCAATTTAGGCTTAGGGTTGACTTGTGTCAACTTGGGTCAATGAGTGGCCCAATGATGAGTCTCTTAGTCCACTTAGATTGTTTTTAGGGTTAGGTGCATAGTGGTGGGGTCAATGTGTAGCTAGGATTCCAATTTGGGCTAGTTTGACTTGAGTTAACTTGGGTCTTATAGTGGGCCCAAAGTGACTACACCCAAACTCCATGGGTCAAACCTAGCCTAAGCCCATATCCCCACCACATGTCCTAACCTAATCTAAGTCATGAGGTCTAGTAGGAAATGGGACGTTACAGCTGCGGCCTTCCTAGTCGCACGTCCTGCTTGCTATTCGCGCGGCTTGTTATTTCTTCTTTCTAGCCGAGCGACCTCTTTCCCTCTGCTTCTTGGTCGTGGCCTTCCTTGCCGCTGGTGTATTGTCACCGTGACCGCTGCAGATCCTTTTCTTTTTCCGTTGCGTACTTCCTTGCCGCACAACTTCCTGCTGTTCGCACGGCCTGCTATCCGTGCGGCTTGTTGTTTCTTCTCGTGCTGCTTCTTTTCTTCCCTTCATGGCTCTCACATCCTCCTCAAAGCCGTCCGCCTCGGTGGTCACGTCTTCTTGTAGTGCCCACGTTGTTAATCAAGGAAAATGGTTGATCGACACAGGTGCTACCAATCATATGACCGGCAATCCCCAGTGTTTTTCTCTCCTAGAAACACATGATTGGTTGCACCCGGTTTTTCTTGCGGATGACTCTACATCACCGGTCAATGGGACGGGAGTGGTTCAAGTCACTCCGTCTCTTTGCTTGACGGATACCCTCTACGTGCCCAAGTTCCCTTGCAATTTATTATTTATTACCTCTCTATGCAAGCAACTACAGTATTCAGTCACATTCACTTCTACTTCTTGCTCTTTTCAGGATCCGGACTCCCAACGGACGATTGCTACTGGGACTGAGAGTGGCGGCCTCTACTTTCTCGACAACGTTTCCACTCTATCCACCTTCTCCTCCACCTCCACAAATCTTCTCTAATGGCATCTTTGCCTTGTTCATGCTCCTCCACGACTTCTTCGCCAGTTTTACCCCAACTTCCTCCACAAAATCCTGCCCTTAACTGTAAGGCCTGTCAGCTTGGCAAGCATCACCGCTCCTCCTTCCCTCCAAAGCAAGTTCGTGGATCTTCACGTCCGTTTGATCTCGTCCACTCTGATGTTTGGGGTCTTGCTCCTACCCTTACCGTTGATCGGGGTAGTTCATATTTTGTCACATTTATTGATGATTTCTCTCGCTGTACGTGGGTGTATCTATTAAAAGATCGCTCTGAATTATTCACTGTATGGACGTCCTTCTATCTTATGATAAAAACTCAGTTTAATGTTTCTATTAAAGTCTTTCGATCTGATAATGCCAAAGAATATATCAGTCGTGACTTTTCTTCCTTCTGTATGCAAAATGGGATTATTCATCAAACTAGTTGTGTCTATACTTAAAAGCAAAATGAGGTGGCCGAATGCAAAAACCGTCACCTCCTTGATGTCGCGCGCACTCTGCTGACTCAAATGCAGGTTCATTTCTCCTATTGGGGCTATGTTATTCTCATCTCTTGTTATCTTATCAATCGCATTCCCTCCACCGTTCTCCACGGCAAAACCCCCTTTTCCATTCTCTATCCAGGGAAGGATCCGTTTCCTCTCCTTCTATGTGTCTTTGGGTGCACAGCTTTTGTGCACTCTCCCTCAGCCACCCGTGACCAACTCTCACCACGGGACACCAGGTGTGTCTTTCTGGGATACTCTACCACTCAGAAAGTCTATTGTTGCTTTGACTCGGTTGCCCGCAAGTAGTTTGTCTCTGCAAACGTAACCTTTTTTGAAAATGCATCCTACTTCTCTCCCGACTCCTCTTCCTCTCCAGATAATCCTACTTATCCTACCACCCCTTCCATTCCCTTTACACCTACCGAGCTTACGCCACCTCCTCCCTCTCCACCATCTCCTTCAATGTGTCCACCTACCAAGATATCTCCCTCTTCTCCGCGGTCGTCTCTCTCTACTCCTGGGCCAGCTCTCTCCACAACGGATGCCCCGGAAACTGAGGAACACGCCGACCTGGATATTCCCATTGCTCTTCGCAAAGGGGTGTGGACGTGTACTCAACACCCACTAGCTATTGTTATTTCATATGATCGTCTAACTCCTTCTCGCAGGACGTTTGCCTTGGCTATCTCTGCCACTGCCACTCCCCGCACTTACTAGGAGGCTCTTACTATTCCTCATTGGAAGATCGTCATGGATGAGGAAATTACTACCCTCACTGAAAGGGGTACATGGATCCTTGTTCCTCCCCCTTTGGGCACTTATGTGGTTGGCTGTCGATGGGTATTCGTTGTGAAGTTCCGTCAGGACGACAGCGTGGATCGATACAAGGTCCGCTTAGTCGCCAAAGGCTTCACTCAAACTTATGAAGTTGATTACTTTGACACCTTCTCTCCTATTGCTCGTCTCAGCACCATTCGGGTTCTTCTCTCTATGGCTATCAACAGGGATTGGCCCATTTCCCAGCTGGATGTCAATAATGCCTTCCTCTATGGTGATCTTCAGGAGGATGTATACATGGAGCAACCTTCTGGGTATGTTGCTCTGGGGGAGACACGAGTATGCCATCTGAAGAAGGCCATCTATGGCCTAAAGCAAAGCCCTCGGGCTTGGTTTGACAAGTTCAACGACATTGTTGTGGCCATTGGTTTTGCAAGAAGTTCAGCCGATCAATCTTTATTCATTTGCAAAACCTCCTCTGGTATGGTGGTTCTGGCTGTATATGTGGATGATATTCTTCTAACTAGCGATGACCAAGATGTGATAGCTTTGACAAAGAAACACCTCCGGTAACACCTGGTCACTAAGGATATGAGCTCCCCTAAATACTTTCGGGTGATTGAAATCTCTCGGAAGCCCAACTCTTTAGTTCTCTCCCAACGGAAGTATGCTCTTGATTTGCTAAAAGAGGCAGGGTTGACTGGTGCTAAACCTGTTAGATGTCTCATGGATATTGGGGAAGACAAAACTTGGGCAGATGACTCGCCTCCTCTATCCGATACTATGAGGTACCGGCGTCTGGTGGGCAAACTCATTTATCTCACAGTGACCAGACCCGACATCTCCTATGTTGTAGGCAAGGTTAGCCAATTTATGCATGCTCCTAGGTAGTGTCATTTACAGTCTGCCCTGAGGATATTGGAGTATGTTAAAGAAGCTCTAGGGAAAGTATTGCTTTTTCAAAAGAATGATCACTTGAGGGTTGAAGCGTACTCAGATTCGAGCTATGCTGATGATAAAGGAGACTGCAAGTCAACATCGGGTTTTTGCACATTTGTTGGAGGAAATCTTATGAGCTGGAAGAGCAAGAAACAGTCTGTTGTCTCCAGGTTTAGTACAGAAGCGGAATATCATAGTATATCGACCTCATGTGAGTTAAAGTGGTTGCAGGCTCTCATGCTTGACCTAGGAGAGGTCTACAACTATCATCTTACTATGTTCTGCGATAACAAGGCCGCGATATACATTTCCAAAAATCCGGTCTTTCATGAGAGAACAAAACACATAGAGGTCGACTATCACTTTATTCGAGAAGAGATTTTGAAGAAACAGATTTGTACTCTGTTCGTCACTTCTGACAATGAGTTGACAGATGTCTTCACCAAGCCGGTGTCCGCTTCCTTGTTTCACATTTACGACAAGCTGGGCATGATTGATATCTATGCTCCAGCTTGAGGGGGAGTGTTGAGACCGGGCGGCCTGTTATTGATACCGGGCAGTCTGGCAGTCTGGCAAATTGTCCCAGCGATTTGGTAGCAGGGTTGAAGATCGGGTTGTCTGGCGGTCTGAGCGATCGTGCGCCTTTTCTCTGGTAGCTTGGAGATATTGGTCGCTTGTCCTCTACATTGTAGTGGCCGGGCGGTTAGGCTAACCGCGCGGCTTGTGCGGCTTATACAACATGTATAGTTTTGATTAGTCCCACATTGCTTATTTGTAATCTCTCTTCTCTCCTCCATTTTATAAAAGGGAGGTCATACCTTTGTAATAGATATCTTTTTGGATAATAAAAATTTCAATTATTCCACTTTTCAGTTTCTACTTGTCTGTTCTCACATGTAAGTTACCGCCCAATGATAGTAATACCGCTAGTGGTAGCGTGGCCAATTCACTTGAAAGAGCTCTCAGGATATTACTGCGTGGCGATAGTAGGTATCAAGTGGAGGCAGTGGCTGGTTGCATAACTGACGTTGTTATACCGCGTGGCAGTAGTAGGTTACCGCGCGGCGGTAGAAGGGTTATAACGGCGTGGCCACGTGTCGGCCTGTGATTGGAGGTCGTGGGCGGTGGGCCTGCGAAACGAGACATTGATCTATGTATCGCGCGGTGGTAGATAGTTACCGCGTGGCGGTAGCCCGATTTATAGCCTGGGAAGTACGTTTTCAGTTCATTTTCTCTTGAGGTTGGATTAGTTTGAACGACTGAAGGAGAGAAAGGGAGAGGTGATCGAAGGAGAATCTGTCATTCTGTGAGATTCAGAATTCCGATTCGCGAGCCGAGTTCGGATCTACGGTGGAAATCCCATTGCGGTCATTTCCATCCATCTAGATTCTCTTCCATGACACTAAAACAAATATCAAGGGTAACGATCCTTCTTCCTAGACATGTGAAGTCTTTTGTTTTTATATGAGGGGGTAGACACTCCATGAGCGCGTGGAAGCGGTTCTCCCGTCGGGTTGATCGGTTGTATCTCCATTATCTTTGCATTTAGAATCCAGAATCGAAGTATGGAATAAGCATGATGTTTGAAGCCCATCTGGACAAGTTGGTCTGGATTGGTGATGATTGTATGTATACCAGAGAAGATTCTGTGGTAGTGTATAAATTTCGGAGTCGCGGGGTGTGGAGGTTGATGCAGAGAGAGTACTAGAGATGGTCTCCAGAAAAACACCCATTCAGGAGAAGAAATGAAAGTTTGTCCCCTACCGCGCGGCAGTAGCGCTACCGTCGGCGGTAGCTCCTAGTGAGCAATGTTTTGTGAGTCCTATCTCGTAGAGACCTGGGGGGTCATTGTTTGTGAGGCCTGTCTCTTGAAGACCTGGGGTCCATTGTGTTGAGATGAGAGCCTGAGGGGCCCAGCTTAGGCGGTCATAAGTGCTAGCCTTGAAATATAACAGAGTTATGTATTGTTGTGATTGGGCAAGGGGAGGTTAACCCGCATCTTGGCCTGTGAGCCTGACAGTTTGAGAAACAGGTTGTGGCTACATGTACCAACCCTATGGCGTTCGACTTGGAGTGAGTCAAAGTGTGCATCTGGGGGATCATCATGACTTTATCGTAACATAGGGAGAGTCTTTAGCTTCTGCCCAGAAATACTAGTAATGCTCAAAGGTACCGTCTTGAGGATGGAGGTGGGGCTGAATCACGGCACAGCAATAATGTACCATGAGTGCACGAGACATGTGGTTATTAGTGCCAACGTCTATGGTGAATGTTGCTTAAGATTGCATGTTCTGGTTATCAATATATAGCTTTATACTAATGCATGCAGAGAAGGAGCACCGTCACCTCGAGTGAGAGGTGAGGTTTGAAAGTATCTAGTGTCAACCTAATCCACCTGTAAGGGGGAATAGGTGTGCAGTCTTTTGCGGAATTAAACTAACCTGCACAAGTAAGCAAACAAAACACAGAAAACACACAAAGAATTATAGTGGTTCCCCGATTTGGGTACGTCCACTTTCCCCCTTCGACCTATCTCCCACCAAGGGACGACTCGTTCACTTCTCCAAACGGATTGAAATCCAATCCTCACACTAGGAGCAACGCTCCCCTAACTATGGAAGGAATCCTTCCAACAACGGAGTCACAACTCCACCACAACGGGTTGCACCCAACCCTTAAAAATAGGAATGAAAATTCTTTTACAACAAAATTGAATGTAAATAAAAATACAAACAATGCTTTATGGAGATTCCGATGTCTTTCTTCATTCGTTGAAGGTTGCACGAAAAGTACGAAGAGTCCACAACCGGATTCTCACTTGGAATGGATCTTGTCAAGATCGGCGGTGGCAAGCAAGTGCGGCAGCGATGCTTTGTAAATCCAAACTTCTTGACGAAGCAAGCTAGGTCTTCGAACGATCTCAGTCGGATTAAACGTCTCAACCGATTCGGAAGGGAGAACAAGTCTCGTTCAACGAATCGGAAGACAAGAGATCTCGAGAGAGACATGTGAGACCAGCTGCTTGCCTCGGTGTTGTCGTCGAGCGATCAGAGACAAGATGAGATCAACGGCGGCGACAACCTTGCGATCGTCGACGTGCGTGCGGGCGGAGCTCGCGATGCGCTAGGTCATGGCGGCGTCTTCTCGTTTCGTATTTTTGGTGTGTGTTGTAGACTTTCAAAATACGCATGTATTTATACCAGAAGCCAACCCTAAGAGCCGTTGTGGGGCCCACGAGGAAAAGCCCTAGCCTCGGCCGAAACAGCGCACGACGACTTGGTTCGATCCAGCGAGCGGCGAGAATCTGCTTAAGGCAGAATCAGTGGGAGTCGTTGGTGATTCCCGTCGATGTCAGCGGGAATCACTCCCGACTCCCGTCGATTCTGCCTTGGCAGAATTTCTGACTTTGCCGGCCGGAAGTAGTCGGCGGGAGTCACTTAGTGATTCCCATCGAAGTCGGCGGGAATCACTAACGACTCCTGTCGATTCTTACTTGGAAGAATTTTCCTCCTTCCTTCTTTTGATCGCTTGGTCTTTGACCCATCCTTGCTCCTTCTTCTGCTCTTGATCTATCTTGACCCTGTACTTGAAAATAAGTACACTCCAATAGAGAGAGCACACGTGGATCAACACACTGATCTGCACAATGAGGGATTACGTTGCGCAGACCCGTATATATTGACCCACTGCACTCTGACATTGGTGTGTACTTAGCATGGAATAGCTGCAAGCACAACTTGATAGAATTGTAAGATACATTGTCAATTCAACTTAGCTTGTTCAGGCTCTTTTCAAATCAGGTTTATTATGGATGCAATACCCAACAAGGTTGTTATAATTTGGTCAGCTAATGTTGATAGTTGCCTTGTTTATCACCTTTTGGGTGGAATGTCTTCGTGCAGGTGTAGCTGAGCCGAGCGGGAAATAGCGGGCTACAGCCCATGGTTGCTAAGCCGACCCTCGAAGGCCAAAGCGAAGCGAGTTTTCTTTTACTGCTCACATGTGGCTGGCCTGCGTGCCAAAGTATGTAAAACAACACTTTTATTTGAGGAAACTATGTAAGGCCTTAATGGCATAACATTCGTGTATTTGGTTTATCATTCCTGCTTTGTGATAGTGGACATTTTTGTGTTTGGGTTCTAAGTGAAATTTTATATTACTTTCGCTAGAATGTACTCTGCGATAGGATACGTTTATGGATTTTGGTTTCAATACATGACTCCACTAACTGTCCGTAGAATATGATGTGGGGTCCCGGTCGTACCTTTTGTTATATTCTATGCGACAGATAGGGGTATTATACAAACCATGCTCCTTCCTCGGGGAACGCTACCCGTAAGCAAAAAAAATTTGTCAAACAGTCCCGCAATTTTGAAAATATAGTTTTGAATATTCTTCTTGAACACCACCCATTTCCCTAACAAAGCCTTAAATCCTCTAACCGACCACTCTCCTCTCCCGATCTTAGTGCCTCATACCTGATTCCCCCTTTTCCTTTCAGCGAGCGAACGGCGGTGCCCCTTCCCTCGTGATCTCTCCTCCCCGTTTTCGCGTGAGACCTCCGGATCTACCGATCTCCCCTTCCTTTCCCATCGCTTAGTGTTGAAGGCCATCAGAGTCCCTGCACCATTGGAAATAGGAGGGAGGAGAACGACGATTTTCTCCCCTTGTTGTGACCTGTTGTCGTTAGAGCTCATCTCTGCCGCCGCCACTGGGTGTGAAGAGAAAAGACTTAATCTCCCACCTTACGAGCCCTTAATTGGTCTATTTTCGAAGCTTTGCCGGAGATCTACTCTACCTTACATGTGCCGACTAGAAAGAATCCCTCTTGCCATCTCTAGTGGATAAGGAGGTCGATCCGACTACTCCTTGGCTACTGTCATTATCGGTGTTGTCGTCTGAAGTCACCATAGAAGAGGAGGTCGATCCTCCCCTTGCAATATAGCTCAGTTTGCCAAGCTATAGCCTGGATGGCCGATGAGGAATGGATCCTCGCTGACTTTGAGATAGGGAAGGTCATCGGCGAAGGAAAGTTTGGCAAAGTGTACCTTGCTAGAGAGAAGCAGGTAAATCACATTGTTGATTACTTCACCATATTTCTTTATCTACAATCAAAATCCTAGAATGAAACGGTGTACAATGTGAAGCGGTACTAAACTTCTTCCAACAGAACGGATATGTTGTAGCACTAAAAATTAATTATCTTCAAATAAAAGCTTAAAAGTATTGTTTCCATGCACACCTTAGAAGGTAGATCGAGATTCAACATAGTCTTGACCATCCCAATATCCTCTGCCTTTTCGCTTGTCTCCACAATCAGACACACATCTTCCTAGTCCCCGAGTATGCCACCCAGGACGAGCTTTATAAGATGCTCAAGTGCTTGCATCACTTCTCCGAGAAGCGTGCTACCACTGTAGATTGCATATTGTTCAAACCCTAATCACCTTCTATACACCGTTTTTTTTAATTGTTCTCCTAAATTGTTTTGTGGATTATCCACCAAAAGTATGTTGCGAGTCTTGCAAGGGCATTGGTCTACTGCCACGAGAAACATGTGATATATAGAGACATCAAGTCGGAGAATTTGTTACTAGATGTTGAGGTATGAAAATTTAGCCTATTCAGATCATTTTTTAATCTGAACTATTCTGTTTGAGAACACGTTTCATCTCCATTTCCTTATGGCCGGATCGAAAGTGGGGTGTTTGTGAAACCAGCGGTAGCTCTGGTTCAGAAAGGTCTGTATGAAAGGGAGGAAAATGACGATTTTGACGTTGGCGTGTTGAGCACCAACCACTCCCTCCGTTCGTCGTTTTCCCGTGTTCTCTCTCTTTTGGTGTTCGTCGGGTGAGGAAAAACCTTCGCAACCGCCGTTAATGGCGATGAAGAAATCTGGTGCCTTAAGCTTTACCGGGAAGGAAATGACATATAATTCATTTCACGGGAAGGAAATGATATTAATGGCACCAATTAATTATGACGAATGTTAACCACACCCCGGATATGGCTATTCGCACCCCAATTTGTTTTAAAATGCTTGTCTTTTTTAAAACTTTACTTGCAACCCTAAATCTATTCGCCGCTTCGTGTCTCCCTCCTCACCGAGCCGCTCCTATCCTTGAAGCCGCATGCACCTCCTTCCTCTCCCTGAACAAGTCGGCGCCTCCTTCCTCTCCCCTGAACAAGTCGACGCCTCCTTCCTCTCCATCGTGACGTCGTGATCAAGATTAGGATAAATTAGGGCATCTCCCACTGGCGAGTTATGATACGCCGATGATACATTCTCTCATGACCCCGTCTCCACCTCTACGGGCCTCCAGCTCAGGAATTTTTGAATCTTCCTATTCCTGAAGTGTAAGACCCCATTTTTTTCCTTTTTAAACATCGAGGTCTTAGGCCCAGAACCGCCGCCTTGTTGTGACACCTTCACTCCTAGGAAGGTCGTCACTACAAAACGCCAATCCTGCCGGTCGATTCGATCACAACAGTAGCAAGGTAGAGTAAACACAAGTTCACAAAAAATCACATATCAGAGTAAATAGTCTCCACGAAGGGAGTGTCCACAGATATAATAACGGTAAGAAAAGTATTGAAATGAGGGCTTATGCCTGGTACATCAAAATCCTCACTACAGATTCAGTCATCGCGGAAGCAAAACGGAACACTACTAAAGATTAGGACTCACAGTCCCAGCTGTCTGTACTCCGGTGCTAGACTACCCCATCTCCAAGCGTGTCAACCTCCGGGGCTGCTCCTCCATGCTGGGCTCCACGATCCCCTAAATGATGTGGTCCGAAAACCGTTAGTCTATAAGACTAAGCCTTATCATCCCTCACCCCTTCCCCCATGGCTCCTAGGCACCGAGCGGAAAGAAGTGAAAAGGAGGACCAAATAGCAGGGTGTAATCAATCAGATGACAACTATCCAAACATGAGTGTTATAATAATAAAAGTGTAGCAGGAGTTAATCAATAAATAGTAATGCAGAGTAGTAAGGTAAGTATGATGAACTGTACAAATAGTAATTAAGTAACCATTGATTTATAGAGATTACCCCTATAGACCAAGGGGTCGTTCTGCAGGGCCTATCATATAAACTGTCTCATACCAATTTATACGATAGGTGTCAGGGGTTAAATGCAATGACTATGCTATGACATGAAAGTATGCTAGGGTATGAACATGCAAGTGCAACACACACACACACGACTCTATGCGCACAGACTTTTAGTTCCCCAGTTTGGAGTTAGCTAAACTCTTAGGAGCCTCTCGTCGTGGCCAACGGAGACAGTTGGTTGGGTCTCTCCACTCCTAGACTGGTAATCACACTACCCAGCCTAGCCCCTCTCATACGTTTTCGTACAATTCCTAGCAAACCAGCTAGTCTCCCTGAGTCAACGTACCGACGACGGTGTGATCGATTGTCCAATACCGAGGACCCACCACTGTTATGCACATGCAAGCTTGTATATTATACCACACTTAAATCTCTGAGCCTCCAGCTCACAAACCATCAAGTCTAAAACTAGTCCCCGAGCATACAGCTCTCCGGACTACCAAATCAATTCCAAGTCCATTTAACTCTACCAGTAAGCCCATCGACCATGGGTCTATGCTATCCATTCATTACCAATTTGTCTTACTATGTGTACAAATATGAGTGTAAATTGAAGGTATTATTGAGGTTACTCTTATCCATATTATCCTGAAGGTTTACATTAGCCCATGACTGCCCAAGACATATCCCGTGAAGGGTTCTCAAAGGCACTAGGAACTACGATGGGCTGAAGCTCAAAGCTCCCTTTCGCAAGACACTTAATATTATTGATTTCTATCCATAACCAATCCTCTCTTTTATTTCAGTGTGACTCCCCTAAGTGTGTTTAAGCTCTCCGAGCAAGCCTATTTCAGTTCTACGTACTATATGCAGACCGTGCTAAGCTACATGGTGCTCCCACTAGGGGGTACTCCATTTACTCATCCAATAGATCCACAACAATTTCCAGGAGTCTACCATGACCTATTTAGACTAACTCCAGAGTTTCATAATTTTCCTAATTATTTGGGCATTTAATTTAATTAACATAAGACTCTGGATGCCCTACTTTGAACATGTAATGCACTGATAAATCAGAAACAAATCACCACAAAATTATGATAAATACTAGGTAATCTTTCTTTAGCAAATCCAAGGTCTAAAAATTTTCAGGATTGTTTAGGCCCCAAATCCACAATTTAGAACATAAAGTCAATATTACCATTTTAAGAAGAAAATGCCAATAATATTGTTTTAAAAATTATAATAAAAATTCAGTAAGACCATCATGGCCTAAAAACACTCTAGAATTATACTCCCAATTTTTCAGTGAACAATAACCCCTAATTTAATTTTAAATCAATAATTCCATAGTCATTAGTTTTTGAAGCAAGTACTGTAAAAATTCATCTAATAATTATAACAAAATTCCAGGAGGTAGAAAATGATATAAAACTAACCCTAACCAAGTTTTATAATTTTCTAATACATGAGAGACTCTGAATCTAATTAAAAGTAATCTTTAAAATTTATAACTTTTTAAACAAGTACTGTTTTTAATCACCTAAAAATTGTGAGAAAATTCCGAAGCCAGAGTAATGACATGAAACACTCACTGGCCAAGTTTCATAATTTTCATAGCAATATTGGGCTCTATATCTACTTTTGAGCAGAAATCTATAATTCATAATTTATGAAATAAGTACTTAAAATAATCATCTAAAAATTTTAATAAAAATACAAAGAGGACTAAAATGATGTAAAACTTCCAAATACTAAATTTCATAACTTTTCAGTGGACAGAAATATCATAACAAGCAAAATAAACTTAAATACACAACTAGGGTTATTAAGGAAGTACTGATTTTATAAGCCCAAAAATTCCACCAAAATTATTTTAGGATTCTTTTTATCAGAGAAATACCCTGCCCAAGTTTCAAGTTATTGTGTGGTGTTTTGATTGCCTAAACCCAACTATTGGGCTTTGTGCCCTAAACTAGGATTAGGGATTTGAGGGGGTTAAAAGCTTCCAAATTCAATAAAACTTCAATCAGAGGACCATAGCCACCCTATGATCCCTTACACCAAGTCTCAAGTCATTCCAAGGTCATTTGACCCCATGACCTTCAAACCCTGAAAATCTCCATAAAAGGAGCCTACCCTAGGGTTCTAGGGCTACCCTACCCCAAACCACCCCAAATCCCATTGGAGGGTGTTACATGCCATATAAAATCTGTGGCCAAAATATCAGTCTCTGTTGAGGGGATTTGACCACTCAAACACCAAAAAGAGCACTTTGACCAAAATACCCTTATTTTGGCAAGGATAAGGTTTGCAAAATTCCAAACTAAATCATCTCAAAATGAGATGAAATTTATCCATAGTCTTATACTGACCCCAAGGACCACTCACCAAAACTTGGGAGCCATTGGAGGTAATTATGCCCCTTAATTAATTTAATCATGGTTTATTAAATAATTACAAAAACCATAGAAAAATGTTCTCCAAATATTCCCATTTTGGATATTTTCTAGGTATAGGTAAGAGTGACCCCCATCCAAAATTTCAAGTCATTTGGATGGCTGGATTGGTGGGGGCACTCAAACCAAGTTCTGGTCAAGCCTATGTATAGACCCCACCAAAATGGGTGTTGTGGTCAAACCACTTACCCAAATGGGTTCACACAAATTTTAAAATAAACTAGACTTCACGGGCTACAACTTTGATATTGGCCATATTTTCCGTAAGAGGGTATAAGTATTTTTAATATTTAATTTAAAAGAGTTCAGTAAACAGGACAAAAAATTCAGAATTTAATAAACATGATCCAGCACGAATCTTGAAGCAGATCCAACGCCTCCTGGTCATCTTCTTCCTCCAGCCAAGGGCTATGATTAGCCCGACCTGGAGCATATTCCAGCCCTTTTTCCCAGCCACCCAGCCACCTCCCTGGTCGGCCACCACTGCCACCACCTTTGTTGAGGTGGGGGCTATCGCTGGGCGGCGGCACGGCCGCCGGAGGGGCGGTTTTTGGCGAACCGAGTGGTATAAAAACCATGAAAAATCTGAAATTTTGATCACACGATCCGGCTCATTTGAGCCCGATTTCTCTCTTATTTGATTCCTAAGATTTATCCATAGAAGGAGTAGGGGAGGACCTTTAGCCGTGCTTGTCGACGGGTTTGGTGGTGGTCATGACCGGATTTTGGAGCTTTGGGTATGTTACAACCAAGCAGTGGGAGGGCTCGATTCTTTCAGGAAAAATGTGGAAACTCCTCCCCTCTGCCTAGTGAAGCTTTTAAAGTCATCAAATGGGGGAGGGGAAGGGCCTAGGCTTCAAAGCCATTTATGGCCATGAAAGGTGAAATTCGGCCATGGAATATCCCTTGTATTCAGCCACCTAGAGGCTGGGTAAAACCCTTGGTCTCCTCTAACTAATGAGGGAAAGATGAATCAAGGCTTTGGAATCAATTGGAGAGGAACTCTTGCTCTCCCATGGCCATTAATGGTTTTCTCTCCCCTCTTTCTCTCTCTTCCTTATGGGAGAAATTAAATTCAGCCACTTTTATGGCTGGTTATGGTTATTAAACTCCTCAAAACTGATGAGGGAGAATATATTCAGCCCTTGGAATCAATTGGAGAGGCCATTGGTCTCCCTTGGCCATAAATGACCCCTTTAAACCACTTTCTCTCTCCTCCATTAAAGGGTAAAATGGAGTTTTATCTCCCCTAGTCATCAAGGCCGACTTTGTTCATCTCCCTAGCCTATTGGCAGCCCATAACCCATATGAATAATAATAATGAGGTTAGCCCAATAGGGGGAAATGGGTTTGAGCTTGGGTTAGCCCATTTGGGATAATTTGACATATTTCAAGGATTGAGTTGACCTTGGTCAAATTGACCATTTGGGTTGACCCCAATGAGTACTTGGTGACCCATTGGCCTCCCCTAAGGTCTAGGTAGGGTTTGGTAGGGTTAACTTGGCACCTTGGAGGTCACTTGACCCTTAGTAAGGGCACTTTGACCACTTTGGGGCTAGAGTTGACTTGGGTTAACTTAGCCTCTTGGGTTGTCCCTAATGGGTCCTTGGTGACTCATTGACCTCACTTAAGGTCTAGGAAGACTTAGGTAGGGTTGGTTGCGCATATTGGAGGTCACCTGCCTCTTAGCTAGGGCACTTTGACCTTTTTAGGGCTAAGGTTGACTTGGGTCAGCTCAGCCTCTAAAGTTGACCCCAATGGGTCTTTGGTGACCCATTGACTTCACCCTAGGTCTGGGAAGACCTAGGTAGGGTCTGTTGGGCACATTAGGGGCACATTGATCTTAGTTATGGCACCTTGCCCATTTTAGGCCTAGGATGATCCTAGGTCAATTTGGCCACCCTGGGTTGATTTCAATGGACCCTTAGGGCTCTAATAGACCTTCCAATAGTTTAGAGATATTGTGGTGGGGTCATGAAGTCATGGTGAAGCCTTATGGTCATCCTAAACTAGTGTTTAGAATTCTACTATTTGCAGACCATGGTGATCTCCACCTTCATGCCTAAGCTCACTTGATCTTCTTGGGCTTCTTAGGATTTTGTCATGACCTAATCATGACAAAACCCTAGGGGTCTAGCTGTAAATGAGATGTTACATGAAGTTCCTGGTATGATTTTCATCTCTATCTCTATTATCTCTCAGTTTCCATCTCTGTCTCACTGATCTCTCTGATCTCATGTAAGTTTCTAAATAGAAGAGCTTTTGCTCGTTTAGTGGTGAGTGGGGTTTGGAAGGGGATGAGTTGGAAGAGACAATATGGAGAGAACACTTGAATGGTTTTGTGAAGGGGAGAGAGTTTGCTTTACCTGATTGCAAAATAGTATCTGATTTTTTAAAGAAATCATGTTTTATGATGTGTAGTATTAATTTCTTTTTGAAAAACAGCCAGTTAGTAATGCGTGTTGTTTGGACTGCTAATCTTGTTTGTTTTTTTGCACATTTTAACTCATAAAAGCGCTTCTTTATGACAGAATTAGAAACAGTGGTCTGAAATCAAGATATAATCTTTGCTAGAAGCTGACTATTGTAATATGTATTATCAATTTTAGGCATAATTATTATGCATATAACAGGTTGGAGTGATCATAATGAATTAGGCGTGATGATAAAGATTTTAAGTCCTGCATAATTGTACAACTCCATATTCGCCGAGGTTGTTCCTGGGCCATGGATGGTCAAATCAGGCGAGTGGGGAGGGCAGACTCGCACTCGGCCAGGTAGTTCAAAAGCCTTTCGCCAAGGGAGGCGGAAAGACTTCCGCCGGAGTAAGCAGAAAGCTCCTGGCATTGAGTAAAGCTTCTGGCGTTGAGTGAAGCTTCTGGCGTTGAGTGAAGCTCCTCCACTCAACGTCTTTTGGTTTCTGGCATTGAGTGAAGCTGCTGGCATTGAGTGAAGCTCCTCCACTCAATGCCTTTTGGTTTTAGGCATTGAGTGAAGCTCCTTCACTCAACACCTTTTGATTTCTGGCATTGAGTGAAGCAGGCGAGAGAGCTTCTGCCTGGTCAGTTGGAGGACGTAAGACAGGGGCCTCTCGCCCAGTAGGGTCCAGGGGGTAAGATTACTTGGATATCCTTAGAGGACTGCATTTAGCCTCTCAGAACAGCGAAGTTATGTTGTTAACAGACCAAGTTGGGCTGCAATATCCTTTTAAAACAGCGGAGCTACGCCGTTGGCAGACCAGCTTTTGGAATCGATAAATATACCCATAAGGGTACCTCTGAAGGCAAGCTTTCTCATTTTCACAAGTCTCATAAGCACTTTCTGAGGAACTCTCACTACTAGAAAACTGACTTTTAGCCACGGCAGATTGTCGTGGCTAAAAGTCCAAAACCGTGGCTAAAGACTTTTAGCCACGGTCTACCCACGGAAAATGGGCGTGGGCTATGCGAGCGTGGCTAAAAGTCCAAACCGTGGCTAAAAGTCCAAAATTGTGGCTAATACTGGACTTTTAGCCACGGTTTGATTGTCGTGGCTAATACTGGACTTTTAGCCACGGTTTAATTGCCGTGGTTAAAGGGCCACTCATAACATAAAAAATTCAGGCCAGCCGCCGCCGCCGGCCGGCCGGCGCGCCGCCGCCGCCGCCGCCGCCGCCGCCGCCCGGCCCTCGCCGCCATATTTATTTCAAATACTAATTGAAATAAATTCCTTATAAACCCAAAATTTCGTTTTGGTTTGGCGGTGTGGGACTAAATGTTGCCACGGTTCAGGCAAACCGTGGCTAATACTAGACTTTTAGCCACGGTTCAGGCAAACCGTGGCTAAAAGTCCAATATTAGCCACGGATTAGTCAACCGTGGCTAATACTAGACTTTTAGCCACAGAAAAAAACTGTGGCTAATACTCACTATTAGCCACGATTTTTCCCCCGTGGCAAAAGAATTCGTGGCTAAAAGCCATTTTTCTACTAGTGTCTGAGCTCAGCACTGACTAAAGAGGGGAAGCGCTCAGAGATCTTCCGGGTTAGTGAATGGACCTCCGTGCTGTAGCCCAGAGTCATTTCATTAGTTCCAAGTGACTGGCCAAGGGAGTTGAGTTTGTGAGAAGTAGGTGTTAGCTACCCCTAGGATCCGAACTCTCGTTGGGGTCAATTTTTTGGTTACAACAATAATGACACTTTTAATGCAAATTGTTGGAAGAATTTTAAAATTATTAGGTCATCATATGAAGGTAATTCCTTGTAATATTTATGACAATGAACTGCAATGTGCAATAACAAGTTGTGCTGATGCAATTCCACGATTGTTCAAATTGAAAATATTGGGGCGCGGATAAATTATTTAAATATTTTGGGGTGCGATTAACAACGGGGTGCGACATGCCAAATATTGGGGGTGCGGTTATATTTTCGGGTTGCGGTTAATAATGAGTTGTGAACAATCAAATCTGGGTTGCAGTTAACAATCGTGTTAATGAAAATCTGGTGTCATAAGCTTTACCTTTGCAACTAACATTTTATATTTTGTTTTAATATTTACTCTTAATTTAAATCTGTCACCAATTAATTATATAATTAATCTTTATATTTTTGAATTAATACTTTTAAATAAGAGGTGAGTGATATTTTTTGAATATAATTTTTGAACCATCATGAGAGCTTAGATTATCCAAACAGAATCTTAGTTTTGAAAATACAGTTTTGAAAATATAGGGTCTGTTTGACAGCCCGGCGGGGCATCGTTCTGGCGGGAACGAAACAATGAAATGTTGTTTGGGAAGCTAGCGGGAACTCCAGCTGAGAACGGTTGGCGCGAAAGGGTGCAAGCCTTACATTTTGCCGCTGGATTGCGGGGCACCAGTCCACCGTCCGCGACGGGCATTTTCTCTCTCTTCCCTAGCATGCCACCGAGCGTTGTCAAACAGGAACTCTTGTTAGCTACGAGTAGCGTTTCCTGAGGAAGGAGCGAGTTAAATTTTGGTCGCTCGATTACCGATCTAACCATCATCAATAAAGGCGAGAATAGAAATAAAAAAGGTGATTAAACGCTTGATCGGACGACGATCAAGATTGATCCAACGGCGGGCAGACAACCCGCGCTCCTTCCACAGGGAACACTACCCGTAAGCAAAAAAAATTCGTCAAACAGACCCACAATTTTGAAAATACAATTTTGAATATTTTTTTTGAACGCCACCAATTATCCAAACAGAGCCTTAAATCCTCTAACTGAGCCATCTCCTCTCCCGATCTCAGCGCCTCATACCCGATTCCCCCTTTTTCCTTTCAGCGAGCGAACGACGATGCCCCTTCCCTCGTGATCTCTCCTCCCAGTTTTCGCGGGAGACCTCCGGATCTACCGATCTTCCCTTCCTTTCCCATCGCCAAGTGTTGAAGGCCAACAGAGTCCCTGCACTGTCAAAAAGAGGAGGGAGGAGAACGATGCTCTTCTCCCCTTGTTGTGACCTGCCGTCGTCAGAGCTCATCTCTGCCACCACAACCGTCAGGTGCGAGGAGAAAAGACTTAATCTCCCACCTTACGAGCCCTTAATAGGAGGGTTGTTGTCAAAGCTTTGTCGGAGATCTCCTCTGCCTTATCTGTGCCGACTAGAAAGAAGCCCTCCTGACATCGCCAGGGGAGAACCTAAAAGGAGGTCGATCCATCAACTCCTTGGCTACTGCCATTGTCGTTGTTGTTGTCGTCTGAAGTCACCATAGGAGAGCAGGCCGAGCCTGTTACCTATTTTTCCATATGGTGGACTCAGTTCATCGAGATATCCCGATAGAGTCGTACATGAAAATTAGAGTCTATTCGGGCTCTTACGAGTGCGAGTTAATTCAGACGCACGAATGATCGAATCCTATAATACCACCCCAAATCGTCTCGTAAGTTAGTTGCAAGTGAGTCGGTCTCGCCCTTGACATGTTACTTTTTGGTATGATAAATTTAGGGTATTGTTATTCATACTTCATATTTAGATATTCATACCCAAATCTTTCTAATTTTTTGCATTTTTTCCATCCCCCTACCTGATATTTGTACCCAAAAAAAAGAGATCCCTCTCTTCTTTCTCCCATGAGCAGCCCGCCGGCCCTAAGCCGCGTCCCTCACGAATCCCGTCGGCGCGCCACCGATCGGCCGCCCTTCCGCCGGCGTGACACCGGCCCCGACCCACTCCGGCGTGACACTGGGTGCCCTCTTGGTGGTGCGACTCCAGCCCTGGCCCTCCGACGACGGCCCCGCAATCCCCCACGCGCTCCAACACCCATCAACCACTTCTTCTCCTCCGTGCGTCTGACGATGTCCCCGCACTTAACAACGATCCTAATGTGAATCCCCTTCCTATTTTCTCCTTTCGGATTTGTTGGACTCGCCGTCGCAGTGTCGTAAGCCAGCTTCGTTTTGTTTTATTAGATGATATGCATTGCTAGCCTGAGAAGTTTTATCGTACGGACGGCGAATCTTAGGTGCTGTTCATATCCAAGAAGAGAGGGTCAGATCGGGCATTTCTGGCGGGATCTGGATTCGAAGCTGGAGGTGAATTGGCCGCAGAGAAATTACCACAAGTTCAGAGTGATCGCGACATTCATGGCGGAGCAGGGGGCCTCGCCGGAGACTAGCACTATTGGTAATGAGTTGTCGGAGAAGGACTATGCTGATGAGAGAGAGGTGGGTTATGCCAGCCTCCAGCGGTGGTTGGAGAAGGTATATACTGTGGCTCCGTTTGGGGGGACTTATTTTCACCGGTCAAGCGGTCATGATCGCATGAATCAGAGCTTAATTAAGGTACGGTTCATGCGGTCATGACCGCTTGACCGATGAAAATAAGTCCACCCAAACGGAACCTGTGTTTAATTGAAGAATTTATCTTTTGGCAGAAATATCTGGTCTGCTTGGACATTATAAAGCTAATTTATGACTTACTAGTATCAGGGCTGGCTTTTACTGGATACTTGCTGGGTTTCTTCAACTTTTGAAGCATAAAAATTAAGATTTTCATAATTGTAATTGTGTTATAATTGGATCTAATTAGCATAATAATATAGTGAAAGTTCAAACTTGTCAAGCGAAGAATAACTACTTATCTTGCATGTTACAATGAAAATGACATTGGAAAACAATGTGTAATGCTCTATGTCAATTAGCGCATGCCTGTTCACTGCTTAGTGAACACCTTGATATTAGGATAAAATCTTGCCTTGTTCATGAATGCACATTGACAAAAGTGCATATGTTTTTTAAATTGTATGGAAACATTAGATTTTTTTGGGAGTTGAATGTCTGTGTTGTCCATTTATAAAAATATGACATCAAAAATTAAGTTTTTAAAGATTTTATGCATGAATATAAATATCAATTATGGGTATAATTATCTTTTTTAGGTACAATTATCAATGAGTTACAAATATTCATTTATGAGTACCAATAACAACACTCTAAATTTAATCCTAATTAAATATATGAGATTAATTTTTGTTTCAGTTTTTATTTTGGAGGTAATGGGATTTATTAGCCCCATTTTTGTAACTCCAAAATTAGGACTCTCCTATTAAAGTTTGGGTGAATCTGCTCCAGATCTTCATCGCTTCAGATCTTCATCGGCGCAGAGCAAGGGATCGCTTCTCTGATTTCGCGAAGGGGTCCAAGAAATCGCCAGTTTCTTTCATGATCTCGATTGCCGGTCTCCATCCTGAATGGATCTTCATCACCGGCGCCGTCTTCAATTTTCTGGAGAACAACAGCCGGCTCTAGATCGCTCCTCCATTCGGTCTTTTGGAGAGGAGGAGATTGCAGATCGCCGGAGATTGCAGATCCCCGGAGTTTCTCTCTTAATCCTAGTTGACGTCGGATATGCTTTACAGTGAATGGTTCTGGTTCTAGATCGCCGACACAGGAGACCTGCAAATCTCCTTTTCCCTTCTTGAACCTGATAGGGGTTTTGGTTTTCATTGGAGAAGAGCCTACATTTATGTTGATCCCTGATTCAGAAATCACTCTATAGATTGGGTCTGTTGATCAAAACACTTGGAATCCTTCTACTGCAAGCCAAAACTGATCGGATTCAGGTAGATGAAATCTTTCGTGGTCATTAAGCATATCTAATCCTCTTATATTCATAGGTTTTCCTGATCTAAAAATCAAGTATATACATATATTTATATACATGAGTATTGTTCCGTTTAACATAATTTATAGTTCTGTCTGCAACTTTATCCCCTTCAGTGTTGGATTTGGTTCTAGCAGCTAACGGGTTTGATACATAGTCACATATACACTTGTGCTAATTCTTCTTCAATATAGTGATTACATTTAGGTTCCGTTTGGGGGGACTTATTTTCACCGGTCAAACGGTTACGTCCGCATGAACCGGACCTTAATTAAGGTCCGGTTCATGCGGTCGTAACCGCTTGACCGGTGAAAATAAGTCCCCCCAAACAGAGCCTTAGTCATAAGTGTATGCTTGTGGGATATATGGACATCGCAAGTTGCACGAGCAAGAATCCGAGTGAAATGGTATAAATTATTTTCCGCATTTCTGCTACTGTTCATTCAAGCTCGTTTCTTTGTGTGTTCTTTATTTAGAAATAATATTGTATATTACTCAAATAGAAATTATTAATTTTGAATAAGACGATCCTGCATTGTCACTACATTTACCGTCGTGTTATCCTTAATTATTCGATAACACAAATTTATGTAGTGACCTTAATTTTTCTTACAGACCCTCCTCGTGCCACAGCTCAGTTTACCAAGCCATAGCCTGGATGGCCGATGAGGAATGGAGCTTCGCTGACTTTGAGATAGGGAAGGTCATCGGTGAAGGAAAGTTTGGCAAAGTGTACCTCGCCAGAGAGAAGCAGGTAAATCGCCTTGCTGATTACTTCACCATATTTCTCTTTCTACAATCAAAATCCTAGAATGAAACATCGCACGATGTAAAGCAGTTCTAAACTTCTTTCAACAGAGCGGATACGTTGTAGCACTAAAAGTTATCTTCAAAGAAAAGCTGAAAAAGTACCGATTCCATGCACACCTCAGAAGGGAGATCGAGATTCAGCATAGTCTCGACCATCCCAATGTCCTCCGCCTTTTCGCTTGGTTCCACGATCAGACCCGCATCTTTCTGGTCCTCGAGTACGCCGCCCGGGGCGAGCTTTATAAGATGCTCAAGAGCCTGCATCACTTCTCTGAGAAGCGTGCTGCCACTGTAGGTTGCTTACTGTTCAAACCCTAATCACCTTCTATACACGGATCTTTTTTTTTTTAATTTTTTTCCTAAATTGTTTTGTGGATTATTCGCGAAAAGTATGTGGCGAGTCTTGCAAGTGCATTGGTCTACTGCCACAAGAAACATGTGATACACAGAGACATCAAGCCGGAGAATTTGTTACTAGATGTTGAGGTATGAAATTTTAGCCTATTCCGATCATTTTTTAATCCGTGCTATTTTCTATTTATATTTCATTTATTCATCTTAATGCTCATATTGTGGTTTTTTGATGTCCTGCATAAATCCACCCACATCTTTGGCCTTTTTAAATTATTTCTAGATGTTGAGGTATGAAATTTTAGCCTATTCCGATCATTTTTTAATCTGTGTTATTTTCTTTTTATATTTCATTTATTCATCTTAAAGCTCATATTGTGGTTTTTTGATGTCCTGCATAAATCCACCCACATTTTTGGCTTTTTAAAATTATTTCTTATTGATTTCCAAATGATAAGCTACCTACGCTTGCAGAATAGTATGTTTGTTATTACATTTCTGATGCCGAAGGAGAGAAAAGAATGTTGGGAAGAGAACAATTTCATCTCTGTCAACATTGAGAATAAAGAAATAAATGGTGAAATAATGAGATTGAATTATCAATATACATTGGTGCATTTACCATCACAACGTAAAGATTGACCTTTCCCAAAATAAGCAGGAAAATGTTAAATAGTGATGATAGGTAAATTTAAAATTTGAGTGGTACATGACGTGATCAAATTATGTTTATGATGCGGACCCCCGATCAAGATTTCATATACGACCTAGCGAGGGAGAAGTTTCGGAGGGGATTGAAGTTCCCCTTTCTTGAACCCCGGGAACCTATGGTTACAATAGAGGAGGATGAAGGGGAATGACAATGAAGGAACATATTCCTCGGCATGGAGGAGCGTCGACGTCATAATAATTGCTTTCCCTGTTCATTTTATTCATCCCCTCAAGTAGGTCTAAACATCACACAACCAAATATCCAAAATGCCCCTATCAAGGCATAACATATGTGAGTTAATAAGAGTGTTCGGTGCCATAAGAAATGTAATAGAAATGATAACTGTAGAGAAGTACACGAGTAATGCAGGAAAATCAGTCAACCTTGTATATGCTTCTTCAGTATGTAAATACAAGTATGAGTACAAATATATAGGGAGAGAAGTGAGAGAAGAATCTCAAATCCAAGATGTGAGACAAACAAAAAATGAGGAAAATTCATAAATGGGCCAAAACATGGGTCTTTACATGGTCTTTTCTAACACTCCCTCGCAAGCTGGAGCGTACAAGCCGTAGGAACCCAACTTGGACAAAAACTGATAAAATAGAGCACTTGATAGGGCCGTAGCGAGGATGTCAGCCACTTGGTCAGTAGCCAAAACATATCTCAATTCCAGCTTCTTCATTTGAACCTTTTCCCTAACAAAATGATAGTCGACTTCAATGTGTTTCGTTCTTTCATGAACGACCGGGTTCTTAGCTATGTGAATAACATCTTGACTATCACAGAGTAACGTAGCTGGTGAGGAAAGTTTTACTCTCATATCACTTAAGAGACTTTCAAGCCATGTAAGCTTGGATATAGCAGACGTCATTGACCGGTATTCAACTTCAACTGAGGATCGAGCAGTCACGACTTGTTTCTTACTGCGTCAGGTAACAAAGTGACCTCCAAAATAGATACAAAATCCGCTGGTAGAACGCTGATCATCCAGGGAACCAACATAATCTGCATCAGAATACGCAATCAATGTTGGAGTAGAAAAAGAGGTTTTGTATGTCAGCCCTTGATCAAAATCAGTTTTTAGATATCTCAGGATGCGTTCAACGACCTGAAGATGAGACATCCAAGGAGAATGCATAAACCGTCTGACCACCCCAACAACAAAGGATATGTCCGGTCTCGTGACCGTTTGGTAAATCAACTTCCCAACGAGTCGTCGATAGTATTCTGGATTTAGAAGAAGATCTGCATCAGAAACATATACACACAACTTGTGATTGACATTCATAGGAGTGTTAACCCGATTGCATCCACAACATGTGCACACAACATGGTCTTTTCTAACACTCCCTCGCAAGATGGAGCGTACAAGTCGTAGGAACCCAGCTTGGACAAGAACTGATAAAATAAAGTACTTAATAGGGCCTTAGTGAGGATGTCAGCCACTTGGTCAGTAGCCGGAATATGTCTCAATTCTAGCTTCTTCATTTGAACGTTTTCCCTAACAAAATGGCAATCGATTTCAATGTGTTTCGTTCTTTCATGAAAGACCAGGTTCTTAGCTATGTGAATAACAGCTTGACTATCACAGAGTAACGTAGTTGGTGAGGAAAATTTTACTCTCATATCACTTAAGAGACTTTCAAGCCATGTAAGCTCGGATACAACAGACGTCATTAACCGGTATTCAGCTTCAGCTGAGGATCGAGTATCCACAGCCTATTTCTTTCTGCGCCAGGTAACAAGGTGACCTCCAAAATAGGTACAAAATCCGCTTGTGCCTGGTAGAATGATGATCATCCAGGGAACTAACATAATCTGCATCAGAATATGCAATCAATGTTGGAGTAGAAGAAGAGGTTTTGTATGTCAGCCCTTGACCAAGATCAGTTTTTAGGTATCTAAGGATGCATTCAATGACCTAAAGATGAGACATTCGAGGAGAATACACATAAACCGTCTGACCACCCCAACAACAAAGGATATGTCCGGTCTCGTGACCGTTAGGTAAATCAACTTCCCAATGAGTCGTCGATAGTATTATGGATTTGGAAGAAAAAGATCTGCATCAGAAACATGTGTACACAACTTCTGATTGACCGCTTGCATCCAGAATAGCTATCATCCTGGAGAAGGTCGAGAAAATACTTCCGTTGAGATAGAACGAGGCCATCAGGACGTCTGGCGATCTCAATGCCAAAAAAGTATCGAAGGTTCCCCAGATCTTTTGTTTGAAACACGGAACTAAGATGCTGTTTGACCACTTGTATTCCCTTTGAATCATCTCCGGTGATTAGGATGTCATCAATATACACCAGAAGAATAACCGTTCCTGTTGTTCGATGTCGAGTAAACAAAGAGAAGTCTGCCGAGCTCCGAGCAAAACCAACCTCCCGAACAGCCTTACTGAACTTATCTAACCATGCCCCGTGGGGATTTTTTGGGATCATAAATTGAATTCTTAAGATAACAGACTTGGGACTCCCCCGTGGTCTCAAACCCGGGAGACTGCTGCATGTAGACTGTCTCTTGAAGATCTCCATTTAAAAAAATATTTTTGATATCCAGTTGATGTAATGGTCACTGACGATGCACATCAACAGAGAGGAGGACACGAACCGTGTTGAGTTTCTCTACTGGAGAGAAGGTTTCTTCAGTGTCAAGGCCCTGTTTTTGAGTGAAGTCGCGAGCCACCAATCGGGCTTTAAGATGGTCAATTGTCCCATCAGGAGCATGCTTGATGACAAAGACCCATTTACAACCAACAGGGGACTGTCCTGGAGGAAGAGGGACCGGATCCCACTTATGATTTGCTCAGAGAGCAGTCATTTCTTCGTCCATGGTCGCCCGCTAACCCGGATGTTGGAGAGCCTCCTGCACAAAATTAGGGACAAAAATAGAGGATAATGTAATGATAAAGTCCTGAAGCGTCCGCGACAGACGATGTAAGGATATGTAATTCGCCATGGGATGTGCGGTGGAAGCCGACGTCGGATCAGCAGGTCGCAGGGTGCTAGAGGTGGAAGTTGGCTGCATTGGGGCGACGGAATGAAGGGAACGACGAGTGTAGACACGAAGAAGAGGAGGTTGGTGGTGAATATGAACTTCAGTGGGAAGTGGTGGTGGTGGAGAAGATGTAACTGGAACAACAGGTCGAGGTAATGATGGCGATGAAGGAGGTGGTGATGAAGAAAAAAAAAACGGTCGAGCTTTTAGAAAGGTAACATCTGCCGAAACAGTCACCTTACGGGTAGTGGGAGAGTAACAAACGTACCCTTTTTGAATACGGGAGTAACCAACGGACATATATTTTTCCGCCCAAGGATTGAACTTGTCAGTGGAGTGCCCGAAATAATGAACATAGCAAGTACAACCAAATGTGCGAGGGGTGAGAGGGAATGGTGGTATAGAGGGAAAAAGGAGACTGAATGGGGTAGCGTTGTTGAGAACAGAGGAAGGGAGACGGTTGATGAGATGACATGCCATGAAAACCGCAAAATGCCAATACACCTTGGGAACATGCATTTGGATCATGAGACAGCGAGCAACATCAAGAAGATGTCTAATTTTGCGCTCAGTCACACCGTTTTGTTGAGTAGTATATGCACACAAAGTCTGATGAATAATCCCAAATTTAGAGCAGAGAGTATTGAATTCATGACTAGTGTATTCTCGAGCATTGTCTGTTCTGAGCGTTTTGAGTGTATCAGCAAACTGAGTGTATCGGTCAATGAAAGTTATGAAATAACGATAACCAGATACAATTGCTATTTTATAGGGGTCCCAAATATCAGAATGAACTAACATAAAAGGAGCAGAGCTCCGGGTACAATGAGGGGAAACGAGGAACGATTTTGTTTCCCCAGAATACATGAATCACAGGAAAAAACTTTAAGTAAAACATCAGGAAGTGCCTTCTGGAGAACGGGAAGCGGAGCATGCCCAAGACACCGATGTCAGTCAACTGAGGAGACGGAGGAGAGAATGCTTGGTATCTAGCACAGACACATGTAACATACATAATATCTGGTCTACTAGCAGTGAGATATAATAGAGAGCAATTTATTCCTCTATACAAAGACTCATCTACAGGTTTACCTGCATCATCTTTGCATATATGCATACTTGTTCCCATAGGAGTTCTCATGGTGGAGGATGATTCCATACCATACTTCTTAATTAACTCCTTGGTGAACTTAGACTGGGATATGGACAAGCCATCTTCAGTCTGTCTTACTTGGAGTCCCAAGAAGAACTTAAGTTCCCCCATACTGCTCATTTCAAACTTCCCTTGCATAAGTTTGACATACTTCTTGAAAAGGTTGTTCTCAGTAGACCCAAAAATTATGTCATCTACATAGATCTGAACTAAGATTATCTTACCTTTAGATTCCCTTAGGAATAGAGTTTTGTCTATTTTACCTCTTGAGAATTTGTTCTCAATAAGGAAAGTAGACAGGGTTTCATACCAAGTCTTTGAGGCTTGCTTTAACCCATACAATGCTTTCTTAAGTCTATAGACATAACTAGGTTTAAGAGAATCTACAAAACCTGATGGCTGCTCTATATAGACTTCTTCTTTTAGATCACCATTTAGGAATGCTGATTTCACATCCATTTGGTATACCTTGAAGCCTTGATATGTTGCATAGGCAAAGAACATCCAGATTGCTTCCAGTCTTGCTACTAGAGCAAATGTTTGATCAAAATCTATTCCCTCTTTCTGCCTGTATCCTTTTGCAACCAATCTTGCTTTGTTCTTCACAATAACTTCATTCTCATCCAACTTGTTCCTAAAAATCCACTTTGTACCAATGATGTTGTGGTCTTTTGGTTTAGGAACTAACTCTCAGACCTTGCATCTTCTAAACTGATTAAGCTCCTCTTGCATAGCATTAATCCAGTATTGGTCTTGGATAGCTTCTTCAAATTTATTTGGCTCCAGTTGAGATAGATAACTTGAGTGCAGGACTGTATTCAGATTTTTGCTTCTGGTTTGCACTCCTTGTCTTGGATCACCAATTATCTGATTTGCTGGATGATCCTTTAGATGTCTTACAGCTAGAGGTAAACTTCCTTCTGGCTGAACACCTCTAGTTTCTTCATTATGCTGCACCTCTTGGTTGTCATCAGCTTTTAGAGAGTCTTGTACTCCCCCTGTACAGTAGCCATCATTTTCCAATCATTCATCTGCAGTTGATCCTTCTGCAATGGAAAACTTGTCCATTATATTGCTTATACCTGTTGGACTACATGAACTACAAGGCAACTCACTGTTGATTAATCTAGTTTCATCAAATACAACATGTACAGATTCTTTTACAACCTGTGTAATCAAGTTGTAGACCCTATAAGCCTTACTATTGATGTTGTACCCATCAAATATCCCATCTTGGGATTTGGCAGCAAACTTAGTTAGATAAGACTTGCCATTGTTAAAGATATAACACTTCCAACCAAAGATTCTAAAATATGATAAATTTTGTTTTCTACCTTTCATGTGCGGCAGTAGGGTTAGCCTTCCCCTTGAGACTTAATTCCTCCATTTTTCTAGACATGACTCCCAATTGGGTTGAGATAGCTGTGTAGGGATCAACCTCATAAATACCAGCATCCCTCCTAAATGCACCTCTTTTATCACCCCACTGGGCATTCAGTGCGTCTAACTTCCTCATAATATCTCACATTTTCTCCTCGGTTTTCCCCATCATAGACCCTCCTGCAGCAGAATCGATATAAACACGTAAACTTTGATTAAGAGATCCATAAAAAGTGTTCACGAGGGTCCACAAGGGAACCTCGTGCTAAGGGCATTTCCTCAGAAGATCGTTAAACCGTTCCCAAGTCTCAGCTAGGAATTCTTGATCACGCTGCCGGAAAGTAGAAATTTCTTTTGTAGCTGCTAGAATTTTCGCGGCAGGGAAAAACTTATTCAAAAAAGTACTTTTAAGTATAGCCCAAGTGTTGATAGACCCAGGCGGGAGGGAGTAGAACTAGGATTTGGCCTTCCCTTACAGTAATGGGAAAAGCCGCATCCTAATGGTTTCATTCGAAACCTCATTGATTCTAAATGTGTCACACGCCTTAGTGAAATTATATAGATGCAAGAAAGAGTCCTCTAGAGGCAAACCAGAAAACCGAACAATGTGTTGAAGCATATTGGGGATAGCAGGCTTGATCTCAAAATGTTTATTTGTGATGGACGGACTCAATATGGGATAAACGCCACCCATGGTGGGGGCAGTGCACTCCAACATTGTGTGACACGCGACTGCACCACTTCATGTTCATCCTCATTGGGATTTGGAGGTGGAGGAAATTTCACTGGAGGGTTCATTGGAGGGTTTTGAGCGTCCATGATCCGAGCTTGCTCTCTTCTCAGGTTTCGCAATGTACGCTAAATTTCAGGATCAAAAGGGATAAGCTCACCCTGGATCCTCTCCAGAATCACAACCAAACAACTTTTAAAGTAAATAATTAAAAGTGGAAAACAAAAACATAATTCAGAAAACGGAAATCAGAAGGCAATGAAGTCAAAAACAACGCGATATGCAAATGAATGAAAAACCCTCATCATATGATTTTCTCTCAAGACAACACACGTGCTGTGTTCCCCGACAACGACATCAAAAACTTGATGACGATCTCGCCAAGTGCACCGATCACACAAGTAATATAAAGCGGGAATAAATTCCCGAGTATCAAATCTCACGTGAAACACGGCGGAGTCGAGATATCTGTTGAGAAAATCTAGTTATGAAGATCTTGGCGGTAAGCGTTGAATCAATTGGGGGTTTCCTGCAACAAAAGCAAAAAGGAAAACTACACTAAGGGTACGGGTCGTCGTCACCCATTCTCTCACACCACGGGTCGCTTTCACCGCTTCGCTCTCATAACCATAAAGGAGGGTCGCAAACACCTCTTCTCTCTCGCTTTGCTATTGCAAAGCCCGCTCTCTCAATCACTCACAAACTCAACTCAAGCACAATGTCACGACCTTGCACGAGGACAAGTTCGTGACAACAAGCTCAACAACCAAAACAAGCTTGACTCACAAACATCATCTCAACAAGAATACAAACAAGAACAAAGCACTTCACAATCCAAACCATCCACAATAAAAAGTAAACCCACCTACACCAAATGATCATGGTGTATAGAATGATTTAGAATCTACCACATAATAAGAGTATCAAATACTAAAGAGAAAATTGGAGAAATACAAGTTACCAATCATCAATACAAAAGGGAAAGAGACACTCTTCCTCGGACTTGTAAGAGGAGCTAGACTTGGTCCTCCAGCTCCTAAAACTCCTCGGCTACCTTCCGAGATACGGGATAGAGTTGTTGCCTCCTTCTAGTCCTGTTTTCTCTCCATGTTCTTCCGCCTCCACGTCCATGGCCAACTTCAAGTTCTAAAACACTTTGTGAGGTTGAAAAAGGCTTAAGGCGAACCCCGGGTGTTCGCGAGAGAAAACTAACGAAAACGATGCTCCCGGTGCGATCCTTCGAAATAAATAGCGAAGTTGCATATTTATAGACTGCCATAAAATAAACTCACGCATGATTGTGCGCTTGTATATGCACGGTCGTGCGTGAAGAAATGAAAATTACGCTGGAAAAACCAGGATCGCCCTATCAGCAGCATCAAGGATCGTGCAAGAACAAATTCACACAATCGTGCACCGAATGCACGATTCCGTCATTTTCAAGGGGGTTCTTAGGAAAAATCAGAAATAACACGCGCAATCGTGCGCTGTGTGTGAGTACAAATGCACTAGACAATGCGGTTATACAGGGGGATCAAAGCTCTGCCTGCTCGTGAGGAAATGGATGATCATGCGTGAGTTAAACACACGGGCAGGAGCATTTCCTTATTAAACTTAGCCAAAATCATCCCAAGACCCACCGCAGCTGCTACACGATGTAATTAAACGATACAAACAACATATAGATAATAAAAAACATGAATGAGAGGGAGAGGTGATTACTCTCATGCATGAAATGCAGTAAAAATCACTTAATCTAGCTAGAAAACGCTCACATGATGACTTTGGTGAATTTGAATGATGCCATGAAATATATTAAAAATGAGCTGATGTGACCATACATCTAAGTTAGATGAGCACCTAAAAAACTATATGAAATTCACTCGTCACTACGCGCTGCTCCTTCCAGTGGTTGATCCTTTCCGCTACGCCTCTGCTTCTTGCCGACAACGTCGATCCCTCTCGTTATCCCGCTTGCTGACAGTTTCCCCGCTTCTCTCTGCCAACACTGTTCCATCTCGTGATCCCTCAGTGTCCCCTCTAACAGTGTCTTCTTCCTCGCCGTTGTACCCCTTCCATTTCGCGACATCCGCGCACCTCGAATCTTCCGCTATAGTCGTGCCTCTGATGTTCTTCTCTTCCCGATTCTTCCCCCTGTAGCTACGACGCTGCTCCATTGTTTTTCTCGAGTTGCTCTATTGGTTCTCCAACCGACGAATTCACTTTCTACTACACCACTTGCTCGTTTCCTCACATGCATGTCCCAAGACTGTGCTCTATGGTGCACTCAGATGCAACCACACCTCAGTCTCCTATAGATTTGGCCATTTCCCGCCGCCTTGATGCTCACAAGGCATCCATCACTTCCCTTCAAGCTCTCATGCAGTGGATTGATGCTAAGTTTGATGCCCTTCTTACTTGTCGACCGAGTACTTGCTCTACCTCCAACACGGACTCCCCATCCATTCTCGGCACGCCTCAAGACATCTCCAAGACCCCGTTCTACCATCGGCGGGCAGCCTTCCCCCACACTTCTCCTTCGACATCCCCACCTTTAATGGCATGAATCCCTTGGGTTGGATTGCGCGTGTAGAGCAATTCGTTGAGATACATCACATTCCCGATGCCCACAGGTTCCTGCGGTTCTTGTCGGCATGGAAGGGTTGCCTTTCCATTGGGTCCACTGGCTACAACAGAACAACCCTGCCCTTTTTTGGTCGGAATTCTAACAGGACATCATCCTCTGCTACAACATTTGCTACTCCGGGACATTCGTGGAATGTCTGCGCGTGTTTGTCAATCGGTCCTCTTTGACGACTACATTGATGAGTTCATTGCATTGGCCTTACATGTTCAGGGCCTATCACAGGGGATCCTTCTTGCAGGGGATCCTTCTCACATTCTGTCCCGGACGATTACTAATGCCATGGATCTTACGCGCTTGGTGGAAGCGGACTTCAATGTCACCTCCGTCAACACCGTTTGTTTGCACCCCCACCTTTCCGACAACCACCACAGCTGCATATCGTTGTTCCTCCGCATGTCAGACCACCTTCATGCCTGCTCTTGCCACCGACCACCTCCTAGATGACCAACCATGAGTATGTTACGTCCTCGACCGAGTGGTGGCCGAAGGCGGAGGGGATACTACGGAGCTGGAATCACGATTGTCTAGGGGGGCTTGCTCGGGAGGAGAGGGCTATCAAAATCTCACACAAGGTAAGGAGGAGACTAGAATATTTCTTGGATAACAAAACAAGACCCAAGGGGTCCCTTAAATAGACATACAAGTGGAAAAATAGTAAATAATTCTAATACTTGTACTTACTTAAAACTAAGCGATAATAAGACCGAACAATAACACTAGATGATAAATTTAAACCCTATGATAATAATTGGACACGAAGCCCATAACATCTTTCTGGATGTGCAAAAAGAGTTTGACCCAAGCTCAAGGGAGATCGACGAAGGTGCCCACTCACTCTACCCCTTCGTCATCTGAGTCCTCAGAGTCCTCCACGTGCAAATAAAAAAGTGTTTGCACCGATGGACGTGAGTAAACTTCTTGTCGCAGTTAAAACATAGCCCCATGCGCGCTCGTCAAACATTTATGTATGAGAGACGACGAATCACTGCAGATTTTGGGTGCCCTCGGCACGTCCCTTCGGAATTCCTGAGCTGGTGGGGATGTAGGCTTCCTGCGCTAATTGAAGTCGACAGTCGCACAATCTTGCTAAGCTCATAGCAGTCACCAAGTCCCAAGGACCTCAAATTCGATGTTCAAACGTAGCCAATCGCGTAGCCCGACGGTAAAGATGACCTGCATCTCATGGGAATCATCACGTGCGCCTGAAGAAGCTGAAAATGTTCTAGATAGCCATCAATCGGCCTTGTTTAACGTAACTTCTTGAGGCCCCCGGGGGGTTACTGCGAATCGGGGGGACAAAGCGCATGTTGCAGGCGCTCTTGAATTTGCGCCTGATCAGTTCAGGATTGTCCACCTGCAAATAGGCGAACCATAAATGCGTTGTATCGAGCATATGGAAGGAGGCCAGAGTGATCCATTCCGTCACCAGTGTCTGCTGATGAAAAAAATGATCGCATCTGGTGAGGCAGCCAAAGGGTTCATCATTGCCATTTTAAGTTGGAAATGCCAACTTGGTGTAATGGGACATGATGTTTCCCTCATGTGGTATCATGGCCAAGGGATCAGGTTGAGGAAGCTGCACTGGAGGCGCCTGGTTGCAGCAAGCCTAATCAATAGGCGGAGTAGTAAAGAACATAATGGAGGCATTCAACTCATTATGCTTGTTGGTGAGGTTCCATGTCTATCCGATGACGCACTTTGGCCTTGAGAAAGCGTCCTTATATGGATCATGGATGTCATGCATGTTTGCATGAAGTAGCGAAGGCTAAAGAGCGGGTGATTGGACGGTTGGATTCCTTGGAGACGACTGAATTTGAGTTGCCGCGAGAGACGTGACGCTTCCCTATGATGAGGCACAAGAGAACAACAACAGATCCAACAACCGAAGGTTAGGCGGAATTGCGGACGCGAAAGACGAAGCCTGTCAATCAATGCAAGTAAAGAGGGGTTGCAGTTACTATTTACTGCTCGAGGGGGATGGTGCTGGAGCGTCAAAATGCACCATGCAACGCGTTGAGCAAAGGAATTAGGTCGCCCGACTCGATGAAAACAACTGTCGCTGGTGGCGGACGTCGTTGGGCTCGACGGAAAGGGCCGAAGCAGATGATATTGATGGGTGTGTGGCGTGTCGAGTAGAAGAGATTAGGTCAGAGGAAGAAGGCAACACGTTTGGACATCCAGAATGCACCATGCAACGCGTTGAACAAAGGAATTAGGTCGCTGGGCTCGACGGAAACGACTGTCGCTGGAGGCGGACGTCACTGGGCTCAATGGAAAAGGCCAAAGCAGATGATATTGCCGGGTGTACGGCGCGTCGAGCAGTAGGGATTAGGTCGGCGGAAGATGGAGCCTGTCAATCAATGCAAGTAAAGAGGTGTTGCAGTTACTATTTACTGCTCGAGGGGGACGGTTCTGGAGCGTCAAAATGCACCATGCAGCCCGTTGAGCAAAGGAATTAGGTCGCCCGACTCGACGGAAAAAACTGTCGCTGGTGGCAGACGTCGTTGGGCTCGACGGAAAGAGCCGAAGCAGATGATATTGTTGGGTGTGCGGCGCGTTGATCAGAAGGGATTAGGTCGGAGGAAGAAGGCGACACGTTTGTACATCCAGAATGCACCATGCAACGCGTTGAACAAAGGAATTAGGTCGTTGGGCTCGATGAAAACGATTATCGTTGGAGGCGGACGTCGCTGGGCTAAATGGAAAGGGCCGAAGCAGATGATATTGCTGGGTGTGTGGCGCGTCGAGCAGTAGGGATTAGGTCGGCGGAAGATGGTGATACGTCTGAACATCGCTCGGCTCGGCGAATACGGGCGACTCGTCTTGGGATATCAAAAGCTCAAGAATAAACGATGCGGTGTAAGAAGGCAAGCGACTCGTCGCTGGATGTCGTGCGGCTCGACGAAGACGAAGACCCTCCCGGTCAGTCGAAACAGAAACACTACTGTGCTTCGATGGATGTTGCCAATGTCTTCGATGGAGGTTGTCGATGCTTGTCGTGGAAACATAGGAACTGGAGGAATGTAGATCTGATACCAAGTTATGTACTCGTCGGAGTGGTTTTCGGAGGCGGAGGGAATACTACGGAGCCGGAACCGCGATTGCCTTGGCGGGGCTTGCTTGGGAGGAGAGAGCTATCAAAATCTCACACAAGGCAAGGAAGAGACTAGAACATTTCTTGGATAACAATACAAGACCCAATGGGTTCCTTAAATAGGTATCAAGTGCCAGAATAGTAAATAGTCTTAACACATGGATTTACTTAAAACTTAGCGATAATAAGATCGAACAATAACACAAGATGATAAATTATAACTCCAAGATAATAATCGGGCACGAAGCCCATAATAGAGTACAACGATCTTCGCACTAAGAGCCTCCGTTTCCGTTGTAAACATCCCTACTCCCTGACTCATTTATATGCATGTATATACAGGTGCAGTGCAAGATACTAGAAACGTGTAACAAAAAATTATGTTGCGTTTATACTGCAAATGTTAATTTTTATCCCCATTATACAAAAACATGATTTTGTTCCTGAAGTTTCTCAATGCATATGTTTAGTTTAACACTTCCTCATGGTATTGGAAAATTATCTGATGTTAAATTAATATCACTTCTCAAGATGGATTATGTTATGGGCACTAACTAGCCGCCCTAGATATATTACAAGAATAAATTACGTATTTTATCAATATCTTGTTATGTCTTTATTAATGTCATATAGTATTTTTAATCTTCTATGTGTCGAGTTTAGTGCAGGTTTCTTTATTTCATGTAAGGGTATTTTGGTACTTGAGTTCAAAGGTTGTAATCTTATTTAAAGCCCCCTTGGGCTAGGGGAATTTCATCCACAAAGTAAAATCTATTTCCTTATCTTGTATGAGATTGTGACAACCCTCCCTCCCGAGCACACACCATCTAAGCAACTGCGGTTCTGGCTCCATAGTATCCTTTATCTTCATCATCCCCTCCTCCGGACATCCTTTGACAATCTACCAACGTCTTACGACGAGCTTGGAACAACATTGGTATCAGAACGATTTGGGTCTCCTCTCTTCAACCCAATCCAGCTACATTCCCACAAAAAGTAGGCGCCTGCATCTTCATCACGGTCAGCACACACTGGATCGTCTTCCTCAAGCTCGGAATTCGCAGGATACATTTCTCAAGTTCTCTGAACTCCACTTCCTCCAACTGTTGTTCTCCTTTGCTGAGCCCCCTTGAAGGGCAGGCCCATCATGTTGATGCCAGACGATACCTCTGTCAACCCCATTGTTGATGCTAGACGGATCCTGCGAGCTCCGTCATCGTCCCTAGTGTCGACATGCAAGCTCGTTCCTCTCCACCATTTCCGTTGTTTCCTTCCTGCGCCTCTCTGCCATTTTCCGCTGCGCCACTGCCATCTTTCTGCTCATCTCCATCGTCGAGCCACACACTCCTTCCTCATTGAACACAGAGCAACTGACAGTTCTTCCTTGTTCCACTACTCCATCATCCTCACTGGTTGCCCAAAACCTCATCCTCTCGAGCCCCGTGCATGTTTCGCTTGACCACCTGCCCGAGTACCGCTATCTTAAGCCCCACGACTTCTATCCCGTGCGTGCTCCTGTTTCGCGCTCAAGGAATAAACCGTGACATCTGTAGCTGCCAACCCTACTTATATATATAAATTAATTGATTACTTATTGATAATTAATTAAGTAAATTTTTTATCCTAACAAATGGCATCTGAGATTGCCCAACAAAAATGGTTTGGATGCCACGATTCTTGCTCATAAGTCGATACTTATCCGCACCGCCATCATCGCCTTGCTCGACGACATGATAGTTGCACACAAAAGTAAACAACTTCTCATCACATGACCTGTGCCCCCACCCGATGAGGTACAAGATGTTGATATTATGACAAATCCAGCAGTCCTCCAGCAACCTTCACCTATCGTTCTCATTCAGGACACCCCGCCGCCATACCTCGATTGTGCAAAGATCGTCAGTGCCTCTCCTCTTGCAAGACAAAAAATTGATATTGTATTGAGCAGCTACCACACATTTGCGGATGATTTTCCACCCTTCCACTTGCACTGCGATGATATTTTTTGAACAAGGCAATGCTGCCCGCCATTGTTATGGCGAGTGTTTAAATAAACAACTGATCAATCGCCACTTCATACCCAGAGTCCTTATCATGGTTTCGAGCTTGAGGACAAGATCGGAGAAATGGAGGGATGATATGTTATAGACATGGGCTAGTCGCGCTAGATATATTACAAGAATACATTATGTATTTTATTAATATCTTGTCACGCCTTTATTAATGTCACATCGTGTCTTTAATCACCCATGCATCGAGTCTAGTGCATGTTACTTTATTTCTGGTATTTTAGTACTTGAATCCAAAAGGTTTTTGTCTTATTTAAAGACCCGTTGGACTAGTGGAATGTCATTGAAGAAGTTAAATCTATTTCTGTCTTGTATGAGATTGTGATAGCTCTCTCCCATGTACACCCTCCACCTAGGCAGTTGCGGTTCCGGCTCCATAGTACATCCGCCTTCGTTATCCCCGCCTCTGGCCATCCTCCGACAATCAACCAATGTCTTACGTCGAGCCCGTAACAAATTATTGTTCTCCTATTGTCTTTTTGTACAAGACCATGAAATCTTTTTGTAGTTAAATGAAAAACTTGGTAAGTTTTACTTGCATAGTGATATAAATTATCAATATTTGCGTGTTATCCATAAAATTATTTCACGATCAAGTTCCTCTACATGATTCCAGTAAAGCCAATGCGATTTTCAAGTTTTTTTGGTTGTTGTTAGGTATCGGACCCTTCGTCCTATGAACCGTTCTCATTGGGTTGATGCATTGTTCAGGGCCGACTCAAGATAGCAGATTTCGGATGGGCTGCAGAACTACAAGCACATGTAAAGAGACAAACCATGTGCGGTACCATTGATTACCTTGCACCAGAAATGGTGGAGAAAAAGGCGCATGATCAAAGTGTGGATAATTGGACCCTCGGCATTCTCTGCTATGAATTTTTGTATGGCTTCCCGCCATTCGAAGCTGAAGATCAGCACGATACGTTTAGGAGGTATGTTATATTCCCTTCCTCATATCAGTATATGCACTACTTACTCTTTTGCATGCATGAAATACCAGGATTCTTAAGGTTGATGTTGTATTCCCTTCCTCGCCTTACATCTCTCCAGAAGCAAAGCATTTAATCTCCAAGGTAAGCAGTCATTTAATTTTATGACTAATTATAAAAAAAATCCCCTCCAATTTTACATAATTACATGAACCTCCCCTCTATCTTTCAAAATTACCAAAATCTTCCCTCTAAACTTATATTACATGCACAGTAATTTTGAAAGATAGAAGGGAAATCCCTGAAATTGTGCAAAGTTAGATGGGAGATCCAGTAAATGACCCTTTAATTTACTTTCTCCAATGTAGAATGATATCTCTCTTTTATTGTTGTTTTAATGTTATTTATCTTTGTAGCTTCTAGTGAAGGATTCATCAAAGAGGCTCTCTCCACAAAAAATATTAACGCATCCATGGATTGTTGAGAATGCAGACCCTTCTGGATGTTGCAAGGAATAGAGCTGGTATCATGAGTGCTATCAATTAGTGCTGCTGAATCAATATCTAACTTCTATATGGATAGTTCCATGTTTCTGTTTTTTCGAGGCAGTTTTTGTTGTATGAAATAAAACCACTTGTTTTCTCGCATAGCTCTTGTAAATCAACTCATGATCGATCTCCTCGAGTATCACAACTAATGCCTAATATTTTGATGTCGTGTAACCAGCTAGCTCAAGTCAACCAATGTTTGAATTAGAAATCCGTCAATGTTTATACGTCTATTGCGGTATTATGATCGATAAGTTGGGAGTGTCATGAATAATGCTGAATGCTTTGATGTCGTGCAGCTAGAGCAAGTCAACCGATGCTTGAGTTAGTTATTTGTCCATGCACCAACAATTTCTTTTCACGAGACTTTCAGTAGTGCAAATTTAAATGTTAAGAGTAGGGTTGATATCGAGTTCGAGCGATTTTGGCTCGGCTCGAAATCAAAATTTTTCACTCGAACTCGGCTCGACTCGAAATGGCTCGATTCTGAGTCGGCTCGAAATCGAATCGAGTCGGCTCAAAATTGAATTGAGTCGGCTCGAAATCGAATCAAGTCGGCTCGAAATTTATGATTTTTTGTTTTTCTGAGTTTGCTCAAAATAAAATTGGGCAACCTATAAATTTAGCAAATGAAACGCTTAAAGTCTTCATTCTTTTTATTTAGGTTTAAATTTTATTATTTTTAATCTTAAAATAAGAATATATTAATAAATACATAATTTTTTAAAATAATTCGAGTTGATTCGAATCATATTTCGAGCTGATTCGAATCATATTTCGAGCGATTCAGGGCTGACTCGAAATCAGATTCGAGTCACATTGAATCGACTAAAATTGATTCGAATCAATTTTAATCGATTCCGATTCGGCTCAATTTTCGAATGATTTTCGAGCGATTTTCGAGTTTCGAATAATATGCTCAGCAACTAGGATGTACAATCTTTTTTTTTTGTCTATCGCCGGATTATGATCAATATGTTTGAGTGTCATGAATAATTGTGAATGCTTTGATAGTTGGCTTTTTCTCGAATAAAATGTTGATATCAAATTATTTTGCAAAATGTTAAAAGCAGTGGAGATTAATTTTAAGAATAGCTAATTGACTTGATAATTTATTTTAATCTTTTGTTCTTTTATATGTTTTTGAGTTTAAAATAAAAGATAAAATTGAGGGTATGGATCATGCGCCCTCAAACACATATAGGTCATACCCTTCAAATACAGTTCAATTAAGGTACGTGACAATACAAAATATTTGTACAATTTTTAGTGGCTTGAACATTGTTTTACTAATACAGTGGAAGGGAGGGAATGGAAGAGAACGGGTGAAAACAATATGCTTTTATATATATATATATATATATATATATATATATATATATAGGAAAAACTGGAAAAACGCAGGCTGCGTTTTTGGCTAAAAAACGCGGGATCCAGAAAAACGAAAAAAAGCCCTCCTGAATAGCATTTTTTGAAAAAGTGGTCAACATGAAAGTTGTAGATCTCGTCGAGATCTACAACTTTCATGTTGACCACTTTTTCTAAAAATGCTGTTTAGGGGGTCTATTTTCAAAAGGCGCGAGGGGCGCTCGACGAGATCTACAACTTTCATGTTGACCACTTTTTCAAAAAATGCTGTTTAGGAGGCCTTTTTTTCCGTTTTTCTGGGTCCCGCGTTTTTTAGCCAAAAACGCGGCCTGCGTTTTTCCAGTGCCCCCATATATATATATATATATATATATATATATATATATATATATATATATATATATATATATATATATATATATATATCATATTATAAAGAAATATGGAGGTCTGCAGATAGCATGATAGCATGAGTTCGTAATTAAGAAAAAATTAGCTGGCCTTCAAATTTCAGAGTTTTGATCATAAATCGTTGAATCAAACCAACCATCTCTCCAGACTTTTTTATAGGCCTCCTAAACCTACTCTAGGAGAGTCCTAAACCTATTTGAAATAATTTCAAAATTGGATTAATTTAGCAAAATCCACCAGCGGACCAGCAAACCCGCACGCCAGCAAGCCCGCAAGGCCGCCAGCCCACGAAAACATGCAAGCCCGCTAAAGCGATGACTTCAACAATACAGAACAACGAACTATATTTAAACCCGCGTAATCATTTTATTTAGGCAGTGTGGGACTAAACAAGCGGGTGAACAGTTCGCACGCCTGTATATATCATTATATATATAATATATATTTTATATTTTATATTACTTATAAATATTAATAATATCATTTTAATTGCCGGGGTGCGGGCGAAGCCCGCCGGGGGGCGGGCGGAGCCCGCCGTCGCCGGCCGGGTACTGTGGTGCGTGGCCATCGGGCCGGAGGCCCGTGCCTGTTACTCGTGTGTGTGTATATATATATATATTATATAAAACAATAGTCATATCTTATAAGTCACACCACACTTTTATTTTCAGCCACCAGATCATAACAATTCTCAATTTCCACCGTTGGATCTTAACTCTATTCATAAAATATCAAAAATATCATCCCGTGCTTCCATAACCCCTTTCCAAAGCCCGTGCTTCCCCGAATCCTCTTCTCCACGCATAACTCTCGCGAGGCTGCTTTTCCAACCTTTCTCAGCGCCTCCCCTCTGCCTCCCCTGCGTCTCTCCTTCATGAGGCTTGCAAGGGACTCTAGGAACCACTCCAAGCCCCAGCTCATGAAAAATGGAGCCAACATGGAATTTTTGACTGTTTCATCGTGCATGAGCTCCAGAATGTGGCTTTACCAAGCACACAAATTTCTCTGATGGGATTTTATTCCACCAAAATGAAGTAAAAAACAACCAAACAAATGGCGGTAGTTTGCGGAGAGATTGGTGGCTTGAAGAGGGAAAGATTGGTGGTCGAAATCATAATTTTGAAGACTCTTACAAGCCGCATGAAGGGGATACGCAGGGGAGGCGGAGGGGAGGCGCTGAGAAAGGTCGGAGAAGCAGCCTCGCGGGAGTTATGCGTGGAGAAGAGGAGTCGGGGAAGCACAGGCTTTGGAAAGGGGTTATGGAAGCACAGGATGATATTTTTGATATTTTATGAATAGAGTTAAGATTCAACGGTGGTAATTGAGAATTGTTATGATCTGGTGGCTGAAAATAAAAGTGTGGTGTGACTTATAAGATATGATTATTGTTTTATATAATAAAGTTATATATATAGGGCAGAACTGTTTTATATAATCTTATGCGCACTATTTTATATAAGCACATTACACACTAAATCTGGGCCGTCTATAATCATTCGTGATTTCCACGATTTCCGTCTATTTCCGCATTTCCCGCTGCTTCTTTGTGATTTCTGGCGACTTTCGCCCAAAATTTGGCCGGCGATGATATGTGCAGGAGATTTTCCAGCACTCCAGGGGTAGGGCGCGAGCGAACCAAGCTTCATCCGGCGACTTCATCTCCTCCACTGCGCATCCAGGGCGGAACTGCAGATCGCCATTTCCGGCGACCGGATCACCTCCAACTTCCTATCTACCAGGTTTTCCAGCACTCCAGAGGTAGGGTGAGAGCAAACCAAGCTTCCTCCAGCGACTTCATCTCCTCCACTGTGCATCCAGGGCTGAACTGCAGATCGCCATTTCCGGCGATTGAATCACCTTCAACTTCTCATCTACCAGGTTTTCCAGCACTCCAGAGTTAGGGCGAGAACAAACCAAGCTTCCTCCAGCGACTTCATCTCCTCCATTGCGCATTCAGGGCGAAACTGCAGATCGCCATTTCCGGCGATTGGATCACCTCCAACTTCTCATCTATCGCTCTTGCAATTCAGAAATGAGGCCAAATTGATGATTGTTGCGCTAGTTTGACCGCTGCTTCTCTGCAAGCCCATATGCTCTAATGACCATCCAATATCAGAAACATAACAATAACAGAAAATTACATTACATGACTGGTCCAAAAAAAATACCTTACATGGCTGAGATTAATAGGTTTCTCTGCTGCTCTAGCAATGCTGTCTAAAATCATAAACATTAACAAAACACAGAATAACAAAAAACAACATTACATGGCTGGTCTAGCAATACTGTCTAACATCAGTTTGACACACATTACATTCAGAAATATAACTATGCAAGGTAAATTATACTTGGCTGGCCACAAATTGAATAGCATCAACAATCCCAGTTGCTAGTCCCAGTTTCATACAAAGCAACTATGCAAGTTAATCCCAGTTGAATAGCCCCGAGCTGAGTTACTTCTTGAATTTACAAGGCACTGCGAAAAAAACAATTAGCAAAAGCCCCGAGCTGAGTTATTTCTAGATTTTGATTAACTAAAGAAAAATCAAACCTTTTTTTTGGACAATTGCGACTGTCATGAGTTATTTGTTCTCCACATGTTTTGCAATGTCTTGCGGTTTTAATTCTTTTCTCAATTAATATTCCCTTTCCTCCCTTAATTCTCTTTCCGCTACCTTTTGTTTTTGAATAGTTAGGTAGCAAAATATCAATGCTAGTGGGAATACTTGATTCACAATATGAAGGACATCTACTGTTATTCGCCGACTCAAGCCTTTTTTTTCCCAACTTGTTCCAATATTTAACAAATCATTTAAAGCTTCATCATCTTCTTTTTCAATTTCCATGCATCGGAATAGTTGTGACCATACATTGGAAATTAAAAGTCTCCTTCGCTCTTCCTCGGAAATTTATGTCACCCCTCCAATTTTTGCTTCATGTCTAGGTGTTCTGGTCCACCTCTTACAAATATAATATGATGGCAGCTCATTGACCCCCTGACATTTCCAAATAATAATAATATGGCGACAATGAATGCCTTGAGTTTTGTATATTTTGCAATCACAAAATGTATTACTTAAACTGAATAGAATTTCTATCTTTGTAATTGGGATTGCAAGAGTCAATTATTGTGAAAACTGTTCGCTCTTCATCAATTTTCTTTGAATTTTTGATCATACAACCAACACAAGCACTCCATAATTCATCTTGGGATTGATAAAAAGTAGAATGTTTATATATTTCACTAGCACTCCTTTCTAACCATAAGCCGATTTTCAACTTTGGCTTTCCATATAATGTGTCATGATTTACTTTAAGATCTTTCTATCATTGTGCATCCATAGCACTATCAAATCTAGAAATAAATTCAAGCAAACTCAATTTATTGTTTACGAAATGATTGAAAAATGAATTTTCACTTTCAGATCTGGATGTGGTTCGTAATAAGCCAGATAGTAACATTTCTTTCAAATAAGCTAGAATCCACATTGAACGGAGATCAAACATATGCGCTAACCAATCATTTTTGGTTAAACCATAATCGTCTATAATAGATATCCATGTTGTCTCAAACTCTTCAATAGTTTCTGAATGCCAAACACAAGATTTCAAACGGCTTTGAAATGAGATGTCTGAGTTTAGATTCCCACCAACTTTTTCAGATAGTTTTTTCATTATATGCCACATACAAAATCGATGTGTGGTAGTTGGAAAACACTTGACTATAGCACTTCTAATTTCAGGGTCTTGATCAGTCATAATTAGTGAAGGTTTGTTACCACTCATACAATCATTGAATTTGTCAAACAACCACTCAAATGATTCAGATTTTTCATCAGCTAAGAAGCCCGCAGCGAAAGTAATATATAATCTATGATTATTAATTCCAGTAAATGGTGCAAAAATCATAGAATATTTATTTGTACTGTAGGTTGTGTCAAATGATAATAAGTCGCCAAATAAAGAATAATTATATCTAGCAGTGCTATCTGACCAAAAAACATGTTTCAAATGTGCATCATTATCTAGCTCGAAAAGCATAATAAAATGAAGGATCTCTTTATTTTTGAATTTCAAAATTATGAATAAACATATGAGCGTCAGAGTCTCCGATAAGGGCCTTCAAATCTCTGGCATAATTTTTAGCATCTTGAATGGTAAATCCAACATTAGCATATCCTCCAACCTGCTCTTTTATTATATGAAATGCTTGCGATGGTCCAATGTTCACTCGATCTAAAGTGGAAAGCAAATTCTTTTGAACATTGCCCACCTTTCTGTTTGACCGTAAAAAATGCTTTTTACTGGGTGTGGAAAGTTCATGAGTATGACTTTCTTGAAAAGTAAACACTTTATATTTATTTTCTCCAATCCTCTTAACACCAACAGTAGCTTTACAACCCTCTCTGGTAATTGTTCTTTTTCTGCTTAACTCTTTTCCAGTCTCAGTGCTTTCTAACAACTGTTTCTTAGACTTACCACCTTCCTTTGAACAGACAAAATATTTATAAATTAACTCACCTTGTGTGTCCTTTTTACAAGTCCAACTACGAACACTAAAACCAATAGTATGTGCATATATTTTATAGCAATCAACAAATTCTTGGATTGAAGTAAATATACGACCTACGAAGGGCTTAAGCTCATTATCACATGTTGGTACTATGTCTAAGTACTTATCAGTTAAACCTGTTTGATCTTCCATTTCGTTCCTACACCATAAAAAAAGAAATTGGGTAATACACTTTAATTTATTTCATTCCTGCAAGACATTTGGGATTCCATAGCACTATCATCTGACAAATATGTGTAAATAAATTGAAATCTAAACTTAAGAAAATAGATCAGTTTTAGTTAAAAATAAGAGCAGTAGTGCTTTGCTAAGCACAAAATAAAAAGTCTATATTTCATTCAGCATAGATGGTTATGTTCAAAATGTGAAGTGATTATCTTGAAGATGGCAAGAATGTAGGAGGTCAGTTCCATAAATTGAATTTGGGTGCAAAAAAATTGCAACCTTTTTCTCTTATACCCTAAATCCTAAAAAAAAATATCTTGGAACAACAATATAACAATAGATTTCCGAATATCAAAATCTCCACTACATAGATTACATTTCCCAGAGCTTTTAATTGTACAATCTATACCTAAAAATCTAGAAATAAATGTGTTGCTTACTTCCTCCCTACCGGTGCTTCTGTCCTACTAGTGCTTCAGCCCTACAACCACATTCGACAGGGAAGGAAACATCAAATTGTGGTTTCCTTCCGCCCTACCGGTGCATAGAGGAGATGAAATCGGGAGTAATCGCTTGCTGCTTCAGCCCTACAGCTGCATTCGACAGGGAAGTAAACGGCGAATCGAGGGCTGCTTCTGCCCTACCGGTGCGTGGAGGAGATGAAGAAATCAGGCGTAATCAGGGGATTGCGATTAAAGTTTCAATGGCCTGGATTTTGTGCGTAATGAGCGTATATATTTTGTCCGTATAAGACAAATTCCCTATATATATATATATATATATATATATATATATATATATAAATTGACTACTTTCCTCCTCGGCGGAAAATTTCTGCATCCAAATGCGCTCTCCAGCGAATCCCTCCCGTGGCGCAACCTTTCTACCTTCAGACGGCCCCTTTCTCCCTCCCGGCAGTGAATCTCTCCTTCGAGATATTGAAGCTGAGAACGAGATATCGGACCATACATTATGCACTCACGATCTACCTCCGGCAGCGGCAGCCCTTTCCCACCCGACAACACCTTTCTCCCTCACGGCGGCCCTCTCTCCCACACATGTGAGATCTCTCCCTCCGGTGAATCTATTGGATCTTTCCTTCCCGATTCCATCAGATCTTTCCCTCCAGACAGCTCTCCCTCCCTCCCACGATGACTCTATTTCTAATGAAGTAAGTGATTTATAGGAAATTCGAACATATATTCTGTCATTTTTTAAGATGCATTCCCACGATGACTCTATTATTCAGGGTGCCTCCAAGATATGTGATTTATAATTTCTCGCTGAACATTCTTGTCAGTCTGAATGCAAGATTACAATCTATGTAAAAAATAATGTACGTTTCAGTAGGTCACAATGACAACCTTAAGAAGAAACTCAAATCCAATGTTCAGTGGTGGTTGGACATGTAACAACAAATTCAATTCAAACAGAAGAAAGTTTCAAAAACAATTAGAGTGGGAGTCTGGGTAGGTCATTTGGTCAATGCCAGATAGATGTTAGGGTTAATGGTTTTATTATTATTATTATTATTTTAGTGGTAATATTGTTTGGATTTATGTTAGGGAGTGACCTTGGATGAAAGTGAGCCCTTTACTGGTGAAACAAAGAAGAAGCTTGTTGAGGTAATTTTTGCAATTCTTTATACCCTTATGTAGTATTATTTGTTTTAATAATTCTTTTTTTTGTTTATGTAGAACCATGATGAGTTTGAAGCATGTAAAACAATCGAAGGATAGATATTTATTTCTGTGGAAAAATTTGAAAATTTCTATAAAAACTATGCACACCATATTGGATTTAGTGTACACAGTTCAACTGCTATAAATAAATAAAAATAATGAACTACAATATAAATATTTTTTAAGTGCAAAAGAAAGGTTTACAGTTGAGAAAAACCATTATGACTGGGCAATGATCAATGCAAAAAGTTATTCATTACAAGAGTTGGTTGTAATGCAAGTGCTAGTGTTAAGAGGACCAATGATGAAAAATGTCTTTTCACTTTTCATGAAGAGCATAATCGCACACTATGCACTCCAAGAAAAATACATTTTAAAGATCAAATCCAAAAGTAATAGATGTACAGAAGAATTTTTTAAGATGAAATTATCAGAATACATTAGGCAGGGTAAATATAGGTCATACACAGACATTTCACATAATGAAAGAACAAGTTGGAGGGTATGAAAATGTTGGTTTCACTTGCTTAGATGCCATGAATTATGCCATAGGCCTCAAAGAATGGATTGCTGATTCTGATGCTAAAATATTGATACAAAACTTCAAGAAAATACAATAACAAAATCCATTATTTTTCTATGCATATGAATTAGATGTTGAAGATCATTTGAAATGTGTGTTTTGATATGATAAGATTGCTAGAAATAATTATTCTGTGTTTGGTGATTTGCTTTTTATACTACATGCAATACAAATAAGTATTCAATGATTTTTGTGTCAATTATTGGACTAAATCATCACATATTATATAACCTTTGGTGCAATACTTCTTGCTAATGAAAAGACAATAAATTTTCTGGTTATTTGAGAAATTTTAAGAATGTATGTGAGACAATGTACCAGTATTGATTGTTACTGAACAAGACCCTGCAATAAGTGCTCTAGAAAAATCATTTAAAACTACCAAACACCGATTTTGTATGTGACATATAATGAAATAAACTGTTTGAAAATTTTGGGGATAGTTTAAATGCTAATACAGACTTTCAAAGATGCTTCAATACATGTGTATGGAATTCCGAGACACTGGATGAGTTTGAAACAAATTAGAATGTTAAAATATTTAATTTTGAATTATCAAATAATGATTGACTATTATACATGTTCAAGTTTCGCTAAATGTGGATTCCAACACATTTACATGATATAACTTTATCAGGTTTATTGCAAACACCTAGATCGGAAAATGAAAACTCATTCTTTGAAAACTTTATGAACAACAAATTAGGCTTAATTGAGTTTTATTTAAGATTTTACAATGCAATGAAAGCTCAAAGGCTGAGAGAATTAAAAGATTAGCATGACATATTAAATGCAAAACCAGATAGAAAAACAAACTTGATAATCGAGAAACATGCAAGTACATTATACACAAATAAGAACTTTTATATATTCCAAGAAGAATCATGGGCTTCATGTATAGGTTGCGGGGTGAAAAGATCTTGGGAACACAATGATTCATGCATATTCATTATTATCGACAGTTATAATCCAAATGATAAGTATAGAGAAGTTGTTTACAGTTCGTTGAACAAAACTTGTAGCTGAAAAATATTTGAAACCCAAGATATTCCATGTCGTCATATATTATTAGTTCTGAGAGGACAAGAAATCAATGAACTGCCAACTTATTGCATAGCAAATAGATGGAGCAAAATGGCTACTAGCAATCCGATCTTTCAAACTTTTATATATTCCAAGAAAAATTATGGGCCTCATGGCCTGTATAGGTTGTGAGGTGAAAAGGTCTTGAGAACTCAATGATTCATGCATATTCACTATTATTGACAATTGTAACCCAAATGATAAGTACAAAGAAGTTGTTTACAATTCGTCGGACATAACTTGTAGCTATAAAATGTTTGAAACCCAAGATATTTCATGTTATCATATATTGTTAATTCTGAGAGGATAATGAATCGATAAACTACCAACTTATTGCATAACAAATAGATGGAGGCTACTAGCAATCCAATCTTTCAAATATATGAAAAGTTGTTTGTAGGACTTTCAGAAAGTGAGCGCGGAAAAAATTGATTTCAAGCACATATACTCAACTATCTCAGTGTATGGAACTTGCCAAATTATGAGATGAAACTTTGATTGATTTAAGAAATTGTGCCTTGAGTTGGGAGAATTGAATGTGTGGAATTTTTGGTTGCGATGAAATAGATTTCAATTTTGCTTCATTGCACGATTCACAAATCCCAAATCCCAAACCAAATCGAAATATTTTCACCATATTGTGTAAAAACAAAGGGTAGCGGTAAAAGATTGAAAAGTGGAAAGGAGAAATCCATTGAAATAAAACAAAACGCCACCCGTCTATACAGAAATTGTGGGGAGCAAGCTTTAAATGATAGCCATAATTGTTCAAATAAATAAACATCATAACATGTAAGTTAAATATACCTTTTTCATATCTACTATATTCTATTTTGATTTTACTAATATTTTTTATTGTTCTTTTTTCATTTGTAGGCATAGAAATAGGCCTTAAGGAAAGCATTTAGTCTTCACCATGAAATATGATTTTTTTTTGCAGGTATTATGGAATTTGGAAAGCAACTTCTGAATTTTATTTATTCGAAAAGCAAGGTTTGAGTGGATGTCTGCTCCTAGGGAGATTATGATAATTATGCTTTCTTTATTGTGTGCGTGCAAAAATCAAAGTATGATGATGCTTTGGAGCTCCTCTTGATGTCTTTACATTCATTCTGCATTGTACTTGTAGAGAGAAATGAAAGGTGTATTTTATTCTTTCACAAAGGGGCATTATATAGGAAATACAACAAGATACCCAACACCGATAGGCGGTGTGGGACTAAACTCAACAATACAAATACTACTAACTCTAGCACTCCCTCTCAAGCTGGATGGGAAACCTACAGCTTGAACACAACATAAAACCGAAGGTAAAATAAGGTTGGCAACATGGGATAAAACATCAGCCATTGAGTCCCAACCATATGTCACCGGGAATACTACAACCGGGCAAAGTCCACACGACGTTGGTCCACAAACTGACCATGATCACTCTGGATACACTCATAGCTGAAACTAGGTTAACCAAGAATGCCAAACCATTCCTACCACCAAGTGAAGAAAAAAATGGGGAGACACACACAACAAACAAAATCAACCTGGGGCCATGTGTGACTAAGGCAAAAGTCAGGAAAGAGGCATCCGAGTCGCCGTTATCACAAACACTTCCCCTCACATGGAATATGTGCAAGAAGGCATAGACTATGCCTGGAGGCCGTGATGTACACTCCCCCTCACATAGAACACATGCATGTGTGGGACCCTCATCGGGTACATGAACGCAGATCACGTGGAGGAAGGTTGAAATCAAAAGAGATGCAAACAACAACCCAACAACAACAAACAACTAAAAACAAAAACAAAACTACGGTAGCACCATCAACAATGAGTGAAGGGGGCAACAAGATCCATATCCCTGGCGAGCGGAAAGACAAGGCCAAAAGAAGGTGTGCCGGAGAGAAGCATCGGCAGAGGAACTCGACTAGAAGATAGGAGCAGTGGCCCGCAGTAAAGCAGAGCACAGTACCTGTGCGGAGAAGCAACGACAGGGAAGACCTGGCTCTGGAGGAGGAGGCGCGACGATAATAGGAGGAGCAGAGGACGGGGCCCTCATTGACGGGAGAAGCAGCGCGCAGAGGGGACAATATCAAGAGAGGAGCAGTAACAAGCTATGGCAGGGTTGCTGATGATGACCAGCGATATAGAAGATGCCATTATTGAGTTGAAGACGCCAAGGAAGAAGATGTAGGGATCTCTGATACGATGCAGAGGGGTGCTGACGGGATCAGCGAGAACCGGCGCTGACAAGAGTTGCTCAAGGTACAACAAGAGAAGAAGAAGAAGAGAGCCTAATGGGAGAGGCTAGAACCAGACAGAGCCGTCGATGAAAACAGAAGGAGTCATCGAGGACGCAGGCGGAGCCGTCGATAGAAGCATACGGCGGAATTAGGCGAGATCGGAGCCACTCCTGTAGACGAGATCAGAGATCGATTTCGTCGACAGTAGCGGGAGCGGCGGGCGTGAGCCCTAGCAATGCACGGAATTGGAAGCACGGGTCCGAGGGGAAGGAACAGTGGCCGAAAACGGAATCGTGAAAGAAAAAAAAGGTTTATTTTAGGTCTCAGATCGATGTTCTGATACCATGTAGAGAGAAATGAAAGGTGTATTTTAGTCTTCCACAAAGGGGCATTATATAGGAAATACAACAAGATATCCAACACCGATAAGTGGTGTGGGACTAAACTCAACAATACAAATATTACTAACTCTAACCATACAAATGATTTTGTTGTTTATAATAGTTGTTTTGTAGTTATATATTATATAAATTCTTATATTTGTGATCAAATGTTACTTGAATTTGATGTATTCCTTAGATGACATGGTTGGAGAATGAGTATTCGTGGGTGATTCTGATGTTTGGTGATGGGGTAATGGAATATGTTTGCTTTTTGCAGCGTTTGTCCTTATACAATGTGAACTAAAGCTTGGATCTTGTTTACAAACCGCTGCTGCTTTGAAGCTTCACAATTTTTCCCAGCAGTGGTGGCCGGCGGCTGCGGTCTCGGCGACCATATATATGTATATGTGTGTGTGAACTAAAGCTTGGATCATGCTTTGAAGCTTCACCATTTTTCCCAGCGAGGGGGTTTGACATTCGTCGTGAGCGACGACATTCAGCGGGGCTGCGACATTGGCCACTGGGGTTTGACCACACACACACATCAAAGTTTGTATTTTCATTTTAAACAATTTATCAATGTTTTATTCAATTTTAAGCCTAGTTTACTTTATTTTGTGTTCTCAGAGCTCAGGTGAAGTCGTGGAGCAATTGCAACAATTTGGTGTGAGAATAGTTAAAATTTAAAGTTGCACGCCATCAGATCGGGGTGTGACCTGAGGGTGTGTACTCTAAGTTCACTCCCTTAGGACAATATAACAAACAGTGGCCCAGTTTTCAGTTTCTAGGTTACATGCCCATAGGTGAGGGTGTGACCTAAGGATGTGTACCCCATATTTATGCTCCCTAGCTCTCCATCTAGCTGTGACACTCCACCAACCCAGATTAAGATTACTCACCCTTAGTCAGGGCGTGAACAAGGGCATTACTGCTCCAGTAATAGTAAAACATCTAACATTCACCCCATGACCATGTATGTTCAACTTACATAGTTACACGCCCTTGGTCAAGGCGTGTTCAGCAAAGTTATAACGAAAAATGGCGTTTTTACAGCCCGTGTGTCTCTAGTTAAATTTGATAGTTTTCTTCAGTTAAACGCCCTAGGTTAGGGCATGACTGACGGCGTGTACTTTAGAACTTTTTAACTAAAATATAGAGGTTTATTCTATGAGTCCATCATCTAGTCCCTGCCTTAGATTGGATCATCTCAGCTTGGTTTATGAACATTTATCATTGTATTTTCTTCTTGCAACTTTCATTTCTAATTTTACAATTTCAATTCCTAGTGTAATCTCTACTTTCTAAGCAATTGTTATTTTTTATTACGTTATTGAAATCGTCTCTTTCAATTCTATGCCTTTTCTTCCTTAGATTTATAATTTCAATTACATTTGTGAATTTTTATTCACAAACCAACTTTCCAATTTGCCGATAAAATAGTTGAATATAGTGAGTATAAGTACTCGACAAGTCTGATAGAATATGGTACTTGATATTCCTAATTATCCTACGCTATATACAATAGGTACACTTCTTATAGTTTGTAGAATTTGAAAAGTATAACCTATCTAAATTTTATGTATCAAGTTTTTGGCACCGTTGTCGGGGAGTTTTTGTTGATATTATGAAAACAAAAATTATATTACTTTAATCATTTTTTTCATTTTTAAAAGTTCCAAAAAAAATTTTATGTTTTTATTTTTAGTGTATGACCCGAGAAAATCCATTAAATCTTTTTGATTTGGATCCAAAAATTGAGTAAATCATTTTAGGATGCTTATGATTCCAAGTAACCACTTCTCATGATTTGATTGAGTTATACGTTGGTTTCATTTTCTTTTCCTACCATGGATGCAACCAAAACAAATGTTGTGGAGCAAAGGACTATGTCCCGTTATACTAGAACAAACTTGGAGGGAACAAGATCAAGTATTGTTCATCCCACAATTGTGAACAACAATTTCAAATTAAAACTAAGCATAATTCAAATGGTGCAATAAGATGTATAATTTGATGGTATGCTAAATGAGGATCCCAATTCACATATTTTTAATTTTTTGACATACATGACACTTTTAAAGTTAATGGGTTTTCCGACGATGAAATTTGACTTTTTTTCCTTTTACTTTACGCACTATGGTCAAGCAGTGATTGAATTCTCTCGATAGAGGTTCCATAGTAACATGGGCTGAAATGATAAAAAAATTCTTACAAATTATTTTTCGTTGGCTAAAAATAAAAATTGCGCAAAGATATCTATTCCTACTCCCAAATAGATTCCAAAACATTATAGAACACGTGTGAGATTTAAGGAATTATTACGCCGTTGCCCCCATCATGAAGTTGGTTGCAAGTACAAACATTCCATAATGGAATAAATCTTCAAATTGGGCAAATGATTGATGCCGCATCCGGTGGCACCTAAAATAATAAAACACTAAGATTGCTTAAGAGATTATCGAAGATATGGTCATGAATTATCAATGGAGTACCCCCGGTCTACGCCCGATAAGCCGACCGATATGTCTGAAATTGATATTAATTCTTATATAACTTTGCATGTATAGGCGCTTTAGGGTTGGATGAACCACCCAAATTTTTGATGGGGGAATCAAGGTAATTTGGGAAGTGCTCCAAATGCTTCTCCAAGTGTTACGCCACCGCCACAAGTTTCAATGTCGCAACCTCTCGAGGAGATGTTTTCAAAGAATACAACCAAAAATGATGCAGATATCCACAACCTTTTCGGGGCGATGAAAAACTTAGGGAATCAAGTAGAGCAACTTATCAAAATTGTTTTTGAACTTCACAAAAGTACTTCGTCGAGCACCACCAACTAAATTTTAAACGCACAATCTAAGGAAATTACTTTGGTGAGTGATTCAGAACCTAACCTTGAAGAGGAGGTACATATTTCTCCACCTTCTTCTCCTCTTTAAGAATATAAGCCATGAAATTTCTTTTCAGTTTTTAATCATTCATAGCACATCCACAAATTATATTGTTTTGTTAATTATTATGCAACAAAAAAGTACTCAAGAGAAACAAACAAAATAACTAAAAACTATGCAATCTAGAAGATACATGTTTTATAGAGATTCCCCAAATTTGGGCACGTCCCCTCTTTTACCCCTTGGTAGGCTATCCACTATAAACAATGACGAGTCTTTTGATAAGTATACTCTCATAACCGATTACAAATGAATCTTTTGGTAAGGATCATCTTCTCTTGATCTAAAGACTATTCATCAAGAAGAAATCACAAGAGAATTACTTTTGAAGGGGGTTCATTGAATCCATTTTGGACTAGATCCCAATGGATGAAATCGGTAAAAGGAGAGAACTGCTCCTTTCAGCAGCTAGGGGGTAGGCGTAATCCTTCTGAAAGTCAAGAGCTCTATCAGGGCTAGAGTTCACGGCTGATCTAAAAAGTTGCGATAAGCATCAACAAATTTATCATCATGGGCCACAGGGGCGCCACTGTCACATGTACTTGCAGACGAATGGAAGGATTCATGGGCACTGCCAAATATGGTACTAACTGTTGGATTAGCTGAGAGAATATTTACGTCATCGCATTGACCTTATGCGTGGTCTCTTGATGATCTTTCTCAAATATCAGCTCAAGATACTCTAAGGAGGTTACCTTGGGCCCATTGCTTAATTTATCATTATAGGAGGTAATGCAAGTATAGGATGGTCTTTCTTGATACCCCTTGGGATGGGAGAGTGTTTGTTTGTTAAATTAACAACTTCTAGCATCATGTCCATTTCTTAAACAATTATTGCAATCATATTTAAATGAATGATAATTAGTGAAACTTGTGGGATTAAATCGGTTAAACTTACTCATTGGGAAGTTGCTTCGATTAGAACTCGACGTAACTTTCTGGTTGCGTCGATATGGAGTCAACACATATGTAACATTGTGTCGATATGATGTCGACTTAGATCCATGCCTACGTTGAGTAGAACTCGACGCGTTTGTAGAGTTGCGTCGATATGAAGTCGACACATATGCCAAGTTTATAGAATTTTTACATTTTGAGGCCTTATTATTTGTGGGTTTCTTCCCTAGAATACCCTTATTATTATGTGAACTGACTTTGTTAAATGTAGTGATCTTATTGGGATCATCATTTAGGATTATGATTGGCTGCTTATCCTTGACATTCACAAATGCTACATGATTCTTCCAATCTGGTGTGCTGGAAGATTTTCTTGAGTTGGTTGGCATGGCTCCTAGTCCTAGGTGATTGAATTTTATCAGTAAGATTCTCTAATATGTCTTAATGCTTTTGAATTCTTCCATTTAAGGAGTGCTCAAAGGATTTTGTCTTTGCTAGCTCATCTTTTAAAGCAGTGTTTTCACTAGTTAGTTCATTTATCTATTTTTCTAATCTACCTAATTCAACTCTAAGTTTATAATTTTTAGAATAATAATGTTCACTTCTCAATTCTCCTAACTTTTTCCTAAGTGACTTTATTTGATTCATAGCTTTAAGATGATCTTTATATAAACCCTTAAAATATTCTTTAAAATTATTTGAGGAGAAATCCAAATCATCAAATCATGATTCCTGATCTTCTTCATCTTCTGAAAAGGCCTCCAAATCCATCAAGCAAGCTTCTTCAGCAATAGCCTCTCCATCACTATTAGAGGAGGAGATTGACTCTAAATCTAAGTCACTCCAAGTTTCTACAATGAAGCTTTTTCCCTTCTTCTTGTCCTTCTTCCTGAAGGATTGCTTCTTCTAATCCTTTTTGCTTGTTTTATCCGTTTGGTCTTCAGGACAGTTAGGAGCAATGTGGCTTTATGTAGGCAAAGAAAATGATCTCCTTGTTGGGGGTCTTATCAAATTTGGGCTTGCTGGAGCTCATGACCCTTCTTCTAGAGTCTTCAAATCTGATCCACCTTTTGGACAAGAGATTAAACATCTCTTCTTCAAAATTGAAGACTTTCCATCAGTTGCCTTCAGGGCAATAGTTCCCTTCCTAGGGGTTAAGACTTTCTCCTTAGCTTCAGTTTTTTCCCTACTCTTCAACAACAACTCGTAAGACTTGAGCTTTCCTAGCAGGGCGTTAGTAGAGATTTCCCCATGGTATCTGGACTCTCTTATAACCCAGATCCTTGAATCTCATGTCCTTAGGAAGCACATGAGCATCTTATCATTGATTTAAGTCAATGAAATGTCCTAATCCAGTACTTTGACTTCATTGATTATAATGTTGAATCTTTCATACATTTTAGTAATTATTTCTTTAGCCTTCTTCTGAAAGTTCTCATATTGGGTTATGAGAAGGGACCTATTATCCTTTCATTCATCAAAACATCCATCTACTATTCTAGTTAAAGATTCACAGATCTCTTTAGCAGACTGGCGGTCAACTACCTTCTGAAAGATTTTATTAGATATGGTAGATACTGTGATGTTCATTGCTTTGGTATCTCAGTCCTTCACTTTCTTTTCCTCTTCTATTCATTGATCCATAACAACAAGTTCTATTGTAGTGTTCCCACTGGAATCCTTCTTGTAAGGCATAAGTGTTCTTGTAAGAATAGAACCAAAAATACCTTCATCAATTGAATTCATATAAGATTTTATTATGACCTTCTAGAGTGTAAACTTTTTTAGATTTAATACTGGAGGTCTTGTGGATGCAAATCCTTCGAAATTATTTAATGAAATTTTGAATATATATTTATATAATATTATGTGTATTGGTGTAACTGTTGTGATCTTGTGATCAGTACGAAGAGATGACCGCTAGCATGCGGCGAGACCAGACTTTGCCCGCCATGACAAATGCCTCTCATATGACAGGCTTTAAATTTATATAAAACATGTATTACAATTGAGGTTAATTTTGATTATATAGAAAAGAAGTAAAAACACTAAAAAGAAAGACTGGAAGGTAGAGTTGAGGTCGCTCAAGTTGCCAGGTCGCGCAGGGAAGTTACCTGGACAGGTTGAGGCCGCAACTTGAGGTCAGGAAGAGCCAAGTATTCTAGTCACGCTATCATTGATGACAAGTATTATCGTCGGGCGATAGTCGCTGAGACCACCGAGGTCGCCTGATACTCTCTGCTGACCCTAGATGCGCCCTGGCTCAGACCGTCAGGTCTAGTCATGCAGTATGAGAATTGTGCTCGCCAAAGGTGTTTAAGAGGACTCTACAAATTCTACTCTGAGAACCAAATCACTGAGGCTAGCCACGCTATCTCCGACAAGAAGTTTTATCATTGGGCAGTAGTAGAGCCCGCTGAGGCCGCCTGCTGCTCTATGTTAACTCTTGATGTACCCAGCCAAGTCTAGTCAAGTGTTCTGAGGACTGAGGTTTCCAAGATATTTAGGAGATCTCTGCAAGTGCTGCCTTGAGAGCTAAGTCGCCTTGGCTAGCCATGTTACCACTGACGATAACTCTTATCGTCGGACGATAGCCGCAGAGCTCGTCGAAGTTGCCTGCTTCCTCTTATTACCTTCCTTAGAAGAGTTAACAGTTAGGTCGCCAAGCCTCACCACAGAGGTTGCCTGAAGTTTAGAAGTTGCTGAGAAGCAAACTGACAAGACTAGTCATTCAAACTAGTCTATGAGGTCACTCGCGGATTGCTGGAGGAAGCTTGAGGCCGGGAGAGCCTTCTCTAGTCGCTTGACTGCAGATCTAACCGTCGAGGCTGCCTGGAGGCTAACTGCGAGCTGACGAGCGAACTATTACTTATCGAAGACGTCCACCCAGTGCTCCCTAAGTGGCAACGACCCACTCTACCAAGCAATAGTTGTTCGTCTTGCTTGATTTGAATCACAACATTCATATCATATCACAGAGTATACAGATACATCAACAGGAAGCCACACACACACACAAACACACACACACACACACACACACACACACACACACACACACACACACACACACACACACACACACACACACACACACACACACACACACACACACACACACACACATATATATATATTTAAAGAGAGTAAACTAAGGATGTAGCTACTGTTTAATATATCTAGCCCGTAGGATACAAAATTACTACCCCTACCAACTCCTCACACTCTCAAGCCTACTCGTTAGTACTCACGTCTTGAAAGTCTAGAGACAATAGGGGTGCCTCTGCTCGGGTGTCCTATCAGCTGGCATGTCGTCCAATGACAGATGGGTATCATAGTGATCCGTCTCCCGTGAATTGTTATTAAAATAACTGTCAGTCATAGAGTTAAGTGGAAATACGTCTTCTCCCCAGATCTGTATCATGGGTACGAGCTCACGTACCCAACAAAAGTAAATAGCTGAAGCACGAGAGGGTTAGTACAACATTTCATATATAAGCTAGGAACATCTATTAGAAAGAAGGTGCAGCATAATATAACTGGAATAATAGCATCTTTTTACGTCAATTATAATAAAAACTCCACTAGCTATCAGCATGATAAGTATTCATAACCCATATTCACACTGCAAGTATTCAAACCTACCAACACTCCATAGGCATTCAAGCCGCGCACATACCCTATGTCGAAAGAGTATGGACGATTTTCTTCAAGCATGCTAGCGAGCTCCGCAGGCCTAATCGATGTAACCGTCGGTGATAGTGGTAAGTACTGCCCTTTCTAGGGGTGGTCATACCGCACTACCTAGGCCCAAATGTACAACCTCGAGTACTCTTGGATATGAGCGACATCCAGTGATACTGTATTTTTGGTCAACCAGTGGAGGAAACCCAACGGGGAGAAATATAACAACCGGTCACCCATGGTACACATATCCCTGTCGCCTTGAGTTGTCAACCTTCCCGCACTGGTATGAACGGTCTACGGAAGTGACTGACCCTACACGATTTACCTCAAGCAATCAATTTTCAAGCAATTTTGTTGTCACGCACCGGGTCTGCGGCGGCCAACCCTTTATGTTTTAAATAATTCGGGCAAATGAAATTCGACTCGATTTTTGACAAGGAGCATGAGAGAACATTATTTGGTGCTAATCTTAGAGGAATATCTTAACTCCTGTTATCCCCAACTAAGGCTCAACCTAACAAATAACTACTCGTCAGAGCAGGACCCGTGCTTAAAATAGTAAATTTCAGGAATAAAAGTGCGATAATAAAAGCTGCTGAGAATATAAGCTGCAGAACTGAAATACTAAAATGAAATATGACTAGTACAAAACTAGAGTAGTACTGAACTAAAACTAAGTACTAAAAGGAACTGTACAAGTAAAAGACTGGAATAGTACTTAAAAGAAATGAAATAAACTGAAAGAAAATAAGCAGGACTTGTACGAGACTAGAAGGAGTGCTTAAAAGAAATGAACTGAACTGAAAGTAAGTAAGCAGGACTAGTACGAGACTGAAGTACTGAACTAAAATAAATAAAGGAACTAGACCAGTGTAAGACTGGAATAAATCATAAAGATAATGGTTAGTAGTCCATTCACTCCATTTAGAAGGCTTCAGTTCCATCTTCATTCATAGGAGGCAAGTTTAGTTCCATCTCCGTTCATAGGAGACAAGTTCAGTTCCATCTTTGTTCTCAGAAAACAAGTTCAATTCCATCTCCATTCTCATGAGGCAATTTCAGTTTCATTTCAATTTTTAGGAAGCTTCTTTGAGTTTGACATATTATTATGATCCGATAATAATTCAGTTCCGCCTTTCAATCACGACTTGATCGGATCGGGAAGCTTGTTATGAGTTACACCTTTATTATTCATCCGAGAATAAATAGCAACTCATTTGCTCGCATCAGATCAAATCCGAGTATCTCGTTAGAGAGCACATTGTTCCTCAAATTTAAACCTCGAAAATTATTTCCAACACATGAGGGAAATTCTTCGCCTGAAATGAGATTGGACAAAATTTTACTCAAAACTCGTATTTTCATCTTCTGAGTTCACCTAAAATATCCGGGAGTTATTTTAAAAATGAGGCATTTTGTGATTTTGCAAAAACTTCGAAACACTCAGAGCTTGAAATCTTGTCTTGATAACTCTCATCGATTAATTAAATGAACTTAATATTCAATTTAGAAAGTGGTCGCTCGCTCTGATTTTCATTTTCAAATAATTTTGAGCATATCAATTTTCAAACACGATCCTAAGCTCCAAAAAATCGGAAAATCTTCAATTTTTATCCTAAGGTTCCCAAATTTTAACACAACCTTTAAGAGGGCATAAAAATAGCCTAGTAATTTTTCCAAAATATTTCAAGCAATTTTGGGTCTCTAAATTGGCCAAATTATTTTTATTTAGGCTTTTGAGATATAAAATCATTTTATAAAACTCTTAAAATTTGTGTGGATATTGTCCTCATCAAGGAGAACAACTTTCACGTTCAAACTTTTTCTCCTAGAATCCTAAATTTTTCTTTAAAAATTCCAAATCTCTGTTTACTGTTTGGTCTGCATATAGCCAGATCAATAGAGAATCTGCGGCTAAGATTGAGCTGAAAAGAGTGCTTTATTCCTCTGTACCCATAGCAGATCAGACGTAGATTTTGGAACAATTTCTACTGTTAGGTTTTCTATATATAAATGGAATAACACATCATATGTGCTCAGCGGAATAGAGTTCAAAGAAACCCTAAACAGAAATAGGATCTTACGATGAAACATTGATCAAGAAGTAAAAAAAGAGATTGCAATATACCTTAGATGGATTGAGTCGATACTCAACCAAGATGCTCCAGAAGGCTGAGTCCATGTAAAAATAGATCTGTGGCTTTACAGGTATCCATACGAGTGGAGGAGAACACCAAGACCTTGTACAACAAGATTTGGTATGGAGAAAAGAATGCCCTCTACGTCTCCACAAACTACTAGGTTTGCTCGAAGAGAGGTGACGACAAGGTGAAGTCACGATAGGATCTAGGGTTAGTGACAGCTTCAAAAGCACACACTGACAGTTTTTTTGGAAAACACTTTTCCAAGTCTATTTATACCCCAAGAAAACAAACAGACAAAATTCTTCTTAGAAATCCGCCAAAACTTAACATGCATCTACTTGCACTCTACGTACGTCGATAAGAACTCGATGCAACGTCAAGATACACTCGACGACATTTGACGCAACTGCGTCGACACACAGTCAACGTACCTGCGTCGAGTTGAACTTGACGTTGCATCGATTTTTACTCGACGTAGCGTCGATAAAGCACTTGCTTTGATGTTGAGATTGGTTGCGTCGACATCAAGTCGATTTGCATCAATACGCACTCTACGTGCATCGATACACACTCGACGCAACTCGTCAGAATTCTTTATGTCACAAATTTAGTCCCTTTATCACATCACATATGTGTGGGGCCAACACAATCTTTCCTCCAATTTCTCCAAACACTCTTATGTGCGACCCTATAGGCTTATATATCATGTTTGCAGTGAGACTAACTGTTTGATTGTTTTGCAATCACCTTGGAAATGCTAACAGTTTTTCTGTACCATATAAAAGTGGTGTAGGGTATGAGATAAAGAGAGGAAAGAAGACAAATACTAAGGGGAAAGCATCCATACAACCAACTATCTTTCAAAAGGTTCATCTAACATCAAACAGTTATGACCAAGAAAGTGTCTATAGACACTGAAAAATAAGTGTTCCACTAGTGGAACTAAGGATGTGCAGAGTGGAAAAAATGCCCATAAAGGAGCTCATGAAGAAATTGAATTGAAGGATCATGACCCTTTTGTGTTTGGTGCCAACACTAGTACCAAGGGCAAAAAAAGGTTTCTAAATGGAGATCTGTCAGGAAGGGCAAGGCAGTGACTGTACAACCCATGTCTCACGACTCTCACCTACACACCAATAAATATAATGCAAAGATTCACATACAGTATCCTTCAGATACCCTTCTGATAATAATAAGGGTAGTCAAGTTTCTGTTGTAAGCTCCAAAAGAACAAACAATAATTGTGAATGTTGGTGTTGTGGAAAATTTGGCCACTTTGCCCTTAGCTATTGGTTTAACCCAATAGTTTTAAGGGTAATCACTAGCAAGACATCACCCAAACTTGGACGATTCCACAATGCACCTCAGATTGGTCAAAAGTTGAAGCAGGATGTCAATGCTAACAAGAATCTAGGACCCAACAAGATTTGTGTGCCTAAGAAGAAATGATTTCTTTTTGCAGGAATGTCCAAAGGCCAACCATACTCATATTTGGGACTTAGATAGTGGATGCTCAAGGCATATGACTGGACAAGAAGCATGTTGACTGAATATTCCTCATTAAAAGATGGACCAAAAGTAATTTTTGAGGATCTGATAGAGGAAATACTAAAGGATATGATAAGATCTTCAGTGACATAGTCACCATCATAGGGGTAGCTGATGTAGAATGATTGCAACATAATCTGATCAACATAAGTCAACTGTGTGATCTTGGATATGTGATTATTTTCCACAAGGACGAGTGTCTGATTAAGAAATTTGAAGAGATTATATTAACTGGCACTATGAGTGGAAATATTTATTACTTAAATTTCTTGTCCAAGTTCAAATTCTTCTATATGTCTTATGGGTGAGAACAGAGCATCCCTATATATGCAATGGCATAAGAGGTTGGATTACATCAACTATAAGGCTATCAATAAGCTTTGATCAGAGAATTTAGTTAGAGTTGGCCCTAAGTGGAAGTGCGTCCAGGGAAGCCCTTGTCATGCATGCCAAATGGGCAAGCAAACAAAGACTTCATTCAAAATAATTTGGGGTTAAGGACTCCACACGATGTTTACTCCTACTATATATGGATCTATTTGGTTCTATGCTAGTTTCAACTTAGGAGGACAAGTCTACACTTTTGTGATTATTGATGAATACTCTTGGTTCACTTGAGTGTTCTTTCTTAAATAAAAGTCAAATACCCGAGAGATATTCACCAACTTTGTCAGGTAAATTCAGAATGAAATGGGCAATTCTGTTGCCAAAATCAGAAGTGACCATGGAACCGAGTTTCAATCAAGAGACATGACCAAGTTATGCGAAAGCTTAAGTATCTTTTAAGATTTTTCCTCTCCTGGAACTCCTCAACAAAATAGAGTTACATAAAGAAGGAATAGAACCCTTATTGATGCTAGAAGAACTATGCTGAGTGACTCCTCACTTCTAGAATATTTTTGGGATGAGTCTATCAACACAACTTATCATGTGCAAAATAGGGCTTTTATCAACAAGAATCACAACAAGACTCCCTATGAGCTAGTGAAAGACAAAAAAACCAACCTTAGCCTACTTTAAGTTCTTCGGAAGTAAGTGTTGTGTGTTCAATAATGGGAAGCACTATCTAACCAAGTTTGTTGAAAAGGATCTTGAGAGTATTTTTTTTTGATACAGTTCCTATGGTAGATCTTACAAAATATTCAACAAAAAGACTCATGTAGTAGAAGAATCTATTCGTGTTATATTTGATGAGACTAACCTGATCTATAAAGGCTGGCATAGCTCTTCTAGTGTTCAAGTACCATATAAAGCTTGAAAAAGCTATCCATCAATGACCAGTAAGAGAAATTAAGGTGAAATAACATCTCCAGATGAACATATCAGAGATAGAAGCTTTACAATAGAAGATGTGCAGGAAGCTGCTAAAAGGACACGGCAGGATGAGACTCAAGCTGAACCTGAATCATAAGAGAATGCAGGTAGATTGCCAACAGCTACAAGACACTAAAGGGATCACCTACAAAATCAAATCTTTGGTGATATAAGCCAAGGAATGCAAACAAGGAGAAGCACAATGAATGAAGTGCTCCACCTGAGCTTTCTTTCTCAGGTAGAGCAATAGGAGTTTGAAGAAGTCAACTATGATCTATCCTGGATCTTGTCTATGCAAAAGGAACAAAACTAGTTCAAAAGATGTAAAGTCTGGAAGTTGGTCCAAAGACCTAATGACCAAAATGTCATTGGAACTAAGTGGGTGTTCAGAAACAAGATTGATGATCAAGTAGTCATCATTAAGAATAAAGTAAGACTAGTTGCAAAGGAATACAAATAGGAAGAAGGAATAGATTTTGATCATACTTTTTCATCAGTAGCCAGATCAGAGGCAATAAGGTTTTTTCTAGCATATACAACTCACAAAGGGTTCAAAGTATATCAAATGGGTGTGAATTCTACCTTCCTCAATGAAGATTTAAAAGAGGAAGTATATGCAGAATAACCTCAAGGTTTTGTTAATTCTTCTCACCCTAGCCATGTTTATTATTTAAGAAAATCATTATATGGTCTCAAACAAGCACCTAGAGCCTGGTATGACACTTTGTTTTAACTTTTCTTGAACATAAGTTTTCAAGGGGAAAGATAGATAAGACATTATTCATAAGGGAAGTTAAAGGAAAGATTTTGCATGTGCAAATCTATGCATATGACATCATCTTTGGAACTACGGATGATAACCTTTGCAAAATGTTTGCAAACCTTATGCAAGGGAAATTTGAAATTAAAGCATGGGAGAACTGAAATACTTTTTAGTTCTCCAATTAAAACAATATGAGGATGAAATCTTTATCTCTCAAACAAAGTTCACAAAAGAGCTCATTAAGAAGTTTGGTATGGAGAGTGCAACCTCAATGAGGACTCCAATGAGCTCTAATATATCTCTAGACAACGATGAAAAAGAGAAACATGTTAATGAAATCATGTACAACTGCATCATTAGATCCCTGCTCTATTTAATTACCAGTAGATTCATCATGTTTCTACATGTGTTTGTGTTAAGTATCAAGTGAACCCTGAAAGTATCTAGTGTCAACTAATTCCACCAAAGGGGGGGGGATAGGTGAATTGCAGTCTTTTGGGGAATTTAAATAATCTGCACAATTAAACAAACACAACACAGAAAAGCACACAAGCAATTATAGTGGTTCCCCGATCTGGGTACGCCCACTCTCCCCCTTCGACCTATCTTCCACCAAGGGACGACTCGGTCACTTCACCAAACGGATTGAAATCTAATCCTCACACTACGAAAGACACCCTTCCAACTGAAGGAGTCACTACTCCTCAACCACGGGTTGCACCCAACCCTTACAACATGGAATCACTATTCCTTTACAACAAAACAAAAATAGAATGTACAAGAGATACAAACTACACTTGTGGAGAATCCGATCTCCCTCTTTGTTCGTTGAAGCTTTCTTGAAGAAGACGAAGAGTCCATGACCAGAGTACTCTCTTGGAGAGGATCTTTCCAAGATCGGCGGCGGCAAGCGATTGCGGCGGCGATGCTTTGTAGATCCAAACTTCTTGACGAAGCAAGCAAGGTCTACCAACGATCTCAATAAGATCGGTCGTATAAATCGATTCAGAATGAAGAACTAACCTCGTTCTACAAATCGAGAGACAAGAGATCTCGAGAGAGAAGCGTGAGACGCTAGACTTGCCTCGGTTCTATCGCCGAAAGATCAAAGATGATCTGAGATCTGCGGCGGCGACAACTTTGCGAGCGGCGACGGCGAGCGGTGGAGTTCCGCGATCGGCTAGGTCACGCACGATTGCTTTTGATTTTCCGTGAATCGCTGCTTTGTAATTTCAAAATACGTGAGTATAAATACTATAGAACAACCCTAAATGACCGTTGTGGGGCCCAAAAGAAGAAGCCCTAGTTCCGGTCAAAATAGCGCACATCATCTTGGTTCGGTCCAGCGAACAGAGCAAATTTGCCTAAGGCAAATTCGGCGAGAATCATTGGTGATTCCCGTCGAAGTCGGCGGGAATCACTTGTGATTCCCGTCGAATTTGCCTTAGCAGGATTCCAATTTAAATACTTGTCATCCGGAGGGAATCGGCGAGAATGCAAAGTCATTCTCGACGAATCGGCGAGAATCAGTTAATGATTCCCGTCGATTCTGCCTTAGCATAATTCTTGAAGGAGGACAGTCAGCCAGATGAAGTCGGCAAAAATCGGCGAGTGATTCTCGATGATTTCGGTGAGAATCACTAGTGATTCCCGTCGAATTGGCGAGAGTCACTTAGTGATTCCCGTCGATTTTGACTTAGAAGATTTTCCTCTTCCTTCCCATGAACTTGGTCTTTGACTCATCCTTGCTCCTCTTCTGCTCTTGATCAATCTCAAACCTATACTTGAGAATAAGTACACTTTAATAGAGAGAGCACACGTGAGTCAACACACTGATATGCTCAACGAGGGATTACGTTATGCAGACCCGTATATATTGACCCACTGTACCCTGACATTGGTGTGTACTTAGCATGGAATAACTGCAAGCACAACTTGACAGAAGGTTGTCAAATATATTTTGAATTCATCTTAGCTTGTTCAGGGGCTTCTTCAAATCAGGTACATTGTGGATACAATACCCAACAATCTCCCCCTATTTAAATAAGCCTAAACCCTACAAACTAAGGTGAATAGAATATATGAGAATGAAAATCATAAACTGAAAAATTCAGTTGAGAGTGAAATTCATTACCATTTTCTCCTGAGAGCGTACTTAGCCTTGGCATCCACCTTAGCCTTAGCCGAGAGGGTAATCTCCCCCTTTTCGGCTTCTGCAAATCTGGGACTTCACTTGGAGCACAAAGCTACCCCTCAGTTTGTAACACCTCTACCCATCAAGAAGAATATAATAGAGGGTCCGGCCGGGGCCCCACACCATATTCCACAAACAGGCGGAGACGCTATGAAATAATATCATAACCAACGCAACTTAACATAGAGCATTCTAGCGGAAGTTTCACGGTTGAATCTTTGAACTCAAGATAAAGAACACTGTCCACTATAAGATAGAAATGTATACAAACATCAAAAGAGTCTGGCCTTAAGGCCTTACAATAATTTCTCTTCACAAGAGTGTGGATTACATACATCGGCACGCAGGCCGGCCACACATAAACAAAAGAAACAAAACAATGCCTTCGAGGGCAGCAACACAGCTTTGGGATTCAGCCCGCTAAGTCCCGCTCGGACCAGCACCTCCAGTACCTGTAAGAACCAATCCACCAAGCGGTGGCAAACAGGGCAACGGTCAGCATTCAGCTGACCAATTATAACGACCCTGCCCCTGGCACGGGGCAGCGGAATTCCATCCCTGCATAGCAGTCTTCCAATATGATATATATAGTAATTCAAGCAAGACGTGCACGACCGCACAGTCACATATCACAAACGCCGGCACGACGGCCCGACGTCCCGTACACTCATGGCACACTCGGGTGCACCGGAAACACCGGATCTCACCATTGAGCATTTAGTCCGGCACGCAGGCCCAGGACTCTCATTATGCCGCTGACGAAAGCCCAATGCCTTGGCGCTCTCATGTCTAGCCTACATAACGCAGGTACAGATCAGCCACCCCCCGTTGCTCAAATCGCCTTGCCCAACCAAGTACATCGTACCTGAGGCCACATTTAAAGGCGCGGGTCGGTTTCACCTTGCCTGTTCGGCACGAAGCCTTTTCATACAGTTGCAGCCCAACGCTCAACCGCACACAATGTGGCAACTTACGGCCACAAGAGTTGCACCCAACTCTCACAATTTCCTGGACTTCCTCTAGTACTTTATCCATCATGCATACAAGCAATAATCATGGAGTCTTCTCCGATATGCAAACAAGCATCACCAATCCAGACCAATATGTCCAGATGGGCTTCACACATCATGCCTAGATCCGTACTCCAATTCCGGACTCTAACAAGGGGGACTTCACATATCTACCCCAAGGGACGCCACAACCCACCGCACACTCGCGGGGAAGGGTTTTCCCTATGCAATGCAGGAAATAAGGACTTCACATGTCCAGGCAGGAAATCATTACCCTAGGAACTCGCTTCGGAGCCATGGAGAGAAATTGAGATGGATGAAAGCCTTCGCAGCAGCGTTGCCTTCGCAAATCCGAACCCGGCTCGCGATTTGGACCACCGTAGCACCACCGGCAGCCGAATTCCACTTCTTCTTCCTCACCTTGCTCTCACCTCTCTCTTAAAGCTAGAAAGAGAAGATGAAACTCAAAATGAGCTTAGCCTTCTCCTTCCCCGGCCTTATCAAGCCAGGAATGAGCCCCAGCCACAGGATCTTCTTTAAGGAAAAATGAACGGCCACGATCTGCCTGAAAACTATACTTTTTGGCCGACACGGCCTGTGACACGCCCGTGTCACAGGCTGTGTACCCTTAAGCGGCACACGTACCGACTGAAAACTACCAGAACACGGGCATCGACACGCCCGTGTCGTTCCTGACACGCCCGTGTCAGTCATGTGACACGCCCGTATCACCCATGTTACACGGTACTCAACGAGCGCTAAAATCAATCAGAGCAGTACACGGGTAGGCACACGCCCTTGGACACGCCCGTGTCAAATCTGACACAGCCGTGTGCAAGGCTTGGTTCCGGACCGTGTACTTCCCTGACTCGGTCCGGCATTTTCTTGAGTGACACGCCCTGGGACACGCGTGTCCAAGGCCGTGTACCCCCGACACGCCCTGGGACACGCCCGTGTCCCAGGCCGTGTCAAACAGCCTGCACCTCAAATCCAAGTTTGAGATTTTTGGGGTGTTACAATCCTCCCCTCCTTAATAAAATTTCGTCCCGAAATTTGAAGACAGTAGGGAGAAAATAACAAAACATTTATATGTTTCGATTACAGATACAACGAGCGAACAAGTTACAAAAATAACTCAGGAAACTCGGCTCGCATGGTCTGCTCGCGCTCCCATGTTAGCTCTTCTCGGCCACAATTGTCCCATCGGACTTTGACCATCCCGATCACTTTGTTCCGCAACTGTTTCTCGGCTCGATCCTCGATCCGTATAGGCTTCACCTTTGTCGTTAGCCCATACTCAACCGGCACTCGATCATTGTCAATTACTTGAGCTGGATCCTTGACTGCTTTGCATAGCACCGAGATGTGAAACACATCATGCAATCCACTCAATTCCGATGAAAGAGCTAGCCGATAGGCGGCTTCCCCAACTCGCTCCACCACTTCAAACGGACCAAGGTATCGCGGACTTAGCTTTTTCAACCGCCGAATCTGAGATACGCCTTTGAAGGGCTTAATCTTTAAATAGACCCAGTCACCCACCGCGAACTCCACGTTCCAGTGCTTAGCATTGTAATACTTGGCTTGCCAATCCTGGGCTATTAGGAGCCTCTCTCGAATAGAGCGTATTGTTGAGGTAGAATCCTCGACTTCCTTTTTGCCTAAAAGTTTGGTCTCGTCAGTTTCTGCCCAAGCTAGCGGTGTGCGACACTTACGACCATACAGTGCTTCAAATGGGGCCATGCCTATACTCGCTTGATGGCTATTATTATAGGCAAACTCCACCATAACAAGATGCTCTTCCCAATTCTTACCGAAGTCCAGGGCGCACATACGGAGCATATCCTCCATCGTTCTGTTGGTTCGTTCAGTTTGGCCATCCGTTTGTGGGTGAAAGGCCGTACTGAATGCTAACTTCGTGCCCAACATCTGATGAACTAATCTCCAATCCTTCGAGGTAAAGCGCCCATCTCGGTCACTTACGATGCTCCGGGGAACACCGTGCAATCGAACAATCTGCTCCACATATAGCTTTGCCAACGTTTCCACTGAATCGTCCCGCTTGTTCGGTATAAAGTGAGCCATCTTTGTCAACCGGTCTACAATCACCCAGATTGAGTCATGGCCATGCTGAGATCTCGGCAATCCGTGCACGAAATCCATAGAAATATCCTCAAACTTCCATTGCGGAACCGGCAACGACTTCAGGAAACCACTCGGCCGTTGACATTCTGCCTTTACCAAAACACAAGTACGACATTTAGCCACATACGCGGCTATGTCCTTCTTTAAACCAGGCCACCAGAACAGTTTCTTCATGTCCTTGTACATTTTTGTGCTCCCAGGGTGAATTGAGTATTTTGTAAAGTGTGCTTCATATAGCAATCCTTCTTGCAATTTACCCGCACTAGGGACACACAATCGGCCATCTTTCCATAATAAACCATCATCCCAGGAGAATTGATCACCAGACCCCTCCTTTGCATAGCATTGGAGACTTTCATCCAACTCCGTTGCCCGCCGAACCCTGTCAGTAAGGTCATATTGAACCTCCAGCCAGTTCACGCATGCATCAGTCAAAGAATCTCTTTCCACACAAGATATCTCCAAAGCTTCTAACTCCTGGATTAACCGCTCATCATGTATCCGCAACCAATTTGCCCGCACCGGAGTTCGACGACTCAAGGCATCAGCGACCACATTTCCCTTTCCGGGAACATAGTGAATGTCGAAGGTATAATCCCCAAGGAATTCCATCCACCTCCTTTGTCGCATATTCAATTCCTTTTGATCGAGCAGATGCTTTAAGCTTTTATGATCTGTATAAATATCCACCTTCACGCCATAAAGATAATGCCGCCACAACTTTAGCGAAAAGATCACCGCCGCCAACTCCAAGTCATGGACGGGGTAATTAATGGCACTTATCTTAGCCGGATCCACCGCTATGCCCTCTCCACTTACCACATGGCCTAGAAAAGCCACCGACGAGAGCCAGAACTCACACTTAGAGAACTTGGCATACAGCTTATTCCTTCGCAAGGTATGCAATACCAATCGCAAGTGGTTTGCATGATCTTCCTCCGATTGTGAATATACAAGGATATCATCAATAAACACAATCACAAACAGATCCAGGTATTCGCGGAACGTTTGATGCATGAGATCCATGAAGACCGAAGGCGCATTACATAAGCCGAACGGCATCACTGTGAACTCATAATGACCATAGCGTGTGCCAAACGCTGTCTTGGGAATGTCACCTTCCCTAATCCGCAACTGGTAATACCCGGACTTCAAATCCAACTTTGAATAGACGGTTGAGCCTGCTAGCTGATCGAACAAGTCATCGATCCGTGGAATTGGATACTTGTTTTTCTTCGTCAGCTTGTTCAGTTCGCGGTAATCAATACATAGTCGCAAACCACCGTCTTTCTTTTTCACAAAAAGAACAGGAGCGCTCCAAGGTGACATACTTGGGCGTATGTATCCCTGCTCCAACAACTCTTGCAACTGAACTTTCAGTTCGGCCATTTCTTTTGGCGCTACCCGATACGGCGAACGGGCCACAGGTTTCGCACCCGGCACCAGCTCGATAGCGAAGTCGATTTCCCTTTGGGGAGGTAACCCCGGAAGGTCCTTTGGAAACACATCAGCATATTCCGACACAATCGGCACTTCACTCACACTGGCCTTCGGCGCCACCGCCTCTATGAGTGTGAAGAACAACTCCGCACCCTTCCGAACTGCCTTAACAACTTGGAGAGCGGATAACAACATCCCACTCATCCCTTGCATACCAATGAATTTGGTCTCTTGTTCGGTATTTTGCCCAAGTGTGACCTCTTTTGAAGTGCAATCGATACAGACACGCTGCTCTAAAAGCCAGTCCATACCAAAGATTATATCAAACTCTTTGATCGGCAATACTAATGTTTCCACCTTGAACTCCCGACTTCCTATCTTGACCGCAAGACCACAAGATTGATCCGCGCACATCAAACATCCGTTAGGCAACAACACCTTTACACTGTCTGTCCTGGTCCGGATAGGTACCCCGACACGAAAGACAAAGTCCTCAGATAGAAACGAATGTGAAGCACCTGTGTCGAACAGTGCTCGCGCTGGATACTCTCGTATAAGGACAAACCATATAACATTACAATTAAAACAAGCACAGCACATCAAAAACAAACAAGAACATTAAAACCTATGCGTACCTGTGACGACATCCGCCTGCTTAATGGCCTCCTGTTGTCCAAGGTTGAAGACCCTGGGCTGCGCGTGCGAGGCAGAGGACTCCACCACAGCCTTCCCCTTCTCCGCATAAGACGCTCCCGTCTTCTTATCACCCTTTGGAGGACCAGATCGGCATTCACGTGCGAAGTGTCCAACCTTCCCGCACGTAAAACAAGCATGAGATCCATCCCCTGATGTATCCGTCACAGTCGCAGAAGGAGCTTGTCCAGAAGACTTAGACTTCTTATTCCATCTCTTTCGGTAGCCAAACTTGTCCGGACGCGGCGGCTTAAACTACCCTTTGCTTGCCCCCGTTTCATGTCCATCTCCAAAGAACGAGCCGTACAGACTAAGGCTTGGAATCCCTGACTCACAGAACTCGAGAGCAAATACCGCAGCTCATCTCGCAGTCCCGCATAAAACCAACTAGTCTTACGCTCTTCTTCGGCGAAGATCGTGCCCGCATATCTTCCCAAACGGGTGAACTCATGCAGGTAGTCATCCACACTTCGATCTCCCTGTACTAACCGTTGAAATTCCATTTCCATCGATATTCTTTGCTGTATCGGCAGATGTTGTGCTAAGAACAATCGAGAAAATTCTTCCATTGTAATCTCTGCCAATTGCCTGCCGGCCAAGTGATGCATTTCAATCTCATCCCACCACAATCGCGCCTCTCCTTCCAGTAGGAAAGTGGCTAACATGACTTTTTGTTCCTCCGCAACCTTGATAGCTCTCATAATTCTCTTGATCCTTGTAAGCCAATCCTCGGCTTGGGCCGGTGTACCTGCCCCATGAAACTGCGGAGGGTTGAAGCTCAAGAATTGTTTCCATTGTTGATCTGCTACCCGCGGATCAACTTCGGCTTCTATCGGTCCTTGCAGTACCCCAGCTTGCGTTGGCACCACTGCAGGACGTGCCTGCCCAGCCTGCTGAGCATTCATCACAGCAAGTACCGTTTCCGTGATGAGACAGACTGTTTCAGCGGATGGAGGAGTTGTGGGCACCTCGGCTGGTGCCGCACGCTCAACAGAACGTTGTGGTTCGGATTGACCCGCAACACTTCTGGTCACCTATATGTGTAAAATACACAGGTTAATGACCAATGAAAACGACAACCATACAAAAAGAATACACAAGTTCAACAAACAAGTGTATTTGCAATCCTAAGTGGACAATCTTGAGTTCAAGTTAAGTGTTATAACGACAGCACTGACACGTGCTCGGCACCCCTCAAAAGAATTCGTCCGCAAATTCGGAAGAGATCGACCAACAAGCTGATACCAAATTATAACACCTCTACCCGTCAAGAAGAATATAATAGAGGGTCCGGCCGGGGCCCCACACCATATTCCACAAACAGGCGGAGACGCTACGAAATAATATCATAACCAACGCAACTTAACACAGAGCATTCTAGCGGAAGTTTCACGGTTGAATCTTTGAACTCAAGATAAAGAACACTGTCCACTATAAGATAGAAATGTATACAAACATCAAAAGAGTCTGGCCTTAAGGCCTTACAATAATTTCTCTTCACAAGAGTGTGGATTACAGACATCGGCACGCAGGCCGGCCACACATGAACAAAAGAAACAAAACAATGCCTTCGAGGGCAGCAACGCAGCTTTGGGCTTCAGCCCGCTAAGTCCCGCTCGGACCAGCACCTCAAGTACCTGTAAGAACCAATCCACCAAGCGGTGGCAAACAGGGCAACGGTCAGCATTCAGCTGACCAATTATAACGACCCTGCCCCTGGCACGGGGCAGCGGAATTCCATCCCTGCATAGCAGTCTTCCAATATGATATATATAGCAATTCAAGCAAGACGTGCACGACCGCACAGTCACATATCACAAACACCGGCCCGACGGCCCGACGTCCCGTGCACTCATGGCACACTCGGGTGCACCGGAAACACCGGATCTCACCATTGAGCATTTAGTCTGGCACGCAGGCCCAGGACTCTCATTATGCCGCTGACGAAAGCCCAATGCCTTGGCGCTCTCATGTCCAGCCTACATAACGCAGGTACAGATCATCCACCCCCCGTTGCTCAAATCTCCTTGCCCAACCAAGTACATCGTACCTGAGGCCACATTTAAAGGCACGGGTCGGTTTCACCTTGCCTGTTCGGCACGAAGCCTTTTCATACAGTTGCAGCCCAACGCTCAACCGCACACAACGTGGCAACTCACGGCCACAAGAGTTGCACCCAACTCTCACAATTTCCTGGACTTCCTCTAGTACTTTATCCATCATGCATACAAGCAATAATCACGGAGTCTTCTCTGATATGCAAACAAGCATCACCAATCCAGACCAATATGTCCAGATGGGCTTCACACAGCATGCCTAGATCCGTACTCCAATTCCGGACTCTAATAAGGGGGACTTCACATATCTACCCCAAGGGACGCCACAACCCACCGCACACTCGCGGGGAAGGGTTTTCCCTATGCAATGCAGGAAATAAGGACTTCATATATCCAAGCAGGAAATCGTTACCCTAGGAACTCGCTTCGGAGCCATGGAGAGAAATTGAGACGGATGAAAGCCTTCGCAGCAGCGGTTTCTTCACAAATCCGAACTCGGCTCGCGATTTGGACCACCGTAGCACCATCGACAGCCGGATTCCACTTCTTCTTCCTCACCTTGCTCTCACCTCTCTCTTAAAGCTAGAAAGAGAAGATGAAACTCAAAATGAGCTTAGCCTTCTCCTTCCCCGGCCTTATCAAGCCAGGAATGAGCCCCAACCACAGGATCTTCTTTAAGGAAAAATGAACGACCACGATCTGCCTGAAAACTATACTTTTTGGCCGACATGGCCTGTGACACGCCCGTGTCACAGGCCGTGTACCCTTAAGCGGCACACGTACCGACTGAAAACTACCAGAACACGGGCATCGACACGCCCATGTCGATCCTGATACGCCCGTGTCAGTCATGTGACACGCCCGTGTCACCCATGTTACACGGTACTCAACGAGCGCTAAAATCAATCAGAGCAGTACACGGGTAGGCACACGCCTTTGGACACGCCTGTGTCAAATCTGACACGGCCGTGTGCAAGGTTTGGTTCCGGGCCGTGTACTTCCCTGACTCGGTCCGACATTTTCTTGAGTGACACGCCCTGGGACACGCCCGTGTCCCAGGCCGTGTACCCCCGACACGCCCTGGGACACACCCGTGTCCCAGGCCGTGTCAAACAGCCTGCACCTCAAATCCAAGTTTGAGATTTTTGGGGTGTTACACAGTTCTTGCATCCGTGCTCGAGCTTGAGTTCCTTACAGATGCTCCCCCTTGATCCAAGAGCCTTGAGCCTTACAGTCTTCACTCTTCTTTTGAAGAGATTGAATTTGGCCTCGTCTAGGGGCTTTGTGAAGATATCTGCAATCTGCTTATCCATGGGGACATAGCAGAGAGAAATATCTTTTTTTTCCACATGCTCCCAAATGAAGTGGTAACGCATTATCTCTTTTCCCAAATTTCTTGTTCAAGGGCAAGCCTGGAACATCTCTTGTCTAGGTCCCATCATATTCCTGGGAACCTAGAATATCCTGCAAAATAGTATTACCTTACCTTAGGAACCCAATAGGCATTGGGTCCTAGGTTCCTTGTTAGCACACTCCCCCTCGGTTGGTTAACCTTACGAGTGGTCGGCCTCGTATTGCTAACATGAGGAGTCTCATTGTATCTTGGATTAAACCAGCAATCCACGGTAAAGTGACCAACTTTTCCACAACACCAACATTCAAACCTGTTGTACCGGTTCCTAGGCTCCTGCTTCACCCTTGGAACGGTGGGTCCAGCCGAGGCCTTGGATCTAGATGAGGAGGCATCATGATGACAGCAGTCACACAACTTCTTCACTTCCCGTTCCTTTAGTATAACAGGCTTGGCCTTTGGTGCCTGCTTCCTATTATGGTCGCTAGAGAAGTGGCCATAATTCTCCACTTGGATTTCCTCATAAGGTGCCTTGAATACACTCTCAGCGTAGTTGCGGTGGAAGGTCCATCCATCATACCGGCTCTTGGGCTTTTCAACTGAGGGCCGGAAGAAGTGGCCATAGGTTGACTCAAAGTCCTGCTCATTGTAAGGAAAGCCAGGCTTTCTGAATGAAATAGGATCGAGTGGGGCCTTTCCCTTTTCTGCAGCAGAGGCCTTCTTAGCAGCCTTATTTATCCTCTGATTTTTGTTTCTCCTGGATGATTTACCAGGCGCACCCACATGCCCTAAGCCAGCCCCTTTAGCCTGAGCAGAGAATTCATCAACCAGAGGAAGAACGGTCTTGGGCATGGAGAAGCTTTTGATAATCTTCCTTTCAGCCGCAAGTTGTTCTTTCAACTTGTTGATTTCTTCCTGTTTCTGGTCAAGGAGCCTTAGAGACTATGAGTGCTTAGAAGTCAGGTCCAGGTATTCCTATCGGATAGAAATAAAGCTAGTGATCTCTTCTCTTAGGGACACACCCTCAGCCTTAAGAAATTTGACTTCCCTTTTCTTAGCCCTCAACCTCTTGCGGCATTCCTCAAAGGTATTGAGCAGAAGCTTATACTTTTTGAGGAGCTCAGCTTTACGGGCATATGGGTTGTCCTCGAGATCATCATCAGGAGAATCAGAGTCAGAGTCAGAGAGGGGGGTACGATATTTTACCTTCGCAGTAAATGGGCGCAGTCTCCATCTGAGTCCGAGCGACCCATTAGCCCGAAGTAGGCTTCCTCATCATCACTGGAGTCTGACGAATCAGACTCACTCAATGCCTTTGTCTTTTTGGCAATGTAGCTCCTCTCCTTCTTCTTATCTCTAGAGGACCCGTGCTCCTCTCCCTTCCCCTTGTCTTTCTTGCTTTGGTGGTAGTCAGTAACGACGTGGCCTGGCTTATTGCATCCAAAGCAAATAATGTCAGCAGAACGATGTTTGTTCTGTTTAGGTTCATACCTATCAGAAGAGTAATTCTTCTTCTGATGTCTGGAGGTGGAGCCGTCTCTCTTTCTTTGATTCCTCATCTTGAGGAACTTCTTGAATTCTCGAGTGATGAGGGAGAATTCTTCTTCAGATAGCTTTGAGCCGGATGAGCATGGCTCAGAGTCTTCTTCCTCATCCCTTTTCCAAGAGTAGGACGAGGCTGCACCCTTGACCTTCCTTGAGTGATTGGCTTTCAAGGCTACAGACTTTTCTTTTGCAGCGGCTTTGTCGGCTTCTTATTCAGCTTTTTTGGTGTTTAGCTGAAGCTCATAGGACATAAGCTTCCCAAACAGAATATGGGGATCAGTTTCTGCCAGCTTGCCAAATTCTCTGATGGCGCAGATCTTGGTGTCTCATTCCTTAGTAAGGGATCTAAGGAATTTGTCATTTAATTCACCATCGGTGAACACTCTGCCATAGCCCTTCAGGGCGTTGACGATCTTCAGGAAGTTCTCGAAAGTCCTTCTGATCTATTCCTTGGGACCTTGCCTGAAGGCCTCATACTTTTGGTTCAGAAGGGATCTTTGATCATCCCTTACTTCATCAGTGCCTTCCATCAGAACGATCAGGCAGTGCCATATGTCCTTGGCAGTCCTGCAGTTGCAAAAATTCTGCATCATGGAGTCATCGACGGTACTGACAAGAATGTTCTGAGCCTTCTTGTCTAGTCCGACAAGCACCATCTCATCCTTGTCCATTTCAGAGAGCTTCTTGGGCACCATTTTGGTTGGATCAATGGTGGAGGCCTTAGTGGGGATATAAGGTCCCTCCTCCACTACCATGAAGAGTCGGGGGTCGACTGCTTCCATGTAGTATCTGATCCTTTCCTTCCAGATGGGAAATTTTAGCTTGGTGCATATTGGGATCTTGCCTGAGTACTTGAGTCTGTCCATTTCAGAGATCTTCTTTCTTCTTGACACTAAATGCAGGATCTTACTCAAGGTGTTAACCTTATTGACGAGTAACCTCCCTATGATACCACTTTAAAGTATCTAGTGTCAACTAATTCCACCAAAGGGGGGGGAATATGTGAATTGCAGTCTTTTGCGGAATTTAAATAACCTGCATAATTAAACAAACACATCACAGAAAAGCACACAAGTAATTATAGTGGTTCCCCGATTTAGGTACGTCCACTCTCCCCCTTCGACCTATCTCCCACCAAGGGACGACTCAGTCACTTCACCAAACGGATTGAAATCCAATCCTCACACTACGGAAGACACCCTTCCAACCGAAGGAGTCACTACTCCTCCACCACGGGTTGCGCCCAACCCTTACAACTAGGAATCACTATTCCTTTACAACAAAACAAAAATAGAATGTACAAGAGATACAAAATACACTTGTGGAGAATCTGATGTCCCTCTTCGTTCGTTGAAGCTTTCTTGAAGAAGACGAAGAGTACACGACCAGAGTACTCTCTTGGAGAGGATCTAGCCAAGATCGGCGGCGGCAAGCGATTGCGGCGGCGATGCTTTGTAGATCCAAACTTCTTGACGAAGCAAGCAAGGTCTACCAATGATCTTAATCGGATCGGTCGTCTCAATTGATTTGGAATGAAGAACTAACCTCGTTCAACAAATAGAGATACAAGAGATCTCGAGAGAGAAGCGTGAGATGCTAGACTTGCCTCGATTCTGTCATCGGAAGATCAAAGATGATCTGAGATCTGCGGCGGCGACAACTTTGCGAGCGGCGATGGCGAGCGGTGGAGTTCCGCGATCGGCTAGGTCACGCATGCCTGCTTTTGATTTTCCGTGAATCGCTGCTTTGTAAGTTCAAAATACATGAGTATAAATACTGTAGAACAACCCTAAATGACCATTGTGGGGCCCACAAGAAGAAGCCCTTGTTCCGGTCAAAACAGCGCACATCATCTTGGTTCGGTCCAGCGAACAGAGCAAATTTGTCTAAGGAAAATTCGGCGAGAATCATTGGTGATTCCCATCGAAGTAGGCGGGAATCACTTGTGATTCCCGTCGAATTTGCCTTGGCAGGATTCTAGTTGAAACACTTGTCATCCGGAGGGAATCGGCGAGAATGCAAAGTCATTCTCGACGAATCGGCGAGAATCAGTTAGTGATTCTCGTCGATTCTGCCTTAGCATAATTCTTGAAGGAGGACAATCAGCCAGATGAAGTCGGCCGAAATCGACGAGTGATTCTCGACGATTTCGGCGAGAATCACTAGTGATTCCCGTCGAATCGGCGAGAATCACTTAGTGATTCCCGTTGATTTTGACTTAGAAGATTTTCCTCTTCCTTCCCATGAACTTGGTCTTTGACTCAGCCTTGCTCCTCTTCTGCTCTTGATCTATCTCAACCCTGTACTTGATATTAAGTACACTTCAATAGAGAGAGCACACGTGAGTCAACACACTGATCTGCTCAACGAGGGATTATATTGCGCAGACCCGTGTATATTGACCCACTGCACCCTGACATTGGTGTGTACTTAGCATGGAATAACTGCAAGCACAACTTGACAGAAGGTTGTCAAATACATTGTGAATTCATCTTAGCTTGTTCAGGGGCTTCTTCAAATCAGGTACATTGTGGATACAATACCCAACAAACCCTAAGGAATCTAACTATTCCTTTGCAAAGAGGATTTTAAGATACCTAAAGGGTATAAAAAATCTTGGCTTATGGTACCCTACGAGTAAAGATATTAAGCTTACAAGTTTTTCAGATGTAGACTTTGCAAGGTACAAGAAAGACAAGAAAAATACTTCAGGAACATGATAATTCCTGGGGAAATGACTAATTTTCTGGATCAGTAAAAGAAAACTAGTGTGCCTATCTCAATAGGTGAATAAGAATACATCTCTGCTGGAAGTGTTGTGCCCAACTACTTTGGACTCAACATCAACTACAGGACTACACCATCCAACTAAGTATATCTCCTTTATTTTGTAATTCTTCCAGTGCAATCTCAATTGTCAAAAATCCTGTGTCACACAGCAAAACTAAGCACATTGAGATTAAGTATCACTTCATTAGAGAGCATGCTGAGAAAGCAAATATTTGCCTTGATTTTGTCCCCACTGACAAGCAAGTGACAAACATCTTTACTAAGCCTCTAGATGAAAAAAAATCAGTTTCTTCAAAATTGAATTGGGCATGTTAAATCTAGTGTGATTTTTATGCTTAAGCTTTTGTTACATTCTTTGTCTTTACAATTTTTTATTACACAAATTTGATACTTTGCTGCTAGTAGAAATTAGGCCCCTAATAAATATGCGGGAGATAAGCTCTATAAAAAAATATTGGCTTGATGGGGGCAACACAGAAGGAATTTGTCGTCTATCAGGAAGGATATCAGCACACATTTTCATATATTTTCTAAGATTTCTTCCTTAATATGGTGTGTGCCTCTTGAACTTCTTTTTTATATATAAATAAATTAGAGATAATGGGGACAATTTGTTAAATAGCTGTAAAACCCAAAAAAATAGCACCAAGTCTTTTATGCTCTTGCTCTCATTCGACACAAAAAGCTCTCTCATCTCCAAACCTTCTGCATCTCTAATGACGCCCAAGTCAAGTTCGTCAGACAAGATCAATATTGGAAGTGAAGTGTAGTGAGGGGTGGATTCAAAATTGCCCTGAAGAAATCCAGAATATAATATTTCTTCTCAGTGCAGTTGGACTAAAGTTAATCCTTTCAGAACCTACTGAAATTGTGTCAGAAGCAGTAGAAGAGTTCTTTAAGAATGCAGAAATCAATGCGTCAGGAAACAACATCAAGACCCATGTCCTCAACAAAAATATATGAATGAATGAAAGGAGCCTGAGTCAGTTGCTTGAACTTCCTACTCTCACTGAAGGAGAAGAGAAATAGGAAATTTCTAGGGCATGCCATGAAGTATCCCGAGAATGGTGTGACTACTCAGCAAAGGAGTATGGATCACTGGATAGGGGTAACATGAACCCTCCAGGAAAGTTATTGGTTGATATAATATGAAGGGCTCTAATTTACAAACCTAGTTCACATAGGGCTGATATCGAGTCGAGTTCGAGCGATTTTGACTCGGCTCGAAATTGAAATTTTCGACTCGAACTCAGCTCGAAATCGACTCGAAATCGAAATTGATTTCGAGTCGAGCCGGCTCGACTCGAAATGGCTCGATTCCGAGTCGGCTCGAAATCGAATCGAGTCGGCTCGAAATCGAATTGAGTCGACTCAAAATCAAATCTAGTTGGCTCGAAATTTAGCAATTTTTCATTTAAGCCTTCATTCTTTTTATTTAGGTTAAAATTTTTTTATTTTTAATATTAAAATAACAATATATTAATAAATACATAATTTTTTTAATTAATTCGAGTTGATTTGAATCATATTTCGAGCGATTCAGGACTGGCTCGAAATCGACTCGAAATAAGATTCGAGTCAAATTGAATCGACTCAAATTGAGTCGAATCAATTTTAACTGATTCCGATTCGGCTCAATTTTCGAACGATTTTCGAGCGATTTTCGAGTTTCGAATAATATGCTCAACCCTAAGTTCACATGATTAGATTTCTAAGGAGATGTGCAAAATAATGACTGACATTATCCTAACCATAAAGACTGGTTGGAGCCAACTTATCCTTAGAAAGTTAAAAGGATGCTTAAATGCCCCCAATATCGGGAGGATTGTCTCCCTGTACCTCTCCAAGTGTCTGGGTGATAAGCTGAATGAGTCACCTGAGACACCTCTACACTATCTAAAGAAAATATATTATAGAACTAATGAGAGATGGGAAAATCCATTCCCTAAATATATGAAAACATGAGAAAGTTATAAGCAACCTCAGATTGAGAAGAACGAGAGAAGTGTTTATATCCCCCAGAAGAAGAAGGATGAAAAGAAGAAGGGACCGAAGAAGGAGAGAAGTCATTCTCCAAGAACAATTTTCTCCCCTAGTCATGTTGAGGGGGAGCATATAGAAGAATCTAACCTAATCTTATCTGGAAATATGGCCCCTGGGGACTTGTAAATCTCAGCCCCAGTAGAAGAGTCTAGGGTTGTGGTTGAGAAAGTGGGGGTAGAAGTGGGAGAAGTTCAAAAAGATCTTGCTACCCTAGGGACTGAAGTGGTGGCTCAGGGAGAAGTTCATCTTAAGCTTACTGCTCAACATACTGAGACTGTAGTTAGAGAGAAAGTTCAACAAGAAGTGTACACCCTTCATAGATAAGTTGGGGAAGGATAAGGTCACCAGGACTTTGTTATCTTAGATATAGTAACAGTTAAGGAGAAGTTGGTCCAGGAAGACTCTGCCCAAAATACTGAAGTGCTAGAAGAATATGCAAGAATAATAACTGAGGAGGTTGAGGGGAGTCCAATATGCAAGACTTTGCCTAGAGTGATCTTGACATGGAATAAGTATACCAAGTGATCTGAAGACTGGTAGAATACACACCTACACTCCCTCCTATTCAAGAAGAATTAGAAAAGTTTATCCCTATAGCTAATGAGATAGTTCTTTGAAAAGGGGAAAATGTGTTAGAAAAGCTAGACATTGATACGATCATCTCTCAAAAATTAACACAAAACTGCCTATATAAAGACTATGAGCCCCACAGAGTCCAATCACATAGAGCAACTACAAATGAGCCAAAAGCTTCATCACCTCCAACCAATGAAGAACCCTCTCGTTCTTTTATGGCTCAGCTACAAGGGCTAAGGAATGAAATGAATGAGAAGATATCAGTAGTGCAAGAAGAGATACACCATTTAAATGCTCAAACACTGTATTTATGGATGAAGTCTGCAACTGTTGTTGACTTCACTACAAAGAAAAATGATAGTACTCACCAGGGGATTCAAGTTATAGTGGACAATTAAGTAGCCAAAGGGGAACATCTGCATATAACTATTCAAGCCACTGTTCAAATCATGGCTAAGCATAGAATGAATATATTGGACATAATTAACTTCTATAGTCAATTGATGGATGGTCATCTCATCCAAACCAAGAACACATGGTTGTAGGTGTTAACATGTTAGAATCGAAAGCTGAATCTCAAGAAGCAATATGCAAACACACATTTGAAGAAATTAGAAAGAGGAAGACGACAATAACTCACTAATCTACCTAGCAAGCCATATGGATCTCCAATGCTATCAGGGAAGCACTGAACCTGGAACAAGTTCAATATTCACCGCAGCTAAAGCAGCCAGTGCATGCATTTCTAGAAAATATCCCAAATGATTTTCATTATTCCCCTCCTAAAAACTATGAAGAAGCTTGGGATGACTGATTAATCCCTCTAGCTGACTATGAAGAGGCATCTTCTTCTAGGAAAAGAAAAGTTTTTTAGAGTCAAGAAGAGATTATGATGGCAAGACAGAGAAGGATAATTGAAATTCAGAGCATGCCAAGTTATGTAGAATGGAGCCCCATATCAAAAAAATATTATCTTGTACATATGAGAGAACTTTAGAAAGTTAGGCATTAACACTTTAAGGAATTACAATTTAGTTGAATGGGGAAAGCATGAGAAGCAGGAGGCTAGGAGAAAGATTCACAAAAGAAATCACCTAAATGGACAACCACCACCTCCTAGATATTTTTCCAAGCCTCTAGGCTACTTCTAGAGATATAAGAGAAAGTCAACTAGTTAAAACTTCTTAGTGCTGAAAGATTGGGCTGAACTATATTTGTTTTGGGATTTACATGTTATTTATCTTAAATGAAAAACATTGAAATTTTTCTTCATTTATACATAATCTGGAATATTTTGTCTCTTATGCACTTCTATTCAATTATTATTTTATTTTTATCCTTATTGTCATATGAGGTTCCGACTTCTTTAAATTGGGGGAGATTGTTGGGAATATTGTACACAAGATTCTTGAGTTGAAGAAAGACTCAAGATGACAATAAACATTGTGTATTTGATGTGTGTGTATTAGTTTTGTTGAGACATGATTAATCAGAGTGCTTGGCAAATATATTGTATGCTTATTGTCACCCAAATAGGGTTTTGCCTTTATAATTCCTCAAGACGCAAAACTCATGTTGACTTATGATCTAATCCAATATTAGACATGTTACTATCATGAGAAAAGTCACTGAAGTTAAAAGAATTTAAAGGCAGGAGCTCAAATTTGTCTAAGTCAAATATCAACTGCATAGGCTAGAAGTTGAGTGTTTTATCGACAGCATCAACTGAATAACTCAAAGAAAATATTGAGTGCATCAACTGAATGACTAAGGAAAAAGTCGACTGCATCGATTACAAGTTAAGTTAATTATTGACTGCATTATTAAGGAATTTATCGGCCGCATTTGCTGCATAGTTAACTTGTTCAGTTCTCTGTAGTCGATACACAACCGCAAACTTCCGTCCTTCTTCTTAACAAAGAGGATTGGTGCGCTCCAAGGCGACGAACTTGGATGCACATAACCTTGCTCCATCAACTGCATCGTTTATAAGATTTGTCGAATGCATCGTTTATAAGATTACAAGTTTTATCGACTGCATCGACTACACTGTGATAGAAAGATTTCTGCAGATTTAAAAGCCTAAAAGTTTGATGCATGATTTTTATTAGGTTCTTGAAGTACATCATGTCGACTACATAACTTCTATTAGACCTATAGGACTTTGTCGACTGCATCAAGTGAAGTTTTACTTAGAGATTTTTACCAGCTTGAAGCGTGGTCTAACAGCTCTCCCTTGTGATTAAACCGCAGAATGCGTAATCTATTTAAATTAATTCAAATCCCACTTTTTGTTGCTATAATCAAGGCACTACTTGAGGAAAAGATTTATTCTCATTTATTTCAAAATCTTTTCTTTTCCAGAATTTTCCTTAGATAAATTCTCTAGTTGTTGGAGTATTCTTTTTCAAACATCTAGCCCTCTGTCGATCATTTGCTCTCTAAAAAATGGACTTGAAAAATACAAAAATAAATAATGTGCAGAAGAGAGAGAGATCTACACGCATATAAACCTTCAAATTTTTTGTGCAAGTTTCTGCAGTGCTCAAGATCTAAAATTTTCTTCAAGTCTTCGGCCACTGCAAACATTAGAGAGATTTTCTTCCAAGACTCATCTCATTAACATTCTTTTTGAAGAACCTTTCTCTCTAATCAAAATGTTCTTGATCCAGCTATGAAGACCTGAACTCCGGTCTTCCCAAATGATTCGAGAATCGAACGTAATTTCAATAAAAAGATCGCAATATAAAACCACAGTACAAAGATCATGAACACCAAATATTTATTAATTAATTTATTTATATATATTAGTTGATACAGAGACTACGAGTATTTATCCATACTCATTACAATATGTACAATCATAATCGGTACAAGAGGCTCTATGTCTTTTCTGAGCTTCTTCGATTCCTATGAAAATCTTTAGTCGTGCCTTTGCTAACTCTTCAAGGGGAATCCTTTGCGGTGCACTGGGAGACTCTCTTATTGCCTAAAAATGTATCCACAAAGAGTTAGTCATAAAAATATGACTATATGAGAAAAGTACTTCATGAACTGTTATACATTAACAATATGCATACATCATAATAAGCGATAATTCTCATTTTCTCTCAATACTGACACTTAACCTGCCCCTTAATTTTAGTTACATAAAATAGAAAATATTAAGGTATGCAAACTTGAACTGGGCACCACCCCTATAGGGAAAAAGTGTAGGTACACCCCTACTGGTGAATCCATCAGTAGAAAACCTCTACATCATAGAATTCAAATCCTTAACATTTCCTTATGCAGAGTTTTATTATTCTTATCTTGTAACAATTTTCATAAAAAACAGGTGTTTTAGACATAAAATTCCCCTCAGAAATTTATATCACTTAAATTTTCTCTCACCCACATTTACTTTATAGCAATATATCATTGATTTAAACTCATATGCATAGGCAGTAATTCTTTAAATGTAAAGTAGGATATATGATCAAAAATTACTTGAATAAACATAATTCAAGAAATAAGAAACTCACCAACCCCTTCCCTTTATTTGCATTATCGTCATGCTTATCCTGAGATGTCATCCTCTTGTTTCTTGGCCTCGGAAACCACTAAAATAACACACACTTTTATTTGGGCTGCGTCTCTTAGATGCGTAGTGTTAATGCTTAAAAGCTTTAGGAAAAAGGTGTTTAAATCCGTCCAAATACGAAAACCAACTTAAATAAAATGCAAAATCTATAAATACTTGATGTCCAACATAGAATCAACCTCCAACCATTGTTATACAGTCATCATAACACATAAACAACTGGCAAACTAGTTCCCAAAATTGCTGTCTAGCAAGATATATGACTATTCAACAAAGTATAATGCCCAAAACATTAGCTAACTAACATAAAACAACCCCAAAAAGACTATCCAGCATAAAATGGTTTTTAAAAAATACTTAAACAAGTTGTCCAACAAATATAAGAGAAGAAGAATAGCCAAACCAGCAAAAGGGAGGAGAAGGAGGGAGGACGTGTTGCACAACTACTCCTTTGAGGACTACAGAGGTCCAATCACATCCTTCCAAATTCTCTAGAGGAGGAACTGAAGAAAGTAGAGGAAGAAGAAGCAGCAGATCCAAAATCGGCGATAACAAACCCTAAACCAGCGGTACAAAGCGACAGCTCAGGGACGGCGGCTAAAATCAGTGGTATAACAAAAAATAAAGAGAGGGAGGGAGAGAGCTTGCAGGAGATTGTAGGAGATAGTATCATAGTGCGGGCGCAGGATCCTCGACATAGAGGCAGCAATATAGAGCAGCGACACAGAGCAACAGTACGGGAATAACGACATAGAGCAGTGACATCAGAGCAGCGACTACTAATAAGAAGAGAGGCAGAAGAAGAGAAGAGGAGCATCAGCTAGAAAGGAGAAGTATTAGGGATCAACATGAGAGGTTTAGCGGTACGGGAATAACGCAGAGACGGAAGTGCGGGAATGAGAAGGGCTTGGCTCAATTTTAATCATAATAGTAAGCGGCCAGTGGCACAAATCAGCCAATAATAGAGCTAGGTGTTATCAAAAAAATCCCAAATCACATCACCAGCCTACACATGGCTTGTCCATGTGTAAAACCAAAATCCATTTAGTCATATCCCTTAAATCCACATGTCAATAACTCAAGTTAACAACACATAATGTTGTCATCTCATTAATCAACCAAGCCACCATCTTAAACACACTCAAATCAGCCCACATTTGCTAATATCATCCCACAATACACCCAACACTTGAGATAACAAAAATAATCGGCACACCCAATAATATATAATAAGTCATAAAATCAAATAATGACAATAAAATAAAGAAAACTCAAAAAAGTTTAGCACACAAAATCATATTTCCTTGCGTTCTCATCATCGGGGAATAAAAATTAAAATTATTTTGTTGCGCAAACTTTGGATCGTCACACCAGCATAGTTCATTTTAAGAATATTCATCCATGTGCTGGACAAGGAAGAAGAAAACTATATAGAGCTTCTATTAAGGACTTAAGTTTTGTCATTTGAGTCAAAAATTTTGTAACCCCTTTGTAACTGTAGGATCCTTGTAGGTCTGAATTTTCTATAGGATTCTATTGAGAATCTGAGTGGTAGGACCTTTGAAAGGATCTGAGTATAGATATCTAGTTGTAAAAATTGAGGTAGGGCTATGTTTGGCCTGAGTGTAGGATCTTGTGTTAGAAGATCTCAGTGTGGTAGGACCTTGTGTTAAAGATCTTAGGTAGAGGAATATTATTCCTGTGTTTTAAGATATTTTGATCTAAGATTGAATGGAGAAGTTAGCCTAAGCTATCACTCTACTAGATAAGTGAAGGGAAAAAGTGGATGTACCCATAATTAGAGAACCACTATACAGTTAAGTGTCCTGTGTTGTGACTGAGTTTTGTTTGTGCTGATTTATTATTTCGTTGTGCTTAATAAGAAAGTATAAAATCAGTAAAATGCCTATTCATCCCCTCAAAGTTATCTACAACCCTTATCTCTCAGACTGCTTGAATAATTATTTCATTAAGTTATGATCTTAAGGAGAAACATGTCAGCTATATCATAAATATACGTATTAAAGGACTTTATCGACTACAATAGCTACAGTTTTACTTACAACATTTTGTCGACTTAAAGAGTGGTCTAAAAACCTTCTTGCTGAGATCTAGTTGCATATTACACATTTATTCAAATTGATTTGAATTTCATTTTCTGTTGTAAGGTGCTTTAGGATGAAAGGAATAATAGAAATTGATTTCAAATTCTAGTCGTTTGAAGAACTTTTCTTAAGCAGCATTTATAGCCATTGAAGATTTCCTTTTCAAGCAACATGGTCTATATCGATCCAGTCTTCTATATAAAGGGCCTTGAAAATTGAACATGTACAGGACTTACACATGCATACACATATAGAGATTTTTGTGTAAGATTTTTGCAAGTGCTCAATACCTTGAATTACTCCAACTCTTCAGCAACTGCAAACCCTAGAGAGATATCTTCCAAGGCTTAACAGAACGACATTCTTTCTGAAGACATTTCCCTCTGTTCAAAGTATTCTTGATTCAGCCTAACTCATTCCAAGCAAACATATCTAAGTGCTAATCAAGGAAGAGGAAGCCTTCATAGTGATTCTATGAAAACTCAAGTGTTATTGTTTGAGTAAAATCCTTTGTAATTTCTTTGTAATTGTAGGGTCCTATTTGGATCTGAGTTTGTTGTGGGATTCCAATGGGAATTTGAGGTGTAGGATCATTGTGATCTGAGATAGGTTATTTGGAAAAGATCTGAGTGTAGATCTCTGGTTGTAAAGATTGAGGTAGGGTTATTATTAGCCTGAGTGTAGGATCTTGTGGTTGAAGATCTGAGTTATAGTACCTTATGTTAGAGGTCTGAGGTAGGGGACAATTGTTTCTGAGTTATAGGAGTCAAGAACTCTGAGTGTAAGATCATTTGATCCGAGTAATTTGGAGAAGTCTGCCTAAGCTAACACTCTACTAGATAGGTGAAAGAGGAAAGTGGATGTACCCATAATTGTGGAACTACTATATATCTTGGTGTACTGTGTTGTGGTTGTACTGTGACATTAATTTGTCGTGCTTAACAAAAGAAAAATCAAAGAAAGAATACAACTCATAAAACATATATTCACCCACCTCTAAGTGATTAGACAACCCTTATCTTTCAAACAGTGTATGTAGAGCTGTCATTAGGTTTGGTATGATACCTAATCTAGCTTCCTCATTGAGAATAAATTCTAAAGGAGGGGGGGATAAATAAGACATTATTTCTAAAGGAAATAAATGGTAAGATATTGCTAGTCCAAATATATTTTGATGACATTATATTTGGCTTTACGGATGATAGCCTTTTCAAGAAGCTTGCTAACTTGATGCAAGGAAAATTTGAAATAAGCAGCATGGGTGAGCTTAAATACTTCCTAAGCCTCCAATTAAAACTGTTTTAAAATGGAATATTCATCTCCCAGACTAAGTTCACTAAGGAGTTGAAAAAGAAGTTTGGTATGGAGAGTGTCTCCACTATGAGAACTCCCATATGTCAAATATATCTCTAGACAAAGATGAGAAAAGGGAAATCTTTTGATGAAATCATGTACAGATGTATAATTATCTCCCTACTCTATTTGACTACCAGTAGGCCTGACATAATGTATGCAATAGATGTCTGTGCAAGATATCAGGTGAATCCTAAAGAATCTCATTATTTCTCTACAGAGAGGATATTAAGACACCTTAATAGTGCACCTAATCTTGGCCTATGGTAACATAGGATAAATGATTTTTAGTTGATTGGGTATTCAGTTACAGATTATACAAGATGTAAAAAGATAGGAAAAATACCTCTGACACATGTCAGTTCCCAGGCCAAAGATTAATTTCTTGGAGCAGCAAGATGCAAATTAGTGTTGTTAATTCAATAACATAATCAAAATACATATCAGCAAGGAGTTACTGTGTTAACCTATTGTGGATCCAACATCATCTGGATGACAGTGCTCGGTTTCTATAAAAAATGCTACCAAGAGGGGTACACATCTCCTAATACGAAGAAGTTTTTATTCTACTAAACTATTAAGAAGAATATCATTGCTTTGATGTTGATGTTGTGTTTTATTTTCTAAACACTTTAAGATTGTGTGTTATTTACTAACCACTTTATGTTGTGTGTTAAGAAGAATATCATTATTTTGATGATGAATGTTATTTGCTTTGAAGTTGTGTGACTTTATTGAATTTGTAACATTTATTTAACACGTATTTTATTAATATGTTATAATACTTGTAATGATGATTATCAATGTTATTTTCTTTCCATGTTTATATATTGAACATTAATTAACAATTTTCTAAAAACTACAATGCGACCTGGGTAGAATTGCATTTGGTACATTGAATAGTTATTATTTGATGATGATATCTTGATATAAATTTGTCTTAACTAATAAAGAACAACTATCAAGTTAGAAGTTTTCATAATTTTCAGTGAATCGTGCTCAAAAAATATTTTAAACATAACTAAATTTTCTGCTTTTGTTTGTGCTGGCAAAAAATTGCTTAACTGCCAAGAGTAGTGATGGGTAGTTACCACTTAAATTAATTTGATCTTTGTGAATGGTTGTGTGCACATAATTATTTTTTTAAAATAATTAAGTGAAAATGATATTAAATTGATGTCCATGATGGAGCCCAAAAATCTCATGATTTTAAAGGCAGCTATTCCATCAAGATGTGCTATTACTTGATGAAGAGTCATGTATGTGGGAGGTTATTCTAATTCTGTTTGTTTTCCTTTTAAATTGTTGACAGCTCCTCTATATTTTCGTGTACTTTGGAAATTATTTCCTGCTGCAAAACCGAGGAGAAAATAAAAAAGAAATCGGCATTTTGATAATTATAACAAGATTTTCCAATGACAAGGAATAGTTTTTAATTCAAAACTTCAGCTAATTAGGTCATTTTTCTGAACAAACACCATGGATGGAAATCCATTGGTAATTTTACTTCTAATGAGTTGGATCTGATAATAAAGTGTACTAGTATTGTAAAGGGCTTATGAATAGAACCTTAAATTCAATATAATGAATATGAAATGAATGCAAAGTCGAGGAAAAACATTATGGGTTATCTATACGCTATTTGTGAATGAGCTTAATCATGAGCATGAAGTACATAATGAAATGGTATGTCGAATCTATGATGTAGGTGGAGGCAACAGCAAAATGCCCTAATGATTAATGAATGGGAAGAAGAAATGAAATAAGAGCAAGAGGATTCATAAAGTCTAGAAGATATAAACTTATTAGGCGGTCGTTAGAGGCTCCTAAATCTGAAACCCTAATAGGGAGAGAGAGAACAGACACAACCGAAAGATCATCTAGGAGAAGCCATTCGATGAATTCGCCAATTCCATACGTAGATCCAAAGCTCTAACAGAAAGGTTTACAACCACTTCTAGAATGGGGAGAAGAAAGCCTCCAGCGATTGAACAAGTAGAGTGAGAAAGAAGCCTTCAACTCAAAGGAGCGTGAAAATGACCTAATGTCACTCGTTCTGTATGTGAATATTTGAATCCCGTTGCAATCGGACGGCGCTGCAATCTGATGGATGATATATTTATAGTCGTATAGATAATAAATAAATATTATTAATATTATAAAAAATAATAATATTATAATATTATTAATAATAAATATATATTATAAAAAATTGGATTGCGAATCGTCTCTTCTTCGGTTCGGTCCAGATCGGGTCTAAACATTCTGAAGTCGCTCGAGACATTTATCTTGCGGCTTCGGGCCTGGTCTAGATAATCAAATGAAGGATTCACATCCGGATCATTGTTATTTACGGTTCTAAAATTCAAATCCAAACACAAATAATTAGTGAGCAGCTCATTGAGATTTTTTGCGTTCGTCTACCCTTGGTAAAAAAGGCAAAAATGTGAGATCGGTCCCAAAGTTTAGGCTCATTTAAGATTTCAGTCTCAAACCTATTTTTAACTTTAAGATTTCAGTCCATAACTTTTTCTAACTTTATGGTTTCAGTCTCATTTAACACCTCTTTAACAAAAATATACATTTTAAATACCAAAAAAACTGATAGCACATCAAAAATTATGTATCTGCAATCTTACATCATTCCAACACAATGCCAACTACCATTTTCTAGAATTTTAAATAGCTAATATTTTAAACACAACACTAACTGACATTAATGTGTTTCACTATTAACAGAGAGGCTAGCATCAGAATCATTCAAAAATTAAACATTCAAAGTTAAACATTCAATAAGCTAGCATAGTGGCAAACAAAAATTATGCATACAACTTTCAAAACCTCCACAGTTCAACTTAAACATTCAAAAATTCTGCCAACCAATATGAAGTCCTTATACAGTAACTTTCAACATATAAGAAACTGAGTATCTCTTTGATTGTGCCCAACCTGATTGTGCCCTTCATGCTCCTTAAATCCTATTTTCGATTTTTTTGAATTACACATTATAATAACAATATTGATATAAAAATGATTTCACATAAACAAGACTATACTCACTTGCAATTTTTTTTATTATGTCCACAATTACCATATTTTGAGCACTTAACCGTGTCAAATTTGCGCAATACTCTAGTTCGAATCTTCTCTTCGTCAACTTCCATAATTTTTTTCTTTTTTGGTGTACCCAAAGCTCTTCGACGAAAGGTGAAAGAGTATGAGTATCTTCTCTATTCCCTCCAAAATTTGGTTCATTTGTTGGCCAAATACTATGTTGGTAACATAGAAAATAAACCTTTTTTTTAAAAGTCAGGCACAAAGAGATTGATATCAAGGTTCAAATAATGCATGCAACTTATTGGGTGGCGACTTGAAAGTCCACTAACCCGCCACTTTCTTCAAGAACAATACCATCATTGGTGACATGGTTGACTTTTATCTTTACTTGTACTCAATTCCTCTTCACTATCACCATCACTACGCATTGATCGAAGAGAATCTGAGGAATACTCACTATAACCTCTTTTTGTTGTAACCAGGGGATTTGTGCATCCATCAATGTCATCATTGAAGAGATCTTCACTCTCAAACATATTTTCAAGGCACTATCGCTGTTATATTATCTACTAACATCACTATCATTAAATTTTTCCTTCATTTGAACTAAATAAGCAACAAAATAAAAATGAGCAAAAATATTAATATAGTAAAAAATTGAAATTAAACTAATTCATGAAATAAGAATCAACGACCCTTGTTATATTTCAAATTTAGGGTTCTAAGAAGCCTAAATGAGCTAATGCATAGACGATATACATGAATGTTGGTGGAATCATTGTTGCCAGCTGTAACGCCCCAAAATCGTGTCGTGAATATCAACAATAGAAAATTAAATGATTTTGGTGTGCGATTAAAGAGTGTAGAGTGCGGATTGCTGATTGGGCTATGGTTTGATATAAAACCTAAACCTAACTCTTTCCCCTCTCCAAGACATCATTTCCCCCTCCCTCTCCTGATTTCTCTCTCTCTCTCTGTTGGGTCCATTGATCACAATATCCTAGATTTGAAGAAGACCCGCAAGTCAATAGTATACATATGAATGTATCCAATAAATGTTCAAGTTCATTGTATACAGGTTGTATTCGGTTACTTTGATTAGACACGCAATCAGAGTCACAATCACAGTTGGACTTAAGATAGGTTACTGAACATGCAAAAAATCTACTAAGTGAAAAAGCGTTGAGTGGACTCACTTCACTCAACTCCAGGAGCCTAAAAGCGTTGACAAAACCCAATGCAGTCAAAGCCACAGTGTTGCTGACAAGAAATCTTTCTAAGGACAGAAGCGTTGAGTGAAGATAGTTCACTCAATGCCTACTCAACAAAATTTCTATCTAAGTATAGAAGCATTGAGTGAAGACGGGCCACTCAACGCCTCATCAAGAAAACAGGTAAAGTCAGAAGCATTGAGTGTAGAAGTTGCACTCAACGCCTTCATGCATAGAAATTTCAACCAAGTCCAAAAGCGTTGAGTGATGAAGGATCACTCAATGCCTTAACAGTTAGACTGTACATGCCAAAAGCGTTAAGTGTTGAAGATTCACTCGACGCCTCAAGATGCAGAATTATGCTAAGTATTTCTGCGTTGAGTGACAAGGCTTCACTCAACACCTATGCAGATTGTCTGGAAATTACCAAGTCCACAAGTGCTGAGTCATGCTGATACCATCAAGAATTCATATGTCACGAGATTTGCATGCTAGATGACAAAAGGCACTGCATGCCTTTAGTATAACATTTAATGCAAAAGAAGTGTTGCAGTTACCAACTCCGACCAGTCCATACTGCACAAAGAGCCGTTGGACGGCGGGATACAAAAGCTTAATACCGAGAAAGAACAAGAGAGCTTTTTGATCATTTTCTTCCTCTCGACTAAGTAGAAGATTTCAAAGAACTTGCTCTTACAGTGCGTCTGTGAACCACAGACAGTAGTTAGTTGTTGAAGAAATAAAAGAACTGAAAAATTAATTTGACTTCCATGGAAAGATCAGATATCTCATTTTATGAGTAAGAACAAGTTTTAGAGCTACATTAGGTTGCTTTTGATCTTCAAGGCCACTACAATCTACTATTACATCAAAGGCTTGAAGTTATAAGGCTCAGCAGTGTCTTCTTAGCACAAGCTAAACTACTGAAGATCTAAATATTTGGTGTTGTGGAGAAGTTGGGGCTGAGTTCACTCAGTCTAGAAAGAAGGCTCAGAGGACACTTTCTCTGGAGTCAATCATTAACAACAACTTACTCTTTTTGTAAGATCATTCTTGATTTGAGTTGTAAGCCTAACTTATAAAGGCTGAGTGGTAAGATTCAGTTGTGAATCTGAGTGGGTAGGACTTGTGTGCCTAAGGTAGGATCTGAGCTGTAGGAGATAATATCTCTGGGTGTAGGGCTATCCATCTAGCCTGAGTTGTAGGGCTTTTCATTAAGTATGAGGTTGGTGATCTAAAGGATCATTGAGTTGTAGGAGTAAAGTTTACTCTGAGATTGTAGGGCTTAGGCCTGAGGTAGGACTTGGAGGAAGTTTGAGAGATCCTGAGGGATCTGTGTTGTAAGCTCATTGAGCTGAGATTTCGAGAAGATTGCCATGTATAACACACTGTTAGAAAGGTGGGAGGGAAAGTGTATGTACCCATACCTTGGGAAACCACTATAAATACTGGTGTGCTGATTTGTGTTCTTGAAAGCAAACTCAATAATCTAACTCACAACACACCAAATCAAAAAGTAGTCATAAAGACATGAAAACCTATTCACCCCTCTTTAGGTGTATAACTACTCTTGAAACAAAGTCTTTCAAGTGGTATCAGAGGAAGGTTGTTCAAAAAGGACTTAATAGTCTGAACAGATCTCCAAGAGTAGCTAAAGATTAACTCCATGGGTACATGTGAGAACTGCAAGGAGTTGAGCTCTATGAAGATCCCTATCTGCAAAAAAGAAAACTTTAGAATTTTGAAAGAAAGGGTTAGGCTATTCATGGAAGCCTCAGACCCTAGGATCTTTATTATAGTCTAATAAGGACCCTTCATTCCCATGAAGATCTCTATCTTAGATGCTAATTTCCAGACTCCAAAGAAATATATTAAAATGCCTAAGGATGAAGTCATCTTGGCAACTATAGATAAGATGGCACAAAACATCATTGTTAGTGTCATAGATGACTCCACCTTCCAGAACCTTGTCCATTACAAGACAGCCAAAGAAAAGTTGGACTCTCTCATTATTTATTTGGAAGGGACAGAGGAGGTGTGGGATGACAAAAAATCCCTCCTAAATCAATAATATGAAGCTATCAAGCAAGGGAAGAAGGATTCCATAGCTGAATGCTATGAGAAGTTCTTCATAATAGTGAATAGTCTGATCACCTATGGCAGACAGTTCACTAATTATGAGCTGAATGACAAGTTCTTGAGTTCGCTAAACAAGGAATGAGATATCGAGATCTGTGCCATCAGAGAAGTTGGAAACTTGGTCAACACATTGCCTCAGAATCTGTTTGGGAAGTTATTATCCCATAAGATGCAGCTAAACTCCAGGAATACTGAAGAGGATGCTGCCAGATCTCTCAGCAAAGAAAAGACTGTGGCCTTCAGAGCTAAAGCCATAAGAAGAAGTAGGGAAAAGACTCCTTCTCCACCAAGGAGAGTTATAGAGTCAGAGAGCTCAGATCCCAACTCCTTTGGAAATGAATTGTCTGATGGAGAACTGACATTTCTCAAAATAATTCAAGAAGATACTGAGCAGAAGGAGATAATGGAAGAACAAAGGCTCTTCAAGATCCACCTCAAAGAAGCCTTATTCCAGCAAGGACAAATCCAGAAATGACCCCTTTAGGAAAAGGTATGACTCTAAGTAGAATAAATATGTTAAGACTAAGGTTATTTTCTACTGTTGCAATAGGAGTGGACATGACATTGCTGACTGTCTAGTTAAGAGGAAGGAACATGTGAAGTCTAAAGGCAAAAAGCATCACGGGGACGATAAGTCTGAAAAGAGCTTCTTGGACAAGAAGAAAGTCAGTCTATCAGAGTGTGATTCTGAGTCTTTAGAATCACATGAAGAGGAGGCCTACATTGTTCTCATGTCTATTGAATAAGAGACAGGTCATCCAACTGCCCCAACTGGCATAAGGGCCCCACTATCCTCTGTTGACAATGATTTCGAAGAGGATAATGAGTTCAGTCTCATGGCTCTATCAGAAGACACTCAGGACAATCCTACTCCTGATGAGGTACACTTTATCCCTAACTATCATTCTATCTATGAATTTGGCTCAGAATCTAAAGCATCCAATTCCTACAGTAGGGATGATGGATCAGTATCTAAAGATGATGTCAATCAATTGATTGACAGGTATGGTGTAATTCTAGATGCTCTAAAGAAGAGCAAAAGACTTGTCAAGACACAAGCTGAGGAGATTGTCTCTCTTTAGCAAGCTGCTTCCCTGCAGTCTAAGTCAGCCCTCTTACTAGCCCAGATGAGGAGGGAAGTTATCCAATTGAAGAAAAAATCAATTATCCAAATTGGGACCATCCGCCCGAAGAATAAGATCATCTTGGATCTTGAAGAGAAGCTCCTCAAGGAAAGAAAGATTGTGGCTAAATTCTCTAAGCCCAAAACTGTATTGCCACTGATTGAATCCTTTACCTCTCAAAAAAGGATAAGAGAGGTTTGGGGTTTAGGTGGAACTCTAGAGCTGCCCATTCCAAAGGGAAAGACAAAGATCCTGTAGTGCCTCAGACTACCTTTCACAAGATAATCCTCCCTTCCAACAGGTATGACCATGACAACAAGTATGGTCACTAGAAGAATGAGAATTCTTCTTGTAAGAATACAAGGGCATCTTACAATGGAAGGAAAAAGGGCATGGGTTTGAGTGCACTAAAGGCTCCTCATGAGGAAATCCAAATGGACCATTATGGACCATTTGTATTTGGTACTCCAGCCCCCGCACTCAAGGATAAGGCAGTGGCCTATTCTCAGGTTCCTCCAGTAAACACCTTGACTAAGGGTATGTCAATCAGTAAACCACACCTGGCATTTTCTGAAGTTATCAACTCCATGTCAGCTGTAAAGATGATATCTGTTGGTGCTTCTCAGAATAAGCCATGTGCATCCACTTGAAGATTAACTTTCAATTAAAAACTTGTTGAAAGAAACAAGAAAAAGGTTGTTGCTCTCCCTTCTGAGCAGACAACTATTGACAACTTGCACTCTACAAAGGTTGTTCAGAAGAGCAGATACAAAATTCATGAGTGTTGGTGTTATGGTAAAGTGAGTCACTTTGCCATAGATTGTTGGCACAACCCAAATGTGCTAAGGGCAAGGGTGAGTCTTCCTATTAGGACTGCTGGAGGTAGACATATGCATTTTCTAGCTAACAAGAACCAAGGACCCAATCCCATTTAGGTTCCTAAGGTAAATTAATTTGTGATTGTAGGATAGTTCAAGTACTCATATAATGCCAATATGGTACTTGGACAGTGGATGTTCCAGGCATATGATTGGAACAAGGTGCCACCTTAAGGATTATACTCCAGTGAGGAATGGACCTAAAGTCATCTTTGGAGGTTCAGACAGAGGAGTTACCAAGGGTTATGGTATGATAACCAATGACATAGTCTTAATCTCAAAAGTATATTATATGGAAGGATTGCAACACAATCTGATCATCATAAGTCAAATGTGTGATATGGGCTATGTCATTGTCTTCCACAAGGATGAGTGTCTGATGAAAAGGATAAGTGACCAAGAGGTAATTTTGACAGACACTAGGAGTGGAAATATTTATTCTTTAAACTTTTTATGCTTAAGTACAGACTCACCATTATGTCTGGTAGCAAATGAGAAAGTTTTTTATTGTGTGCAATGGCACAAGAGACTTGCTCACTTGAAATGCAAGACAATTTGCAAGCTCTTTAGTGAAGAGCTAGTCAGAAATGGATCCAATCTAAGATGCACCAAGGAGGGAATTTGCTCTGCATATCAAAAGGGCAAGCAAATCAAAGCATCCTTTAAGAGCATTGGGGCAAAGGATTCCGAGAGGTGTCTGTACCTTTTGTATATGGACTTGTTTGGTCTTATGTCAGTTCACAGTCTAGGTAGGAAAGTCTATACACTTGTGATAGTTGATGACTATTATAGATTTACTTGGGTTTTCTTTCTAGAGAAAAAGTCTGAAACCCTTGACATCTTTGTGACCTTTGTTAGGTAAATTCAGAATGAAAAGAATAGTTCTGTGGTCAAAATTAGAAGTGACCATGGTACTGAATTTCAGTCTAAAGGCATGACAAAGTTCTATGAAGAACGAGAGATTTATCATGAGTTTTATTCTCCAAGAACACCCCAGCAAAATGGGATTGCTGAGAGAAAAACAGAACTCTCATAGAAGTTGGCAGGGCACTACTAAGTGACACCTCTCTCCCAGAATACTTCTGGGCTGAAGTAGTGAACACTGCTTAACATGTCCTGAATAGAGTTTCTATTAACAAGTATCACAAGAAGACTCCTTATAAGATTATGAAATGCCAAAAACCAAATCTAGCCTATCTCTGGATCTTTGGAAGCAAGTGATTTGCGCTCAATAATGGGAAGTCCAACTTGACTAAGTTTGTTGCCAAATCCTATGAATGAATCTTTGTTGGGTACAACATCCATAACAAAGCCTATAGAGTCTATAACTTGAAAAATCAAGTTGTAGAAAAGTCTATAAATGTTGTGTTTGGCGAATCATCTATAATTAATAGTGAGTAGCCTAGCTCCTCTAGATCTTCAGGCGTGGAGTTGTAGATGGATAAATTGACCATCAAGGATACTCCTCCTACTGCCTAAGAGGAAGAGGATGGTGTGTACATTCCTGAAGAAGGACAAAGTACACAGGACATGGGTGAAGTCCAGCAGGATCCATTCATTGAAGTCCAAGATGCTAAGAATAGAATGCCAGCAACTGTCAGGCATTTGAGGGATCATCCAATAGATCAAATCATAGGTGATGTTATCCAAGGGGTTACAATAAGGAGCAGAAGCCTCAGCATTACTATGTACTCTAGCTTACTGTCTCAGGTTGAACCTAAAAGGTTTGAAGATGTCAATATAGACCCATTCTGGATTGTGGTTATGCAAGAAGAACTGAACTAGTTCAAGAGATGCAAGGTCTGGAAGCTGGTTCACATACCACAAGTACATAACATCATTGGAACCAAGTGGATATATAGGAATAAACTTATGAGAATGGTGTTATAATCAAGAATAAAACTAGACTGGTTGTCAAGGGATACAAACAAGAGGAAGGTATTAATTTTGATCAAACCGTTGAACCAGTAGCCTGATTGGAAGCTATAAGAGTATTCCATACATATACTGCACATAAATTATTCAAGGTCTACCAAATGGATGTAAAGTCAGCTTTCCTAAATGGTGACCTAAAAGAGGAGGTCTATGTTGAGCAACCCTCAGGTTTTGTTAACTTTAACTTTCCTGATTATGTATTTAAGCTTAGAAAAGCTTTGTATGGGTTAAAGCAATCCCCTAGGTCCTGGTATGAAACCCTGTTTAGCTTTCTCATTGAGAACAAATTCTCAAGGGAAAAGATAGAAAAGACATTATTCCATAAGAAAATCAAGGGTAAGATCATTTTAGTCCAAATTTATGTAGATGACATAATAATTAGGTCTACTAATGACGACCTCTGCAAGAAGTTTGCTAAACTTATGCAAGGTGAAAGTATCTAGTGTCGACTAAATCCACCTATGGGGGGGTAGGTGTTGTGCGGTTTTTTGCGGAATTAAATTAACCTGCACAAATTAATAAACACAACACAAAAAACACACAAAAAGTTATAGTGGTTCCCCGATTTGGGTACGTCCACTTTCCCCCTTCGACCTATCTCCCACCAAGGGACAACTCGGTCACTTCTCCAAACGGATTGAAATCCAATCCTCACACTACGGAAGAAACCCTTCCAACAAAGGAGTCACCACTCCACCACCACGGGTTGCACCCAACCCTTACAACTAGGAATAAAAATTCCTTTACAACAAAACCAAAATAGAATGTATAAGAAAATACAAACAACGCTTATGGAGAATCCGATGTCCTTCTTCGTTCATTGAGGCTTTCTTGAAAGTAATGAAGAGTCCACAACCGGATTTCTCTCTTGGAGAGGATCTTGACAAGATCGGCGGCGACAAGTGAATGCAGCGGCGATACTTTATAGATCCAAACTTTTTGACGAAGCAAGCAAGGTCTACGAACGATCTCTGTCGGATCAGTCGTCTTCACCGATTCGGAATGGAGAACAAGTCTCGTTCAACGAATCGAGAGACAAGAGATCTTAAGAGAAATGCGTGAGATGCACTGCTAGCCTCAGTGTTGTCGCCGAAAGATCAAAGATGACCGGAGATTATCGGCGACGATGAACTGCAAGCGAAGACAAGCGATCGGCTGTTTCCGCGATCGGCTAGGGCACGGAGTCGGCTGCTTTTGATTTTTCGTGAATAGTTACTGTAGAAGTTCAAAATACGCGAGTATTTATACCTGAGGCCAACCCAAAAGTCCGTTGTGGGACCCACAAGGAGAAACCCTAGCCCCGGCCGAAACAGCGCACGACCTCTTGGTTCGGTCCAGCGAACGGAGGAAAAATGCCTAAGGAAAAATCGGCGGGAATCGTTGGTGATTCCCGTCAAACTCGGCGGGAATCATTCACGATTCCCGTCGATTAAGCCTTAGCAGAATCCCTGTCTGGAAAACAATCAGCCGAAAGAAATCGGCGGGAGAGGCTAGCTGATACTCGCCGAATTGGCGGGAACGCAGACAGATTCTCGTCGAAGTCGGCGGGAATCACTTGCGATTCCCGTCGATTCTGCCTTGGCAGAATTCCAGTTGAATAACTGTCAGCCGGAAGGAAGTCGGCGGGAATGCAGACTGATCCTCGTCGAATCGGCGGGAATCACTAGCGATTCCCGTCGAAGTCGGCGAGAATCACTTAGTGATTCCCGCCGATTTTGACTTAGAAGAATTTCTATTCCTTCCTTTGAAGACTTGGTCTTTGACCCATCTTTGCTCCTCTTCTGCTCTTGATCTACCTCGACCCTATACTTGAAAATAAGTACACTCCAATAGAGAGAGCACACGTGAGTCAACACACTGATCTACTCAAAGAGGGATTACGTTGCGCAGACCCGTGTATATTGACCCACTGCACCCTGATATTGGTGTGTACTTAGCATAGAATAGTTGCAAGCACAACTTGATAGATGATCATCAAATACATTGTCAATTCAACTTAGCTTGTTCAGGGGCTTCTTCAAATCAGGTACATTGTGGATACAATACCCAACAATCTCCCACTATTTGAAGAATCCTAAACCCTACAAGCTATGGTGAATAGAACAGATGAGAATGAAAATCATAAAATTAAATTTTAGCTGAGAGTGAAATTCATTACCATTTTCCTGAGAGCATACTTAATATTGGAAGCCACCTTAGCCTTAGCCGAGAGGGTAATCTCCCCCTTTTCGGCTTCTGCAAATCTGGGACTTCACTTGGAGCACAAATCTCCCCCTCAGTTCTTGCAACCGTGCTCAATCTTGAATTCATAGCAGATGCTCCCCCTTGAACCAAGAGCCTTGAGCCCTTAAGTCTTCAATCTTCATAGCTCAGCATACCGAGTTCAGTTTTGAAGAGACTGAACTTGGCCTCGTCTAGGGGCTTTGTGAAGATATCTGTAACCTGCTTATCCGTGGGGACATAGTAGAGAGATATATCTTTGTTTTGCACATGCTCCCGAATGAAGTGGTAGCGCACTTTAATATGCTTTGTTCTGTTGTGCGATACTGGATTGTTCGCAATTGCTATTGCGCTCGAGGAGTCGCAATACATAGGAACTTCTCTGAACTGCAAGTCATAATCTTCGAGTTGATTTCTGATCCATAGAAGTTGTGCGCAACAGCTGCCTGCTGAGATGTACTCAGATTCAGCCGTAGAGGTTGCGACACAGTTCTGCTTTTTACTGTTCCACGATATAAGCCTTCTTCCGAGGAATTGGCACGTCCCGGAAGTGCTTTTCCTATCATCCCTGCTTCCTGCAAAGTCAGCATCTGAAAAGCCTATCAGCTCGACATCATTGTTTCTTGGGTACCACAAGCAAAGATTTGGTGTACCTTTAAGGTATCTAAGAATTCGCTTGGCAGCGACATAATGAGATTCCTTAGTGTTCACCTGATATCTGGCACAAACGCATGTGGAAAACATAATATCAGGTCTACTCGCAGTAAGGTAGAGCAGGGATCCAATTATGCTTCTGTATTTGGTTTCATCAAAAGTTTTCCCTTTCTCATCCTTGTCTAGAGACATAGTGGATCCCATTAGAGTCCTCATAGAGGTTGCATTCTCCATTCCAAATTTCTTGAGGAGTTCATTTGTGAACTTCATCTGAGAAATGAAAATTCCATCCTCAGAGTATTTCACTTGAAGTCCCAAGAAATACTTTAGCACTCCCATGCTGCTCATTTCAAACTTTCCTTGCATAAGTTTAGAAAACTTCTTGCAAAGATTGTTGTCCGTTGAGCCGAATATTATGTCATCGACATAGATTTGCACCAGCAGAATCTTGCCTTTGACTTCCCTAAGAAACAATGTCTTATTTATTTTTCCTCTCGAGAACTTGTTCTCAAGAAGAAAACTAGACAGAGTCTCATACCAAGCTCGAGGAGCTTGTTTTAAGCCATATAATGCTTTATTAAGAAAATAAACATGATTAGGGAGTGATGGATTAACAAAACCTGGGCATTGCGCGACATATACTTCCTCTTTCAAATTTCCATTTAGAAATGCAGATTTCACGTCCATCTGATAGACAGTGAATCCTTTGTGAGAGGCATATGCCAGGAACAATCTGATCGCCTCCATCCTTGCAACTGGTGCAAAGGTTTGGTCGAAGTCAATCCCCTCCTCCTGTCTGTAACCTTGTGCAACCAGTCTGGCCTTGTTCTTGATGATGACACCGTGTTCATCCAGTTTATTTCTGAAGATCCACTTGGTGCCGATCACATTCTGTTTCTTTGGTCTGGGAACAAGCGTCCAGACGTTGCATCGTTCGAATTGATGCAGTTCATATTGCATGGCCAATATCCAAGACGCATCTTTGTTCGCTTCGTCGAACTTATTTGGCTCAACCTGTGACAGAAAACTAAGGTGCAAAATCTCATTAATTGTACCTCTGTGAGTTCTGACACCGTCACGAGGATCTCCTATGATCTGATCTCTAGGATGATCCCTCACGTGTCGGAGCTCTAAGAGTCTGACATCTGGAGCTCTAACAGCTTCTCGGGCTCCTTCCTCTTCTGGGAGATTTTCTCCATCCTGATCGTCATCTTCTCCAATTGTCGGTTAGGTGGAGACCTTGACGTACTTGGGAGTTGCATCTTTAGCAGTCTCATCGAGACTTAGCTGTTCAAGCCTTGCACCCGCATCTTCAAGAATGCCACTGAAAGAATTGTTATGAAGCAAGCTTCCTTCATCAAAAACAACATTAATGGACTCCTCTACCACTAGGGTTTTCTTATTGAAAACCCTATATGCCCGACTATGGCTACTATAGCCCATGAAGATGCCTTCGAAGCATTTTCACCGAATTTAGTACGTGGGTACTTCCCATTATTGAGTACATAGCATCTACAGCCAAAAATCCTTAAATTGGACATGGTCGGTTTCCTGCCTTTCAATAGCTCATAAGGCGTCTTACGATGATTCTTGTTGATCAATGCTCGGCTCTGCACATGACAAGCCGTATTGACAGCCTCTTCCCAGAAGTACTCTGTAAGAGAAGCGTCATTCAACATTGTCATACATGCTTCAATGAGCGTTCTATTTCTCCTCTCCGCAACTCCGTTTTGCTGAGGAGTACATGGGGAGGAAAACTCATGAAAGATACCATGTTCTTCACAGAATTCTGTCATAGCACCAGACTCGAATTCTGTTCCATGGTCACTTCTGATTTTGACCATGGAGCAATTAAGTTCGTTCTGAATCTGCTTGATAAAATTAGTGAAGATGTCAAACGTATCTGACTTTCGTTTCAAGAACAATACCCACGTAAACCGAGAGTGATCATCAACAATCACTAGCGTATACGATTTGCCTCCTAAGCTATGAACTTGCACTGGACCGAACAAGTCCATATGCAGAAGATAAAGACATCTGGAGGAGTCTTTGTCTGCAATGCCTTTAAAGGTAGCCCGAGTCCGTTTGCCCTTCTAGCATGCAGGACAAGGGCTATCTTTGATGCACTTAATAGTAGGGGCATCCCTTACTAAATTCTTGGAAAACAACATATTAATTGTCTTGAAATTAATATGTGTTAATCTCTTGTGCCATTGTTCACAAAGAGATGCATTGCCTTTTGCTACTAGGCACACGGGGGTAGAAGAGTCTAAGTTAAGAAAATGTAAGCAAAAGATATTTCTGCTCCTATTGTCAGTTAATACCGTCTCCGAAGAGGCACACGATATTATCAAGCACTTATCCTTGCAGAACTTAACAGCATATCCTTTATCATACAACTGGCTTACACTGATCAGGTTATTGTTTAACCCTTCAACATAGGCCATGTCAGTGATAGAGAATACACCGTTGGAAATCATACCATAACCTCTGGTGACTCCTCGATCAGATCCTCTAAAGGGTACTTTGGGTCCATTTTCGACTGGGGAGAAATCACACAACAGGCTTCTTGTCCCGGTCATATGCCGGGAATATCCACTGTCCAAGTACCAGATAGGCGTTTTGGTGGCCTTTGGACATACCTGCAAAACAGAATTAGTTTCCCTTAGGAACCCAATCGAACTTGGGTCCTAGATTCCTTGTTAGCACACTCCCCCTCGGGTGGTTAACCCTATGAGTGGTCGGCCTCGCATTGCTAACATGAGGAGTCTCGTTGAATCTTGGATTAAACCAGCAATCCACGACAAAGTGACCAACTTTGCCACAGCACCAACAGTCAAACCTGTTGTACCGTTTCCTAGGCTCCTGCTTCACCCTTAGAATGGTGGGTTTAGCCAGGGCCTTGGATCTAGAGGTGGAGGCATCATGATGACAGCAGTCACATGATTTCTTCACTTCCTGTTCCTTTAGTATAACAGGCTTGGCCTTTGGTGCCTGCTTCCTATTATGACCACTAGAGAAGTGGCCATAATTCACCACTTGGATTTCCTCATAAGGTGTCTGGAAGACACTCTCACTGTAGTTTCAGGGGAAGGTCCAACCATCATACCAGCTCTTGGGCTTTTCAACCGAGGGCCGGAAGAAGTGGCCATAGGTTGACTCAAAGTCCTACTCATTGTAAGGAAAGCCATGCTTTCTGAATGAAACAGGATAGAGTGGGGCCTTTCCCTTTTTTGCAGCAGAGGCCTTCTTAGCAGCCTTATTTTTCCTCTATTTTCTGTTTCTCCTTGATGATTTACCAGGCACACCCACATGCCCTAAGCCAGCCCCCTTAGCCTGAGCAGAGAATTCATCCACTAGAGGAAGAACGGTCTTGGGCATAGAGAAGCTTTTGACAATCTTCCTTTCTGCCGCAAGCTGTTCTTCCAACTTGTTGGTTTCTTTCTGTTTTTGGTCAATGAGCCTTAGAGACTCTGAGCTCGGAAGTCAGGTCCAGGTGTTCTTGTTGGAGAGAAATCAAGCTAGTGATCTCTTCTCTTAGGGACACACCCTCAGCCTTAAGGAATTTGACTTCCTTTTTCTAAGCCCTCAACCTCTTGCGACATTCCTCAAAGGTATTAAGCAGAAGCTCATACTTTTCGAGGAGCTCAGCTTCACGAGCAGATGGGATGTCCTCGAGATCATCATCAGGAGACTCAGAGTCAGAGTCAGAAAAGGGGGTACGATCTTTTACCTTCCCAGTAAATGGGGGCAATCTCCTTCTGAGTCGGAGCGACCCATTAGCCCGAAGTAGGCTTCCTCATCATCACTGGAGTCTGAAGAATCAGATTCACTCAGTGTCTTTGGATTTTTAGCAATGTAGCTCCTCTCCTTCTTCTTATCTCTAGAGGACCTGTGCTCCTCTCCCTTCCCCTTGTCTCTCTTGCTTTGGTGGCAGTCAACAACGATGTGGCCTGGCTTATTGCATCCAAAGCAAATGATGTCAGCACAGCGATGTTTGTTCTGTTTGGATTCATACCTGTCAGAAGAGTAGTTCTTCTTCTGATGTCTGGAGGAGGAGCCGTCTCTCTTTCTTTGATTCCTCAACTTGAGGAACTTCTTGAACTCTCGAGTGATGAAGGAGAATTCTTCTTCAAATAGCTCTGAGCCGGAAGAGCATGGCTCAGAGTCTTCTTCCTCATCCTTTTCCAGGCACGGGACGAGGCTACACCCTTATCTTTCCTTGAGTGATTAGCTTTCAGGGATATAGTCTTTTCTTTGGCAGCGGCTTTATCGGCTTCTTCTTCAGCTTTTCTGGTGTTCAGCTGAAGCTCATAGGACATAAGCTTTCCAAACAAAATCTGGGGATCAGTTTCTGCCAGCTTGCCAAAATCTCTGATGGCACAGATCTTGGTGTCCCATTCCTTAGTAAGGGATCTAAGGAATTTATCATTTAGTTCACCATCGGTTAACACTCTATCATAACCCTTCAGGGCATTGACGATCTTCAGGAAGTTCTCGAATGTCACTCTGATTTCTTCCTTGGGACCTTACCTGATGGCCTCATACTTTTGGTTCAGAAGGGATCTTCGATCATCCCTTACTTCATCTACACCTTCCATCAGGATGATCAGGCAGTGCCAGATGTCCTTGGCAGTCCTGCAGTTGCTGAAATTCTGCATCATGGAATCATCGACGGCGCTTACAAGAATGTTCTGAGCTTTCTTGTCTAGTCCGACAAGCACCATCTCATCCTTATCCATTTCGGAGAGCTTCTTGGGCACCATCTTTGTAGGATCAATGGTGGAGGCCTTAGTGGGGATATAAGGGCCCTCCTCCACTACCATGAAGAGTCGAGGGTCAACTGCTTCCATATAGAACCTGATCCTTTCCTTCCAGATGGGAAAGTTCATCTTGGTGCACACTAGGATCTTTCCTGAATACTTGAGTCCGTCCATTCCTGAGATCTTCTTTCCTCTTAACACTAGACACAAAATCTTACTCAAGGCGTTAACCTTATTGACGAGCACCCTCCCTTTGATACCACTTGAAAGTATCTAGTGTCGACTAAATCCACCTTTGGGGGGATAGGTGTCGTGCGGTCTTTTGCGGAATTAAATTAACTTGCACAAATTAATAAACACAGCACAGAAAACACACAAAAAGTTATAGTGGTTCCCTGATTTAGGTACGTTCACTTTCCCCCTTCGACGTATCTCCCACCAAGGGACGACTTGGTCACTTCTCCAAACGGATTGAAATCCAATCCTCACACTACAGAAGGAACCCTTCCAACAAAGGAGTCACCACTCCACCACCACGGGGTTCACCCAACCCTTACAACTAGGAATAAAAATTCCTTTACAACAAAACCAAAATAGAATGTATAAGAAAATACAAATAACGCTTATGGAGAATCTGATGTCCTTCTTCGTTCGTTGAGGCTTTCTTAAAAGTAACGAAGAGTCCACAACCGAATTTCTCTCTTGGAGAGGATCTTGACAAGATTAGCGGCGGCAAGTGAATGCGATGGCGATACTTTGTAGATCCAAACTTCTTGACGAAGTAAGCAAGGTCTACGAACGATCTCAGTCGGATCAGTCATCTTCACCAATTCGGAATGGAGAACTAGTCTCGTTCAACGAATCGAGAGACAAGAGATCTCAAGAGAGATGCGTGAGATGCACTGCTAGCCTCGGTGCTGTCGCTAGAAGATCAAAGATGACCGGAGATTATCGGCGACGACGAACTGCGAGCGGCAACAAGCGATCAGCTGTTTCCGCAATTGGCTGCTTTTGATTTTTCGTGAAAAGTTACTGTAGAAGTTCAAAATACGCGAGTATTTATACCTGAGGCCAACCCTAAAGTCCGTTGTGGGACCCACAAGGAGAAACCCTAGCCTCGGCCGAAACAGCGCACGGCCTCTTGGTTCAGTCAAGCGAACGGAGGAAAAATGCCTAAGGCAAAATCGGCGGGAATCGTTGGTTATTCCCGTCGAAGTCGGCGGGAATCATTCACAATTCCCGTCGATTCTGCCTTAGCAGAATCCCTATCTGGAAAACAGTCAGCCAAAAGAAATCGGCGGGAGAGGCTAGCTGATACTCGCCGAATTGGCGGGAATGCAAACAGATTCTCGTCGAAGTCGGCGGGAATCACTTGCGATTCCCGTCGGTTCTGCCTTGGCAGAATTCCTGTTGGATAATTGTCAGCCAGAAGGAAGTCAGCGGGAATGCAGACTGATCCTCGTCGAATCGGCGGAAATCACTAGCGATTCCCGTCGAAGTCAGCGAGAATCACTTAGTGATTCCGGTCGATTTTGACTTAGAAGAATTTCTCTTCCTTCCTTTGAAGACTTGGTCTTTGACCCATCTTTGCTCCTCTTCTGCTCTTGATCTACCTCGACCCTGTACTTGAAAATAAGTACACTCCAATAGAGATAGCACACGTGAGTCAACACACTGATCTACTCAACGAGAGATTACGTTGCGCAGACCCGTGTATATTAACCCACTGCACCCTGACATTGGTGTGTACTTAGCATGGAATAGCTGCAAGCACAACTTGATAGAAGATCATCAAATACATTGTCAATTCAACTTAGCTTGTTCATGGGCTTCTTCAAATAAGGTACATTGTGGATACAATACCCAACAAATGTACAATTTGAGATGAGCAGTATGGGTGAACTCAAGTATTATTTGGGCCTCCAAGTTAAACAGTCATAGGATGGTTTGTCCATCTCTCAGTTAAAGTTCACCAAGGAGTTAATTAAATTTTTTGGAATGGAAAGTGCCTCCATAATGAAAACTCATATGGGATCAAATGTGTCAATAGACAAGGATGAGACAGGGAAACCTGTTGATGAAACCTTGTATAGAGGCATAATTGTCTCCCTCCTCTACCTTACTGCAAGTAGGCCTCACATTATGTATATTACATGTATTTATGCTAGATATCAAGCTATCCCTAAGTAATCTCATTATTCTACAGTAAAAAAAATTTGAGATATCTCAAGGGCACACATGATCTTGGTCTATGGTACCCTAGAAACAATGACTTTGAACTAATTGGGTATTCAGATGCAGACTTTGCAGGTTGCAGAGAAGACAGGAAAAGCACATAAGGCACCTGTCAATTTCAATGTAGAAGATTAGTCTCTTGGAGCAGCAAGAAGCAAGCAAGTGTAGTCATCTCAACAACTGAATCAAAGAACATCTCAGCTGGGAGCTGTTGTGCACAACTACTATGGATTTAGCATCAGCTCCAAGACTATAATATCCAGCTAAGTAGAACTCTAATGCTTTGTCATTCTTCTAGTGCAATCTCTATTGCTAGAATCATGTGTCTCATAACAGGACTAAGTATATTGAGATTAGATATCACTTCATTACGGAGCATGTAGAAATAGAAGACATTTGTCTTGAGTTTGTCCCCACAGACAAAAATGTAGTTGATATTTTCACTAAGCCACTAAAAGAATCCAAGTTCAACACCTTAAAAATTGAGTTGGACATGTTGAAATTAGTATAGTTTTAATGTTTTTATGCATATGTGTTGCAGTCAAAATTGTCTCTTACAGGATTTCAAGGTATACATGGTCTAACTGTTTAAGCGTCGAGTGCGCTGAGACAACATCAGGCATCGAATGTGAAAGTGAGGGATAGATCTACTTTACACTAAAGGGGGTGAAAAGGGTGTTTTTAAAACTTGATTTACTTTTATAGCGGATTTAAAGTAAGTGATATAAATATATATAAAGGAAAAAATCACAACACACAAGTAAAGAAAATAATCAATCACAGACGACACAAGGATTATAGTAGTTCCCCAATAAACATGGGTACGTCTATTCTTCTACCACCCTAGTAGGAATCTACTACAGGTTTTTGATCAAGTGTCCTACGACCAGAAGATCTATTTTATAAGGGAGATCTAGCAACCCTTTGAGCTTTTGATCAGGTGCCCAAAAACCAAGTTAAGTCTTTTGATCAGGATACTTAGAAAATAAAAGATAACTTTTGAAGAGAGTTAAAAACACTGTACATAGTTTATGAAAATAAACAAAAGAGGTGATGATGTCTTCTCTGTCAAGATTCTCTAAGAAGACTAGTGGATGTTGTAAGCAGAAAGCTCCCCCTGATTTTTGAAGAAATTATGATCAGGAGAGGGAGACTTTTCTTCAGGGTGTAGGCCTTCTTAAAAAACTTCACTGTCCAGAAGATGTTTCTGAGAGATATGAAGTTGAATCTAAGATTGAAGATTTGTTCTTCTGGAAGAAGCTTGAAGTAGAATAAATCTATAATGTCTATATGTAAAAAATCTGTAAAAGTCTAAATATGTAACAATCTGTAATTCTCTAACCCTGAGGAAGAAAACTTCTGTCAATATATAAAGAATGCCTGAGAGGAATTCATACATTTGAATTCATTAATTCTGAAATTGCTGAAGCATTCCTTGAGATTTGTAACTGCCTAGGAAATTGATTAGAATTAAACTATATGAAAAATCCATAATTAATGCTGCCTGGAATGGCAATATTCATTAAAATATTTAGCATTAATTATGAGAGTGTAACTGCCTGAAATAAAGCTTGAAATCATTCTTCTTCTGAATAAATATAACTGCCTAAACACTGCACAAAATTTGTCGAACTCAGCAAACCTTTCGTCTACCTGAGCTTGGAGTTCGTCGAACTGAATATGTCATTCGTTGAACTGAGCTTGGATATCGTCGAGCTGAGCTGCAAAGTTGAGGTCATAGTTTGTCGACCGGAGCTCAGCTTTCATCGAGCTAAACTCAGAGTAAGAACTTTGAGGTTGTCGAGCTGAGCTCGACATTCGTCGAACTGCGCTCAGCTTTCGTCGAACTAAAATTTGCGTTCGTCTAACTTCATTTCTCTAGAATTCCTTCTGAGGCAATAACCCTGGAAATAACCTATGACCTTAGACTATACAAAATGGTTCAAGTTAAACATCCTAAACAAAAGATTGTGATCCTAGCCCAAATAAGTAATAGGGTTCCATCAATCTCCCCCTATTTGGGTGAGGATACTATTAAACAAAACACAAAGCAAAAAATATCTAGCAGAAAGACTTTCAACAGATATATAATAAAGTGCTTTGAGAGAACAAAAACATAACACAGTTTGAAGACAAAATCAGAAATCAAGAGTCTTTCTTAGAAGCTTCAGAGAGAGAATCAGAGGATGATATAGTAAAAATCAACTTTCTATTTGGATCTTGAGCTTCTCTTTGACTCATCTTTAAATCTTGAGAGCCAATGATCTTTAGAGAGGTAGTCCTTCGCACAACTGCCTCTGGATGCAAGCTCATGTACTTATCCACATTGAACAAGTTATTTACCTGATATTTATCAAGCTCCTTCTGTCTATAAGAGGACATAGTTGAGAACTGAGAGGTGTCCTTTCCTTCTGCTTTAGCTTTATTAATTTGTGATAGGGCAACAAGCTCATTGAATCTAGCCATTTAGAAATTAGGATCCAACTCTGGATCATATATTGGTGAAGGTGGCCTCTCTTGGTCTAATTACAGTGAACTGCTTTAACTTGACTGCTGACTGCTTTTCTTTATTTTCTACTGCTGGCTGCTTTGAGAACCTGACCTTGAAGGTCTATCCTTTCTGTCTTAAGAAGGTTTAGAATGATGAGAAGAAGTAGACCTTTGAGAATTAAAAACATTTTCTACTGCACCTACTGCTAGAGGAGGAGGTCCTCTCCATGTTTTTGGAGGTGAAGAGTATCTCCTCATCTTCTTTCTATTTTTTTGTTCATTCTTAGAGAACCTCATCCAGTGGGGAAGATCAGGAGTGAGGGTTAATCCATGCAAAATGTAATATGGAATATCTGCATTAGAGGAAGGTTTAAGAGAAACCTTTGCAGGAGCCTTCTTCTTTAATTTCCTTTTCTTAGATCCAAAGTCTTCTGAGTCATCTAATTCTGCATCATCATCAGATTCATCCTCTAGATGATCATATAAATCATCTAACTTCTTAAGCAAATCAGCATGATCAAGAACTTGAACTTCTGGCTGGGTATGTACAATATCTGTATCAACTTGTATATTTACACAATAACCTTCTTGGTCCATATATTGAAAAAGAATGTCATCAAAATTGGGCATAGGAGTTTTATCCCACATAGGAGGCGTGAAATCCTGCTCTATAATATTCTCAATAACTAAAGTATGAGATACTAGAGTAAATCTAGAAGACACAACTATAAGGCTGGACCTTAGTTGTTCTAAAAATGAAGAACTAATAGGAGCAGTATAGCATACTATAGCTTTAAAAAAGGCTCAAAAACTGGAACAAGACTATGCAAATTATCAAAAATAGAAAATAAAAAATGCAAGTTGACTGTGGGATGAATAGAGACATCACCAACAGTAACAACTTCTAGAATCACTACTGTCAACTTTTCTGAAAACTAATCTTCAACTGAAATAACTGCAAGCATGTCTGAATCCTGATCTTCAACAAAAACTATTGTTGCTGCTGTAAGAGGAGCTTCTTCATAAAACATCTCCCCCTGCCTAGATTCAGGGAGACCTAAATCTAGGCCCCTAGAAGAAGGGACAAAGGAGGAAGAGGATAGCTTAGAAGAGAGAACAGCTATAGAAGTAGCAAGAGGAGCCAAAGCTTCATCTATCAGCTGTCTGAGGGTTGGAGTGATGAAGTCAAGAAGATTTGAGGAAATGGAAGAAAATTCCAAATACATATACTCAGAAGGATTCTGAGTAGATGCAGAGGATGGAATGGAGGATGAAGGAATGGAACTGTTAACACAGTTTGGAAAGAATGAAGATGACTGAGGTATGGATTGAATATTGATGACTTGTTGAATGATATTAGGAATAATTTCTTCCTGGATGGGAGAGTGAGGTGTAGATGGAGGAGATGGAGATATGTGAGCTAGAGATAGGGGAAGTAGATTGAAATGAGGTGGAGATGAAAGTAATGAGGATTAAGGTGGTGACTGATGAATTGGTGAAGCCAATGGAGTTGGAGATGAATGAGGTGGAGAAGCCTGTTGAGAAGGGGAATGGTGTGGAGATGGTAAAGGAGAAGAATTTGTAGGATCTGGAACCTCTTTTGGGGTTGTGAGAGTGGCTTGAACAACCCTTGTGTTTTCAGAAGCAACCCTGGAGGATTCAGCCCTGGAAAGCTTTTGAATCACCCTCTCCCATTTGCCAAAAAGGGCAGAGGTAATCCTCTTGGATGCATTGATATGCACTGAAGGAGATAGCAAAACCTCCGGGCATTTGGTTTTGAGTAAAATTCCCAGAATTCTTCCAAAACCAACATCTTTTTTATTAATCTTATTCTTAATTAAATCAAACAAAATTGTTCCCTAGTTAACAACCTTCTGGTCTACCATAGCACACATCAAAAGAAATTGGTGTCTGGTCACATAATCATGGGCAGAGTGTTTTCCCAGATTTACCTTCCTAACCACATCAGCCAAGAACTTATATTCTATAGAAAATTTTTTCTTCAGAAGGTGGTTAGGGATTCCTTGAATGTGTCCCATTCTATTGAGCCTAACATTTATTTTTGAACTCAACAATGCTATATCGTCATCTCCATTAACTAATCCAAAAATTTCAGTTAAAATTATAGGAGTAAGTGAAACCTGATTGCCTGAAATGGATCAAGTAATAGATGTAGGATCAGGGATCCTCGCAGTATAAACCCATTCTTTTATCTATGCAACTAGAAGTTTTATCCTGGTGGTCATAAGATTATGCAGTTGTTGAGCTTCAAATAGTTGCAAAATATCTTTGAAGATTTGATCTAAGTGGCAGAATGATTCCATATCGATGTCGAATCCGACATCAAATTTCATCGCAGAGAGAGCCGCTTGAGAAATCGTCATTTTCCTGCAAAATAGTGAGATCAAGTGCAAGGGAAAATAGAGACAGTGCGTGATAGAGTTTGATGAAAACCTAGATATAAGTTATCAGAAGATGAAACTGCAGACTCTGTCCGATGAAAAACAAAACATCGAACTCAGTTCGATGAAAAATTCTCAAAAGAAATACATTTCGTCGATCTCCGGTCAACGAAATTTTTGCGAAAGAAATATATTTCGTCGAGCTCCATTCGACGAAAAATACTAGAAACTAATCTGTCGATCTCCATTCGACGAAAGTTTCTCAAAGAAAGTTCGTCAATCTCCGTTCGACGAAAATTCCACAAAAAGTTCATAGTTCATTGATCTCCGTTCGACGAATGGTGTGCAATTCATCGATCTCAAAAAAAAAACTCAAATTAATGATTCTCCATTAATCATGCCTAACTAATTTAAGAAGAAAAGATGTTTCTTTTAATATAAGGGTTTAGTGAAAATATCTGCCCTTTGTAAATCAGTAGAAATAAATTCTAAGTTAATTTTATTCTTGTCTACATTATCTCTAATAAAATGATGTCTAATTTCTATATGCTTAGTCCTACTATGATGGACTGGATTTTGTGCAATTGATATTGCATTGGTATTATCACAAATTATGGTTGAATTATTTAAGTTGTATCCATAATCTAGTAGCAGATTTTGAATCCACAAAATCTGTGAACAACAACTACCTGTTGCAATGTATTTAGCTTCAGCAGTTGAAGTAGATACAGAAGTTTGCTTCTTGCAAAACCATGAGACAAGCCTATCACCAAGAAACTGACAAGTTCCTGATGTGCTTTTTCTATCAACTCTGCATCCAGCATAGTCATCATTTGAGAATCCAGTTAATTCAATTTCTGACTCTATTGGATACCAAAGTCCTAGATTAGGGCAACATTTTATATATCTTAAAATCCTTTTAGCTAAAATTAGGTGAGATTCTTTAGGATTTACTTGAAACCTAGCATAAATATAGGTAGCAAATATTATGTCTGGTCTACTAGTTGTTAAATATAATAAAGACTCAATAATGATCCTATATATTTTTTGATCAACATGTTTGCCATGTGCATCATTATCAACTACAGCATTAGAGGGCATGAGTGTTTTCATAGCTGAGGCATATGACATCCCAAATCTTTTAATTAGCTCTTTAGCATATTTAGATTGGGATATAAAAATATCATCAGGAGATTGATTCACTTATAAACAAAGGAAGTAGGATAGCTCACCCATGCTACTTATTTCAGGACAATCATACTCCTGATGAGGTACACTCTATCCCTAGCAATCGTTCTATCTATGAATTCTGCTCAGACTCTAAAGCATCCATTTCCTCCAGTAGGGATGATAGATCAGTATCTGAATATGATGTCAATCAATTGATTGACAGGTATGGTGCAATTCTAGATGCTCTGAAGAAGAGCAAAAGACTTGTGAAGACACAGCTGAGTAGATTATCTCTCTTCAGCAAGCTGCTTCCCTGCAGTCTAAGTTAGCCCTCTTGCTAGCCTAGATGAGGAGGGAAGTTATCCAATTGAAGACAAACTCAATTATCCAAATTAGGACCATCAGCCCGAGGAACAAGATCATCTTGGATCTTGAAGAGAAGCTCCTCAAGGAAAGAAAGATTGTGGCTAAATTCTCTAAGCCCAAAACTGTGTTGCCACTAATTGACTCCTTTATATCTCAAAAGGATAAGAGAGGTTTGGGTTTTAAGTGGAACTCTAGAGCTGCTCATTCCAAAGGGAAAGACAAAGCTCATGTAGTGCCTCGGACTACCTTTCACAAGATAATCATCCCTTCCAATAGGTATGACCAGGACAACGTGTATGGTCACTGGAATAATAAGAATTCTTCTTGTAAGAATATAAGGGTATTTTACAATGGAAGGAGAAAGGGCATGGGTTTGAGTGCACTAAAGGCTCCTCATGATAAAATTCAAATGGCCCATTATGGACCATTTGTATTTGGTACTCCATCCCTCACACTCAAGGATAAGGCAGTGGCCTATTCTCAGGTTCCTCCAGTAAACACCTTGACTAAGGGTATGTCAATCAGTAGGCCACACCTGGTATTTTCTGAAGTTATCAACTCCATGTCAGCTGTAAAGATGACTTTTGTTGGTGCTTCTCAGAATAATCCATGTGCATCCACTGGAAGGCTAACTTTCAGTTAGATACTTGTTGAAAGAAACAAGAAAAAGACTGCTGCTCTCCCTTCTGAGGATACAACTATTTACAACTTACACTCTATAAAGGTTGTTCAGAAGAGTAAATACAAAATTCATGAGTGTTGGTGTTGTGGTAAAGTGAGTCACTTTGCCATAGATTGTTGGCATAACCCAAGTGTACCAAGGGCAAGGGTGAGTCTTCCTGTCATGACTGCTGGAGGTAGATATGTGCATTTTCTAGCTAACAAGAACCAAGGACCCAATCCCATTTAGGTTCCTAAGGTAAACTAATTTGTGATTGCAAGATAGTTCAAGTACCCATACAATGCCAATATGGTACTTAGACAGTGGATTTTTCAGGCATATGACTGGAGCAAGGTGCCACCATAACGATTATATTCTAGTGAGGAATAGACCTAAAGTTATCTTTGGAAGTTCAGACAGAGGAGTTACCAAGGGTTATGGTATTTTCACCAATGGCATAGTCTCAATCTCAAAAGTAGCTTATATGGAAGGATTGCAACACAATCTGATCAACATAAGTCAACTGTGTGATATGGGCTATGTCATTGTCTTCCACAAGGATGAGTGTCTGATCAAAAGGATAAGTGAACCAGAGGTAATTTTGACAGACACTAGGAGTGGATATATTTATTGTTTAAAATTTTTATGCTTAAGTACAGACTCACAATTATATCTGGTAGCAAATGAGAAAGTTTCTTATTGTGTGCAATTTCACAAGAGACTTTCTCATTTGAACTACAAGTCAATTTGCAAGCTCTTCAGTGAAGAGCTAGTTAGAAATGGACCCAATCTAAGATGCACCAAGGAGGAAATTTGCTCTACATATCAAAAGGGCAAGCAGATCAAAGCATCTTTTAAGAGCATTGGGGCAAAGGATTCTGAGAGGTGTATGTACCTCTTGCATATGAACTTGTTTGGTCCTATGTCAGTTCACAGTCTAGTAGGAAAGTCTATACACTTGTGATAGTTGATGACTATTACAGATTTACTTGGGTTTTCTTTCTAAAGAAAAAGTCTGAAACCCTTGACATCTTTGTGACCTTTGTTAGGTAAATTCAAAATGAAAAGAACAGTTACGCGGTCAAAATCAGAAGTGACCATGGTACTGAATTTCAGTCTAAAGGCATGACAAATTTCTATGAACAACAAGGGATTTATCATGAGTTTTCTTCTCCAAGAACACCCCAGCAAAATGGGATTGCTGAGAGGAAAAATTGAACTCTCATAGAAGTTGGCAGGGCACTACTCAGTGACACCTCTCTCCCAGAATACTTCTGGGCAAAAGTAATGAACACTGCTTGATATGTCCTGAATAGAGTTTCTATTAACAAGTATCAAAAGAAGACTCCTTATAAGATTATGAAGACAGAAAACCAAATCTATCCTATCTCTGGATCTTTGGAAGCAAGTGATTTCTGCTCAATAATGCGAAGTCCTACTTGACTAAGTTTGCTGCCAAATCCTATGAATGAATCTTTGTTTGGTACAACATCCATAACAAAGCCTATAGAGTCTACAACTTGAAAAATCAAGTTGTAGAAAAGTCTGTAAATGTTGTGTTTGACGAATGATCTATAATTAATAGTGAGTTGTCTAGATCCTCAAGATCTATAGGTGTGGAGTTGTAGATGGATAAACTGACCATCAAGGATACTCCTCCTACTGCCCAAGAGGAAGAGGATGGTGTGTGCATTCCTGAAGAAGCACAAAGTACACAGGACATGGGTGAAGTCCAGCAGGATCCATTCATTAAAATCCAAGATGCTGAGAATATAATGCCAGTAACTGTCAGGCATTTGAGGGATCATCCAAGAGATCAAATCATAGGTGATGATATCTAATGGGTTACAACAAGGAGCAAGAACCTCAACATTGATATGTACTCTAGCTTACTGCCTCAGGTTGAACCTAAAAGGTTTGAAGATATTAATATAGACCCATTCTGTATTGTGGTTATGCAAGAAGAACTGAAATAGTTCAAGAGATGCAAGGTCTGGAAGCTGGTTCCCATACCACAAGGACATAACATCATTGGACCCAAGTGGATATATAGGAATAAACTTGATGAGAATGGTGTTATAATCAAGAATAAAACTAGACTGGTTGCCAAGGGATACAGAAAAGAGGAAGGTATTGATTTTGATCAAACCGTTGAACCAGTAGCCCGATTGGAAGCTATCAGATTATTCTTTGCATATACTGCACATAAATGATTCAAGGTCTACCAAATGGATGTAAAGTCAGCTTTCTTAAATGGTGACCTAAAAGAGGAGGTCTATGTTGAGCAACCCTCAGGTTTTGTTAACTCTAACTTTCCAGATTATGTATTTAAGCTTAAAAAAGCTTTGTATGGGTTAAAGCAATCCCCCAAGGCCTGGTATGAAACTCTGTCTAGCTTTCTCATTGAGAACAAATTCTCAAGGGGAAAGATAGACAAGACATTATTCCTTAGGGAAATCAAGGGTAAGATTATTTTAGTTCAAATTTATGTAGATGACATAATATTTGGATCTACTGATGATGACCTATACAAGAAGTTTGCTAAACTTATGCAAGGATAGTTTGATATGAACAGTATAGGTGAACTCAAGTATTTCTTGGACCTCCAAGTTAAACAGTTAGAGGATGGTTTGTCCATCTCTCAGTCAAAGTTCACCAATGAGTTAATTAAAAATTTTGGAATGGAAAGTGCCTCCATAATGAAAACTCATATGGGGTCAAATGTGTCAATAGACAATGATGAGACAGGGAAACCTGTTGATGAAACCTTGTATAGAGGCATAATTTGCTCCCTCCTCTACCTTACTGCAAGTAGGCCAGACATTATGTATATTACATGTATTTGTGTTAGATATCAGGATAGCCCTAAGTAATCTCATTATTCTACAGCAAAAAGAATTTTGAGATATCTCAAGGGAACACATGATCTTGGTCTATGGTACTCTAGAAATAATTGTTGAAATTTTCGGATCTTGGTGAGCAGGATTTATCACAACTAAAATGCTAATCACAACCAGAGACACATGCAGCAACAAGCATCTTTATTGAAAATAGCAATCTTCTTACAAGGCGAGACATACATGGTGAGACATGATTTCACCAATGTACTAAGCAGAACAAAATACAATGCAAACCTAACCGCGCGGACTCAAGGAGTAGCCGCTGGTTCTACTGCTTCACTATGGAGTCCGCACAAACCGCATAGTCCGCCAAACTGCAAACAAGTCGAGCAGACTGCCCGTTATTCCAATGCAAGCACTACTCGTAGATCAGCAAGCCGCCTAATCGCAAAGTCGCCTAGCCACCTGACCGCGTGATCTGCTACTGCCTAACTAAACAGGCCGCCAGAAGCGGACAACTAATTGAACCGGGAAACTAGTTGCCAAAGAGAAGACCGCCTGATCGCTATCCGTGACCTGCTGCTAACCGCCTGTTGCTAACCACAGAGTCCGCACCAACCATGTCTTAGCTATCCAGAGCTATCCGCACAACCTGCACAGCACAACCCCGGTCAACCTTATCAAACCGTGTGGATACTAATATCCAGACCGCAGCAATTACCCGCGAACAAACTTACTGTTCATTTCGATATGATTGACGTGATGGAGGAGTCCTATTTATAGGCATGATGAGGAGTGTGGTCACCTCCCTAGCCGATAGGATCACCACCACCATCCCGCGGCGAATACTAAGCAGTTAGTTCAGTCCGCCACAACCTTGTGCGATAGCCAGCCCGCCTCAGCATCACCAAGGCCGGACTGACCTCCCAGTCTGCCTTGTCACTAAAGGACCACACCAGCCTTGGTCAGTAACCCTAAGGACACTGCATCAACAAAGCATGTCTGTCCATCAGTGGAGACCGCCCAGTCCGCTCCCCCAAGTTTGCAGCAAAGGCACCAAGCCACCTGCCGAACTTGGCGAACAATGTAAGTAGTCCAGCCTCCTTGCGGACACAACATCAGTCCGCATACCGAGGCGGACACTTCTCTAGTACGCATTCACCAAGCTCGTAGCCAACCCACAGGGCAACACCTACCGAGCTTGGAGGACTGAGAAGCAGTCTACGCTCCACTGCGCGATCTCCCCGGGCTGAGCCAATCATGGACTTGGTTCAAATCCAACCAAGTCCACAACCCTGGCCACAAGGACCAGTCCGCACTTACTGGCAGATACTGGTACCAGTCCGCAAATCCCGACGAACTCTAGCATCAATCCACTCTAACCGGCAAACCTTTTGGCTACCATGAGCCGCACTACTAGAGCTAGACCAAGGCATCTACCATGCTGGTCTGCCAAGCTCCAACCCAGTCTGCATCTTGCCGGACTCCGCGAATAGAGAAGCTATCCGCCCGGTTACTTGGGAATCAACTGCTTGTCAGGGATAAGCCGGCCTTGCTGGCCGTCACCTCTGTTTGCACAGACCGCGCGAATAGATCGCTAAGGCCGCCAAGTAACAAGCCTCCTTCAGTAACTCCGCCGACCTGTCTAACTGCCAGTGCTATCCGCGTAGACCGCGCAGATAGGTTGCCCTGGTTTCTTGAACATTAGCTAACTACTGTCTTATTGTCGACCTCCCTATCTGTCTATCTTGTCCGCACAAGCCGCGTGGATAGGTCTCCCAGGTCGTGCAATCCCCCACTTTCACTTCATCATTTTAAACAATAATGACTTTGAACTAATTGGGTATTCAGATGCAGACTTTGCAGGTTATAGAGAAGACAGGAAAAGCACATCAAGCACCTGTCAATTTCAATGAAGAAGATTAGTTTCTTGGAGCAGCAAGAGGTAAACAAGTGTTGTCATCCCAACAACTGAATCAAAGAACATCTCAGCTGGGAGCAGCTGTGCATAACTACTATAGATTCAGCATCAGCTTCAAGACTATAATATCCAGCTAAGTAGAACTCCAATATTTTGTGATTCTTCTAGTGCAATCTCTATTGCTAGGAATCATGTGTCTCATAACAGGGCTAAGCATATTGAGATTAGATATCACTTCATTAGGGAGCATGTATAAAAAAATACATTTGTCTGGAGTTTGCCCCCACAGACAAATAGGTGGCTGATATTTTCACTAAGCCACTAGAAGAAGCCAAGTTCAACACCTTCAAAATTGAGTTGGACGTGTTGAAATTAGTATAGCTTCAATGTTTTTATGCATATGTGTTGCAAGTAAAATTGTCTTTTACAGGATTTCAAGGTATACATGGTCTAAGTGTTCAAATGTCGAGTGCGTTAAGACAACATCAGCCATTGAATATAAAAGTGAGGGATATATCTACTTTACACTAGAGGGGGTAAATAGGGTGTTTTAAAAACATGATTTACTTTTATAGCGGATTTAAAGTAAGTGATATAAATATATAAAGGAAAAATCACAGCACACAAGTAAAGAAAATAATCAATCACAGACGACGTAAGGATTATAGTAGTTCCCCAATAAACCTGGGTACGTCTATTCTTCTACCACCCTATTAGGAATCCACTACAGGTTTTTGATCAGGTTCCCTGCCACCAGAAGATCTATTTTATAAGGGAGATCTAGCAACCCTTTGAGCTTTTGATCAGGTGCCCAAAAACCAAGTTAAGTCTTTTGATCAGGATACTTAGAAATAAAAAGATAACTTTTGAAGGGAGTTAAAAACAATGTACACAGTTTATGAAAATAAACAAAAGAGGTGATGATGTCTTCTCTATCAAGATTCTCTGAGAAGACTAGTGGATGTTGTAAGCAGAAAGCTCCCCCTGATTTTTGAAGAGATTATGATCAGAAGAGGGAGACTTTTTTTCAGGGTGTAGGTATTCTTGAAAAACTTCACTGTCCAGAAGATGTTTCTAAGAGATATGAAGTTGAATCTCAGATTGAAGATTTATTCTTCTAGAAGAAGCTTGAAGCAGAATAAATCTGTACTGTCTGTATGTAAAAAATCTGTAACAGTCTAACTATGTAACAATTTGTAATTCTCTAACCCTGAGGCAGAAAACTTCTGTCAATATATAAAGAATGCCTGAGAGAAATTCAAACATTTGAATTCATTAATTCTAAAATGGCTGAAGCATTCATTGAAATTTGTAACTGCCTAGGAAATTGATTAGAATTAAACTATGTGAAAAATCCATAATTAATGCTGCCTGGAATGGCTATATTCATTAAGAATATTTAGCATTAATTATCAGAGTGTAACTACCTGAAATAAAGCTTGAAATCATTCTGCTTCTGAATAAATATAACTACCTAAACACTGCACAGAATTCGTCGAACTCACCAAACCTTTCGTTGACCTGAGCTTGGAGTTTGTCGAACTGAATATGTCATTCATCTAACAAAGCTTGGTTATTGTCGAGCTGAGCTGCAGAGTTGAGGTCATAGTTTGTCGACCAGAGCTCAGCTTTTGTCGAGTTAAACTCAGAGTAAGAACTTTGAGTTTGTCGAGCTGAGCTCGGTGTTCGTCGAACTGCGCTCAGCTTTCATCGAACTAAAATCTGCGTTCGTCGAACTGCATTTCTCTGGAATTCCTTCTGAGGCAATAACTCTGGAAATAACCTATGACCCTAGACTATACAAAATGGGTCAAGCTAAACATCCTAAATAAAAAATAGTGATCCTATCCCAAATAAGTAAGAGGGTTCCAACAATCTCCCCCTATTTGGATGGGGATACTATTAAACAAAACACAAAGCAAAAAATATCTAGCAGAAATACTTTCAGCAGATATAAAATAAAGTGCTTTGAGAGAACAAAAACATAAAATCAGAAATCAAGTGTCTTTCTAAGAAGCTTCAGAGAGAGAATCAGAGGATGATTTAATAAAAATCAACTTCCTGTTGGGATGTTCAGCTTCTCTTTGACTCATCTTTAAATCTTGAGAGCCAATGATCTTTAGAGAGGTAGTCCTTGGCACAACTGCCTCTGGATGCAAGCTCATGTACTTGTCCACATTGAATAAGTTCTTTTGTCTATAAGAGGACATGGTTGAGAACTGAGAGGTGTCCTTTCCTTCTGCTTTAGCTTTATTAATTTGTGATAGGGCAACAAGCTCATTGAATCTAGCCATTTTGAAATAAGGATCCAACTCTGGATCATATATTGGTGAAGGTGGCCTCTCTTGGTCTGATTACTATGAACTGCTTTGACTTGGCTGCTGACTGCTTTGCTTTGTTTCTGCTGTTGGCTGCTTTGAGAACCTGACCTTGAAGGTCTATTCTTTCTGTCTTGAGAAGGTCTAGAATAATGAGAAGAAGTAGACCTTTGAGAATGAGAAACATTTCCTGCTACACCTGCTGCTGGAGGAGGAGGTCCTCTCAAAGTTTTTGGAGGTGAAGAGTATCTCCTCATCTTCTTCTTGTTCTTTTGTTTATTATTAGAGAACCTCATCCAGTGGGGAAGATCTGGAGTGAGGATTAATCCATGCAAAATGTAATATGGAATATCTGCATTAGAGGAAGGTTTAGAAGCAACCTTTGCAGGAGCCTTCTTCTTTAATTTCCTTTTCTTAGATCCAAAGTCTTCTGAGTCATCTGATTCTTGCATCATCATCAGATTCATCCTCTGGATGATCATATAAATCATCTAACTTCTTAAGCAAATCAGCCTGATAAGGAACTTGAACTTCTGGCTGGGTATATTCAATATCTGTATCAACTTGTATATTTACACTATCAACTTCTTGGTCCATATCTTGAAAAGGAATGTCATCAAAATTTGGGCATAGGAGTTTCATCCCACATAGGAGGTGTGAAATCCTGCTATATAATATTCTCAATAACTAAAGGCTGAGATACTAGAGTAAATCTAGAAGACACAACTGTAAGGCTGGACCTTAGTTGTTCTAAAACTGAAGAACTAACAGGAGCAGTATAGCCTACTATAGCTTTAGAAAAATGCTCAAAAACTGGAACAAGAATATGAAAATTATCAAAAATAGATAATAAAGAATGCAAGTTGACTGTGGGATGAATAGAGACATCGCCAACAATAACAACTTCTGGAATCACAGCTGTCAACTCTTCTGAAAACTGATCTTCAACTGAAACAACTACAAGCATGTCTGAATCCTAATCTTCAACAAAAACTGCAGCTTCTGCTGCTGTAAGAGGAGCTTCTTCATAAAACATCTCACCATGCTTAGATCCAGGGAGACCTGAATCAAGGACCCTAGAAGAGGGACAAAGGAGGAAGAGGATAGCTTAGAAGAGAGAACAGCTATAGAAGTAGCAAGAGGAGCCAAAGCTTCATCTATCAGCTGTCTGAGGGTTGAAGTGATGAAGTCAAGAAGATTTGAGGCAATGGAAGAAAATTCCAAATACATATACTCAGAAGGATTCTGAGTAGATGCAGAGGATGGAATGGAGGATGAATGAATGGAACTATTAACACAGTTTGGACAAAAAGAAGATGACTGAGGTATGGATTGAATATTGATGACTGGTGGAATTATATTAGGAATAATTTCTTCCTGGATTGGAGAGTGAGGTGGAGATGGAGGAGATGGAGATATATGAGCTGGAGATAGAGTAAGTAGATTGAAATGAGATGGAGATGAAAGTAATAAAGATGAAGGTGGTGACTGATGAATTGGTGAAGCTAATGGAGTTGGAGATGAATGAGGTGGAGAAGCTTATTGGGAAGGGGAATGGTGTGGAGATGGTAAAGAAGAAGAATTTGGATGAGTTGGAACCTCTTCTGGGGTTTTGAGAGTGGCTGGAACAACCCTTGTGTTTTCAAAAGCAACCTTGGAGGATTCAGCCCTGGAAGGCTTTTAAATCACCCTCTCCCATTTGCCAAAAAGGGCAGAGGTAATCCTCATGGATGCATTGATATGCACTGAAGGAGATAACAGAACCTCTTGGCATTTGGTTTGGAGGAAAATTCCCAGAATTCTTCCAAAACCAACATCCTTTTTATTAATCTTCTTCTTAATTAAATCAAACAAAATTGTTCCCCAGTTAACAGCCTTCTGGTCTACCATAGCACACATCAAAATAAATTGGTGTATGGTCACATAATCATAAGCAGAGTGTTTTCCCAGAATTACCTTCCCAACCACATCAGCCAAGAACTTATATTCTATAGAAAAAAATTTCTTCAGAAGGTGGTTAGGGATTCCTTGAATGTGTCTTATTCTATCAAGCATAACATTCATTTCTGAACTTGACAATGCTATATCGTCATCTCCATTAACTAATCCAAAAATTTAAGTTAAAATTGTAGGAGTAAGTGAAACCTGATTGCCTGAAATGGATCCAGTAATAGATGTAGGATCAGGGATCCTCGTAGTACAAACCCATTCTTTTATCTCTACAACTGGAAGTTTTATCCTGGTGGTCATAAGATTACGCAGTTGCTGAGCTTAAAACAATTGCAAAATATCTTTGAAGATTTGATTTGAGTGGCGGAATGATTCCATATCGATGTCGAATCCAGCATCGAATTTCATCGCAGAGAGAGCCGCTTGAGAAATCGTCATTTTCATGCAAAACATAGAGATCAAGTGCAAGGGAAAATAGAGACAGCTCGGGATAGAGTTCGATGAAAACCTAGATATAAGTTTTCAGAAGATGAAACGGTGGACTCTATCTGACGAAAAACAAAACATCGAACTCAGTTCGATGAAAAATTCTCAAAAGAAATACATTTCGTTGATCTCTGGTCGACGAAAGTTTTTCGAAAGAAATGTATTTCGTCGAGCTCCATTCGATGAAAAATAATAGAAACTAATCTGTCGATCTCCGTTTGACGAAAGTTTCTTAAAGAAAGTTCGTCGATCTCCGTTTGACAAAAATTCCACGAAAGGTTCACAGTTCGTTGATCTTCGTTCGACGAAAGGTATGTAATTCATCGATCTCAAACAAAAACTCAAATTAATGATTCTCCATTAATCATTCCTAACTGATTTAAGAAGAAAAGATGTTTCTTTTAATCTAAGGGTTTATTGAAAATATCTGCCCTTTGTAAATCAGTAGAAATGAATTCTAAGTTAATTTTATTCTTATCTACATTATCTCTAATAAAATGATGTCTAATTTCTATATGCTTAGTCCTACTATGATGGACTGGATTTTGTGCAATTGATATTGCATTGGTATTATCATAAAATATGGTTGAATTATTTTAGTTGTATCCATAATCTAGTAGCAAATTTTGAATCCACAAAATCTATGAACAACTACCAGCTGTAATATATTCAACTTCAGCAGTTGAAGTAGATACAAAAGTTTGCTTCTTGCAAAACCATGAGACAAGCCTATCACCAAGAAACTGACAAGTTCCTGATGTGCTTTTTCTGTTAACTCTGCATCCAGCATAGTCAGCATCTGAAAATCAAGTTAATTCAAATTTTAACTGTATTGGATACCAAAGTCCTAGATTAGGGAAACCTATTATATATCTTAAAATCCTTTTAGCAAAAATTAGGTGAGATTCTTTAGGATTTACATGAAACCTAGCACAAATATAGGTAGCAAACATTATGTCTTGTCTACTAGCTGTTAAATATAATAAAGACCCAATGATGATCCAATATATTTTCTGATCAACATGTTTGCCCTGTGCATCATTATTAACTACAGCATTAGAGGACATGGGTGTTTCATAGCTGAGGCATCTGACATCCCAATTCTTTTAATTAGCTTTTTAGCATATTTAGATTGGGATATAAAAATACCATCAGGAGATTGCTTCACTTGTAAACCAAGGAAGTAGGATAGCTCACTCATGCTACTCATTTCAAACTTAGAATGCATTAGGTCAGAAAACCTTTTGCATAGTTTGGAATCAGTAGAACCAAAAATTATATCGTCTACATATATTTGAACTAGTAAAATTTATGATGTCTAAAAAATAATGTTTTATCTACTATGCCTCTATTAAATTTATTTTCTAATCAAAAATTAGCAAGGGTTTTATACCAAGCTCGCGGAGCTTGTTTAATACTATAAAGGGCTTTGTTAAGTCAAAACATAAGAAGAGTGAGTTGGAGAGATAAAAACTGGTGATTGTTCCACAAAACTTTCTCCTTGAGCTATCCATTTAGAAAAGCACTATTTACATCCATCTGATATACCTTGAATCTCTTGAATGCTGCAAATGCAAGAAAAATCCTAATAACCTCCAATCTTGCAACAGAATCAAAAGTCTGGTCATAGGCTATGCCTTTCTCCTATGAGTATCCTTGAGCTACTAATCTTGCTTTATTTTTTATAATGATTCCTTGAGCATCCAACTTATTCCTAAAGACCCACTTGGTTCCAGTTAGTCTTTGGGTCTTGAAATAAAGTCTCAAACTCTACATCTCTAGAACTGATTGAGTTCCTCTTACATTACAATGATCTAATGGGGATCTTGTTCTGCATCTTTGATGGATTGAGGTTCAATCTGAGAAATAAAACAAGCATGCATCTGATCTTGATTCAATTGATGCCTTGTTTGAACACTAGTTGATATGTCTCCAATCACTTAAGATCTAGGGTGATCTAAGTGTGACAAGATCAACATGTAGAGTTGGTTGTTTAACAATTTATGGTGCTAATTCCTCTGGTGTAATTTCATTAGCCACAATATTTTCAACATAAATTTTTGAATTTTCTTCATCACTAACATCATTAGCAATTTGTTGAGAAGGATGTAATGTATCCTCTTATGTTAGGATTAACTCATCCAATTTCTCACACAGATTTGGTACCTGAAAAGATTCTATGATAGAGATGTCTCTCTCCTTGTAAAATATATTAGTCTCATCAAAAGAAACATGCACAGATTCTTCCATTTTTACGGTGGATTTATTAAAGACCCTATAAGCCTTGCTGACTTGAGAATATCCAAGGAAAATTCCTTCTACAGCTCTGGCTTCAAATTTTCTTAAGTATTTCTTATTATTTTTATGAATGTAACACTTACAACCCAAAACTTTGAAATAGTTTATTTTAGGTTTCTTAGATTTAAGTAATTCATAGGGATTCTTACCCTTTAGTTTATGTATTAAACTTCTGTTAAGAACATAGTTTGTTGTGCTTACTACCTCTGCCCAAAAGGATAGGGGCAAGTGAGCATCTGCAAGTAATGTTCTAGCAGATTCAATTAGGGTTCTATTTTTCCTTTCAGCTACCCCATTTTTTTGAGGAGTTCTATGATCAGAGAAACAATGTCTGATACCTTCCTTCTCATAGAATTCTTTCATCAGAAGAGATTCAAACTAAGTGTCATGATCACTTCTGATCAATGCAATCTGAGTAGAGTACTCAATCTTGATGTTCCTATGAAAGTCTTTAAGAACTTTAAAGTTATCTGACTTGTTTCTAAGAAAGAACACCCAAGTGAATCTAGAGAAATCATCTATAATAACTAAGGTATATGACTTTCCTCTCAAACTTTGTAATGCAATAAGTCCATAATGTCCATATGTAACAAATACAAAATTCTAGGTGAATCAATCTTAAAAATGGATTTAAAATTATTCTAAGTTTGCTTGCCTGATTGACAAGCCCTACAAAGTCCTTCCTTCTTGTAAGAACCAGAAGGTAGTCCTCTGATAAGGTTGTCCTTAGATAATTTAGCAATAGTCCTAAGGTTTACATGTCCTAACCTTTTATGTCATAGATCATTAGTTTTACTAATATAATAAAATAAACAAAATTTTGAATTAGCAGAGCTAAAATTAACTAAGTAAATGTTTTCTTGTCTAATTCCAGTTAAAACAATTTTGTTGTTAATAGAAGTAATAAAACATAATGACTTATTAAAAGATACCTGATAGCCTTAATCACATAACTGACTTATGGAGATGAGGTTATGCTTGAGACCATTCACATAAGATACCTTCTTGAAGGTAACTACTCCAACCTTGATATTTCCATAGCCTTCTGTCTGTCCACAGTTGGAGTCTCCAAAATTTACTTTTGGTCCAAGCTTAGCTTTGAAGTCACTCAGGTTTGCTTTGCTCACTATCATATGTTTTGAACATCTACTATCCAAATACCACTATTCCTCTGTGGTAGGATAGATCCTTTTTTGTACAAAACAAATTTAGATGTTCTTGACCCAGGTTACCTTGGGTCCTAGTTTTCTTTCATAATGATAATTAGAAATGTAAGAACATTTTTGTTGATCCTTATAACCAAGTGGATGATATCTCCTAGGATGGATGATCTATTGAGTAAAAGGATTAAAAGAATTTTGTGTTTGATTATAATTTTGAAAAGAACTAAAATTTCTATTTTGAAATTTTGGGTTCGACGAATTATATTAAGTTCGTCGAGCTGAGTTCGATGAATGGGAGTGAGTTTGTCGAGCTCCATTCACAGAATGATAATGTTCATTCTCTGTATTCCACGTTCATCGATCACAGTTCGACGAATCATATTAATTTCGTCGAGCACCTTTTGTTGAATAATTATACTCAAAGTTTGTGTTCATAGTTCGTCGTTCTCTGTTCAACGAATAATAATTATTTCGTCAAGCTCGATTTGACGAATTATTTTGAAAACAATTTTTCTGAAAATTTTTATTTTGATTTTGTTTATTCTTTTGTAAAACTTCAGTAATTGTATCTAAATCTTCTATCTTTTCTTTACCTTTAGCTGAGGTGAATTTTATAAGAGTAGATAAGATATTTTTCTGTAAAAGATGAGGCTGACTAGATGAAGCCCCCAAGCCTAGTTTGTCATTTAGCCTGGTATTTACTGTGCTTGTGATATTCATCAGTTTGATGCTTCTCCTATTGAGGGATTCTTCAAAATTTTTAGCCTCAGATAGTTTATTTTCTAAAGAAACTATTTGTTCAGAAGCAATTTTCAAATTATATTTAAGTTTTATATTTTTAGAAGATAGATTATCTAATTCAATTAATTTCTCTCTGAAAAGTTTTATTTCCTTCTGAGATTGTATTAAATCTTTACATAGTAATTTAAAATCTATTTTGAAATGATCTGAAGTAAAATCAAATGTATAGATTACCTTATCTTCTTCAGATTCTGATTCAGACTCAAAATTGCTACATGATGCATTGATTGCCATCAAGCAGACTTCCTTAGCCTTTGCTTCTTCTTCATCTTCACTCGTGCTAGATGAAGACTCATCATCTAATTCACTCCAGGTTTCAGCTACAAAATCTCTCTCCTTCTATTTGTGTTTACCAGAAGAGTGTTTGTTGGAGTGCTTCCTGTAGTCTTTCTCTTTCTTCTTATGCTTCTTCTGATTCTCAGGACATTCTGGAAGGATATGTCCTAGTTTCCGCAACCATAACACACAATTTCTTTAGTGGGTGTTTTGTAATACCTTGGTTTGTCATTATTTCTGGAAGATCATCTCCTGAAGTCTTTTCTTGCCATTTTGTAGAATCTCTTAGCCAAGAGACTCATAAGCTCTTCATTCCTTAGAGATTCTTCTTTTGTTGCTTGGAAAGTAATACTTTTCTCTTTCCTTACTAAAGATTAAGTCCTTTGTTCAGCTTCCTATGTTCGGATGAGCTGCTCATAAGATTTGATCTTGCCCAACATGGTCTCTGTTGTAATTTCATTTAAACTTCTGGCTTCTTTGATTGGTCAGATTCTTGAATCTCATGTGCTAGGGAAACACATTATGATCTTATCATTGACTTCTGTCAATGTGATGTCCTTCTCCAAAGTCTTCAGTTCATTAATAATGAGACTGTGCCTTATGTACATTTCAGCTACAGATTCAGATTCTCCCTTTTTGAAGTTCTCATATTGAGAGATAAGGTGAGATCTTCTATCTTTTCTCTCATCATCAGATCCAGCAACCATTGTATTGAGAGAGCTCCAGATGTCCCTTGCTGAAATGCATTCAGCAACCTTCTAGAAGATGTCATCTGATATTGTTTGAGTTAAGATGTTCATTGCTTTTTCATCAGCAATCTTTAGCTTTTTTGTGTGCTTTTGTCCATTCTGGTGGTGGTACATCACTGGTACTTGTTGTTGTCAATGGTTTAGGTGGACCTGTCAAAATGGAGTTGTAGATATCTTCATCAATATAGTTCATATAAAGTCTAATCCTTGTCTTCCATAGTGCAAACTTATTTAGGTTGCACACAGGAGGTCTGGTGCTTGAATACTCTTTATTTTGTGTCATGATAAATTTCTAAGTAAAAATAAAATCTATCAGATCTTATGGTTTAGGTGTTAGCCTACAAAACCAAAGAACCAACCTCTGATACCAATTGAAAGTGAGGGATAGATCTACTTTACACTAGAGGGGGGTGAATAGGGTATTTTAAAAACTTGTTTTACTTTTATAGCGGATTTAAAGTAAGTGATAGAAATATATATAATGGAAACAATCACAGCACACAAGTAAAGAAAATAATAAATCACAAACAACATACAGATTATAGTAGTTCCCTAATAAACTTGGGTATGTCTACTCTTCTACCACCTTGGTAGGAATCCACTACAAGTTTTTGATCAGGTGCTCTACCACCAGAAGATCTATTTTCTAAGGGAGATCTAGCAACCTTTTGAGCTTTTGATCAGGTACCCAAAAACCAAGTTAAGTCTTTTGATCATAAGACTTATAAACCAAAAGATAACTTTTGAAGGGGATTAAAACCTTATACATAGTTTATGAAAATAAACAAAAGAGGTGATGATGTCTTCTCTGTCAAGATTCTCTGAGAAGACTAGTGGATATTGTAAGCAGAAAGCTCCCCTTGATTTGTGTAGAGATTATGATCAGGAGAAGGAGACTTTTATTCAGGGTGTAGGCCTTCTTGAAAAACTTCACTGTCCAGAAGATGTTTCTGAGAGATATGAGGTTGAATCTCAGATTGAAAATTTGTTCTTCTGGAAGAAGCTTGAAGCAGAATAAATCTATACAATCTGTATGTAAAAAATCTGTAATAGTCTAACTATGCAATAATCTGTAATTCTCTAACCTTGAGGCAAAAAACTTTTGGCAATATATAAAGAATGCCTGAGAGTAATTCAAACATTTGAATTCATTTATTCTTAAATGGTTGAAGCATTCCTTGAGATTTGTAACTGCCTAGGAAATTGATTAAAATTAAACTCTGTGAAAAATCCATAATTAATGCTACTTGGAACGGCTATATTCATTAAGAATATTTAGCATTAATTATCAGAGTGTAACTGTCTGAAATAAAGCTTGAAATCATTCTGCTTCTGAATAAATATAACTGCCTAAACACTGTATAGAATTTGTCAAACTCAGCAAACCTTTCATCGACCTGATCTTGGAGTTTGTCGAACTGAATATGCCATTCGTCGAACTGAGCTTGGCTATCGTCGAGCTGAGATGTAGAGTTGAGGTCAGAGTCCATCGACCGGAGCTCAGCTTTTGTCGAGCTAAACTCAGAGTTAGAACTCTGAGTTCTTCGAGCTGAGCTCGGCGTTCCTTGAACTACACCCATCTTTCGTCGAACTGAAATCTGCGTTCGTCGAACTGCATTTCTCTGGAATTCCTTCCGAGGAAATAACCCTGGAAATAACCTATGACCCTAGACTATACAAAATGGGTCAAGCTAAACATCCTAAACAAAAGATACTGATCCTAGCCCAAATAAGTAATAGGGTTCCAATAGAATGCACTAAGTCCAAGTGTCTAGGCGTCAAATGCACTGAGATAACTTCAAGCGTAGAAAGCTTCGAGTGCGTCGAGACTACTCAACGAATTCTCCCAGGGACTTCTGATTGCGGCTATCTCACGACATTAATCTCAGTCGTTAATCTCCTTGTGATTATCACAATATATGTGCACCTCTCCATATTCTCAAAAAAGAGGTAAGTATAAATAGAAGTGTGTGTGCTTGGAATAAAATACACTATTCCTAGCCCTTTCGTCTTTCTGCCTCCCTGTGACGAAAGCTCGAGAAATCTACAGAATTTCAAAGGATTCATGGCGCCGAAAATAATAGATTCCATATTTGAGGGTTCAGAGCTAGTGAGAAATGGTTTCAAGGATGCACTAGAGGAGGTACAACTCATTCTCTATCTACTGCAGGTCGCTGACCTAGAATACATTCTGTTAGAGCCAAGCTTGCTATGGAAGAGAGAAGTGCTCGACTTTTACTCCAATTCCACTGTCGACTCATCCTCAAATAAAATCAAATCATCCATCAGTGAGCATAAGATCAAGATCACTACCAAAAGATTGAGCAAATCCATATGTCTGCCCAAGTTCAGGTCATCTAATAAATAAGAGGAACTGTATCAAAATGATGTAAAATCTGCACTGAAGTGGTGTAGGCTTTCTAAGCATACCACTGGATCAGTCTTGAGAAAAAAATCTGAATCTCAAAGGAATTTTTTGGCAGATGTCATTGGGAAAGCTCTAATATGCAAGACAGGGTCCCATGATAAGATATCTAGAAAGATGTTTGAGCTGATGACAAGAATAATCCTATCCAAGAGGACTGACTGGGGAAAGGTGCTGGTCGACAGAATAATAGAGTGTATCCCATAGTCAAACCTGGGAAGAATACTAGCTTTGTACTTGCACAATACTATTCCAAGGACCCTCAACACAAGGCTAGGAAAAAAGATCCATCACATGAGGAGGATGGACTCAAAGATGTTTGATAGGTGGGACAGAATCTTGCTCCCATATCAGCAATCTTCTGATAAGAAAATGAAAGCAGTCATGTTCACTGAAGAGAGCACTGGAAGCAATTCTTCTGAGAGCAGTGAGGAAGAGCCACATTATCCCCAGCTGTCTGATTCTTCTGAGGAAATAAGAAGAGATATGAGTGCTCAGGTTTCCATATCTTCTGAACCTACAACAAAGACTTTTCAAGTTAGTGGCTCTCAATCAGAGAACATCCCAGTAGAGGTAGCTGAAATGGTGACTGAAGGTATTATGGAAAGGATCTGTACAAACATTGAGGGGGAGACTTCCCAGATGGTTGCACCTGTTGAGGGGGAGCAAGTGCAATCCGTACAGGAAAAACTTGACTCTTTCCTAGAGAATCTCAAGAATAGAATAGATCAGATTCCTAATGAGCCTTTATGACAGGATTCCAATACTCCTGTTGAGGATGAGCAAGCTCCTGTAATAGTTGAAGAAGCCATTCAAAACAAAACTGTTGATGGTATAAGAACTGTTGAAGACCAAAATGTCCCTATGGACAATGATAAGGATGAGGATGAGATTCACTCTGAACTCCCTGCTCTAGAGATAGTGTATAACATTGACTCCTCTGAGTCTGACAAAGGTACTAATGTTGCTACCAATGCTGATGCACATTCTTCTGAGTACATGATGGCTGACTCATAAGAAAGGAAAGTTGTCAGGGAAAGAGATGAGGATACCTGTGAACATGGTACATCTCATCAAGCTGAACCAATGTCATCTACATTCCTAGATCAACTGAAGTGTCTGCTAGATGATCATAGAAGATAGTTGGAGCAATGTATTGATGACTCCATCAAAGAAGTGAGACAGGATCTTTCCACTGAAATCAAGTTAATCAGGTTTGAGGTCAACCTGCTAAAGGCCAATACTGTTGCTTTCTTCACAAGGGTTGCTCCTACTATAACTTTTACTGAGAACAAACTTGTAAAAAATTGACAAACATAGTATGATATTCTCCAAAACCAGAACATTACTTCCAGGAACATGGAAATGGTCCACAATGCTCAAAAACAGCTGATGGAAGCCCACAAGATCACAATAGAAAGGAGAATGGATGCATGCACTCAGGTTTTAGATGATCACATGTTGCAAGTCAAGAACCATATTATAAAAGGAGTAAACTATCTAGATGCAAAGATTACCGAGGCTAAGGACTCCCTGACTGCAAGAGTTGGTGAAGAAGTTATAAAGGGGGAGAAGGCAATGATCAAGACAAACAATGAGAATGTTGTTTGTGTTACCAATGTAATCAGAGGTTCATTGGGGCTTGAATAGTATAAATATGACAATATTCTTTCCCCTATTCAAGGACTGTATGATGAATAGTATGGTGATCAGAGGGCAGATCAATATGATGATCAAGTTAGTGCTCAGTGGGTCGAACCCTCTACAGCTGCTGAAATTCCTATATTCATCCCAACTGCTGATCAGATAGCAAGAGCTAGAGGTAAGTCTGTTGCTGAAGAGGAGGAAGAGGTCAGACTCAGTAAGAAGAGGTACAGAGAAGAGATGGAGACCAGACTATACTTTGGGAAGTGGAGTACTCAATCAAAGACTATCATATTGTTTGTCTGGGATCAAATCAAAGAGAAGAAAGCTGACAGGGGAAAGCTTTATAGCTCCCTAGAATGGGTCAAGCTAGAAAGAAATGAAGAGGCCAGGAGGAAGTTCAGAAGATACAAAGATTCAGGTGCAGTACCACCAGATGCTCTTGAGCCCATCAAATACTTTCTTAAGCCCTACAGTTATTTTGAGAGACAAAAGGAGAAGAAGACTGAAGACAAGGAAAAGGCTGCAAAGAAACCCAGTAGGGGGATAGTGATCAAGGAACTTGAAACATGACATGTTTTTTGTTTTCCTTAAGGGTTGTAGGAAAGTGAACATTATTATAAGCACACTGTTTATTAATGAATATTGCCTTAAATGATAATCATATTTTTTTTGTATGTATCAATTACTGCTCTTAAATACTGTGAATGCTTATCTTCTGTATAAGGTAGTATATATCATTGACTAGGGTTCTGATTTCTTCAAATATAGAGAGATTTTTGGGTCCATTGATCACATTGTCCTAGATTTGTAGAAGACCCACAAGTCAATAGTATGCACATGAATGTATCTAATATATGTTCAAGTTCATTGTATACAGGTTGTATTCTGTTACATTGATTAGATAGGCAGTCAGAGTCATAATCACGGTTGGACTCAAGACAGGTTACTGGACAGGCAAAAAATCTACGAAGTACAAAAGCGCTGAGTGGACTCACTTCACTCAATACCAAGAGCCTAAAAGCATTGACAAAACTCCATGCAGTCAAAGCCACAATATTGCTGACAAGAAATTTGTCTAAGGACAGAAGCGTTGAGTGAAGACAATTCACTCAACGGCTACTCAATAGGATTTTTGTCTAAGTATAGAAGCATTAAGTGAAGAAGGGTCACTCAACGCCTCATCAAGAAGACAGGTAAAGTCAGAAGCATTGAGTGTAGAAGCTGCACTCAACGTCTTCATGCAGAGAAATTTCAACCAAGTCCAGAAGCATTGAGTGATGAAGGATCACGCAATGCCTTAACAGTTAGACTGCAAATGTAAAAAGCATTGAGTGTTGAAGATTCACTCGACGCCTCAAGATGCAGAATTCTGCTAAGTATTTCTGCATTGAGTGACAAGGCTCCACTCAATGCCTATGCAGATTGTTTAGAAATTACCAAGTCAACAAGCACTGAGTCATGCTGATGTAATCAAGAATTCAAATGTCGCGGGATTTGCATGCTAGATGACAAAAGGCGCTGCATGCCTTCAATACACATTTAATGCAAAAGAAGTGTTGTAGTTACCAACTTCGGCTGGTCCATACTGCACAAAGAGTCGTTGGACGACGAGATACAAAAGCTTAGTCCCTAGAAAGAACAAGAGAGCTTTTTGGTCATCTTCTTCCTCTCAACTAAGTTGAAGATTTCTAAGAACTTGCTCTTATAGTGTGCATGTAAACCACAGACAGTAGTTGGTTGTTGAATAAATAAAAGAACTTAGGAATTAATTTGTCTTCAACATCAAGATCAGATATCATATTTTCTGAACAAGAACAAGTTGCGGAGCTACTTTAGGTTGTTGTTCATCTTCAAGTCCACTACAATCTACTATTACATCAAAGGATTGAAGGTATAGGGCTCTGTAGTGTCTTCTCAATACAAGCTAAATTACTGAAGATCTAAATACTTGGTGATGTGGAGAAGTTGGGGCAGAGTTCACTCAGTCTAGAGAGAAGGCTTAGAGGACACTTTCTCTGAAGTCAATCATCAATAACAACTTACTCTTTTTGTAGGATCATTCTTTATCAGAGTTGTAAGCCTAACTTATAAAGGCCGAGTGGTAAGATTCAGTTGTGAATCTGAGTGGGTAGCGCATGTTTGCCTAAGGTAGGATCTGAGTCAAATCTGAGCTGTAAGAGATAATATCTATGGGTGTAGGGTTATCCATCTAGCCTGAGTTGTAGGGCTTTTCATTAAGTCTGAGGTAGGTGATCTAAAGGATTACTGAATTGTAGGAGTAAAGTTTACTCTGAGATTGTAGGGCTTAAGCCTGAGGTAGGACTTGGAGGAAGTCTGAGAGATCCTGAGGGATCTGTATTGTATGCTCATTGAGCCGATATTTGGAGAAGATTGTCTTATATAACACACTGTTAGAAAGGTGGGAGGGAAAGTGGATGTACCCATACCTTGGGGAACCACTATAAATATTGGTGTGTTGATCTGTGTTCTTGAAAGCAAACTCAATAATCTAACTCACAACACACCAAAACAAAAAGTAGTCATAAAAACTTGAAAACCTATTCACACCCCACCCCCACCCTCTAGGTGTATATCTAATCTTGAAACAAAGACTTTCACTCTCCCTTTTGATTTTTCTCTCACGCACAGTAGAGCCCGACCTTCCACTCCTCTCTTGGCCTCTCCTATCACTGCTGGAAGGAGTCGAGCCCGACCTCCCACTCCTCTCCCGACCTCTCTCACGCTGTTGTTGGAAGGAGCCAACCCGATCCTCCCACTCCTCTCCATCCTTCTCTCTCATCACCGCTGGAAGGGCCGAGACCGCCTTCCTTTGTCCCGGTCGCCGCCTATAAGGGTGAATCCCTTTACCTTCCATATTTCAGCTACCGCCAACAAAGAGAAACAACCTCCCTCTCTTCTTGGCTGACCAAGAGGGATTTGGGTTGGGTTTATGCCTACGAGAGGAGGCCGTCCGGAGGTGTTGGTGGAGAGCAACTAGGGTTTGGCTAGGGATTGCGACAAAGTGTTCGATTTGGAGCTCGGACCGGTGCGTGGAAACTAAATCCGTGACGACCGAGTTATGGATCTGAAACACACGTCAAGGGAAACAAATTTTCTTCCTAGGTAGGTGAAGCCCTTAATTTTAGCATGTTTACATAGAAGCCCCTCCCCACCGACGAGTGGGGGAAGGGTGCTCTCTGACGGGTCAATGTGTACATCCCTATTATTTAATTGCATTTAGTACCCGAAAGCGCGAGTATGATTTTAGGCATGTTGTGTGAAGCCCATCCGAATGTGTGGTCTGGTTTGATGATGTTCTATGGGTTCCCAGAGAAGACTCCGTGGAATTTGAATGTTTCAGAATGGGGGTCTTCCCGAGGTGGCAGTTAGTACTGGAGATGTGCTCCGGGAAACACCTTAAAATTTTCATAGGATCGATATATCGTTTGCATTAGCTCCCGAGGAGTTTTTGTTGTGCTGTGTGCGTAACCGGTCTCTCGCAGACCGTGTGCTTGCGTGTTGAGTTGCGTGCCTTGGGTGCACAACTTTAGTGGCCATGATTGCCAACCTTGGAACATAACGTACGTTATGTCATGTATGGGAAAGGGGATGCTGACCCGCATCATTGTCGTTAACTGGCATGACGATTTGAGCAACAGGAAAGAGCTGAACTATACTCGCTCTATGTCATTCGGCAAAATAGACCTAAAGTACATGGCAATTGTCGTTGGCATATGGGTGAGTCAAGGCTATAGGCCTGGCTAGTGATGCTCTAGCGGAACCAATCGGTCCGGGACTGAGAATGGTGATGGACTAACGGATTTCACCGTTGAGGTACTTTATGCACTATCGTATGCCTGTGATGGTAAAAGGTGGTACTGATACCCCATTAAGGTGCCCTGAGTGTACGAGACGTTTGGTTGTTTGCACCATCATCTGTGATGTATTGTCCTTAAGTTTCACATTTATATTAAATATGTAAACATGATAATTGTTTGTCAGGATTAAGCACCACCACCCCGAGAAAGGGGTGCGGCCGTTATAATTTGGTCAGCTCCAATTGACCGTTGCCTTGTTTTTAACCGCTTGATGGAATGTTTTGCGTGCCGGTGCTGCGGAGCCAAGCAGGATGTAGCGGGTTGGAGACCAAAGCTGTACCGGCCCTCGAAGGCCCAATCTTTGCTATAATTTTAATGTGTTTCCAGTCTGCGTGTCGAAGTATAGAAACCACATTTAATTTGGTGAAACTTTGTTGATGTAAGACCTTAAGTCCCAAACATTATACTGGATGTCTTTTCATTCCTACTGTAGTGGACATTCCTTTTTGGGTGGTTGGTTTAATAACTTTTAAATGCTTCCGTTAGAATGCAACTCTATGTTAGGTTGCATTTTCAAAATTAATAAAAAAAAATGGTATGGTTTTATTTCGTAACCCTTTAGTCTGTTCATATAATATTGTGTGGGGCCCCAGCCAGACCTTCTGTTATATTATTCGTGACGGAATGGGGGTGTTATAATTTGGTATCAGCTTCTAGGTGTCGGTATGTGTCCGCTGAATTTGTGGTCTAATTCTTTTAAGGGGTGAAGAGCACGTGTGTGCGTCATCTTAAAGACGTAAAATCATCGGTGAATGTCCACTTAGGAATGAAAAACACACATGAAATATGTTAAAAATATTGTTTGTGGAACTTGAGCGTTCCTTGATTGATGTTTGTTATGTTTATTAGTTACTAAATTGCGTGTTGTGCAATTATAGATGACAATGAGTGGTGTAGAGATGCCTCAAAACCAACACTCTACATAAAGTAGTGCACTGTCTCAGGCTCCTATGCCTCCTTCTGCCGAGATAATCTGTTTAGTTACTGAAGTTATGTTTACAATGATCAATGCGATGCCAATATGACAAGTACACCATGTGGTAGCCCCGATGCAGGATGGCGTAGTTGAGCCAGCGGCGGTGAGGTAAGTGCCTGCTGAGCCTTTGGCAGAGAGGCGAGCGACGGAGAAGCAACGGAAGCACTTTATGAGCTTAAATCCACCTATGTACGGGAATGGGATCCCCTACTAAGGCCAAGGATTGGCTCTCACGAGTGAAGAGAATCTTGAAGTCTACGGAGACGGAGGAAAGTAAGAAAGTCACGCTAACCACTTTCTTATTGGACGGAGAGGCAAGGCTATGGTAGGATGAGCTAGAGTTGCATCAGCTTGCGTGCAGGCTACTGAAAGTCCACCTAGTGTCAACTACTTACACCTATGGGGGGGGGAATAGGTGTCTTTGCAGCGTAATTGCGGAATTAAAGTTTTACCTACACAAGAAAACAAAACAACACAGCACAGAAAGTACACAAGCAATTTATAGTGGTTCCCCGATTTGGGTACGTCCACTTTCCCCCTTCGACCTATCTCCCAACTAGGGACGACTCGGTCACTTCACCAACAGGATTGAAATCCAATCCTTGCACTAACGGAAGGAACCCTTCCACACGTAGGAGTCAACACTCCCACAACACGGGTTGCACCCAACCCTACAACTAGAGACCAATCGGTCTTTAACAAAGAATTGAAAATAGCTTGTAAGAAATACAAACAACGTATGAAGACTAAGGTGTCCCTCTTCGTTCGACGACGTGTTCTTGAAGTCAACGAAGAGTCCACAACCCTAGATCTCACTTGGAGAGAATCTCCCCGAGACCGGCGGCGGCGACGAGTGGCGGCAAGGCTCTCGGTGTTGGCGGCGGCAACTGAAGACAGTAGCAAAGCACTGGAGATCCAATCTTCTTAGCGAAGTCGGCAAGGTCTACCAACGGTCACACGAGGATCGATCGTCTCGATCGATTCGGACGAGGAAAGATTTCCCTATCTCAAATCAAGAGACAAAAGATCTCTGGATAGACACGTGAGACGCTGTGCTGGACTTGGCTTCTATCACCGAGGATCTGGAGGAGATCGAGATCGACTTCGGTGATCGGCAGTGGCGACGGAGGCAGAGCAAGTTCGCGAGATTAGGGTTAGTCGGCCGCTCGGTTTCGTATCTCGTCTATTTTTTCTTACTGTACACAAATACCAGAGTATTTATACAATAGGTCAAGAGATGACCGTTGAGGGCCCCACCAGCAGTAAGACCAAACTCCAGTTCAAAATCCCGCAGATAACGTGGACCGGTCCAGACAGAGTCGGAAAAATACCCAAGTCAAATTCGGCGAGAATCGTGGGTGATTCTCGACGAATCGGCGAGAATCACTTACGATTCTCGTCGAATTCTACTTAGAGAATTCTGGCAGCACAGGTTATAGAGGCCGGGGAGAATCGGTGGGAATCACCTTGGATTCTCACCGACTTGTCGAGACTGCAAAGTCATTCTCGACGAATCGGCGAGAATCACTTGGTGATTCTCGACGATTCTGCCTTAGATGAGTTTTCTGACTGCGTCGAGACAGCCGGCCCAACCCGGCGAGAATCAACTAGTGATTCTCGATGATTTACACTTAGACGATTCTCGACTCTCAATCTGCAAGCTGGTCTTTGGCCCATCCTTGCTCCTTGTCTGCTCTTGCTTTATCATAGCCCTGTACTTGAAGTTAAGTACACCCCAATAGAGAGAGTACACGTAGGCCAACACACTGATCTGCTCAACGAGGGATTACGTCGCGCAGACCCGTGTATATTGACCCACTGCACCCTGACATTGGTGTGTACTTAGCGTGGAATAACTGCAAGCACAACTTAAAAGATTTCATCAAACACATAGTCTATTTACCTTAGCTTGTTCAGGGGCTTCTTCAAATCAGGTACATTGTGGATACAATACCCAACAATCTCCCCCTATTTGAAGAAGCCTAAACCCTATAAGCTAAGGTGAATAGAGCAAATAGGAATGAAACTCATAAACTTAAAATTGAGTTGAGAGAGATATTCATTACCAATTACTTGAGAGCAAACTTGGAGCTTGGAGCCACCTTAACCTTAGCCGAGAGGGTAATCTCCCCCTTTTCGGCTTCTGCAAATCGGGGTCTGGTGCATATGACCCCATGCTCCCCCTCAGTTCTTGCACCTATGCTTACACTTGAGTGCCTGGAAGATGCTCCCCCTAGATGCACGAGCCATGAGCTTCTGTAGTCTTCATTCCTCATAGTTGAGCATCCCCAATTCAGTTTTGAAGAGACTGAACTTGGCCTCGTCTAAGGGCTTAGTGAAAATATCTGCAATCTGCTTGTCCGTGGGGAAATAGCAGAGAGAGATGTCCTTGTTCTCCACGTGCTCCCGAATGAAGTGGTAGCGTACTTCAATATGCTTCGTTCTGCTGTGCGATACCGGATTGTTGGCAATAGCAATTGCACTTGAGGAGTCGCAATACATTGGTACTTCCTTGAACTGGAGGTCATAGGTGGCTAACTGGTTTCTTATCCATAGGAGTTGTGCGCAACAGCTGCCAGCCGAGATGTACTCAGACTCTGCAGTGGAGGTTGCTACACAATCCTGCTTCTTGCTGTTCCATGAAATAAGCCTTCTTCCGTGGAATTGACACGTCCCGGAGGTGCTTTTCCTGTCATCCCTACTTCCTGCAAAATCAGCATCTGAAAACCCTATTAGCTCGACATCATTGCTTCTCGGGTACCATAAGCCAAGATTAGGGGTACCTTTAAGGTATCTGAGAATTCGCTTTGCAGCGACATAATGAGATTCCTTAGTGTTCACCTGATATCTGGCACAAATACATGTGGAGAACATGATATCCGGTCTACTCGCAGTAAGATAGAGCAGAGATCCAATGATGCTTCTGTATTTGGTTTCATCAAAAGGTTTCCCTTTCTCATCCTTATCCAGAGACGTGGTGGATCCCATTGGAGTCCTCATAGAGGTTGCATTCTCCATTCTGAATTTCTTGAGGAGTTCATTTGTGAACTTCGTCTGAGAAATGAAGATTCCTTCCTCAGACTGTTTCACTTGAAGTCCCAAGAAATACTTCAGCTCTCCCATACTGCTCATTTCAAACTTTCCTTGCATAAGTTTGGAAAACTTTTTGCAAAGATTGTTGTCCGTTGAGCCGAATATAATGTCATCAACATAGATTTGCACCAGCAAAATCTTGCATTTGACTTCCCTGAGAAACAATGTCTTATCTATTTTTCCTCTAGAGAACTTGTTCTCAAGAAGAAAACTAGACAATGTCTCATACCAAGCTCGAGGAGCTTGTTTTAGGCCATATAGCGCTTTATTAAGAAAATATACATGATTAGGATAAGTAGGATTGACAAAACCTGGAGGTTGAGCAACGTATACTTCCTCTTTCAAATCTCCATTCAAGAAAGCCGATTTCACGTCCATCTGATAGACTTTGAATCCTTTGTGAGAGGCATAGGCTAGGAATAGCTGGATTGCCTCGAGCTGTGCAACTGGTGCAAACGTCTGGTCAAAGTCAATCCCCTCCTCCTGTCTGTATCCTTGAGCCACCAGTCTGGCTTTGTTCTTGATGATGACTCCATGTTCATCCAACTTGTTTCTGAAGATCCACTTGGTGCCAATCACATTTTGCGTCTTCGGTTTGGGAACCAGCGTCCAGACTTCGCATCTTTCGAATTGATGCAGCTCATCTTGCATGGCCAAAATCCATGATGCGTCTTTGTTCGCTTCGTCGAACTTCTTTGGCTCCACCTGCGACAGAAAGCTAAGATGCAAGATCTCGTTAAGAGTACCTCAGTGAGTTCTGACACCGTCTCGGGGATCTCCAATGATTTGATTTCTGGGATGATCCCTCACGTGTCTGAGCTCTAGAAGTCTTGCATCAGGAGCTTCGACTACTTCTTGGGCATCTGCTTCTTCTAAAGGATTTGCCTCATTTTGATCTTCAACTTCTCCGATCGGCGTTGATGTGGAGACCTTGACATATTTTGGAGTTGCATCTTTCTCGGGATCATCCAGTTGTAACTTTTCGAGTCTGGCACCTGCAGCTTCAGGAAGACAACTAGAAGTCTTGCAATTAAGCAAGCTTCCTTCATCAAATACAACATTTATTGATTCCTCTACCACTAGGGTTTTCTTGTTGAAAACTCTATAAGCCCGGCTGTGGCTACTATAGCCCATGAATATGCCTTCGAAGCATTTTTCACCAAACTTAGTACGAGGGTACTTCCCATTATTCAGTACATAACATTTGCAGCCAAAGATCCTCAGATAGGACATGGTTGGTTTCTTGCCTTTCAGTAGCTCATAAGGAGTCTTACGATGGCTCTTGTTGATTAACGCCCGGTTTTGTACATGACAAGCCGTATTGACAGCCTCGGCCCAGAAGTATTCTGGAAGAGAAGCGTCATTCAACATTGTCGTGCACGCTTCAATGAGTGTTCTATTCCTCCTCTCTCTGCCACTCCATTTTGTTGAGGAGTGCGAGGGGAGGAGAACTCATGAAAGATACCAAGCTCTTCACAGAACTCTTTCATAGCCCCAGACTCAAACTCTGTTCCGTGGTCACTTCTGATTTTGACCACTGAGCAGTTAAGTTCATTTTGTATCTGCTTGACAAAACTGGTGAAGATGTCAAACGTATCAGACTTGCGCTTTAAAAAGAACACCCACGAAAACCGAGAGTGATCATCTACAATTACTAGCGTATACGACTTCCCTCCTAAGCTATGAACTTGCATTGGACCAAACTGGTCCATATGCAGAAGATAAAGACATCTGGAGGAGTCTTTGTCTGGGATGCCCTTAAAGGTAGCCCGAGTCTGCTTGCCCATCTGACATGCAGGACATGGACTATCTTTAATGCACTTAATAATGGGAGCATCTCTTACTAAGTTTTTGGAAACAACATATTAATTGTCTTGTAATTAATGTGTGCCAATCTCTTGTGTCATTGTTCACAAAGAGATGCACTGCCTTTAGCAACGAGGCATGCTGGGGTAGAAGAATCTAAACTAAGAAAATCTAAACAGAAAATATTTCTTCTCTTAATGCCAGTTAATACAGTTTCCGAAGAATCACATGATATTATCAGGCATTTATCCTTGCAGAACTTAACGTCATACCCTTTATCACATAATTGGCTTACGCTGATCAGGTTATGATTTAATCCTTCAATATAAGCTACGTTAGTGATAGAGAGTATACCGTTGGAAATCATACCGTAACCTCTGGTGACTCCCCGATCAGATCCCCCAAATATGACTTTGGGTCCATCCTCGACTGGAGAGTACTCCCTCAGCAGGCTTCTTGTCCCGGTCATGTGACGGGAGCATCCACTGTCCAAATACCAAATAGGAGTTTTGTTGGCCTTTGGACATTCCTGCAAAACAGAATTAATTTGTCTTAGGAACCCAATCGAACTTGGGTCCTAGATTCCTTGTTAGCATACTCCCCCTCGATTGGTTAGCCCTACGAGTGGTCGGCCTCGCATTGCTAACATAAGGAGTCTCGTCATACCTTGGATTAAACCAATAATCCACGGCAAAGTGACCAACTTTGCCACAACACCAACAGTCAAATCTGTTGTACCTCTTCCTAGGCTCCTGCTTCACCCTGGGAATGGTGGGTACAGCTGGGGCCTTGGATCTGGAGGTGGAGGCATCATAGTGATTGCAGTCACATGATTTCTTCACCTTCTGTTCCTTCAGTATAACAGGCTTGGCTTTTGGTGCCTGTTTTCTATTATGGCCGCTAGTGAATTGACCATAATTTCCCAAGTGGATTTCCTCATAAGGTGCCTTGAAGACACTCTCACCGAAGTTGCGGGGAAAAGTACAACCATCATATCAGCTCTTAGGCTTTGCAACCGAGGGCCTGAAGTGATGCCCATATGTTGACTCAAAGTCATGTTGGTTACAGGGAAAGCTGGGCTTTCTGAACTCAACAGGGTTGAGTGGGGCCTTTCCTTTCTCATCAACAGAGGCTTTCTTGGCAGCCTTATTCTTCCTCTTGTTCCTGTTTCTCCTGGATGAGGAGCTAGATACCCCTACATGCCCCAAGCCAGCTCCTTTGGCTTGAGCAGAGAAGGTATCAACTAATGGAAGAACAATTTTTGGCATAGAGAAGCTCTTGACGATCTTCCTTTCTGCCGCAAGTAGCTCTTCCAACTTGTCGACTTCCTCCTGCTTAAGATCAAGGAGCTTAAGAGACTTTGAATGCTTTGAAGTCAGGTCCAAGTGCTCCTGTCGGAGGGAGATCAAGTTGGTGATCTCTTCCCTCAGGGATACACTCTCACCTTTAAGGAATTTTACTTCCTTCTTCTCAGCCTTCAGTCTCTTTCGACACTCCAGGAAAGTATTGAGTAGAAGCTCATACTTATCGAGGAGCTCAGCTTCACGGGCAGAAGAGCTATCCTCAGGGTCATCATCCTGAGACTCAGGATCAGAGTCAGAGTCGGAGAGAGGGGTGTGAGCTTTTACCTTCCCCGTAAATGGGGGGCAATCTCCTTCCGAGTCACAGTGACCCATTAGCCCAAAGTAGGCTTCCTCGTCATCGCTGGTATCTGATGTGTCAGATTCACTCAGCGTCTTTGGCTTCTTCGCGATGTAGCTCCTCTCCTTCTTCTTGTCTTTTGAGGACTTGTGCTCCTCTCACTTTCCCTTTTCCATCTTGCCTTGATAGCAGTCGGCCACGACGTGTCCTGGCTTGTTGCAACCAAAGCAAATAATGTCAGATGTGCGATGTTTGTTCGGTTTGGAAACATACCTGTCGGAAGAATAGTTCTTCTTCTGATCCCTTGACGAGGAGCCGTTTCTCTTTCTCTGATTCCTCAGCTTGAGGAACTTCTTGAACTCCCTTGTGATAAGGGATAAGTCTTTCTCAGACAATTCTGAGTCAGAGGAGCTTGGCTCAGAGTCTTCCTCTTCATCCCTCTTCCACGCACGGGAAGAAGTGGCACCCTTGCCCTTTCTGGATTGAATGGCTTTCAGGGCCACCGTCTTTTCCTTGGCCGCGGCTTTCTCTGCTTCCTCTTCAGCCTTCCATGTGTTCAACTGAAGCTCATAGGACATGAGCTTCCCGAACAGAATCTGTGGATCAGTTTCCGCAAGTCTGCCAAACTCGCGGATGGCGCAGATCTTTGTGTCCCATTCCTTAGTGAGGGACCTAAGGAACTTATCATTGAGTTCACCGTCAGTGAACACTCTTCCATATCCTTTGAGTGCATTGACGATCTTGAGGAAGTTTTCGAAGGTAACTCCGATCTCCTCCTTTGTCCCTTGTCTGAAGGCCTCATATTTCTGATTGAGGAGGGATCTCCGATCGTCCCTCACTTCATTTGTGCCCTCCATTAGGACAATTAGACAGCTCCAGAGATCCTTGGCTGTCCTGCAATTGCTGAAGTTCTGCATCATAGAGTCGTCAACTGCGCTTACTAGGATGTTCTGAGCTTTCTTGTCGAGTCCGAACAGCACCATTTCGTCCTTGTCCATTTCTGAAAGTTTCTTGGGTACTTTCTTGGTAGGATCAATGGTGGAGGCCTTAGTGGGAATGTAAGGTCCCTCCTCCACTATCATGAAGAGCCGGGGGTCGACTGCTTCCATGTAGAATCTGATTCTTTCCTTCCAGATAGGAAAGTTCAGTCTGGTGCATACTGGGATCTTGCCGGAGTGCTTGAGTCCGTCCATGGAAGATATCGGTCTTCTTCTTGACACTGGTGGCAGGATTCTACTCAAGGTGTGAACCTTTTTGATGAGTAACCTCCCTCTGATACCACTTGAAAGTCCACCTAGTGTCAACTACTTACACCTATGGGGGGGGGAATAGGTGTCTTTGCAGCGTATTTGCGGAATTAAAGTTTTACCTGCACAAGAAAACAAAACAACACAGCACAGAAAGTACACAAGCAATTTATAGTGGTTCCCCGATTTGGGTACGTCCACTTTCCCCCTTCGACCTATCTCCCAACCAGGGACGACTCGGTCACTTCAACAACAGGATTGAAATCCAATCCTTGCACTAACGGAAGGAACCCTTCCACACGTAGGAGTCAACACTCCCACAACACGGGTTGCACCCAACCCTACAACTAGAGACCAATCGGTCCTTTACAAAGAATTGAAAATAGCTTGTAAGAAATACAAACAACGTATGAAGACTAAGGTGTCCCTCTTCGTTCGACGACGTGTTCTTGAAGTCAACGAAGAGTCCACAACCCTAGATCTCACTTGGAGAGAATCTCCCCGAGACCGGAGGCGGCGATGAGTGGCGGCAAGGCTCTCGGTGTTGGCGGCGGCAACTGAAGACAGCAGCAAAGCACTGGAGATCCAATCTTCTTAGCGAAGTCGGCAAGGTCTACCAACGGTCACACGAGGATCGATCGTCTCGATCGATTTGGACGAGGAAAGATTTCCCTATCTCAAATCAAGAGACAAAAGATCTCTGGATAGACACGTGAGACGCTGTGCCGGCCTTGGCTTCTATCACCGAGGATCTGGAGGAGATCGAGATCGGCTTTGGTGATCGGCGGCGGCGACGGAGGCGGAGCAAGTTCGCGAGATTAGGGTTATTCGGTCGCTCGGTTTCGTATCTCGTCTGTTTTTTCTTACTGTACACAAATACCAGAGTATTTATACAATAGGTCAAGAGATGACCGTTGAGGGCCCCACCAGCAGTAAGACCAAAGTCCGGTTCAAAATCCCGCAGATAACGTGGACAGGTCCAGACAGAGTCGGAAAAATACCCAAGTCAAATTCGGCGAGAATCGTGGGTGATTCTCGACAAATCGGCGAGAATCACTTACGATTCTCGCCGAATTCTACTTAGAGAATTCTGGCAGCACAGGTTATAGAGGCCGGGGAGAATCGATGGGAATCACCTTGGATTCTCGCCGACTCGTCGAGACTGCAAAGTCATTCTCGACGAATCGGCGAGAATCACTTGGTGATTCTCGACGATTCTGCCTTAGATGAGTTTTCTGACTGCGTCGAGACAGCCGGCCCAACCCGGCGAGAATCAACTAGTGATTCTCGACGACTCGACGAGAATCACTAGTGATTCTCGACGAATCGGTGAGAATCACTTAGTGATTCTCGACGATTTACACTTAGACGATTCTCGACTCTCAATATGCAAGCTGGTCTTTGGCCCATCCTTGCTCCTTGTCTGCTCTTGCTTTATCATAGCCCTGTACTTGAAGTTAAGTACACCCCAATAGAGAGAGTACACGTAGGTCAACACACTGATCTGCTCAACGAGGTATTACGTCGCGCAGACCCGTGTATATTGACCCACTGCACCCTGACATTGGTGTGTACTTAGCGTGGAATAACTGCAAGCACAACTTAAAAGATTTCATCAAACACATTGTCTATTTACCTTAGCTTGTTCAGGGGCTTCTTCAAATCAGGTACATTGTGGATACAATACCCAACAGCTACTGTCTGAGGTCTCGATGGAGGAATTTTCTTGAATATTTCTTGCACGGTATCTCCCTTCTGCGCAAAGGATTGCGATGGAAAACCAATTCTAGAGGTTAACTCGGGGCAAGAGTCTGGTGTATGACTACTTGCATGAATTCACTAGGTTGGGGTGGTATGCAGGAGCCTCATTTGTTGATGAGGAGAGGAATACCAACCGATTCTATGAAGGTCCATGGGAAAATCTCAGGTTATTGTTGGCAGGTCCGATGACGCGGGGCTTTCTTACATTGGCTAACACTACCCGGTCTCTGGAACATGATATGAAGAGTGTACATGGTAAGAAGGACCTCTCAAAGAGGAAACAAGAGTTCAATGCGCCGAGTTATTCAAAGTCTGGGTTCCATAGTAGGTGGAATAAGAAGGCTAGGTCATTTGAACCAGCCCCTTCTACTACTTTTTGAGTTACTACCGGCCAAGGTCCATACACGTGCTATAACTGTGGCAAGGTGGGACATTATGCTCGAGATTGTTGGAGTCGTACCGCGAAGTCAGACAGAAAGGCGGGTGTGTCGTATGTTGAGAAGGGGAAAGTAGGTGGAACAAGAAGGCTAGGTCGTCTGAACCAAGAGGAAACAAGAGTTCAAAGCGCCGAGTTATTCAAAGTCTGGGTTCCATAGTAGGTGGAACAAGAAGGCTAGGTCGTCTGAACCAGCCCCTTCGACTACTTTTGGAGTTACTACTAGCCAAGGTCCGTACACGTGCTATAACTGTGGCAAGGTGGGACATTATGCTCGAGATTGTTGGAGTCGTACCGCGAAGTCAGACAGAAAGGTGGGTGTGTCGTATGCTGAGAAGGGGAAAGTAGCGGAGTCGTCTATGTCTCACCATACGCCAGCGCAACCCAGAGTCTACAATCTCGGCCTGCAGGAGTCTATTAAGCAAAGCATCGTCGTGACAGGTACATTTACTTATAATTACTGTCATGTGAATTGCTTATAATCCTTGTTTATGTTTGATTCTCGTGTACTCGTTAGGTTTCGTATTGGTATTCAATCATCAGGCTAGAGCATTGTTCGATATCTGTGTGTCGCACTCCTTATCAGAAGACTTTGTGGTGCGAGTCGGAGTGCCTTGTATGTTAGCAGAGGCGAAGTTGGATGTGCTCTTACCCAATGGGTGCCTAATGATTACGGGGAGGAAGAGTCGCGTGAATGTTCGAATTAGAGAGCAAGACTTCGATTTGGAGGTCGTGCTGCACCACTGTCAGAGTTTGACGTCATATTTGGCATGCATTAGCTGACAAATCGGGGTGTGTGCATTGATTGCAAATCAAAAGAAGTCTTGTTAAATAGAGAATGCTGAGAAGGAACTCGTTTTACGGGTCTTCGGGGTATGAGCAAAACCCTGATGACCTCCCTCCAAGTGGTGAAAGTAACGTGAAAAGGCGTTGAGCTATTCTTCGCTTTAGTAGAGGCTTCAGAACAAAAATCCAAGCTATATGATTTTGTAGTTCTAGCGGGATTTGTAGATGTTTTTCCAGATGAGCTTCCAGGGGTTTCGCCTCAGAGGGAAATCGAATTTTGCATCGAGCTTGTGTCAGGTGCCAAAACCGTGTCACGCTCTCCTTATCGTATGACGCCAAAGGAGATGGCAGAACTGAAGGTACAACTGCAAGAGTTGCTTGAGCAAGGGTATATACGCCCGAGCTCATCACCATGGAGTGCACCGGCCCTTTTCATGAAGAAGGATGGTAGTTTGGGCCTGAGCATAGACTATGGGGAGTTGAACAAGTTGACAGAAAAGAATAAATATTCGATCCCCCACATCGAAGACCTGTTTGATCAGTTGATAGGATCCACGGTGTACTCAAAGTTGGATTTGAATTCCGGATATTATCAACTCTGGATACGGGAGTCGGACATTCCAAGGACTTCTTTCAGCACCCGCTACGGGCATTATGAGTTCACGCTGATGCCCTTTGGGCTCACAAATGTGTCATTAGTTTTTATGGAATTGATGAATAGAGCGTTCCAGGAATACCTGGATCTATTTATTATCATCTTCATAGGTGATATTCTGGTGTACTCGCAGTCTAAGGAAGACCATGTTGACCACCTTCGTATAGTTTTGACAGTCCTGAGGATTCATCAGTTGTATGAAAAATTCTCCAAGTACGAGTTTTGGCTACCGTCGGTGGCATTTCTGGGGCACATAGTTAGTGGAGAGTGTGTTGTGGTAGATCCGGTGAAAGTTATGGCAATCCGAGAGTGGCCTAAGCTGAGGAATGTAACGGAAGTCCGAAGCCTTTTTGGGCTTGCCAGTTATTACAGGCGCTTTGTGGAGAATTTTTTGCGGATTGCACTTCCCCTTACTACATTGACTAAGAAGGATCAGCGGTTCGTATGGACGCCAGAGTGTGTGCGAGCTTTCGAGGAGCTGAAAAGCCGACTGATTTTCGCCCCGATTCTATGTTTACCCAGTGGGACTGAAGGTTACTAGGTGTACAGTGACGCCTCGGGCAGTGGTTTGGGATATAAGATGTGTCAATATGGGCAAGTTTTCGCTTACGGTTTGCGTCAGCTGAAGGTGCATGAGAGAAACTACCCGGTCCACGATTTAGATTTGGCGGTCGTGGTGTTTGCTCTGAAGTTGTGGAGACATTACTTGTATGGCGTGAAGGTCTAAATCTTCACGGATCATAAGAGTCTGAAGGACTTGCTAGATCAGAAAGATCTGAATATGCGTCAGAGGAGATGGATGGAATTTTTGGGGGATTAAACTTTTGACATACTCTATACCCCTGGGAAAGGTAACGTGGTGGCATCTGCTTTGATTCATCGAGCGTCGGCGCAGGTGAGTTGGATTTTGGCTCACAATGAGTGTTTGGCATGTGAGTTTGAGTCCATGAAAATCTCCTGTGTGGATTGAGGTTCCACTGAAATTCTTAGCTAGATGGAAGTCCAATATGACATTATCGACCGTTTGAGATCTACCTTGGAGTTTCATCCAAGCATGTAACGCTATTTGTCGAAGCCCGCCAAGGGGCCGAATGCCGAGTTTCTACTTCATAATGGACTATTACGGAAGAATGACAGGCTTTGTGTTCCTAATTATGGGAAACTGCGTGCCGAATTGATGTACGTAGCTCATTTCACCAAGTATGTGATTCATCCTGGAAGCACAAAAATGTATCAAGACATGAAAGCGTTATTCTGGTGTCCAGGTATGAAGAAAGACATAGCTTTTTTGTGGCAAAGTGCTAGACGTGCGCGTTGGTGAAGGTCGAATGTCAGCGGCCAGGATGATTCTTGAAGTCATTGTCAATCCCGGAGTGGAAATTCAATGATATTTCCATGGACTTTGTGCACGGATTGCAAAAGTCACTGCAGAAAAATGACTCGATTTGGGTGATTGTTGATCGGTTGAATAAATTTATGCATTTCATTCCAAATCCGAAAAGTGATTCAGTGGAGAAGTTGGCAAAGCTATATGTGAAGAACATCGTTCGATTACATGGCGTCCCTCGCAGTATTGTTAGCGACCGTGATGGACGGTTTATGTCCGGCGATTGGAGGCATGTTCATCGTTTACTAAGCACGAAACTCAAGTTTAGCACCGCCTTCCATCCGCAGACGGATGGGGAAACCGAGAGGACAAATCAGACGATGGAGGATATGTTGCGTATGTGCGTTTTAGATTTCAGACAGCGTTGGGAGGATCACCTTTTCATGGTAGAGTTCGCCTATAATAATAGTTATCAGGCAAGCATCAGATGGCTCCATTCGAAGCACTTTATGGTAGGAGATGTACTCCTTTAGCATGGGCAGAGACCGGTGATACCAAGCTATTGAAACACAAAGATGTTGAGGAGGCAAATGAGTCCATATAGATCATTCGAGAGAGGTTGTTGACTGCCCAGGATCATCATGCAAAGTATTACAATGCCAAACACCAGAGCGTGGAGTTTGCGGTTGGAAATTAGGTGTACTTGAAGATAAATCCTTTCAAGGGAGTGTCGAGAGTTTGATGCTTGAAGAAGTTGAGTCCTAGGCATTTAGGGCCATTCGAGATCACCGAGCACATTCGTGAGGCAGCTTACTGACTTGCTTTGCCGACGAAGCTGAGTGAGTTGCACGACGTCTTCCATATTTCTGTGTTGAGAAAGACGGTGCGGGAACCCGATTTGGCGTTAGAGGCTGATATTGTGCCGGTGGATAGTGGTCTATCTACCAAGGTGACGCCGATTTGCATTATCGATAGCGACATACGACAGTTTCGGAGAAGGGTCGTCAAGATGGTGAGAGTCCGTTGGGACAATTCTGGCCGCGAGGAGCTCTCTTGGGAGCTAAAAGAGGTGAGGAATACCACGATCTATTTTACTCAAGTATAACGAATTTCATTTCGTTATTCGTATTTTAAATTTCGAGACGAAACTTCGTTAAGGAGAAGAGAATTGTAACGCCTCAAAATCGTGTCGCGAATATCAACAACAGAAAATTAAATGATTTTGGTGTGCGATTAAAGAGTGTGGAGTGCAGATAACAGCTTGGGCTAGGGTTTGGTATAAAACCTAAACCTAACTCTTTCCCCTTTCCAAGCCCCCATTTTCCCCTCCCTCTCCCGATCTCTCTCTCTTCCCTCTCGATTTTTCTCTTATGCGTAGCAGTGCCCGATCTCCCACTCCTCTCCCAACCTCTCTCTCGTCGTCGCGGGAAGGAGCCGAGCCCAGCCTCCCACTCCTCTCCCGACCTCTCTCCCATCGTCGCTAGAAGGAGCCGACCTGATCCTCCCACTCCTCTCCCTCTTTCTCTCCCGTCGCCGCTGGAAGGGTTGAGCCCACGTTCCTTTGTACTGGCCTCCACCTGTAAGGGGGAATCCCTTTACCTTCCCTGTCTCGGCCACCGCCAACAAAGAGAAATGACCTCCCTCTCCTCTTGGCCGACCAAGAGGGATTAGGGTTAGGTTTACACGTGTGGGAGGAGGCCGTCCGGAGGTGTTGGTGGAGAGAAATTATGGTTTGGCTATGGATCGCAACAAAGTTGTTGGTACCCTAGTTTGGATTTGAGTTCAGTCTTCTCATTTAGTTTCTTGACCTAAGATTTATCTATGGTCAAAGGATAGTTGTTTAGTTAGATTGCTCTAGTTGTAGAGTTGTCACTTATCCAGATGAAAATTTGGTTAAGTTGTTTTTGGTTCGACTATGGTCTAACGCCGCTCGACTATCGTCTATCAACTATTCGACGATCGTCTATCAGTTGGTCGACTATCGTCAGTCAGCAGATCGTCTATCTCTGAGTTAGTTCAACTCTTGTTAGCTCGACGATCTGTGGTATCTGCCTCGTCGATCGTCGAACCCCGCTCGAATTCTTTTGACCAGACAGATTTCTTTATAGTTCGACTATCTGCCTTGGATAGTTCAACTATCTGATAGCTCGACTATCTGTTTGATAGGTCGACTATCTGTTTTGTTTGATAGTTCGACTATCTGCTTTGATAGTTCAACTATCTGATAGCTCGACTATCTATTTGATAGGTCGACTATCTGTTTTGTTTGATAGTTCGACTATCTGCTTGGATAGTTCAACTATCTGATAGCTCGACTATCTATTTGATAGGTCGACTATCTGTTCTGTTTGATAGTTTGACTATCTGCCTTGATAGTTCAACTATCTGATAGCTCGACTATCTTCTCTGATAGTTCGACTATCTGCTCTGTGTTGATAGTTCGACCATCTGTCTGATGGTTCAACTATCTTTTTGATAGCTCGACTATCTGCTTTGATAGTTCGACTATTTGTGTCGTTCGATTATCTGTTTTGATAGGTCGACGATCTCTGTGGCTCGTTCGACGATCTTCGAGGGCCGTTCGACGTTTTTCTGTCTGCCTTTAGTAATTTTGTACTCCTTCTGTTCTTTGATTTATTTCCTGTTTATTTAGCATATTTTATTAAAGATTATTTCATTAATTTTGTGCATACATCTCAAGGCAATCTTTGCCCCATCCTTTGTGCATAAGTCAAGCTTTATCTGACAAAGTTTTTTGTCTTATTAGTTGAAATATCTTTTTACTTTATTCTGTCATGCTGTCCTTTATAGCCGTTAGACATAAAAAGTCTTCTCTGGCCGTAAAGAGTTTTATCTGATGTGACTTTCTTTAGTACTCCTTTTATCAGATTGGATTTGCAGCTTCTTAGAAAGCGTTATCCCTTTTATAGCATGTCTGTCTGCAGGATATGTTTTGTTTTGTGCTACTTGCAGCCCAGATCGAAGATCTCAGAAGAAGACAAAATTCAAACAAAGATTAGAGCTGTTACAAAGGCCCATATATAAAGAGCTTCTTTTGAAAGAAGAAAAGTAATACAAGAGATACAGAGATATACACACACAAAAGAGAGATCAACACAGATATTGATATACAAATTGAAAGAGATGCAGCTCTCAGATATTGTTACATTCAACTGAGAAGATCGACCTTCTTCTTCATCTCTCTCTTTTTCAATCCTGAGTTCATCCTGCTGCAAGGAACATTCACTCAGAGTCTCAAGAAGAAGAAGAAGAAGAAGAAAGAAAAGCTGTTAAAGAAGAACATCCATTACAAATCAAGAGTCTTCTTCAAGCTGCTCCTTCAAGAACTTCAAGACAGCTCTCTGTCACAAGTTCAGAAGAGTTCCTGCACCCTAAAGTAAGACTTCTTCCTAGATATCACTAAGCCAGGGGGATCCTTGATTCTTTAGAGCTTTCTAGCTCTCTGCAATCCACTTGCTTCTCTAATCTGTTTTAACAATAGAGAAGACCCTCTAACCCTCTCTAAACCTCTTGTATAAAGGGTTATTACTCCCTTCAAAAGTGAACCTTGGTGGCAGGGCACTTGATCAAAAACCTGTGTTGGATTTTGAGCTCCTGATCAAAAGCTCAAAGGGTCTACTTGATCTACCTGAAGCAGATCAGTTGGTGGCAGGGCACCTGAACAAAAACCTGTAGTGGATTCCTACCAGGGTGGTGGAAGAGTGGACGTACCTATTTAGAGGGAACCACTATAAACTTCTTGTGTCGTCTGTGTTGCTTCATTTAATTATTGCACTGTGGCTATGAGTAGACATAACTAGGATTGCTAGTTGTTGTGATAGGACCAAAGCTCAACTGTAATTACAGTTAGCTTTCTTCTGTGCACTACACTTTGTGTTAGGCTCTAGGGTTTCAAATATCTATAAACTCATTCCGCAAATTAACTCTAAGGGAGTTGAGTAGGGTGTCATAATTTTTGAATACTCTATTCACCCCCCTCTAGAGTTGTATCTATCCTCACTTTCAATTGGTATCAGAGGGAGGTTATCTGACTGTACAGGCTAACACCTGAGTTACAAGATCCTGATAGATACCAAGCTTATAGATATTCACTTCATGGCCCAGTACAGGGATTATTCCAGCACAAGACCTCCAGTATGCAACTTAGCTAAGTTTAGCATCTGGAAGGCAAGAATCAAGTTATATATGAATTCTATTGATGAAGATATTTTTTTCTTCCTTTTTGACAGGACCTCCAACACCACCTGCTGCAACCACTGCTACAACATCTACAAATCTCAGTGAAGTTCCACCTCCATACTACAATGATGCTTACAAGAAAGCCAAAGTAGCTGATGTTAAAGCAATGAACATTCTGGCTCAGACTATGTCTGATGAAACCTTCCAGAAAGTGGCTGATTGCACCTCTGGAAAAGCCATGTGGGACTCACTGAACCAGATTGTAGCTGGTTCAGCTGATGAGAGGAAGGACAGAAGATCCAACCTTATATCCCAATATGAAAACTTCAAGAAGACTGAAGCTGAATCAGTTGAAGGAATGTACACCAGGCTCAGCTCAATCATCAATGAGCTGAGAACCCTTGATAAGGAGATAACATTGACAGAGGTCAATGATAAGATACTGATGTGCTTCCCCAGCATATGGGATCTTAGGATCTGGCCCATTAAGGAGGCCAGAAGTACTACTGAGATCTCAACTGAAGCCCTCCTTAGAAAGCTCAAATCTTTTGAGCAAGTTCTAAAGACCAGGGAAGCTGAGGCTGAAGCCAAGACTCCAACTCCAACAAGGAAAGAGCAAACTCTTGCTCTCAAAGCTGCTGATGCTTCTGAAGGAAGCCAATCCAATGAGGAGTTGATGGCACTCTTTGCCAAAAAGTTTCTCAAGATGGGCAGAAAGGACTTCAGAAAGAAGTCCTCGAGATATGAAGATAAACCAAGGTATGACAGATCTCCTGCTAAAGAAATTATATGTTATGGTTGCAGGAAACCTGGACACATTATACCAGAGTGTCCAGAGGAAAAGAACAAAGAAAAGAGAAAAAAAGGAACATCATAAGAAGCACTCCAAGTTCTCCTCCTACAAAAATAAGAAGAAGGAGAAAGGATTTGTTGCTGAAACCTGGAGTGATCCAGATGAGGAATCTTCCTCCTCAAGCTCCAGTGAAGATGAGAAAGAGAAGAAGGCAACGGAAATTTGCCTTATGGCAATTGATGCCTGCAGCAATCACTCAGCTGCAGAGAGTTCTGATGATGATGAAGAAATGTCTACAGAAGATCAGGTATTATCTTCTTATGATTTTTCTTCTGCTGAATTTAAATCTGAATTTAAATCCCTTTGTTTAGATTTAATTAGTTCAGAAAAAGAAATTAAGGAGCTTAGAAATAGGATAGCAGAATCAGAAATCCTCTCCACTGAAAATGCTAGGTTAGAAGCAGAACTCACTAAGTCCAGTGAAGAAATAAAATTCCTTAAAAATGAACGAGCTAAATCAAAAAGATTAGAAGAATCTCTAAATGGTAGAAGCCTTAAGCTGCTAGAGATCACCAGCATGACAAACACTAGGTCAGGCAATAATAAGCTAGGCTTAGGAGCCTCATCAAGTGAACCCCCATTGGTTCTTAACAATCATCTTTTAACTCCAGTAAACTTTATTTCAGCTGATGGAATAAAGAATACTGAGCAAGTAAATCTAGTTAACAAAGCCTTAAATAAAGCTAAGAGAGAAAAGAGAAAGCAAAAATTTAAGGAGCTACAAAAAGCGTCGAACGCTGCTCGACGATCGAAGGCTCAATGGTCGAACGATGCTCGACGATCTGAGCATCGATCGTCGAACGATGATCGACGATTTCAATATGATTTTCAAAATAATCACCTGAACCTTAGAAACCCTAATATAAGTAGAAACCCTAGGTTTGTTGACCCATCAACTGCATGGAGCATCCCACCTATGAGATCTTACCCTTTAGGATATAAACCCCAACCTGCTTATTCTTTTATTTCAAGTTTTCATTATGTGAAGAATAATGGACCCAAGGTTGTCTGGGTCCACAATGTCTAACTGTTTAATTTGCAGGTGAAGACCTATCCAATTACTAAAGATAAATGGTATTTGGATAGTGGATGTTCCAAACACATGACAGGAAACAAAGAAAATCTGTCAAGATACAAGGCCAAGCTTGGAACAAAGGTGATCTTTGGGGATTCCAGCTATGGTCAAACTAAAGGATATGGTAGGATTACCATTGGAGAAGTAACATTCAAAAGGGTTACATATGTAACTGGACTGAAGCACAACCTTATCTCAGTAAGCCAATTATGTGATGCAGGTTATCAGGTATCTTTCACTAACACTCTCTATAATATTACTTTAAATAGTAATGTTGTGTTAGTAGGCATTAGACAGGGTAATATTTACTTAGTAGATTTTAACTCAACTCAATCTGAAATCTTCTTGTTTAATGAAGTAACAAATAATAACACCTTATGGCATAGGAGGTTTAGCCATGTTAACCTCAAGAACATATCTAGGTTATTTAAATACAACCTTGTTAGAGGTTTACCTTCTTACCCCTATAAGAAGGAGAGCCTATGCAAGGCTTGTCAATTAGGCAAGCAAACCAAAAACTCCTTTAAATCTGTAAATAAAAGTGATTCACCTAGAATCCTGTATTTATTATATTTGGACCTTTTTGGCCCAATAAATGTACAGAGTCTAGGAGGGAAGTATTACACTTTAGTAATTATAGACGACTTCTCTAGGTTCACTTGGGTGTTCTTCTTGAGAACTAAGGCTGATAACTTCAAAGTTCTTACAGACTTTCTGCTATGTGTGCAGACTGAGTATTCTACTCATGTTGCCTTGATCAGAAGTGATCATGGTACTGAGTTTGAGTCTCTTCTCATGCAAGAATTCTGTGAGAAAGAAGGTATCAAACATAGCTTCTCTGCTCCTAGAACTCCCCAACAAAATAGGGTAGTGGAAAGGAAGAATAGAACCCTGATTGAAGCTGCTGGAACATTATTGGCAGATGCTAACATGCCTCTTTCTTATTGGGCAGAAGCTATTAGCACAGCTAATTATGTCTTGAACAGATGTCTTATACACCAGCTTAAGAGTAAAACTCCTTATGAGTTGCTTAAAGGAAAGAAACCTAAAATTAATTATTTTAGAGTCTTTGGTTGTGTAGTGTATATTCACAATAACAACAAAAAATACCTTAGAAAGTTTGAAGAAAAAGTTTCAGTGGGAATTTTTCTTGGATATTCCCAAGTAAGCAAAGCTTATAGGGTGTTTAATAAATCAACATCTAAAATAGAGGAGTCAGTGCATGTTTCTTTTGATGAGTCAAAGATGTTTTACAAGGAAAAGGAAACTTCCCCTTCCTAAAGCTCATTGCAGGTACCAGAATCATGCAAAGATGTCACTCAAGAGATTCTCCATCTATCAACTCTTCATATCACTGATTCAAACAGTGATGAAGACACTATGGAAGCAGTTGATGTACCACCAACAGTTGATCCAATTCCTCAGGAGGAATTAATCCCAACTGTTGCTGAATATCACATCAGCTGGTGTGCAAACAAGACATCAATTAAGACAGGATGTGATGCATGCTTGTTTCCTTTCACAAATTGAGCCCCTCACCATAAAAGATGCTGAGCTAGATCCCCACTAGATCATTGCTATGTAAGAGGAGCTTAATCAATTTGAAAGATGTAAAGTATGGACTTTGGTTCCAAGACCTAAAGGCCAACTGATCATAGGCACAAAGTGGGTGTTTAGAAACAAGCTGGATGCAAATGGAATTATTGTAAGGAACAAAGCTAGGCTTGTGGCTCAGGGATATAGACAGGAGGAAGGTATAGACTATGACCAAACCTTTGCCCCTGTTGCAAGGCTAGAGGCAATAAGGATCTTTCTAGCCTATGCAGCATATATGAAGTTTAAGGTCTTTCAGATGGATGTCAAGAGTGCATTCCTAAATGGTGAGCTAAAGGAAGTGGTGTTTGTTGAACAACCTCCTAGGTTTGTCTCTTCAACTCAACCCTCATGTGTTTACAAGTTGCAAAAAGCTCTTTATGGACTTAAACAAGCACCCAGAGCCTGGTATGAGACTCTAGCTAGTTTCCTGTTAGAACACAACTTTGTTAGGGGAGTAGTTGATAGAACCCTTTTCGTTAAGCACCACAAGGACACCATCCTGTTAGTTCAAGTGTATGTGGATGATATTATTTTTGGCTCCACTGATCCCAAACTGTGCAAAAAGTTCTCTGACCTGATGCATTCTAAGTTTGAGATGAGTAGTATGGGTGAGCTGTCTTACTTTCTTGGTCTCCAAGTAAAGCAAGATGCTGATGGCATCTTCATCTCCCAATCCAAATATGCCAAGGAATTGGTAAAGAAGTTTGGGATGACTGATGCTTCAGCAATGCATACACCTATGGCTACTAATGTAGTTATAGATTCTGATGATCAGGGTAAGCCAGTTGATCAGAAAAACTATAGGGCCATTGTTGGTTCCCTATTGTATTTAACTGCAAGTAGACCAGATATAATGTTTGTCACAAACCTATGTGCTAGATTCAAGGTCAACCCCAAGGAATCTCATTTGATTCTTCTCAAGAGAATTTTGAGATACCTGAAGGGATGTCCAAATTTAGGACTATGGTACCCAGCTGAATCAGAATTTGAGTTAATTGGATACTCTGATTCTGACTATACTGGTTGTAGAGTTGACAGGAAAAGTACCTCAGGAACATGTCAGTTCCTGGGAGAGAGATTGGTCTCTTGGTTCTGTAAGAAACAGGCTTCTGTCTCAATTTCAACTGCAGAGGCTGAATATATAGCAGCTGCTAGTTGTTGTTCACAGATCCTGTGGATTCAAAACCAGCTTTTGGATTATGGGTACACACACAAGAACACCAAAATCATGTGTGACAATACCAGTGTTATCTCCATTGCACAAAATCCTGTGCACCACTCTAGAACCAAGCACATTGAGATTAGACACTATTTCCTGAGAGATTGTGTGGAAAAGAACAAGATCAGCCTTGAGTTTATATCCACTGACCTTCAGAGAGGTTATATTTTCACTAAGCCCTTAGATGAACAGAAGCATCTGTTCTTTTTTGTTCAACTAGGCATGATTAATGGAAAAGACTAAGTGTGACTTCTGCCTTTTTGAAATCTATTTGAAGATCGTCGAATGACGTTCGACGATAGTCGAACAGGTCGAGCCTATCGTCGACCTATGGGTGACGATGGCTTGTTTGTTTGTGAAGACGGAAATAGTCGAACGATTGATCGACTACTCTGCTTCAGGAAACGATCGTCGAACGACCGTTCGACTATCGTCTCTAGGATCTGTTAAAATAGATCGACGATTGTTGTTTTAATATAAAACCGATGGTCGACCTAGGTTAAGAGATAGTCTTTTTAGTAGTCGACAGAGCTCGTCTTTTCGTATTCCGTCTTTCTGCTTGAGCTCTGCCCCGCGCCTTCTGTCGTTTCGTCTTCGTCGTCCTCTCCAACCAAATCAATGGCGGTTGCTCCAGATCTCCTGACTGCGATGAAGTTCGATGCCAATTTCAGCGTGGATTTTGACTCGTTCAGCGCTTGCGATGCGGAGATTATAGAGATACTACATCTCTGCAAGGATCAAGGTTTGGAAAAGCTGATGTCAACAAGGATCAAGATCAACATCCCAGAGATCAATGAATGGGTTTACTCTTCGTCTTCCAGTGACGAATCCATGACCGGGACAATAGGCGGCAAAGAGGTAATCCTGACTCCCGCCGTTCTGACTGAAATTTTCGGATTAATGAATGGTCAAGAAGAATATGACCAAGATATTCAAGAATATGGACGGATGCTCGTCGAGCTAGGTCATGCTGAGGGCATCCCTACAAAGCTGCTGAAAGTGAACTTCCCGTTGAGAATAAAGTTCTTAGCTGAACTTGTTGGTAAAGTGCTGTTAGGTAAGCACTCGGCTCATGACAATATAACCAGGCAGCAGTTGGCCCTGATGAGTGCAATTATCAATAAGAAAGAGATAGATTGGGCAAGTATATTGTTTGATTTGATAAGAAAGAAGAATGGTAAGAAGGAAGTAACCCTTGGAAGGGTGATAGGAATTTTCTTAAAAGAGAAATATCCCCAACTGTTGGGAACAGTTGCTACTTCCATCAATGCCAGAAAGAAAATGGACCCAACCCTATTTGTTAAGTGGAAAAGGAGCATTCAGAAGCCTTCACCAGCTGGGGTAGATCCTGTTGTATTTGAGAGCACAAGAACTGTATCAGTCACTCCCCACCTACATGAAGAAGGCTCCTCCATTCCTCTCATTACTTCTACTTCTGCATTGCCATCCACTTCTTCTGCATTATCATCTACATCCACTGTCTCTCTTCTTCTTGATTCCTCCACTATTCTCCATTCATCACCACCAGCATCTCCACTCCCTTCACATCTTGCTAGGATCTCTCATCCTAGTTTTGATTTGTTAGCTTCTGAGACTCTCCCTACTCCACCTCAGTCACCAATTCCTCATTCAGATCATATTGATCTTCCTGCATCCACCCATCAATCACCAGTTCACACTCCATCTCATCAGGAGAACACCATCCCTGATGATCATCCATCTACTGTGATTCCCCCACCATCATTTGAAATCACACCAGCCTTCATTTCAAACATATTGGAGCTAATTACTCCTTCAATCAAAATCATGATTGAAGAAGCAATTGCCCCTCTCGTTTCTTCCATCTCTACCCTGACATCCTCTATCTTAGCCCTCTCTAAGTCTGTTGAGCCCTCTTCAGTTAGGGGCCTGACTTCAGTGTCTACTGAAATCAGGCAGGGGGAGATGTTCGAGGAAGATGCCTCAGGATTTCCCCTTGTTACTCTTTCAGCAGAGCCCCAAGCTGAGATTCAAAAAGAAACAGCAATTCCAGTTGACATTACAACATCTTCTGCAGAACCAGCACCAGCTCAGAGGCCCTCCGATATCATAATGGAAGCAAAATTTGCTTTCAAAGTGTGCCTTGAAGAAGCTTCTACTCTCATAGTTGCTCTATTCCTAGAAGGAGTCATTACCTCCTATCTAGATGACTTGTGGGAGTTAGGAAATTCTAAAGAAAATCCTGAAGGTAATTCATTTACTCAATTTCTTGACATGTTAACTGACATGCTAGTCTGTGAATACCTAGAAGGGATGTTTCAATTCCATTTATCAAATCTGTGTTCCTGATGCTACAGATCTTGTTCAAGAAGTTCAAGCTGCTCAAGAACCTGCTCAACAACTGGCTCTAGAACCAGCTCCAGAACCAGTGCAAGAACCTGCCATTCAAGATCTTGTATCTTCTCCTCCATCTCAGACAGCTGTGCATGATGAACTGGTCCTCAAGACAGTTGCAGTTGAGAAAGAAACTGTTTCAGTTGTTCAAGAAGAAAAATCTACAGTCTGGGATGACACCCCAAGACTAGATCTGGATACTCTTCTGGCACAGGATGCCTTAGAAGAAGAGAAAGAGAAAGCTGCATTAAAAGACAAAGAAAAATCTGCATTAAAAGACAAAGAAAAAGCTGAGCAAGAAGCTTTTGATCCTTATGATCAACCTCCATCATCTCATTCTGAGGATGAGGATGACTCTGATGATTCAGAAGAATCTAAGAAGAAGAAAGCAACTAAAAGAAAAAGGAAAGCTGCTGCTCCTCCTCCTCCTAATCCTGATCACGACGTTCCATATTATATACTGAAAGGGATAGATCCCAAATCCAAAGAATATCAACATTGGATGGGATTATATTATCCAAAAATCAGCAAAAGCAGCGAAAGAAAAGTAAAAGATATGATAGTCCTGCTCCAAAGTGGACCCCTAGAGGTCCTCCTCCTCCACCTCCTAGTGCAGGAGCATCTGGAAATATGTCTGCAAATCCTTCAGCCCCTTCTGCTAGGTTCACTATGTCTCAAGCTCATCAAAGAAGAAGCAATCCAGGATATCAAAGCAGATCTCAATCTGGATATCAAAGGCAAGAAGCTGATACAAAAGAGCAAGTAAAGGAGGTAGTATATCAGAAGCCAACTTTTTCCCCTCCTCCTTCTCCCAAGAGAAAAGCATCACCTTCCAAAGAAACCAAAAGCATATCTTCCACAAGGCCAGCTCAAACAAAGAAAACTGATTCAAAAGATAAAAGGATTATCTACTCTGAAAAATCAAGTAAGAAATATGCAGAGTTTGCTCCTCCTTCTTCCCTAATTATTCAAGAAAATAGAGAGTCAGCTGCAAGTATGCTAGAACTATCTACAAAATTCAGAACTGTAAAACCTTTAGATTCAACTGGTGAAAATGAATATGAAAGTCAAGAGCTTAATCCTGATTTCAAGATGGCTAGATTTCTCGAACTAGTTGGATCAGCTCAAATCAGAAAGGCCAAAGCTGAAGGAAAAGATATTTCAGGCTTAACTACTATGTCTAAATTCAAAAAGAAGGAGCTAGACAAATTCCAGGTAAGACCTGAGGTTTTTGATCCTTCTAAATATATGGAAAAGCTCCCTGAAGCAGTAGTACCAAGAACAGAAGAATCTAAAATTATTGGAGAACAAGATTTAAAGATATCAAAGAAGGAAGCTCTATATCCTTTCAGAAAAATTTCTTTTCTTCCTGGTTCTTCTGTATCTAAACCAGATTCTGATGCTTCTTAAGTTTTATGTTTTGACAGTTTATTTATTTGTCTATTTGATTGATGCTATTTGCTGCTTAGGTGTTTCTTTTCCTGAATTATATTTATTTCCAGTAGTTTGTTTTGTTTGTTTTGTTTTGAGAGACTTAACCCAAATAGGGGGAGATTGTTGGTACCCTAGTTTGGATTTGAGTTCAGTCTTATCATTTAGTTTCTTGACCCAAGATTTATCTATGGTCAAAGGATAGTTGTTTAGTTAGATTGCTCTAGTTGTAGAGTTGTCACTTATCCAGATGAAAATTTGGTTAAGTTGTTTTTGGTTCGACTATGGTCGAACGCCGCTCGACTATCGTCTATCAACTGTTCGACGATCGTCTATCAGTTGGTCGACTATCGTCAGTCAGCAGATCGTCTATCTCTGAGTTAGTTCAACTCTTGTTAGCTCGACGATCTGTGGTATCTGCCTCGTCGATCGTCGAACCCCGCTCGACTTCTTTTGACCAGACAGATTTCTTTATAGTTCGACTATCTGCCTTGGATAGTTCAACTATCTGATAGCTCGACTATCTGTTTGATAGGTCGACTATCTATTTTGTTTGATAGTTCGACTATCTGCTTGGATAGTTCAACTATCTAATAGCTCGACTATCTGTTTGATAGGTCGACTATCTGTTTTGTTTGATAGTTCGACTATCTGCTTGGATAGTTCAACTATCTGATAGCTCGACTATCTGTTTGATAGGTCGACTATCTGTTCTGTTTGATAGTTCGACTATCTGCCTTGATAGTTCAACTATCTGATAGCTCGACTATCTGCTCTGATAGTTCGACTATCTGCTCTGTATTGATAGTTCGACCATCTGTCTGATGGTTCGATTATCTTTTTGATAGCTCGACTATCTGCTTTGATAGTTCGACTATCTGTGTCGTTCGACTATCTGTTCTGATAGGTCGACGATCTCTGTGGCTCGTTCGACGATCTCCGAGGGTCGTTCAACGTTTTTCTGTCTGCCTTTAGTAATTTTGTACTCCTTCTGTTCTTTGATTTATTTCCTGTTTATTTAGCATATTTTATTAAAGATTATTTTATTAATTTTGTGCATACATCTCAAGGCAATCTTTGCCCCATCCTTTATGCATAAGTCAAGCTTTATCTGTCAAAGTTTTTTGTCTTGTTAGTTGAAATATCTTTTTGCTTTATTCTGTCATGCTGTCCTTTATAGCCGTTAGACACAAAAAGTCTTCTCTGGCCGTAAAGAGTTTTATCTGATGTGACTTTCTTTAGTACTCCTTTTATCAGATTGGATTTTCAGCTTCTTAGAAAGCATTATCTCTTTATAGCATGTCTGTCTGCAGGATATGTTTTGTTTTGTGCTACTTGCAGCCCAGATCGAAGATCTCAGAAGAAGACAAAATTCAAACAAAGATTAAAGCCGTTATAAAGGCCCATATATAAAGAGCTTCTTTTGAAAGAAGAAAAGTAATACAAGAGATACAGAGATATACACACACAGAAGAGAGATCAACACAGATATTGATATACAAATTCAAAGAGATACAGCTCTCAGATATTGTTACATTCAACTGAGAAGATCGACCTTCTTCTTCATCTCTCTCTTCTTCAATCCTGAGTTCATCCTGCTGCAAGGAACATTCACTCAGAGTCTCAAGAAGAAGAAGAAGAAGAAAGAAAAGCTGTTGAAGAAGAACATCCATTACAAATCAAGAGTCTTCTTCAAGCTGCTCCTTCAAGAACTTCAAGACAGCTCTCTATCACAAGTTCAGAAGAGTTCCTGCATCCTGAAGCAAGACTTTTTCCTGGATATCACTAAGCTAGGGGGAGCCTTGATTCTTTAGAGCTTTCTAGCTCTATGCAATCCACTTGCTTATCTAATCTGTTTTAACAATAGAGAAGACCCTCTAACCCTCTCTCAACCTCCTATATAAAGGGTTATTACTCCCTTCAAAAGTGAACCTTGGTGGCAGGGCACCTGATCAAAAATCTGTGTTGGATTTTGAGTTCCTGATCAAAAGCTCAAAGGGTCTACTTGATCTACCTGAAGCAGAATAGTTGGTGGCAGGGCACCTGAACAAAAACCTGTAGTGGATTCCTACCAGGGTGATAGAAGAGTGGACGTACCTATTTAGGAGGAACCACTATAAACTTCTTGTATCGTCTGTGTTGCTTCATTTAATTATTGCACTGTGGCTGTGAGTAGACATAACTAGGATTGCTAGTTGCTGTGATAGGACCAAAGCTCAACTATAATTACAGTTAGCTTTCTTCTGTGCACTACACTTTGTGTTAGGCTCTAAGGTTTCAAATATCTATAAACTCATTCCGCAAATTAACTCTAAGGGAGTTGAGTAAGGTGTCATAATTTTTGAATACTCTATTCACCCCCCCCCCCCCTCCTCTAGAGTTGTATCTATCCTCACTTTCAAAAGTGTTCGATTTGGAGATCGGACCGGTGCATGGAAACCAAATCCGTGACGACCGAGTTATGGCTCTGAAACGTCCGTCAAGGGTAACGAATTTTCTTCTTAGGCAGGTGAAACCCTTAACATTAGTGAGTGTTATACGGTGATTCTACAAAGGGCGTATATATATCCAAGGAGTCTGGCCAGGCAAACGAGCTCTGTGACATACCATCACGCGTTAGCTGCCTAACGCACCTCTGTAGCTTCCAGAATTTGGTTTCCTGGGGCAAAATAATTTGAATTTCCAATAAACGCGTAAAACCATATTCACCCCAACCCACCCCCCCCCCCCCCCCCCCTCTAAGGTTGGTCACTAGATCCAACAAGTGGTATCAGAGCCAGGTTATTCCAAAAACGGTTTCACCACCGAGAATAATGGTCAACCCTGATCTTGAATCTACAAGTGGGGATGAAAAGTTGTACACCGAAAGATCACTAGCACCACCATTATTTATAGGCAAAAACTATGATGAATGGAAAGTATTGATGAGAAAATTTCTTATAAGTCTAGACATAGAAGTGTGGAACATAACGTGTATCAAGCCGCCAAATAACCTAACTAATTAAGCATGAATGTCATATAAACGCTGAAGCTATGAATAGTTTATTTTGTGGGCTTGGTCAAGGCATCTTTAAACTCATCTACAGTTTACCCACTGTATATGATATATGGAAATTTCTTGATTCTACTTATAGTCCTCTTTCTGCAGTTGATGAGATTGAGCAATTTCTCGTGGATCCGAGTGAAGAACCAAATGGAATTATGCACCTGGAGACAGACATGGAAATCACATCACTGGAGAGGGAAGGTTAAATCTCAACTATGGATGAGGCAACTCACGAAGAAAGCAAAGAAACTCAATACAACAATCTTGCCCCATCCAAGAGCATTGTAAGAAAGTTAAACTCCCCTTGTGTATGCAATTCTATTTTTACAGTGAATATGCTAAACGCTGCTAAACGTAGAATTAGGAAGCTGAAAAGTATTAACTCAAAACTTCTTCTAAAAAATAACTGTTTAAGAGCAAGTGTAAATGAAGAATCAATCACTGTAGTGCCTAATTCTCCTAAATGCTCTTTAGAAAACACCCATACACCTTGTACGGATCATAATAGGTTAAACAAAAAACATAGGGTTGTTATAAAAGAGACACTCTCGACAACAGAACAAACTGAGAAACCTTGTCTAGAAGAATCACCTGTCAAAAGGGAGTGTGCTAGATGTAATGATTATAAAAATGAAATTAAGGAGATGAATGAAACTTTTGATGAGTTCAGGATTAAGTATGAATCCCATATTGAATTCGTCATCTCCACCCTTAAAAATAGCACGATCGCGTACAATAGAGCTAGACAGAATTTTGTAATTAAAAATAAAGAATTAATTGCAAAAATCAACGTGTTTAAGGAAATTATGTTTAAAAGCTCACGACACACAACTCCCAAGGTTCAAGCAAAAGCAGAAGGCACGTTGAATATGAACGGCCATATAATAACTAAGTCAATCAACGGAAGTAGAAAATGTCAAGTGTGCTTAAATGAAATTCTAACACAAAAGAATCATCCTCATTTGCAATCTCTAGTCACTCCGAAGTTTAGATCAAACGAATGTAATTTCCCTCTAAAAATCACTACGCTATGAATCCTAATGTCATGAGATATAATCGTAACTCAGAGAATAATATTAACAAATCTATAACTCCAACGCAATATTGTTCAATTGAAGCTCATCACACAAGAATTCATAGAAATCTAAATGAAAATTTGCAACATAAACAAAGGTTTAAACCGAAGTATGAGTTGAGGCCCATAGTTAAGAATGACGGATCTATACTACTCAACAAGGCACATTCACCAGTATCATTCCCATGTGTATCACGCCACGTTTGGGTACCCAAGAGATCCGCTCCACCGGATCGCACTTGGATACCTAAACCACATATCCCATAACATCCATAACATGTGTGAAGTTCCAAACGAACTACACTATAACTTCACAATATTCCTACTGTTTTTCCTTTTTTATTTTTGTTTGTGTGTGTTCTATGATTTTTTTGCACAATGAGTAGTCTAAAAAACAAGCAATAAAAATCATGATTAGCATGGTGTCAACATTGAACAAATTAAACGAAGTAAAATTAATCACATAATAGAAATTAATTACTAGTACATGTGTTCACCCTGTTTATATTACAACATATATACATATATATATATATATATAGCCCAGGAAGCTACTCCTCAGAAGAAGTGGGTGAAATGTTGAACTTGCTCATGATCTTCTTGATCATCTTCTTCATGCATTTCAATTCCTTTATCGTCTGCCTGATCTCTCGCCCATGTTCCTCCACCATTATTATAAATGTCCCAGCTGGTTTCCCGAAGGGATCCCACACGAGGTAATGGAGGTTGTTCTGCAGGTGGCCGCACATGTGAAGTAGTAGGAATCTCACCCATTGAGTAGAGTTGGGGGCAGCTATCCACCGGGTATGCCGACCAGTCGATGGCTGGGTACTTATCCATGAGAATCACCTGGATCACCCCGCCCAGAGGCAAGGTGTTCATCTGCTAGCGGTCGGGAAATTTGAGGCGAAAAGTGTAGCGCATCATCGAGAGGATGAGATCGGAAACGTTGAAGTCCCTCCCAGCCATGATACAAAATGTCACCATGGAAAGCTGGGCAGTGATCTTCTTGGTATCCCAAGCCTTGAACATAAGGGAGTGATGGAGAACGTCTTGGATTATGCGGGCTTCGGGAGTAAGCATGTCCACGATAGTGATGAGGTCGGCGGTTCTCCACACCATGGAGAACCTCGTTGACCTCTCTCCAGTTTTGGCTAGTCCGGAAGAACTCCACGATGACGAGGTACGGAGAGTTGGGGAGCCAGCCATACTTCCAATCGCGATCTTCATGGAGTATAGACACAATCTGAGTCCCGAGACAGGACTGCACTCCTCTATCTAGTTGTGCGTGGGCAGGATCTCGGAGATTATTGTAGAATTCCCGTGTAAGCGATGACAAGAAGGGGGGACTGGTCGAGATCACGGACACGACTCCCGAAAGGTCCAGGTAATTGTAAATATGAGTTTAACGGTCGTCGATATTGATGACCGTGGGCACGCTCACAGTTGCCTCCTCAATTGCGGGAAAGGTGGGGGCAGGTACACAAGGATGCTTGGAGAAGCTGTGGCGAGGAGGCTGAGAGTTTGATGAAGCCATAACCTGAAAAGAAAACACGAAATTTTTCAGTCAAAAATAAAATTGACTTATGGATCCTACCTCGGTGCGGTAATTTGTTACCTCGGTGCGGTAATCTGTTACCGCCGCGCGGTAGTTTGAGGGACTGTACCCCCATCTTCTTTCGCCGGATCTCCCCAAAAACTTGATTTTTCATAATTTCCACTCAAAATCGGGTAGCGGAGAGAGATCCTAACTATTGCAAAGTAAATCCATGAACATAAACAAGATCCATGGAGAAAAATCACAAATCAAAACTGAAAAACGGTTGAAGCTTCCCCGGATCATGTTATAATTTCGGATCTCCCCAAAAATCAATTTCTTTAAAAAATCGTTCGAATAAAAATGTTAGAAAGTGAGATCCAAGCTCATGCGAAGTAGATCCGTAGAGATAAGTGAGATTCGTGGAGGAAAATCACAAATTAAACATGAAAATAAAAATAAAATCCGTCTCTCCACAAAAACTCAATTTGTATGAAAATTGTTCACTTAAAAACGATAGAGGGGAGAGATCAAAGCTTCCATAGGAAAGATCCGCAAAAATAACTGTAATCCATGGAGAAAATTCGCAAATCACACTTGGAAAACGTCTAAAGTTAACACGGATCGTCCCAAACACATCCAAAACTCCTCGATCCATACCGATATTAACTCCTACATCAAAAAGTTGGGGAAATAGTGGAGAGTATTCCTGGATCTGGAGGAGTCGGAGAAGGAGACGCTGTTCACGGAGGTGAGAGAAAGGATAAGCTCAAATGAGAACTTTGGTCTGACCCGTGGCTTATATAACTGGGAGCTACCGCGTCGCGGAATATTATCGTCGGCGGTAGCACTTTTAGTTGTCCTGATCTCTGGTGATTAGCGCAAGTATCTTCATTATCCTTTAGATGATGCAAACGATAACACAAAGCTCACTGTGATGTGTCATACAATAACGGGGGCGTAGGTATGTCGACATTAGGGACGTGAATTTGTAATCCACGTCTTGTCCTTAATCGGGGAAGGGTTCCAATTGGTCCTTGTGTGACGTTGGGGGAAAGAGTGTTAGGTTGAGCGGTATCTTATATGGGCATATGGGATTAACACTCCACCCTTCGACACGTGTGCAGCTCCTCATGCTCATTCATCACTTAGTACGGGGCTAGGGTGATTACACTCTATTTGGGACAAGTATGTCGTCAGTAATCACCTGATTGTTCCACCAAAGCACAAACGTCAGCTCATGTCTCGGAGTCATAAGTATCGTGCATAACTTTCTATCGAGTTATCCTATATGTTTGTTGCTTTTGTTCTTCGTATAAGTGTTTGTTCTTGCCCTACAATTTTTGTTGTTATTCTGTATGTGTGATGTGTTTGTGTTATTTTTGTCTTTGTGCTTACTTTGTGTATTTGTGTTCAATCCGAAAAAACAATCCATCATAAAATCCAAAACAAAAAAAATGTGGACCATTAAGATTTTTAGGGCACACATGACTAGAACTTAACGTTTTATATACAATGTTTGAGTTAGTTCTTGGTAATCTCTATGAACATTGTTCACCTGTCATGATGGGTCAAATCTATAGGTGCCTAGCTACTGAGTGTGACTAGACATGTTAGTGTTTGTTGAGTATGTCTCTAAGTATGTGTGAGGATTTAGGTCGCGGAATGACTTTACACTGTTCACATATCCCTAGACGGAACACTCATGTAGAAATGATAGGCTTACATGCTATAACTTGTGATATTGTGTCTTAACATGTTAGAAATAACTTGAATAATCAATGTCACGATATATATGTGTTTATATAAAGGTTAGAACCTCGGGCCAAATCTCTAATGGGCAAGTCTTATGTATACAAGTAAAAGTGAATCTACCTATGTGAGTAGATTTTGATTGATTCGGGGCCCTTGACCTCAAAACTATAAAAGTGATAGATCAAAACAATCAAACAAACAAAACATATGCATGTAATCACATCTCATGTCAAGGATACCCCCCAAGCACTACTCACTCCTCCTGATAAGTCTTTATGAGCATTGTGAGGATGATAACCTTGGTCCAAAGAATCATTTTGATCTTGTGCAGAGACTCAACATTTGACTTAGTGCCCCTAGTTCTAGTCTTGGTATGACATAGATAGAAATGTGACATGATTTTTCACTCTATTTTTCTCATGTTAGCATATTGGTCTCTTGAGATAAAACATGTAATAAATGATATTTCTACTTGGTGTTTTCTCTCTTTTGATGTTACTCGTATACAGGTCATTGTTCTATCTAATGCTTCCATGCATAAGAATTCGACAAAAACTACATTATATGTCTTTAGCACATAGGTACTAGCATACGATTTCTACTCTTGACGTTTACAATGTTCCAATGTAATTAACTTTATAACTCTCATAGCATTGTATTCTAACTCGTTGTGTTCTTAGTTTAATCTGTGTTGTCCAATCCTTGTAAACTCTGAAAACTCATTTACTCTAGTTTTGTGTACTCCACTCATTTGTTTGACCTATGTGTTTCATATTCTCTGATTTACATTTTTGGTCACCCCTATGCTTTTCACTTCTCTCTTTACTGTTTTTGTGCAATATCTGTTGTTTTTATCACACTCATCATATATTGTTTCTCATCCCACCTGAGTGTTTGGTCTGGCCCGCCCCTTTTCGATACTATCAAAGGGAGAGAATATATTGTTCATGAGTTATGGGTTAGGGAAAATCACATGTAGGGAGAGCTTAGTACAATGTGTGCACATAGATAGGAGAGAGCGTAGAACACGTAGAGAGGGGGAGCGTGTGTGTAGGGATAACTAAATGTAACCTGCAACCTGACTTTATATTTTAATGTTTATTTCTTATATGCTCTCTATCATGCATCTCATTGGTATATCTCATGAACGGGATTTGATATTATCAAAATGGGGAGTTTGTTGAAACTGACAGTTCACATATCCTTAGTTTGATAATATCAATTCTCATGTTGTATTTGATCACATCTTTTGTTTGGTAGAGTGTGCAGGGTTACAGGTTCAAGCAAAGCAAAGAAAGTCTCCTTTGGAACTTATCGCTGAGCGGTAACATGAAAGTTGGGTGGTAGCCTGAATTAAATGGACTAGGCGTTCGGGATACTACCGCATCACGCTAGATCTACCGCCCGCGTTAGCTCGAAAAATTAATTAGATCAGGCGCTCAGGATACTACCGCTGGGCAATAACATTATACCGCACCGCGTTAGCCACTCAACGATCGTCGAGACGGATTCGTCGAGATAGCTGGCCTACCGTGTGGCGCTGCTTTCCTACCGCGCCACGCTAGCTTCGATAAAAAGGGAAAAATATTTATTTTAAATATTTTCCCAAACTTGCAGGACAGCTGTCACATCAAACACGCAAACCTACCGCCGAGCACTAGTATTACCGTCGGCAGTAGCATATTTTCACAAAGTTGTATAAAAGGCATGTCGTTTTCTACACTCCTAACCAAGACAAAAAGAGACAGAGTTCTTTGATTCCTAGGGTTTGGCCGCCTCTCTCAAGTCTGTCCTATCATCTTCGTCGAAGGAAAAGAAAACTGCATCCCTCCCGTTCGCACGTGAATAACTCCGGTGAGCAAAGGACTACATTGACTACGAAGAGTCGACCGATTATGAGTATATGAAGATCTCAAGCACCAGCCGTGAAACGCTTGATGGAGGAATCGTCAAGAGGGAGTTTTGAATCTTTTAAATCCTTTAAACTCTTATTGTAATTGTTGAAACCGAGAAATAGGTCTCTGAGGAGTTCACCCTTGGGGAAGGGGTGATCGTAAACTTACTTCTCCCCAACGAGCCCAAGATACTAAAGAGAAAGAACTAGGGACAGACCCAAGGCTCCAGCACGGAGGTCCCACCACACACCCAGAAGATCTTAGAGCGCTTCCCCTCCTTAGCCAGGTGCTGAAGCTAAGGTACCTCAGAAAATGCTAGAAGATCAGAAATAAGTAAGCATGCCTTTCTGAGGTACCCCTTGGGTCCAATTTATAGGATTCTAAAAGCGGCCTGCAAATAGTCAACTTCCGTTGTTCTAAGAGGCTAGGGGTAGACCAATGAGGGCAGCATGGTAAAAATACATCACAGGACTGGGCGAGCTGCCCCCTGGATCTTCTGCTCGCAAGTGGCGGATTGGGCCCGCACTCGCCCACCCCTCAACCGTGGGCGAGTACTAGCTCGGCCAGCTCTACTCGCTCCTAGACCGACTCCCTTTCGTTAGGCTCAGCTCCACGAACTCCGAGCTCGGCCCGACGAATGCCGATCTCGGCCTCTATATTCCCTGTCGAGCTCGCATGGGGCCTCGAGCGGCTTGAATCGGCCAATTTGGCTCCTATCGACCCACTCGCCGGATACGGGGTTGTACACAATTCTCGCTCTTTGCGAGGTTAGAACAAGCTCGGAAAGAAACTTCTAACCCCATAGGATCCTGCGAGTGCGACGGGAGCCAGGAGGAATCTTCTGGTGGGGCCCACCGACAGCTATATATACATGCACCAGCGTACCTGGCTGACCTTTGCCATTCTCCTTACTTGAGTTCTACCAAGATGTCGCTCCCCAAAGAGGTCCTTGAGCGAATAGTACGATCTCGTGAGGAGACCGGAGCTAGCATGACGGGCCTGACCAACCTCAGCATCCCGTCTCGTAGCCTTGCCGAGATCATCTCGGTCAAAAGGGTGAAGCCCCTCCTAAAAGAGGTCGAGCTCATCTTCGATGATTTGAAAACAACCCTTGGTAATGGGGCTGGCTCCTCTAATCGGCCAGTTCCCGGGGCCAATAACAAAGACCTCGTGGACCTCACCACCGACCAGGACAGTCAACACCATAGTGGCGAGGTCTCCACACCGCGAGCTGAGAATCTTCCCGATAGCTCGCAAAATCCGGCTCCGACACGCCCCTGCGGGAACCGCTCGACACTTTCAGGACCATGGAGCAAGACTCGCGGAAGCTGGGGTAGCCGGCTCGTCTCCCTTCACGGCAACCCTCTCCCGCTCCTGCAATTGTGGGGGGAGACGCTGAGATCATCCCCGTCCTCGGTTTCCTCTGTATCTCTCCAGAAGCTCCTCGGCACGTCCGTGGCAAGGATCTAGGCCGTCCCCCTCCTCGCGCAAGCCCGGAGGAGCCGGACTCGGACGGTAGGTCTTTGACTTCCCCAAATCTTGCTCGGATCCGATGAAGCTCTCCCCCTTTTCTTAATGCTACCTTCAATCTGTTCATCCATGCCTCCTCAGTTAGTCAGAGGTCGACGAATCCACGGACCTGGCTCGCTACTCGCCCCTCCCTTCCCCATGTGCTCTAGATGCCTTCCTGGATTCAGAGGTGGAGAGCCCTGAACGGTCGAGGCGAGGACAGCAGGTTCTCAAGAAGCTGGTGCGCGAGCTCCACGAGCTACGGAGGGACAACGATAGGCTGCAGGGGGAGTGTGTGCAGCTTGCGGGAGCGGTGAGGATCAGCTCGACGTTTGAGGCGGCGTCTTCCTCCATGCTTCTGGATGAGATTGACGAGAACCTGCGGGTCGTAAATAGGAATCTGGGGCGACTTCGTGAGATCCATGCACAGCGACCTATGGCAGCGGGGCAGCGAGACCAGGGTAATTGAAAATGGCTCCCCCAATGAGCCTACCGGTACTCTCCCCGGTCTCCACTTGGTATGCACACATTTTCATTTTATTTCTGTACCGAACAATTTTTCGATCCCTGCATGTAATAACTTAAATAATTTTTCATCATATTAGCATCTTTAAATATAACAGCACGTGCCCTTTCGAATTCTTCGCCCTATGATAAAGTTAGCTCGTGAGGGTCGGCGAGTAGAGGGCGGTGAGCAGGAGTAGGCGAGCTGGAGCAAGGGAGCTAGACTGGTCAGTCGGTTCGGCCTCAAATTTCTTTTGCTATAAATAGGCCTCTTCACCAACCCATGCCACGCCTTTATTACTTCTATACCCCCCCCCCCTCTTTACTTCTTTTATAACTTGAGCTCGCGCTTCTAGCTTCTCTGCTAGCATGGGCAGGGGAAATCCCGACTCTAACGGGCGAGCCAAGTGTGCTACCCTTGTTTGGATTTGGGCTAGGTTCACTCTTAGGTTTGCTGACCCATATGTATAGCCAGGGTCAAGTTTTTATTTCTAAGTTTAAGTTAGTCTCCTTAGGTCAGTGTTGACTGGACCAGCCATTCTTTGGCTTCAGAGATTCAACACTTAGAAGTTTTCAGGATTTCTGTAAGACAGTTTGACGTTCGTCGAACTCAGATCGACAAAATCAGATCGACAAACTCAGAGCTCCTTCTCTGAGCTAAGCTCGACGTTCTCTGAGCTCAGGTCGACGATCCTTTTCTCTTACAGAATCTCAGTTCGACGAAGTTCTTCTCAGATCGACGAACTTGGAGCTCAGATTTATTAGTTATATTTCCAGATCTTTTGTCTCTGAGCTCAGGTCGATAAAGGCGATTTCTCAGCTCGACGAACATGGAGTTCAGGTCGACGAAATCTATTCTTAGTTCGACATTTTCTGTCTAACTTGTTTCTCTATCAGATTGACTTATATTTCCGTTATTATAAGGCATTTAATGCTCTGATAATAAATGATTATATTCCCTAGAATATAGTCGTTCCCATGGCAGCATTAATTATGGGATTTCACAGAGTATTCTTTGTCTTATTTGCTGTGACAGTTAAGGAATTCATTTATGACTTATTCCAGCCGTTCAACCATCAAGAATTCAGCAATCAAGGCAGATTGTGATTCAAATTTCAAAGGCTGAAATTGGCAGGCAATATATAAGCTTTTTCTTTCCTTTTCAGAGTGACACTTAAGAGACAATACAGCAGTAACCAACAAGAAAAGAAAATCTCCCTGAGAATTCTTTTACTCACCAGCTTTCATAGAAGAACAGTCAAAAAGTTTTCTTTTGCTTCCAGGGAATTGAAGAATTAAGAACACTCATACAATATTCTTAGTCTTCTTCAATTTCTCCCTCAGGAATATTCAAGAGACATCAAATATCATATCATTCTGTAGTTCCTGAAGTTCTAAAAGCAAAGCTTCCAGTCATCCTGAACTCTTTCAACATCTCAGGGGGAGCTTTGACATCAGCAATATCCACTAAGTCTTCTCATTGTTTTGAGAAAGAGAAGACTCCATAACTGAAAGTCACACTAGTGTCAACTATCTTCACCTATGGGGGGATAGGTGGTGCGCAGTCTTTTTGCGGAATTAAAAATTTACCTGCACAATAAAAGAAAACAAACAGAGTACAGAAAGACACAGGCAGTTATAGTGGTTCCCCGATTTGGGTACGTCCACTTTCCCCCTTTGACCTATCTCCCAACCAGGGATGACTCGGTCACTTCACCAACAGGATTGAAATCCAATCCTCACACTAATGGAAGGAACCCTTCCACCCGAAGGAGTCACCACTCCTCCACCACGGGTTGCACCCAACTCTTACAATGAGGAACCAACGTTCCTTTACAACAAAAGTGAAAATGGAATGTATAAAATACAAACTACTTTTTGAGCGCTAGGTGTCCCTCTTCGTTCGATGACGCGTTCTTGAAGACGACGAAGAGTCCACGACCTTAGCTCTCACTTGGAAAGGATCTCCCCGAGATCGGCGGCGGCAAAGATTGCGGCGGCTATTCTTTCAAGATCGGCGGCGGCAAAGCTTGCGGTAGCGATACTATCAAGATCGACGGCTGCAAAGGAGAGCGGCGACGATGCTTTCGAGATCCAAACTTCGTTGCAAAGCTAGCAAGGTCTACCAACGATCTTACTTGGATCGATCGTCTCAATCGATTCGGAAGGGGAAGGTATTCCCCTTTCAACAAACCAAGAGACAAAAGATCTCAAGATAGACACGTGAGACGCATTGCTTGGCTAAGCTTCTGTCGCTGGGAGATCAGGAAGAATCCACGATCAGCGGTGGCGACCACCTTCACGAGCGGCGAAGGCGACGTACAACGATCTGCGATCCGCTAGGTCAAGTCGGCGGCCGTGCATTTTCTTTTTCTTCGCTGCCTGTTTCGTTCAAAGTAGGATAGTATTTATACTGTAGATTAATCCAATATGACCGTTGTGGGCCCCACCAGTAGAAACCCTAAGTCCGGTTCAAAACAGCGCCTGAATATTTGGACCGGTCCAGCGAGCAGAAGAAATTCGCCTAAGGCAAATTCGGCGAGAATCATTGGTGATTCTCGACGAATCGGCGAGAATCACTTATGATTCTCGCCGAATTCTACTTGGCAGAATTCTGGCTGAAGATCTTGCCATCCGGAGAGAGTTGGCGAGAATCATAATTCATTCTCGACGAATCGGCGAGAATGCAAAGTCATTCTCGACGATTCGGCGAGAATCAACTAGTGATTCTCGACGATTCTGCCTTAAGCAGAAATCAAGACGGCATTGAGACAGCCAGCTGCAATCGGCAAGAATCAGCGAGTGATTCTCGACGATTCGGCGAGAATCACTTGTCGAATCGGCGATAATCACTTAGTGATTCTCGACGATTTCTATTTAGACGATTTTCGTCTTTCTTCCCGCGAGTTGCTTTGACCCATCCTTGCTCCTTGTCTGCTCTTGATCTTTCTCAGCCCTATACTTGAAAGTAAGTACACTCCAATAGAGTGAGTACACGTAGACCAACACACTGATCTGCTCAACGAGGGATTACGTTGCGCAGACCCGTGTATATTGACCCACTGCACCCTAACATTGGTGTGTACTTAGCGTGGAATAACTGCAAGCACAACTTGAAGACAAATGATCAAATACAATGTCAATTCACCTTAGCTGGTCCAGGGGCTTCTTCAAATCAGGTACATTGTGGATACAATACCCAACAATCTCCCTCTATTTGAAGAAGCCTAAACCCTATAAGCTAAGGTGAATATAACGGATGGAAGAAAAACATAAACTGAATAATCAGTTGAGAAAGAATTTCCATACCATTATCTTTAGAGCATTTGGAGCATACTTTGCGAGAGCACCTTAACCCTTAGCACCTTAGCAGAGAGCACCTTAGCCGAGAGGGCAATCTCCCCCTTTTTGGCTTCTACAAATCTGGGACTTTAGCACTTGCCACATTGTTCCCCCTCAGTTCTTGCAATTGTACTTACACTTGAGTTTCTTGCGGATGCTCCCCCTTGATCCAAGAGCAGGGAGCCTCTGTATTCTTCATTCCTCAAGGTTTAGCATACCCAGTTCAGTTTTGAAGAGACTGAACTTGGCTTCGTCTAGGGGCTTTGTAAAAATATCTGCAATCTGCTTATCCGTGGGGACATAGCAAAGAGAGATGTCCTTGTTTTCTACATGCTCCCGAATGAAGTGGTAGCGCACTTCAATATGCTTCGTCCTGCTGTGCGACACAGGATTGTTTGCAATTGCTATTGCGCTTGAGGAGTCGCAATACATCGGAACTTCGCTGAACTGCAAGTCATAATCTTTGAGCTGATTTCTGATCCATAGAAGTTGTGCGCAACAGCTGCCTACTGAGATGTACTCAGATTAAGCTGTGGAGGTTGCGACACAATTCTGATTCTTACTGTTCCATGAGATAAGCCTTCTTCCGAGGAATTGACACGTCCCGGAAGTACTTTTCCTATCATCCCTGCTTCCTCTTCGAGTTCTGACACCGTTACGAGGATCTCCGATGATCTGTTCTTTAGGATGATCCCTCACGTGTAGGAGCTCTAGGAATCTGGCATCTGGAGCTCTGACATCTTCTCGGGCTTCTCCTTCTTCCGGAAGATTTTCTTCATCCTGCTCGTCAACTTCTCCAGCTGATGTCGAGGTAGAAACCTTGACGTACTTGGGAGTTGCACCTTTAGCAGTCTCATCTAAACTTAGTTGTTCAAGCCTTGCACCGTAGTTAGCGTTATCTCTTTTCCCTTAATCTTGTTCCATGGCAAGCCTGGAACATCTCTTGTCTAGGTCTCATCATGTACATGGGTACCTAGACTATCCTGCAAAAAAGAATTACCTTTCCTTAGGAACCCAATATATATTGGGTCCTAGGTTCTTGTCAGCATAAAATCTTGAATGCCTTCCTACAGGAATCCTGTCAGGAAGGCAAACTCTGCCCAGAGGAAGTGGACATACCCTTGCCCTTGGCATAGAGGGATTGTGCCAACAATCTACGGCAAAGTGACCCACCTTGCCACAGCACCAACACCCATGAATGTTGTATCGCCGTTTCTGACCTGATCTATTGACTGAGGTAGTCGGAATCTTAGGTCTAAACGGGATAGGGCAGGTTTTGCTCACAAATTTGCCTTTTTCACCGTGACATGTGGGAGGGTGGATAGAGAGCATGTGGTGAGTGTCATGAGGCCTGGGAGGTGGTGCCTTCTTTTCAGTCAGCACACTTCCAGAGGCCTCATGGGTACTTACCACATATTTCCTGTCCCCCCTTTCTTGTGTCCTAGGGTAGAAAGTACTGCAGTGAGAGCTGGTTCCTGCATATTCATGATGAGTTGGGGCTGAGGCTGAGAATACAAAGGGTTCAGAATAAGCCTTGGGTATTCTCTCATGGGTAGTCATGACAGCTCTGGCACTGTGGGTATTTCCACCTGAGGGCTGATCATTCTTGCAGTGACCAACGTTGTTTTTGTTGTCATACCTAAAAGCATGATGAGTGCCCTTCCTACTCGGGGTGGGGGTGTCTGAACACAGTTTCCCCATTTCTCCATGAATTAATAATTTGGGAGATCCATCCATTTTCTGATTTTCTCTTAATAGCATCTATCTTGGAAAAGTTAGAAACTATCCTCTTCTCGGTCTCTAGATGACTCTCTAGATCCGAGATCTTTGATTCCTTTACCTTGATGGATTCCAGTTGGAGATTCATCAAGATCTTCAGCTAAGCAATCTCCTTAGCTTGTTCCTCAACAAGTAAGTTGCTCATCTGAAGGGCACTCTCAAGGGAATCAAGATTTTCAATCTTTTGATTGAAGCTATCCATATCCCTTGCATCACTGGAAGGACTACCCTCTGAACTATTCCTGTCTTCAGGAACTTCAAGAGGAGAGGGGCATGAGGAAGAAGTTACCTGCTCCTGGCTTTGCTGTTCAGAGTTACCGTCAAGATCGGCAGAGACTGTTGAGTCAGCTTCATCAGAACTGCTTTCCTCAGCTTCTTCTTCAGTCTCTGACAAGGACACAGGAGCCCTGATACTGACAGATTGATCATGCCCTTCATCTTCAGAAATGAGGACCCCACATAGGCTTCATCCTCTTACTGACAACTGGTCCCTGCTTTCTCTGATCCCTCCATGAGGTCTGAGATGGTTTGCAATATGGAATTGGTCGTCCTACACTTGTCCACTCTTGAATGAGATACACCAGACCAGATGTAACGCCCCTGATTTTTTTCGATGATTTTGTTTTGTTTTGGTATCGTCATATTTATGACGTCATGGCGTTACTTTTAACGTCGGGTTGACGGCGCATCGCCGATAAGGCATCTTCGCGTCCGTTCGGTCGAGTCGGCCAATTTCTTGGATTTTTGTCGAAATCAGAAAATATTTCTATGAGGTTTAAGTTGAGTAATTTTAAACTTGCTCGTCAAGGTTCGTCTCAATCCGAGCATTTTTGGAGTCTCGGCGCGCGATTGAAGTTTTGAGTATTTATGTCATTGTATTTGGAAATTTTTATCTCAGGAATGGCTCGTCGGATTTAGGTTTCGAATTCGTTGTTGGGTTCATCCCGTCAATTTTCTTCTCGAGCGTTCTCCCTTTGACTCTAATCGATCCTAGTTGTTTTCTCGAGTCCTATACGTATTTTGGCAAGTTTCTATGTAAATCTCGAGAGTTCAAGCCTTTATCTCGACCGTTTTTTATTATTATTATTTTTGTGTCGGTGTTCGGGCGCTAATTAGAGGGTCAAATATGAGTGGTATGGAAAAATGGTCAACATGAATTTTGTTCGTCTCGACGAGATCTACAACTTTCATGTTGACCACTTTTCGATTTGAGGTCATCTTGAACCCTTATTCTAGTTTATTCTGCTGGAACTCGTGTATTCTGCTTCTACTTGAGTATATAGACTCCTACTCGAGTATATGGACTCCTACTCGAGTATATGGACTCCTACTCGAGTATATTTGAACTCCTACTCGAGTATATATGATTCTACTCGAGTATGTATGCTTCTACTCGAGTATGTATGCTTCTACTCGAGTATGTCTGCTGCCACTCGAGTATTCCTTTCCTGTCAGCGTTAGAGCGCTGTTTTTATGGTCAAAACGGCATCGTATCAAAAAATGGTCAACATGAATTTTGTTCGTCTCGACGAGATCTACAACTTTCATGTTGACCACTTTTCGATTTGAGGTCATATTGAATGCCTATTTTTGATATTTCCGAGGCTGTCCCTTTTAAGTTGAAATTTTTATAAAAGAAAAAAAACTATATATATATACTTTTCTCTTAGGTTATTAGGATATAACTTCATCTTCTCCGATACTTCTATTCCGAACCAGACCAACGGCGAGAGATAAGTTTATCCTTTTCGTGAATCTTCCGGTGGCCGCCGACGGAGCTCCGGTGCTCGGAATCTTCAACCGATCGTAGATCCGGAAAGCTCTCACCGAGAGCTACGCTATCGTGGTAATTTTTCTTCCTCTTTCCGTGAGTTTTCTTGTTAGGGTTTTTCGGCCCTAACCCCTTTTCCGCCATTGTTGTTTAGATTTCTACTTCTCCTGAGTTCTTTTGCCCCGATCTACGGCGTGGAACGATTCAGAGAACGTTTCCGGTGCAACCAAGGCAAGTAGTGGTTTTCCCTCCTTCCCTCTCGTCCGATTTCGATGGTAACGGTTAAACTTTAATTCTCAATCCTTGTGCACTTTTGATATTCGGTTTAGTATGCTTGTTGAGTCTTCCTTATGAGTTTTCTTGGGTTTTATTTAGTTTTTGGCATGAAGAATCTCGTCTTGTGGAGTTGTAGAAATACGATGTAGGGTTTTACTGTGGGCTTTCATCGCCCTATTTATCGCGTTAGAAATTACCTAGGGTCGTAAATCGTTTCTAGAGGTTGATCAACCGTGTTTTTAACCTAGAATATATCGAGTAGAATCCGATGTGCCAAACCCTGTGATTTATTTCCTAGTGACTCGTTCTTGCGGGTGTTTGTGGGCAAATCCACCGACCGCAAGATTTGTTTTCCTATATTAGTGGTCGTGCAACTCTATTGGTGGTTGGGCATCCTGCGGCGACTATTGGAGTGTATGAGTCTCCCCCGCAATTAGACGGATTTTAACATCTGTGAGGGGTGTGTCCTTATTAGTGAGCACCCTGCCTGTTTAGATAGAGTTGACCACACGCGGCTAATAAAGTTGTTTTTTTTTTAGTTTCTTTCTTATGATTTACTCATGCCTTTGTTTTCCCCCTGCCTTGGGTATCTGGCATGATTGGTTGTACGTGACGTTTCACGTAAGTTCTATTTCTCTAATTTTGTTTTGTACCTTATTTCAGTACTTTGGGTCCTGGGTTGGTACCCCTTTCGACCTTGTTCATTTGTCTACTTTATTTATTTTCTTGTCACTACTTATACCTTCTTGCTGAGGTGTTCTTTTTTTGGAATGCCTCAGGTTCAGAGCAGTAGCAGATAGTGGAGCTAGTTTTGGTTTTCTGAGCAGCAGTGTTGGCTGTGGTTTTGCACCTCGCCATAGCGAGGTAGTTTGTCTTTTTAGTTGTTTTCCTTAGTTCAGACATACCAAATACTGTGGGTTCGTGTCAGGTTGTTGACGCCCACAGGATTGTTGATTTTTGACACTTGCTGGCTGTAGTAGTTTCTTATGTTTTGATTTAGATAACTTGCTCTCTGGGATGATTCCTTGCTAGGACTGCATGTTAGGTATTTTGACCTATAAAACCCTACTATTAGTAAAGCATACTTATCATCTCCTTCAAAACTAAGCCACTACTTTCTATTTAGCGTAAAGACTTTCCTACCCTCATTATAAATCTAGGGTTTGCATTGTATGAGTTGTTCCTCGGGGACATTTATACTTATGTAGGATATTAGAGTCAATTTAAATAAGTATTTTCCGCAAGCGTATAATTTATATTCTTAAATCGTGAACTAGATGATTCACTAAGCCGAGGGATACGGCTACCATCATAACTTAAACTGGATTTTATTCATAACCATTTATGTTTTCTATTAAAATTGTAGAGTTTGGAGTCTTGCCTGAACGTCTGCAGTTATCCCCTGCACGGCGTGGCATCACGACGCGTATTTTCCCCTTGCTCTGATATAATTAAATTGTTGGGAAAAATGCGGGTTGTGACACCAGATGTCAGTGATGATCTGACGTATTAACTTGTCTAAGTTGAACAGTGAGAGCTTGGTCTCAGACATCTCTTCAGGACTCTTGGGGATTTGGATATCCTTTCCTGAACTGAAAGCCTTCATGAGAATGAAGGGACCCTCTTCCAAGATGAGTGACGCCCGAGGGTCGATGGCCTCCAGATGAAACATAACTCTCATCTTCCAGATGGGGTAATACTCTGTTGTGCAAGCAGGGAGTCTCAGAGGAGGGACATCAAAGTCCAACTCCATGCTTGAGTCTCGTCTTCTTGTTGACACTAGAGGCGGGATCTTACCCAAGGTGTTAACCTTATTGCTGAGTAACCTCCCTCTGATACCACTTGAAAGTCACACTAGTGTCAACTATCTTCACTTATGGGGGGGATAGGTGATGCGCAGTCTTTTTGCGGAATTAAAAATTTACCTGCACAATAAAAGAAAACAAACAGAGCACAGAAAGACACAGGCAGTTATAGTGGTTCCCCGATTTGGGTACGTCCACTTTCCCCCTTCGACCTATCTCCCAACTAGGGATGACTCGGTTACTTCACCAACAGGATTGAAATCCAATCCTCATACTAATGGAAGGAACCCTTCCACCCGAAGGAGTCACCACTCCTCCACCACGGGTTGCACCCAACCCTTACAATGAGGAACCAACGTTCCTTTACAACAAAAGTGAAAATGGAATGTATAAAATACAAACTACTTTTGGAGCGCTAGATGTCCCTCTTCGTTCGATGACACGTTCTTGAAGACGATGAAGAGTCCACGACCTTAGCTCTCACTTGGAAAGGATCTCCCCGAGATCGGCGGCGGCAAAGATTGCGGCGGCTATTCTTTCAAGATCGGCGGCGGCAAAGCTTGCGGCAGCGATACTATCAAGATCGACGGCTGCAAAGGAGAGCGGCGACGATGCTTTCGAGATCCAAACTTCGTAGCAAAGCTAGCAAGGTCTACCAACGATCTTACTTGGATCGATCGTCTCAATCGATTCGGAGGGGGAAGGTATTCCCGTTCAACAAACCAAGAGACAAAAGATCTCAAGATAGACACGTGAGACGCGTTGCTTGGCTAAGCTTCTATTGCCGGGAGATCAGGAAGAATACACGATCAGCGGCGGCGACCACCTTCACGAGCGGCGATGGCGGCGGATGACGATCTGCGATCCGCTAGGTCAAGTCGGCGGCCGTGTGTTTTCTTTTTCTTCGCTGCCTGTTTCGTTCAAAGTAGGATAGTATTTATACTGTAGATTAATCCAATATGACTGTTGTGGGCCCCACCAGTAGAAACCCTAAGTCCGGTTCAAAACAGCGCCTGAATATTTGGACCGGTCCAGCGAGCAGAAGAAATTCGCCTAAGGCAAATTCGGCGAGAATCATTGGTGATTCTCGACGAATCGGCGAGAATCACTTATGATTCTCGCCGAATTCTACTTGGCAGAATTCTGGCTGAAGATCTTGCCATCCGGAGAGAATCGGCGAGAATCATAATTCATTCTCGACGAATCGGCGAGAATGCAAAGTCATTCTCGACGATTCGGCGAGAATCAACTAGTGATTCTCGACGATTCTGCCTTAAGCAAAAATCAAGACGGCGTTGAGACAGCCGGCTGCAATCGGCAAGAATCAGCGAGTGATTCTCGACGATTCGGCGAGAATCACTTGTCGAATCGGCGAGAATCACTTAGTGATTCTCGACAATTTCTACTTAGACGATTTTCTTCTTTCTTCCCGCGAGTTGCTTTGACCCATCCTTGCTCCTTGTCTGCTCTTGATCTTTCTCAGCCCTATACTTGAAAGTAAGTACACTCCAATAGAAAGAGTACACGTAGACCAACACACTGATCTGCTCAACGAGGGATTACGTTGCGCAGACCCATGTATATTGACCCACTGCACCCTGATATTGGTGTGTACTTAGCGTGGAATAACTGCAAGCACAACTTGAAGACAAATGATCAAATACAATGTCAATTCACCTTAGCTGGTCCAGGGGCTTCTTCAAATCAGGTACATTGTGGATACAATACCCAACAATCTCCCCCTATTTGAAGAAGCCTAAACCCTATAAGCTAAGGTGAATATAACGGATGGAAGAAAAACATAAACTGAATAATCAGTTGAGAAAGAATTTCCATACCATTATCTTTAGAGCATTTGGAGCATACTTTGCGAGAGCACCTTAACCCTTAGCACCTTAGCCGAGAGCACCTTAGCCGAGAGGGCAATCTCCGCCTTTTTGGCTTCTACAAATCTGGGACTTTAGCACTTGCCACAATGCTCCCCATCAATTCTTGCATTTGTGCTTACACTTGAGTTTCTTGCGGATGCTCCCCCTTGATCCAAGAGCCGGGAGCCTTTGTATTCTTCATTCCTCAAGGTTTAGCATACCCAGTTCAGTTTTGAAGAGACTGAACTTAGCTTCGTCTAGGGGCTTTGTAAAAATATCTGCAATCTGCTTATCCGTGGGGACATAGCAGAGAGAGATGTCCTTGTTTTCCACATGCTCCCGAATGAAGTGGTAGCGCACTTCAATATGCTTCGTCCTGCTGTGCGACACAGGATTGTTCGCAATTGCTATTGCGCTTGAGGAGTCGCAATACATCGGAACTTCGTTGAACTGCAAGTCATAATCTTTGAGCTGATTTCTGATCCATAGAAGTTGTGCGCAACAGCTGCCTGATGAGATGTACTCAGATTAAGCTGTGGAGGTTGCGACACAATTCTGCTTCTTACTGTTCCATGAGATAAGCCTTCTTCCGAGGAATTGACACGTCTCGGAAGTGCTTTTCCTATCATCCCTGCTTCCTCTTCGAGTTCTGACACCGTCACGAGGATCTCTGATGATCTGTTCTCTAGGATGATCCCTCACATGTAGGAGCTCTAGGAGTCTGGAATCTGGAGATCTGACATCTTCTCGGGCTTCTCCTTCTTCCGGAAGATTTTCTCCATCCTGCTCGTCAACTTCTCCAGCTGACGTCGAGGTGGAAACCTTGACGTACTTGGGAGTTGCACCTTTAGCAGTCTCATCTAAACTTAGTTGTTCAAGCCTTGCACCGTAGATAAGCTTTTCCCTTAATCTTATTCCATGGCAAGCCTGGAACATCTCTTGTCTAGGTCCCATCATGTACATGGGTACCTAGACTATCCTGCAAAAAAGAATTACCTTTCCTTAGGAACCCAATATGTATTGGGTCCTAGGTTCTTGTCAGCATAAAATCTTGAATGCCTTCCTACAAGAATCCTGTCAGGAAGGCAAACTCTGCCCAGAGGAAGTGGACATACCCTTGCCCTTGGCATAGAGGGATTGTGCCAACAATCTACGGCAAAGTGACCCACCTTGCCACAGCACCAACACTCATGAATGTTGTATCGCCATTTCTGACCTGATCTACTGACTGAGGTAGTCGGAATCTTAGGTCTAAACGGGACAGGGTAGGTTTTGCTCACAAATTTTTCTTTTTCACCGTGACACATGGGAGGGTAGATAGAGAGCATGTGGTGAGTGTCATGAGGCCTGGGAGGTGGTGCCTTCCTTTCAGTCAGCACACTTCCAGAGGCCTCATGGGTACTTACCACATGTTTCCTGTCCCCCCTTTCTTGTGTCCTAGGGTGGAAAGTACTGCAGTGAGAGCTGGTTCCTGCATATTCATGATGAGTTGGGGCTGAGGTTGAGAATACAAAGGGTTCAGAATGAGCCTTGGGTATTCTCTCATGGGTAGCCATGACAGCTCTGGCACTATGGGTATTTCCACCTGAGGGCTGATCATTCTTGCAGTGACCAACATTGTTTTTGTTATCATACCTAAAAGCATGATGAGTGCCCTTCCTACTCGGGGTGGGGGGGTCTGAACACAGTTTCCCCATTTCTCCATGAATTAATAATTTGGGAGATCCATCCATTTTCTGCTTTTCTCTTGATAGCATCTATCTTGGAAAAGTTAGAAACTATCCTCTTCTCGGTCTCTAGATGACTCTCTAGATCCGAGATCTTTGAGTCCTTTATCTTGATGGATTCCAGTTGGAGATTCATCAAGATCTTCAGCTAAGCAATCTTCTTAGCTTGTTCCTCAACAAGTAAGTTGCTCGTCTGAAGGGCACTCTCAAGGGAATCAAGATTTTCAATCTTTTGATTGAAGCTATCCATATCCCTTGCATCACTAGAAGGACTACCCTCTGAACTATTCCTGTCTTCAGGAACTTCAAGAGGAGAGGGGCATGAGGAAGAAGTTACCTGCTCCTGGCTTTGCTGTTCAGGGTTACCGTCAAGATCGGCAGAGACTGTTGAGTCAGCTTCATCAGAACTGCTTTCCTCAGCTTCTTCTTCAGTCTCTGACAAGGACACGGGAGCCCTGATACTGACAGATTGATCATGCCCTTCATCTTCAGAAATGAGGACCCCCATATAGGCTTCATCCTCTTGCTGACAACTGGTCCCTGCTTTCTCTGATCCCTCCATGAGGTCTGAGATGGTTTGCCATATGGACTTGGCCGTCCTACACTTGTCCACTCTTGAATGAGATACACCAGACCAGACGTTAGTGATGATCTGACGTATTAACTTGTCTAAGTTGAACTGTGAGAGCTCGGTCTCAGACATCTCTTCAGGACTCTTGGAGATTTGGATATCCTTTCCTGAACCGAATCCTTCATGAGAATGAAGGGACCCTCTTCCAAGATGAGTGACGCCCGAGGGTCGATGGCCTCCAGATGAAACATAACTCTCATCTTCCAGATGGGGTAATACTCTGTTGTGCAAGCAGGGGGTCTCAGAGGAGGTACATCAAAGTCCAACTCCATGCTTGAGTCTCGTCTTCTTGTTGACACTAGAGGCAGGATCTTACCCAAGGTGTTAACCTTATTGCTGAGTAACCTCCCTCTGATACCACTTGAAAGTCACACTAGTGTCAACTATCTTCACTTATGGGGGGATAGGTGATGCGCAGTCTTTTTGCGGAATTAAAAATTTACCTGCACAATAAAAGAAAACAAACAGAGCACAGAAAGACACAGGCAGTTATAGTGGTTCCCCGATTTGGGTACGTCCACTTTCCCCCCTTCGACCTATCTCCCAACTAGGGATGACTCGGTCACTTCACCAACAGGATTGAAATCCAATCCTCACACTAATGGAAGGAACCCTTCCACCCGAAGGAGTCACCACTCCTCCACCACGGGTTGCACCCAACCCTTACAATGAGGAACCAACGTTCCTTTACAACAAAAGTGAAAATGGAATGTATAAAATACAAACTACTTTTGGAGCGCTAGGTGTCCCTCTTCGTTCGATGACGTGTGCTTAGTTTTACTGCTCTTGATTAATTCTCTCTGTATTTATGAGTAACACTTATTTTAATTCCGTTATAAAAACTGCTCAGAAGTTTTAATACTCTATTCACCCCCCCCCCCCCTCTAGAGTTAATTAGGTCTATCCCCTCACTTTCAATTGGTATCAGAGGGTGTGTTTAATTTGGTTGTACAGGATAACACCTGAACCTAGAGATCCTTGATAGATCTTATTTCTTCTAGTGTCTTTCTTAGTCATGGTACGGAACAAGGAATTTGCAAGCACCAAACCTCTAGTTTGCAATCTCAACAAGTTTGATATCTTGAAGGCAAGAATCAGATTATACATGAACTCTATTGATGAAGATATCTACAATTCCATCCTGACAGGTTCCCCAACTCCAGTGGCTGCTCATACTACCTCAACTACAACAACAAACTTACATGCAGTTCCTCCACCAGACTTTTCTGAAGCTCAGAAGAAGGCTAGGATAGCAGATGCCAAGGCCATGAATATTCTGGCTCAAACTTTGTCAGATGACATATTTATGAAAGTGGCTGACTGCATATCAGCTAAAGCCATCTGGGACTCTCTAAATTAGATGGTTGATGGATCTGTAGATGAAAGAAAAGATAGGAGAGCTCATCTTATCTCTCAGTATGAAAACTTTAAGAAAGTTGAAACTGAACCAGTGGCTGAGATGTATAATAGACTCAACATAATTATAAATGAGCTGAAAACCTTGTACAAGGACATCTCACAAACTAAGATTAATGACAATATTCTCATGTGCTTCCCCAGCTCATGGGATTCTAGAATCTGGCCAATCAAAGAAGGCAGGAGTATGAATGAAATCTCCATTGAGTCACTGTTGGGCAAGCTTAAAAGTTATGAGTAGCTCATTAAGACAAGAGAAGAAGAAGAATAGAAGATTTGTACACCAATCAGGAAAGAGTAGAATATTGCTTTTAAAGCAACTGAGGAATCAGAAGCTCTTCCTGCCAATGATGAATTGATGAGTCTCTTAGCCAAGAGATTCTACAAAATGGCTAGGAAGGATTTTAGGAGAAAGTCTTCCAGACATGAAGACAAACCAAGGTATGATAAAACTCCCACTAAGGAAATTATCTGTTTTGGTTACAGGAAACCTGGACACATTCTTCTTGAGTGTCCAAAGAAGCAACAAAAGGAAAGGAGAAAAGAAAAGGACTCCAGGAAGCACTACAGCAAGCCTTCCTCCAGCAAGCGCAAGAGAAAAGAGAAGGGCTTTGTGGCTGACACCTGGAGTGAAACAGAAGAAGAATCTTCCTCTTCTAGATCAAGTGAGGATGAGGAGGAAGCCAAGGCCAGAGAAGTATGTCTAATGGCCATCAATGCCTCAAGTCATCCATCAGAAGCAGAAGAATCAGGAGAAGATTCAGAATGTGATGAGGATCGGGTAATATCCTCTTTTGATTTTAATTCTGAAGATTTTAAGATTGAATTTAAGTCTTTGTGTAATGATCTTATTAAGTCTGAGAAGGAAATCAAACTTCTCAGAGATAGACAACTTGAATTTGATAGTTTGTTTTCTGAAAATACCAAATTAAAAGATGAATTAGTTTTAGCTTCAGAACAAATCATTTTACTGAAAATTGAACTAACTGAAGCCAAGAAACTTGAAAAATCCTTGAATGGAAGAAGTCTAAAAATGATAGACATAACTAGTACACTAAATGTCAGGTTAAATAAAAGTAAGTTAGGCATAGATGCATCATCTAGTGAACCACCTATAATTCAGAAAAACATGTTATCAAAACCTGTTAGATTTATTTCAGATAAAGGGAAAAAATTAGAGCAAGTAGAAAAAGTGAATAAACTTCTAAAACAACTTGAACTAAAGAAAAAGAGAAAGAATAAGAAATTTTTTAATAATAACAATGTTCAGCAGATTTTGTCGAACTCAGATCGACGAAATGTGTATAGTTCGTCGAGCTCAGAACGACGAACTCCGAACGCAGATTATTACTATAATAATTCTTCTAACTGCAATCAGCGAAACAAATATGGATCGTCGAACCGAGATCGACGACATTGGGGCACAGAAAATGAAAATTCTCATTCTCTGAGCGGAGCTCGAAGAACTCATCCCTGGTCATCGAACGCAGATCGACGACCTTACCAAAATTCGTCGAACCTAGTTTATTTTAATTAGAACTCAAATCATTCTAAATCTTTCAATCAACTCAGAGAAGTTAAAAATCCCTTAACCCAATGGATTATTCCACCAAGAAGATATCATCCCTTAGGATATAAAATCCAACCTAAGTATTCTTTCATTTCTAGCTTTAAATATGAGAAGAATCAAGGACCCAAGGTTACCTGGGTCAAGAACACCAACATTGTCTTTATGCAGGTAATGGACTGTCCAGTCCTCAATCAACAATTGTATTTGGACAGTGGATGTTCAAGGCATATGAATGGTTGTAAGGACAATCTAACTAACTACAAGTCCAAGCTAGGACCAAAGGTGATCTTTGGTGACTCCAACTATGTCCAAACTAAAGGCTATGGAGATGTCAAAGTTAGAGCAGTCACCTTCAGGAAAGCTGCATATGTATATGGCTTAAAGCATAACCAAATATCCATAAGTCAATTATGGGATGCAGATTATCAGGTATCTTTTAACTTATCTTCATGTATTATATCTTGTAAAGAAAACAATCTGTTTTAACTAGATTTAGATAAGGCAACATATATTTAGAACTTTGTTTATTTAATCAGGTTAGCAATCAAAATGATCTTTGGCATAAGAGATTAGGACATGTAAATCTTAAAAATATTGTTAAATTATCTAGGGACAACCTTGTTAGATGACTACTTTCTTACCCCTATAAGAAGGAAGGCTTCTGCAGGGCTTGTCAGTTTGACAAGCAGACTAAAAATAGTTTTAAATCTGTAAACAAAAGTGACTCACCTAGGATATTGTATTTGCTACATATGGATCTTTTTGGCCCTATTGTTGTACAAAGACTAGGAGGTAAATCTTATACTTTAGTGATTGTAGATGACTTCTCAAGATTCACTTGGGTATTCTTTTTGAGATCTAAGTCAGATAAATTCAAGGTTCTTACAGATTTTCTCAAGAACATACAGATTGAGTATTCTAATCAAGTTGCATTGATCAGAAATGATCATGGCACTGAGTTTGAGTCTCTTCCTATGCAAGATTTTTGTGAGAAGGAAGGTATCATACACTGCTTCTCAGCTCCTAGAACTCCTCAATAAAATGGGGTTGCTGAAAGGAAAAAATAGAACCCTAATTGAATATGCAGGCACATTACTTACAGATGCTTACATGCCTCTATCTTATTGGGCAGAGGCTGTGAACATAATAAACTATGTACTGAATAGAAGTCTGATACACAAGCTTAAGAATAAGACTCCTTATGAGCTACTTAAAGGAAAGAAACCTAAAATCACCTACTTTAAAGTATTTGAATGTTTATGTTATATTCACAATAATGACAAGAAATACATTAGAAAGTTTGAAGTAAAAGCTACAGAGGGAATTTTTCTAGGATATTTCCAAGTTAGCAAAGCTTATAGGGTGTTTAATAAATCCACTTTAAAAATTGAGGAATCTGTTCATATTACATTTGATGAGGCTAACATATCTTGTAAGGAGAAAGAAGTTTCTACCAATAACTCTTTGAAGGTACCTCATTTGTGTAAGAAATTGGATGACTTAAACCTTACCCAAAAGGTTACATCACATCCTTCTTCTCAAGTAAATGAAGATAGTGAAGAAGAGATTAGTGAGTTGATTGTTGAACTACCAACAGCAAGTATGAAAGGAGGGGTTAGATCTGACTTACTCTAGAGGGGGTGAATAGAGTATTTAAAAATTCTTGGTAGTTTTTAAACTTTTATATATCATAGTGAAAATAAGTGATACCAAATATAATAATAGAAGGAAAGACAAGCTAATCTATTCTAACTATCATAGCCACAATAAGAATAAAAATAGAAAATGAGCAACCAGACAACACAAGAAGATTTTATAGTGGTTCCCCTTAACTTGGGTACATCCACTCTTCCACCACCCTGGTAGGAATCCACTAGCAGGTTTTGATCAGGTGTCTGCCACCACAATATCTATCTGTAGGGAGATATTGCAACCCTTTAGACTTTTGATAAGGTGCCCAAAAACCAACCCAAGTCTTTTAATCTGTAGACTTGACAACCAAGAGCTAACTTTCGAAGGGAGTTAAAACCCTTTTACAAGAGGCGAGAGGAGGTGATGGTGTCTTCTCTTTCTTTAATCAATAGAGAAGACTAGTGGATCTTTGATGTTGATAAAGCTCCCCCTGAGATGTTGATGGTTCAGGAAGACTGGAGCTTTGCTTCAGGGTGTAGGTCTTCAGCCTTGTCTGAAAGCAGTCCTAGAACTTTTCTGACTAAATAGATCTTTGTTGTCCTAAATGTTCCTGGAAGTGAAGCTTGAAGAAGACTCTTGATTGTGATGATTGTTCTTCTCCTGTCTTCAGACTTGACGAGGTGAAACACAGGAATTTTCTGCGCTGTGAGAGAGAGAGTTCTAAAAGATTAGTCTATCTCAGTGCTATATATTTTTCTCTGTAAGTTCTGGTGGTTCCTTCTGTATATTTTTTCAGAAAGACAAAAATCTCTTTTTATATTCTTAGTCAATAATTTCTCCTTCGAAATTTGAGTTATTGCCTTAATTGCTGGCTAATCTGGAGAATACAAACGGCTGGAATATATCGTAAATGAGTTTCCCCAGCTGTCCCTTAATAAAAAAAGCATTTAAATATCCTGATGAATGCCATAATTAATGATGCCAATAACGGCTATATTCAGAGGAATATAAGCATTAATTACTCAGGAATAATACTGCTATTAATATAGAAATAAAAGAACAGAAGGAAGAAAACTTCTCATTCTGGAACTGGACAGATATCGTCGATCACCGATTAGAATTCGTCGACCTAAGATCCAAGATAGTCAACCTAAGAATTCCAGTTCGTCGACCTGAGCTCTGCGAACTGTATACTGAGAATGAATTGCCAAATATGTACTGAGATCGTCAAGCTGATAACCTATCTAAAGAAAACTGATCGTTGACCTGAGCTCGAATATCATCGAGCTCAGCTCAGAGAAATAACTCTGAGTTCGTCAATCTGAGATCGACGATCGTCGAGCTGAGTTCGAAGAACTTCGAACTGATCAAACTATTATCTAAAATCTTCTAAGTCTGAGTCTTCTTGAGGTCCTCTACTGGCTGGTACAAGAAGGTTGAACTTAATGACTTAGACTACACTCTAGGACTACTAGACTTGACCCTGGCTATACAAGGTGGGTTAGACTCAGCCTAAATTAGTGAACCTAGCCTAAATCCAACTAAGGATCCAACAATCTCCCCTTATTTGGGTGAGGTCACTATGTACAATGCATAAGAAAATCAAAATACAAACATACAACATGAAAGAAAATATCTGATAGAATAAAAACCAATTCAGCAGATAGAAAGAATATCCACATAAAATAAAATAGTTTTAGAGCTTGTCTGGAGGAGGAGTAGAAGAAGATTTAGTGAACACTATTGTTCTAAGAGGATCTTCTGCTTCTTGCTTAGACATCTTCAGGTCTTGAGCTCACAGAAGAGTTATAGTAGAAGCTCTAGGCACAACAGCTTCTAGGTGAACCTACATATAAGAATTTGGATCAAATAATTCTTTGTCTACCTCAAATTTTTCAAGCTCTTTCTGTCTGAAAGAAGACATAGTTGTAAATTATGATGGATCAGTTCCTTCTGTCTTTGCCTTGTTTATCTGAGACAAGCATATCATTTCATGGAATCTAGTCATCCTGAAATTTGGATCAAGCTCTAGTTCATATCTTGGATCAGCTGAAACATCCTAAGCAGTCCTTTGAGGCTTTCTGAAAATAACAGACTGTTGTTAATAATTTGTTGAAGGATAATTCTTTACAAATTTTTCAGCATAATAGGAATTTAGTGGTCTGTATTTAGTGTATTTTCTAGCAGGAATGGAAGATTGTCTTTGAGCTGATCTGGAAGATTGTCTTGAGTAAGAAAGAGCTGGTTTAGAAGATTGTCTTAAATACTGATAATGAGCTGGCTTAGGAGGTTGAGAAGCACTGGAAGTAGACCTTGCAAGATTGCCTGAAGCTCCTACAGCAGGAGGAGGAGGAGGAGGTGGATCTTTCCTGAATTTCTTCACTGGAGAAGATCCAGACCTCTTCTTTTGTGCTTTAGCCTGGTTCTTAGACAGTCTCATCCATTGAGGAGTTGATGGAGTAAGAGGAATGTTGTGCAGAATATAATATGGAACATCATTATCTGGATTAAGCTTGGGAACAACCTTTCCTAGAGCTTTCCTCTTCTTTGATTTGGATCTATTGGAAGTATCAGAATCAGAGTCATCTTCTGAATCCTCCTCATCATCATATGATCTAGGAGGATTATCATATAAATCATCTATTTCTTTTAATGTTTGCTTTGAAATCTGTTTATCTGCTTGAGGAGGAGCTGGAGGTAGAACAACTGCAAGAGGAACAACAATCTTTGTAATCAACTGAGAATCTTGTAAGTCTTTATCAGTCAGAAGAAAGTTATTCAGATCAGGATCATTTTGCATCTGTTCAATCTCTAGTGCAACATCCTGTGCAATTAAATCAACTAGACTTGGTATTGGACTATCATCCATTACATAGGTTGGGCCAGTAGATTCCACAACAATGTTAGGAGCAAACCATGCCTTCAGTTGACTAATAACTTCAGGCCTTACAGCAGGAGTATAGCATACAATTGCGAAAGATGGCCTGACAGCTGGAAGAAAAGAATATTGATGAATAGTATTGAAGAAATGCAACAAATCTAAAATATCTACTGAGGGATTGATACAACAATCACCATCAGTCACAATCTCTACAATCAGCATGTCTGCATTTACTATATCAGCCTCTAGAACCATATTTACATCTGTATTTGTGGCCTCAACTATCTGCAAAGCTATTTCTGCTGCTAGAGCTACTTCTGGAGGCAAAGCTATTTCTACTGCTGCTAGAGCTGCTTCTGGAGCTGCTTCTTCATTGAGTATCTCCCCCTGCCTGGTTTTACTAAGGACTGGAACCAGGCCCCTGACTGAATAAGGAGGGACAGAGGAGGCAGAAAGTTTGGCAGCAAGAGATGAAATGGAAGTAGCAAGAGGTGAAATAGCCTCTGCTATGAGATGTTTAATGACTGGAGTGATGTGGTCCAGGATGAAGACAATGAAAGGAGAATCTATGATCATGAACTCAAGAGGGGTTTGAGTGGATACAGATGGATTGAGGGAGGATGATGATGGATGAGAGGGTGAGGAATCTGACATTGGCTCATCTTGAGGTGATGGAGTAGGGGAGGGGGATGACATCAGTTCAAATAATGGTAAGGAAGATATGTTGTGAAGGGGGATATCAGTAAGATGTGGAGTAAGAGGAGACAGAGGAGGATTGACATGCTCTGGTATAGTAGCATGCACTGGAGATTGAATTGGTGATGGTTGATGTTCAGGGGATTGATGTGGTGAAGGAGAATGGACTGTATTATGAACTGGTGAAGAAATATGGATTGGGGAAGCAGGAGGTGTTGGTTGATGTTTTTGAGATGTGGAAGGATGTTGGAGGGTTGTTGAGGGAGTTTGAATAAGAGGAGGTGGAGGGGGAATGGAAACATCCTCAGTAGGGTGGGGAGTGGCTGGAGCAGCCCTTGTACTCTCAGAAGGTCTGGAAGAGGAAGCCTTGGATGGCTTAGAGATATTCCTCTCCCACCTGCCAAATAAGGCGCAGGTAAGCCTCTTGGAGGCATTAATGAATATGGTCGGGGAGACCAGTGATTCAGCAGCCTTGGCCTGAAGGAAGATTCCCTGAATTCTTCCAAAACACACTTCTTTCTTGGTGTTTTTCTTCTTAATCAACTCAAACATGATTTTGGCCCAGTTCGCGGCCTTCTTGTTCACCACTACGAACATCACTAGAAACTGTTGTTTAGTAATGTAATCATGGGCAGTGTGCTTGCCCAGCAGTACTTTTCCTACAGTATTTGCCAGAAACTTATAGTCTACAGATAGATGTTTCTTTAGCAGTTTGTTAGGGGTGTCTCCAGAATAACTCATTCGAATCAACATCTCATCAAATTCAGCAGTGTCTATTTCTAATTCCTCTTCTACATTTAGTAAACCAAAAAATTCAGTTAGAACATCAGGGGTAAGTGAAACGATGTTACCCGATATTGTTTCGATCAACGTATCAGCATCTAGAGTTGATAGAGTGAAGACCCATTCTCTGATTTTTGTCATCGCAATCTTTATCTTGGTAGTCATCAGATTATTCAACTGTAAATCTTCAAACAATTTTAGGATGTCAAGAAGATCTGGTCCGGGTGTTGGAATGACTCAAAAACTATATCGAAACCCATGTCGAATTTCATAGCTGCAAGGGCGCTTGCTGGAATCGCCATGATCACCTACAACAAAGAAATAGAGAGATCAAGTGCAAGGGAACTGAAAGCGCGGGATGGAGCTCGAAGAAAACCTAGACATAAGGTTTTTTGGAATATGAAACGACAAATTCCGTCCTGCGAAAAAGAAAAATTCTTCGATCTGAGGTCGACGAAATATTTTATCGACAAAAGATTTCATCGATCTCAGGTTGAAGAAGGGAAAACTTTTCGTCGTTCTCAGGTCGACGAAAAATTACTGAAGCCAGATCGTCGATCTCCAGTCGACTAAAATGACTCACATAGAGAGTTCGTCGATCTCAGGTCGACGAATTATCTCAAGAACTTTTCTCAGTTCGTCGATCTCAGGTTGATGAACTGTGGCAAATTCTTCGACCATAGACAGAAAGTTAAATTAAAGCTTCTCCATTAATCATACCAAGCTGATTTAGGAAGAACAGATGGTTTCTTTCATCCAAGGGTTTGATGAAGATGTCTGCCCTTTGCAAATCTGTGTAAATAAAGACAAGATTAATTTTCTTTTTGTCCACACACTCTCTTATGAAATGATGCCTTATCTCTATATGCTTAGTTCTACTATGATGAACTAGATTCTGAGCAATAGAAATTGCACTTGTATTATCACAGAGTAAGGTTGAATTATTTAAGTTGTATCCATACTCTAGAAGTTGGTTTTGAATCCACAGCATCTGTGAACAGCAACTGCTAGCTGTTATGTACTCAGCTTCTATTGTTGATGTAGACACAGATGTTTGCTTTTTGCAAAACCAGAAGACAAGTCTAGAACCAAGGAACTGACATGTTCCTGATGTGCTCTTCCTGTCCACTCTATATCCAGCAAAGTCAGCATCTGAGTATCCAGTCAACTCAATTTCTGACTCAGTTGGATACCAGAGTCCTAGATTTGGGCAACCCTTTATATATCTTAAAATTCTTTTAAGGAAAATAAGATGAGATTCTTTAGGGTTCACTTGGAACCTAGCACAAACGCATGTAGCAAACATTATGTCGGGCCTACTTGCTGTGAGATACAATAGGGAACCAACAATACCCCGATATAATTTCTAATCAATAGGCTTTCCATGTTCATCAGAGTCAACCACAGCATTGGTAGCCATGGGTGTTTTCTTTGTTGAGGCATCTGACATCCCAAACCTTTTGATTAGCTCCTTAGCATACTTGGATTGGGATACGAAGATACAATCAGGTAATTGCTTCACTTGGAGGCCAAGGAAGTATGAAAGTTCGCTCATGCTACTCATCTCAAACTTTGAATGCATAAGGTCAGAAAACCTTTTGCATAGTTTGGGATCAGTTGAGCCAAATATAATATCATCTATATAAATTTGTACTAACAAGATTTTATCTTTATGATTCTTAATAAAAAAGAGTCCTATCTACAATACCTCTAGAAAAATTATGCTCTAACAGAAAGCTATTTAAGGTCTCATACCAAGCTCTTGGAGCTTGCTTTAGACCATAGAGAGCTTTATGTAATCTAAAGACATAAGAGGGATTACTTGGAGAGATAAAACCTGGTGATTGCTCCACATGTACTTTCTCTTTGAGTTCTCTATTCAGAAATGCACTCTTGACATCCATTTGATAGACTTTGAACTTTTTGTAGGCAGTATATGCAAGGAAGATTCTTATAACCTCAAGCCTTGCAATAGGGGAAAATGTCTGATCATAGTCAATGCCTTCCTCTTGCCTATAGCCTTGTGAAAGAATTCAATAATGAACAACTAACCACCTAGAGGGGGGTGAATAGGTTCAATTCTTTATAATAGGCAGTTTTAGGATTTCTAACTAGCAAATCTAGTTATCCAACCATACAAGCATCACAAACAATCAGAGTAATCAAACATAGCACAGAGATACACAAATTTATAGTGGTTCCCCAATATTTGGGGACATCCACTTTCCTCCTTCGCCTATCTAGCAATGAACTAGATTCGGCCCAACTTCCACTTTTCTCAGATCCACAAATCTTACCACTCAGAACCCTTCCAGGTTCCTACAACTCAGACTTCTTCAAGTCCTACAGCTCAGATCCTTCCAGATCCTACAACTCAGATTCTTCCCAAGAACCCTACCTCAGGCAAACTGCCCTACCTCAGCCCTTATCATTAGGCCTACAGCTCAAATCACAAAGATCCTACCTCAGGCACTCAGCCCTACCTCAACCTTTATAAATTTAGGCTTATAACTCAGAAAGATAGACTTTTCTACACTCAGATCCATACAGATCCTACAATTGTGATTATAATGTTTTAAGAATTTCTTTACCTAGAGAGAGAGAGAATGGGGTAAAGTGTTCTTGACTAAATCTTGAGAGATTGGTCTTCTTCTGATCCTTGCAGCTTTGGATCTGATTCAACTTTACTTAGCTTTTTCAAAGCTTCTTGAAAATAGAGAACTAGGTTGAATCTCTCTTGAGCAGATGGAGGTGATCTTGAATCAACTTCCTTCTTCTCCTTCTTCTTATTACAGAAATGATTCTGTAATCCTTACTGATCTCCCAAGATTTTTCTTCATCTCTGTGTTTTTTTGTTTTATATTTTCTGTGTGTTATTGTCTTCTTTGATAGCATTGTTCTATTTATAAAAACACAGCAGAGGTAACCGGCTAAACCGGTAGCTGACTGGCATCTGACAGTTCTGACATTTGATAACTTTGACAGTTATGCCAGCTGTCACTTCTTAGATTTGGAAATCTGTAACTTGGTCTTCAAAACAGCAGACAGCATCGAGACAGATCTTTTTCACAATGTGTTGACACTTATTTCAAAATGTGTCGACACAGATTATGAATGTGTCGACACAACTATCAGGATGTCGACACATTGCCTTGATGTAGTCGACAGACTTCAATCTCTATTGACACAGCTTTTCTTCATAGTCTCGACACAGATAATGTAGAATGTGTCGGCACAACTTTCTTAGTGTCGATACAGCTTTTCTTCAAATCATTTGTCAACCCAAGTCCTGGGTATTGACATATCAGCTTCAGCTTACTGTCAGCACTACTAGTCATAGTGTGTCGACACTAGTCCTGAGTGTCGATATAGTTGATCTTCAACTCAGCATTCAGGATGTCGACTGAGATCATTTAAGTTGACACAGCTTGTGTTATCTGATATCTGTGTGTCGACACAGCTGGTGTAGACTGAACTTCTGTGTGTCGACACAAGTTTTGTGTGACGACACAGTATCTCTTGTTCTCGACACAGCTTATTCACAAGCGTCGACACTGACCGAGTGTCTCGATGCTTTTATACTTAGACAAATTCCTGCATTACTTAGCCTGCACAAATAAACTAAAATAGACATCAAATACAAGATGATGTATGTCATTGATTTAAGTGAGGCTTCTCCAAATCTGGTACAATTACCAATGTACCCAACAATCTCCCCCTATTTGGAGAAGTCATAATCATAAGTCAATGATATACACCATTATAATTACCAGTAAAATTAATGATGTACTGACAAACACAGACAGGGTTAATCATTAGGCAAAAAAAATATATATTACAAAGTTAAGCATATCCATCACAGAAACATGTAACATATAAACAGATAGAATCAAACAGATTTACTCAACTAAGAAAATATCCCATCATTTCAAATTATATCTGACTTATAAAATTCAAGAATTTCTAGAAAGAACAACATTATTACATAGTTCTAAATTTTAAGACATAAAAGACTCTAAGTTAGTTTGGGTTCCTTGATCACAATCCCTTTGCCAGGTTGAATCCTAGCTTGTACATTAGCTTATGTGTCATCAGCCCGCTTCTTTCCTTTCTGATCCTTCTTCTTAAGCTCTTCAGCCTTGATCTTTTGTCTTTCAAAGTAATGAAAAGGCTTTGGGAAATACTTGCTAGGCTCCACCGAGTTAGCGGGTATCTTCCCAGCTTTAAGATCTCTTCTGAACTAAAATATGGCATCTTGCCGCTCCTGATATTTACTCCATTCTTGTTCAGAATACCATTTGCCTCTATCATGCATATTGTCTTTCTCAGTTTTCCAAGCATTCAGAATAATATTTCTAGAGATTGGACTCCATTGTTCAAAATCAAGCTTTAATTCTGCATGTTCTCTAAACCTTTTCTTAGACAACTGAGCTTCTTTTTCTCTTTGAACTATAGTTGATGGCATATCAACTTTTTCAAGAATAACATTTTGTGCCTCCTGCGGAGGGCTATACATTTGGTGAACTGCCTGTTGGATCTCTTCAAAATCAGAAGAAGGATAAATAATTTGAGCTACTTCCTACTGAACCCCTTCAAAATAAGCAGATTGAATTCCAGATTCAGCAGTGTTGTCATCATCACAAAGGGGTGGATACCCAAGAGTTGTTCTGATGTTATTTGATATCCATTTAGCATGATCTGAGCTTTCTTTGACTAATACTCTCTCCCCCTTTATGACTTCTCTTTCTACATGATCTCTCATATCATCCTTTTGAAACCTTATCTGATCAGCCAGATAAATTATTCCTTCTTTGTAATAGGTCCTGAACTTTTTCAGTTGATCAGAAATAGCTGTTTGAAATGCCTAGATTGCTATTTGGACAGCTGCTAAATCTTCCTTGATTTGCTTGGACACTTCAGTCTTTATAGCAGTGACACTATTCTCAAGCTTTGTTAGAATAACATTATGAGATTCTATCAGATTTTCATTCATTCTTAGTTGATTTTCCAGGACAACCTTGTTTGACTGTAATGTCCTCTACTACAGTCTTAATCTCCTGTTGTTGTTGTACAAAGTAAACTACAGCATTAACTCCTTTATGGAAGCAATCTGTCATCTCCTTTTTATTCTGATTGACTTCAAATCTGATGGATTTGATATCATGTGCCAGCTGAAATTGCAGGTCCTTTTGGGTCTTATCCTCATATTTTTCAAGAGTAGTTCTTTGTTCATCCATCTTCACTTGCAGTTTCACCAAAAGTGAACTGTAGTCCACTACAGGAGCTGGTGTTGGTGGGCCAGTCTGCAAGGCCTTCTTATAGCATATGCTTTTCTTCCTTATTTCCATTAGTTTTCTCTTCTTTAGCTCTGAGGCTTCTTGTTCAGCTTCTGATTCAGAGGAACTGGCTACATCCACAGCATGAGGCTAGTTATCAGGAAAATGTACTGAGTCAAGGTCTGGTACCTCTCCCTCAATCTGTACATCTTCTTGAAGTATGTCCTGGTTGTCCTTCTGTACATCTGGCAAAGTATCAGATGGAGGAACATTTTCCTCAGTAGCCCCAGTCTTCTCCCCCTGGACATCAGCTTCTTAAACAAAAGTATCTTTCTCAGCAACTTGAACTAGCTCAGTTTGTGCTTCTGGCTTATCTACCATAGCAGCATCCTTGTTGATATCCTTGAGAACCTCCAGGACAGTGAGATGAGCTGCTTCACTTCCATGATAGTCTCTATGAAGTCTCCCCCTTGAACTGAGGACACTTGAGGATGTGGCACTGAATCATCTTCCCTTTGAGATTGTACTTCATTTACATCCTCATCAGAACTGAAAACCACAACCTCTTCTGAATCACTAGATGATTCCATAATCTTTGCTACTGATTTCTTTTTGATGTTACACAGGAGCTGGAGTCTCCTTGGTCAGTACCCTGTCCCATCTTGACAAGATTCTAGTGTCAATTCTCTTAATATGATTTATTTTAGCTCCTATAGCTTGATTTAGTATCTCTAGTATTGCTGAGATCAGATATAAACTCAGGATCCTGCCTAGGTTAGGCTTCTTGATCCCTTCCTTGATCATGTCAAAGACTATTATCGACCAATCATTCTTGAGATTGAATATTAATCTTATCATTAGGATGAACATGAAGGAAGATATCCTGTCATGTCCCCTTGTCTTTCATAGTATAACCTTTCCAACCACTTAAGAAAGAAATTTCCCTTGGGAATTCATCCCTTTTTTGTTCATAGAGGATCCAATCTTCGTGGTTGCATTCAGACAACACCAGTGAAGTCCCTCTACTATCTTGTCGAAATTAACCTCATCTTCTTCTTTGAGCGACGGCAGTTGGAGTACCTTGCTCAGACTTTTAGAAGTAAGCTTTATCTTCGTCCCAAGAACTGTTGACATAATCTTGTTTCCAGTTGAATCCAGCTTTGCGTTGGAGAAGAATTCAATTACTTCTTTCTTCCATATCTTGGTTGGTTCTGAGACCATAAATTCTAGTCCAGCGTCAGTGACTAGGGTGATGACTTTCTGAATTTCTTGAGAAGCATCGTTGAAGACATTACGAACCAGTTCGTAACCCTCGTTGATGTTTTCTTCAAACTTTGGCGCCATTGAATGTTGAAGGAAGAGAGATTGAGGATGGTTGAGAGGAGATCTAGCTCTCGACACAGAAGTTCAATGTCTCTGAAAGTGTTAAGTTGTCTACCTAAATCATCTAGAGGGGGGTGAATAGGTGAATTGTGCTTCTATTTTCGGAATAAAAATTTTAAAGAACTTGCACAAACAATCAAGCAATCACAGACGTTAAGAAGATTTATAGTGGTTCCAAAACCTTGGGTACGTCCACTTTTCCTCACCGATCTAGTAAATCACTAGACTCATCTACTCCACTATCTCGGATTGAAATCCAATTTTATGCCTCGGAACAAAGTTCCTACAATCTCGATCCAAAAGGATCTACACTTGGAAGATGAAAACTTCCTACAACTCGGAGATGAAAACGTCCTAAGAAATTTACAAAGAGATTTAAAAAATACAAACAGAAATTTGTCTCAGATCTGGAAAAATTCAACTCTAGGTCTTCTTCTTGAACTTGCGGCTTTTTCAGAAAATGTTGAAGAAGAGTTGAGAGATCTGCTCTGAGAAATCTTAGACTTACTCGATCAAGGAGAAGATGAAATATCCTTGAACAGCAAGCCTTTCTTGATCGAAAACAGAAGTGTAGATCTTCACGTTGAGCGGCGGCGGCGGCTGAAAGTTATGTTCTTCTTGGAGAGAGACGGCCGATCACGATAATAGAAATATAAGATTTTCCGCTTAAGGTTAGTCTTAATGAAAAGACATTATATAGTAATTCCCCTAACAGTTAGAAAAGACATAAATAATGACACGCGGACCAATCACGTCGAGTAATTTGAAAATCCTGTCGATCTGGACGTACTCGAGAACAATGCTGACTTCTCGAGAACTCGAGACTAAGTTCTTGAGAACTCAGATAGACTTCTCGAGAGAGGGACTTAGCATAATTTTGCGGCTGTCTCTGGCTACTCGAGAAATAAAGGCTGGGACTTCTCGATAAACTTGGACTGACTTCTCGAGAACTATAAAAAGGTTTCTCGAGAACTAGTCTTGGCTTCTCGAGAACTAGAGCAACTTCTCGAGTTCTGCTAAGTCTACTTCTCGAGAACTATCATGGACTTCTCGAGAAGTGAACTTAGAGAAATTTGGTACTTAGAAAATTTTCTATACTCTTCAAGAATCCAATCTTCATTCCATGGTCCAAGTGCTTGAATAGAAGTGTATCCCAATTGAGAGGCTACACATGAGTCAACTCCTTGGATCACACAGTGAGGGATTACACTGTATGGTCCTGTGTTCATGACCCATTGTAGACTGACATTGGTCTACACTTAGCAATGATAGTCTGCAAACACACAACTTAAACCAAGATATCAAATACAACTTAATTCATCTTAGTTCAAGGGTGACTTCATGCAAATCTGGGTTATTGTGGATGCAATACCCAACAATCTCCCCCTATTTGTAGAAGTCAAAACCATCTACACAAAGGTGAATTACACCAATAAAGAAAGAACTGTAAATGAAGAATAGAATACAAATGCAAGATAGAAAAATTAAACACACAATTAGCAAAACTAGAAATTATATATATAATGTTTTAGATTTCCAATTCAACTCATTTCTTCCATAGTCTCAAATACAAGTATCAGTAGAAAAATCATATCTAGCTCTGATACTGTCTGTCATGCTTCTCCTGTTGTCTCCTCTGGTAGTTGAAAGACTTTGGGTAGTATCTTGGAGGTTTTAGAGGAGCCTTGGGATTATTCTTGCCATACTCTCTGTCATATATCCTTCTTTTAGTCATGGACTTCTCATAAAGTTCCCACTCAGAGGAGCTGTAGTGGAGATTCCAATTTTCATTATAGTCCATTACTAACTTGAGAGTATCAAAAATCAATGCTTTGGAGGTAGGACTCCAGACTTCAGCAAATTCTTGTGCTTTTCTTTTCTCTGTGTCTGGCTTAGGAACACTTTTGCTAGTAGAGGGGCCTTCCCCATACTTCCTTTTCTTAGAGGTGTTGATCTCAGGTAAACCTTAAGGAATAATATCATCCCATACTTGGTCATAAGAAGCAGGAGGAGGATTCTGATCATCTAGCCTTGGAGAAAAACAGGGCAATTGAGGTTGTTGCATCTGAGCTGGCATCTGACTGGACTGTCCTTCAGCAAGTGGGTTCAGGTTATGAGGAATGATATTAGGATCAACCTGAAATTCAAAGAATATTTGGTTGTGCATCCAGACTGAGGTGTCATAGGTATGAAATTTCACAGATTGAATTTGCTCTAAAACATTCTTATTGATTTCACTTATCTTGTCAGACCAAGTTGTGTTTGCAGCAGTAGTAAACTTATCCACAAGTTTTTCCACATGTTCTTTCACCAGGCTCTCCCCCTTTCTGAATTCTACACATAGCTTTTCTATGGCATCTTCCTTGAAGGTTCCCACTTCTTCACAGATTTTCATAACATGTTCTTGGGCTTTCTTGTCTAACTGGATTTGGTTGTTGGCAAGAGTTACAAATTGTTCCATTACCTGACCAACACTAGTAATGGTGTGGTTTATAGCTTTTCCACCAATCTGAAACAATTCTTTGAGGGAGTCTGTATTGTGCTGGATTTCTGTAAATCCTCTGCTCATCTCTTTTTCTAGAGCAGTGACTTTGTCCTGGACTATCTTCAGAGATTCATCAAAATATTTTCTTTGTTCTGCCAACATGACTTCAAGCTTACTTAGAATGTCTGAATTTATAGGGGTTGTAGCAACAGCAGGAATGACAGCAGGAGGGGTAACTAGAGGAGGATGAGGAACTACCCATGGAGGGATCTCATCAACTACTATAGAACTTATGGCTCTGATAGTATGAGGAAATATATCACTTTCCTTACCAAGTAGGGAAGGGATGGAGAAATCAAGTTTCTTTAGAGGAGCTTCAGCTTCCTCTAGTTCAGGCTCATCCTCTCCTGAGAGAATGATGGTCTCTGGTGGAGGTGATTCTTTCCTTGGAGATGGTTCTAGAGATGCTCTTGGTGAAGGTTCTGGAGGTGGAGAGGGAGCTAGTGATGGAGAAGGATCCTTTGATGGCTCTTCAGCAGTTTCCTTGTGTAAAAAAGGAAGAGGTTCATTTGAAGTCAGCTCTTTTATCATACTATCAATATCTTCAGCAGTAGATTTGAGGGTTTATTGCACTTGATCATCTGAGATGGTATTATCTGAAATATCTGCCTCTGGGGACTTGGTTGGAGATCTTACTGGGCTTCTGATGGGGGTTCTGATGGGTGAACTAGCTGGTGTTATGACTGTACTTCTAACTAGAGATCTAGCTGGAGGAGGAGGAGAAGGAAGTCTGACATCTGGAACTGAGGCTGCAGACTCCACCTCAGTTGCTGCACCAGATGGTTCAGCAACATTATGAGAGGAGGGAGATGGGGTCCTGACCTCTTTAGCAGGGGTTACAAGCTCTTTAGCCAGCTGCTTTGGATTCTTCAGCTTTAACTCCCATCTATGAATTGAGGCTAGGGAGATCTTCTTCAGGTGATGGATTGGAGTGCCTTTAGAAGTCTTGAAAATAGTTGGATCAATCTCATGCAACATCAGGGAGATTATCCTTGCAAATTTTGGTTCTCTTATGTTGTCTCTAATCAATTCAAAAATCATCAAACCATAAGGAAATCTTTTCCTGTAGACTATGGCAGCCATGACATTGAAGAAGTCATTTGTAATAAACCTTATTGACCCTGTTCTACACCACAGAATTTTGCCAATAATGTCTACTAAAAGTTTGCTAACATCATTTAAAGAAGTCCTCCTTAGAGAAGTAATGTCATCTAGAACTTCACAGAAATGACAGCTTCTATCATTGTCATCTTTTGTTATTTCATCTTCATCATCTACATGAGGTAATCTGAGAAGTCTGGACACTATGGTCCGGCTCAACTTAATTTTAATGCCCTTGACTTTGAAATTTCAGGACAGTGCCATTTCTCCTTATCTTAACATTTCTTAAGAACTCTTCAATCTCAGGAAATAAAATCTTGCAAGGTTCTGATAGAACGAATGCCAAACTTACTGTGTCCAGGAAAAGAAGAAGATTTCTGAAATCCTCTGAAAGCTCTGCTATCCCTGTTACTACTAGCTCACTGTCGACGCCGATTTTGAACTGCTGGGCCATTGAGATGAACAACGATGAAGAACGGAGAGCGAGAAGGCGGTGGCATGTCGAAGCACTGGTCGGTGGAAGACAAAGAGTTTTCGAGAGAGTCGAGTTTGAAATGTCGGTTGAATTTGGAATTCTAACGTTTTATATATATATAACCCTAGTAATGTCGATTAGATGTCAAACTAAACTAAATTAATCCTTGGATTAAGGAAGAAATCGAGCGGGTTTCGAAATAGTAGAAATTGACAGAAATCGAAAATTGAAATGACATTTCTCGAGAGGTAGGATAGTTCTCGAGAAGTATCATTGTAGTTCTCGAGAAGTAAAGGACTTGTTTTCGAGAACTTTCAGTACCTCTCGAGAGACATATTTTCTGTTCTCGAGAAGTGGACTTGAAGTTTTCGAGAACTAATTTCATGCTTTTCGAGAAGTAATAATAGTTCTCGAGAACTGCCTTCCACTTAAGAAATTTCTGACCTTTTTGAAGTTTCCTCGATTCTTGAGCTTTGAACTGATTCCCTTTGATCTATCCTTCTTTGTTCAGCATCCCAAGTTCAGTTTTGAAGAAATTGAACTTGGTCTCGTCCAACGGCTTTGTGAAAATGTCTGCAACTTGTCGATCTGTTGGCACGTACTGCAGATCCACATCCCCTTGCTCCACATGCTCCCGGATGAAGTGATATCTGAGCTTGATGTGCTTTGTCCGGCTGTGCGAGACTGGGTTGTTTGCAATTGATATTGCGTTGGAGGAGTCGCAGAACAACGGAATGTCTTAACCTTCATATTGTAATATTCTAGCTAGTTCTTTAGTCAAAGCAATTGTGCACAACAACTGCCTGCAGAGATATACACTGACTCGGTCGTTGAGATTGCGACATAATTTTGTTTTTTGCTGCTCCATGATATGAGCCTTCTTCCAAGGAATTGACATGTCCCGTAAGTGTTTTTCCTATCATCTTTGCTACCTGCAAAGTCTGCATCTGAAAAACCAATTAGTTCGCTGTCATTACTTCTTGGGTACCATAAACCAAGATTCGGTGTACCTTTAAGGCATCTCAAAATTTTATTTGCAACAGCATAGTGAGATTCCTTAGAGTTAACTTGGAATCTAGCACAGACACATGTAGAGAACATTATGTCTGGTCTACTGGCAGTAAGATAGAGCAAGGATCCAACTATGATTCTGTATTTGGTTTCATCAAAAGGTTTCCCTTTCTCATCCTTGTCCAAAGACATAGCTGAGGCCATTGGAGTCCTCATAGAGGTTGCATTCTCCATTCTGAATTTCTTAATCAACTCATTGGTGAACTTCGTCTGTAAGATGAAAATTCCATCTACAGATTGTTTCACCTGAAGTCCTAAGAAATACTTCAGCTCTTCCATACTACTCATTTCAAACTTCTCTTGCATAAGTTTAGAAAACTTTTTGCAGTGGTTGTCGTCTGTAGAACCAAAAATAATATCGTCGACATAGATTTGCACTAGCAAAATCTTGCCTTTAATTTCCCTAAGAAATAATGTCTTATCTATCTTTCCCCTTGTGAACTTGTTCTCGAAGAGAAAGATAGATAGCGTTTCGTACCAAGCTCGAGGAGCTTGTTTCAAACCGTACAACGCTTTCGATAATAAATAAACATACTCAGGAAAGTTAGGATCAACAAAACCTGGGGGCTGTTCCACATACACTTCTTCCTTTATGTCACCATTCAGGAAGGCAGATTTCACGTCCATTTGGTAGAAAGTGAATCCCTTTAGTGCAGCATAAGCTAGGAACAGTCTGATGGCTTCCAGCATTGCCACTAGAGCGTATGTTTGGTCGAAGTCGATTCCTTCTTCTTGACAATATCCTTTGGCGATGAGTTTTGCCTTGTTCTTTATGATTATTCTATCCTCGTCCAACTTGTTCCGGTAGACCCACTTCGTTCCGATGACATTCTTACCTTTGGGTCTAGGAACTAGTTTCCAAACTTTGCATCGCTTGAACTGGTTTAGTTCTTCTTCCATGGCCAAAATCCATGATGCGTCTGAGTTGGCTTCCTCAAACTTCTTTGGTTCAACATGTGAGAGAAAACTTTAATATAAATTTTCGTTAGTTGTATCTTGACGAGTTCTGACACCATCCCGGGGATCTCCTATGATCTGGTCCAATGGATGATCCTTCAGATGTCTGAGCTCTAGGTTTCTAGCATCTGGAACTTCTTCAGCCACTGGAGTGACTTCATCAACTTAGATGTTTTCTTCATCTTGATCATCTGCCTCTCCAATGGGGGTTGGAGTAGTGATCTTGAAGAAATTTTCTCTTACACCTCCAGTTGGTTCATCCAAGCTGATTTCTTTCAGTCTTGTACCTGTATCTTCAACAAGCACACTAGACGATTTGCTTTGCAGCAAGCTCGTCTCATCAAATACAACATGTATGGATTCCTCTACAACCAGAGTTTTTCTATTGAAAATCCTGTATGCCTTACTATGGCTACTATAACCTACAAAATTACCTTCAAAACTTTTCTCACTAAACTTGATAGTGTGATACTTACCATTGTTAAGTACGAAGCATTTACAGCCAAAAATTCTAAAATATGAAACAGTTGGTTTCCTGCCCTTTAGAAGTTCGTAAGGTGTCTTATTATGGTTCTTATTGATGAGTGCTCGATTTTGCATATGGCATGCAGTATTGATGGCTTTAGCCAAGAAGTATTCCGGTAGTGAAGCATCACTCAACATAGTCCTGCAGGCCTCTATGAGTGTTCTATTCCTTCTCTCAGCTACCCCATTTTGCTGTGGAGTGCGAGGAGAGGAAAACTCATGAAAGATACCTAGGCTTTCACAGAATTCTGTCATGGCCCCAGATTTGAACTCTGTTCCATTGTCACTTCTGATTTTGACTACGGAACAGTTGTATTCATTCTGGACCTACCTGACAAAGTTAGTAAAGATGTCAAAGGTATCTGACTTGTGTTTTAGAAAGAACACCCACGCAAAGCGCGAGTAATCATCAATAATAACTAATGTATATTCCTTACCTCCCAAGCTTCTAATTTGAAGTGGACCAAACAAGTCCATATGAAGTAGATGGAGACATCTACTTTAATTTTTGTCAATAATGCTTTTAAAGGTAGCCCTTTTTTGCTTGCCTTTTACGCATGCATGATGTACAACCTCAGACTCGCAGGCGAGCGAGAGGGCACAGGCAAGAGGGCCCAGGTAACAAGAGCCGAGCGAGAGGGCACAGGCGAGAGGTACAAGGAAAGAGGCGCCAGGCGAGAGGCACCAGGCGAGAGGTGCCAGGAGGCAGGGCATGGAGTGAGGTTCACTGCATTAAGCGAGATGGCCTAAGTGGAGCGTCGCCTCAGATAGGTGAATACCGAGACGGGAAGCTTTCCCGGCGAGTGACCAGCTCACCGCGCGAGAGGACTCTAGGAGTGGAGCTCTCGTCCGGGGTAGCCCTCTCGCCATGCGAGAGGACCCTATGGGGGAGTTCCCGCCAGGTGCCACTTTGGTTCAAGGCCGGTTTAGGTAGGGTCGGGCCCACCTTTTGGGCCCCAGGTGTGTTTTACCCTTTTACCCCGGGTGGTCTGCATTTAGCCCTTGTGGACAGCGGAGTTTGGCTGTTGGCAGACCTAGCCAGGGATATTTTGGTAATTTCAGGGCGGCGTAAATGGGTTATTGGCAGTCCCAGTTCAGAGGCCTATAAATAGACCGGTAAGGTGCTTTAGAAGGGCAAGCTTTCTTGATTCCTTCCACTTCTTCTAAGGCACCTAGCTCAGCATTGGCAAGGGAGGGGAAGAGCTTTAGTCTCTTCTGGGTACGAGGTGGGACCTCCTCATTGGAGCCTTCGGTCTAGTTCTTCGCCTCGAGTGTGATCCAAAGGGAGTAAGCGTGAGCTGTCCCAATAGTTCCGAGATTTAGGAGGAATCGACCTTGTTGGTTCCAACACATGACAAGGTCAATCTTTGACGTACTTGACATTCGGGGCATCACGTACTAAGTTCTGGGAGAATAATTTATTAATAGTTTTAAAATTAATATGTGATAACCACTTGTGTCATTGGTCACCAAGAGACGCACTATCTTTTGCCAAAAGACACACTGGTGTAAAAGAATCTATAAAAATGAAATTCAAACAGAATATATTCCTGCTTCAAGTGCCAGATAGAATCGTTTCCATATTGTCAACAGACTTTATCAGGCACTTGTCAGCGTGGAATTCAACTATGTATCCTTTGTCGCATAGTTGGCTTATGTTTATAAGATTGTGTTCCAATCCCTCCACATAAGCTACATCCGAAAAGGATACACTACCATTAGTAATCATACCGTAGCCTTTAGTTATCCCGCGGTCTGAACCTCCAAAGATGACCTTTGGTCCATTCAACACTGGCGAATAATTTTGAAGTAGGTTTCTTGTCCCGGTCATGTGTCGAGAGCACCCACTGTCCAAATATCAGATTGGAGTTTTGGTGGCCTTTGGACATCCCTGCAATCATAATCAGTTTGCCTTAGGAACCCAAACATAGTTGGGTCCTTAGTCTCGTGTTAGAACACTCCCCCTACGAGGATTAGCATCATAAGTGGTCATTCTCATGTTGCTAACTTGAGGAGTTGCAAAATTTCTTGGATTAAACCAACGATCGATGGCAAAATGACCAATTTTGCCACAACACCAACAGTCGAACATGTTGTATCTTTGTCTTAGGTACTCCTGCTTGACCTTCTGAGATGCTGGTCCAACAGGGGTATCATTCTTGGAGGAAGAGCTTCATGATGATGGCAATCACATGATTTCTTCTCCATTACAGGCTTTTCTACACTGGTTTTTTTACTTTTGGTGCTTTCTTGAAGTTATGACCATGATCATAAGGGACATAGCTCTGAAGAATGACTTCTTCATAAGGTGCCTTAAAGACACTCTCACCAAAGTTTCTGGTGTGAGTCCATTCTTGGTAACGAGACTTTGACTCTACATAAGTAGGCCTAATCAAGTGGCTATAGGATGAGTCAAGATCAAACTCATTTGTTGGAAATATGACTTTCTTAAAGACAGTCTGATCTTGAGGGGTTTTCCCCTTTGCTTTGGCCAAGGCCTTCTTGGCTGCCTTATTCCTTCTTTGAGCCTTGTTCCTCCTAGAATATTTACTAGGAGCTTCTACATGGCCTAGCCCAGCACCCTTGCTTGAGCAGAGAACTCATCAACAAGAGGTAGAACTACCTTTGGCATAGAGAAACCTTCAACAAGTTTCTTTTCGTCCTCTAGTAAGTCTTCCAACCCTTTGATGATTTCATCCTTCAGATCAAGGTGCTTGACAGCCTTATTGAACTCATCAACAACATTATCTAAGTCTTCTCTGAGTAAGTCCATCTTAACGAATTCCTCTCTCAGAGAGCTTTCTACTGCCTTTAGAGACTTAATCTCTTTTGCCTGAGTTTTCACGACCTTTCAACATTTGTCGTAAGCCGTGATCAACTCCTTATACTGGGCCATGAGTTCAGACTCATCGTCAGAGGAGCTGTCCTCATGATCATGCTCAAAAACTTCAGATTCTGAAAGAGGGGTGTGAGATTTTACCTCCCCAGTGAACTGGGGCTCTTGTTCATCATCTGATTGAGACATAAGTCCAAAGTAAGCTTCCTCTTCTTCACTTGACTCAGATGAGTCAGAGTCACTAAGAGTCTTGCCCTTCTTGGCTATCAGGATCTTCTCTGTCCTCTTCTTGCTGTATGAGGACTTCTTTTCTTCTCTCCTGCCACCTTCCTTCTTCTTGTGGGGGCATTCAGCTATGAGGTGACCTAGCTTGTTACAACAGTAGCAAACTATGTCAGTCGAAATATGTTTGTTCTATTTAGAACCATACCTGGCGTGGCTGCTTGAGCCTTTTCTGTGTCGATCACCGTCATGTCGTGATCTTCTGTGAGAGGCATCCTTGCCCTTCCATTGCTTTTTCTTGTTCAAGAATTTCTTGAACTGCCGTGAGAGTAAGGAGAACTCTCCTTCAGATAGCTCAGATCCTGAGGTACTTGGCTCTGAGTTTTCTTCTTCACTAACTTCTTATGCTGGGGCTGGAGAGGTAGCCTTTGACTTCCTGGAGGTGTCTGCCTTTAAAGCAACAGACTTCTCTTTGGATACAGACCTGCTCTTCTCTTCTTCAGCTTTCCTTGTGTTGAGTTGAAGCTCATACGACATCAGCTTCCCGAAGAGATTCTTAGGATCTGTCTCAGCTAGCTTTCAAAATTCTGGGATAGCGCATACCTTATTGTTCCATTCCTTGGTTAAGGATCTTAGGAACTTGTCATTTAGTTCTCCATTGGTGAAGACTCTGCCATATACTCTGAGGCCATTGACTATCTTAAAGAAGTTCTCAAATGTATCTGCAATGGTATCCATTGGTCCTTGCCTGAAGGCTTCGTACTTCTGGTTCAATAGAGATCTTATATCATCCCTCACTTATTCAGTACCTTCCATCAGAGTGACTAGTGACTGTCACATCTCCTTAGCAGATTGGCAGTGAATCAGGTTCTGTAGCATCGAGTCATCGACTGCACTTGCTATAATATTTTTATCTTTCTTATCCAGAGAGACAAGTGCAATCTCGTCTTTATCTAGATCCATCAACTTTTTTTGAACCTTCTTGGTTGGATCTATAGTGGAGATGGTCATAGGAACGTAAGGACCTTCTTTAATAATCATGAAGATCCGGGGATCCACAGCTTACATGAAAAATTTAATTCTCTTTTTCCACATGGGAAAGTTATTCTTTGTGCACAGGGGAAGCTTGGCAAAATCCTTAGCCTTGTCCATTGCTTGAAAATTCTCAAAGACAACTTAGAGAGGAAATTGATTAAGGTGTTAACCTTTTAAGGACCAATCTTCCTCTGATACCAATTGAAAGTGTTAAGTTGTCTACCTAAATCACCTAGAGGGGGGTTAATAGGTGAATTGTGCGTCTATTTGCGGAATAAAATTTTTTAAAAAACTTGCATAAACAATCAAGCAATCACAGACGAAAAGAAGATTTATAGTGGTTCCCCAACCTTGGGTATGTCCACTTTCCCTCACTGATCTAGTAAATCACTAGACTCGGCTACTCCACTATCTCAGATTGAAATCCAATTCTACGCCTCGGAACCAAGTTCCTACAATCTCGATCAAAAAGGATCTACACTCGGAAGATGAAAACTTCCTACAACTCGGAGATTAATCTCCTACAAGATTTACAGAGAGATTTAAAAAATACAAACAGAAATTTGTTCCAGATCTGGAAAAATTAAACTCTAGGTCTTCTTCTTGAACTTGCGGCTTTTTCAGAAAATGTTGAAGAAGATTTGAGAGATCTGATCTGAGAAATCTTCGACCTACTCAATCAAGGAGAAGATGAAATATCCTTGAACAACAAGCCTTTCTTGATCGAAAACAGAAGTGTAGATCTTCACGTTGAGCGGCGGTGGTGGCTGAAAGTTCTGTTCTTCTTGGAGAGAGACGACCGATCATGATAATAGAAATGTACGATTTTTCGCTTAGGGTTAGTCTTAATGAAAAGACATTATATAGGAATTCCCCTAATGGTTAGAAAAGACATAAATGATGACACGTGGACAAATCACGTCGAGTAATTTGAAAATCTCGTCGATCTGGACTTAAGAGAAATTTTCAGAAAAATTGTTTGCTGTTCTCGAGAAGTAAGAATGAGTTCTCGAGAACAAGATTGATTTATCGAGAGCAAGTCTGTCTGGACTTCAAGTTAGTACTCGAGAACTGTGGGTTGAAACTTCTCGAGAACTAACTAGACTTCTCGAGAACTATTACTCTAAAGCCAAATCAAGTACTCGAGAACAATGCTGACTTCTCTAGAACTCGAGACTAAGTTCTCGAGAACTAAGATAGACTTCTCGAGAGAGGGACTTAGAATAATTTTGCGGCTGTCTCTGGCTACTCGAGAAATAAAGGCTAGGACTTCTCGATAACCTTGGACTGACTTCTCGAGAACTATAAAAAGGTTTCTCAAGAACTAGTCTCGGCTTCTCGAGAACTAGAGGAACTTCTTGAGTTCTGCTAAGTCTACTTCTCGAGAACTATCATGGACTTCTCGAGAAGTGAACTTAGAGAAATTTGGTACTTAGAAAATTTTCTCTACTCTTCAAGAATCCAATCTTAATTCCATGGTCCAAGTGCTTGAATAGAAGTGTATCCCAATTGAGAGGCTACACATGAGTAATCACCTTGGATCACACAGTGAGGGATTACACTGTATGGTCCTGTGTTCATGACCCACTGTAGACTGACATTGGTCTACACTTAGCAATGATAGTCTGCAAACACATAACTTAAACCAAGATATCAAATACAACTTAATTCATCTTAGTTCAAGGGTGACTTCATGCAAATCTGGGTTATTGTGGATGCAATAGCCAACAGTCTCGAGAAAGCTAAGTCGCGTGGTCGACTAATTCTCGTTTTAACGTATTTATAGGGTTTTAAATTTGGAAGGTCAAACAACGTGCCCAAATATTGTGTGTCGACACCTTGTGTTGACATAGAAGTTAACATCTCAACACGGATAATAGGGATCCATCACTATTATTTGTCGACACCACTCTATAGGAGTCGACATATAAGACTTGATATTGTTGTGTCGACACCTTGATTTGAGGTGTTGACAGAAGTATGTCGACATATAGATGTAAGATATCGACAACATTGTGTTGACACTAAGCTCTGGTAGTGTCAAAACTTTCCTTTTAATGTCGACACCAAGCTCTGGCAGTGTCGACACTAACAACAATTAATGTTGACCAACTTATTGTTGATGTCAACATGAATTCTTAACTTAGCCAATATCTGAGGATTTTTCCTTTAATGAGTTTATAAATTGACTTACTCAATATCTAGCATTCCTATCTCAATCTTAAAGTTATTGAACTTAGTTTCATCCAGAGGCTTAGTGAATATGTCATCTATTTATCTATCTGTAGTGACAAATTCTAAACAGATGTCATTTTTCTCTACATGTTCTCTTATAAAGTGATATCTAATTTCAATATGCTTTATTCTGCTATGTGAAACAGGATTTCTAGCAATGGAAATAGCACTTGCAGAGTCACAATATAAAGGTGTTTTACTTAGCTTGATTTCATAATCTTCTAACTGATGTTGCATCCACAATAGTTGTGCGCGGCAACTTCCTGCAGTAATGTACTCTGACTCAGCTATAGAAATGGCAACATGATGGCGCACCCCCTCCACCTCTACTTGGAGACGATGCTGACGATGATGAGGTTGACCCGGTTGCTGAGGCGATTCAACTGAAGGACGTGAGGCGTCACGATGATGCTAGCGGAAGGCTACGTTACAACCTCCGCCCGCGGCGCGCAACATTCGCCGCACCGCATTAAAACATTTCCCTTTCATGCTTTATTATTTCTATTTTAGGAATATAAAATTATCCAAGTTTGAAGTGATAATTTTATATTCAATATTGCACTTTTTATTTTTGCATTTGGACAATATTTTTATTTGGTGTGCATTTAACCATTTGGATGGATGAGATTACATCTCCATCATGAATGGTTAAGGCTTGTTTGTAACTCCTATTTAAGGAGGCCATGTTATGAGATCATTAGTGAAAATTTGAAACCCTATTCCTCTCTTTGAGAATTTCGGCCAAGGAGGTTGCCCCTCATTGCCGCCGCCCCCTCTCTAGTGGTGTGAAGCCGCCGGCCCCCCTTTGCTCCCTCCATCCGGCTCGGTGCGACTCCAGCGCGGCTTCCTTCGGTGCGACTCCGTGGAAGAAGGTTGCAAGCCCTTCGGTGTGACGCCGGTGGATCCGTGGAGAGAGTGAATCTCCCACAAGTATCTTGTGTGAACGTTCTCCGGTTGGGTAAAATATCTCATCCCTCCTTGTGTGATTTCTTCTAATTAGTTGTGGTGGATCGCAAATCGTTTTATCCGCTTTGTTAAATCAATCGCTGCACTTTTCATTTCGAATTCGCCGTTGCTAGGCTTTTTATTTCCGGATCGGGTGGATCCTATTTGCCGGAGCGGATCTTGGCCTATAGCCTTGGTTTTGCTCCCAAAAAGGTTGGCAATCTTTATGTTAATTTGGGGAACGATCCGACTCAAATTTTGATCGCTATTTTCGAGTCGACCAATCCTCCTTGTTATTTTTATGCGCTGCGTTTGTGACGAGGAAATATTGTGGGCGATAGGTGCTGTGTAGGTGCGATAGTTCTAAGACGATAGTGGGCGAGGAGTGAATTATTTCCGTAGAGATCTCCGATTCCGGACATCCCTACATCAATTTGGTATCAGAGGCGGTCGTTTCAACTCCCAAGTTGCAAACATCCTCTCTGCGTTCTTCGTTGGTTGATATGAACTTTCAAAAATCTGAAATTTTCGGGTTGGTCTGCATTTAGTAAATCCTTCGGAATTTTAAAACTTGTCAAAAAAAATCTGAAAAAATTTCTGTAGCTTCCTAACCCTATTTCCAGTAACATTAAAACAGAAAATTTTTTGATTCGGCCGCGTTAAGTCTGCCTGCAAATTAGAACATCGTAATTCTGCCCAAATCTGTCCAGTTGGTCTGCAAATAGCAGGCTGAAATTTTTATTTTTTCAGCAAAATTTCAAAAAAAAAAAATTTTAACGATCTATGTGTTTCTCACATCACGCTTGTCAAAAAAAAATTTATTTTCATTCTAACTACAGCCCTAGGAAAAATTATCTTTCATAATTTTCTGGGTCTTGCATGCGCACAAGACTAGGCACGGAGTATTCGGCACCGTCTACGTCTAGGATGGCTGAGAACGAACACGAAATTCATAACACTGAAGCGATAGCAGGCCTTCGTAACGATATGGCGGAACTTAGGGCCACCTTAGCACAGATTTTACAAAATCAAGCTAGGCCACCCCCACCTCCCGCTAATGTTGAGTTGCCCCACCGGCGCCAACATATTTCCGATTCGGATTCGGATGGCGACTCCCCACGGGTGCCCCCTCGAGGCAATCGCCACGGGCGAGAGTTTGATATTAAAAGGGCCATCAAAATTGATGCCCCCACTTTCGATGGTATGGGAGATCCACAGAATTTCCTCACATGGATAGTGGACATGGAATGCTATTATGATTGGCACCATCTTACGGACCCCCAAAAGGTCCAAGTTGCCAGGATGAAGCTAACCGGTCGCGCCAAAACTTATTGGCTGAATGAAGAGCGTAGGCTAGGGACTGGGGACGGAGACCCGATTATTGGATGGACCGTCATGAAGAATTTGCTGACCGATCAGTACGTCCCCGCGTACCATCGGACACAAATGTTTGACGAGCTCGCCTCCCTGCGGCAAGGCTCCAATTCTGTATCAGAGTACATGGGAGAATTAAAGGACCGGTTGGTGCGTTGTAACCTGAGGGAGATCCCCGAAGTCACCCTTTCTAGGTTTCGTAAGGGGCTTCAACCCGATATTCAGCGGAAGCTCTTGCGTTATGGCCACACTGATTTGAACACCACATTCAATGCTGCCCTCGACATTGAAAAACACTTAGCCACTAAGGCTCACTCCCGTTATTCTCATGCGAAAGGAAAATCCTCTACCGGAGCATCTTCCTCCACCTATCAAGATAAGGGGAAGTACCGGTCGGCCGAGTCCAAGTCTGTCGTGATCACGGCTAGGAACACCAAGAACCCCGCGAGTGAACGCATTCCAATCGGAAAGGTGAGCAAGACTAACGCCACATGCTATTCTTGCGGCATTCAAGGTCATTATGCCTTCGAATGCCCAACGAAGACTAAAGCCATAGCCCTATTAGAGCCGACGACCGATCTTGCGGATTATGTTTATGAGGCTGCTGAGGAGAGCGACCCGGAAGGGGTCCCAAGTGACTTAGAGGACGATCACCCCCTTATGGTGATGCGTTGTATCTTGGCCACCCCTCGACCATTAGATGAATGGAAAAGGACGAGCATATTTTCCCTGATTTTTAAGAGTGGCGAGAAACTCTGCAAGCTGATTGTTGATAGTGGTAGCTGTGTGAACGTTGTATCTGAGAACGCCATAGCACGTATGTCCTTGACCACGGAACCACACCCGACCCCATATAAGGTCGCTTGGATCAACAAGATCTCCGTACCCGTTACCAAGCGATGCCTGGTCCCACTCTCATTCAAATCCTACGTTGATGAGGTGTGGTGTGATGTCCTTCCGATGGACGCTTGTCATGTGTTGTTAGGCCGCCCTTGGCTATATGACCGTGATGTTACTCATTTTGGTAGAGCCAACACATATGAATTCAAATTCAATGGCAAAACCGTCACCTTGAGACCGACCATCCCAAAGGAGCCCGTAGTCTTGGCTAAGGACACCACTATCCCGTTAGAACGGAAAGCATTGAATCTAGTTGGTAAGAAAGAGTTTGAGAGAGATCCGTTCCTTGATGGAATTATGTATGCGCTAGTCCTCCTAAGTGCGAAGCCCGATTCTAGCGTTTTGGATGAGTTACCTAGGGAGTTACGGGTACTATTGGAAGAATATAGGGACGTGTACCCGGATGAGCTACCGTCCACGTTGCCCCCGCTTAGAAATATTCAGCATGCGATAGACCTCATCCCGGGGTCTTCCTTGCCAAATCAGCCCCATTATCGACTCCACCCCGCAGCTCACCTGGAGTTGCAGTCCCAGATAGAGGGCTTGCTAGAGAAAGGTTTCATTAGGACTAGTATGAGCCCATGCGCGGTACCAGCCCTTCTTGCCCCCAAGAAGGATGGTACGTGGAGGATGTGCGTTGATAGCCGGGCTATCAACAAGATCACCATCAAGTACAGGTTTCCCATTCCCCGCCTAGATGATTTGTTGGATGTCTTGTCTAGGGCCACCGTATTCTCCAAATTAGATCTTCGGAGTGGCTATCACCAGATTAGGATACGAGAGGGCGATGAGTGGAAGACAGCATTTAAGTCGAAGGATGGACTGTACGAATGGCTTGTGATGCCCTTTGGGTTATCCAATGCCCCTAGTACCTTCTCCCGGATGATGACACATGTCTTTCAGCCATTCATGGGGAAGTTCGTTGTCGTCTACTTTGACGATATACTGATTTATAGCACCTCTACTACCGAGCACATCTCCCACATGAGAGTGATCCTTTCCACCCTGCGGAAAGAGACCTTATTTCTCAATCTTAAGAAATGCACTTTCAATGCCTCGGAGGTAGAGTTCTTAGGTTATATAGTCGGGTCACAGGGTATTCGAGTTGATCCGGGTAAGGTTCAGGTCATTAAGGACTGGCCCGTGCCAACCACCCTACGTGAGGTACGTAGTTTCCATGGGTTAGCCACGTTTTATCGTCGTTTCATACGAGACTTCAGTAGTATTATGGCGCCTATCACCGACTGTATGAAGAAGGGAGAGTTTACATGGACGAAGTCCGCCACCTATGCTTTTGAATGAATAAAGGAGCTTATGACTGAGGCACCTGTCTTACGTCTACCTGACTTTTCTAAAGTCTTTGAGCTCACATGTGATGCGTCTGGAGTAGGAATTGGAGGTGTCCTGAGCCAGGAGGGCCATCCCGTTAGCTATTTCAGCGAGAAGTTGTCGGGCCCCAAGTTGAATTATTCCAATTACGATAGGGAGTTCTATGCTGTAGTCCGATGTCTACACCATTGGAGGCACTATCTCCTCTCTAAGGAGTTCGTGATCCTCTCCGATCATGAGGCCTTGCGTTTCATTAACGGACAGCATAAAATCAGCCCAAGACACGCTAAGTGGGTAGCATTCCTACAAGGTTATACATTTAACCTCAAACATCTTAAAGGAGCTGATAACCGAGTCGCCGACGCCCTTAGTCGTCTTATGCTTTTACTCACTTCTATGGAAGTACATGTTATAGGATTTGAGCGGGTTAAGGATGAGTATGCTACGTGTCCTGACTTCCAAGACGTCTATTTATCAGCCAAGGATAGTTCCCCCACGACGATATCTGCATACGTCATTAAGGACGGTTACCTGTTTAGGCACGGAAAGCTATGTATTCCACAGTCATCGTTGCGTCTACATATCATTTGGGAATTGCATAGCGGAGGGTTGAGTGGTCACTTCGGTAGGGATAAGACGGTTACGTTAGTCGAGGAAAAGTTTTATTGGCCCAAACTTAAGACTATGGTAGGAAGAGTCGTGAGTAGCTGCCGAACGTGTCAGGTTTCTAAGGGTGGTAAAACCAATGTAGGATTATATACACCCTTGCCTATTCCCTCCATGCCTTGGGTGGATGTTAGTATGGACTTTGTATTAGGCCTTCCCCCTACCCAACGCCATCATGATTCCGTTTTTGTAGTTGTGGATAGATTTTCCAAGATGGCTTATTTCATCCCGTGCAGTAGAACAAACGATGCGTCTCATGTCGCTAAACTATATTTTAAAGAAGTCGTTAGTCACCGCGGAGTGCCAAAGACCATAGTTTCGGATAGAGACGTAAAATTCACTAGTTATTTTTGGAAAACGTTATGGATATTAATGGGAACAAAGTTATTGTTTTCCTCCGCCTATCATCCCCAAACGGATGGGCAGATGGAAGTAGTTAGTCGGAGTTTAGGGAATTTGTTAAGATGCCTCGTGAGCGATCATTTAGGCACTTGGGATCTTCTCTTACCCCACGCCCAATTAGCCTACAATAATTCCAAAAATAGGTCTACGGGTATGTCTCCGAATGAGATTGTCCACGGTTATAAAGCTCCTGTGCCGCTTGACTTGGTACCGTTGCCTCCAACGTACAAAGCAAGTCAATTTGCACAATCCTTTGCCCAACACATCCATGATCTACATGCACGTATACGGGCCACTTTGACGTCACAATACGACTCTTATCAGGCGCACGCTAATTTACATAGGAGAGTATCAAACATTAAAATTGGCGATCTGGTTTTAGTCCGTTTAGTTCCCGAACGCTTGCCAACTGGCACCGTTAAAAAGTTAGCACCAAAGCGCGCCGGCCCTTTTCGGATTATTAAGAAGTTAGGTGACAACGCTTTCGTTTTGGATTTGCCTGCTGATTGGGGTATCTCCCCCATTTTTAACGTTTCGGATTTAACGATATTTGTGTCGCCACCACAAGAGTTGATTTCTTTGTCGTCTTCTTCTCCCACTTTAAATTCTCATGGGTTGGGGAGTGGTAGAACGGATGATCTCTCTCTTACGGTCCCCACAGGTATATCATCGGATGGTACGTTGCCTTCTTTCTTGCCTACTGCTAATATGTTCCCCAGGTTCCCACGGACATTTTCCACTCCAGAGATGATACTTGCTGCTGAGCATGTTACCACTGCTGATGGCGATACCCGCCGCTTCCTCATCCGTTGGCGTGACCGCCCCCCTTCGGATGACTCTTGGGTGCTCGAGTTGGAGCTGCAAAGTTTGGATGCCGATCTTCTTCGCCGCTACCTCTTGGACCACGCAATAGAGATGCGTGATTTTGAGCGGGGGAGGATTGATGGCGCACCCCCTCCACCTCTACTTGGAGACGATGCTGACGATGATGAGGTTGACCCGGTTGCTGAGGCGATTCAACTGAAGGACGTGAGGCGTCACGATGATGCTAGCGGAAGGCTACGTTACAACCTCCGCCCGCGGCGCGCAACATTCGCCGCACCGCATTAAAACATTTCCCTTTCATGCTTTATTATTTCTATTTTAGGAATATAAAATTATCCAAGTTTGAAGTGATAATTTTATATTCAATATTGCACTTTTTATTTTTGCATTTGGACAATATTTTTATTTGGTGTGCATTTAACCATTTGGATGGATGAGATTACATCTCCATCATGAATGGTTAAGGCTTGTTTGTAACTCCTATTTAAGGAGGCCATGTTATGAGATCATTAGTGAAAATTTGAAACCCTATTCCTCTCTTTGAGAATTTCGGCCAAGGAGGTTGCCCCTCATTGCCGCTGCCCCCTCTCTAGTGGTGTGAAGCCGCCGGCCCCCCTTTGCTCCCTCCATCCGGCTCGGTGCGACTCCGGCGCGGCTTCCTTCGGTGCGACTCCGTGGAAGAAGGTTGCAAGCCCTTCGGTGTGACGCCGGTGGATCCGTGGAGAGAGTGAATCTCCCACAAGTATCTTGTGTGAACGTTCTCCGGTTGGGTAAAATATCTCATCCCTCCTTGTGTGATTTCTTCTAATTAGTTGTGGTGGATCGCAAATCGTTTTATCCGCTTTGTTAAATCAATCGCTGCACTTTTCATTTCGAATTCGCCGTTGCTAGGCTTTTTATTTCCGGATCGGGTGGATCCTATTTGCCGGAGCGGATCTTGGCCTATAGCCTTGGTTTTGCTCCCAAAAGGTTGGCAATCTTTATGTTAATTTGGGGAACGATCCGACTCAAATTTTGATCGCTATTTTCGAGTCGACCAATCCTCCTTATTATTTTTATGCGCTGCGTTTGTGACGAGGAAATATTGTGGGCGATAGGTGTTGTGTAGGTGCGATAGTTCTAAGACGATAGTGGGCGAGGAGTGAATTATTTCCGTAGAGATCTCCGATTCCGGACATCCCTACATCACAACACTTGTTTGCTTTTCGCTGCTCCATAACACCAATCTTCCACCTAGGAACTGACAAGTTCCTGTGATACTTTTCCTATCTTCTTTGCATCCTACAAAGTCTGTATCTGAAAATCCAGTTAATAGGAAATCTCTATTCCTAGGGTACCAAAGACCTAGATCTGGTGTGCCCTAAAGATATCTCAAAATTATTTTTATAGCAGAATAATGTGAATCTTTAGGGCATGCTTGATATCTAGCACAGACACATGTTGCATACATGATGTCAGGCCTACTAGCAGTCAAGTATAGGAGGGAGCCAATTATCCCTCTATACAAAGTCTCATCAACAGGTTTTCCTGCTTCATCTTTGCATATAGGCATGCTTGACCCCATTAGAGTTTTCATGATGGATGTTGTATCCATACCATATTTCTTTATCAACTCCTTGGTGAACTTAGACTGTGATATGGACAAGCCATCATCAGTCTGTTTTATTTGAAGTCCTAGAAAGAACTTTAGCTCACTCATACTGCTCATTTCAAATTTCCCTTGCATAAGTATAGCAAACTTCCTGCAAAGGTTGTTTTCAGTAGATCCAAAGATTATGTCATCAACATAAATCTGAACTAGTATGATCTTGCCTTTGGATTCTCTAAGGAATAGAGTTTTGTCTATTTTCTCCCTTGAGAATTTATTCTCAATGAGGAAGGTAGACAATGTCTCATACCAAGTCCTAGGAGCCTGTTTCAACCCATAAAGGGCTTTATTAAGTCTATAGACATAGTTTGGAAAATGAGAATCAACAAAGCCTGATGGTTGTTCTACATATACTTCTTCCTTCAAGTCTTCATTAAGAAATGCTGACTTGATATCCATCTGGTAGACATATAATCCTTGATAGGCTACATAGGCAAGGAATAGTCTTATGGCCTCCAACCTTGCTACAGGAGCAAAAGTTTGGTCAAAGTCTATCCCTTCTTCCTGTCTGTAATCTTTAGCTACCAGTCTTGCCTTATTTTTGATTATGATTCCATTCTCATCCAACTTATTCCAGTAGATCCATTTTATTCCAATGCCATTGTGTCCTTCTGGTCTAGGAACAAGTTTCCATACTTTGCATCTCTTGAACTGGTTTAGTTCTTCTTGCATGGCACCTATCCAGTGAGAATCCTTAATAGCTTCCTCAAACTTCTTAGGTTCCACCTGGGACAGAAAGCTTAAATATAGTACAGTTTTCATGCTCTTGCTCCTTGTCATTACACCATGTCTAGCATCACCAATGATTTTGTGAGCTGGATGATCTTTTAGATGTCTCATTACTTGAGGCATCCTTTCTACAGCAGCCTGTTCTTTAGTGTCTTCAACTTCCATTTGTGGAATATTATCAGCTTACTGTTCTAGAGCTCCCCCTTAACAGCATCCATCATCTTCTATATTTTCTTCTACTGTATTGACTTCTTTAATGGATAGCTTCTCCAATTGATTCTTTAGACGTGCAGAACTAGATGAAATGCTAGGCAGCTCATTGTTAATAAGCATGGATTTATCAAAAACAACATGGACAGATTCTTCTACAACTTGTTTAGTCAAGTTATAGACCTTATATGTCCAACTATTGTTATTGTACCCAACAAAGATTCTCTCTTGGGACTTGGCAGCAAACTTAGTCAAGTGAGACTTAACATTGTTATGTATATAGCACTTGCTACCAAGATCCTAAAATAGGATAGGTTTGGTTTTCTACCCTTCAGAATCTCATAGGGAGTCATCTTATGACTTATAGTGATATAGGCCCTATTGAGTACATGACATGCAGTGTTTACTACCTCTGCCCAGAAATATTCTGAAAGAGAAGTGTCACTTAGTAGGGTCCTACTAGCCTCTATTATAGTTCTATTTTTCCTTTCAGCAATACCATTTTGTTGAGGTATTCTAGGTGAGGAGAACTCCTAATGAATCCCAATACTTTCATAGAACTTTGTCATGCATTCAGACTGAAATTCAGTCCCATGGTCACTTCTGATTTTGACCACTGTACTGTTAAATTCATTATGTACCTGCTTAACAAAGGTCTGGAAAACATCAGGCGTTTCAGATTTCTTCCTTAGGAAGAACACCCATGCAAACCTGGAAAAGTCATCTACTACTATCAATGTATAGGCTTTCCTACCTAGACTATGAACTGGCATAGGACCAAACAAATCCATATGCATAAGGTAAAGACACCTCACTGAATCTTTGGTATCAAGGCTTTTAAAAGAGGATATGGTCTGCTTGCCCTTTTGACATGCTGAACAGATACTCTACTTAACACACTTAACTTTAGGACCATTCCTGACTAGATCACCACTAAAGATTTTTCCTATTGTCTTGTAGTTTAGATGAGGTAGCCTCTTGTGTCATTGTACACAGTGAGTGGCTTTCTCATCTGCAATTAGACAAACAAGAGAATCTCTTCTCATACATTCAAAATCTAGACAATAAACATTTCATCTTCTAGTGTCAGATAAGATGACCCCTTGGTCATTAGAATTTCTTATTTGACACTTATCTTTGAGGAAAGAAATGTCATGGCCAAGATCACATAATTGGCTTATGCTTATCAGATTATGTTTTAAACCTTTCACATAGGTCACTTGTGTGATAGTGACTAGACCATTTGTAATCTTGCCAAAACCTTTTATAATCCCACTTTCTAAACCTCCAAAGATTACTTTGGGTCCATTGTTAGTTGGGGTATAGTCCTTTAGCATCCTCTTTGTTCTAGTCATGTGCCTGGAATAACCACTATCCAAGTATCATATAGGGGTATGACTACTTGGACTCACCTGTATAGAACAAGACTATCTACCCTTAGGGACCCAATTTTTATTGGGTCCTAGGCATTGGTTAGACAAAAATGCATCTACCTACCTACAGCTTTACTGACAGGTAGACTATCCCTCCTTACACTATCATTGAACCAGCAGTCAATGGCAAAGTGACCCACCTTGCCACAACACAAGCACTCATACTTATTATACCTCCTCTTAAGTACTGGTCTGACAGAATTGTTACCTTTAGTTCTTAAATCTGATGGTATAATAGTTCCTTTTCCTAGTTTATTAGTCAAAGCCTTCTTAGGAATTGGTCTAGCAGTAGATGTACTTGGGATATCCTGAGTCTTAACAGCAGCATTCTTCTTTTCAAAGTAAATGCTCTTGATTGCTTCAGTGATACCCATATTAGTCTTGTTATCAGACTTCCCCTTTTTCTAGTTCTAGTCTGTAAGACCTTGGAAGTGAACTGCTTGTTTTTGTTTGAGTGATGGGGCGTGGACACCAAACACAAATTGTCCAAAATGGGCAAGTTGAGTTTTCTGGTGAGCTGTCATATATTCACTTGCACCCTTGCCACTCTCAATCTCACAGTGACCCTAAATACATTCATGGTCATGCCTGTTTGATGGATGATCAATCTTCTTAAAAGATATAGGGGGCATTGAGACTAGTGGCTGTACTGAAGCTTTGCCTTTACTTTTAGATTTGGTTACTCTAGTTCTACCTTTGTAACCTAGTCCCTTCTTACCCTTTTGGATGGAGAAGGAATCTATTAAAGGTAAAATTGTACTAGGTTTAAAAAATTTAGCCACTAATTTCCTCTCCTTTTGAAGTATGCTTTCAAGACTCCTGATATGATTATTCTTGAAAATAATAGTATCCATCTGAATAACAGTTATGTTCTTCAGTTTACTAACTTCTTTTATCTTTAGATCCAACACTTTTGCTGAGTCTGAAGCAGCCAATATCAGAGAGGCATTCTCCTTTGCCAGCTTTTTGAATAGGATCCTGCTTTCCTTAAATGCCTTCAGGAGCTCACCATAATCATCAATCAGTTGATTGATGTCTCCCTTAGATTCAAAACCATCATCACCTTTTTGAGTTGATGCTTCTGATTCTGGACTAGTTATATATACAGATACAGATGGTGAGGAATGTACCTTACTAAGACCAGGCTGATCCTGGTTGTCTCCTTCCTCATCAACTTCTAACAGACCAAAGCAAAGACTGTCTTCTGTCCTTGAATTGATGTCATCCAGCATCTGCAGGAATTGAGTCTCCACAGAATCTACTTCTGTTGAATATAGCCCAATATAGGCCTCAACATCATCTTCTCTTTCTGATTCTGATGAAGATGAATTAGTCCAACTTTTTTCTTTCCGGGCAACAAAGGACTTTTCCTTATTGCCCTTCTGGTGCTTCTTCTTGTCCACTGATTCCTTTCTTTTCACAGGACAGTCAGCAATGACATGTCCTGGTTTGCTGCAGCAATAACAAACTATTTTAGAAGAAGTTTGTTTACTAGTTTTTGAGCCATACCTGTCCTCTTTATATGATCTCTTCTTTCTTTTATAGTAATCATCCTTGGGGTAAAAAGATGTGGATGGCCTGCTTCTCCAGCTCTTTTTCTTTATAAATCTCTGGAACTGTCTGGTGAAAGCAGCAAAGTCTTCATCAGAATTGTGACTATCTGATGCGCTAGTGTCTGAGCTTTCAGTTTCTGTCTCAGCAACCTTCTTGGGAAGAGAAGGAGACTTTCTCCTACCCTTTCTTGTGGCCTCAACTTTGAAAGCCACACACTTATCCTTGATTGAAGACTTGTTGCATTTCTCCACCTCTTTCCTTGCTGTCAACTGCATTTCATAGGACAACAGTTTACCAAACAGTGTTGGTGGAGGTGTATCAGCTAATCTGGTCACTTCTCTTATGACACAAATCTTAGTATCCCAATATTTGGTTAATGACCTGAGGAATTTGTTATTTAGCTCATATGTACTGAATACCCTTCCATAAGTCATTAGTTCATTCACTATCCTAAAGAATTTCTTATAGCATTCTGCAATGCTATCAGTCTTGGCATGTCTAAATCTCTCATACTCCTAATTGAGCATAGACTTTTCATCATCTCTAACCTCTTTAGTTCCTTCCATGTAGACAACCAGTGTGTCCCACATTTCTTTTGATGTTTTGCAATAGACCAGATTTTGAAAAGTTGAATCATCTATGTCACTAACTATTATGTTTTGTGCCCTTTTGTCCATAGTAGCCAAGATGATCTCATCCTTAGTCATCTCATCATATCTCTTAGGAGTGGATTTATTGGCATCAAGAACTGATGTTTTCATAGGTACAAAGGGACATTCTTGAACTGTAATATAAATTTTTGGATCAGATGCCTCCATAAACAATCAGACTCTTTCTTTCCAGATACCAAAATTTTCTTTCTTGCATATCGGAAGTTTCATTGAACCAAGCTCTTTCTGATTCTCACTTGATCCCATTTTGAATATCTGTAACTGCCATGGAGATAATCTCTGATTGTTAACTCAAATTTTGAGCAACCTCCCTCAGATACCAATTGAAAGAATTCAATAATGAATAACTAATCACCTAGAGGGGGTGAATAAGTTCAATTCTTTATAATAGGCAATTTTAGGATTTCTAACTAGCAAATCTAGTTATCCAACCATACAAGCATCACAAACAATCAGAGTAAGCAAACATAGCACAGAGACACACAAATTTATAGTGGTTCCCCAATATTTGGGTACATCCACATTCCCACTTCGCCTATCTAGCAATGAACTAGATTCAGCTCAACTTCCACTTTTCTCAAATCCACATATCTTACCACTCAGAACCCTTCCAAGTTCCTATAACTCAGACTTCTTCAAGTCCCACAGCTCAGATCCTTCTAGATCCTACAACTCAGATTCTTCCAAAGAACCCTACCTCAGGCAAACTGCCCTACCTCAGACCTTATCACCAGGCCTATAGCTCAGATCATAAAGATCCTATGAAAGTGCAGGATAAGATCAATCCTAACTCTAGAGGGGGGTGAATAGAGTTATTTAAAATATTTTTGCAAATAAAAACTTGAGTGGAGAGAAAGTTTAGATTTACTTAGTGTATGGTGCTATAGCAAATAATCAGAGTAAAAAGAAATTCACAGCACAAAGCAAAACACAAAGAAACAAGCAATCCAGACGACACAAGGAGCTATAGTGGTTCCCCAAAATCCTGGGTAGTCCACTCTTCTATCACCCTTGATAGGAATCCACTTCAAGATGAGTTGATCAGGTGTCTTGAGCACCAGAGAGTTTTGACCAGGTTCTCACAACCAAAGGAGCTGATTTTGACCAGGTTTCAGCAAAACCAAAGGTAACTTTTGAAGGGAGTTAAAACCCTGTACAGAAAGAAAAAGAAAAGGGGTGAAGTTGTCTTCTCTATCAACAAGTAGAGAGAAGCAAAGTGGATCTGTAGATGTTGTCAAAGCTCCCCCTGAGATCAAGAAGTAGTTCAGGAAGGAGAGCTCTGCACAAGGGTGACAGGTCTTCAAAGATCTGATTTGCTCCAGCAAGGGATGATCCAAGAAAGTTGGATGGTTGTGTCTGAAGCAATCAGAATTCCTGTGAGTGAGCTTTCAAAACAATATCACAGAGAGAGAGCAGCTGAAGTCCTGTATTGTTGTTCTATATATCTCTGTCTAGCTGAATGAAATAATATATCTGAGTCTTCTTCTTCCTTTTTCTTTGATAGCCGTTGGCAGTCAGCATTAAATGCTTTCCTTAAATGTCCATGCCTCAAAGGAAATGTCAGGCAGACATTCCTTTGAAAATTCCTTGAGCCATGCACCAGATATGCTGTAACGGCCAATAAATCTTCAGCATTAATTGTCTGACAGAAGGAATTTGAATTCCTATTCAAAACTGACGGAAGTCTGGAAAACGTCGAGCTCACAGTAAAACGTCGATCTGAGCACAACACACGTCGGCCAGAGAGTGTTTTCTGTAAGCAGAACTGGGTTCGACGGAACGTCGAGCTGAGGTTGACTCCACATCGAGCTGAGGTCGACTCTGCGTCGAGCTGAGATCGACTCTACGTCGAGCTGAGGTCGACTCCACGTCGAGCTGAGATCGACTCTACGTCGAGCTGAAGTCGACTACGCGTCGAGCTGAAGATTACTCTAACTAGCCTATGTGACCTTTATAACAACAAGGAGGTCACAACACAAAATCCCTATAGAAATATAGTCAACCTGATCCAAATAGTAATAGGGTGTTCCAACAATCTCCCCCTATTTGGATTAGGATTACTATTTACATGAATTTAGGGATTCAAAGAGAAGTAAAGCAAAAATACAATACAATACAACCAGGCATATGACAGAATAAAAAGCAGCATATATATAACACTATATAGCAGTAGTAATGTTTAAATGTCCTGTGTCCAGCAGATAGAAAGAATTAAAACACCTTACTTTACTTTTCCTGTGGGGCTTTGTCTTGATCACCTTTCTTGAAGATAATTTCTCTGTTAGGATTTGAAGCCTCCTTCTTGGATCTGTAATCATCAGCTGCACCTTAGGATTTCTAATCTCTTGCACTAGGTGGTACAGCTGTAGGATGGAGTTGCATATATCTGTCTGAGTCAAAGAACTTCTTTGAATTATATTTCTCCAATTCCTCTCTCCTTTGGTCTGACATTGTGCTGATGTGAGAGGTGTCCAGACCTCTTTCTCTAGCTTTGTTAATCTCATTTAGAGCAGCCATCTCAGTCATTCTAGCTTTCCAATAAGCTGGAGTTTTGGTGGGATCTTCAAAAGGTACTGCTGGTTCAAATCTGTTGGAGGAGAGTTCTTGAGTAGTTCTTGGGGTGAGGTCAGCTCTAGGTCTGTAAGGATAGGGACCAGAGGTTGGATCAATGGATTTTCCCCTTTGATAAGGTTGAGAACCTGATCTTCCTCTGGACTGCCTGCCTCTATTGTGTCCTCTTTGCTGATTTCCCCTTTGCTGACTATCTCCTTGGGATCTTCTTGATTGATAGGTCTTTCCATGTAGAGATGATGGGGCTGGATTAGAAGATAGACTGGCACCGGCACCTGCATCTGGAGGAGGTGGAGGTGGAGGCTGATGGACAGGCTTGGTGGGTCCTTCATTGAATTTTCTTTTCTGTTTCATTGCCTTTCTTTGATTTTGAGAATACTGCATCCATGGCTCTGTAATTTCACAGTTGTATTTGATGTAATAGGGGATGTCATGGTCTGTGGCTCTAGCCATTGGAACTCTTTTCAAAGCTTTTAATCTTGCTTTCCTCTTCCTTGCAATGGTTGCAGAGGAGTCATCAGAATCAGTAGCAAACTCATCTTCTGAACTCTGAGATTCATCATAGGGATCTATGTACTTTCTTTTGGAGATCGGAAAAGTGATGGAGGCTGGAGCTACTGAGGAGGTGACTGGAGGAAGATCTGCTGTCAGTGGGGAGGAGGAGTCTACCACTACAGGAGAGGGAATAGCCTCAGGAGCCATAGAGACTGAAGAGGCTGGTTCCTGAAGGCCTGGTTCCTGAGGGCCTTGGGAGACATGGGTCTCAACTGCATCAGGTGTCTCAATTACTTCACCTGAAGTTTCAGCAGCTACAATTATTTCAACTTCATCACTAGCAGGAGCCACTGCTACCACTGCTACATCAGGGATCATGGTCTTCTGAAAAGGGATAATAGCCCTAGACAGGTCTTCTTGAAGCTGTTTTGAATTTTGAGGAGGAGCCTCAGATACTATCTGAACTTCTGCTGCTGAGACTGTCTCTGAACAAGTCTGTACAAACTGAACTATTGAAGGATGCAGCTCTTCTTCTGCTGACATCTCCCCCTGCCTAGAATCAGTGGCAGCTGACTCCAGGCCCCCAGAAGAAGGGCATGCCAGATGAGAGGAGAGGGAGGAGACAGAGGCAGAGAGAGTTCTCAGGGAAAGGAGGAGAGGAGCCAGCTTGGCATCCAAGAGGGAGGAGAGCCTAGGGGCCAAAAGGTCAAAAATCTGATTGGCCAAAGGCAGGAGAGTTACTTGCTCAAGTGGGACTTGAGTAGAGGTAGAGGGAGTAGCAGAAAATGTAAATGTAGAAGATGTTGTGGGTGGTGCAGACAAGGGAAGGGTAACTGGTTCATGGATGGAGGAAAAGAGCAGTTCTGAAAAAGTTGATGAATGGTGGAAGTCATGAGGAGAGGAGGTAGAGGCATCCATGAAGGAGTCTTCATGAATGTCAAAGGAGAAGAGGTCCTCATGAGATGAGGAATCCAAGCTTATGGGAAGGAAAGTTGTGTGTGGTGGAAGGGAGGATGCAATAGTGGAAATGGATGAAGGGATGGGTTGAGTGGATGAGAGGATTGTGGTTGAGGGGATGAAGGTGGATGGGAGGGAGAGGGAGGGAGATGGCAAAATCCCTGCTTCTGGACCAGTGGACTGAGGGAGAGTGACCTCTACAGTCCTGGTGTCTGCAGAAGTCCTCATTGCTGCTGCTGCCCTGGGATTCACAATTTTTCTGTCCCACTTGCCAATCAGTGCACAAGTGAGCCTCTTGGAAGCATTGATGTGCTTCTTTGAGGACACAAGCAGCTGGGGGCAGCAGTGGTTCAGAATCAACCCAAGAACCCTTCCAAAGTGGACAGAATTCTTATCCAATTTCTTCTTAATCATTTCAAAAACAATCAATCCCCAGTTGGGATGCTTCTTATCCAAGATTGCAGCCATAAGGCAAAACTGATGCCTAGTAATGGCATCATGTGCAGTCCTCTTTGCACAGATTACTTTGCCTGTGATGTCTGCTAATAACCTATACTCAATAGCTAGGTTAACTTTTAGGAGTTTAGAGGGGTTACCAGCAGCATGCCCCATCCTGTCCAGCATCAAAGCATACTCTTCCACAGAGAGTTCTATTCCATCATCTCCAGCAGCAAAACTGAAAACTTCTGAGATGATTTGAGGTGAGATGGCTACCTCATTCCCTGAAATTTTCCCGGTCAATGTATTGTTATCTGAGTTAACTGCTGTAAGAGTCCATTCTTTGATTTCCGACTCTGGAAGAGGGATCCTGGTTGTCATAAAGTTGACCAGGTACTGCTCCTTGAGAAGTTCCAGAATATCCAGAAAGTACTGTGGTGATCCATCAAATGAGTCGAAGTTGATGTCGAAGCCTGAATCGAACTTCATGGCCGCCAAAGCACCTGCAGTGATTGTCATTTTCCTGCAAAAAAAATACCTTCCAAGATCAAGAGTAAAGTATTTGGAGGGAGAAAGCTTGAGCAGAAAATATGAAAGCGCAACTGCGAACGACGGAGAAAAATGATTTTATACTTAGGGTTCGACGCAGAAATGGAAAGAACGTCGAGCTCAGTTCGACGCTCTAAGGCTCTAGGAGAACTGAAACGACTCAATAGCGTGCAGCTTAGGTCGACGTTCGACGCTTGGGTTGATGCTATAAGTCGAGCTCAGGTCGACGTTGAACGAAAACATCGACCGGAGAGAGAGAAACTCAAAAAGCCAGGGAGCTGTGAACTTAGTTCGACGCTAGAAGTTGAGTTCGACGTTCGACGCTTTTGAGGGCGACAGACCGTCGATCTCCGTTCGACGCAGTGTCGAGCTTAGTTCAGAGCTCAGAAAAACCACTCAGACAGGGAAATCTTGAAATGAAATTTTTCTTATTCCTGTTAATTATGGGTTTCAAAATCTTGGAGTTTTAATTTATGCTGTCTCCATCTAGCATTCCCAACTGATTGAGGAAGAAGAAGTGCTTCTTTTCATCCAAGGGCTTGGTGAAAATATCTCCTCTTTGTAGTTCAGTGGAAATGTATTCTAGTGCAATTTTCTTCTTTTCTACATTATCCCTTAAGAAGTGATGTCTGATCTCTATGTGCTTGGTCCTACTATGGAGAACTAGATTTTGAGCAATTGATATTGCACTGGTATTATCACAAAAGATTTTAGACATCTCTAAGTTGTAGCCATAGTCTAGGAGTTGGTTTTGAATCCACAAAATCTGTGAGCAACAACTGCCTGCAGCCATGTATTCAGCTTCAGCAGTTGATGTGGACACAGAAGTTTGTTTCTTACAGAACCAGGAGACAAGTCTATCACCAAGGAATTGACAAGTTCCACTGGTGCTTTTCCTGTCTACTCTACATCCAGCATAATCAGAATCTGAAAATCCAGTTAGATCAAATCCTGAGTCATGTGGATACCAGAGACCTAGATTAGGACAACTTTTTACATACCTAAGAATCCTCTTAACTAATGTGAGGTGGGACTCTCTAGGGCTTACTTGGAATCTAGCACAAATGCATGTGGCAAACATTATATCTGGTCTAGTAGCTGTTAGATAAAGTAATGAGCCAATGATTGCTCTATAGCTTGTCTGATCAACTGGTTTTCCAGATTCATCAGCATCTAAAACAGCATTTGTAGGCATAGGTGTTTTCATAGAGGATGCTTCAGACATTCCAAATTTCTTAACCAGTTCTCTTGCATACTTGGTTTGAGAAATGAAAATGCCATCCACATGTTGTTTAACTTGCAATCCAAGAAAGAAAGCAAGCTCACCCATGCTACTCATTTCAAACTTTGAGTGCATAAGTTGTGAGAACTTTTTGCATAAGTTTGAATCAGTAGACCCAAATATGATATCGTCTACATAAACTTGTACTAGTAGGGTATGGGACCTATGGGTTCTAACAAAGAGAGTTTGGTCTACTCTACCCCTTTTAAAATCATTTTCCAACAAAAAACAAGCTAAGGTCTCATACCATGCTCTAGGGGCTTGCTTGAGACCATATAAAGCTTTATGCAGTTTAAAAACATGATCAGGAAAGGTTGGAGAGATAAAACCTGGAGGTTGCTTTACATAAACTTCTTCCTTGATGTCTCCATTGAGAAATGCACTCTTGACATCCATCTGATATACCTTGAATCTCTTGTGAGCTGCATATGTAAGAAAGATTCTTATGGCCTCCAACCTTGCAACTGGTGCAAAGGTTTGGTCATAATCAATTCCTTCTTCTTGGCAATATCCTTGTGCAACAAGTCTTGCCTTGTTTCTCACAATTATTCCTTGATCATCCAACTTGTTCCTGAATACCCATTTGGTTCCAACAATTTACTGGTTCCTTGGTCTTGGTACTAATTCCCAAACTTTATTCCTTTCAAATTGATTCAACTCTTCTTGCATTGCAATGATCCAGTTTGGATCTTGCTCTGCATCTTGTATGGTTTGAGGCTCAATTTGAGAAAGAAAGCAAGTGTGCATAATATTTTGATTAACTTGATTCCTTGTTTGCACAACTACTGAGATATCTCCAATTACTTGAGACATTGGGTGATCTCTTGTTGTTGCAAAGTCAACAAGGGGTGTTGATGATGCACCAACCTGTGTTGTTGTTTCCTCTTGTGGAACAACAACTGGTTCTTCACTTTGTTGGCCTTTTGAACTTTCCAGAACCTGAGATTCCTCTTCATTGTCACTAAGTTCAGTGTCTTGCTGAATTGTTGAAGGTAATGACCCTTTGTCTGTGATGGTAAGCTGCTTCAGATTTTCTGAAATTGAATGTTCCTGCAAATTGCTTATGGTAGAAGTCTCCTTCTCCTTATAAGACATGTTAGTTTCATCAAATGTAACATGCATGGATTCTTCAATTTTATTTGAGCACTTGTTAAAAACCCTATAAGCCTTGCTAGTCATGGAGTATCCCAGAAACACTCCTTCATCAGCTTTGGCTTCAAATTTAGCTAGGTATTTCTTGTCATTATTGTGAATGAAACAAATGCAACCAAAGATTTTGAAGTAATTTACTTTAGGTTTCTTCCCTTTGAGTAACTCATAGGGAGTCTTATCCTTTAGTTTATGTATCAGGCTTCTATTCAAAACATAGTTGGAGGTGTTCACAGCCTCTGCCCAAAAGATTAGAGGAAGGTGAGCATCTGTCAACAATGTTGTGGCAGATTCAATAAGGGTTCTATTTTTCCTTTCAACTACCCCATTTTGTTGAGGAGTTCTTGGAGCTGAGAAAGTGTGCCTGATACCTTCCTTCTGGCAGAACTCTAGCATAAGAAGAGAATCAAACTCTGTCCCATGATCACTTCTGATCAGGGCAATGTGAGTATTGAACTCAATCTGTATGCCTTTGAGAAAATCTGTCAAAATCTTGAAGTTATCAGACTTCTTTCTCAGAAAGAACACCCAAGTGAATCTTGAGAAGTCATCTACAACTACTGAAGCATAAGATTTCCCTCCTAGACTTTGTACATTAATTGGTCCAAAAAGGTCCATGTGCAATAAGTACAAAATTCTAGTTGAGTCACTCTTATTAAGTGACTTGAAACTGTTTTTAGTTTGCTTGCCTAACTGACAGGCCTTGCAAAGTCCTTCCTTCTTGTAGGGACTAGAAGGTAGTCCTCTAACAAGGTTGTCTTTGGATAACTTAGCAATGGTTCTAAGGTTCACATGTCCTAGTCTTTTATGCCAAAGTTCATTAGGTTTGCTAAGGGAGTTAAATAAACATATATCTACTTTAGATGAATTGAAATCAACTAGGTATATGTTATCTTGTCTATTACCAATTAAAACAATGTTGTTGTTTAATGCAATATTGCATGCTGAGTTGGTAAACCAAACCTGATAACCAGCATCACATAGCTGGCTGATGCTGATTAAGTTGTGCTTTAGTCCTTCCACATAGGCCACTTTCTTAAATGTGATTGACCCTATCTTGACTTGGCCATAGCCTTTTGTTTGTCCAAAGTTTGAATCTCCAAAGATTACTTTGGGTCCATGTTTAGCTTTGAAGGACACAAGGTTCTCCTTGTTGCCAGTCATGTGCTTTGAGCACCCACTGTCCAAGTACCACTGCTGGTTCTCAATTGGATAGGTCTTTATCTGCACATACAACAAATCAATTGTTTTTGACCCAGTTTACCTTGGGCCCTTTTTGATATCCTCTAAATTCTGAAATAAAAGACATCTCAGGTTGACTCTTATAGCCTACAGGATGATATCTCCTAGGAGGTATGATCCATTCAGCATAAGGGTTAAAGTGATGAGATGTGGAGCTGGAATTAAATTTTGAATTAACCCTTGAGAACTGAGTTTTGCTCTGAACTCGGCTCGACGCACGTCGAGCTTCGGTCGACGGACTCTGGTGAGTGCGTCGAGCTCCATTCGACGGCGAAGGCTTGCTTTGTTCAGAGGGTAGAAGGCGTCGACCTGAGTTCGACGTTTTCTTGCGATTACGTCGAGCTCTGGTCGACGTCCGTCGAGCTTCGTTCGACGCTTTTTGTCCAGTTTCCTGGGTTAAGTCAGCATTCTTCCTAGCCATTATCAAGACTCCTTTACCTTTGTCACTGGTAAATTTGATTGGAGTTGTCAGCACTATGGGTTGGCTGGATGAAGCACCCAAGCCCAGTATACCATTCAATCTTGAGTTCACTGTACTTGTGATGTCCATTAATTTGATACTTCTCCCATTAAGGGTTTCTTCAAATTGTTTGGCCTTAGATAGCTCACCTTTCAGTGAAGCTATCTCCTCCCCACACTGCTTCAACTCTTCTAAGAGTCTAAGATTATCTGAGTTAATGGATTTGCATTCAATTAATTGTTCTCTGAGAGTTTTAATCAACTTTTGAGATTCAATCAAGTCAATGCACATAGATTTGAACTCAGATTTAAATTCATCAGAAGTAAAATCAAATGAATCTATTACCTGATCCTCAGTAAGTTCCTGATCAGATAGGTAGTCAGCATCAGGCTCTGAATCAGTGTTCTTTTGAGATGCACTGATGGCCATCATGCAGAATCCTTTTTCTTCTGCATCATCCTCATCATCACTAGAGCTGGATGATGAATCAGACTCATCAGAGTCACTCCAGGATTCAGCCACAAATCCTTTTCTGGTGTGCTTGTTGTTGCTGGAGGAAGGCTTGTCATGGTACTTCCTTGACTCCTTATCCTTCCTTTTATCTTTTCTTTCCTTCTTGTCCCTTCTGTCTTTATCTTGATTTTCTGGACAGTTGGGGAAAATGTGTCCTGGTTTCCTGCAGCCAAAACAGATAACATCTTTATTAGTAGATCTGTCATACCTTGGCTTGTCTTTGTCTTTGGATGACCATCTTCTGAAGTTCTTTTTATTCAGCTTATTGAACCTTTTGACGAGTAGGCTCATAAGCTCTTCATCTCCCAACACCTTTTCTTTAGGTTGTTCTTCCTGTGCCTTGAAGGCAATGGTTTTCTCAACCTTTTCAGTTGGTGTGGATGTCTTCTGCTCTTTGTAACGACCCCATCCGTTAAATGACGTATAGTAGAAGGTCCGGCCGGGGCCCCACACAATATGCCACAAACAGACGGTGAGGTCACAGGATAATACCAAACCAAATACGAATCCTAACTCAGAGCATTCTAGCGGAAGCTTTAAGTTACAACTTTGAACTCTTAACCGGAATGTCCAATATATATAAACCCACCTTTATATAGAAATACCACGGAATGTACACAACCACAAGAGTTTGGCCTTAAGGCCTTACAGTTCCTCTGAACATACATCATGTTTTACAAACCTCGGCGCGCAGGCCGGCCATACATGAGTAAAAAGAGAAAACAAAACAAAGCCATTCGCTTAGCCTTCCAGGCTAGCCGCAGCAGCAGCAGCAACAGCAGTAGGGCTTCAGCCCATCATTTACCACTTGGCTCTCCAGCACCTGCACGGGAACAATCCACCCAACCGGTGGCAAACAATGCAACGGTCAGCATTCAGCTGACCCAATTATAACAATCCTACCCCTTTCTCGGGGCATGAGCATTCTTTCCCTGCAAGCATGGCATCATCAAATATCAACTATGTGCGCGCAGGCACATTCAAGCCATCACAACCATCGGCCACCCGGCCCGACAGTCCGTGCACTCAGGGCACATTTTCGGTGTACCGGAATACCAGGGTCAACACCACCGTCTACACGGTATTTGAGCATTCTAGTCTTTCCGGCGCGCGGGCCTAAGACTCTCATTAGGCGCTCCAACAAAACCTATACCAGGCTTCCAAGTCGGACGGACCTAACGCAGGTACGGATCAGCCACCCCCCGTTGCTCAAGTCGCCGAGCCACCTCGAATACGGAAGTATCCATGGCATTTTATAGGCGCGGGTCGGTTTCACCTTTCCTGTTCGGCAATCTGCCTTTTCATCGAGTTGCAGCCCAACGGCTCAACTACTCACAAAGTGGCAACACACGGCCACAAGAGTTGCATCCAACCCTCTTCATTTCCTGGACATCGTCCAGTACTTCCTGCCACACCAAGCAACAGGTAGGAACAAGGCATCACAAGCCATAGGCATCACAAGCCATTATCACGGAGCCTTCTCCGATATGCAAACAAGCATCACCAATCCAGATTACATCCAGATGGGCTTCACACAGCATGCCTAGAGCCGTACTCCAATTCCGGCCTCTAACAAGGGGGACTTCACATATCTACCCCAAGGGACACCACAACCCACCGCACACTCGCGGGGAAGGGTTTTCCCTATGCAATGCAGAAAAGAAGGACTTCACATGTCCAAGGAGGGAGATCGTTACCCTTGTCGATCTCTTCGGTGCCATCGAAAACTAGCCGGTGAGAAAGAACCGCAGCAGCCTTGCCTTCACAACGCCGGCTTCGGATCACGAATCGGACCACGGGAGCTCCGCCGGTGGCTTGCTCTCCTCCTCCTTCTTCTTCCACTCTCTTTCTCTCTTTCTTAAGCACACATGAAGAATGACCTTTCATCCTTACATTACGTAATAACCCAGCCAGGAAACCACCTGGACCCTTGGATCAAAAGAGAGAAAACTGAACGGCCAAGATTTTCCCAAAACTTCCCTTTTTGGCCGACACGGCCTGTGATACGCCCGTGTCACAGGCCGTGTACCCTTTAAGCGGCACACACAGCTTGAACCGACTGAACAACACGGGTCATCGACACGCCCGTGTCGAACCTGACACGCCCGTGTCGAACTTGAGACACGCCCGTGTCTCCTGCTCCATCGAGCTGCAACCAGTACACGGGTCGGAACACGGCAGCTGACACGCCCGTGTCCAGCCTGACACGCCCGTGTTCCAGGCCGTGTTCAAGGCCGTGTCCGGCTCTGACTTGAATAGGCCAAATTCGCAAAATAAATCGAACACGCCCTGGGACACGCCCGTGTCCCAGGCCGTGTACACCCGACACGCCCTGGGACACGCCCGTGTCCCAGGCCGTGTAAACCAGCCTGCTCCTAAAACTCATCTTGAGTCTTTTTGGGGCCTTTTTGGGGTGTTACAACCCTCTCCCCCTTAACAAAATTTCGTCCCGAAATTTGCACGGTAAGGAAACAAAACCAGCAATGCTATAACTCTATTATAACAAAAAGTACACGGTCTACAGGTTATACAAATAACTCGGGAAACTCAGCTCGCATGGTCTGCTCTCGCTCCCATGTTAGCTCTTCACGGCCACAATTGTCCCATCGGACCTTGACCATCCCGATCACTTTGTTCCGCAACTGTTTCTCGGCTCGATCCTCGATCCGAATGGGTCTAACCCTCGTCGTTAGCCCATACTCGACCGGTACCCGATCATTCTCCACTACTTGAGCTGGATCCTTTACCGCCTTACGAAGGACTGAGATGTGAAACACATCATGTAATCCACCCAAGTCCGCTGAAAGTGCTAGTCGATAAGCAGCTTCCCCAACTCGCTCCACCACCTCAAACGGACCAAGATACCTCGGACTTAGCTTTTTCAAACGCCGAATCCTGGACACACCTTTGAAGGGTTTGATCTTCAAATATACCCAATCACCCACCGCGAACTCCACGTTCCGATGTTTGGCATTGTAGTACTTTGCTTGACGATCTTGGGCGATCAATAGCCTCTCCCGAATAGAGCGTATGAGCGAAGTAGCTTCTTCGACTTCCTTTTTCCCACTCAGCTTCGATTCGCCTGCTTCTGCCCAAGCTAAGGGTGTACGGCATTTCCGACCATACAACGCCTCAAATGGTGCCATACCAATACTTGCTTGGTAGCTATTATTATAGGCAAATTCGACGAGAAATATATAATCTTCCCATCTCTTACCAAAGTCTAGGGCGCACATGCGGAGCATATCCTCCATCGTCCTGTTGGTTCGTTCAGTCTGGCCATCCGTTTGGGGATGAAAGGCTGTACTAAACGCTAATTTTGTACCCAACATTTGATGAACGAGCCGCCAATCATTCGATGTGAACCGCCCATCACGGTCACTAACGATGCTCCGAGGAACACCGTGCAGTCGAACAACCTGCTCCACATACAGCTTGGCCAAGGTTTCCACTGAATCGTCTCTTCTGTTTGGAAGGAAGTGCGCCACTTTCGTCAACCGGTCCACAATCACCCAGATTGAATCATGACCGCGTTGAGATCTCGGCAACCCGTGCACGAAATCCATCGAAATATCGTCGAACTTCCACTCCGGAATAGGTAACGACTTCAGGAAACCGCCAGGCTTCTGGCATTCTGCTTTCACCAACGCACAGGTGTTGCATTCAGCCACATAACGAGCCACATCTTTCTTTAGTCCGGGCCACCAGAACAGCTTTTTCATATCCCTATACATCTTTGTGCTCCCTGGGTGAACTGAGTACTTTGCAAAGTGAGCTTCGTACATCAACTCTTCCCTCAATTTACCCACACTTGGGACGCACACTCGACCATTTCTCTGTAATAACCCGTTATCCCAAGAGAATTGATCATCCGGCCCATCTTTAGCATAGCGCTGGAGACTTTCATCAAGCTCCGTTGCTCGCCGAACTCTGTCCGTAAGGTCATATTGCACCTCCGTCCAGTTCAAACATGCATCGGTTGACGCACCCTTGTCAACACACGATATCTCCATTGCTTCCAATTCCTGGATCAAACGCTGATCATGCCTCTGCAACCAGCTTGCCCGTACCGGAGTCTTCCGACTCAAAGCATCAGCGACCACATTTCCCTTCCCGGGGGTATAGTGAATCTCGAAGGTGTAGTCCCCGAGGAACTCCATCCATCTTCGTTGTCGCATATTCAAATCCTTCTGATCCAACAAATACTTTAGGCTCTTGTGATCCGTATAGATATCCACCTTAACGCCATATAGATAGTGTCGCCACAACTTGAGCGCAAAGATTACCGCCGCCAACTCCAAATCATGGACGGGGTAATTCCGCTCATGCACTTTCAACTGACGCGAGCCATAAGCAATCACTTTACCAAATTGCAGAAGAACGCAGCCTAAGCCGCTCCCAGATGCATCACTATAGATCTCATACCCATCGGTACCACATGGCGATGTCAACACAGGCGCCGTGGTCAAACGACTCTTCAAGTCTTCAAAAGCTCGCGCGCACTCCGGCGTCCAGATGAACTTTTGATCTTTTCTCGTCAGCGTGGTGAGAGGTAAAGCAATCCGTGAGAAATTTTCCACAAACCGTCTATAGTAGCCCGCAAGTCCAAGGAAGCTCCTGACCTCGGCCACTGAAGACATCACTGGCCAATCTCGGATGGCACTTATCTTCAACGGATCCACCGCGATACCCTCTCCGCTTACCACATGGCCTAAAAAGGCTACTGAAGAGAGCCAGAACTCACACTTTGAGAACTTGGCAAAAAGCTTGTTCCTTCGCAGGGTATGCAAGACCAATCGCAAATGGTTTGCGTGATCCTCTTCCGACTGAGAGTATACTAATATGTCATCGATAAACACAATAACAAACAAATCCAAATACTCTCGGAACGTTCGATGCATTAGGTCCATAAATACCGAAGGCGCATTACATAGGCCAAACGGCATCACCGTGAACTCATAATGACCGTAGCGTGTTCCAAACGCCGTCTTGGGAATGTCACCTTCCCGAATCCTTAGCTGATAATATCCCGATTTCAAATCCAACTTGGAATAGACCGTTGATCCCGCCAGCTGATCAAAGAGGTCATCAATCCTCGGAATCGGATATTTGTTTTTCTCCGTCAGCTTATTCAAATCGCGGTAGTCAATACACAACCGTAAGCTACCGTCTTTCTTTTTCACAAATAGAACAGGCGCGCTCCAAGGTGACATACTTGGGCGTATATATCCCTGCTCCAACAACTCTTGCAATTGGACTTTCAACTCAGCCATCTCTTTTGGCACGACGCGATATGGAGAGCGGGCCACAGGTTTCGCACCTGGCACCAACTCAATAGAGAAGTCAATCTCCCGCTGGGGTGGTAACCCAGGAAGATCTTTAGGAAACACATCGGCAAACTCTGACACAACTGGCACTTCACCGACACTGGCCTTTGGCTCAACAGCCTGAATTAGCGTGAAGAATAACTCCGCGCCCTTCCGAACAGCATTGACGACTTGGAGTGCAGATAACAACGTTCCGCCAACTCCTCGCATACCAGCGAACTTCGTCACAAGCCCGGTATTCTGGCCCAGTGTAATCTCTTTGGAGTTGCAATCAATAAAGGCACGCTGCTCCGAGAGCCAGTCCATACCAAAGATCACATCAAACTCCGATAACGGTAGCACAGCTGCACTCAAACCGAAATCCCGACTTCCTATTTGCACATCCACATCGCAAGCCCTATCCGCAAGCATCACACAGCCATTCGGCAATAGCACCCCTGTACTATCCACCGTCACATGACTTGGTACCCCAATGCGAGATACGAAATCCGCAGACAGAAAAGAATGCGAAGCACCCGTATCAAACAGGGCTCTCGCTAAATTATTCCGAATCAGGACAAAGCCTGCAGCACACACACATCATGCACAAGCTAAACAAAACCAAAAGCACAGCAAGTAAACTAACTCAACTCGTACCTGTGACGACGTCACTTTGCTTAATCGCTTCCTGTTGGCCAAGTTGATAGATTCGGGGCTGCGCCTGGGAAGCAGAGGAATCCACCACCGCTTTGCCCTTCTCAGCATACGACGCACCCGTCTTCTTGTCCCCTTTGGGCTGCACAACCCGACAGTCACGAGCAATATGCCCCACCCGGCCACAGTTATAGCATGTACGAGCATCCGGCCTTGATGTCGCTCCCGACACCACGGTCGTAGTCACTTGCCCCGATGGCTTGGACCGCTTGCCCCCTTTCTTCTGGTAAAACGATTTGCTCGGGCGAGGTGCTTGAAACTCTGGCTTTGACACAACCAAGCCCTTGTTCCCTTGCACTCGCCTCATGTCCTTCTCCAATGCGCACGCAGTATCAACCAACGCCTGAAACCCTTGGCTCACAGAACTCGAAAGCAGGAATCGCAACTCATCCCGCAATCCTTCATAGAACCAATTCGTTTTCCTTTGGTCATCCGCGAAGATTGTTCCCGCATATCGTCCCAACCTGGTAAACTCGTGCAAGTAGATATCCACACTATCGTCCCCTTGCTTTAACCGTTGGAACTCATTTTCCATAGCAATGCGTTGCGCCGCTGGGACATGTTTCGCCAGAAATAATCGAGAGAACTCCTCAATCGACACTTGTGTTAATTGCCTGCCCGCCAAATGGTGTAGCTCAACCTCATCCCACCACAACCGCGCCTCCCCTTCAAGCATGAAGGTGGCTAAGGTGACCTTGAGAGTTTCCTCCGCCCTGATCGCTGTCATTATCCTCTTGACACGCGATAACCAATCTTCCGCCTGCGTTGGGGATCCCATTCCCGCAAACGTAGGAGGACTGAAGCTCATGAATTGCTTCAACTGTCGGTCAGCTGCTCGTGGATCAACAGCCTCAACCGGCTCGGGCCTTACATCAACACGAACTGGCACTACCGCCGGCTGCGCTTGCCCGGTCGGCTGAATCATGGCAAATAGCGCCTCAGCCACTAAGCGAACAGTTTCCGCAGATGGAGGAGGTGTTGGCACCTCAGCTGGTGCCGCACTCTCATCAGAACGCTGGGGCTCAGACTGCCCAGCACCACTACGTGTCACCTATAGGTGGACAAGACACACATTAGCGAACGTATGCAAGCAAAACAACACAAAAAGGAACGCGCAGATTCCTCAAACAAGATTTTGTACATTCCTTAATGGACATTCCAGAGTTCATTAGCGTTACAGTAGGTCGCACAAACACGTGCTCGCCACCCCACAAAAGAATTCGACCACGAATTCGAAAGAGGAAGACCGAGAAAAGCTGATACCAAAATGTAACGACCCCATCCGTTAAATGACGTATAGTAGAAGGTCCGGCCGGGGCCCCACACAATATGCCACAAACAGACGGTGAGGTCACAGGATAATACCAAACCAAATACGAATCCTAACTCAGAGCATTCTAGCGGAAGCTTTAAGTTACAACTTTGAACTCTTAACCGGAATGTCCAATATATATAAACCCACCTTTATATAGAAATACCACGGAATGTACACAACCACAAGAGTTTGGCCTTAAGGCCTTACAGTTCCTCTGAACATACATCATGTTTTACAAACCTCGGCGCGCAGGCCGGCCATACATGAGTAAAAAGAGAAAACAAAACAAAGCCATTCGCTTAGCCTTCCAGGCTAGCCGCAGCAGCAGCAGCAACAGCAGTAGGGCTTCAGCCCATCATTTACCACTTGGCTCTCCAGCACCTGCACGGGAACAATCCACCCAACCGGTGGCAAACAATGCAACGGTCAGCATTCAGCTGACCCAATTATAACAATCCTACCCCTTTCTCGGGGCATGAGCATTCTTTCCCTGCAAGCATGGCATCATCAAATAGCAACTATGTGCGCGCAGGCACATTCAAGCCATCACAACCATCGGCCACCCGGCCCGACAGTCCGTGCACTCAGGGCACATTTTCGGTGTACCGGAATACCAGGGTCAACACCACCGTCTACACGGTATTTGAGCATTCTAGTCTTTCCGGCGCGCGGGCCTAAGACTCTCATTAGGCGCTCCAACAAAACCTATACCAGGCTTCCAAGTCGGACGGACCTAACGCAGGTACGGATCAGCCACCCCCCGTTGCTCAAGTCGCCGAGCCACCTCGAATACGGAAGTATCCATGGCATTTTATAGGCGCGGGTCGGTTTCACCTTTCCTGTTCGGCAATCTGCCTTTTCATCGAGTTGCAGCCCAACGGCTCAACTACTCACAAAGTGGCAACACACGGCCACAAGAGTTGCATCCAACCCTCTTCATTTCCTGGACATCGTCCAGTACTTCCTGCCACACCAAGCAACAGGTAGGAACAAGGCATCACAAGCCATAGGCATCACAAGCCATTATCACGGAGCCTTCTCCGATATGCAAACAAGCATCACCAATCCAGATTACATCCAGATGGGCTTCACACAGCATGCCTAGAGCCGTACTCCAATTCCGGCCTCTAACAAGGGGGACTTCACATATCTACCCCAAGGGACACCACAACCCACCGCACACTCGCGGGGAAGGGTTTTCCCTATGCAATGCAGAAAAGAAGGACTTCACATGTCCAAGGAGGGAGATCGTTACCCTTGTCGATCTCTTCGGTGCCATCGAAAACTAGCCGGTGAGAAAGAACCGCAGCAGCCTTGCCTTCACAACGCCGGCTTCGGATCACGAATCGGACCACGGGAGCTCCGCCGGTGGCTTGCTCTCCTCCTCCTTCTTCTTCCACTCTCTTTCTCTCTTTCTTAAGCACACATGAAGAATGACCTTTCATCCTTATATTACGTAATAACCCAGCCAGGAAACCACCTGGACCCTTGGATCAAAAGAGAGAAAACTGAACGGCCAAGATTTTCCCAAAACTTCCCTTTTTGGCCGACACGGCCTGTGACACGCCCGTGTCACAGGCCGTGTACCCTTTAAGCGGCACACACAGCTTGAACCGACTGAACAACACGGGTCATCGACACGCCCGTGTCGAACCTGACACGCCCGTGTCGAACTTGAGACACGCCCGTATCTCCTGCTCCATCGAGCTGCAACCAGTACACGGGTCGGAACACGGCAGCTGACACGCCCGTGTCCAGCCTGACACGCCCGTGTTCCAGGCCGTGTTCAAGGCCGTGTCCGGCTCTGACTTGAATAGGCCAAATTCGCAAAATAAATCGAACACGCCCTGGGACACGCCCGTGTCCCAGGCCGTGTACACCCGACACGCCCTGGGACACGCCCGTGTCCCAGGCCGTGTAAACCAGCCTGCTCCTAAAACTCATCTTGAGTCTTTTTGGGGCCTTTTTGGGGTGTTACACTCTTCTTCTCTCTTCTTAATGAATTGCTCATAACTCTTGAGCTTTCCTAGAAGAGCTTCTGTGGATAACTCACAGACATTTCTTCCATCTTTAATCGACCAGATTCTTGAGTCCCAAGAGCTAGGCAAACAAGTCAGTATCTTGTCATTTATCTCAGTGAGAGATATGTCCTTCTCTAGTGATCTAAGCTCACTGATGATTAGGCTCAGTCTGTTGTACATGTCAGCAACTGACTCAGACTCTGCCTTTTTGAAGTTCTCATACTGGGTGATGAGGTAGGATCTCCTATCCTTTCTTTCATCTGCAGAACCTGGTACAATTTCTGAAAGTTTTTCCCAGATCTCTTTGGCAGTATTGCATTCAGCTACTTTCTGGAAAATGTCATCTGACATGGTTTGAGCCAAGATGTTCATGGCTTTAGCATCTGCTGCCTTCCACTTCTTTATGTCAGCATCAGTTCCTGAAGGAGGAGGAACAGCTGATGTACTTGTTTCTGTGGGAGGCCTTGGACAATCTGTCAACACAGAATTAAAGATGTCCTCATCAAATGAATTCATGTAAAGTTTAATCCTTGCTTTCCATAGTGCAAACTTAGAGAGATTGCACATAAGAGGTCTGGTGCTAGCAAAATCCTTGTTTTGTGCCATGAGTTTTAAAGATAAGTAAAACTAAAAGAAATAACCCTTTTGAGAGAAATGATCTTATCAGAGATCTTTTGATCCAGGTGTTAGCCTGTATGAATGATCAACCTCCCTCTGATACCAATTGAAAGTGCAGGATAAGATCAATCCTAACTCTAGAGGGGGTGAATAGAGTTATTTAAAATAGTTTTGCAAATAAAAACTTAAGTGGAGAGAAAGTTTAGATTTACTTAGTGTATGGTGCTATAGCAAATAATCAGAGTAAAAAGAAATTCACAGCACAAAGCAAAACACAAAGAAACAAGCAATCCAGACGACACAAGGAGCTATAGTGGTTCCCCAAAATCCTGGGTAGTCCACTCTTCTATCACCCTTGATAGGAATCCACTTCAAGATGAGTTGATCAGGTGTCTTGAGCACCAGAGAGTTTTGACCAGGTTCTCACAACCAAAGGAGCTGATTTTGACCAGGTTTCAGCAAAACCAAAGGTAACTTTTGAAGGGAGTTAAAACCCTGTACAGAAAGAAAAAGAAAAGGGGTGAAGTTGTCTTCTCTATCAACAAGTAGAGAGAAGCAAAGTGGATCTGTAGATGTTGTCAAAGCTCCCCCTGAGATCAAGAAGTAGTTCAGGAAGGAGAGCTCTGCACAAGGGTGACAGGTCTTCAAAGATCTGATTTGCTCCAGCAAGGGATGATCCAAGAAAGTTGGATGGTTGTGTCTGAAGCAATCAGAATTCCTGTGAGTGAGCTTTCAAAACAATATCACAGAGAGAGAGCAGCTGAAGTCCTGTATTGTTGTTCTATATATCTCTGTCTAGCTGAATGAAATAATATATCTGAGTATTCTTCTTCCTTTTTCTTTGATAGCCGTTGGCAGTCAGCATTAAATGCTTTCCTTAAATGTCCATGCCTCAAAGGAAATGTCAGGCAGACATTCCTTAGAAAATTCCTTGAGCCATGCACCAGATATGCTGTAACAGCCAATAAATCTTCAGCATTAATTGTCTGACAGAAGGAATTTGAATTCCTATTCAAAACTGACGGAAGTCTGGAAAACGTCGAGCTCATAGTAAAACGTCGATCTGAGCACGACACACGTCGGCCAGAGAGTGTTTTCTGTAAGCAGAACTGGGTTCGACGGAACGTCGAGCTGAGGTCGACTCCACGTCGAGCTGAGGTCGACTCTGCGTCGAGCTGAGATCGACTCTACGTCGAGCTGAGGTCGACTCCACGTCGAGCTGAGATCGACTCTGCATCGAGCTGAAGTCGACTACGCGTCGAGCTGAAGATTACTCTAACTAGCCTATGTGACCTTTATAACAACAAGGAGGTCACAACACAAAATCCCTATAGAAATATAGTCAACCTGATCCAAATAGTAATAGGGTGTTCCAACATCCTACCTCAGGCACTCAACTCTACCTCAGCCTTTATAAATTTAGGCTTATAACTCTGAAAGATAGGCTTTCCTACACTCAGATCCATACAGATCCTACAGTTGTTATTACAATGTTTTAAGAATTTCTTTACCTAGAGAGAGAGAGAATGGGGTAAAGTGTTCTTGACTAAATCTTGAGAGATTGGTCTTCTTTTAATCCTTGCAGCTTTGGATCTGATTCAACCTTATATAGCTTCTTCAAAACTTCTTGAAAATAGAGAACTAGGTTGAATCTCTCTTAAGCAGATGGAGGTGATCTTGAATCAGCTTCCTTCTTCTCCTTCTTCTTATTACAAAAATGATTCTGTAATCCTTACTGATCTCCAAAGATTTTTCTTCATCTCTGTGTTTTTGTGTTGTATATTTTCTGTGTGTTATTGTCTTCTTTGATAGCACTGTTCTATTTATAGAAACACAGCAGAGGTAACCGGCTGAACCGGTAGCTGACTGGAATCTGACAGTTCTGGTATCTGACAACTTTGACAGTTATGCCAGCTGTCACTTCTTAGATTTGGAAATCTTCAACTTGGTCTTCAAAACAGCAGACAGGGTCGAGACAGATCTTCTTCACAGTGTGTTGACACTTATTTCAAAATGTGTCGACATAGATTATGAATGTGTCGACACAGCTATCAGGATATCGACACATTACCTTGATGCAGTTGACAGACTTCAATCTCTGTCGACACAGCTTTTCTTCATAGTCTCGACACAGATAATGTAGAATGTGTCGACACAACTTCCTTAGTGTCGACTGATGACTACTTTTAGTCATCCTTTTTTATTTAGTTTAGCTTAATAAAGTCCTAAGTTTATTTATAGTTTTATGCATTTTAATGCATATTATGTTTTATTTCTTAATTAAAGTCTTTTCGTGTTGAGATTTAATAATCTATAGTTTTGTTATATGTTATGTTATGTCTTGTTATGTTTTATTTATGTATTTTGTTCTTATTATTTTTTTATGTTTTATGTTTTATGTTTAGTCATGTTTTGATATTTAACTAATGTTCTATTGTTGTTTTATTTGTAGGTTCAAGCCCATGGAGCAGCCCTTCACTATCATGCTACCCGAGCCCTCCTCCACATCATGCCACCCGAGCCCTACTTGCAGCTCCTTCAACCCGAGCCCATCAAAAGCAGCTCAACCAAATGCAACAATGATGCAGCCCTCCAACATGTGCAAACCCGAGCCCCACTATATTGCAGCCCACTTCTTCACTATGGAGTAGCCCGGCCACCTACCAAGTAACCCGAGCGCAATGCAAGCAGCCCTCATGTCCATACCCGAGCCCACATGGAGCAGCCCCTATAGCCCTACCCGAGCCCTCTTCAAGCCCACAAAAAATAGACAATTTACCCATGCATAGGGCCGACCACCCTCCACATTCATTCCCTCTCTTTGCCCCTTCTACACACTTCCATTCATCCCCCTTGATATTTTAATATTCCTATTAAATTGCATACAATGAACCTTCCCTCTCTCTCCATCATTAAATGCAATTCATGCACCTCTCCCACACATGCATGGTCGGCCACACTCATGCTTCCCTTCATATCCTTCTATTTTCTAGAATCTTCCCTCCTCATCTATAAAAGGAACCCCTCCCCTCCTTTTTATGAAGACCTTTTTTGTAAACAATTTTTTGTTAAGAGTTTAGAGAAAGTTGGAGTTGGAGAGAAGTGAGATGCTTGTTCTATGAGTTGTTTTCTTTTCAATATTATTGTACTAGTTTTAATTATTGTAATCCTTTTTTTTCTCTTTAATATAAGTATAGTTTTTTTTATGTTGTGTACTCTCTTTTTTATCAAGCAATGGAAATGTTTTTCTCTTATCTTATTTTGTCTTCTCTTTCAATTATGAGTAACTAATTTTACTTAGCATTCGATCGTGAGGATCCATGAAGTGAGATGAGGGTTTATTTTATTTCTTAGTTTTATTTTTGTTATTTCATGCTCGATCCTTCTTTGATTTATTTTGTGCCGACTCCGTATTTCCGGCATACGGTAGTAGGCCTTTGATCTCATTTCATAATAGTTGAGAGACTCGTTGATTTGAAAGATCACTCAAAGAAGGAAGGAGTTGCACGCAACCCTAGAGATAGGATGACGTAAATCCTCCGGATTGGAGTCAAATCCAATAGTGTGAATCACCTCGATAATGCAACTTTAGGCTTCTTTGATTTGTAAAGAGATTTCGATCAAAGCGTCTATAAGTTAGGAGACCTAATGCTTTAGCGAGATTTTGTCTTATTTTCAGATCTATCACGGTCGAGTTTGATTTGCAAACATAAAACTATGCTCTTTTCGTCTTATCTCATTTCATGGTGATTCACTAATCGGGTGCTAACTTTTTATTATAAGTTTTTCGTCTAAAAATTATCTTTAGTTTTACATTAAAAATTCTCAAAAACCATCTATCTTTCGGTAGGATAATAGTTAAAGCGTGAGTAGCAGTACTTGACAACCCCATGTTTAAATACGACCTTGATACTACAATTCGATAGGTACGCTTGCCTTTTCGAGTTGAAAGTAATTTTCACACCATGTTTTTGGCGTCGTTGTCGGGGAACTTCTTCGTCAATATTTTGAAAACGCTCTCGCTATTACTTCTGCAAAAATCAAAAAAAAATTGTATTCAAGTTTTTATTTCCATTCACTCTCTTTCGTTTTTTTTAGTGCATGACCCGCACAAATCCGTCGCTACTTGTTGATTTGGACCCAGAAATTGAATGCTCCTTTCGGAGACAACTACGATTCGGGGCTTCCACTTCTCAAACAGCGGTTGAGGATTCCTACGGGGATTGGAATTTTAATTTTAAAATGGGAGACCCTAACCCAGAAATGGCTCAGCAAAGGACCATGTCTGATTATGCTCGACCCAATCTGGAGGGGACTGAAACAAGTATTGTTCGACCTGCAATTGCGAATAATAACTTCGAGCTTAAGCCTAGCATCATACAAATGGTGCAGCAATATGTACAGTTCGACGGATTACAAGATAAAGATCTGAACTTACATATTGCCAATTTTTCTTTAATCTATGACACCTTCAAAATTAATGGTGTTTCAGACGATGCGATTAGGCTAAGACTCTTCCCCTTCTCCTTAAGGACCAAAGCCAAACAGTGGTTGAGTTCTCTTCCAAGAGGATCAATCACTACTTGGAACATTTTAACTGAAAAATTTCTGGCAAGATATCCCCCCCCCCCCCCGCCAAAACTGTTAAGCTAAGAAATGATATAACTTCGTACTCTCAAATTACTTCCGATATCCTCTATGACACATGGGAGAGGTTCAAGGAACTTTTGAGACACTGCCCCCATCATGCTCTGCCTGTATGGTTACAGGTCCAGACATTTTACAATGTACTAAATCAAGAAACTAAGCAAATGATAGATGTCGCTTCCGCTGGTTCTTTGGACCGCAAAACTCCGGAAGCCGCTCTTGAGCTTATTAAGGACATGGTGATGAACACCTATCAGCGGAATTCGTCTAAGACTCACCCATCTAAACCTGCAGGTATCTATGAAGTGGATTTGGTGTCGCAACTGGCACTGCAAGTGGAGATGTTGAACAAGAAGATTTCGGAGATGACTGCTGCCTCCGCTGCTAAGGTATTTGAAAATGTGAATGTTGCTGCTGCTGCCGAGCAGGTGGATTATATGGGGAACATACCCAGGCCTGCTCAAAATAATTCTGCCAATAATTTTTTTACTTTTTCTGATTTTTCTGCACCACCTGGTTTTAATTCTTCTTCAAACTCATATCACCCTGGATGGCGTAACCATCCAAATTTTTCTTGGAGTAATCCCGCGAATGTCGCACGTCCACCACACGATTTCACTCCACCACCACCACCACCACAACATCAAAACCAAAATTTTCAAAAACCTTCCCCTTTGGAGGAGATCCTTTCTAAATATATAAGCTCGAACGAAGCTAATATTAGAAGTCTAACTGGCTCCATGAAAAGCTTAGAAAACCAGGTCGGGCAACTTGCCAAGGCTTTTTCCGAGAGACCACCTGGAACTCTTCCCTCGAACACTGAACCTAACCCAAGGGAGCACGCAAATGCGATTTCCCTTCGGAGCGGTAAGGTTATTAACGAGCCCAGCACAAGGGAAGAGCCAAAGGTGATTGTTCCTCCTACTGCAGAAACAATTATCCCCACGAAAAATGATAAATCAACTTTTGGAAACGAAAAATCTACTTTTGATAAAGAAAAAGATATTTCTATTTTTGAAAATGAACAAGAAACATCTATTTTTGGAAAAAGAGAAAGATGGTTTTAAAAATAATGATCTCGAGATTTTAAAATAATTTCCGCCACCTCCCTACCCCCGCTAAGCTTAGGAAAGATAAGCTAGATAATCAATATCAACGCTTTCTTGAAATATTTAAACAAATTCATATTAATTTGCCGTTTCATGAAGTGATTAGCCAAATGCATAAGTATGCCAAATATCTTAAAGATTTATTAACGAACAAAAAGAAATTGGAAAATCTTTCTCACATGACGTAAAATGAAGAGTGCTCGTCGGTCATTAAAAACTCAAATCTTCCAAAAAAAATAAATGATCCGGGTAGCTTTTCAATTCCTTGTGTTTTTGGCGACTTTTTTGTAAAACATGCGTTAGCGGATCTTGGAGCGAGCATCAATTTGATGCCTTTTTCTTTATTCAAGAAGCTAGGTTTGTGCACTCTCAGCCCTACAAGAATAAGTATACAGATAGTCGATCGTTCAATTAAGTATCTGTTAGGTATCGTTCAAGATGTGCTAGTGAAGGTCGACAAATTCATCTTCCCGGTGGATTTTGTCATTCTTGATATTGAAGAAGACGTCGAGGTTCCCCTAATCCTTGGTCGTCCCTTCCTAGCCACCTCTCGTGCGGTCATCGATGTAAGTAACAGGAAACTTTTGCTTCGCGTAGGAGATGACGAGGTAACATTTTCAATAAATCAATCCATGAAAAATTCTTTAAAAAATGACGACTCATGTTTCTTCCTCGATGTTTTAAATGAAGACTCCTCTCTTTCTCTTTCAAATGTTTCTTCCAATGATTTTTCTTTCTCTTTTTCTGATTTTTCTACAAACGTTTTTGAAGACACGGTTATGTCCGCACAAGCCAACTTTGCAAATGAACAAGTGTTTAGACAAAAAAATTACGAAAATATTGTTTTTGAAAATGAGAAAGTTTTAAAGAACTCTTACGATGAACAACCCAACTTAGAACTAAAACCCCTTCCCGAACATCTCAAATATGCCTTCCTTGAACAAAATTCTAAATTGCCCGTTATAATCTCGGCTTTGCTTTCTCAATCCGAAAACGATCAATTGATCGAACTACTACAAAAACATCGCCGAGCTATAGCGTGGCAAATTTCTTATATTCCTGGCATAAGCCCCTCCTTTTGCACCCACAAAATATTTTTTGAAAATAATTCTAAGGGTGTAGTGCAACCTCAACGTCGTCTTAATCCTAATATGAAAAAGGTTTTCAAAGGCGAGGTTCTTAAGTTATTAGATGCGGGAATAATCTATCCTATTTCCGATAGTAAATGGGTAAGTCTGGTTCAGGTTGTTCCTAAGAAGGGTGGGATCACGGTAGTAACAAACGAAAATAATGATTTAATTCCAACTAGGACGGTAACGGGATGGAGGATGTGCATCGATTATCGTAAATTAAATGATGACACTCGTAAAGATCACTTCCCCCTTCCCTTTATCGATCAAATTTTAGAACGTTTATCCGGGCATAGTTTTTATTGTTTTCTAGATGGTCTTTTGAGATACTTCCAAATCCCTATCGCACCCGAGGACAAAGATAAGACAACATTCACTTGCCCTTTTGGAACCTTTGCTTACCGTAGGATGCCTTTCGGGCTATGCAACGCATCAGCTACCTTTCAGTGGTGCATGCTGGCCATTTTCGATAAATATGTAGAAAACATTATGGAAGAGTTTATGGACTACTTCTCGATTTTTGGCGACTCATTTGAGTTATGTTTAAAGAATTTAGGAAAAGTGTTAAAACGTTGTGAAGAAACAAATCTAGTTTTAAATTGGGAGAAGTGCCACTTTATGGTACGTGAAGGCTTAGTCCTTGGCCACAAAATTTTCGCTAGGGGAATTGAAGTGGACAAGGCAAAAATCGAAGTAATTGAAAAGTTACTGCCGCCTACGAATATCAAAGCGATGAGAAGTTTTTTAGGGCATGCGGGTTTTTATCGAAGATTTATTAAGGACTTTTCAAAAATTACTAAGCCTCTCACCCACCTTCTCGAGAAAGACGCTCCTTTTATGTTTGACGATTCTCGATTAGCGGCGTTCGACTTAATTAAATCCAAACTTATAAATGCTCCGATTATGATCGCCCCAGTTTGGGATTTACCTTTTGAAATTATGTGCGACGCAAGTAGTTTTGCGGTCGGTGTGGTACTAGGACAACTTAAAGCTAAGAATTTCCACCCAATCTATTACGCTAGCAAAACGCTTAATTCAGCACAAGAAAATTACACTACAACTGAAAAAGAACTCTTAGCTATCATTTTTGCCTTTCATAAATTCCGACCCTACATCACTCTTTCTAAGGTTATCATTTTTACGGATCATTCCGCTTTGAAGTACCTCCTTTCTAAACCGGATGCCAAGCCACGTCTTATTCGTTGGATCCTATTACTTCAAAAATTCAACTTGGAGATCCGGGATAAGAAAGGAGCATAAAATTTAGCGGCTGATCATCTTTCACGCCGAGAAAATCCTGAAATTGATATTTTTGATGAAAATTTGCTTATTGATTCTTTTCCGGATGAGAAAATTCTAAACGTTTCTTCTTCTACCACCTGGTTTACCGATTTGGCCAATTATCTGGTGGCCCACGTCCTCCCAAAAGAATACTCCTCTCAGCAAAAGAAGAAATTCTTTTCTGAGTTGAAGTATTATTTTTGGGAGGATCCATTTCTATTTCGCATTTGTGCGAATCAGGTGGTAAGAAGATGTGTCTCTCAGGAAGAAGGTCAACAAATTTTAAAACATGTTCATGAAGGTCCGACTGGCGGGCACTTTCAAGCAAACCGCACCGCACACAAAGTACTTAGTGCTTGCTTCTATTGGCCAAGCATATTTAAAGATGCACAAATCTTTGTGGGCGGGTGCGATCGGTGCCAGCGGACGGGAAACATCTCTAATAAAAATGAAATGGAACAAAATTATTTTCTCGAATGCGAAGTTTTTGATTTGCGGGGCATAACTTTGTCGGCCCATTTCCCTCAAGTTTAGGAAATAAATACATTTTAGTCGCCGTAGATTACGTCTCTATGTGGGCAGAGGCCCAAGCTTTACCAAGTAATGACGCTCGCGTAGTCATAAATTTCTTTAAAAAATTATTTTCTCGTTTTGGTTTTCCTCGAGCGATCGTTAGTGATAGGGGAGCCATTTTGTAATGCCCAACTAGCTAAGTTTTTAACTAAATATGGCGTTACGCATAAATTATCCACCGCTTATCACCCCCAAACTAACGGTCAGGTCAAGGTAGTCAATCGGGAACTAAAAAGAATTTTGGAAAAAACTGTTTCTACTTCTCGTAAAGATTGGTCCCTAAAATTAGACGATGCCCTTTGCGCCTATCGGATAGCGTACAAGACAGCCATCGGTTGTACTCCTTTTCGATTGGTCTATGGAAAATCGTGTCATCTTCCAGTAGAAGTAGAACACCGAGCATATTGGGTGATAAAATTTATTAATTTCGATCCACACTCAGTCGGCAAGCATAGGAAAAATCAATTGAATGAACTCGATGAATGGAGAGCGTATGCTTACGAAAATAAAAAAATTTATAAAGAACGCACGAAACTTTATCACGGAAACGGTTTTCTAGATTTATCATTTTAACATAGCTTAGTTTTACTAATTTCTAGTTCTTAAATATAGGCATCTATTTTCTCATTTTAAGTTAGCAATTTGTAGTTATGTCTTTTTATTCGATTAGTTACGTACGAATGGTTGCTAGGTAATATTAGCTCTTTTTATTTGTGGGGTAGTCTTTCTTGGTGTCTAGAACTTGTCCCTAGCTACTCTCGAAACATTTGCGCCGCTTTTACGTACTTTAGAAATGATTTAGGCCACACTGTGACCCGTTTGAGCTTTTCTTGCCCACCAAAAAAATTTACCATTACAAAACAATTTTGGGCATTTTCCATGTTTTCTTTTTGATTTAGCTCCACCTTTATTTCATTATTTTTCACCAAAGCCAAAATGCCTTTCCTATTTTTCACACTAAAACTTTGAGCTTAAAACTCATTTTTTGTGAAGGGGTATTATCTTTGAAATGAAAAGGAAAATTTAAAGCCTATTTTTGGAGCTCTCTTTTATGAAAAAAAATATGTTATTATCAAAATGTTATCAATCAAAAAAAGAAGAAAAAAAGTAGTTTGTTTTGGCCAATATATTCAAAAGAAAAAAATTCATGGTCTTATGTTTACTTTAAGTATTTCCTATTTCAATGTTTAAGCTCACCTTGGTTTAGTGTTTAATCCCTCATGTTTATCCTTGCTTTCATTTCCTAATCATTTACCTAAACCAAGTTTTAACGCCTATTAGAAGTCCTATTAATCTTTAGAACGTAAATTCGCGTAGTGGAGAAAGTGTGAACGGACAAGCCTATGGCCACCATCATTGATGGATTTCTTTGGAGGTTATCTTGTGGTGATTTAGGGTTAATCGTTATTCTAGCAACCTTGTAGTTCGTCAATGCGCCGTTTATTTAGAACTTCTACTTTTGTTTTTCTTATTTTCATTAATTTAGGATGCCTTATTTTAGGGATTTAGAAATGTGTTACTCTTCTTTATGTTCTAATGATAATTTTAGGTCTCCACTTTCAAATTTTCTATTGTGCACTTCTCACCCCACTAGTTGTTAACATGAACATTAGATAGTTTAATTTTCCATGTTTTGTTTTTCTTAATTATGCAACCTAAATCTACTTTGTTTTTTTTCCTAGTTCTTTAATTTTCATTTGCTTGAGGGCAAGCAAATACTCTAGCATGAGGGAATTTGATAACTACTTTTAGTCATCCTTTTTTATTTAGTTTAGCTTAATAAAGTCCTAAGTTTATTTATAGTTTTATGCATTTTTATGCATATTATGTTTTATTTCTTAATTAAAGTCTTTTCGTGTTGAGATTTAATAATCTATAGTTTTGTTATATGTTATGTTATGTCTTGTTATGTTTTATTTATGTATTTTGTTCTTATTATTTTTTTATGTTTTATGTTTTATGTTTAGTCATGTTTTAATATTTAACTAATGTTCTATTGTTGTTTTATTTGTAGGTTCAATCCCATGGAGCAGCCCTTCACTATCATGCTACCCGAGCCCTCCTCCACATCATGCCACCCGAGCCCTACAAGCAGCCCCTTAAACCCGAGCCCATCAAAAGCAACTCAACCAAATGCAACAATGATGCAGCCCTCCAACATGTGCAAACCCGAGCCCCACTATATTGCAGCCTACTTCTTCACTATGGAGCAGCTCGGCCACCTACCAAGCAACCCAAGCCCAATGCAAGCAGCCCTCATGTCCATACCCGAGCCCACATGGAGAAGCCCCTATAGCCCTACCTGAGCCCTCTTCAAGCCCACAAAAAATAGCCCATTTACCCATGCATAGGGTCGGCAACCCTCCACATTCATTCCCTCTCTTTGCCCCTTCTACACACTTCCATTCATCCCCCTTGATATTTTAATATTCCTATTAAATTGCATACAATGAACCCTCCCTCTCTCTCCATCATTAAATGTAATTCATGCACCTCTCCCACACATGCATGGCCGGCCACACTTATGCCTCCCTTCATATCCTTCTATTTTCTAGAATCATCCTTCCTCATCTATAAAAGGAACCCCTCCCCTCCTTGTTATGAAGACCTTTTTTGTAAGCAATTTTATGTTAAGATTTTAGAGAAAGTTGGAGTTGGAGAGAAGTGAGGTGCTTGTTCTATGAGTTGTTTTCTTTTCAATATTGTTGTACTAGTTTTAATTATTGTAATCCTTTTTTCTCTTTAATATAAGTATAGTTTTTTTTATATTGTGTACTCTCTTTTTTATCAAGCAATGAAAATGTTTTTCTCTTATCTTATTTTGTCTTTTCTTTCAATTATGAGTAACTAATTTTACTTAGCATTCGATCATGAGGATCCATGAAGTGAGATGAGGGTTTATTTTATTTCTTAGTTTTATTTTTGTTATTTCATGCTCGATCCTTCTTTGATTTATTTTGTGCCGACTCCGTATTTCCGGCATACGGTAGTAGGCCTTTGATCTCATTTCATAATAGTCGAGAGACTCGTTGATTTGAAAGATCACTCAAAGAAGGAAGGAGTTGCACGCAACCCTAGAGATAGGATGACGTAAATCCTCCGGATTGGAGTCAAATCCAATAGTGCGGATTGTAAGATCCCCCCCCCCTCTCCGGGGCTAACCCGGATCTTATTCCCAGAACCTCCGTCATACGGTGACACTAACACACGGGTTAGTCGACATCGCAAGTCGCCGATTCTGCCGACTAGTACGATCATAAACATGTCGGCCAATATGAGAAATAGAAGTATAAAATAGAGTAAATATCACAATCCACAGCCACAGTACTAATCATATATATATATCAAATGAAAAGTACATGAATATAGTCCAAAATGAGTATGAAAATGAAAGTGACTAAGGGCTTATGCCCAGTACATCAATATCAAATCACTCTCTCTCTCAATCTAACAGTAGCAGAATCTATCATCTCAACTCATCTCACCTGAGGACGTGCTCCAGTAGTGGTAGTAGGTGGTATCAGTATCTGCTCCTCAAGTCCTGGCTTCTCGACGTGCTGCTCCATCTCCTCGTGCTCCTAAAATGATATGATCCCCGACCATTAGTCAAAAAGACTAAGTCGTTTCCTCCGCACCTCACCCCGCAGCTCCTAGGCATCGAGCGGGAGGACGAAGCGGAAGATAACAAGGGGTAACAAAAGTGGAAGCAGGTGACAAGAGCTAACTAGCAGTTGTAATAGGTATTAACATTCTACTCTAGCAGTTCCAAGTATATAGTACAGGTAAGTAAAGAGCAGTACTAGTAAAAGAAATGAACTGGAAGTAAGAGCAGAAAACAAAGTAAGCTGAAATGTAAAGCTATCTATCATCACATACATACCTTAACTTATAAAAATGCCCATACAAATTTATAAGTTAAGGTTTCCAGGAATTGTAACTTATCATATAAAAGAGCCCATACTAATTTATATGATAAGGATCTATGAAGCGTATGCCATAATATGAATGAATGTTATGATGCAATTTATGTAGCAGGCAAGTGCAACTCACACACAATGAATCTGTGATCACAGACCTTTAGTTCCCACTTTTCAAGAGCTAGCATCACTCTCAGGTACCGCCGTTGTGGTTACGACAGTAGCGGAACGGGCGCTTCTGCTTTCTAGGCGGGTATACACACTACCAGGCCATGACCTCTCCTGTACGCCTCTGTACACCGACAAGTGCACTCTAGATTCTCTGCGTACTAATTGCTAGCTACCTGCTAGTCTTTTAGGTCGGGTGCATGTCTTAGGGGATTGTCTGTCTGACCGCAGTATTAAACAACATACTGGCCCTTCCACCCGTACACCTCACCCGAGTAATCGTACTGCCATCGGTGTGACGATTGGCCCAGTACCGCATGACCCGCCACTAATTTATGCACATACAAGTATTTCATCTCGAGTCTCCAGCTCACAGGACCAACCTGTCCTGATTCCTCCAACCCTGCCCGGGTGAGCAAGTAGTCAACGAACTCCAAGTCCCTCCAACCCGGCACGAGTGAGCATATAGCCATACTAATTCCTTTCAATCCGGCACGGGTGAGCAAGTAGTCAATAGACTCCAAGTCCCTCCAACCCGGTACCGTGATAACACGAGTACAGCTTACCTAGCCTATTAGGCTACTCTTGCCTACCGGTTATTATACTTAGTGAATTAGGGTTAATCCCAGGACTGCCCAAGGTATGCCCATTGAAGGGGTCTCGAAGGCACTAGGAACTAAGATGGGATGACAAGCCCAAAGTTCCCTTTCATAAGGATAATTACTTGTAGTTGATGTCTACCCATGATCCACAACCAACTCTCATTGTTACTTTAGAACTATCCTAATGACTTAAGGTATTATTATCGGAAGGGCGACGGTCTTCCGCCGGCCTCCGCTCTAGTGGTTACCCAAGACTTGCACTTTTACTCTCGTCACTAAGGCGACACTAACCACCAGGGTTATATATCCAATCATGTTCCCTAGCTTAATTATCGATCTATCTCCCGGTGGCCCTAAGGCATAACCTACCTTTACTATGCGCAGCCCATGACCTAACTCCACCCCGGAATCCAACATCTAATTCCTTGGCCCATATGTCTCAAATTATTTATCCAAGGGTGGTATGGACCTATATGATGACCATGATGATTTTCATAATTTTCCCAATTATTTTTACCATTAAATTAATTTCTTCAAATAACTCTTCAAGTCATTTAACACATGGAGTATATCATATCATAATCCTACTGATGTGAGAAATTTTTCTGACCTACAACATAATGAAATATCACTCTCTTCCAAGATTTATAATTTTCCTTTAAGTATTTCTATTTATTCCTTAATTAATACAAAATCACCAAAATTATCATTTTACAAAGGAAGTATAAGGCATTCAATTACAAAAATTCTATGAAAATTAACATATAATATAAGATATTAATTTAAGACTAAGGGCAGAGTTTCATCAACCACTATAGTGTAATGGCCTAACAAATCCCATTCTTAAATATTTACCCAAATGCCATTATGTTAATTTAAAGTTATCAGTACATCCATAAATTCTGAGATAATTATGCAAGACTAATAATACAATTATATAGCACTAGAAATATTTCCAAATTTTTTTGATATGTATTACCATCAATTCATGAATAAATGCAATAAGGGTAAAATGGTCATTTCAAGTTATTTTACTCCAGAAGTTCTCAAACAGAAAGATCAATTTTTCCTAAGTCAAATATAACCTTCTTTTTAACTTGGCGAAGTTTGAGGATTTTTTCTTGAGGAAAACCTATTTTCCCAATTTATTTTAAAAAGGAGCTATATTTTAAAAAATTCCAATTAATGGGATTTTTGATCCCAAAAATCCCATAATTAATTTGAGGGGTTAAATTTATCCTAATGATCCTCTAGAATCACTTCCATGATTTTTAGATGCCTCAGTTAGGCTGAATACACAATATTTCAAATATTGTTATTTGCACCCCAAGACTATAACTAGCCAACACATGCAAGTGGATTAACCAACATGCAGTGATCCAAATGTGCTGAAATTTTTATCATGCCCCAATGATGTCCCCAAGGAACTACCACCAAAATTTAGAGCCATTTGGAGGTATATAACTCCAATTATTTCATTTATTTAGTTTTTGATATTATGAAAAAAACTATAGGCAAAGTTGTCCCAAAAATTCTCAATTTTTGGCAGGGGCTATATATGCCCAAATAAGCCACATGCCCAAAATTTTAGGCCATGTGGACTTCTGGTTTGGCATGGGCTTAGGTTTTAGTTTCTGCCCTAGCCTATGACTAGTCCTAGGAACAATGCCCTACAGGCCAGACCACTGGACCAAAATTAATGATCAAGGTGTCAAATTAAAGCTAACAGATAGGGATACATTTTTCATTCAGGGGTCAAGTTATGTTGATGCCTCTAAGTACCCTAAAATTGACATGCAAAGTGACTGTAAACATGTAACAGAAATTTACATTCATTGTCATTAATATAATAACATTTATATATAATAGCACGAATCTTAAAGACAAATGGCCGACATCCAGTCATCGTCCCCAATCACTGGACGGCTGAGATCAAACCATCATGGGCCACCTTTGCTGGCTATTTCCGGCCAGCTGAGCCACCACCACCGCCGACGGATGTCGCCACCACCTTCACTGAGGTGGGGGCTTGCGTTTCCCGGCAGTGAGGCCGCCGGAGTTGGCTCCTCCGGCGAACTCGAGCAAGAAGAAAAGTCCCGGAAATTCTCACTTTGCTCTCATGGCATCGGGCTCAATTGAGCCCGATATCTCCCCTATTCGATCTAGATATCTAGTACAGGTAGAGGGGCGGCGAAACGAACCTGAATGGAGGCTTGGCGGCGAGCTTGGCGGCGGTTTGGCATGGCGGTGGTGCGCCGGCGAGCTCCTGCTCAAAAACTCGATTCTCCACCATTTTCCTTGCTCCAGCACTCGATTTCAATTCCTTTTCTCTCTCTGAAGCTGATGGAGGGGTTAATTGGGGCTGGGGTGGGTATATGGGGAGATACAACCAAGGTGAGCTCGGGCTCAGCCTTGGTTGCTCCGCCCATGGCTGGCAAGTGGTCCTCCTGCTTCTAAACCTCTCTGGAATTGCTTGGACAGTCAGCCAGCAGCTTTTGGGCAGAAAGAGCCAAGGCCAAGTGGCCTCCATCCCATAAATCCTCCTCTCTCCTCCTTTAGGTGAATTCCCCATAATGCCCCCTTGCATGCACTCTCTCCTCATTTTGGGGGTTAGGGGATGTCCTTGTCCACTTGGGCTGGTCATGGGCCAAGTTTGGTGGGCTTGGCCCAAGGGAAATGACTTGGGCTCCTATTTTCATCTTTTAGGTCAAATTGTTGACTTTGTTGACTTGGAGAGTTGACTTGGTCAACCTGATGAGTAGGCTGACCCCACTTGATTGTCATGAGCCCAATGACACCACCCAACTTGGGTTGGGTCAAGGGGGTGCCCTACTTAGGCTAATTGGGCCTATGAGTGTGGGTTTGACCAAATTAGGCCTAAGGTTGACTTTGGTCAACTGGGGTCAAAGTGTTGACCTAGTGACATGCCCTAGGGTACACTTAGATTTTTTTAGGGTTAGGGCAATGTGGTGGGGTCATGGTGTGTCTAGGGTCCTTATTTAGGCTAGTTTGACCTAGCTTGACTTGGTCCTATAGTGGGCCCCACATGGCTACAACCCACTACCTAGGGTCAAACCTAGCTAATTTCCCTAAAACTCACCCCATGCCTAACCCAATCTAAGTTAAGGGGTCTAGAAGTAACATGGGATGTTGATCACCTCGATAATGCAACTTTAGGCTTCTTTGATTTGTAAAGAAATTTCGATCAAAGCGTCTATAAGTTAGGAGACCTAATGCTCTAGCGAGATTTTGTCTTATTTTCGGATCCGTCGTGGTCGAGTTTGATTTGCAAAGATAAAACTATGCTCTTTTTGTCTTATCTCATTTCATGGTGATTCACTGATCGGGTGCTAACTTTTTATTATAAGTTTTTCGTCTAAAAATTATCTTTAGTTTTACATTAAAAATTCTCAAAAACCATCCATCTTTCTGTAGGATAATAGTTAAAGCGTGAGTAGCAGTACTTGACAACCTCGTGTTTAAATACGAACTTAGTACTACAATTCGATAGGTACACTTGCCTTTTCGAGTTGAAAGTAATTTTCACACCATCGACACAGCTTTTCTTCAAAACAGTTGTCAACCCAAGTCCTGGGTGTTGACATATCAGCTTCAGCTTACTGTCAGCACTACTAGTCATTGTGTGTCGACACTAGTCCTGAGTGTCGACACAGTTGATCTTCAACTCAGCATTCAGGATATCGACTGAGATCATTTAAGTCGACACAGCTTGTGTTGTCTGATATCTGTGTGTCGACACAAGTCCTGTGTGTCGTCACAGCTGGTGTAGACTAAACTTCTGTGTGTTGACACAAGTCATGTGTGTCAACATAGTTTTGCTCTTGTTCTCGACACAGCTTCTTAAAAGGGCCAACACTGACTGAGTGTCTCGAGGCTTTTATACTTATACAAATTCCTGCATTACTTAGCCTGCATAAATAAACTTAAACAGACATCAAATACAAGATGATGCATGTCATTGATTTAAGTGAGGCTTCTCCAAATCTGGTACAATTACCAATGTACCCAACACCTTGAGCTACTAGCCTTGCCTTGTTCCTTATGATAGTGCCATGTGCATCAAGTTTATTTCTGAATACTCACTTAGTTCCAATGACTGGGTAGTCTTTGGGTCTTGGAACTAAGTCCCAAACTCTATATTTCTCAAATTGGTTGAGCTCCTCTTGCATTGACATAATCCAAAGTGGATCTTGCTCTGTATCTTTTATTGATTGGGGCTCAATTTGAGATATGAAGCAAGCATGCATCAAGTCTTGGTTGAGTTGATTCCTTGTCTGCACACCTACTGATATGGCTCCTATTACTTGAGATATAGGATGATCTCTAAGTATAACAAAATCAGTTGGTGGAGTTGGTTCAGCAACAGCTTGTGGAGTTAATTCCTCTGGTAGAATTAAGTTAGTTGTTGTTGGCTCTCCATTAAATTCAGTATCTTCATCATCACTTTCTTCAGCAATATGTGGATAAGGATGTGTAACAGCCTCATTGGTGAGGGTCAACTCATCCAACTTCTCACACATGTTAGGTACCTACAAGGTTTCACTGGTAAAAGTTATCTTCTCCTTATAAAACATGTTAGTCTCATCAAAAGAAATGTGAATAGACTCTTCCATTTTCATGGTTACTTTATTATATACCCTATAAGCCTTGCTTACTTGGGAATATCCAAGAAAAATTCCAACTTCAGCTTTGGCTTCAAACTTTATAATGTATTTCTTGTTATTGTTATGGATGTAACAGACACAACCAAATACTCTAAAATAGTCTACTTTGGGTTTCTTCCCTTTGAGTAGTTCATAGGGGGTCTTGCCCTTAAGTTTGTGTATCAAACTCATGTTCAGGGCATAGTTTGCTATGCTCACAGCCTCTGCCCAAAAGGATAGGGGCAGGTGAGCATCTGCAATTAATGTGTCTATAGCTTCAATGAGTATTTTTTTCCTTTCAGCTACCCCATTTTGTTAAGGAGTTCTAGGAGCAGAGAAACAATGTCTGATACCTTCCTTCTCACAGAACTCTTGCATAAGAAGAGACTCAAACTCAGTATCATGATCACTTCTGATAAATATAACTGGAGTAGAGTACTCAATTTGTATGCTCTTGAGAAAATCTGTAAGAACCTTGAAGTATCTGACTTGTTTCTCAAGAAGAATACCCAAGTGAATCTTGAGAAGTCATCAATAATTATTAAGGTATAAGACTTCCCTCCTAGGATTTGTATAGCAATGGGTCCAAAAAGATCCATGTGGAGCAAATACAAAATCATAGGTGAATCACTCTTGTTAAGTGACTTGAAACTATTTTTAGTTTGCTTGCCTAACTGAGAAGCCCTGCAAAGGCTTTCCTTCTTGTAGGGGTAAGAAGGCAATCCTCTAACAAGGTTGTCTTTTGATAACCTAGCAATGTTTTTTAAGTTAACATGTCCTAATATCCTATGCCAAAGTTCATTGTAGTTACTGGATTGGTTAAACAAACAAATTTCTGTTTTAACTGATTTGAAATTAACTATGTAGATATTTACTACTCTAGAGCCAGTTAAAACAGTTATATTGTCAGCAGAAGAAATAATGCAAGAGGATTTATCAAATGATACCTGAAACCCTTCATCACAGAGTTGACTAATAGAAATTAGGTTGTGTTTTAATCCACTTACATAAGCTACTTTCTTGAATGTGACCACTCCAATCTTTACATCTCCATAGCCTTTAGTCTAGCCACAGTTGGAGTCGCCAAAAATAACTTTGGGACCTAGCTTGGAATTGTAGTTGGATAGATTATCCTTGCTGCTAGTAATATGTTTTGAACAACCACTATCCATATACCATTGTTCCTCTGTGGTAGGATAGTCTTTCACCTGCACAAAAACAGATTAGATATTCTTGACCCATATTACCTTGGGTCCTTGTTGATTTACATAACTAAAGCTGGTAATATATGAATATTCAGGTTGACTTTTGTAACCTAAAGGATGTATTTTCTTAGTGGAATTATCCACTGGTTAAAAGGATAAATGTTCTGTCTAGGTTGATTAAAAATCTTATTGGAATTAAAATTTTTGTTATGATAAACTGGAGTCGACGAATTCTGGTACGTTCGTCGATCTGAGGTCGACGAATGGGGATGATTTCGTCGAACTCCACTCAGAGAATGAAAGTATTCATTTTCTGGGCCCCAATTTTGTCAATCTCTGGTCGACGAACAATACTGGTTTCGTCGATCGCAGTTCAGAGAATATTTATAATAGAAGTTTGCGTTCGGAGTTCGTCGACTTGAGCTCGACGAACTGTACACATTTCGTCGATCTAAGCTCGATGAAATCAACTGAACTTTGTTATTGTTAAGAATTTTCTTATTCTTTCTTCTTTTCTTATTATTTTGTTTTAATACAATTTGTTTGTCTTGATTATCTTCTATTTTCTCTTTACCCTTTTCAGAAACAAATTTTATGGGGGTGTATAAAATGTTTTTCTGAATAAGTGGGGGTTGGCTTGATGAAGCACCTAAGCCCAGCTTGCTATTAAGTCTGGAATTCACTGTTCTTGTGATGTTCATCAACTTGATGCTTCTCTCATTCAAGGATTCTTCAAGTTGCCTAGCCTCAAATAATTCAGTTAGTAATTTAATGATGTGTTCATTAGCTAAGGTGATTTCATCCTTTAATTTATTGTTTTCTGACAGCAGATTTTCTTGTTCATTTACTTTCTCTCTAAGTTGTTTAATTTCTTTTGCAGAGTTAATTAAATCAAGACATAAAGATTTAAATTCAATTTTAAATTCTTCTGAATCAAAATCAAAAGAAGATAATACCTGATCCTCTTCATATAGAGGTTCTTCAGTGTCTGATTGGTCAGCTTCATAATGGGTGCTTGATGCATCAATATCCATCAAGCATATCTCCTTGGCCTTCTCTTCCTCTTCATCTTCACTGGAGCTGTAAGATGAAGATTCTTCTTCAGTGTCACTCCAGGTTTCAGCAATGAAACCTTTATCCTTCCTTTTGTGCTTGCTGGAGGAGGGCTTGTTATAATGTTGTTTCCTGGTTTCCTTTTCTCTTCTCTTATCTTTCTTTTGAGTCTCTGGACACTCTGAAATAAAGTGTTTAGGCTTCCTGCAACCAAAACAAACTACTTCTTTAGTTGGTGTTTTGTCATACCTGGGTTGGTCATCTTTCCTTGATGACTTTCTTCTGAAGTCCTTCTTGCCCATTTTGTAAAATCTCTTGGCTAAGAGACTTAGGAATTCTTCATTGACAGTTGGGGCTTCTGAATATTCAATAGCTTTGAATGTTATATTTTGCTCCTTTCTCTCAGATGAAGGAGTCTTCTGTTCTGCAACTTCTCTTGACTTAATCAGTTGCTCATAGGATTTGAGCTTTCCTAATAGAGATTCAGTGAAAATCTCATTAAGGCTTCTGGCTTCCTTGATAGGCCAGATTCTAGAATCCCATGAGCTAGGGAAGCACATGAGGATTTTATCATTCACTTCTGTAAGAGTGATGTCCTTGTCCAATGTCTTCAGCTCATTGATTATTGAGCTTAATCTATTGTACATATCACCAACAGTCTCTGACGCATCCTTCTTGAAGTTCTCATACTGAGAGATGAGGTTGGATCTTCGATCCTTTCTCTCATCAGCAGAACCAGTTACCATCTGGTTAAGAGAATCCCAAATAGCCTTGGCTGATGTGCATTCAGCCACCTTCTGGAAGATGTCATCAGACATAGTCTGAGCTAGAATATTCATGGCCATTGCATCAGCAATTTTGGCCTTTTTTGAGCATCTGTCCACTGAGGTGGTGGAACACCATGTGTGCTTGATGTTGAGGTGGATGTAGTCACTAGAGCAGGAGGTCCTGTCAAAATGGAATTAAAAATATCCTCATCAATAGAGTTCATATAAAGTTTAATTCTTGCCTTCCAGATGGCAAACTTATTTAAGTTGCACACTAGAGGTCTGGTGCTTGCATAATCCTTGTTCTGTGTCATGTTATAAGAAATAAGCTAGAGAAATTTAGATATAAGAAGGATCTATTTGTTCAAGTGTTACCTTATTCAACCAAGAGAACAGCCCTCTGATACCAATTGAAAGGAGGGGTTAGATCTGACTTACTCTAGAGGAGGGGTGAATAGAGTATTTAAAAATTCTTGGTAGTTTTTAAACTTTTATATATTAGAGTGAAAATAAGTGATACTAAATATAATAATAGAAGGAAAGACAAGTTAAGTTATTCTAACTATCACAGCCACAGCAAGAACAAAAACATAAAATGAGCAACAAGACAACACAAGAAGATTTTATAATGGTTCCCCTAAACTTGGGTACATCCACTCTTCTACCACCCTAGTAGGAATCCACTAGCAGGTTTTGATCAGGTGTCTGCCACCACAATATCTATTTACAGGGAGATATTGCAACCCTTTAGGCTTTTGATCAGGTACCCAAAAACCAACCCAAGTCTTTTGATCAGGAGACTTGATAACCAAGAGCTAACTTTTGAAGGGAGTTAAAATCCTTTTACAAGAGGTGAGAGGAGGTGATGGTATCTTCTCTTTCTCTAATCAACAGAGAAGACTAGTGGATCTTTGATGTTAACAAAGCTCCCCCTGAGATGTTGATGGTTCAGGAAGACTGGAGCTTTGCTTCAGGGTATAGGTCTTCAACCTTGTCTGAAAGCAGTCCTGGAACTTTTCTGACTGAATAGATCTTTGTTGTCATAAATATTCCTAGAAGTGAAGCTTGAAGAAGACTCTTGATTGTGATGATTGTTCTTCTCCTGTCTTCAGACTTGACGAGGTGAAACACGGGAATTTTCTGCACTGTGAGAGAGAGAGTTCTGAAAGATTAGTCTATCTCAGTGTTGTATATTTTTCTCTGTGAGTTCTGGTGGTTCCTTCTGTGTATTTTTTCTGAAAGACAAAAATCTCTTTTTATATTCTCAGTCAATAATTTCTCCTTTGAAATTTGAGTTACTGTCTTAATTGCTGGCTGATCTGGAGAATACAAACGGCTAGAATATATCATAAATGAGTTTCCCCAACTGTCTCTTAATAAAATAAGCAAGTAAATATCCTGATGAATGTCATAATTAATGCTGCCAATAACGTCTATATTCAGAGGAATATAAGCATTAATTACTCAGGAATAATATTGCTATTAATATAGAAATAAAGGAACAGAAGGAAGAAAACTTCTCATTCTGGAACTGGACAGATATCGTCGATCACCGATTAGAATTCGTCGACCTAAGATCCAAGATAGTCGACCTAAGAATTCCAGTTCGTCGACCTGAGCTCTGCGAACTGCATACTGAGAATGAATTGCCAAATATGTACTGAGATCGTCGAGCTGATAACCTATCTGAAGAAAACTGATCGTTGACCTGAGCTCGAATATCGTCGAGCTCAGCTCAGAGAAATAACTCTGAGTTTGTCGATCTGAGATCGATGATCGTCGAGCTGAGTTCGAAGAACTTCGAACTGATCAAACTATTATCTAAAATCTTCTAAGTCTGAGTCTTCTTGAGGTCCTCTACTGGCTGGTACAAGAAGGTTGAACTTAATGACTTAGCCTACACTCTAGGACTACTAGACTTGACCCTAGCTATACAAGGTGGGTCAGACTCAGCCTAAATTAGTGAACCTAGCCCAAATCCAATTAGGGATCCAACAAAGTATAATTCCACAAGAGGAATTGAATTCAAATGATTTTGTTGAACTAACTCCACCAACTGAGTTTGTCACACTTAGATATCACCTTACATCTCAAGTGATTGGAGACATATCAGCTGGTGTGTAGACAAGGAATCAACTCAACCAAGACTTGATGCATGTCTGCTTCATATCTCAAATTGAGCCACAATCCATCAAAGATGTTGAGCAAGATCCACACTGGATTATTGCAATGCAAGAGGAGCTCAACCAATTTGAGAGATGCAGAGTTTGGGATTTAGTTCTAAGACCCAAGAACAATCCAGTTATTGGAACCAAATGGGTCTTCAGGAAGAAATTGGATGCTCAAGGAATTATTATCAGGAATAAGGCAAGGCTAGTTTCACAAGGCTATAGATAAGAGGAAGGCATTGACTATGATCAAACTTTTACTCTTGTTGTAAGGTTGAAAGCAATTAGAATTTTCCTTGCTTATGCTGCTTACAAAAAGTTTAAAGTATATCAGATGGATGTCAAAAGTACCTTTCTAAATGGTGAACTTAAAGAATAAGTGTATGTTGAACAACCACCAGGTTTTATCTCTTCAACTCATCCTTCTTATGTTTTTAGATTGCATAAAGCTCTCTATGGTTTAAAGCAAGCTCCAAGATCTTGGTATGAAACCTTAGCTAGCTTTCTTTTAGAGCATAAATTTTCTATAGGCATAGTAGATAAGACTTTATTTATTAGACATCATCATGATAAAATCTTGTTAGTTCAAGTTGTTGGTACCCTAGTTTTGATTTGAGTTTAGTCCTCTCCTTTGTGCCCCTTGACCCAAGAAATACTTATGGTCAATGGTTAGGAGTCTAGCTGTAGAGTCCTCACTTTTCCAGATTGAGAATTTGGTTAAGTAGGTTTTTCGTTCGACGATAGTCGAACGCCGCTCGACTATCGTCTATCGGCTGATCGACGATCGTCTATCAGTTGGTCGACGCTTTGTCTACGTTGATAGTTCGACTATCTGTTGATAGTTCGACTATCTGTTTTCCGTTGATAGTTCGACTATCTGTTGATAGTTCGACTATCTGTTTTGCATTGATAGTTCGACAATCTGTTGATAGTTCGACTATCTGTTTTGCGTTGATAGTTCGACTATCTGTTGATAGTTCGACTATCTGCTTGGCGAGGTAGTTCGACTATCTGTTCTGATAGGTCGACTATCTGATAGTTCGACTATCTATTGATAGATCGACTATCTGTTCCGCCTTGATAGTTCGACTATCTGTTGATAGATCGACTATCTGTTTCGTCTTGATAGTTCGACTATCTGTTGATAGTTCGACTATCTGTTGCCTTTGATAGTTCGACTATCTGTCCGGATAATTCGACTATCTAATAGTTCGACTATCTGCTGATAGATCGACTATCTGGTTGTTTTTGATAGTTCGACTATCTTTTGATAGATCGACTATCTATTTTCTGAGGTAGGTCGACTATCTGCTTGATAGGTCGACTATCTCTGTGCGCTTGATAGTTCGACTATCTGTCCTAGATAGATCGACTATCTGATAGTTCGACTATCTGTTCTGATAGTTCGACTATCTGCCGGGGTAGTTCGACTATCCTCTTCGATAGGTCGACTATCTGGATCGTTCGACTATCTGCCCGATAGTTCGATGATCTCCGTGCGTCGTTCGACGATCTTCGAGGGTCGTTCGACGTTTTATGTCTGCCTTTGTATTTTGTATTTATTTATTATATTTAATTAATTAATACATTTTCTGGCACAGTATTTTAAGCTGTATGATAAAATTACCAGGCAATATTTGCTCCATCTCTTTTGCCTGAGTCAAATCTTTTTAAGATAAAGTTGTTTGTCTTATTAGCTGTCATTTTAATTTACTTAATCTATTGTCAGCCCTTTATAGCCGTTAGACTGAAAAGTCTTCTTTTACTATAAAGAGATTATTTCTGATGTGACTTTATTTAGTCCTTCTGTTATTTGATTTAAGTCTGCAGCTTCTTAGAAAGAGGTTTATTTCTTTTATAGAATGTTTTGCTGCAGAGATATTTCTGTCTTCTTGATATTTACAGCCCAGGTCCCAAGGCTCAGAAGAAGACAAATAATTCAAATGGAAGAGAGCCGTTGCTTGCTGATGATTATAAAAAGGACCCTTTGAAGAATGATTCAAGCTAGCTAATAGCTAACCAGTGTTACACATATTCTCAAGCACTCAAGCCTTCAGTTCAAGCTTCCTGCTCTCAGTAATCTCCATCTAACTGAGAAGTGTTAAGATCTTCATCTCTTCTTCACCTGAGTTCTCCTGCTTTCAGGAAGTTCAACTCAGAGTTCCTTTGAAGAAGAAGAAGAAGAAGATAGCTGCTTGAAGATATTTGATTTTATTATTTACTTTCTTCCTGTAGCTTTTCCTTCAGAACTTTTTGAAGAGTTTTCTGCACTGAAGCAAGACTTCACCTGGACATCTTTGAGCCAGGGGGAGCCTTGATTCTTTAGAGCATTCTAGCTCAGTGCAAGCTTTTGTGCTTCTCTAATCTATTGTAAAATAGAGAAGACATCTTAACCTTCTTCCCCCTCCTGTACAGGGTTATTACTCCCTTCAAAAGTATCCCTTGGTGGCAGGGCACCTGATCAAAAACATGTGCTTGGTTTTTAGACACCTGATCAAAAGTCTAAAGGGTTTCTGGATCTACCTGAAGCAGATCCTGTTGGTGGCAGGGCACCTGATCAAAAACCTGAGTGGATTCCTACCGTGTGGGTAGAAGAGTGGACGTACCCAAGTTGTTTGGGGAACCACTATAAATTTCCTTGTGTCGTCTGGATTCCATTGTTTAATTCCTGCATTGTGGCTGTGATTAGATATAACTAGGTTGCTAGTTGCTGATTAGTTTTTTCCAAGCTTAACTGTAATTACAGTTAGCTTGTGTTTGTACACATCACTTGTGTTAGGCTTTAAGGTTCAATCAATATCTATAATCTTTTAATTCCGCACTTCACTCCAAGGGAGTTGGGTAGACTATTAAGTTTTGTCTGTGCAAAATTTGATAACTCTATTCACCCCCCCCCCTCTAGAGTAGTATCTATCCCTTCTCTTTCACAAGTATATGTAGATGATATTATATTTGGTTCTACAGATTCTAAACTATGTAAAAGGTTTTCTGACCTGATGCATTCTAAGTTTGAAATGAGTAGCATGGGTGAACTCTCTTACTTCCTTGGCCTCCAAGTGAAGCAATCACCTGATGGAATCTTCTTATCCCAGTCCAAGTATGCTAAGGAATTAGTGAAGAGATTTGGGATGGCTGATGCCTAAGCTATGAAAACACTCATGACTTCCAATGCTGTGGTTGATTCTGATGAAAAAGGTAAACCTGTTGATCAAAAAACCTATAGGACCATTGTTGGATCCCTATTATATCTCACAGCAAGTAGACCAGACATCATGTTCTCTACATGTCTTTGTGTTAGGTTCCAGGTGAACACTAAAGAATCTCATCTAATTTTGCTAAAAAGAATTTTAAGATATATAAAGGGTTGCCCTGATCTTGGCCTTTGGTATCCTACAGAGTCAAAATTTGAATTAACTGGATTTTCAGATGCTGACTATGCTGGATGCAGAGTTGACAGGAAAAGCACATCAGGAATATGTCAGTTCCTTGGTGATAGGCTTCTATCTTGGTTTTGTAAGAAGCAAACATCAGTGTCCACTTCAACTGCAGAGCCCAAGAGTCGTTGGGGTGAGAGGATGAGATTGCCACTGCAACTGGCAGTTGTTGTTCACAGATATTGTGGATTCAAAATCAATTACTGGATTATGGATTATATCCTTGGTCGTCCCTTCCTAGCCACCTCTCGTGCGGTCATCGATGTAAGTAACAGGAAACTTTTGCTTCGCGTAGGAGATGACGAGGTAACATTTTCAATAAATCAATCCATGAAAAATTCTTTAAAAAATGACGACTCATGTTTCTTCCTCGATGTTTTAAATGAAGACTCCTCTCTTTCTCTTTCAAATGTTTCTTCCAATGATTTTTCTTTCTCTTTTTCTGATTTTTCTACAAACGTTTTTGAAGACACGGTTATGTCCGCACAAGCCAACTTTGCAAATGAACAAGTGTTTAGACAAAAAAATTACGAAAATATTGTTTTTGAAAATGAGAAAGTTTTAAAGAACTCTTACGATGAACAACCCAACTTAGAACTAAAACCCCTTCCCGAACATCTCAAATATGCCTTCCTTGAACAAAATTCTAAATTGCCCGTTATAATCTCGGCTTTGCTTTCTCAATCCGAAAACGATCAATTGATCGAACTACTACAAAAACATCGCCGAGCTATAGCGTGGCAAATTTCTTATATTCCTGGCATAAGCCCCTCCTTTTGCACCCACAAAATATTTTTTGAAAATAATTCTAAGGGTGTAGTGCAACCTCAACGTCGTCTTAATCCTAATATGAAAAAGGTTTTCAAAGGCGAGGTTCTTAAGTTATTAGATGCGGGAATAATCTATCCTATTTCCGATAGTAAATGGGTAAGTCTGGTTCAGGTTGTTCCTAAGAAGGGTGGGATCACGGTAGTAACAAACGAAAATAATGATTTAATTCCAACTAGGACGGTAACGGGATGGAGGATGTGCATCGATTATCGTAAATTAAATGATGACACTCGTAAAGATCACTTCCCCCTTCCCTTTATCGATCAAATTTTAGAACGTTTATCCGGGCATAGTTTTTATTGTTTTCTAGATGGTCTTTTGAGATACTTCCAAATCCCTATCGCACCCGAGGACAAAGATAAGACAACATTCACTTGCCCTTTTGGAACCTTTGCTTACCGTAGGATGCCTTTCGGGCTATGCAACGCATCAGCTACCTTTCAGTGGTGCATGCTGGCCATTTTCGATAAATATGTAGAAAACATTATGGAAGAGTTTATGGACTACTTCTCGATTTTTGGCGACTCATTTGAGTTATGTTTAAAGAATTTAGGAAAAGTGTTAAAACGTTGTGAAGAAACAAATCTAGTTTTAAATTGGGAGAAGTGCCACTTTATGGTACGTGAAGGCTTAGTCCTTGGCCACAAAATTTTCGCTAGGGGAATTGAAGTGGACAAGGCAAAAATCGAAGTAATTGAAAAGTTACTGCCGCCTACGAATATCAAAGCGATGAGAAGTTTTTTAGGGCATGCGGGTTTTTATCGAAGATTTATTAAGGACTTTTCAAAAATTACTAAGCCTCTCACCCACCTTCTCGAGAAAGACGCTCCTTTTATGTTTGACGATTCTCGATTAGCGGCGTTCGACTTAATTAAATCCAAACTTATAAATGCTCCGATTATGATCGCCCCAGTTTGGGATTTACCTTTTGAAATTATGTGCGACGCAAGTAGTTTTGCGGTCGGTGTGGTACTAGGACAACTTAAAGCTAAGAATTTCCACCCAATCTATTACGCTAGCAAAACGCTTAATTCAGCACAAGAAAATTACACTACAACTGAAAAAGAACTCTTAGCTATCATTTTTGCTTTTCATAAATTCCGACCCTACATCACTCTTTCTAAGATTATCATTTTTACGGATCATTCCGCTTTGAAGTACCTCCTTTCTAAACCGGATGCCAAGCCACGTCTTATTCGTTGGATCCTATTACTTCAAAAATTCAACTTGGAGATCCGGGATAAGAAAGGAGCATAAAATTTAGCGGCTGATCATCTTTCACGCCGAGAAAATCCTGAAATTGATATTTTTGATGAAAATTTGCTTATTGATTCTTTTCCGGATGAGAAAATTCTAAACGTTTCTTCTTCTACCACCTGGTTTGCCGATTTGGCCAATTATCTGGTGGCCCACGTCCTCCCAAAAGAATACTCCTCTCAGCAAAAGAAGAAATTCTTTTCTGAGTTGAAGTATTATTTTTGGGAGGATCCATTTCTATTTCGCATTTGTGCGAATCAGGTGGTAAGAAGATGTGTCTCCCAGGAAGAAGGTCAACAAATTTTAAAACATGTTCATGAAGGTCCGACTGGCGGGCACTTTCAAGCAAACCGCACCGCACACAAAGTACTTAGTGCTTGCTTCTATTGGCCAAGCATATTTAAAGATGCACAAATCTTTGTGGGCGGGTGCGATCGGTGCCAGCGGACGGGAAACATCTCTAATAAAAATGAAATGGAACAAAATTATTTTCTCGAATGCGAAGTTTTTGATTTGCGGGGCATAACTTTGTCGGCCCATTTCCCTCAAGTTTAGGAAATAAATACATTTTAGTCGCCGTAGATTACGTCTCTATGTGGGCAGAGGCCCAAGCTTTACCAAGTAATGACGCTCGCGTAGTCATAAATTTCTTTAAAAAATTACTTTCTCGTTTTGGTTTTCCTCGAGCGATCGTTAGTGATAGGGGAGCCATTTTGTAATGCCCAACTAGCTAAGTTTTTAACTAAATATGGCGTTACGCATAAATTATCCACCGCTTATCACCCCCAAACTAACGGTCAGGTCAAGGTAGTCAATCGGGAACTAAAAAGAATTTTGGAAAAAACTGTTTCTACTTCTCGTAAAGATTGGTCCCTAAAATTAGACGATGCCCTTTGCGCCTATCGGATATCGTACAAGACAGCCATCGGTTGTACTCCTTTTCGATTGGTCTATGGAAAATCGTGTCATCTTCCAGTAGAAGTAGAACACCGAGCATATTGGGTGATAAAATTTATTAATTTCGATCCACACTCAGTCGGCAAGCATAGGAAAAATCAATTGAATGAACTCGATGAATGGAGAGCGTATGCTTACGAAAATAAAAAAATTTATAAAGAACGCACGAAACTTTATCACGGAAACGGTTTTCTAGATTTATCATTTTAACATAGCTTAGTTTTACTAATTTCTAGTTCTTAAATATAGGCATCTATTTTCTCATTTTAAGTTAGCAATTTGTAGTTATGTCTTTTTATTCGATTAGTTACGTACGAATGGTTGCTAGGTAATATTAGCTCTTTTTATTTGTGGGGTAGTCTTTCTTGGTGTCTAGAACTTGTCCCTAGCTACTCTCGAAACATTTGCGCCGCTTTTACGTACTTTAGAAATGATTTAGGCCACACTGTGACCCGTTTGAGCTTTTCTTGCCCACCAAAAAAATTTACCATTACAAAACAATTTTGGGCATTTTCCATGTTTTCTTTTTGATTTAGCTCCACCTTTATTTCATTATTTTTCACCAAAGCCAAAATGCCTTTCCTATTTTTCACACTAAAACTTTGAGCTTAAAACTCATTTTTTGTGAAGGGGTATTATCTTTGAAATGAAAAGGAAAATTTAAAGCCTATTTTTGGAGCTCTCTTTTATGAAAAAAAATATGTTATTATCAAAATGTTATCAATCAAAAAAAGAAGAAAAAAAGTAGTTTGTTTTGGCCAATATATTCAAAAGAAAAAAATTCATGGTCTTATGTTTACTTTAAGTATTTCCTATTTCAATGTTTAAGCTCACCTTGGTTTAGTGTTTAATCCCTCATGTTTATCCTTGCTTTCATTTCCTAATCATTTACCTAAACCAAGTTTTAACGCCTATTAGAAGTCCTATTAATCTTTAGAACGTAAATTCGCATAGTGGAGAAAGTGTGAACGGACAAGCCTATGGCCACCATCATTGATGGATTTCTTTGGAGGTTATCTTGTGGTGATTTAGGGTTAATCGTTATTCTAGCAACCTTGTAGTTCGTCAATGCGCCGTTTATTTAGAACTTCTACTTTTGTTTTTCTTATTTTCATTAATTTAGGATGCCTTATTTTAGGGATTTAGAAATGTGTTACTCTTCTTTATGTTCTAATGATAATTTTAGGTCTCCACTTTCAAATTTTCTATTGTGCACTTCTCACCCCACTAGTTGTTAACATGAACATTAGATAGTTTAATTTTCCATGTTTTGTTTTTCTTAATTATGCAACCTAAATCTACTTTGTTTTTTTTCCTAGTTCTTTAATTTTCATTTGCTTGAGGGCAAGCAAATACTCTAGCATGAGGGAATTTGATAACTACTTTTAGTCATCCTTTTTTATTTAGTTTAGCTTAATAAAGTCCTAAGTTTATTTATAGTTTTATGCATTTTTATGCATATTATGTTTTATTTCTTAATTAAAGTCTTTTCGTGTTGAGATTTAATAATCTATAGTTTTGTTATATGTTATGTTATGTCTTGTTATGTTTTATTTATGTATTTTGTTCTTATTATTTTTTTATGTTTTATGTTTTATGTTTAGTCATGTTTTAATATTTAACTAATGTTCTATTGTTGTTTTATTTGTAGGTTCAATCCCATGGAGCAGCCCTTCACTATCATGCTACCCGAGCCCTCCTCCACATCATGCCACCCGAGCCCTACAAGCAGCCCCTTAAACCTGAGCCCATCAAAAGCAACTCAACCAAATGCAACAATGATGCAGCCCTCCAACATGTGCAAACCCGAGCCCCACTATATTGCAGCCTACTTCTTCACTATGGAGCAGCTCGGCCACCTACCAAGCAACCCAAGCCCAATGCAAGCAGCCCTCATGTCCATACCCGAGCCCACATGGAGAAGCCCCTATAGCCCTACCCGAGCCCTCTTCAAGCCCACAAAAAATAGCCCATTTACCCATGCATAGGGTCGGCAACCCTCCACATTCATTACCTCTCTTTGCCCCTTCTACACACTTCCATTCATCCCCCTTGATATTTTAATATTCCTATTAAATTGCATACAATGAACCCTCCCTCTCTCTCCATCATTAAATGTAATTCATGCACCTCTCCCACACATGCATGGCCGGCCACACTCATGCCTCCCTTCATATCCTTCTATTTTCTAGAATCATCCTTCCTCATCTATAAAAGGAACCCCTCCCCTCCTTGTTATGAAGACCTTTTTTGTAAGCAATTTTATGTTAAGATTTTAGAGAAAGTTGGAGTTGGAGAGAAGTCAGGTGCTTGTTCTATGAGTTGTTTTCTTTTCAATATTGTTGTACTAGTTTTAATTATTGTAATCCTTTTTTCTCTTTAATATAAGTATAGTTTTTTTTATATTGTGTACTCTCTTTTTTATCAAGCAATGAAAATGTTTTTCTCTTATCTTATTTTGTCTTTTCTTTCAATTATGAGTAACTAATTTTACTTAGCATTCGATCATGAGGATCCATGAAGTGAGATGAGGGTTTATTTTATTTCTTAGTTTTATTTTTGTTATTTCATTCTCGATCCTTCTTTGATTTATTTTGTGCCGACTCCGTATTTCCGGCATACGGTAGTAGGCCTTTGATCTCATTTCATAATAGTCGAGAGACTCGTTGATTTGAAAGATCACTCAAAGAAGGAAGGAGTTGCACGCAACCCTAGAGATAGGATGACGTAAATCCTCCGGATTGGAGTCAAATCCAATAGTGCGGATTGTAAGATCCCCCCCCCCCTCTCCGGGGCTAACCCGGATCTTATTCCCAGAACCTCCGTCATACGGTGACACTAACACACGGGTTAGTCGACATCGCAAGTCGCCGATTCTGCCGACTAGTACGATCATAAACATGTCGGCCAATATGAGAAATAGAAGTATAAAATAGAGTAAATATCACAATCCACAGCCACAGTACTAATCATATATATATATCAAATGAAAAGTACATGAATATAGTCCAAAATGAGTATGAAAATGAAAGTGACTAAGGGCTTATGCCCAGTACATCAATATCAAATCACTCTCTCTCTCAATCTAACAGTAGCAGAATCTATCATCTCAACTCATCTCACCTAAGGACGTGCTCCAGTAGTGGTAGTAGGTGGTATCAGTATCTGCTCCTCAAGTCCTGGCTTCTCGACGTGCTGCTCCATCTCCTCGTGCTCCTAAAATGATATGATCCCCGACCATTAGTCAAAAAGACTAAGTCGTTTCCTCCGCACCTCACCCCGCAGCTCCTAGGCATCGAGCGGGAGGACGAAGCGGAAGATAACAAGGGGTAACAAAAGTGGAAGCAGGTGACAAGAGCTAACTAGCAGTTGTAATAGGTATTAACATTCTACTCTAGCAGTTCCAAGTATATAGTACAGGTAAGTAAAGAGCAGTACTAGTAAAAGAAATGAACTGGAAGTAAGAGCAGAAAACAAAGTAAGCTGAAATGTAAAGCTATCTATCATCACATACATACCTTAACTTATAAAAATGCCCATACAAATTTATAAGTTAAGGTTTCCAGGAATTGTAACTTATCATATAAAAGAGCCCATACTAATTTATATGATAAGGATCTATGAAGCGTATGCCATAATATGAATGAATGTTATGATGCAATTTATGTAGCAGGCAAGTGCAACTCACACACAATGACTCTGTGATCACAGACCTTTAGTTCCCACTTTTCAAGAGCTAGCATCACTCTCAGGTACCGCCGTTGTGGTTACGACAGTAGCGGAACGGGCGCTTCTGCTTTCTAGGCGGGTATACACACTACCAGGCCATGACCTCTCCTGTACGCCTCTGTACACCGACAAGTGCACTCTAGATTCTCTGCGTACTAATTGCTAGCTACCTGCTAGTCTTTTAGGTCGGGTGCATGTCTTAGGGGATTGTCTGTCTGACCGCAGTATTAAACAACATACTGGCCCTTCCACCCGTACACCTCACCCGAGTAATCGTACTGCCATCGGTGTGACGATTGGCCCAGTACCGCATGACCCGCCACTAATTTATGCACATACAAGTATTTCATCTCGAGTCTCCAGCTCACAGGACCAACCTGTCCTGATTCCTCCAACCCTGCCCGGGTGAGCAAGTAGTCAACGAACTCCAAGTCCCTCCAACCCGGCATGAGTGAGCATATAGCCATACTAATTCCTTTCAATCCGGCACGGGTGAGCAAGTAGTCAATAGACTCCAAGTCCCTCCAACCCGGTACCGTGATAACACGAGTACAGCTTACCTAGCCTATTAGGCTACTCTTGCCTACCGGTTATTATACTTAGTGAATTAGGGTTAATCCCAGGACTGCCCAAGGTATGCCCATTGAAGGGGTCTCGAAGGCACTAGGAACTAAGATGGGATGACAAGCCCAAAGTTCCCTTTCATAAGGATAATTACTTGTAGTTGATGTCTACCCATGATCCACAACCAACTCTCATTGTTACTTTAGAACTATCCTAATGACTTAAGGTATTATTATCGGAAGGGCGACGGTCTTCCGCCGGCCTCCGCTCTAGTGGTTACCCAAGACTTGCACTTTTACTCTCGTCACTAAGACGACACTAACCACCAGGGTTATATATCCAATCATGTTCCCTAGCTTAATTATCGATCTATCTCCCGGTGGCCCTAAGGCATAACCTACCTTTACTATGCGCAGCCCATGACCTAACTCCACCCCGGAATCCAACATCTAATTCCTTGGCCCATATGTCTCAAATTATTTATCCAAGGGTGGTATGGACCTATATGATGACCATGATGATTTTCATAATTTTCCCAATTATTTTTACCATTAAATTAATTTCTTCAAATAACTCTTCAAGTCATTTAACACATGGAGTATATCATATCATAATCCTACTGATGTGAGAAATTTTTCTGACCTACAACATAATGAAATATCACTCTCTTCCAAGATTTATAATTTTCCTTTAAGTATTTCTATTTATTCCTTAATTAATACAAAATCACCAAAATTATCATTTTACAAAGGAAGTATAAGGCATTCAATTACAAAAATTCTATGAAAATTAACATATAATATAAGATATTAATTTAAGACTAAGGGCAGAGTTTCATCAACCACTATAGTGTAATGGCCTAACAAATCCCATTCTTAAATATTTATCCAAATGCCATTATGTTAATTTAAAGTTATCAGTACATCCATAAATTCTGAGATAATTATGCAAGACTAATAATACAATTATATAGCACTAGAAATATTTCCAAATTTTTTTGATATGTATTACCATCAATTCATGAATAAATGCAATAAGGGTAAAATGATCATTTCAAGTTATTTTACTCCAGAAGTTCTCAAACAGAAAGATCAATTTTTCCTAAGTCAAATATAACCTTCTTTTTAACTTGGCGAAGTTTGAGGATTTTTTCTTGAGGAAAACCTATTTTCCCAATTTATTTTAAAAAGGAGCTATATTTTAAAAAATTCCAATTAATGGGATTTTTGATCCCAAAAATCCCATAATTAATTTGAGGGGTTAAATTTATCCTAATGATCCTCTAGAATCACTTCCATGATTTTTAGATGCCTCAGTTAGGCTGAATACACAATATTTCAAATATTGTTATTTGCACCCCAAGACTATAACTAGCCAACACATGCAAGTGGATTAACCAACATGCAGTGATCCAAATGTGCTGAAATTTTTATCATGCCCCAATGATGTCCCCAAGGAACTACCACCAAAATTTAGAGCCATTTGGAGGTATATAACTCCAATTATTTCATTTATTTAGTTTTTGATATTATGAAAAAAACTATAGGCAAAGTTGTCCCAAAAATTCTCAATTTTTGGCAGGGGCTATATATGCCCAAATAAGCCACATGCCCAAAATTTTAGGCCATGTGGACTTCTGGTTTGGCATGGGCTTAGGTTTTAGTTTCTGCCCTAGCCTATGACTAGTCCTAGGAACAATGCCCTACAGGCCAGACCACTGGACCAAAATTAATGATCAAGGTGTCAAATTAAAGCTAACAGATAGGGATACATTTTTCATTCAGGGGTCAAGTTATGTTGATGCCTCTAAGTACCCTAAAATTGACATGCAAAGTGACTGTAAACATGTAACAGAAATTTACATTCATTGTCATTAATATAATAACATTTATATATAATAGCACGAATCTTAAAGACAAATGGCCGACATCCAGTCATCGTCCCCAATCACTGGACGGCTGAGATCAAACCATCATGGGCCACCTTTGCTGGCTATTTCCGGCCAGCTGAGCCACCACCACCGCCGACGGATGTCGCCACCACCTTCATTGAGGTGGGGGCTTGCGTTTCCCGGCAGTGAGGCCGCCGGAGTTGGCTCCTCCGGCGAACTCGAGCAAGAAGAAAAGTCCCGGAAATTCTCACTTTGCTCTCATGGCATCGGGCTCAATTGAGCCCGATATCTCCCCTATTCGATCTAGATATCTAGTACAGGTAGAGGGGCGGCGAAACGAACCTGAATGGAGGCTTGGCGGCGAGCTTGGCGGCGGTTTGGCATGGCGGTGGTGCGCCGGCGAGCTCCTGCTCAAAAACTCGATTCTCCACCATTTTCCTTGCTCCAGCACTCGATTTCAATTCCTTTTCTCTCTCTGAAGCTGATGGAGGGGTTAATTGGGGCTGGGGTGGGTATATGGGGAGATACAACCAAGGTGAGCTCGGGCTCAGCCTTGGTTGCTCCGCCCATGGCTGGCAAGTGGTCCTCCTGCTTCTAAACCTCTCTGGAATTGCTTGGACAGTCAGCCAGCAGCTTTTGGGCAGAAAGAGCCAAGGCCAAGTGGCCTCCATCCCATAAATCCTCCTCTCTCCTCCTTTAGGTGAATTCCCCATAATGCCCCCTTGCATGCACTCTCTCCTCATTTTGGGGGTTAGGGGATGTCCTTGTCCACTTGGGCTGGTCATGGGCCAAGTTTGGTGGGCTTGGCCCAAGGGAAATGACTTGGGCTCCTATTTTCATCTTTTAGGTCAAATTGTTGACTTTGTTGACTTGGAGAGTTGACTTGGTCAACCTGATGAGTAGGCTGACCCCACTTGATTGTCATGAGCCCAATGACACCACCCAACTTGGGTTGGGTCAAGGGGGTGCCCTACTTAGGCTAATTGGGCCTATGAGTGTGGGTTTGACCAAATTAGGCCTAAGGTTGACTTTGGTCAACTGGGGTCAAAGTGTTGACCTAGTGACATGCCCTAGGGTACACTTAGATTTTTTTAGGGTTAGGGCAATGTGGTGGGGTCATGGTGTGTCTAGGGTCCTTATTTAGGCTAGTTTGACCTAGCTTGACTTGGTCCTATAGTGGGCCCCACATGGCTACAACCCACTACCTAGGGTCAAACCTAGCTAATTTCCCTAAAACTCACCCCATGCCTAACCCAATCTAAGTTAAGGGGTCTAGAAGTAACATGGGATGTTGATCACCTCGATAATGCAACTTTAAGCTTCTTTGATTTGTAAAGAAATTTCGATCAAAGCGTCTATAAGTTAGGAGACCTAATGCTCTAGCGAGATTTTGTCTTATTTTCGGATCCGTCGTGGTCGAGTTTGATTTGCAAAGATAAAACTATGCTCTTTTTGTCTTATCTCATTTCATGGTGATTCACTGATCGGGTGCTAACTTTTTATTATAAGTTTTTCGTCTAAAAATTATCTTTAGTTTTACATTAAAAATTCTCAAAAACCATCCATCTTTCGGTAGGATAATAGTTAAAGCGTGAGTAGCAGTACTTGACAACCTCGTGTTTAAATACGAACTTAGTACTACAATTCGATAGGTACACTTGCCTTTTCGAGTTGAAAGTAATTTTCACACCATCGACACAGCTTTTCTTCAAAACAGTTGTCAACCCAAGTCCTGGGTGTTGACATATCAGCTTCAGCTTACTGTCAGCACTACTAGTCATTGTGTGTCGACACTAGTCCTGAGTGTCGACACAGTTGATCTTCAACTCAGCATTCAGGATATCGACTGAGATCATTTAAGTCGACACAGCTTGTGTTGTCTGATATCTGTGTGTCGACACAAGTCCTGTGTGTCGTCACAGCTGGTGTAGACTAAACTTCTGTGTGTTGACACAAGTCATGTGTGTCAACATAGTTTTGCTCTTGTTCTCGACACAGCTTCTTAAAAGGGCCAACACTGACTGAGTGTCTCGAGGCTTTTATACTTATACAAATTCCTGCATTACTTAGCCTGCATAAATAAACTTAAACAGACATCAAATACAAGATGATGCATGTCATTGATTTAAGTGAGGCTTCTCCAAATCTGGTACAATTACCAATGTACCCAACACCTTGAGCTACTAGCCTTGCCTTGTTCCTTATGATAGTGCCATGTGCATCAAGTTTATTTCTGAATACTCACTTAGTTCCAATGACTGGGTAGTCTTTGGGTCTTGGAACTAAGTCCCAAACTCTATATTTCTCAAATTGGTTGAGCTCCTCTTGCATTGACATAATCCAAAGTGGATCTTGCTCTGTATCTTTTATTGATTGGGGCTCAATTTGAGATATGAAGCAAGCATGCATCAAGTCTTGGTTGAGTTGATTCCTTGTCTGCACACCTACTGATATGGCTCCTATTACTTGAGATATAGGATGATCTCTAAGTATAACAAAATCAGTTGGTGGAGTTGGTTCAGCAACAGCTTGTGGAGTTAATTCCTCTGGTAGAATTAAGTTAGTTGTTGTTGGCTCTCCATTAAATTCAGTATCTTCATCATCACTTTCTTCAGCAATATGTGGATAAGGATGTGTAACAGCCTCATTGGTGAGGGTCAACTCATCCAACTTCTCACACATGTTAGGTACCTACAAGGTTTCACTGGTAAAAGTTATCTTCTCCTTATAAAACATGTTAGTCTCATCAAAAGAAATGTGAATAGACTCTTCCATTTTCATGGTTACTTTATTATATACCCTATAAGCCTTGCTTACTTGGGAATATCCAAGAAAAATTCCAACTTCAGCTTTGGCTTCAAACTTTATAATGTATTTCTTGTTATTGTTATGGATGTAACAGACACAACCAAATACTCTAAAATAGTCTACTTTGGGTTTCTTCCCTTTGAGTAGTTCATAGGGGGTCTTGCCCTTAAGTTTGTGTATCAAACTCATGTTCAGGGCATAGTTTGCTATGCTCACAGCCTCTGCCCAAAAGGATAGGGGCAGGTGAGCATCTGCAATTAATGTGTCTATAGCTTCAATGAGTATTTTTTTCCTTTCAGCTACCCCATTTTGTTAAGGAGTTCTAGGAGCAGAGAAACAATGTCTGATACCTTCCTTCTCACAGAACTCTTGCATAAGAAGAGACTCAAACTCAGTATCATGATCACTTCTGATAAATATAACTGGAGTAGAGTACTCAATTTGTATGCTCTTGAGAAAATCTGTAAGAACCTTGAAGTATCTGACTTGTTTCTCAAGAAGAATACCCAAGTGAATCTTGAGAAGTCATCAATAATTATTAAGGTATAAGACTTCCCTCCTAGGATTTGTATAGCAATGGGTCCAAAAAGATCCATGTGGAGCAAATACAAAATCATAGGTGAATCACTCTTGTTAAGTGACTTGAAACTATTTTTAGTTTGCTTGCCTAACTGAGAAGCCCTGCAAAGGCTTTCCTTCTTGTAGGGGTAAGAAGGCAATCCTCTAACAAGGTTGTCTTTTGATAACCTAGCAATGTTTTTTAAGTTAACATGTCCTAATATCCTATGCCAAAGTTCATTGTAGTTACTGGATTGGTTAAACAAACAAATTTCTGTTTTAACTGATTTGAAATTAACTATGTAGATATTTACTACTCTAGAGCCAGTTAAAACAGTTATATTGTCAGCAGAAGAAATAATGCAAGAGGATTTATCAAATGATACCTGAAACCCTTCATCACAGAGTTGACTAATAGAAATTAGGTTGTGTTTTAATCCACTTACATAAGCTACTTTCTTGAATGTGACCACTCCAATCTTTACATCTCCATAGCCTTTAGTCTAGCCACAGTTGGAGTCGCCAAAAATAACTTTGGGACCTAGCTTGGAATTGTAGTTGGATAGATTATCCTTGCTGCTAGTAATATGTTTTGAACAACCACTATCCATATACCATTGTTCCTCTGTGGTAGGATAGTCTTTCACCTGCACAAAAACAGATTAGATATTCTTGACCCATATTACCTTGGGTCCTTGTTGATTTACATAACTAAAGCTGGTAATATATGAATATTCAGGTTGACTTTTGTAACCTAAAGGATGTATTTTCGTAGTGGAATTATCCACTGGTTAAAAGGATAAATGTTCTGTCTAGGTTGATTAAAAATCTTATTGGAATTAAAATTTTTGTTATGATAAACTGGAGTCGACGAATTCTGGTACGTTCGTCGATCTGAGGTCGACGAATGGGGATGATTTCGTCGAACTCCACTCAGAGAATGAAAGTATTCATTTTCTGGGCCCCAATTTTGTCAATCTCTGGTCGACGAACAATACTGGTTTCGTCGATCGCAGTTCAGAGAATATTTATAATAGAAGTTTGCGTTCGGAGTTCGTCGACTTGAGCTCGACGAACTGTACACATTTCGTCGATCTAAGCTCGATGAAATCAACTGAACTTTGTTATTGTTAAGAATTTTCTTATTCTTTCTTCTTTTCTTATTATTTTGTTTTAATACAATTTGTTTGTCTTGATTATCTTCTATTTTCTCTTTACCCTTTTCAGAAACAAATTTTATGGGGGTGTATAAAATGTTTTTCTGAATAAGTGGGGGTTGGCTTGATGAAGCACCTAAGCCCAGCTTGCTATTAAGTCTGGAATTCACTGTTCTTGTGATGTTCATCAACTTGATGCTTCTCTCATTCAAGGATTCTTCAAGTTGCCTAGCCTCAAATAATTCAGTTAGTAATTTAATGATGTGTTCATTAGCTAAGGTGATTTCATCCTTTAATTTATTGTTTTCTGACAGCAGATTTTCTTGTTCATTTACTTTCTCTCTAAGTTGTTTAATTTCTTTTGCAGAGTTAATTAAATCAAGACATAAAGATTTAAATTCAATTTTAAATTCTTCTGAATCAAAATCAAAAGAAGATAATACCTGATCCTCTTCATATAGAGGTTCTTCAGTGTCTGATTGGTCAGCTTCATAATGGGTGCTTGATGCATCAATATCCATCAAGCATATCTCCTTGGCCTTCTCTTCCTCTTCATCTTCACTGGAGCTGTAAGATGAAGATTCTTCTTCAGTGTCACTCCAGGTTTCAGCAATGAAACCTTTATCCTTCCTTTTGTGCTTGCTGGAGGAGGGCTTGTTATAATGTTGTTTCCTGGTTTCCTTTTCTCTTCTCTTATCTTTCTTTTGAGTCTCTGGACACTCTGAAATAAAGTGTTTAGGCTTCCTGCAACCAAAACAAACTACTTCTTTAGTTGGTGTTTTGTCATACCTGGGTTGGTCATCTTTCCTTGATGACTTTCTTCTGAAGTCCTTCTTGCCCATTTTGTAAAATCTCTTGGCTAAGAGACTTAGGAATTCTTCATTGACAGTTGGGGCTTCTGAATATTCAATAGCTTTGAATGTTATATTTTGCTCCTTTCTCTCAGATGAAGGAGTCTTCTGTTCTGCAACTTCTCTTGACTTAATCAGTTGCTCATAGGATTTGAGCTTTCCTAATAGAGATTCAGTGAAAATCTCATTAAGGCTTCTGGCTTCCTTGATAGGCCAGATTCTAGAATCCCATGAGCTAGGGAAGCACATGAGGATTTTATCATTCACTTCTGTAAGAGTGATGTCCTTGTCCAATGTCTTCAGCTCATTGATTATTGAGCTTAATCTATTGTATATATCACCAACAGTCTCTGACGCATCCTTCTTGAAGTTCTCATACTGAGAGATGAGGTTGGATCTTCGATCCTTTCTCTCATCAGCAGAACCAGTTACCATCTGGTTAAGAGAATCCCAAATAGCCTTGGCTGATGTGCATTCAGCCACCTTCTGGAAGATGTCATCAGACATAGTCTGAGCTAGAATATTCATGGCCATTGCATCAGCAATTTTGGCCTTTTTTGAGCATCTGTCCACTGAGGTGGTGGAACACCATGTGTGCTTGATGTTGAGGTGGATGTAGTCACTAGAGCAGGAGGTCCTGTCAAAATGGAATTAAAAATATCCTCATCAATAGAGTTCATATAAAGTTTAATTCTTGCCTTCCAGATGGCAAACTTATTTAAGTTGCACACTAGAGGTCTGGTGCTTGCATAATCCTTGTTCTGTGTCATGTTATAAGAAATAAGCTAGAGAAATTTAGATATAAGAAGGATCTATTTGTTCAAGTGTTACCTTATTCAACCAAGAGAACAGCCCTCTGATACCAATTGAAAGGAGGGGTTAGATCTGACTTACTCTAGAGGAGGGGTGAATAGAGTATTTAAAAATTCTTGGTAGTTTTTAAACTTTTATATATTAGAGTGAAAATAAGTGATACTAAATATAATAATAGAAGGAAAGACAAGTTAAGTTATTCTAACTATCACAGCCACAGCAAGAACAAAAACATAAAATGAGCAACAAGACAACACAAGAAGATTTTATAATGGTTCCCCTAAACTTGGGTACATCCACTCTTCTACCACCCTAGTAGGAATCCACTAGCAGGTTTTGATCAGGTGTCTGCCACCACAATATCTATTTACAGGGAGATATTGCAACCCTTTAGGCTTTTGATCAGGTACCCAAAAACCAACCCAAGTCTTTTGATCAGGAGACTTGACAACCAAGAGCTAACTTTTGAAGGGAGTTAAAATCCTTTTACAAGAGGTGAGAGGAGGTGATGGTATCTTCTCTTTCTCTAATCAACAGAGAAGACTAGTGGATCTTTGATGTTAACAAAGCTCCCCCTGAGATGTTGATGGTTCAGGAAGACTGGAGCTTTACTTCAGGGTATAGGTCTTCAACCTTGTCTGAAAGCAGTCCTGGAACTTTTCTGACTGAATAGATCTTTGTTGTCATAAATATTCCTAGAAGTGAAGCTTGAAGAAGACTCTTGATTGTGATGATTGTTCTTCTCCTATCTTCAGACTTGACGAGGTGAAACACGGGAATTTTCTGCACTGTGAGAGAGAGAGTTCTGAAAGATTAGTCTATCTCAGTGTTGTATATTTTTCTCTGTGAGTTCTGGTGGTTCCTTCTGTGTATTTTTTCTGAAAGACAAAAATCTCTTTTTATATTCTCAGTCAATAATTTCTCCTTTGAAATTTGAGTTACTGTCTTAATTGCTGGCTGATCTGGAGAATACAAACGGCTAGAATATATCATAAATGAGTTTCCCCAACTGTCTCTTAATAAAATAAGCAAGTAAATATCCTGATGAATGTCATAATTAATGCTGCCAATAACGTCTATATTCAGAGGAATATAAGCATTAATTACTCAGGAATAATATTGCTATTAATATAGAAATAAAGGAACAGAAGGAAGAAAACTTCTCATTCTGGAACTGGACAGATATCGTCGATCACCGATTAGAATTCGTCGACCTAAGATCCAAGATAGTCGACCTAAGAATTCCAGTTCGTCGACCTGAGCTCTGCGAACTGCATACTGAGAATGAATTGCCAAATATGTACTGAGATCGTCGAGCTGATAACCTATCTGAAGAAAACTGATCGTTGACCTGAGCTCGAATATCGTCGAGCTCAGCTCAGAGAAATAACTCTGAGTTTGTCGATCTGAGATCGATGATCGTCGAGCTGAGTTCGAAGAACTTCGAACTGATCAAACTATTATCTAAAATCTTCTAAGTCTGAGTCTTCTTGAGGTCCTCTACTGGCTGGTACAAGAAGGTTGAACTTAATGACTTAGCCTACACTCTAGGACTACTAGACTTGACCCTAGCTATACAAGGTGGGTCAGACTCAGCCTAAATTAGTGAACCTAGCCCAAATCCAATTAGGGATCCAACAAAGTATAATTCCACAAGAGGAATTGAATTCAAATGATTTTGTTGAACCAACTCCACCAACTGAGTTTGTCACACTTAGATATCACCTTACATCTCAAGTGATTGGAGACATATCAGCTGGTGTGTAGACAAGGAATCAACTCAACCAAGACTTGATGCATGTCTGCTTCATATCTCAAATTGAGCCACAATCCATCAAAGATGTTGAGCAAGATCCACACTGGATTATTGCAATGCAAGAGGAGCTCAACCAATTTGAGAGATGCAGAGTTTGGGATTTAGTTCTAAGACCCAAGAACAATCCAGTTATTGGAACCAAATGGGTCTTCAGGAAGAAATTGGATGCTCAAGGAATTATTATCAGGAATAAGGCAAGGCTAGTTTCACAAGGCTATAGATAAGAGGAAGGCATTGACTATGATCAAACTTTTACTCTTGTTGTAAGGTTGAAAGCAATTAGAATTTTCCTTGCTTATGCTGCTTACAAAAAGTTTAAAGTATATCAGATGGATGTCAAAAGTGCCTTTCTAAATGGTGAACTTAAAGAATAAGTGTATGTTGAACAACCACCAGGTTTTATCTCTTCAACTCATCCTTCTTATGTTTTTAGATTGCATAAAGCTCTCTATGGTTTAAAGCAAGCTCCAAGATCTTGGTATGAAACCTTAGCTAGCTTTCTTTTAGAGCATAAATTTTCTATAGGCATAGTAGATAAGACTTTATTTATTAGACATCATCATGATAAAATCTTGTTAGTTCAAGTTGTTGGTACCCTAGTTTTGATTTGAGTTTAGTCCTCTCCTTTGTGCCCCTTGACCCAAGAAATACTTATGGTCAATGGTTAGGAGTCTAGCTGTAGAGTCCTCACTTTTCCAGATTGAGAATTTGGTTAAGTAGGTTTTTCGTTCGACGATAGTCGAACGCCGCTCGACTATCGTCTATCGGCTGATCGACGATCGTCTATCAGTTGGTCGACGCTTTGTCTACGTTGATAGTTCGACTATCTGTTGATAGTTCGACTATCTGTTTTCCGTTGATAGTTCGACTATCTGTTGATAGTTCGACTATCTGTTTTGCGTTGATAGTTCGACAATCTGTTGATAGTTCGACTATCTGTTTTGCGTTGATAGTTCGACTATCTGTTGATAGTTCGACTATCTGCTTGGCGAGGTAGTTCGACTATCTGTTCTGATAGGTCGACTATCTGATAGTTCGACTATCTGTTGATAGATCGACTATCTGTTCCGCCTTGATAGTTCGACTATCTGTTGATAGATCGACTATCTGTTTCGTCTTGATAGTTCGACTATCTGTTGATAGTTCGACTATCTGTTGCCTTTGATAGTTCGACTATCTGTCCTGATAATTCGACTATCTGATAGTTCGACTATCTGCTGATAGATCGACTATCTGGTTGTTTTTGATAGTTCGACTATCTTTTGATAGATCGACTATCTATTTTCTGAGGTAGGTCGACTATCTGCTTGATAGGTCGACTATCTCTGTGCGCTTGATAGTTCGACTATCTGTCCTAGATAGATCGACTATCTGATAGTTCGACTATCTGTTCTGATAGTTCGACTATCTGCCGGGGTAGTTCGACTATCCTCTTCGATAGGTCGACTATCTGGATCGTTCGACTATCTGCCCGATAGTTCGACGATCTCCGTGCGTCGTTCGACGATCTTCGAGGGTCGTTCGACATTTTCTGTCTGCCTTTGTATTTTGTATTTATTTATTATATTTAATTAATTAATACATTTTCTGGCACAGTATTTTAAGCTGTATGATAAAATTACCAGGCAATATTTGCTCCATCTCTTTTGCCTGAGTCAAATCTTTTTAAGATAAAGTTGTTTGTCTTATTAGCTGTCATTTTAATTTACTTAATCTATTGTCAGCCCTTTATAGCCGTTAGACTGAAAAGTCTTCTTTTACTATAAAGAGATTATTTCTGATGTGACTTTATTTAGTCCTTCTGTTATTTGATTTAAGTCTGCAGCTTCTTAGAAAGAGGTTTATTTCTTTTATAGAATGTTTTGCTGCAGAGATATTTCTGTCTTCTTGATATTTACAGCCCAGGTCCCAAGGCTCAGAAGAAGACAAATAATTCAAATGGAAGAGAGCCGTTGCTTGCTGATGATTATAAAAAGGACCCTTTGAAGAATGATTCAAGCTAGTTAATAGCTAACCAGTGTTACACATATTCTCAAGCACTCAAGCCTTCAGTTCAAGCTTCCTGCTCTCAGCAATCTCCATCTAACTGAGAAGTGTTAAGATCTTCATCTCTTCTTCACCTGAGTTCTCCTGCTTTCAGGAAGTTCAACTCAGAGTTCCTTTGAAGAAGAAGAAGAAGATAGCTGCTTGAAGATATTTGATTTTATTATTTACTTTCTTCCTGTAGCTTTTCCTTCAGAACTTTCTGAAGAGTTTTCTGCACTGAAGCAAGACTTCACCTGGACATCTTTGAGCCAGGGGGAGCCTTGATTCTTTAGAGCATTCTAGCTCAGTGCAAGCTTTTGTGCTTCTCTAATCTATTGTAAAATAGAGAAGACATCTTAACCTTCTTCCCCCTCCTGTACAGGGTTATTACTCCCTTCAAAAGTATCCCTTGGTGGTAGGGCACCTGATCAAAAACCTGTGCTTGGTTTTTAGACACCTGATCAAAAGTCTAAAGGGTTTCTGGATCTACCTGAAGCAGATCCTGTTGGTGGCAGGGCACCTGATCAAAAACCTGAGTGGATTCCTACCGTGTGGGTAGAAGAGTGGACGTACCCAAGTTGTTTGGGGAACCACTATAAATTTCCTTGTGTCGTCTGGATTCCATTGTTTAATTCCTGCATTGTGGCTGTGATTAGATATAACTAGGTTGCTAGTTGCTGATTAGTTTTTTCCAAGCTTAACTGTAATTACAGTTAGCTTGTGTTTGTACACATCACTTGTGTTAGGCTTTAAGGTTCAATCAATATCTATAATCTTTTAATTCCGCACTTCACTCCAAGGGAGTTGGGTAGACTATTAAGTTTTGTCTGTGCAAAATTTGATAACTCTATTCACCCCCCCCCCCCCTCTAGAGTAGTATTTATCCCTTCTCTTTCACAAGTATATGTAGATGATATTATATTTGGTTCTACAGATTCTAAACTATGTAAAAGGTTTTCTGACCTGATGCATTCTAAGTTTGAAATGAGTAGCATGGGTGAACTCTCTTACTTCCTTGGCCTCCAAGTGAAGCAATCACCTGATGGAATCTTCTTATCCCAGTCCAAGTATGCTAAGGAATTAGTGAAGAGATTTGGGATGGCTGATGCCTAAGCTATGAAAACACTCATGACTTCCAATGCTGTGGTTGATTCTGATGAAAAAGGTAAACCTGTTGATCAAAAAACCTATAGGACCATTGTTGGATCCCTATTATATCTCACAGCAAGTAGACCAGACATCATGTTCTCTACATGTCTTTGTGTTAGGTTCCAGGTGAACACTAAAGAATCTCATCTAATTTTGCTAAAAAGAATTTTAAGATATATAAAGGGTTGCCCTGATCTTGGCCTTTGGTATCCTACAGAGTCAAAATTTGAATTAACTGGATTTTCAGATGCTGACTATGCTAGATGCAGAGTTGACAGGAAAAGCACATCAGGAACATGTCAGTTCCTTGGTGATAGGCTTCTATCTTGGTTTTGTAAGAAGCAAACATCAGTGTCCACTTCAACTGCAGAGCCCAAGAGTCGTTGGGGTGAGAGGATGAGATTGCCACTGCAACTGGCAGTTGTTGTTCACAGATATTGTGGATTCAAAATCAATTACTGGATTATGGATATAATCTAAATAATTCAATTATATTTTGTGATAGTACTAGTGCAATTTCTATTGCACAGAATCCAGTGCATCATTATAGGACCAAACATATAGAGATTAGACACTATTTCATTAAAGATAGTGTGGACAAAAAGAAAATTGATCTTAACTTTATCTCCACTGATTTACAAAGAGTAGGCATCTTCACCAAGCCTTTGGATGAAAAGAAACATCTGTTCTTCTTAAATCAGCTTGGAATGATAAATGGTGAAGATTAATTTAATTTCTGTCTGAGGTCGAAGAATTGATCAAAGTTCGTCGAATAGAGATCAACGATCTGAGAACTCTTCTTGCGAGTTTTCGTCGACCTGAGATCGACGAAATCTCTGTGTGAAGTATTTTTCGTCGGACGGAGATCGACGACCCTACTTCAGAAAATGTTCGTTGACCTGAGATCGACGATCTATTTTCCCCTCTTCTATCAGAGCCCGACGATATTATTTATTTATAAATTAGTCGTCGACCTAGGTTCAAAGAATTTCTTATTTATTCGTCGGACAGAGCTTGTCTTTTCGCATTCCGAAAACCTATATTTAGGTCTTTCTTCGAGCTCTATCCCGCGCTTTCCATTTCTCTTGCACTTGATCTTCTTTCTCTCGTGTCTACAGAAAATAATGGTGATTCCAACAACGATTCTTTCTGTGGTGAAGTTTGATGCATGCTTCGGCATTGACTTTGATTCATTTAGTCATTCAGACCAGATCTTCATGGATATTCTAAAGTTCTTTGAAGACCAACAACTGAAGAGGTTTATGCCGACCAGGATCAAATTACCAGTAATTGAGATAAAGGATTGGGTTTTCACAGCAACATCACCAGATGATAATACTATGATTAGTGTCATTGCTGGACAACAGGTTATTCTAACTCCTGTTATATTAACTGAACTTTTTGATTTGTTGAATGGTGAGGAAGAAATAGAACTAGATAGTTCTGAGTATAGTGTTATGCTGACTAGATTGGGTCATCCTGAAGGGATACCCTCTAAGCTGTTGAAGAAATACTTATCTGTTGAGTATAAGTTATTAACAGACATTGTTGGCAAAGTATTGTTGGGCAAGCACACTGCTCATGATTATATTAACAGGCAATAATTTTCAGTCATGTGTGCTCTAGTTAATAAAAAGTCAGTCAGTTGGAGTAAATTGTTCTTTGAGTTGATCCTGAGGAAGAATTCTAAGAAAGAGGTCTGCTTTGGGAGAATTTTGGGAATATTTCTCCAGACCAAGGCACCTGAATTGTTGGTTTCCCAAACCCAGTTCATCAATGCTTCCAAGAGGCTTACTCTGCTTTGTTTGGAAATGGGAGAGGACCATCCCAAAGCATTCCAAGGCTCCCTCCTCTTCAAGAGATTCTGAGAACACCAGGGCAGTTCCAGCCTCTCCCCACCCTAATGAAGAAATTCCTGATATTCATCCATCTCCACCTCTCTCATCTCTTCCTTCATCAACTCCCCTCCAAGAACAACTCATTTCCATTCCAACACCACCTGCTTCACCAATTCTTCAACCTACTCCTCCTCAATCTCCAGTTCCACCATATCTTGTTGACATACCATCTCTCAACATTATGTCCATTCCAAATTTCAATCTTCTTACCCCTCATCTATCACCCTCTCATCAAAACTCTCCAATGCATCATGATTCTCTTCCTTCAACCCCTCATGCATCATCTTCATCTATTCAGTATGAATTCATGTCAGACCTCACTCCTCCCCCTTCTATTTCTCTTCAATCCTCTATCCCTCCATCTGTATCAACTTAGACCCCACCTGAGTTCATACAAATGGATGTTGCCTCCATCTTGGAGCTCGTCACTCCAACCCTCAGGAAATTGATAGCAGAGGCTATTTCACCTCTTGATGCCTCAATTGATTCCCTCTCTGCCATCCTTGCTGCATTTTTGTGCCTTCTTCATCCAAGGGCCTGGTTTCAGTACCCTCTGAAGCCACGCATGGGGAGATGTCCTATGAAGAAGCTCCAGCTTCAGTTCAGTTGATAGCAGTAGCTCCAGCTCCAGCAGCAGTTCCCCCAGAAGAAGCAGAAATTCAAATTGAATCCTCTTCAGCAGCAACAGTTCAAGCAGCAATAGTAGTTCCTCTTCAGGTTCAAGCAGTAGTAGCAAGTCTTGATGTTGACTCTGAGATGCTTTCTACAGATGAAATAGATGCATAAGTGGGAACTGAAATGCCTTGTACAGTAGCAGTTTCAGCAGAAGAATTTTCAGAAGAAGAAATAGTTGAAGCATTCTTAGATTCTATAGAGGATATAGATTTATCTGTTCCTGAATTATCTACTGGTGGTGATTATGTTATCAATCCCACAGTAAATTTAAAGTCTTTATTAAATTCTTTTGATTCTTTGTATAGTAGTTCCCTACCTTTTGTGGAACAAAAGTTTTATAAGGTTATGGTCTGTTATACCAGCCCCATTAGTCTTGAAGTTATGGAACAACTTTTGGCAAGTTTTGTTGTGCCAATGGTTTTGGATTCTTCAGTTATTCCAGAGGTTGTTTTGGATCCTTCAATTATTCTAGAGGATGTTTTGGATCTTTCAGTTATTAAAGATATAGGCTCTCCAGTTGTTATATATGTTAATAACTTAGTTGTAACAGAGACTCTAAAATCAGCTATATTGTCTGAATCAGCTGCATTCTTTGAGCCCAAGGCTGTTTCTCCTCCAGATTTTATTTTTGATGATTCTCCAATGCCAAATCTTGATGAGTTGATAATGGCTGACATAGCAGATGAAGCTAAGCTTATTGCTGATAAGTTGAACTCCTCTCAACCCTCAATTCTTAGTCTTAAAGATGATCAACTTAAAGAAATTGATGATATGCATGATCATCCTTTTGAACCATCAGATAATGATGAAGAAGATGTTTCAGAGGACTCCAGCTCTAAGAAAAAGAATATATCTAAGAAAAGGAAAGTCCCTCCTAAGGCTGTCTAGATGCCTATTCCAACCAATGATACTCCATACTACCTCTTAAACAATGTCCAACCCTATAAAGGTATGCCTCATTGGATGTGTCTATCCAAAAACCAGCAGAAAGAAAGGAAGAAGAGAAGAAGGTACCCTCCTCCTCCTCAAAGGTTACGGAAAGGTCCTCCTCCTTTAGCTGCATAAGCTTCAGGGAATATTTCTCAGTCCCCAAGATCAACTGTTTCTTAGCCTCAGAAGCCAGCTCATTCTCAGACTCAAAAGCCAGCTCCTTCTCAGTATCAGAAGTCAGCCCCTTCTCAGTCTCAGAGGTATGCCTTCTCTTATAGGCCAAAAGGCAAGTTCAGTGAAGCTCATCCTCCTAAATCACTTTATTCAAGTCAGAAGCAGCAGAACCCCATTGAATCAAATTTCCAAGCTCAATCTACTCAATTCAGAAATATCTCTCAGTAGTTACATCAGGATGCTCAAAGCTTAAATCCAGAGATACCTCTCTCTCCTCCTATTGATCTAGAGCTTGATCCCAATTTTAGAATGGCAAGACTCAAAGAGCTGATTGGGTTATCCCAAATGAATAAAGCCAGAGAAGAAGGTCAAGACACTTCTCAGTTTACTACCTTGTCATCCTATAGAGAAAAAGAGCTTGAAAAGCTACAGGTCAGTAAGAAAGTTTTCAATTCATCAGATTATATGAATCTACATCCTGAAGCAGTTGTGCCAAGAGTTGTTACTCAGAAGACTCTTGGTGAGCAAGATCTGAAGATGACAAAAAGTGAAGCAGTAGATCCAAAAATGAAAATTGTTTTTACCAAATCCTCTTCTGCTCCTCCTCCTGCTAATCTTTAGTTTTTATTGTGCTTTATTGTTCTTAACTGAACTTTGTGTTTAATACACTGCCTTATCATATCTGTTGATAATTTAAATCCTATCAGATATCTATGGCTTTGTAGTTTTAGTTTTTCTAGTTCTCTTTTTGTTTGAGTGACCTCACCAAAATAGGGGGAGATTGTTGGAGCCCTAGTTTGGATTTGGGCTAGGTTCACTCTTAGGTTTGCTGACTCATATGTATAGCCAGGGTCAAGTTTTTATTTCTAAGTTTAAGTTAGTCTCCTTAGGTCAGTGTTGACTGGACCAGTGATGATGCATAATTTGACCTAAGTTATTAATATAAAAATCTAAATAATCTAATATAAATATATTTATATTATTAATTTTATCCGCTAAATCATAATTTTTTTATAAGTCTATCCTAACCAAGCACATTTTACTATTTTTCTGCGCGCAGCGAACTTCGGGGCCACTTTTAGGCATGTTGCAGCCAGATTCAGATCTTGAGTTGAACATGAAAGTTGTAGCCCTCAGAAAGACCTTTCCAACGGATGGTTACACGTCTTTATCGGATTATTGTAGCCTCGGGAATCCTCCGTCAAAGTTTCTGTCACGCAGGTTTCCTACATGTATGAAACTCGTGTTTGAGCAAGAACCGAGGATCCCGGGACAAATTGCATTATCAATTCTAAAAGAACATGCCTTCAGTTATGGTGTGCCAAAATAAATGTTGTGTGCACTCATGTCATGGTGTTGTTGAACTATATTCAAGAATGGAATGAAGCCACAATGGTCCGATGTGATTTTTTTCTCATAAGTATGAAAGAGGCTAGCCACCTTTGACTATATATTCAGCATGTGTTCTTAAAGAAAGCTTCATGGAAAGAGAGAAAGCTAGCCAACTTTTATCATGCTTTTCATGACAAGTGTGAAAGAGGCTAGCCACCTTTGAATTTTAAACCAACATGTGCTTTTTGACCAAGGGATGCTTCATGGAAACTTCATCCTCATGCCAAATTCCAACTCTACCCCTTTGGTTTTGGCCCTATAAATAGGCATGAAGAAAGGGGGGAAAGCATCATCCTTCCTACTTCATTTTGAGCATTGTAGAGAGCCTTTAGAGTTTGTTTGTAGAGTATTTTAGTTTAATATTTTCATGCTTTAATGTTCTTGCAATTTCTTTTATTGTACTTGTAATCTTCTTGCAAACTCTCTTTATAATGTCTTTTTTTTGAAATCTTTTAACTTCTTTTCAATAAGAAATAAATTAGTTTGTTATTCCCTTTCTCTCTTTATCTTTCTTTTTATGCATATTCTTAACATGATTTTCATTTCCTATATTATGAGTAACTAAACTTTGTTTAGTACTTGATCGAAATGATCCGAGGATTGAAATGATCTCGTTTTCTTAACCCATATCTTCTCTTTCTCTTTGAACAAATGTTTAGGATTTACCCTTGATTATTTTATAGAGAGGTCATATCATCGATATATGATTTTCTCTTCTGTTTCCATACTCTAGTAGCCGAAAGGATCATGCGTATGGATTGATCACTCACGGATAAAGGGAGTTGAATGCAATCCTTGAAAGAGGACGATGCAAATTTCTCGGATTGGAGTCAAATCCAATAGAGGGGTTCACCACATAAAGCGAGTTTTAGGGGTTTCAATTATAGATTGAAAGTTTGGTTGATCAACCTAAACTCAGTTGGGCGTAGCCTTGAAAGAGGTGAGTTAATATTCTGGGAACCTCCACGGTCCAAGCACCTTCGTTAAAGAGAATTAGGGATTTATCTATTGTTGGTCATTTTCATTCCAAGGTGATTCAAGATCAAGTACTAACCTTTTAAATTATTGCTTAATCATCCTCTTTTATTGTATAACCGTTCTCTTATTTGCAAACCAAATCAAAGTATCTAATTGATAAAATAACAGAAATCTCTTTGAAGTAGAAGTAATCGATGCGCCTTGGTTCTAATACGACCTTGATATTATATCCTATGCTATAAGCGATAAGGTACACTTGCCTTTATCGAATAAAGATTCGGAGAACATCATCTTCATCTTCATCTTCTCTTTTTCATAAAACACCTCCGGGATTTTCTCCATCAAGTTTTTGGCGCCGTTGCCAGGGACTTGCGTCGATATTTCAAAAAAAAGATAACTGTTAATTTTATCATTTTTCCTTTTTTTTCTAAAATATTTATATATCTTAATAATATACCTAAAACCGCCTAAAAAGAACAAAAAGAAAAAAATTCCATAATTAATTTTTAAACTCATCTTTAATCATTTGTCTTTTCTTCTTTTTTTCCTTCTAGTATATGACCCGAGCAAGTTCTTCGAATAATCCTGAATCCCATTTTGATCCAGAAATTGAGCGCACCTTTAGGCGACGCATTCAATCTTGTGGACAGGATTTACCAATTATTTTTGAAGAATCTATCGGAGATACTAATATAACAACTATGGGTGACCCCAATCCTAATGAAGCCCAGCAACGGACCATGTCCTATTATGCACGGCCGAACTTGGAAGGGACACAATCTAGTATTGTTCGCCCTACTATAGCTAATAATAATTTTGAGATCAAGTCTAGCATCATCCAAATGGTGCAACAATCGGTTACTTTTGATGGTTTACCAGATGAAGATCCAAATCAACATCTTTCAAATTTTCTTGAAATCTGTGATACATTCAAAATCAATGGCATTACTGATGACGCCATTCGATTATGACTATTTCCCTTTTCTTTGCGGTCAATGGCCAAGCAGTGGTTAGGCTCTCTTCCTAGAGGATCTATCACTACATGGGCCGAAATGGCGGAAAAATTCATGACTAAATATTTTCCTCCTGCAAAGACCGCCAAATTACGTACTGATATCTCTTCATTTATGCAAATCGACTCAGAGACTCTCTATGATACATGGGAGCGCTTCAAGGAGCTTTTGCGTAGATGTCCTCACCATGCACTTCCTACTTGGCAACAAGTACAAATTTTTTATAATGGCATAAATTTCCAAACAAGGCAGATGATTGATGCAGCCGCTGGGGGTACTCTCAATAATAAAACCCCAGAGACCGCTCAAGAGCTTTTTGAGGAAATGGCCATGAATGCCTATTAGTGGAATGTGCCCCGAGCGCGCCCTAGCAAGCCGGTAGGACTTTATGAAGTTGATATGACAGCTAATTTAGCTTTACAACTTGAACGTTTAAGCAAGCAAGTGGCAGAGATGTCTGCTTCCTCTGCCACTCCTTCTTGGGCAAATAATACTAATAATACTTTTATTGAAGAACAGGTTGATTTCATGGGGAATCTTACTCGTCCTTCCTTTAACCCGAACAACGCTCTGTATAACAATGCTTATAATCCAGGTTATAGGAATCACCCGAATTTCTCATGGAGCAACCAAAGTAATGCCCAGCGCCCTCCTAATATGAACCCACCTGGTTTTCTTCAACCACCACCAAAGCCCTCTACGATTGAAGAGGTATTTTCTAAATATGTTGCCTCGAATGAATCAAACATCCGGAATCTCACCGGATCTGTAAAGAACTTAGAGAATCAAATTGGCCAGCTTGCCAAAATGATTGCCGAGCGCCCGCATGGAGCTTTATCGGGCAACACTGAGACGAATCCAATGGAGAATGCAAATGCCATCAACCTTCACAGTGGAAAGGAGGTAACCTCTCCAAGTAGGATTGAACCCGAGATAATTGTTTCTATTTTACCCCCTCCAGTTTTATTTTCTAATTCTCTGAATGCTTAAAAATCTCCTCTTGTTTCTACTTCTGCACCCCCTTATCCATCTAAAATTAAAAATGAGCGAGTAGAGGAGCAATACAAAAAAAAATTAGAAATTTTAAAACAAATTCATATAAATGTTCCCTTCTGCGAGGCAATCTCTCAAATGCCTAAATACGCGAAATATCTCAAGGAGTTACTCTCCAATAAAAAGAAACTTGAAGATATCTCACGTGTTTCCCTCAATACAGAATGCTCAGCGGCTTTATTAAATAAATTGCCTCAAAAATTGAATGATCCGGGACGGTTTTCTATCTCGTGCCTCTTTGGCAATTTATTAGTAAAGCATGCCCTCGCCGACCTAGGTGCTAGCATAAATCTAATGTCTTACTCTTTGTTTAAGAAATTGGGGTTAGGAGATCCAATCCCAACAAAAATAAGTATACAACTAGCGGATCGTTCTGTTAAGTATCCAGTATGGGTAGTGGAAGACGTGTTAGTCAAGGTTGACAAGTTCATCTTTCCGGTGGACTTTGTCATTCTTGACATCGAAGAGGATGCTGAAGTACCACTCATACTCGGTCGCCCCTTCCTTGCCACCTCCCGCGCAATAATAGATGTGAGTAACGGAAAACTCCTCCTTCGTGTTGGAGATGATGAAGTTACTTTCAGTATCAACCCCTCAATGCGCAATTCTCTTTCAAATGATGATTCTTGTTACCATCTAGATGCATCATTTGAAGAAGATTTTTCATCATTTTCTAATTCTGGTCCCACATCTTGTGATGATGCAGAACATGATGAATTATTTTGTTTTAAGGAATTATCTCGTTCTTCACCTCCTGAGCCAATTGGCTTAGAGAGTATTAAAATTACGACCTCTTACGAAGTACCACCTACTCTTGAGCTTAAGCAACTTCCAAAGCACCTAAGATATGTCTTTTTAGAAAAAGACTCTAAATTGTCAATCATCATTTCTTCTACTTTGTGTGATTCGGAAATTTTCGAATTAATTCAAATCTTAAATAGGCATCGCCGAGCTATAGCTTGGCAATTATCTGATATTAAAGGGATAAGCCCTCCTTCTGCACACACAAAATATTACTTGAAGATAATTCTCGCAATAGTGTACAGCCTCAGCGACGACTTAATCCCAACATGAAAGACGTCGTTAAGGCTGAAGTAATTAAACTATTAGATGCAGGAATTATCTACCCAATTTTGGATAGCCCATGGGTTAGCCCCGTGCAAGTAGTACCAAAGAAAGGCGGCATGACAGTAGTGGTTAATGAGAACAATGAACTAATTCCAACTCGTACTGTTACGGGTTGGCGGATGTGCATTGACTATAGAAAATTAAATGATGCCACCCGAAAAGACCACTTTCCCTTGCCATTCATTGATCAAATTTTAGAACGCCTTTCCAGTCACTCCTACTATTGCTTTCTTGATGGTTTATCGGGATATTTCCAAATACCAATCTCACCCGAGGACCAGGAGAAAACAACCTTTACTTGTCCCTTCGGCACCTTTGCTTATAGAAGGATGTCATTTGGCCTTTGCAATGCACCAGCTACATTCCAAAGATGTATGTTGGCCATCTTTGATGAGTTGGTTGAGGATGTGATGGAAGTCTTCATGGATGACTTTTCCGTATTTGGAAATTCTTTTAAATCATGCTTAGCTAATCTTGAACGTGTTCTTCAACGTTGTGAAGATACAAATCTAGCCCTAAATTGGGAAAAATGTCATTTCATGGTCCGAGAGGGGTTGGTACTCAGTCATAAAATATCGGGTAAAGGAATCGAGGTTGATAAGGCCAAGATCGAGGTGATTGAGAAACTTCCCCCTCCCACAAATATAAAATCTATTAGAAGTTTCCTTGGTCACGCAGGTTTTTATCGGCGGTTTATACAAAATTTTCCAAAATTACAAAGCCGTTAACACACTTGCTAGAAAAAGAGTCTTCTTTCATTTTTGATAATGAATGTGTAGCAGCTTTTAATATTATCAAAGATAAGCTTATCAACTCGCCAATTCTAGTAGCACCAGATTGGTCCTTTCCATTCGAGATAATGTGCGATGCAAGTGACATTGCTGTAGGCGCAGTGTTAGGCCAACGGGTGAACAAGTATTTTCACCCAATTTATTATGCAAGCAAGACACTCACATCCGCACAGGCCAATTACACAACTACAGAGAAAGAACTTCTGACAATTGTTTTTGTGTTTGATAAGTTTAGGTCTTATATTACACTCTCTAAAGTCATTGTGTTTACTGATCATTCTGCCCTTAGGTACCTACAAAACAAGGCAGACGCCAAGCCCCAATTATTAAGATGGATCCTCCTACTACAAGAATTTGACTTGGAGATCCGGGACAAGAAAGGAGCGGAGAACTTGGCGGCCGATCATCTCTCCCGCTTAGAAAACCCTGTTGCGGATACGCTGGCGGAAGCTGATATTGATGATAAATTCCCTGAAGAGCGCCTCCTCGCCATCGAAAAATTAACGAATTCTTTTACCCCTTGGTTTGCAGATTTGGCCAACTATCTAGTGGCTCGGGTCCTGCCAAAAGGTTTTTCAAGTCAACAAAAGAAGAAATTCTTTTCCGACGTGAAGAACTACTTTTGGGAGGACCCCTTCTTATTTTGTATCTGCGCAGATCAAGTGGTAAGAAGATGTGTATCGAGCGAGGAAGGCTTGCAAATATTGCGGCACTGCCATGAAGGACCAACCGGCGGACATTATCAAGAAAGTCGGACCGCAAGGAAAGTGCTGGAGGTCGGTTTCTACTGGCCCTCGATCTTTAAGGATACTCACTCTTTTGTAAGTGGATGCGACAGGTGCCAAAGGTCAGGTAACATATCTCGCTGAGACGAAATGCCCCAAAACTCCTTTATGGAGTGTGAAATTTTCGATCTATGGGGTATCGATTTCGTAGGTCCTCTCCCTCCCTCATTTAAAAATAAATATATTCTCGTCGCAGTCGACTACGTGTTGAGGTGGGCGGAAGCACAAGCTCTCCCATCCAACGATGCAAGTGTGGTCATTAAATTTTTGAAGAAATTATTCTCTCGTTTTGGCACGCCTCGTGCTATAGTTAGTGATAGGGGCACACACTTCTGCAATAGCTACTTTGCTAAAATTTTAGCAAAATATGGCGTTACACACAAACTCTCCACCGCCTATCACCCACAAACTAGTGGCCAAGTGGAGGTAGTGAACCGCGAGCTCAAGCGGATTTTGGAGAAGACTGTCTCTTTTAATAGGAAGGACTGGTCTTTGAAGCTCGATGATGCTCTATGGGCTTATCGGATGGCATACAAGACCGCCATTGGTTGTACACCATACCGATTAGTCTACGGCAAAGCTTGCCACCTTCCAGCTGAGTTAGAGCACCGTGCCTATTGGGCGCTAAAATTCCTCAATCTTGATTATACTTTGTCCTCCGAGAAAAGAAAATTCCAACTGAACGAAATAGATGAATGGCGTGCTAACGCCTATGAAAATAATAAGTTATATAAGGAGCGCTCAAAGTTCTACCATGATAAAAATATTAAAATTCCTAAAAGTTTTTCACCGGGGGATCTAGTCCTTCTTTATAACTCACGCCTTCGTCTTTTTCCAGGAAAGTTAAAATCTCGATGGTCCGACCCCTTTATCGTCAAAAAGGTTTGGCCATATGGGATCGTTCTTATTTCCCACCCGGAACTCGGCTCCTTTAAAGTGAACGGCCACCGATTAAAATTTTATTTCTCTAATGATACTTCAGCCACCAATATTGAGACCCTCACCATATAATCTTCCATGCCAATTAGTCAAGCTACGCGACGGTAAACAAAGCGCTTTTGGGAGGCACCCCAAACTTTATCTTCTTATTATTATTTTCTTTGTTTTAACATGTATTTGCAGGTTTCTTTCTACCCTCCTCGATTTCACCATCAGGGATGTCCTCTTTCCTCACTTCTTCTTTTATAGCATTTTTATTACTTCATACTTAGTTTTAAACACTGGGGACAATGTTTAACTTTAAGTATGGGGGTATAAGTCCTTAAATAATAAAATTTTAAAAATATATAAATTCCAAAAATTCAAAATATATATATATATATTCTTTCTTTTGTCTTTAATATATATACCAAAAAAAGAGAGGATAAAACTTATATAAAATATTTAATAATTTGAGTTAATCTTTGCTAAATCTTTTAGTACCCCATGACTTTGCATTTTCTTGTTTTTAATCATTTATGTACTTGTTTAGTTGAAATAAATTAAATTAAATTTCATTTTGTCTATGTTTCATGAGTAATATGTTGACTCATGTAGTGTTCCTAATTAAGGTAACATGTTATTTTTGAAAAACATTCTTAAATATTTGCACTTTTTCATAGCCATTTTTTTATGTTTTTCACTTTTATAAAATATACCATCCCTTGTTTTCTCTTTTAAAAATATTTGAAATGATTGATTAGTGTTAAGTATAGTAGATGCGAACTAATCTAAGATGCTTATTATCTTCATTTTTCATGAAAAGTCAATTATCTCTATTTTCTATCTGGAATTTGCGTCTCTTGAATTTTTTAATACCTTGCTTTGAGTAGACTTAAGAGCATGAGGATGATCTAGGCAACTTTTTGATTAGTTTGAGCTTTTGCATCCCGAACCTTAAATTCCTAACCATTGCTAGCCACGTTGTGCCTTTTCCATTTTCTTTTTATAAGTCCCACTTATTTTTCACCAAAGCCATATAGCTTACCCATGTCGCACACTTAAAACTTTTTGAGCTTTATGTCACTTGTGTGTACTATATTTTGTGAAAATGGTGGAGATTTGTATTATATCTCAATTGCTATAAAAGAGGAAAAAGAAAAAAAAAAGAAAAACTCAATTGTTTCAAAAGAAGGAAGAAGTTATGATATATATTTATATATATATATGCAAAAAAAAAATTATGAATGACCTTTTAACCCCAACTTTATATTGCAAAATGACTTGGGGTGTCAATTTTTTTTTCTAGCAACAAGTTATTTGCAAAACTCTTCTTTTTGTTTTAAGTGTGCTTTACCCATCATGTTTATCTTTTGAACTCCACACCCTTAAAACCTAAGCCAAAAATTTACACCTAATGAAAGTCCTTTTGATTCATGCTTCTGAGGTTTATTTTTACTACGGTAGCGAGAAAGTAAATTATGTAAATTCTTAGGTAGCAGTATTGATCTTTGATTTAGATTGGTATGAATATAAAATGTCTCTTAGATTTTAGTAGCAACTCAATATCCTTTTCATTTATCACATTACTCAATTTTTAGTTTTGCTTAAAAACATGAGATGATTTATTTTTTTATGCTAGTGAAAATTGTAAAATTCTATGCCAAGACTAAGTAAAAATATTTTGTTTTCTTTTCATAATTCCTCTACCTTAATTTTGCATCGTACTTGTGTTTGGCATAGCCAATTTGTTTGGTTTATTTTTTTTTATTTTTTCTAGCTCGTATGTCTTTGCTTGAGGACAAGCAAAATAATAAGTCTGGGGGAATTTGATGATGCATAATTTGACCTAAGTTATTAATATAAAAATCTAAATAATCTAATATAAATATATTTATATTATTAATTTTATCCGCTAAATCATAATTTTTTTATAAGTCTATCCTAACCAAGCACATTTTACTATTTTTCTGCGCGCAGCGAACTTCGGGGCCACTTTTAGGCATGTTGCAGCCAGATTCAGATCTTGGGTTGAACACGAAAGTTGTAGCCCTCGGAAAGACCTTTCCAACGGATGATTACACGCCTTTATTGGATTATTGTAGCCTCGGGAATCCTCCGTCAAAGTTGTTGTCCAGCAGGTTTCCTGCATGTATGAAACTCGTGTTTGAGCAAGAACCGAGGATCTTGGGACAAATTGCATTATCAATTCTAAAAGAACATGCCTTCAGTTATGGTGTGCCAAAATAAATGTCGCGTGCACTCATGTCATGGTGTTGTTGAACTATATTCAAGAATGGAATGAAGCCACAATGGTCCGATGTGATTTTTTCTCATAAGTATGAAAGAGGCTAGTCGCCTTTGACTATATATTCAGCATGTATTCTTAAAGGAGACTTCTTGTAAAGAGAGAAAGATAGACAACTTTTATCATGCTTTTCATGACAAGTATGAAAGAGGCTAGCCACCTTTGACTTTATATTCAACATGTGTCCTTAAAGGAAGTTTCATGGAAAGAGAGAAAGCTAGCCAACTTTTATCATGCTTTTCATGACAAGTGTGAAAGAGGCTAGCCACCTTTGAATTTTAAACCAACATGTGCTTTTTGACTAAGGGATGCTTCATGGAAACTTCATCCTCATGCCAAATTCCAACTCTACCCCTTTGGTTTTGGCCCTATAAATAGACATGAAGAAAGGGGGGAAAGCATCATCCTTCCTACTTCATTTTGAGCATTGTAGAGAGCCTTTAGAGTTTGTTTGTAGAGAGCCTTTAGAGTTTGTTTGTAGAGTATTTTAGTTTAATATTTTCATGCTTTAATGTTCTTACAATTTCTTTTATCGTACTTGTAATCTTCTTGCAAACTCTCTTTATAATGTCTTTTTTTTGAAATCTTTTAACTTCTTTTCAATAAGAAATAAATTAGTTTGTTATTCTCTTTCTCTCTTTATCTTTCTTTTTATGCATATTCTTAACATGATTTTCATTTCCTATATTATGAGTAACTAAACTTTGTTTAGTAATTGATCGAAATGATCCGAGGATTGAAATGATCTCTTTTTCTTAACTCATATCTTCTCTTTCTCTTTGAACAAATGTTTAGGATTTACCCTTAATTATTTTATAGAGAGGTCATATCATCGATATATGATTTTCTCTTTTGTTTCCATACTCTAGTAGCCGAAAGGATCATGCGTATGGATTGATCACTCACGGGTAAAGGGAGTTGAATGCAATCCTTGAAAGAGGACGACGTAAATTTCCCGGATTGGAGTCAAATCCAATAGAGGGGTTTCAATTATAGAACGAAAGTTTGGTTGATCAACCTAAACTCAGTTGGGCGTAGCCTTGAAAGAGGTGCGTTCATATTCTGGGAACCTCCACGGTCCAAGCACCTTCGTTAAAGAGAATTAGGGATTTATCTATTGTTGGTCATTTTCATTCCAAGGTGATTCAAGATCAAGTACTAACCTTTTAAATTATTGCTTAATCATCCTCTTTTATTGTATAACCGTTCTCTTATTTGCAAGCCAAATCAAAGTATCTAATTGATAAAAAAACAGAAATCTCTTTGAAGTAGAAGTAATCGATGCGCCTTGGTTCTAATACGACCTTGATATTATATCATATGCTATAAGCGATAAGGTACACTTGCCTTTATCGAATAAAGATTCGGAGAACATCATCTTCATCTTCTCTTTTTCATAAAACACCTCCGGGATTTTCTCCATCAACCAGCCATCCTTTGGCTTCAGAGATTAAAGACTTAGAATTTTTCAGGATTTTTGTAAGACAGTTCGACGTTCGTCGAACTCAGATCGACAAACTCAGAGCTCCTTCTTTGAGATGAGCTCGACGTTCTCTGAGCTAAGGTCGACGATCCTTTTCTCTTACAGAATCTCAGTTCGACGATAGTTCTTCTCAGATCGATGAACTTGGAGCTCAGATTTATTAGTTATATTTCCAGATCTTTTGTCTCTGAGCTCAAGTCGACAAAGGCGATTTCTCAGCTCGATGAACGTTGAGTTCAGGTCGACAAAATCTGTTCTTAGTTCGACATTTTCTGTCTGACTTGTTTCTCTATCAGATTGACTTATATTTCCGTTATTATAAGGCATTTAATGCTCTGATAACTAATGCTTATATTCCCTAGAATATAGCCGTTCACATGTCAGCATTAATTATGGGATTTCAAAGAGTATTCTTTGTATTATTTGCTGTGACAGTTAAGGAATTCATTTATGACTTATTCCAGCCGTTCAACCATCAAGAATTCAGCAATCAAGGCAGATTGTGATTCAAATTTCAAAGGCTGAAATTGGCAGGCAATATATAAGCTTTTTCTTTCTTTTTCAGAGTGACACTCAAGAGACAATACAGCAGTAACCAACAAGAAAAGAAAATCTCTCTGAGAATTCTTTTACTCACCAGCTTTCACAGAAGAACCGTCAGAAAGTTTTCTTTTGCTTCTAGGGAATTGAAGAAGAACACTCATACAGTATTCTTAGTCTTCTTCAATTTCTCCCTCGGGAATATTCAAGAGACATCAAATATCATATCATTCTGCAGTTCCTGAAGTTCTAAAAGCAAAACTTCCAGTCATCCTGAACTCTTTCAACATCTTAGGGGGACCTTTGACATCAGCAATATCCACTAAGTCTTCTCATTGTTTTGAGAAAGAGAAGACTCCATAACCTCTCTCCTAACCTCTTATACAGGGTTATTACTCCCTTCAAAAGTGAACCCCTTGGTGGCAGGGCACCTGATCAAAAACCTGTGTTTGGTTTTTAGGCACCAGGTTAAAAGCCTGAAGGGTTTCTAGATCTACCTGAAGAAGATCTTGTGGTGGCAAGGCACCTGAGCAAAAACTTGTAGTGGATTCCTACCTGTGTGATAGAAGAGTGGATGTACCCAAGTTTTGGGGACCACTATAAACTTCTTGTGTTGTCTGGTTGTTTTTTCTTTCTATGTTGTGTTGTGTTGTGCTTAGTTTTACTGCTCTTGGTTTATTCTCTCTTTATTTATAAGTAACACTTATTTTAATTCCGCTATAAAACTCCTCAAAAGTTTTAATACTCTATTCACCCCCTCTAGAGTTAATTAGGTCTATCCCCTCACTTTCACTCGGCATTTTTCCAATCACTGCTTATTCGAGGGGAACACGACTACGGAAGAGCTCGCCGAGTTCGTGGAGGACTTCGTCCCCTCGGGCTTCATAGCTCGCCTCCCGGCGGACCACGAAGCCATCAATTCCTTTTACTCCGACGAACTTGCCTTCCCCATCTCGTATATTGAGGTGGGGTTGTGTCTGCCTCTCTGGCCTGAGGTCCCCCAGATTCTGAAATACTATGGCGCGGTGCCCGCGCAGCTCAACCCGAATGCCGTTGCAATGATGGTCGCATTCGCCTGCTATCTCCGGCGAGAGCGGATAGAGTTCAACTTGACGGTCTTCCGTAAGTTGTTCTCTTATAAAGCCACCCCTGACGGGGTCGTCTTCTTCGGCGGCTCCTCCATAAAGGTTCGCGAGGTCGCGAATAAAAATCACAACTAGATGACCAAGATCGCCTTCATCAGGGGCGACCTCAGCAACATCCCCTTCTCGCCCCTATAGAAGGGAGAGGAAGTGTACCGGCCCCCGAAAGTATCCGTCAACGACACCGAGCTCCACAAATTCTTCCTCCATAAGGACTTCAAGGTCGGCCACCTCCGCCGAGGCCTCGAGTACCTGCTGCTTGTCCCCCCTGGTGAAGGTATGTTTCGCTTCCTTTTCCTTTTCGTCGTGCTCGGCAAAGATGATCAGATTTCTTGTCCAAGTATTTTCCTGCAGGGGAGCGACTCATTCTTGAGAACCCGCCTTTTGTGCACTTGGGACTTTTTGCGGACCCCCTCGAACTCGCCCGGGCAGCCGCATCAGCCTACCGAGATGAACAGGCGAAGATCCACCCCTCCTCCAGCAAAAGGCGGCTGGAATTTGAAGGGTCGAGCTCGCCTGGCCGGCCCCCGGTCCCGAAGAATAAGAAGGCCAAGATGGATTCCTGGGGGAAGCAGCAACAACAACAGCTGTCCCCCAAATATGTGAGCTCGCCGGAAGTCCCTTCCGACGCATCCCCGACGAGCTCGCTAAAGGAGCTATCAGACGCGGGTCAAAAGGGGCTCGGGACTTCCTCCTCTCCTTCTGTCGATGAGGTCGCACCCCGCGAGCTGGGCCTGCCCAAAGACCACCCCCTCTTTGGCAAGAGGGCGATGTGCAAAGACTCAGCTGGCGAGCCGATGGTGAAGTGGGATGAGGGGGCCCATCGAGTCTCCATCTCCACTCGCGCCCCCTCTTTGGGAGCTCGCCGGCCTCCCACCGGCCACGCCTTCGCGCTCGGCTTCAGCCTGTATGGTCGCGACGGCGCCAAGGCCTACAAAAACATGACCCATTGCCAGGTGGGTCATGAGGGTCTGCAGGCTTACCTACGGGCCTTCGAGCTTCACCACATGATGGTCCGCCGCGGCTTCCACCTCAGCCAGCTCCTACTGAAAACCGAACAGGAGTGTGACGTGGCAAAAGGACAATGCCGCTGACGTAGAGAGGTGGTTTGGCATTGCCGAGAGTCTACTCAAAAAAGTTGCAGGCGGGCTGGTAAGCATTGGCCACCTCTTCCCATTTTTACTTAGAAAATTTTTGCGACAATATTCTTGGTTCTCGTTCCACAGGAGGTCGAGGCCGTTAGCGAGCTGCGGATCCGTACCCTCAATCTAGAAGATGAAGTCGCCCAGCTGTGAGCTCGCCTTGCCGAGCAGGATGCTTACTCCCGCGAGCAGGAGACTCGCACTGCCGAGTAGAAAGATCGCGCTGCCGAGTAGGAGGCTCGCACTGCCGAGCAGGGAGCTCATGCCTCCTAGTTGAGGGCCGAGGTGGAGGAGCTAAAGAAGCGTAACAAGGGGCTTCATTGCGAGGTCCTTCGCCAGGTTGAAGCTCTCCTTCCTCCGGGCTGCAGCGAGCCCCCCTTCCCTTATAAAAGGTAGCGGGTCTTCGGTGAAAACGAGGTCATGGAGCGACTGCGAGTTAATTCAATCGAGTCCGCCAAGTGTATCTTGGACACCTTGAGGGGGACGGGGATCCTGGTGGAAGGCTACGAAGAGGTCGCTGTCCGAGATCTCATGCTGAGTCTATTCCCGCCGAGCCCGCCCAGCGAGAAGGAAGACAGCTTTGGCTTGCTCTTTGCGGAGGTGAACGACAAGGGACATCGTCTTGGGGACGAGGAGAATCACCACTCGGGGGAGGAGGGCGAGAGCTGATCAGTCCCCCCCCCCTTTATTTTTTTAAACATTCATGTAACTACCTCCCCCCCCCCCCGTTTTGTAACCTTGCCAAGGCGAGCTTCTATTATAACTGTATCAATGAAAAATAGAGTTTTGCATAATTTTTCCTATCTTTTTTTTCTTTGTACTTACTTGTTGTGACGTACTCGCCCACGAGTCTCCCGCCTTAGGCGAACCCGCCAAGGTCAACCGTATCGTTAGAATGTATCTGAGTTTATACGCGCGCTCGCGATGAGGCCCTGAGTGTCAGTCGCTGTCAGGTTCACGAGTAGCCAGCTCTCCTGCGAGTCGTACCCTTCTTTCTTTTGTTAAAGATTCTTAAGTAAAATCTGACGGGGGTCATGCCGCTGCTGGAGATCGCCCTGGACCGCCTTTCTTAATCATACCTAAGTGCGTCATTCGCCGCCTTGGGGTCTTGCCTGGCCTCGACAACGCTAACTCGCTTTGACGTGCCCAGACCCTATGCCGAGCTGAACCACTGGACCAATCAACTAGGTGAGAGCCTGATGGTGGGCGTTGAACATCTTCCGGGCTCAGCCCCAGGGTCATAACAACTTCCATCGAGACCCCAGCCCCGCTAGCTAGGTGGGAGCCTGACAGCGAGAGCATTGAGACCTAACCCCAGAGCGAGAAGGCTTAGAATATTTTCCACTCCCGGGTGCTACCACCGGACCAATTAGCTAGGTGAGAGCCTGAAGGTGGGTGTTGAACATCCTCCGGGCTCAGCCCCAGGGTCATAACGACGTCCATAGAGAATCCAGCCCTACCAGCTAGGTGGAAGCCTGACAGCGGGAGCATCGAGAACTAACCCCAGAGCGAGAAGACTTAGAGCACTTTCCACTCCCGGGTGTTACCACCGGACCAATCAGCTAGGTGTAAGCCTGACGGTGGGTGATGAAAATCCTACGGGCTCATCCCCGAGGTCATAATGACTTCCATCGAGTCCCCAGCCCTACCAGCTAGGTGGAAGTCTGACAGCAGGAGCATCGAGACCTAACCCCAGAGCGAGAATACTTAGAGCCTTTTCCACTCCTGGGTGCTACCACCAGACCAATTATCTAGGTGAGAGCCTGACGGTGGGTGTTGAACATCCTCCGGGCTTAGCCCCAGGGTCATAATAACATCCATCGAGACCCCAGCCCTACCAGCTAGGTGGAAGCCTGACAGCAGGAGCATCGAGACCTAACCCCAAGGCGAGAATACTTAGAGCCTTTTCCACTCCCGGGTGCTGCCACCGGAAAAATCAGCTAGGTGAGAGCCTGACAGTAGGTATTGAACATCCTCTGGGCTCAACCCCAGGGTCATAACGACGTATATTGAGACCCTAGCCCTGCCAGCTAGGTGGAAGCCTGGCAGTGGGAACATCGATACCTAACCCCAGAGTGAGAATACTTAGAGCACTTTCCACTCCCGAGTGCTACCACCAGACCAATCAGCTAGGTAAGAGCCTGACATTAGGTGTTGAACATCCTCCGGGCTCATCCCCAAGGTCATAACAATGTCCATTGAGACCCCATCCCTGCCAGCTATGTGGAATCCTGACAGCGAAAGCATCGAGACCTAACCCCAGAGCGAGAATACTTAGAGCACTTTCCACTCCCGGGTGCTACCACCAGACCAATCAGCTAGGTGAGAGCCTGACGGTGGGTGTTGAACATCCTATAGGCTTAACCCCAGGGTCATAACGATGTCGATCGAGACCCTAGCCCTGCCAGCTAGGTGGAAGTCTGATAGTGGGAGCATCGAGACCTAACCCCAGAACGAGAATACTTAGAGCACTTTCCACTCTCGGGTGCTACCACCCGATCAATCAGCTAGGTGAGAGCCTGACGGTGGGTGTTGAACATCCTCCGGGCTCAGCCCCAAGGTCATAACGAAGTCCATCGAGACCCCAACCTTGTCAACTAGGTGAAAGACTGATAGTGGGAGCATCGAGACCTAACCCCAGGGGGAGAAGACTTAGAATACTTTCAGTGGCTCCTGGCCTTGCATTGCGATGATCTCATGGACCCCGCCTGCTATTAAAGTAACTGCCAAATAGAAGATGGAAAGAATTGGACAATCTGTAATAATAAAGAGAAGGTACATACAAAGTTCATGGATAGAAGCTTTTCAGATCATCGTCACTCCAAGTATGACTCAGGCTCTCGCCCTCTACATTATGGAGGCGATATCCTCCCGACCTCAGTGCTTCTTGTATGATATAAGGACCCTCCCAGTTCGGGTGGAGCTTGCCCACCATATCTCCCTACTGCGTCCATCTTATTCAGGACCAAGTCTCCCTCCGCGAACTGCTTGATCCGGACATGCTTGTCAAAGTACTTGGCCATCCTATGCTTGACCACCTCCCGTCGAAAAGCCGACAGGTCACACAGCTCCTCCACCATATCTAAGGAGAGTCGCAACTCCTCCTTATTCTCAGCTCTCCACTCCTCCCTTTCGGTCTCCACCTTCGTAACCCGGGGTGTCCGGATCTTAAGCTCGATGGGAAGCACTGCCTCACAACCGTGAGAGAGCTTGAAAGGTGTCTCCCTCGTGGCTGTGTTTGGAGTGGTTCTCAGGGCCCAGAGGACTGAGGGAAGTTTCTCCACCCAGCTTCCCTTCAAATTTTCAACTTTATTCTTCAGGAGGTTCATGATGACCTTGTTGGCCGCCTCTACCTGTCTGTTGCTCCTGGGGTGGTGGATCGAGGCAAACCAGAGGTCAATCCCGAGCTCCCCACAAAATTTGATAAAATCGGTACTGGCAAACTGCGGCCTGCTATCCGTGACGATGGCCTAGGGCATCCCATACCTGCAGATGATCTTCCCCCAAACAAAATTCTTGATTACCTGGGAAGTCACCTTGGCTAGCGCCTTCACCTCCATCCACTTAGAAAAATAATCAATCATCACCAATAGGAAACTTATCTGCCCGGTGGCTTGAGGAAAAGGCCCTACCAGACCCATTCCCCATATTGTGAAGGGCCAAGGAGCTGTGATGCTCCTGAGCCGCTGAGCTGGTTGTAGTTGGAGAGGGACGAACAGCTGACATTTGTGACACTTCTTTGCGAACTCGGTCGCGTCATGACCCAGGATAGGCCAAAAGTATCCCTTCCTAATGATCCTTCCTTCCAGGGTCCGACCTCCTGAGTGACTCCCGCACTCCCCGGAGTGGACCTCCTCCAACATCTTTGGTACCTCCCTCTCAGCCACACAACGAGCCAACAACCCTGAGAGAGTCTTTTGATATAATTTCCCGTCACGCATGAGGTAGTATACCGACTTATGCTTGAGCTTCTTCATATCCATCCCCTCCAGATACTCCCCGGTGGACAAAAAGGTGATGAAGGGATCCATCCACGTGGAGTGTTGATCCACCTCCATCAGTTCCCCCTCTTCGGTGGATGGGCGGAACAGGTTAGTGATGGTGCCTCCCACCGGGGGCCATGTTTTTCCAACTGATCCACCCGCTCATTTTCTTCCCTGGGCACGTGTCGGATGGAGAAAGTTTGGAACATTCCGATGACTCCCTTGACCTTGGTCAGATACAACTACAGGGTGGGCTCCCTTGCTTCGAACTCCCCGTTTATTTGGGAAGCCACCACCATGGAGTCAGTGAGGACCTCCACATCATGCACCCCCAAATCCCTGGCCAGGCGCAATCTTGCGATCACAGCCTCATACTCGGCTTGGTTATTGGTGATGGGGAAATGCATTACCACCGTCTGCTCAATCCTTGTCCCTTGGGGGCTTTCTAAGATGACCCCAACCCCCAAGGAATGCCTTCCTGAAGCTCCATCCACCATCACCTTCCAAGGAATGGGGCGAGTGAGTTCTTCCTCTGCCACCTCAACCACATAGTCGGCCAGAAAGTCAGCCATTGCTTGCGCCTTGATCGAGAGACGGGGGATGAAGGAGATGTCGAATTCACTCAACTCCACTGACCACTTGGCGAGCCTTCCCGAATGCTCCACCATCTCAAAGATGTTACAGAGGGAGTGGTAAGTCACCACTCGAATGGAGTGTGCCTGGAAATAGGGTCAGAATATCCGGGCCAAGATGACTAAAGTGAAGGCCAGCTTCTCCAGGATGGGGTAGCGGAGTTCTGCCTTCCTTAGTACCCTGCTTACGTAATAGATGGGTAGTTGTTTCTTACCCTCCTCCCTAACAAGTACAAAACTTAAAGCCTCGGCTCCAACCCCTAGATATAGGGACAAGTACTCCTCCTCCTTTGGCCTTTGGAGGAGCGGGGCTTGGGTGAGCTGCTCCTTCAAGGCTTGGAACGCCTCCTCACATTCCTTAGATCACTCAAACCTTTTTCTTCCCCCTCAATGCCTTGAAGAAAGGGGAGCATTTTTCTCCTGCCCGGGAGTGGAATCGGCTAAGTCTGTCCAACCTTCCTGTCAGCCGCTGGACTTCCTTAGAGTTCCGAGGCAACCCCAGCTCCATGATCGCCTTTACCTTGTCGGGATTTGGTTCCACTCCTGCGGGAGTGAGGAGATGGCCCGGGAACTTCCCCTTGCTGGCCCCGAAGACACACTTCAAGGGGTTCGATCTCATTTTGTACTTCCACAGGGTGCCGAAGGTCTCCTCCAGATCCTGGAGGTGGGAGTCGACCTCTCGGCTCTTGATCATCAGGCCATCTACGTACACTTCCAGGTTCTGCCCCTTCTGCTCCTAGAAGATGCGGTCCATCATTTTTTGGTACGTTGCCCAAGCGTTCTTCAGCCCAAAGGGCATCATTTTATAACAATAGCACCCATCCCCCGTGATGAAGGAGACATCTTTTACGTCAGGGGGTGCATCCTGATCTGGTGATAACCTAAAAACGCATCGAGAAAACTCATTACAGAAAAACCGACGGCTGAGTCAACCAGCGCGTCGATCCGAGGCAAGGGATAATAATCCTTAGGGCATGATTTATTAAGCAAAGAAAAATAGACATACACGCTCCACCGGCCGTCCCCTTTTTTAACCATTACAACGTTGGAGATCCGACCGGGGTATTGGATTTCGAATACAAAGCCAGACTTGAGGAGCTTGGCGACCTCCTCCCTGATGGGCACGGCTAGCTTGTCCGCAGTGGACCTCCTCCTCTGCTGGATAGGGTGAGCCTCCGGGTCCAAGTTGAGGTGGTGACAGGCGATGTCCGCGTCGATCCCGAGCATCTCAGTCGCGCTCCAAGCTAAGTCGTCCACGTTCTTTTGGATGCACTCCAGCATCCTTCCTTGGTCCTCTAGGGTCAACCCCCCGATGATGCGAACCTTCTCCACCCTGCCTTCCCGGGTGAGAACCTTCATCTCCACTACCTCTTCCGCAGCCTCCAGCCTAGACTGCTCCTCCCACTCCACAATATCTTCCCCCCCCTGGGACAGGGACCTCCACTTCATCCACGGCCATCGCCTCGGCCGACTCTTCCAGAACCACCTCCGCCCTGCTGCCCGAATGTGGACCTCCCCCTCTACTTCTTCCTCCGTCTCCATCTCCTCTTCGGCCTCCTGCCCGGCCAACTCCTCCATCCTCCTATCCATTTCCTCGGCTCCCTCCTACTACGAGATGGATTTCACCGCCGTCACATAGCACTCCCTTGCCGTCTTGGGGTCTCCACGGACCCGGACCTAGATCCCCTCCGCGTTGAACTTGAGGCATTGATGGAAGGACGAGGGGATGCAGTGGAAGGCACTGATGAGGGGTCGCCCAAAGATGGCGTTATAGCTATTGGGGGCTTCCACGATCACAAACCTGTAGTTCCTGGACTGCCCCCCAGGCTAACATGGAGTCTCACTCCTCCTTCCACTTCCTTCCTCTCCCCGGATAATCCGAAAAGAGGTCCGTCTGAGGCCAGCACCCTCTTGGCCTCCACCTGCATTGCGTCAAATGGCTTTTTGAAGGTGATGTTGATGGAACTCCCGTTGTCGATAAGGATCCAGGAGACGGTAAAATTTTTGATGGCTGTCTGGATGACCAGCGCATCGCAGAAGGGGTCCTCGTGACCCGGCATGTCCTCCCTTGAGAAGGTGATCCTCTCATCTGGGGGTGGGGTCTGAGATATGGAGCCGATGCTCCTTCGATACATGGTGTGGAGGCTCACCTTGTGGGAAGCCTCGACCCCCCCCCCCCCCCGTGGATCACTCTGATCCCTCCTCGGGTCCCTACATCGGCCTGGTCTTCACACTGGTCTTCCTCCGCCTGAGACCGAACCTCTTCAATTCGCACACCCTGGCGGTCTTATCGCTACAGCTGCTCCCTATTTCCTCTCATCTCGAGGAACTCCGGGCACGTGACCGCGGCGTACCCTTCCTCCTGATGGAAGTCACAGTAGGGCAGGTCCACCCTAACTTCCCTCCTTCTTCTAGGATGTCCTCTCCTCCTTCCGCCCAGGGCAATTGCCATGGCCTCCTCCTGATCGGGGAGGGGGGTCTCTGACCCTGTCTACCACCCTAGGGGTGAAACTGACTGCGTCCACCCTGGCGGTTATCCCCTCCCTGATAACCCCTCTGTGGCTTTTGGTCCTGCCATTCTGTCCTCCACCCCAGCTGATTGACCGGCTCCTGACCCCCCACCTAGGCTGCTGCTGCTGCAGTTGTTACCTCTATCGCGGTTCAGACCTCCTCTCCTCCTGAGCTCGGCCACCCCTAGGCCTCTCCTCCACTATTGCCCACTTAGCCAACCTCTAGGAGAACTCTGGGTGCGCCGCCTCCATATCGGCCTCCCTTGCTGCCCTTTCCAGAAGTGCCTCAAAAGACACTGAAGGCATCCTCTTCAGCTCCATGGCGAAAAATTCGGGTTGGAGACTCAGGGTGAAGACCACCATCATGGTGTGCCCGACATCTCCTGCAGTTGGGACAGTTCCTCCTGGAACCTGTCCAGGTAGTTCCCCAAGGTCTCGCCTGCTCCTTGCTTGATGCGGAATAAGGACTCAACCTCCTTCTTTCTCTTCCTTGATGTAGTGAACCTCAACATGAACCCCCGACGCAGGTCCTCGAAGAAATAAACGGAGCCAGCCGGGAGCTGGTGGAACCACTCTCTCGCCTTCTCCTTGAGGGTGATGACGAATAGCCTGCACTTGAAACCATCAAACATTTGCCGGATCGAGACTACGTCCTCGAACCACTGGACGTGCTGGATTGGGTCTCCCTTCCCGGAGTAGTAGGACATCTCCGGCTCGCGGAACCCCTCTGGAATTAGGGCCGAAGAAATGAACTCGCTGAAGGGGCTACCCCCTCAGCCGGGCGAGCTGGGAACTCTCTCCCTACTGTCTCGCCGAAGTGGTACTCTCCTGCCGAGCCTGGGAAAAGAACTCGCCCCCGCAGCTTGCGCTCGCCTTCACCTGCGACCTCGTTCCCAGCTCGCCGCGCAGGTGTGTCGTTGCCCAATACCGGATTGGCGACCACAGGAACTGTCAGCATCGTTCTCTCGGCCTGCAAGTCGAGCGCGGCCCTGACGAGCCCGAGTACCTCCTCTCCGAGCTCTGCAAACATTCCTGTCGCTGCGGGAGGGGGAGGGGGTTGCGAGTCGCCCCTCTTAAACCTTGCCCTTCTTCTCTAGCCATCGAACTTGCAGAAGATTTTCTTTGCTGACCACGCTCACCGAACCAAAATGTTGAAACCGAGAAACCGGTCTCTGAGGAGTTTACCCTTGGGGAAGGGGTGATCGCACACTTACTTCTCCCCTACAAGCCCAAGAGACTAAAGAGAAAGAACTAGGGACAGACCCAAGGCTCTAACACGTAGGTCCCACCACACACCCGGAAGATCTTAGAGCTCTTCCCCTCTTTAGCCAGGTGCTGAAGCTAAGGTTCCTCAGAAAGCGCTAGAAGATCAGAAATAAGTAAGCATGCCTTTCTGAGGTACCCCTTGAGTCCTATTTATAGGATTCTGAAAGCGGCATACAAATAGCCAACCTCCGCTGTTCTAAGAGGCTAGGGGCAGACCAATGGGGGCAGCATGGTAAAAATACATCACAGGCCTGGGCGAGCTGCCCCTAGATCTTCTGCTCGCAAGTGGCAGATGGGGCCCGCACTCGCCCACCCCTCAACCTTGGGCGAGTACGAGCTCGGCCAACTCTACTCGCTCCTGGACCGACTTTCTTTCATTGGGCTCGGATCCACGAACTCCGAGCTCGGCCCGACGAATGCCGAGCTCGGCCTATATATTCACTACCGAGCTCACCTGGGGCCTCGAGCGGTTTGAGCCGGCCGGTCATGCTCCTGTCGACCCACTCGCCGGATACGGGGTTGTACAGTAATCTTTCTCTTTCTCTATATTCTTGGGGTGAGGAAAATTGACCGGTGAAGGTCGTCGAAATCCGGGGAGGATTCCGTGAGAAATCGTCCTGGGGAGGTGACGTCTAGATCATGTGATCTAGCGGGGCTCTAAGACCCTTCCTTGCGTGGGGGTGAAGAGCCGGCTCGAAGACCTTTCTTGGAGGGAAATGGAGAGAGGCAACCGGTCCAGTGTGTGGGTCGGTATAGAAAACCAGAAGTGTTTCTAACTTTACCACCTCCGATCTCCAGCGTCATGGAGATCACATTTTTGTAATTGTTATGAACATGTTTTGATTTAGTTTTTCAATAAAGTTAATTTCTTGTTTCTGTTTATTTCTTTGTGCATTGAGAGTGTTAGACGGTGATTCTCCAAAGGGCGCGTAGATCTCCAAGAAGGAGTCTGACTAGGGAAACGAGCTCTATGACATATCGTCACGCGTTAGCTGCCTAATGCCCCGTAGTAGCTTCCAGAACTTGGTTTCCTGGGGCAAAATAATTTGAATTTCCAATAAATACGTAAAACCTTATTCACCCCCTCTAAGGTTGGCCACTAGATTCAACACTTTGGTGGCCACGAGTGCCAACCTTGGAACATAATGTGCGTTATGTTGTGTATGAGAAAGGGGATGCTGACCCGCGTCGTTTTCGTTAATTGGCACGATGATTTGAGCAACAGGAAAGATCTGAACTGTACCCGATCTATGTCGTTTGGCTAAATAGACCTAAAGTATGTGGAAATTGTCGTTGGCATAGGGGTGAGTCCTATAGGACTGGCTAGTAATGCTCAAGCAAAACCATCCGTTCTGAGACTGCAAATGATGATGGACTAGCGGAGTTCACCGTTGAGATGCTTTATGCACTATCATATGACTGTGATGACAAAAAGTGGACTCAAGGAAACCCGGTACACCATTAAGGTGCCCTGAGTGCACAGGATGTTTGGCTGTTTGCGCCATCATTTGTGATGTATGGTGCTTAAGTTGCACATTTATATTAAATATGTAAACATGCTAATTGTTTGTAGGGAATAAACACCACCACCCCGAGAAAGGGGTGAGGTCGTTATAATTTGGTCAACTCCAGCTGACCGTTGCTTTGTTTGCCACAGCTTGGTGGAATGTTTTGCGTGCAGGTGCTACGGAGCCAAGCGGAAAGTAGCGGGCTGGAGCTCAAAGCTGTATCGGCCCTCAAATGCCAAAACTTTGCTAAAATTTTCATATGTTGTCGGCCTGCATGCCAAAGTATGGAAATCGCATTTAATTTGGTGAAACTTTGTTGATGTAAGGCCTTAAGGCCAAAGCGTTATTGTGTATGTCTTTTCATTCCTAGTGTAGTGAACATTCCTTTTTGGGTGATTGGTTTTATAACTTTTAAATGTTTCCATTAGAATGCAACTCTGTGGCAGGGTGCATTTTCAAAATAAATAAAAAACATTATGGTTTCATTTCGTAACGCATTAGTCTGTTTGTGTAATATGACGTGGGGACCCGGTCAGACCTTCTGTTATATTATTCGTGACAGAATGAGGGTGTTACACCAGCAGAGAACCAGAACTTTCCATCACAAAACTGTTGGTGTTTATATGGTGATCTGAAAGTAATCAAGCAGTTAGTCTCACTATCAATGCGATTTGAGCATATATGTCACACATAAGAGTGTTGGAAGAAGTTAAATGAAGGATTGTGATGGACTCAATCATATGGGATGTGAGTAAAGGACCAACACTATGACATAATGGTGACTGACATGTTGTGTCGAATGCGTATCAACGCACGTCGAGTGCGTATCGATGCACGCCGACTTCCTATCAACGCAACCGAGCTTTAAGTCGAGCCAAGTTCTTATTGACGCTACGTCGAGTAGATATCGACGTTACATCGACTTCTATTCGACGCAAGTGTTTCGACTTACTGTCGACACAAGTGTGTCGACTGACTGTCAATGCAAGTTGCGTCGAGTGCCATTGATTGCTTCTCGATGTTGCGTCGAGTCCTTATCGACGTACATGGACTACAAGTCGATATATATCGACGTAAGTCGAGTTCTTGACGGATTTCTAAGGGGGATTCTATATGTTTGATATCCTTGGGTATAAATAGACTTGAAAAATTGGTTTTTCTGTGTAACTGAAGTGTGTGCTTTTTGAAGTCGTCAGTTGAGCCAAACCCTAGATCCCGCCGTGACTTCTTATTGACGCTGCCTCTCCTAGAAATGAATCTAGCAATTCGTGGAGACGCAGAGAGCACTCCTTCTCTGACCTAGTTCTTATGGGTCAAGATCTCGGTTTTATCTTTCATTCGTGTGGATACCTGTAGAGTCGCAGACATATTTTTGCGTGAACTCAGCCACCTGCTATTTTCCGGAGTAGATCATTGGAGCATCTTGGTTGAGTAAAGACTCAATTCTATTTAGGTACTATGCATTTGCTGTTTACATTTTTTCTTGATAGGGATCACAAAATCTTTACTCTCTTGATTTTTTCTTATATATTTATTCCGCTACACGCATATGATGTGTTGTTCCACCGTTGTATAGAAAACCCAACAAAAACCCCTCTGAAATCAACCCAACAATACCAGATCACAAGGACAAGCTAAAGAGGTGGCACTGTAAGTGCTTGCGGAAACTGAGGGGCGCAACACAAAGATGTGGCCTTTGTTGGGTGAAGATGAGGTTGGGGATGAATGATAATATTATTGAAATCATATAATAGCCTTACCTCCAGAAATACTGCCGCCAGATGAGTAGAAAGCTAGGATAATGAGCTCCTTACTGATCGACGGCCAGTCAGCTTCTCCTAGATCGAAATCTCCTCTTGATCGAGAAGTAGAATGATGCGCCTCTATTTTATATTTAGGGGTAGTTTGGTAATATTATATACATGTATCTCTATATATAGTGGCTGTTATGTCTTAATAGATATGTTGAAAGTATTGTGTGTTCGTGTGGTCTTATGCGACTGAATTGGGAGAGTCTTGCCTCGCCGGAAGGTCTAGCTGTTCAGGGCTGGTGTTCTTAGGTGAGATCAGTTATCTTGTAATCCTTTCCATCAATATTATGATCCAATCTCTGTGTTTTCTCCTTGAGATTGGTTTGGATCGTATCAAAGGTATCAAAGCCATTCCTTCCTCCCGCCTGCAAGTCATTCCTCCTTCACTCATTGTCTCATTCCACAACCATTGCAACATCTGCTCCTCCCTCAATCCTTCACCGGCTGCCCACCTGCAAGAAGTCCCTCCTCCCACTTCTAGATCGTCGGTAACACCCTCCTGCCAACCGTTGTTGCTCCCCTTAATCTCCACCACCTGTCCCTTCCTAACCATCACCACCAGCGGTCGCGCCCTAGTCATCTCCACCCTCGCGTTCGCCAGTAGCAAGCCATGCTTATGCCCCCTCCTCTACTTCCAACATCTGCTAGGCCATTTTCAGTTCCCATACACCTCATCGAGCCCTTCTGCCCGTCACTGCTTCCTTTCCTAGGCTGCGTCCCCAAGCTTCTGAATCACGCCAAGTCATCATTCATCTTCCTCTTCTTTTTGTTTTTTTTTCTGACATATACCTCTCACTCACTTCTTTTTGTGTGTTTTGCTTACTCTCTCCGCCACTGCCTCGAACCACTCCCTGCACTTTTTTTTATAATTACCCGCCCAGCAGTCCTCTAGCTCCCCACCCCATCTTTTATTAGATTTTAACTCTTTTATTTTTTCTATCTTTTATGAGTTTATCCTCTCTCTCTCCATTTTGTCTTACAACCTAACACTCCACGCCTTCTATTCTCTTTTCAATTCTCTCTTCCCCACTTGTCCAATCAAATCTCACCCAAAATCTCCTAATTAATTACATAGCAGCTCAAGTTGTTACTTTTTCCAATCAATTCTCTCCCCATTTTTTTTCATATTCAATTAAGCCGTCTGTTAATTAATTATGAATCCCCCTACTCAAAAATGATTGCATTGGATCACCACCGGTGAGAACAAATATTCACGCTGCTCATCAATATTAAAGTCCAGGTCGCGCGCAATGGCGCCTTGATCGAGGCTCTTGATGCTAAAGCTTCCGCTATGCTCCGCCGACGATTCCTCCCACTCTTCAGGAACACATCCTTCAACTGTGGGTGGCTCGCCCAGCATTCCGCCACCGCATCCGCAACCCGCCGCAACTCCGCCGATTTCACTGCCGCCGTGGGCCAATGCCAATGCCATCCTCCTCGTCGGGGTGCCCGCCCAACAAATTCACCACCGTTACTGTTGCAACCACTGCGGCCTATCATTAGTCCGCTTACCCCGACGCCGCTTGCTACGACCATCATGCCGACATCAGTGCCGCCGGCCCTGCCAATACCGGCCCCTGCTCCGCCACCCTTACCGGCAGGGGCGGATCTAGGAATTTCATCAAGCGGGGGCCAGGAAAAAGTGGCGGACAAATGACCAAAAAGGCCAGTAAAACAAGGGTCGGTGGAGGGATCACGGCGGGGTGCGGCCGAGGGAGAAAACCACGGGAAAACGGATGTGTTCACACGGTTTCCCAAATGGGCTGGGCTCGATGGAACATGTAGCGGGCAGCTCGACAAGAAACGACAACCGTACCGTGGGCAGATGTCCTGGGGCTCGGAAAAGGTCGTTCTTCCTCGTACCGAGGCGTTGGAGATGACAAATGTAGGGAACGTATTATGACGTAACATGTCTCAGGATAATAATAATAAAAACAGCAGATTAACAAAACTAAAATGAATTAAATCTTAAAACTAAGGAGTGTAATTTATCTGTGTAGGACGGAGCCAGGGAGGAGTTGTAATGGGGGGAAGGTGTTGATGGAGATGAAGAGTAGTTCGGGAGGCGATGTAGTCTAGGGAACCGACAACGGAAATGGAAAAGACTAGAAATGACAAATCGAGTCGTCATCATGTATTTCCACTGTCTGGTGCTCACTTATTGTCTTCTCATCGAGGAAGCTAGGACACGTCAAAACAATCAAACTACGGCGCTTGTAGACTCGAAATGGCTTATCTTCGTCGCAGTGGAGGAAGCCGGAAAGGGAAAGGAGTTAGGGCATGCACGCGCTTTGTTTTGGAGAAAGAAAGATGAAATCACAGACTCTCCTTTCCATTTTCGAAATTCATACCCGGGTACATGCTAGAGTAAGTCTGTACATGGTTGGAGATGATGCAAGTGTTGTTGTGTTCATCTATTGGCGTAGGGTCGTTGCACGCTTGACAAATCAAAGAGACAGAATAGGTCAAAATGACATCGACTTCGTACATGGGGGGGGGGGCAGACATCGTCCTCCGCTCGTAAAAAATAAATTTGAAGGTCTTCATCTTATCAAATTCATTTCTCCCTCATCTGGTCACCGTTTTTGACATGTAAGTAGTCAAAATTCATTGGCTCGACGAGAGCAATCCAAATCTACTAATAATTTTGAAAAATTCATGGGGGGGCCCGGGCCCCCGTCGCCCCCCCTTAGATCCGCCCCTGCTTTCCGGTCACCTTATCGCCGCTCTTGCCGGTCAATGTTCCGCCGACCTTGATTTGCCCGGCCACCATGCCACGACGCCTAACCACCGCAACGCCAGACCCGTTCTTGCCGTGGGACATTGTTCCTTTGACTGCTTTACTAATGTTGCCTCCTATCGCTTCACCAACACAGTCGGACCCCGTTCCTTCGGGACATATTTTTTGGACGGTGCCGCCACCCCGGCTAGCTGAAGCTCCAGCGACCGCGACTCGTTATCAGGAGTTGTTTTGGGGAGAAGTCAAGATGCCAGACGATTCGATCTCCCACGCGACGTTTAATCTTGAAGACAAGCTCGTTTTGAAGGAGGGAGTAATGATGCGTCTCTATTTTATATTCAGGAGTAGTTTGATAATATTATATATATATGTATCTCTATATATAGTGGTTGTTATGTCTTATTGTGTGTTCTTGTGGTCTTATGCGACTGAATCAGGAGAGTCTTCCCTCGCCGGAAGGTCGAGCTGTTCAGGGCTGGTGCCCTTAGGTGAGATCAGTTATCTTATAATCCTTTCCATCAATATTACAATCCAATTTCTGTGTTTTCTCCTTGAGATTGGTTTGGATTGTATCATAGAAATAATGTCCTTCTATGGGAGCGATAACAGGAGATTGGACTCTAGATCGAGAAGTGGAAATAGGGAAGGTTTTCGCCAGGGAGAACTGCCACACGTGGAAGAAGAAAAATGAAACTCTATCCTGCGATGGAGTTGCACACGCAAAGTTAAGGTTTTTTTGCCGAATGCACCCCCCGAATATCTCCTGATTGGCAGAATGCACCCAAAAATTTAAATATAGCGGAATGCACCCATGATTATCTTTCTTTTGGCGGAATGCACCCCTGAGCTATTTTTAGGGGTATTTTGGTCATGTGCCCTCACTTGATCGAAAATATCACATTTTGGCTGAATTTTAGCAATTTCGTCACCTAAAAAGTGATTTTTTTACATTTTTTGCACTGTAATTAAACTGTTTTTCGAAGCGACACCATTTAATTCATTGTGCTTTTGCAAACTTATTTGAAAATGCAATACAAATTGAATTGAGAACACCATCCAAAAACACGGCGAGCGGCGAAGCACGACGAGCGGTGAAGGACGACGAGTGGCGACTGGGACTGCAAAGCACGATAGGGACGCCACTCGGTTGAAGGAAACCTAATAATAAAACAAATTGACCAAATTACCCTTAATGAGGGTGCATTCCGCCAAAACTGTAATAATCGGGGGTGCATTCCGCCATATTTAAATATTTGAGGTGCATTCTGCCAATCGAAAGATATTCGGAAGTGCATTCCGTCAAAAAGCCAGAAATTAACGGAAGGAATTTAGTAACTTAAATCGAAAGGAGGCAAATAGTAGGGCCTTCAATCTGTAAAAAAAAAAAAAAAACCTTTTGGGGTAGAAATCTTAAAATAACTTAACTTTGGGACTGATTTCACCTCTTTGCCTATTATATATGTAAGGAAGGCACTATATATGACTGTTTAACTTAAGTGAAATAAAGAGTGTGTTGGAATATTTAGTTCCTTCAGGTAGAAAAGCACTATATATGACTGTTTAACTATATATGACTGCTTAGATGAATTTCAAGTGAAATCATAACGTTAGGAAATGAAACGAAGTAAAAAAATTTGAGACTCGAATCGTAAAGGAGACTAAGGCTCTATTTGCTTGGGCGTTTCGCTGCTCCGTTTTGGGCAAATGCTGCCGGAAGGAGGGTATATAAATGAACCTCCGGCGGCGTTTGCTCCGTTTCCACACGCCCGCCCGCCTTGAGAAATGCTCCAAAAAATTCTGTTTGGAGTAGCCACCTCCCCCTCTGGTTCGAATACTCTGTTTCCACCCGGCGGATCGACCCGTCACCGCCAAACCAAATGAAGCCTAAAATTAGGAAAATTTTAATACTTTTAAAATAAAAAATGCTTAGCACAAATCGGTTCGCAGATCACAATCAATCTTTTATTTATTTTGCGGGACAATCCATCAAGCATTTTCTCCTTTAAGCAATATACCTCGGGCGGGAGAAAGAACAGTTCTTTCCTCGCCCTCTCTCGTTGCACTCCATTCCTTTATTGTCACGCTGCCGCTCCGTCCCGCCGTCGGATATGTCCGTCGGAGTGCGGCACCTGACGTTGGTGCGTGAGTTCAAGCCCTTTGGCCTCACTGTCGAGGAACAAGACTGTAGGCTCGAGGACGTGCCAGAGAAGTACGAGTACTTTCTTTTTGGACCTGATGTCACTCGCGAGAGGGACGACTTCCTTCCCTTTGACCATGATACCTCTTCTGCTGGTTCATCAGTCGTCGGTGGTGACCAGGAGCTGTTCATTAGAGGAAACCGGTGAGATACCCTACTTTCATTTTCTTCTTCCTTTTCCCAACTTACCTATCATTTGTCGGATTTTCCGCTTTACTTGCTTTCTAGATGTTTCTATAACATGTTGTTCAACTGATTATAAATGTGATGTCAATTCTGAAATTTATAGCATTTCATTTGAGCTCATTGAACTATTGTTTCTGCCTGCTGGTATTGTACAAAATGAGCAGGAAGCAGGGAGATGTTATTATTTGTTTGTTTAAATGCCGAAATTTTCTTGTGCTTATATTGGCCCATCTTCTTGTCGTGAGCATCTTTACGAACAACCATATTTGCTTGCTTTTGTTTCATGGACTTGTTTAAACATTTAGGCTAATTTCTAGAAGTTCTACGACCTGATGCATGGGATCACATTTAATTTTCTACAAGTCATTATTGAATTGTTTTATAATTGGATGATCTAGCAGTTGGGTCTTTTAGGCTGTATGGAGCATCTTACTGCCTCACAGTCTTAATCAGAGCTTCTTTTCAAGTACTATCAGCTGCGAGTTTAAACACGTAGTGGAAATGTGTCACAACACAGAAACCCAAAAAGATGGAAATGTGTCACAACACAGAAACCCAAAAAGAAATAGCACTCACAACAACAAACGATTGTCTGGGCCTGGGACAACAAGCACCCTTTTACCACCTCCAGTCACTCAACCACCTGGGTCACCACTACTAAACAATGAGTTCGTTGATTTTGTCTCTACACAAGAAACAACCCCTAAACAATATCACCATTGTTAGTGTCATCATTAAGCACGAGAGAGGCTCATCACTCGAAAAAGCCTTAGCTTAGGCAACACACTACGAGGAGCTCTTCGGGAGAGGAGCTAAGGAAACATATAATCTTACACTCAGAGTCCCATCTAAGATTGAGAGCAAGCTCTATTCGAAGGACAAGTGAGATGTTATGGGCCTTCACACCTAGTTATTTTGCCACGAGCATTCATGTCTTTTTTTAATTAATGAAACATTAATGTATATTGGTAGTTGTATCAATTAGTGAGTGCTAGTAATATGTTGGTTGTTAGAGTAATTAATATGTTGTTTGTAGTTGAGTCAATTAACGTGTCATTAATATGTTAGCTGGGTCATTTAATGTATGCCATTAATATGTTAATTGGTGGTTGAGTTTTGTAATCCTATTTAACCACCCCGTAAAGGATGAATGAAGAATGCATGATGAATTGATGCCTATTCTCAGTTGAGAAGCAGAGAAAATATTATTTTCAATATAACCAGAACAATATTAAATGACACCTCTATATATACACAAACGAAGAGAACCCAAACCAATATTAGAGGTGTTTAAATCAAGCATTTTGTTTAAATTTGTTGAGATCTCTCTCTCATAGGCTATATATCATCTCCTACAAATTTTATGATCTAGAGTACTTGTGCTTTTTAAGTTTTTTTTCCGAAATAAATTTTGATGATCAAAACTCTTTTGAATTCCTTTGTTTGTGCTAAAGACGAGTTCTCAAGCTTGTGTTATGTTCCTTAAAGACAAAAAAGGGCAGCCCAGTGCACAAGGCATCCCCGCAGAGCGAGGGTCTGTGGAAGAGTTCCACCACAAGGGTGTCATTTCGGAAAACCTTACCCTGCATTTTTGCAAGAGGCTACTTCCAGGACGTGAACCTATGACCTCAAGACAATCTGATTTTAATTCGCTTTTTCATTCATTCACTGTATTCATTCAGGCAGCTAATGTTGGCTCTACACCAAGGGATTTTGATTATTTTATTAAATGAATTTCATTGCTCACTTTATGGATGTTGAAAATTCCATCCTTCTGTATTTTTTTTAGATTAAACACAACTGCTTTGTTAGTCAACATGAGTACTATTTTCTGTGAATTTTTCTTATCCTTCTCTCTTTTCCTCCCTTTTCTTGTTCTCTCTCTTAATCCTCACATTTTGCTACCATATCCATATCCAACCCTCTGCTATGCAGGAGTTTTATGATTACAAAAAAATAAAATAAAAAACAAAATACAAAATGTACAATCTTTTCATTTGTTTCTCATTTCTATTTTCTATAAATTGGATGAGATTGACTCTGTTTCAATCCTTTTCTGCTTACTAATAGATACTTATGTTCCACTAGATTTTAATCAATTCATCAAAATCCTTTGAAATATTTGATTTAACATTTAAGTGAAATTTTATGGATGTGCTGCTATGAAAGTTTCAAATATTCGTAACTTTAAATAATGATGCTCGCACATGGACAGCTAGTGAAGTAGTAGACTATTTGGAGGCCCTGCATCTTTGTGCAAGTCTTAATAATCTCTTTCTTTTAATTTAACTCAAGTTTATTCTCTTCTGCCAGGATCATATGGAGCAAGGGTTCTGAAGTTCATAAAAGATATAGCTCTACAAACAATGTTGTTACTGTATGTACTAAAACATATCTAAGAGTTTGTATGCATTTTGTACTGCTGTAATAGCAGATACTAATTCTTTTGAAGGTAGAACTTAGCTTATGCAGTTCTTACATTAGCATTTTTCCAATGGGATTTGTTGAAGATACTTAAAATATTGAATTGTGAAAGACAATTGTTCGGCTTGTAAGAATTGCTAATTATGACTAATGCGCGGTTTCTTTTTTCATATACTTCGATACATGCTTGCTTTGTTGGCTATTCCAATGTTTTGGTTCCTTTCTTTCTAAGTGCTGCAAGTTATTAAATTTCCTTATTAAAAATTATTTCCCAAACTTCCAGCAATATGGATTTTGTGTCCTTATTCAAAATATTTCTTAGGCATTATTGAGATTATGACAAAAGATAGGGCACAACGGCGACAAAGGATCCATATAGCCGACCCCACTATAGTGGGATAAAGGCTCGAGTGTTGTTGTTGTATTCAAAATATTTCTTGACATTGTTATGGTATGGATTTTGTGGCCTTACCAAGGCTGTAAATATCAGATATTAAAGATTTGTCTGATTGATTTTTAAAACATCAGCTATTGCGGATTTGTATGGAATATGTTAAACTATTTGATTTCCATATCTTATAACACACACATATGTACTATATTAAATAATACATATCGGTGACATGTTTGATTGAGTTTTATAATATAAGATCTTTGGAATCTATCAGGAATATTTTAGACTATTTGATTTTCAAGTCTCCGAACTAATATATGCATATATATTTATATATACTATATTACATTAAATTATACAGGCCCCCTCTTTGAACATACATACATGTTCTAAAAGTGTGAATTATCATAATAAGTTGACAAATAATGAGTCGTATATAACTATATATCCCAGAAGAAACAAAATATCTGCACTCCTTACTTCTTATGCATTCTTCTCATTGCCATATCTTAGAGGGGTTTGTGTTTTGTTTGAACTCTAAAATTTTTGGGAATTGTTTTGTTAATTTTGTGAAACAAGTTACTTTCCTTTTGAAAATCCGAACTTGTTATATTCTATTATTTCTGGCCTTTACATCAAGATGATTCTAATGTCATTTTACCGTGATTTTACTGACGAAAATTTTAACCATAAAATACAGGCTTGCTGGTGTCGCATGGATGCTATCCCTGATGCACTTCTTTGTGTTTTAGAAATGATTAACTTATCTATATACTTTGTATCTGGTGAGTGAGCTATCTTAAATAAAACAAATGTTTTTATAATGTTGCTCATCTTGAAGTTTTGGGGTTTTAAATGACAACTTTAACCTATGAAGCACCGACACTTTAAAATGCCCTGCATGTCGGTGTTGGACTCTCCGACACTCGTTCGACTCTCTGACACTCTCCGACACTCTCCGACACTCTCCGACACGCGTCTCAAAAGTCCGACACACTAGCTCGCGCGGGACTCGCGTGTCCCGCTCAATCAGACACACGTGTCCGATTGCTAGCTACTCATGGTGAATTCGGGAGGCAATTTGTCTTGTAAGTGCAATTTTTGTGAAAAATATTTTATAAGTATATATACAAGAGTGAGAACACATTTGCTAATGATTGGTGAAAAAAGAATTGGAAAGCGTGTAGAAGTCTCAAATGAGTGATCTATTTGAGATGAAAAAACTAGAAGAAGATGTGAATGCTAGAATAGTGAGTCTTGTTCCTAAAAAAGTGTCTTTGCCCCTTCTAGCATTTTAAGTAGTGAAAGTGATCTACTAATGAGGTGTATATTTTCTCTAGAAAAATGATGATTGAAAGTGGGAGAAAATGTTTGCTTGAGAATCCATTATTTTTACTAATGATATATAATGATAATGTGTTTGTAGAGAAAGGTGAAAACCTTGTATATCCTTCTTGAATACCAAAATACAAGTATGAGTACAAATATATATGAGAGAAGAGAGGAAAACTAAGTTATATAAACAATGTGGGAATAAGCACTAACTCCTATATGAGCCTTATTAATGGGCCAATACATCATGTTTTTCTAATATTCTCTACCACTCCCCCGCAAGCTGGAGCGTACAAGTTGTATGCACCAAGCTTGGATAAGAACTGATGGTACATTTGTCGTGGTAATGCCTTGGTGAGAATGTTGGCAACCTGCCCAAACGCAGAAACATGCTCCAGCTCTAACTTCTTTAATTGAACCTTTTCACGAACGAAATGACAGTCAACCTCGATATGCTTGGTCCGCTCATGAAACACAGGATTCTTCGCGATGTGAATAGCAGCCTGGCTATTGCACAACAAGGTTGCAGGTGAGGGTAAAGTGACCCTCAAATCACCAAGTAGAACTTCAATCCAGGTGAGTTCAGATACAACCGCCGCCATTGCACAATACTCAGCTTCAGCAGATGATCTAGCAACAACAAACTGCTTTTTGCTACGCCAAGTAATAATATTTTCCCCAAAATAGGTACAGAAGCCTGTAGTAGCGCGCCGATCATCTAGGGAACCCACATAATCCGCATCTGAGCATGCAACAAGAGATAGGAAGGAAGATGGCTTATATACCAATTCTTGTCCAGGAGCTTACTTCAAATATTTGAGGATGCGTTCCACTGCCTGAAGATGAGAAGTGCGTGGGGCGTGCATAAATCTGCTAATAACTCCAACAGCAAATGAAATATCAGGTCTTGTGACAGTCAGGTAAATCAATTTTCCCACAAGGCTCCGATAATACTCAGGGTTCGTAAGCAGGGAATCAGAGTCAGACCCATGAGCACATAACTTGTGGTTGGCGTCCATCGGAAGTTTCTACAGGTTTACACCTAGAATAGCCAGCATCGTGGAGGAGATTAAGACAATACTTTCGTTGTGACAGAACAAAGCCATCGGGTCGTCTTGCAACCTCAACCCCAAGAAAGTACCTCAATCCTCCCAGATCTTTTGTCTGAAAAACAGAGTTCAAGTGTTGCTTAATTCTCTGTATCCCTGTGGTGTCGTCTCCAGTGATCAAGATATCATCCACATATACCAAGAGAATGACAGACCCAGTTAATTGATGCCGAGTGAAAAGAGAGAAGTCGGTCGAGCTCCGCTTGAATCCAACATTGCGAACAGCCTTACTAAACTTTTCAAACCAAGCCTGGGGAGACTGTTTGAGACCATGAATCGATTTCCGAAGAAGACATACACGAGACTCCCCCGTGGTCTCAAACTCGGGTGGTTGATGCATGTAGATTGTCTCTTAAAGGTCGCCATTCAAAAAAGCTTTCTTAATATCAAGCTGATGGAGAGGCCAGTGGCGATGCACAACCAAGGAGATCAGAACACGAACATAATTCAGCTTGGCAACGGGATAAAAGGTTTCCTCATAATCAAGCCTCTGCTGTTGTGTAAACCCACGCGCCACAAGCCGGGCCTTGAGCCTATCAATTGTCCCATCTTGAGCATGCTTGATAGTAAACACCCACTTGCAACTGACACATGACTGGCCGGGAGGAGGAGGAACCAGATCCCAAGTCTGGTTGGACCAAAGAGCTGTCATTTCCTCATCCATGACCGCGCGCCACCCTGGATGTAAAAGAGCCTCCTGCACGGAGTTGAGAATAAAAATGGAGGAAAGGGAGAGAGCAAACTTGCGTAGAGATGGAGTAAGGCGATGCATAGAGATATAATTCGCCATGGGGTGAGCGGTAGAGGATGTTGTTGGATCGTCAGTCCGCGGGATAGCACTGGTACAGGGAGGCTGTTGTAAAGCTCTAGAGACCGGGGAACGACGAGTGTAGACACGAATAAGGGGTGACTTGGATGGTGGAGGTGGAACATGTGCCGGAGGAGGAGTTGGAAGTAGTGGTGGTAAAGAAGACGTGACGGGAACAGTCGGTCGAGGAATTGGCGGGGGAAAGGAGGAGCAATGCCAGATGATGAGTCGTAAAATGGTTGAGCCTCCTGGAAGGTGACATCAGCAGAGATAATGACTTTGTCATGAGGCGGAGAATTACACACATATCCTTTCTGTGTCTAAGAGTAACCAAGAAATATACACGTGCGAGCTCGGGGAGCGAACTTATCCGTGATTGGACTGAGATTATGAACATAGCAGGCACATCCGAACACACGAGGCATAAGAGCAAACAGGGAGTGGGATGAAAGAGAAGGCTAAACGAAGTGGCATGATCGAGCACAGAAGACGACATGCGATTGATGAGATGACATGCCGTAGAGACAGCAAAGTTCCAAAAATGAGTAGGAACATGCATTTGAAGCATTAGGGATCGCGCTACATCAAGAAGATGACGATTCTTCCGCTCTGCCACACCATTTTATTGAGGCGTGTAAGTACAAGAGGTTTGATGTATTATACCGAACTCCGTGCATAAGTTCGCAAATGTACGACTAGTGTATTCCTTTGCGTTATCCGTACGAATAACCTTTAAAGGAGAGGCAAACTGTGTATGGATTTCATTAAGAAAGACACGAAATGTAGAGGTAAGTTCAGTACGATCCCGAAGTAAGTACAATCAGGTTAGTCGTGAAAAATCATCAATAAATATGTCAAAATAACGATAACCAAACATAATAGGGGTTTTATAAGGGCCCCAAATATCAGAATGAACTAATGCAAAGGGAGTATCACTCCGAGTATAATGGGGAGAAAAGGAAACACGATGCTGTTTGCCAAAGATACACGACTCGCAAGAGAACTCTTGCAGAGAGACATCCGGAAGAGCTTTCTTGAGAGTCTGGAGGGGAGCATGCCCGAGACGACGATGCCAGTCGGTAGTAGAAACAGTAGAGAAGACGGAAGGAGGGGCATCGAGGAGGTAGAGCCCATTTGACAGACGTACCTTACCAATAATATTCCGCGTGTTCCGATCTTGCACAACAAAGGTAGATGATGAGAAAGTAACACAACAATTGAGGTCTTGTGTAAGGCGGCTAACAGAGAGTAAATTAAATGGGGAACCGGGAACGTGAAGAGTAGAGGTCAGGGACAGAGTGGGTGTGAGAGGTATATCAGCAGCACCAAAGACGGGGGTGGTATCACCATTTGCCACAGTTATGAACTTGGGGTGAGCAGTCCCGGAGTATTGTGGAGGGTGTTGCGAAGTGATGTGATGTGTGGCTCCTGAGTCCACAATCCAGTGAGAGTTTTGCGAGAGATAAGAAATATCTTCATTGGAAATAGAGGCGACGGAGCCAGACGAGCGAGAGATCACCCCTTGCAAGTGTTGAAGCTGAGTGCGTAGAGCATCAATATCTGCCCGAGTAGAGGCAGCAGAATCCGGGGCAGGAGCGACAGGAGGAGCAGGAGGATCAGCCAGAGAGCAGCTGCAAGATGTGGAGGCAGGCCGTGTTTGCGATAGCACGTGACCTCAAGATGGCCATTTCGGCCGCAATAGGTGCACTTAAAAGGAGGTTTGCCAGACCGACCGCGTCCCCGAGTCGTGGTACGACCGCCACGAGCTGAGGAACCCTGAGCATGCAGAGCTGGTGAAGAGTGCTGTAGGAGTGCTGGGGAGAGAGTAATAGGAGTATCCGAGGGCGGGGTGACCTTCGGGAGCATAGAGCATACATCAGATAGAGATGGTGTGTTTGAAGAGGAGAGAATCTGGGCCCGAACACTGTGGAGGTAAGAGGGGACTCGCGACATCATCATAGCAATTCCAACAGCCTCTTTCTGCGCTCGCTGAGTAGTCAGATCTGTAGTGGGAGACTGATGCTGGATCCAGGCCTCCACCAGGGTCTTGGCTTTAGCCACAAAGGAGATCATATCACCGGGACCCCCGGGATCTAGATTTTGAAGATCGAAGATAATGTCAAACAGGCGTTGCAAACTATTCTGGCCTTAGTAGAACGAATGGAGTTCCTCCCACATGGCTTTCGCCGTGTCATGATACATCACCATCCGATAGGGCTCAGTGTCCATAGAGTTGAGTAGCCCAGATTGGACGCGACCATCATCGCGGAGCCACTCATCAGTGGGAGCGGTTGTAGTAACCTTTGTGAGGTGATGTAGAAGACCTTTCGTCTGCAGGACACGACGAACCGAGTGAACCCACTCGACAAAATTGCGCTTCCCATTGAGAGAGATAGTAGTAATGCGAAGTTCATCGTGATGCTCAGAACTAGGGGCCGCAACACGATCGGGAAGAATCGAGGAGGTGTTGGAGTTCTCGGACGCCATGAGACCGCAGCAGTTTGATGATGGCAAGGGCTGGGTCGACAGCGAGTAGAGAGGGGAGAAGCCGAAAACAGACCGGTAGGAAGAGGGAGACCGAGTGGCTAGAGAGAGACCGTGCAGATAGCAAACTGCAGGAAAATAGCGTGGCAACAGACCGAACAACACGACAAGCAGGGCGTGGTCGGGCGGCGAGTAGCACGCCGCAGGAAAACAAGAACTAGGCCGGGCGGCTAGGAGAAGACCGCAAGCGAATAGAAACTAGCGCGGGCGGCTAAGAGCAGACCGCACCAAGACACAACTGCGACGGATAGGCACCAGTCCGTGCAGTTAGAAGCAATCCGCACTGGAGCGGAAAGGCAGTCCGCGCGAATAGGAGAGCTATTCACGAAGTGAGAAGTGACAAGGCGGTTGCCAAGGGGGCAAGGGAGACCGCAGCGAAGAGTAAACTGTGCGGCAAGGAGACCGCAACGGTTTGAGCAGGAAGCCGGATAGTAGAAAACCGCGAGAAGCTGCCCGACTAACACGGGAAGCCGCAACGGGTAAAAGTTGCAGCGGATAGAAAGAAAACCCGTGACGGTTAGAAGACCAGTCCGTACGGGGGGGGGGGGCACGTGCCAGAGAAAGGGAAGGCTATACAGAGGAATATAAGAGGAGGGAGTGGATCCACGGGAGAAGTGATGGTGGAGGGTAGAAAACGGAGAGGCCGCAAGGTCGCGCGGTTAGGAAAGAAGACAAACCGCTCGGTTAACAGGAAATCTGACTCTGATACCATGTAGAGAAAGGTGAAAACCTTGTATATCATTCTTGAATACCAAAATACATGTATGAGTACAAATATATAGGAGAGAAGAGAGGAAAATTAAGCTATACAAACAATGTGGGACTAAGCACTAACTCCTATATGAGCCTTATTAATGGGCCAATACATCATGTTTTTCTAATATTCTCTAACAGTGTTAATACAACAACAACATTCAAATCTTTTGATATATAATGATAATGTGTTAATGTTCTATCATTTTTTGACATTTTGTTAAGTTTTAGAATTGAATATTTGATGATTAATATTTAAACATGACGTAGTTTATTTGCATATTTGTTAATTGTTAATTTTTTTATTTTTTGTTAAATGTTTTAGGATTTTCATAATTATAAAAAGTAAATATTTAATATACGTGTCTCAGCGTGTCATAATATGATATTTTTTGAGAATTGACGAGTCGCGTGTCGTGTCGTGTAGTGTCGCGTGTCTGTGTCGGTGCAACATAGACTTTAATTACCTTTCCTTTTTTCCCCTCTTATGCGGTACATATTTTAAAGGCATCTGTAATCTTTTACTTATTACCCTTTTTTCTTTTTCACTTGCATAGTTTGTGCTAAACAATATTTTTTTACCTAATGATTTATTTAATGATGTATTTGTTTTTTGCTGCTTATTACTTAGTAACTCACCTTGATATGCATATTTGTGTGGGAGCATTTTATTGTCCAAACAAATTTATAAACATTCGAACTGTTTGATTTTATGCTAACTTGGTATCAAAATGATTGAAACCCCATTGTCGTACACCGTTCTCTCCATCCCACCCCTTCCACACCTTTTACTTGCCATTGCTCGTATCCTTCAGGCTAGGCTTCCATAGGTCGCAAACCCTTATGCTTGTTTGCTACCTCTGCTGGTCTCATTCTCTCTCGGGGTCACAATCTTTTCCTCTGCAGGTTGCACATCTGCTTAGGCTCGATTTTGCAAAACTTAAAAAGTTAATTCTTACCTCTTTTGTTAGTGCTGTTAAGGCTATCATCTTCATATGGCCACTTTTGGCTAACCTCTCTGGTAAGTGATACACTAGGGTGGTTCAAAATGGACAAGTGACCCATTTTTGTGACTTATTTTCCTTCAGGTTCGTTGACGTGCACTTGTTCTCATGATCTTCATGTGTGATTCATTTAATTCTACTATCACCATACGAAATCTTGCAAGTATTCCCTTTGATGACTATTTTTGACTCCCAATCATTATGAATTCCTAAATATCATTACTCTGCAATTGGATGATATCAACAATCTCGAATGGTCTTGAATTGCACAACATTATATATGAAGTCATTTGTTTTTTTGGGTTATATTTGTACGACAATGGTTGAGCCTCCTCGCATGGATCCTTCATGGAAGAAATGAGATTTTGATAACTCATGGTTGACCTCTTGGTTACTAAACTTGATGTATCACAATGTTTACCATAGATAAATGCTTATTGATTCAACCTGCAAGGTTGGACACAAGATCAAGAGTCCTCATAAATTGGTAGTTCAAATCAAGTTTGTGACTTACTAGTGAGCGCATGAGTTGAAGCACTGGCTGATGTCCGTCTTTGCATATGTTTTTGAGCTTGAACACAATTATCAAGAACTACTGTTTTGTAGAATTTACTCCATATTATACTGCATATGCCCTTCAACTGATTAAGGAATACTATTTTCGTGTTCATGTTTTCCTCCTGGTATTGAACATTGAGTTTGACACTCTTAACACTCATGTTTTACATTTTATTGTCCAAACAAATTTATAATCCATCAAATTATTTGATTTATGCTAACTTGGTATCAAAATGATAGAAACCCCATCGTCCTATCCCGTCCTCTCCATCCTACCCCTTCCACACCTTTTACTTGCCACCCCTTGTCTCCTTCAGGCTAGGCTTCCACAGGTCGCGAACCATTCTACTTGTTTGCAGCCTCTGTTGGTGCCATTCTCTGTTCTGGTCACAACCTCTTCCTCTGTTGGTTGCACATCTGCTTTGTCTCGATTTTGCTAAACTTAAGAGTAAATTCTCACCTCCTTTGTTAGTGTCCGTTAGGGTTATCATTGCCATATGGTCACTTTTGGCTGACCTCTCTAGTAAGTGATACACTAGGCTGGTTCAAAATGGACAAGTGACCCCTTGTTGTGACCTATTTTCCTTAAGATTCGTTGGCATGCGCTTATTCTCATGATCTTCTTGTGTGATTCATTTAATTCTCCTACCACCATACGAATGCCTCCGATTATTCTTTTTGATGACTATTTTCAGACTCCTAGTAATTTTGAATTCCTAAATATACTCTGCAATTTGATGATACCAATTATCTCGAATGGCCATGAATTGCACAACTTACTATAAGAACTCATTTGTTTTTGGTTGTTTTGATGCAACAATGGTTAAGCCTCCTCACATGTAGTGGCGGATCCAGGAAATTAATAATGGGGTGCACAATTATTTTTTAAATGAAATAACACAAACATTTATTAAATCTTTTTAAATTGAAGGAACATTTTTTTCCAGAAAATCCTTCAAGTACCATTGTAGTGTGGATCAAAAATCAAATAGTGAACATGGTACTCTTAGATGAATTCTGGAATCAGAAAAAATTGAAATAATTATTAAACATACTAGATCGAATGATGTTAAACATAATTTAATAGATGATGTTATTTAGAGCACTCAACTCATATGCATCGAGTGCACGATATATTTCTCTTATTTCAGTCCCTCACCATAGGAACACGTCACTGAGTTCTAGAAATTTTAATAGGGGGGCAGACATCAACTTCCTCCCAAAAAAAATTGTGAACGCTTCCATCTTATCCGGACTATTTCTCGCTCATCTGACCACTGTTTTTGATGTATAAGTAATCAAAATTCATTGCCTCGATGAGAGGAATTCAAATCCACTAACCATTTTGAAAAATAATGGGGGGGGGGTAGTGTCCCTCGGGCACCCCTCTGGATCCGCCCCTGCTCACATGGATCCTTCATTGAAGAAATGAGATTTTGATAACTCATGGTTGGCCTCTTGGTTACTCAACTCGACGTGTCACACTATTTAACATAGATAAATGCTTATTGATTTAACCTACGAGATTGGACACAAGATAGAGAGACCTCTTGATGCAGGACAAACGTCACACGACTCACACCTGCCTGCCACCCCGGAGTCCCACTAGGGGGCCCGCCTTGGCGTCTCACCAAGGCGCCTTTATCAGCTCCGCAGATCGTACACCCCAACCCATCCCCGACTCCACCACAGGGCCGATAGTTTGAGGTCCGGGCCCTCGACCTCTTTGATAAAGAGTCTTCAGGTAGACTCTCATCACCAACCGAGCCCCGACCCCAACAACCTATCGGCCCTTTGGTGGAGCCGAGGATGGGTTGGGGTGTATGGTCCGCAAACCTGATAAAACCGCCTTGGCGAGACGACAAGATGGGCCCCCTGGTGGGACTCAAGGGTGGCAGACAGGTGCGACACCTGTCCTGCATCACTGCTTAAATTGGTAATTCAAATCAAGCGTGTGACTAGTGAGTGCATGAGTTGAAGCATTAGTTGATGTTCGTCTTTGCATATTTTTCTGAGCCGAAGCACATTTATCAAGATCTAATTATGTTGAAGACTTTACTCCACATTAGACTGTGATGCGTGTACGACAAGTGCACCGATCGCACAAGTAATATAAAATGGGAGTTTCTCCCCAAGTATCGATCTCAGAGGAGTGCAACGAGGGTGCGTAATTCGATTTATTAGAAAAGTGATTGTTAGAGCGGGTGTAGAGCAAATGATTTTGTTTTGGATGGTTTAAGAAAACACAAACTATTATAACTACGCGGGTCGCCTTCACCGCTTCGCAAGGGTGGTTACCCGAATGGGTAAAGATGAGGAATGGAGAGGATTGGGTGAGGGTCGTAGGCACCTTCTCGCAACGCATACTCCTAGCAATTGCTAGAGCGGCTCACACAAAATGGAAACGACAACGAAATAAGATGGAGGCGCTCCACACTAGCATAAACCACAAAGCACCACATAGACATGGAAGCTTGCATTAAAACATTTATAGTTCATACACATCACAAACAAATCTCAAATAATCAAAAGGAAATGTACTACCAAAGAGGAGGGAAGAATACAACCCACGCACGAAGACTCTCCTAGGTTCACGACTGGAATCGAGGGTTGTCAAGCCTCGTTCGTGCTCGAACTTCGACTGCCGTTCGGGGTCGAGGAGTGCTGTCACCTACTCCCAATAACTCGTCTTCTTCGTCAATAATCATCGGTCACGTTCTTCACCGGAGAACTCCCGAGGTGTAGCGAGAAATCCCTTGAAACGGAGCTTGGAGGTTCTCCCCTAGGTGGGCGGAGGCTGGAGAGGATGCCCTAGCCTTGGATTTGCATGAAATGATGGCTGGAGCTTCTCCCCTAGGTGGGCGGCAAGAGAGGGGTGAAAGGGGCGAATTCGGGTGTCCCGGACACGGGGGAGACGAACCATCCAAATTAGGGCGAATACCTGCGACTTAAATAGTAGACAGTCAGAATTTAAGAGACGCACGACCAAACACATGATCATGCGCTTATAATAACATAGGAGGCCCAGTCTGAGGCAACATGCAGATCATGCGTTTTTGAACTCGCACGAGTAATGCAATCGTGCGTTAAGAAAAACGCACGACGACTGCTCACTAAAAGGGACCTGTAGCAATCACACGACTGAAACGGTCGTGTGTCAAAGAAAACGCACGATCGTGCGATGTCTACAGGCATCAATTTAAGCCTAGGGGGAACAACCCACCTGTCAACAAACATCACAATCTGGAGCACACCTCCAACACAAGCAGAATTATGACAAAATAATCTTAAAAAAACATGGGGAGCACCATGTGCTTACCCCCAGCAACGGGATGCACACTTGCACACCCTAACGGGCCTAAAAAGTGCACTTTGTGTACTTAAATGATTCAAATAGAATATGAACGAAAACATGCTAAAAATGTAGTGCACGTGTGTGAAAACTAGTCCGGATGAGTCCGAAAAGCCCTATATAAATCGGACTCATCACATCCACAGACTTAAGAATTTGCTCGTCCCGAGCAAATCATCTCGCGGTGAAAAGGAAAATGACTAGTTGACTTAGTAATTGCAAAAATAAAGTACCATGCAAAATCATCTACTCGTGCACATAAAAGATAAAGTAGAGGAGTTCCTAATTATGTAACGTAGCTTACAATTTTCGAAGAGCGTATCAACATATTATTTTTACTCTAAAATAGGATCTCGACAAATCATTCGATCACGCGCAGACGAAAGCAGACAGGACGGTGAGGTGAGAATTGCCCAGGACCGAGGCTCAGGATAACCTCCAAAGGAATCCACCAATGTCGGTGACCATATGCTTGCCCATTCACACTCTCTCCATTACACTGTTATAGTTCAACGCAATCGGTAGGACCCTTTTTTTAATGAACTTGTTCTAATGGTTTACATACAGAATCCATATTAATAGGAAATTTCAATGAATCACTGACCAAAGTCTTAGCAGCAACACTAATCGTCTCAACCTCATCGCACCCTTTTTTCACAATCTCATCATGCAGCATATCTTCTACCTCATGCTTAGCTTCATCAACATCCGCCACAGGATCTGCTTCTGATATCACCGCCTTCTTCTCAGCATTCTCACTATTCACAGCCACCTTAGACCTGCACTTATCAGAACTCAAAACAACATTAGATACAACAAGACATAAATCAGGATTTTTCAACGGCTCAGCCAGAGTCTCAGTCAAAATGGGCAGACAAGAATGGTGTGCGACTTTGAATGCCAAGTTAATGCCACCATCATCAAAATTCAAAGTTGCCCCACTCTCCTTCAGGAACGGAATACCCAGGATTGGAATGGATTTATTCTCCATGGGTCCGAGCACCTGAAAGTTAGTGACGACAACCGTGCCGTCCACTATGACCTCCACTTCTTTGATTTCTCCTTCAGTTACAACGACTGCCCCATTTGCCAACATAAGAGAAGTCCGGTCATCGGTATCAATATTCAGATTGAGCTTCTCAATATCTTGCAAGACAAGAATGTTGCGCGATGATCCGGAATCACACAATGCGGCCTTGTCAATATTATTAATCTTACATTCAACAACACACGTGCCCTCCCGGAGATCATCAGACTCACCAACGCTCTTCCCCTGTTCATGTGGATTTTTCTCGGTTGTACTAGGTAGAGAGCCTTGAGTACGTTCAGAGAGAACTTGGGCCAACTGGCCTAGTTGTTTCTCCAGATTCCTCATGGAGGCAGTCTGGGTTGCCATGTTCGACTGAGCCATCTCCACAAACTTCTCCATCATTTCTTCGAGGACGATTTTTCTTTGCGTAAGGGCGGGTTGGTTATAACCTGACTGTGGTGGCCTCGGCTGGCTCCTGGAGGCTTGTGCATCAAGTTGATGTTGGCCCGATTGCCATCGTTGGCCTGGAGCGTTTTGGTTCCACAAAAATTTTGGGTGATTTCTCACACCCGGGTTATAAGCATTCGAAAATGACATCGAATGAGTTTGATTATTAATATAGTTAACACTTTCATCATGCTAGCATTAGAAAGATCAGGAGGTTGCTCACCAGTGGGGCATTCATAAGCGTGATGTCCAAGGTTCCCACATCCTTGACATGAAATAGCCAATACCTGAGGTGGAGGCGGAGCCGGTCTCTTCAGCAGTACTAAGCTATCCACAGCTGACTGTGCATTCTCCATTGGCGACCTAGAAGTGTTCACCTCAAAAAGATTTCTTGCACCCCTTGGTGCATTTCTTCCGACGGTCCAATACGTGCTATGTGACACGGTGTCTCGCAGAATTCTCAAAGACTCATCTGGGGTCAGATTCATAATAGTTCCTCCCGCAGCAGCGTCGATCATGGTCCGATAATTCGGCTCGATTGCGAAGTAGAAGATCTCCACGATGTTCCATGGCTCGTAGCCGTGCTGAGGGAATCTTCGCAAGAGCTCTGAAAACCTTTCCCAAGCCTCAAATAGAGACTCCTGGTCAAGCTGGCGGAAGGTTGAAATCTCACGCCGAGCGTTCAAAATCTTATTAACTGGATGAAATTTGGAGAGAAACTTTGAAGAGAGCGCGTCCCAAGTTGTGGCAGCACCAGGTGGAATGGAATGAAGTCACGCCTTGGCCTTGTTCTGAAAACCTTTCCCAAGCCTCAAATAGAGACTCCTGGTCAAGCTGGCAGAAGGTAGAAATCTCACGCCAAGCGTTCACAATCTTATCAACTGGATGAAATTTGGAGAGGAACTTTGAAGAGAGAGCGTCCCAAGTTGTGGCAGCACCGGGTGGAATGGAATGAAGCCATGCCTTGGCCTTGTCGCGCAAAGAGAACAGAAACAGTCTTAACTTACAACAACATCAAAAATACCCGCATAGCGGAATGTTCCATAGATTTCAGAAAACTTCGCCAGATGGAGGTGAGGATCTTCACTCGGTAAGCCCGAGAACTGGGCATTGTTGCGAATCATGTTGAGGATGGACGACTTAATTTCAAACTGGTTGTTGATAATTGCAGGGCCAAAACCAGGATACACACTCCCAATAGTAGGAGTTGTAAAATCTCGCATAGTCCGCATCCTCGGGCGGATTGTCTCCTGCTCATCAACAACTTGCTCACCAACATGGGGGTCGGCATCTCCCCCCTGGCTGTTTATCACGACTCTATCACGGTCCATTGCAGCAACAACTCTCAGACGGCCTCGCCTTGCCCTATCAGTCTCAAGGTCAATTTCTTCAATAACACCAGGGTCCTATCCCTGCATATGAACTCAAGAAGAACAACAAAATTAAAAAAAACAAAATCTCTTACAATAATTTCCTAAACAAGAAAAATCACACGACACCTACACTCCCCGATAACGACCCCAAAATCTTGATGCGTGTACGACAAGTGCACCGGTCGCACAAGTAATATTAAATGGGAGTTTGTCCCCAGGGATTGATCTCAGAGGAGTGCAGCGAGGGTGCGTAATTTGATTGATTTTAAAAGTGATTGTTAGAGCGGGTGCAGAGCAAATGGTTTTGTTTTGGATGGTTTAAGAAAACACAAACTATTATAACTACGCAGGTCGCCTTCACGCTTCACAAGGGTGGTTACCCGAATGGGTAAAGATGCGGAATGAAAAGGATTGGGTGAGGGTCGTAGGCACCTCCTCGCAACGCACACTCCTAGAAATTGCTAGATCGGCTCACACGAAATGGAAACGACAACAAAATGAGATGGAGGCGCTCCATACTAGCATAATCCACAAAGCACCACATAAACATGAAAGCTTACATTAAAACATTTTGGGTTCCTACACATCACAAACAAATCTCAAATAATCAAAATGAAATGTACTACAAAAGAGGAGGGAAAAATACAACCAACGCACGAAGACTCGCCTAGGTTCACGACTGGAATCGAGGGTTTTCAAGCCTCGTCCGTGCTCGGACTTCGACTGCCGTCCGGGGTCGAGGAGCGCCGTCACCTACTCCCAATAACCCGTCTTCTTCGTCAATAATCGTCGGTCACGTTCTTCACCGGAGAACTCCCGAGGTGTAGCGAGAAATCCCTTGAAACGGAGCTTGGAGGTTCGTAGATGATGGAGGAGGCCGGAGAGGATGCCCTAGCCTTGGATTTGCAAAGAAATGATGGTTGGAGCTTTTCCCCTAGGTGGGCGGCAAGAGAGGGGCGAAAGGGGCGAATTCGGGTGTCCTGGACGCGGGGAAGACGAACCATCCAAATTAGGGCGAATACCTGCGACTTAAATAGTAGACGGCCAGAATTTAAGAGACGCACGACCAAATGCACGATCGTGCGTTTGCTCGTGCGATTATAATAGCACAGGAGGCCTAGTTTGAGGCAACATGCAGATCATGCGTTTTTGAACTCACACGAGCAAACTGCTCGTGTGCGAACAAATCACACGGGGCTGGACAGAACTCGGTTTTTCAGGCATTACAGGGAGGCCATGCGTTTTACTTAGCGCACGATTGAATCCAATCGTGCGTTAAGAAAAACGCACGACGACTGCTCACTAAAAGGGACCTGCTGCAATCGCACGACTGAACCGGTCGTGCGTCAAGGAAAACGCACGATCGTGCGATGTCTACAAGTTTAAGCTTAGAGGGAACAACCCACCTGTAAACAAACATCACAATCTGGAGCACACCTCCGGCACAAGCAGAATTATGAAAAAATAATCCAGAAAAAAACATGGGGAGCATCATGTGCTTACCCCCAGCAACGGGATGCACACTTGCACACCCCAACGGGCCTAGAAAGTGCACTTTGTGTACTTAAACGATTCAAATAGAATATGAACGAAAACATGCTAAAAATGCAGTGCACGTGCGTGAAAACTAGTCCGGATGAGTTCGAAAAATCTTATATAAATCAGACTCATCGGATTCCATATGCAATTCAACTGAAGAAGGAATACTATTTTCATGTACATGTTTTCCTCCTGGTATTGAGCATTTAGTATGATACTTTTAAGACTCATGTTCTACATCGTATTACCCTGCCTAGTGATTAGGTTTGTCAGAGTACATTGCATTCTACCGTTTCTACACATCAATACCTTAGTTGGATTTGGATATGCTATCCTCCTTCCAGTGTCTGCCCATCCATATATGAACATTTCTGAATGAAAAGATATTATCATGGAACGTGCTATCTATCCTCACCTTGCTCCTCTAGGCAGGGGCATTGAAGTCATGAATGGGTTAGGGGTGTTGAAATCATTTTGCTTCTCATTTCCTTAACCATTGACGAGATTGAGTTTCAATATGTCTCCTACGATCTCAAAGTGATTCCTTGACAATTAGTCCCTCCACAGCATTTGCCACCCAAGGTGTACCAAGTGCTCATGCTGACTTTACTTCTCTCATTCTGAACAGATCCTTGACTTTGATTCCCGGGATCATATGAATTGGCCCACCTTAGATTTTATTTCTTATATCCTTTTATCTTGCAGTGAACTATAGCTATTACTGCCAAATGGACAATTAACTATTCCCATTCTCTCTTTCCTCTACTGTACATGTTCTTTTTGTAGAAATTTTCTCTCTATCAACATTTAACCAAATTAATAACTTCTATGTAACCTTTTTTTTCCTTGATATTAATGTTTCTCAGGATATGGCTATGAAACAACGTATTGATAGTGGTAAGACCTTGGAGGATTGTACTTCTTCAATCCTGAGAGTCCTTCGACCCCCAAGCTTTTATCCATAGTCAATACTCCTGCATTAGATGACATTCCTTTTTGGCACTGTAGGCTTTGAGACTCATTACCTCTTTATTTGAAGTCATTATTATTTTTAGTACTTTGAAGATATTATTTCTTATTTTTTAGTACTTCGAAGATATTAGTTCCTTTCATCACCCCAAACATGCTCGTCATAATTTTAGAAATATTCCATCACCCATACCATTTTTTTGGTGTCGGCCCATCTCCAGTATTATTCTTATATGATTTTTGATGGTTTGTCACTTTTGCAGGTTCTTTTTCTTTCATTATTTTCCCGTTGAAAAAGCAACATGCAGTTTTTGAGCACTTCATTTTTTTTCATCGAACGATTATATAATAAGTTGTAGGAGCTATTAGATATATTTGGAGTAATAATTGGGGTGAGTATGATGAAGGGGTGTTTGATGTAAATTTGACTGATCGTGACATTCAATATCACTCTACATGCGTTTACATTTCTACTGAAAATGGTGCGGATGAATGGAATAAATAAACATCTTTAAATGTCTGGATGCTTGCTTTATACTATGCTCCCCCAAAGCCTTATTGGGCATATGACTGTTACGCCGCATAATACATCGACAGGCGACGAGACCGATCTGCGTTGGGGGCGCACGTATCAACGACGATCACCTACCATGACCGCATGATGGAAGTTTGGCGGCCTTATATTTTTATGCTATTTTATTCCCGTATGTGTTTTTCTTATTTGACCCACGTGTTTAAGCCCAAGTGGAGGGCACGTTGTGAACTCGGATATATAGACCGGTTGGAACCTTATGTGATTTATGAAATGAATTAATCTTCCTCCCCTATCTCTCTCTAGAACCCGCTCTTTCTCTCTCTCCCTCGTTCTCCTGACCCGTGCCCTAGCCGCCCATGCGTTCCGCCGATTCCCGCAGGCACACCGCACGCCCTCTTCCCCCCTCCGGTACCTCTCTTTCTCCCCTCTACTCCTTTCTCTTTTCTCCTATCTCCCTCTCTTCCTCTTTACCCCCACCTCCAGCCATAGCAATCGCCGGATCCAAGACGGGTTCGACCCAACCGCGGAGATCTTCCTCATCCTTGGGGCCGATCACTAGGTCGAGGTCGGGAGATCATAACAACTTGGTATCCGATGGAGGATCATAACAACCCAGGCGTTCCGCCGGTTGGAACCTTTGGAGCAAGCATGTCCATGATTTCATCGCCGCCTGAATTGTGTGTCAACAGCTGACCATCTTCTTCCAACCGGTGTAACGGCCCAAACAACCGCCACAATTTGAATCATTTCTCGAGTGGGTTTTTCATATAATTATGCGCAGCAAAATGAATATTCGTAATGTACCAGGGCAAACATAACATCACATGTCATTTATTTCCAAACTATACACAAGTATTCTACTACAAATCAAGCCAACCAGAGTACAAAAATATATCATGCTAACCCGTGGACGAGCCACGTCTTCAACTGGTATCTGATCGGCATCTGCCTGAGCCCGTCTAGCGGGGTCTGGTACGCTGGTGCTCGGTTCCTAAAATAAATTAAAAATCTCATTAGTTTAGAAAACTAAGTGAAATCCTTACTTTTTACCTGTAGCGCCGCACTGCAAGCAGACAAAAGAGTCAGCAGCAATAAATCTGTATGATCATCTTTCTAATCTAAACAGGTAAAATCATCTATATCTGATATCAATTCATATTTTCATATTTCATTCTCGAAATACTAAGGGTCATTCGAATAAATATTCATCCGGGTCCGTCGACCCTTCATATCAGTATTCATTTTAGGGCGCTTCCACGCGCAACAGGCTTCGACGCCTCCTAAAGGAATTCATATCATCTGTAGGAGTTCGACCCCCCCTACGAGGTGTGAGAGTTCTACCCCCCTCACGAGGTGTAGGAGTCTGAAATTCCCCCCCCCCCCCCCCCCCTACTAGGCCGACCCTTAGCATTCCGTTGCGTCGACGCGTGTTCAATTTCATTTCTATTTCTATCAGTTCATTTCATTCATTTTATATCAAAATAGGATATGTTTTTATTTGTTTCCCCTCAGAAATCTATCGCTAGCTAACTCGTGTTAGCGTTTTCGGCGATTCATCATTTCAATAACAGCTGAAAATAAATAGCTTCACAGGAAAAGAGGGAAAAGCAGTAAGGACTCACCCCAAGTTTTCCTTTTCCCTTGTCCCTCGTAGGATTCTCGCCGCATCTATCGCCGGACGCCATCCTCTGCAGTATCAATAAATCATTTACTCAGGGTTGCGTCGCAAAACACATGAGCGGACATAAATACCCAAGAGAAACTTCCACTTTGCTCCAACATACAACCGCAAGGGTTGCCGTCATGGCAACTCCCAGGGTTGTGAATTGCAGCTCATCATAAGGGATAATCCCACCATTCCTCACATAATCAGCCCACACAAACAGCACAGCCGGCACACACACACAAATCAGCCCACATACACATCATAGCCGGCACGCACACACAACTGGCATCACAACACACAGCCGGCAACATCACAGAAAAAGGGGTAAAACAAAACCCTAACATCACCTTACCCAAAAATGGCTCAAAATCAAGAGGTGGGGTTTTGGAAACCATTCAGAAGCTTTTGAAAACAAAAGAGAGTAAAGAAACTCAAAACTCCAAAACCCTAGATTTCCAATCACCTTCAATCCATACACAAACTCCAAAATCAACACAAGAGGAGTGGAGGAAAGAAGATTACCTTTCAATCGCAAGAAAAATCACCGAAATCGGCGGAGAAACAGGCCCGGTGGAGCAAGCGGCGGAAATCGGGAGCAGCGGCTTCCGCAGCGTTCGTCCCGTCGAAACGAAATGAGGAGAAGATGATCACAGCCCGAATACTTATCCCCCGCTGAACCGAGCCATCCGGTAACTCCACCGATTCAGCCGGTCTAAACATGCACCAGCACAAAATCAGCCAAGCCATATAAAACCAGCTTAGCCCAAGTCCACCCCAAAACAAAGTCCAAACCAAATCACGCATCAGAATTAACATGCGACGTCGAATCGGCACAGAAATAATATTATATTTTCATCATAGGGGAGTATTCTCATACTTTTTATTTTACGAAATATAAATATTGATAAATCTTCGGGTATTACAACCGGTTTGCTCTAGCCCCTACCGGTTCCTACTCAAATTTGGACGGATCTTTCCATGGACTTCGTGGAAGGGATGCCCTCCGTTCGCGGGAAGTCCATCTTGATGGTGGTGGTGGATTGATTCTCGAAGGGGGCTCATTTTATTACGTTGACAAGACCGCTTGTTGCTGAGCACGTAGCGCGGGTTTTCTTTCAGGAGGTTTTTCGGTTACATGGCATTCCAGAAACTCTTGTTTTCGATCGTGACCGAGTGTTTACCGGCTCTTTCTGGCGGGAGTTGTTTACCCTCAGCGGCACCAAACTTGCTTTTTCGTCTGCATATCACCCACAGTCTAATTGGCAAACCGAGGTAGTTAACCAGGCCTTGTGCATGTACTTGCGGTGTATCACCGACGACCGGCCCCGCGACTGGCCGCGTTGGCCCTCTTGGATTGAATATTGTTATAACACCGCCTATCACCCGCGCTGCAAACCACTCCTTTTCTCCTTATCTATGACCGCGACTCCCCTCGGCTCTTGTCCTACACGAGCGGTTCTACCCGTTTGACGACCGTTGACAAGGAATTGAAGGAGCGGGACACATTCTTGGTGGCATCCCGGGACTGTCTTCTCCAGGCACAACAACGTATGGAAACTGCTTATAATCGGGGGCCATCGCGATCTCACTCTTGCCGTGGATGATTGGGTGTGGGTGTGGCGTCGCCCTTTCCGCCAAACTTCCGTCACTCGACCGGCCTCCAACAAATTGGGGCCCATGTTTTTTGGCTTTGCCGATCAACAATCTGATAAGGTATTGTCGGACTTGATAAATCAGCTTCGATCTGCACATCACTGGCAGAGATCATCAATTCCGGGTTCGGAATATATCGTCTGAGTGCGGATACATGAAAAACATCATGCAACCTCTGTAATTCGACAGGCAGAGCTAGGCGATAAGCTACTTCGCCTACTCGTTCAATCACAGGAAAGGGACCAACATATCTCGGACTCAACTTTCCAATTCGTTGCAATCGAGAAATCCCTTTGAACGGTTTAATCTTCAAACATACTTGATCGCCCACCGCAAATTCCACCAGACGATGTCGGGCATTATAATACTTCTGCTGACGATCCTGAGCAATTTTCATTCTTTGATGAATGATGCGGACTTTCTCTTCAATTTTCTCTGTCCTCTTTTGTGGGAACAGTTTCGTTTCTCCATCTTCTGCCCAACTCAAAGGAGTTCTACATCGCCTCCCATATAGAGCTTCAAACGGGGCCATTTGGATCGTTGCTTGATAACTATTATTATAAGCAAATTCAGCTAACGATAAGTATTTCTCCCAAGAGCCTTTCAAATCCAACACGACCATTCGCAACAAATCCTCGAGCATCTGAATGGTGCGTTCAGACTGGCCATCTGTTTGCGGATGGAAGGCAGTACTGAATAATAATCTTGTTCCCAACCTGTTATGTACTCGCCGCCACAAGTCAGATGTAAATCGTCCATCACGATCTGATACGATCGTACGTGGAATACCATGTAATCGTACAATTACATTGATATAGAGTTCTACCAATTTTTCCGTCGGTCCACTTTGCTTGATGGGTATAAAGTGAGCACTTTTTGTCAATCGATCAATGATGACCCAATTTCCATCATTTCCCGCTTTACTGCGAGGCATGCCAAACACAAAATCCATCGCAACATCATCCCATTTCCATTCCGGAATGGGAAGAGATCGAAGATACCCGGCAGGCTTCTGATGTTCTGCTTTCACTACCTGACAGGTATGACACTGAGCAATATACTGAATGATATCTTTTCTCATATGAGGCCACCAGAAGTCCTGTTTCAAATCATAGTACATTTTAGTCCGACCGGGGTGAATCGAATATGGCGTATTATGCGCCTCGTATAGGATATCCTTTCTCAGACTATCAGAATCTGGGACACATAATCTGTCATTCAAAAACTTAGAGCATCCTTTTCAACAAAGGCACTCACATCTCCCTTCCGTACTTTCTCAAATATCCCCATCAAGAAGGGGTCTTGAGGTATCGCTTTCTGGATCCTCTCTTTAAGCGAATATTGAATCCGCATCTGGTATAAGTGTGTTTGTCTTTCTTCAGGCGTCAATAGCACGCATATTTCCATATCCTGAAGCGTATAAAGAAGCTTCTTATTATATCGCGAGGTGACGGACATCGCAGCAATACTTTTCCTGCTTAAAGCATCCGCAACCACATTTGCCTTACCTGGATGGTATTGAATATCCAATTCATAATCTTTAATAAACTCTAACCATCTACGTTGGCGTAGATTAATTTCTCGTTGATCAAAGATATATTTCAAACTTTTATGATCTGTAAAGATTTCGCATCGAACACCATACAGGTAATGACGCCAAATTTTTAATGCAAACACCACAGCAGCTAACTCCAGATCATGTGCCGGGTAATTCTTTTCGACATCCTTTAATTGTCGGGAAGCGAATGCAATCACTCTTCCATGTTGCATTAATACGCAACCCAATCCTTTATAGGATGCATCACTATAGATTTGAAAACCATCAGACCCTTCAGGCATCACCAACACTGGCGCTGTTGTTAATTTTTCCTTTAACGCTTCGAACGCTTGCTGACACTCATCTCTCCACATAAATACTACGTTCTTCCGTGTCAATTGTGTCAAAGGTAGTGCTAGCTTCGAGAAGTCCTTGACAAATTTCCGATAATATCCAGCTAAGCCTAAGAAGCTTCGTACTTCAGTTACAGATTTCGGTCGAGTCCAGTTGAGGATTGCTTCAATTTTCGCTGGATCAACAGCCAAACCTTCTGCATTAATTACATGACCAAGAAAGGCCACTTCGGTTAGCCAAAACGCACACTTTGAGAACTTGGCATATAACTGTTGTTCCCTCAACGTTTGTAAGACTTGACGCAGGTGTTGGGCATGTTCTTCTTCCGTTTTGGAATAAATCAATATATCATCGATAAAACAATCACAAATTGGTCCAAGAATGCCTTGAATACACTATTCATCAGGGCCATAAAAGCTGCAGGAGCATTCGTTAGGCCAAAAGGCATCACCACAAATTCAAAATGCCCATACCTGGTACTGAATGCTGTCTTGAAGACATCTTCCTCTCGGATTCTGAGCTGGTGATATCCGGATCGAAGATCAATTTTTGAAAATATACGTGCACCAACCAACTGATCGAACAGATCGTCAATACGTGGCAGAGGATATTTATTCTTTATTGTCAACTTATTCAGCTCACGATAATCAACACATAGACGGAGAGACCCTTCCTTCTTTTTCACAAATAATACTGGAGCTCCCCAAGGTGAGGTACTTGGTCGGATAAATTTCTTATCAAGCAGTTCTTGCAATTGAATTTCAATTCTGCCAATTCTTTTGGTGCCATTCGATATGGAGTTTTCGCAATCGGAGCGGCTCCTTCAATCACTTGAATTTCGAATTCCACTTCTCTGGCTGGAGGCACACCAGGTAATTCTTCTGGGAATACATCCACGTAGTCCCGTACTACAGGTACAACCGTAATATCTTTCTTTTCTTCTTTTATTTCTTTAATCATTACCAAAATGGCCTCACAGCCTTTCCGCACCATTTTCCTGGCTTTTAGTGCCGAAATACTGATTTTGGCAACCTCACCCAACCCTTGATAGATCACCAAACTTCCATCTGGGCATTTAAACGCCACCTCTTTCGTTTTACAGTTAATAACTGCTTCTCGATCCGATAGCCAATCCATACCAAGGATAATATCATACTCAACTAACGGCAAAACCGCGACATCAGTTTCAATTCTTTTATCGTTAAAAGGTAGTGAGACTATGGCTCGCTCCTTTGTCATCAAAACCGTACTATTCGATAATAATACGCTCAACGGTTGCGCAATATGATATGGTTGTGTATGAATTGATTCCAGAATAGATGTTGAAATAAACGATTGACTAGCCCCAGTATCAAATAAAATTTTCAAAACTTGATCATGCATCAGTAACATACCTGTAACAACCGTATCATCTGCTTTCGCCTCTTGCTGTCCGAGATTGAAAGCTCGGGCTTGAATTAGTCTCTCATCTCGGGCCCCTTCAGCGGGTGCTGATGCTATCGACTCCCCTTCCCTGGAAGTCCCAATATGATACATTCTTTGAGGCGGTAAAGCTGGGGCTCCCCTCGAACTTTCATCTCTTTGCAACTTCGGACAATCCTTTCGCCGGTGTCCCGGCTGGCGACAGTAAAAACAGACTCCAGTCAAGCATTCTCCTCTGTGCATCTTGCCACATTTGGTACATTTGGTCGCCGTTGTTTGGGACACTTGAGTGCTTCCCGTCGTCACTGACTGTTGCTGCTTCTTCTTTTTCCAAGGGGCTTCACCTGTTCTGCCCGATTTCTCTTGGCTAGTTTCTTTGAATCTCTTCTTCATTTCTGTCCTCCTTAGCCTCTTCTCAGTATCTAACTCGACTAATCGAGCTTTCTCCACCAGCAGTGCATACTCGGTAATATCGAATGGAACCACTGAAGCGCGGATATCATCCCGTAACCCTTCCTGAAATCGTAAACAACGTGCTTCCTCGGTTGCCACTGCAGACTCAGCATAATATGCAAGACTGGAAAATTCGGCTTCATACTGAAGGACAGAGCGACTTCCTTGAACTAATCGCAAAAATTTCTCCTGTAGCTGCCTCTTCTCAGTCCTCGGCACAAACCACTTTGTAAATTCCCGAGTAAACTCTGCCCACGTCACATTTGCCAGCCCACGTGTCTGAAACTTCCCTTTCATTAAATTCACCCACCATCTCTTCGCTTCTCCTTCCAGAAGAAAAACGACCAACTCCACCTTCCTCTCCGCAGGACACCGCATCGTATCAAATATGGTTTCAATTCGCAAAATCCAGTCTTCTGTCTCGATCGGAGACAACCCACCACGAAAAGTCGGCGGTTTCAACTCCAGGAATTGCCTCATATCAATATCAAGCAAACGAGGCTGTTGCGGTTCCGCAGGTACTGGAGGAGGCACAGCTGGCATCACTGGCGTTACTCCATGAGGAGGCACAGTTGGAGGGGTGTCCCGAACCAATCTAATTGCCTCAGCAATGGCTTGAGCAATATCCGAAATATGAAGTGAGGTAGACTGTCGTCCACTCACGCTTTCTTCTGACCTGGAATCCCTTGAGTCCGCAGGTTCATTCAGAGCCTCTCGCATCCTGCGGCTCGAATATACTTGGAAAGGTTCCTGAGGTCATAAAACAATTCAGTACATTCGAGTATACATTTGACATCATTGTGAGTTATATGTCATTCTGGTACTCTCTGCAATCCACGCACTATGAAAACCTCCCTCTGATACCACTTAATTGTAACGGCCCAAACAACCGCCACAATTTGAATCATTTCTCGAGTGGGTTTTTCATATAATTATGCGCAGCAAAATGAATATTCGTAATGTACCAGGGCAAACATAACATCACATGTCATTTATTTCCAAACTATACACAAGTATTCTACTACAAATCAAGCCAACCAGAGTACAAAAATATATCATGCTAACCCGTGGACGAGCCACATCTTCAACTGGTATCTGATCGGCATCTGCCTGAGCCCGTCTTGCGGGGTCTGGTACGCTGGTGCTCGGTTCCTAAAATAAATTAAAAATCTCATTAGTTTAGAAAACTAAGTGAAATCCTTACTTTTTACCTGTAGCGCCGCACTGCAAGCAGACAAAAGAGTCAGCAGCAATAAATCTGTATGATCATCTTTCTAATCTAAACAGGTAAAATCATCTATATCTGATATCAATTCATATTTTCATATTTCATTCTCGAAATACTAAGGGTCATTCGAATAAATATTCATCCGGGTCCGTCGACCCTTCATATCAGTATTCATTTTAGGGCGCTTCCACGCGCAACAGGCTTCGACGCCTCCTAAAGGAATTCATATCATCTGTAGGAGTTCGACCCCCCCCCCCCCTACGAGGTGTGAGAGTTCTACCCCCCTCACGAGGTGTAGGAGTCTGAAATTTCCCCCCCCCTACTAGGCCGACCCTTAGCATTCCGTTGCGTCGACGCGTGTTCAATTTCATTTCTATTTCTATCAGTTCATTTCATTCATTTTATATCAAAATAGGATATGTTTTTATTTGTTTCCCCTCAGAAATCTATCGCTAGCTAACCCGTGTTAGCGTTTTCGGCGATTCATCATTTCAATAACAGCTGAAAATAAATAGCTTCACAGGAAAAGAGGGAAAAGCAGTAAGGACTCACCCCAAGTTTTCCTTTTCCCTTGTCCCTCGTAGGATTCTCGCCGCGTCTATCGCCGGACGCCATCCTCTGCAGTATCAATAAATCATTTACTCAGGGTTGCGTCGCAAAACACATGAGCGGACATAAATACCCAAGAGAAACTTCCACTTTGCTCCAACATACAACCGCAAGGGTTGCCGTCATGGCAACTCCCAGGGTTGTGAATTGCAGCTCATCATAAGGGATAATCCCACCATTCCTCACATAATCAGCCCACACAAACAGCACAGCCGACACACACACACAAATCAGCCCACATACACATCATAGCCGGCACGCACACACAACTGGCATCACAACACACAGCCGGCAACATCACAGAAAAAGGGGTAAAACAAAACCCTAACATCACCTTACCCAAAAATGGCTCAAAATCAAGAGGTGGGGTTTTGGAAACCATTCAGAAGCTTTTGGAAACAAAAGAGAGTAAAGAAACTCAAAACTCCAAAACCCTAGATTTCCAATCACCTTCAATCCATACACAAACTCCAAAATCAACACAAGAGGAGTGGAGGAAAGAAGATTACCTTTCAATCGCAAGAAAAATCACCGAAATCGGCGGAGAAACAGGCCCGGTGGAGCAAGCGGCGGAAATCGGGAGCAGCGGCTTCCGCAGCGTTCGTCCCGTCGAAACGAAATGAGGAGAAGATGATCACAGCCCGAATACTTATCCCCCGCTGAACCGAGCCATCCGGTAACTCCACCGATTCAGCCGGTCTAAACATGCACCAGCACAAAATCAGCCAAGCCATATAAAACCAGCTTAGCCCAAGTCCACCCCAAAACAAAGTCCAAACCAAATCACGCATCAGAATTAACATGCGACGTCGAATCGGCACAGAAATAATATTATATTTTCATCATAGGGGAGTATTCTCATACTTTTTATTTTACAAAATATAAATATTGATAAATCTTCGGGTATTACAACCGGTTTGCTCTAGCCCCTACCGGTTCCTACTCAAATTTGGACGGATCTTTCCATGGACTTCGTGGAAGGGATGCCCTCCGTTCGCGGGAAGTCCATCTTGATGGTGGTGGTGGATTGATTCTCGAAGGGGGCTCATTTTATTACGTTGACAAGACCGCTTGTTGCTGAGCACGTAGCGCGGGTTTTCTTTCAGGAGGTTTTTCGGTTACATGGCATTCCAGAAACTCTTGTTTTCGATCGTGACCGAGTGTTTACCGGCTCTTTTTGGCGGGAGTTGTTTACCCTCAGCGGCACCAAACTTGCTTTTTCGTCTGCATATCACCCACAGTCTAATTGGCAAACCGAGGTAGTTAACCAGGCCTTGTGCATGTACTTGCGGTGTATCACCGACGACCGGCCCCGCGACTGGCCGCGTTGGCCCTCTTGGATTGAATATTGTTATAACACCGCCTATCACCCGCGCTGCAAACCACTCCTTTTCTCCTTATCTATGACCGCGACTCCCCTCGGCTCTTGTCCTACACGAGCGGTTCTACCCGTTTGACGACCGTTGACAAGGAATTGAAGGAGCGGGACACATTCTTGGTGGCATCCCGGGACTGTCTTCTCCAGGCACAACAACGTATGAAAATTGCTTATAATCGGGGGCCATCGCGATCTCACTCTTGCCGTGGATGATTGGGTGTGGGTGTGGCGTCGCCCTTTCCGCCAAACTTCCGTCACTCGACCGGCCTCCAACAAATTGGGGCCCATGTTTTTTGGCCCTTTCAAGATCACAGAGCGCATTGGAGATGTTGCTTACCGCCTCGACTCGCCCCGGGAGCCCGCATTCATGATGTCTTCCACATCTCGCAGCTCAAGCCTTTCGTGGGGCCTCCGCCACCGGCTCCTCTAGTTGACATTCCACCATAGCTTGATGACAAGCTGTTTTCTGATGAGGGTGGTGATGTTACACCACATAATACATCGACACGCGACGAGACCGATCCGTGTTGGGGGCGCACGTATCAGCGCCGACCACCTACCACTACCACATGATGGAAGTCTGGCGGCCTTATGTTTTTATGCTATTTTATTCTCGTATGTGTTTTTCTTATTTGACCCACGTGTTTAAGCCCAAGTGGGGTGCACGTTGTGAACTCGGATATATAGATCGGTTGGAACCTTATGTGGTTTATGAAATGAATTAATCTTCCTCCCCTATCTCTCTCTAGAACCCGCTCTTTCTTTCTCTCCCTCGTTCTCCTGGCTCGCGCCTTAGCCGCCCAGGCATTCCGCCGATTCCCGCAGGCACGCCGCACGCCCTCTTCTTCCCCCCTCCGGTACCTCTCCTTCTCCCCTCTACTCCTTTCTCTTTTCTCCTATCTCCCTCTCTTCCTCTTTACCCCCACCTTTAGCCATAGCAACCGCCAGACCCAAGACGGGTTCAACCCAACCGCGGAGATCTTTCTCATCCTTGGGGCCGATCACCAGGTCGAGGTCGGGAGATCATAACAATGACATCTTGAATGCCATCCATTTCATAAATCATCTATTTTTTTGGATCTTCCATTATGTTACTCCAATTAAGAATATCTCTGCTCACTGTTCTATTCATACCGCCAAACCTCCTCTTAGAGTGTTTGAGTGTGTTTAATGTCCATGTTCATCAACCCCACCATAGCAAACTTAACTCTCATTCCCTAAATGTGTCTTTGTTGGCTATTCCTCTATTAAAGGTTACAAATTCTATTACCCTCCTTCCAGCCGCTTCTTTTGTGTTTTTAAGGAGTCTTATTTTCCCATCTTGACTAAAGATTCGTTAGTTGGAGAATTGATGTGATGAGAATCTTTCCTCTATAGAGCTTATGGCAATTGTAGACAATATACTCCTGATACTCCTCATCGTATCATTTCGAAAAGTCTACCTCACATACCTAAGACTCCACCCACATGCCCAGAGATCAACGTTACATTCATATTAAAATCTATCAACTCAAGTGTTCATGTACAAAGAAATTGTTGTCTCCTAATGTACTGACCTTTTTGGTGCTTACTACGACCCGAATTCTGAAGCTGATCCCAACCCTCCCATTGCTCACCTTAAAGGCAAATATCATCCCATTTTCGATTTTGTTTTCCACCATGATTTACGCTTGATTATAAATCTTCTCTCCTCTTTAACCGCGACAGTAGTTCCTAAATATGGTAGAATGCTATCAATATAACTTAGTGGAAGAAGGCTACTAGTGAGGAAATGCTGGCATATGAAACATTTCAGACATAGGTGTTTGTTGCTCTCCTGCGAGAAAGGATAGATCGAGACTGATCTTCTCAGTTATGCAAAATCATGAAGGCATTGTGTTTTGTGGAATAGTAGGAAAGGATGGTGATTTGATGGTACACACAAAACAGTGGAAATCAACGTATTATTCGGATATACAATAGCAAATGCTCACTCATACACATATACATGAGTGAGAATGCCCATGTGACCAACTTATCCTTATCGGGTATAACACATATATGATATAAAATCACGACTTGATAATACAATATAACGTAACGTCAACTCAAACCGAAAAAAATTGACCAATATAAATCTTTAGCTCCAATTATAAAGATGGATTTCATTCAGGTTTTGTTATCTTGCCCAACTTGTTAGGGATGAGAATTATAACAACTTGATCCGAGTAATGTTTTCATTCTTTGAGAATTGGGAGATGATGTGCATATGAAGTTTTCTCCTAAATTCACTCAAAAAGTATCAAAAGGAAGCATTTATCATCTTAAAAAATCTCTACACGGACAAGCAAAATGAAATCTTCTAGGGCATTGGTTCTGTAGATTCCTTACATGAATGAAATCTAAACAAGTCCCCTTGGATCATACATTGTTCGTAAAAAAGAAAACTGGAATATCTACTTTAATTTGTTTATATGGATGATGTTATAGTTGCAAGGAATGACATTGAGGGAATTGTGTGGCTGAGAATGTTTATATACAAAATTTGACGTAAACAATCTGAGAATAACTAAGTACATCTTGGGGATTGAAGTTGCAAGGTCTGATTTACTGACCTTCAAATCCTAATGAAAGTATGCTCTTGATCATCTAATGGAAACTTATTTGCTTGGGTGTTCTCCCATAGATACTTGATGGGGATCATGGATTGACGGTGGACCGACACTTATTAGAACCTGCACGTGTCTACATACACATAAATAGATTTAGGATCGTCATATAGACGATCCGAGGCGGTAGTTGTTTTTAGTGTGATGATGACATATTTAATGTATTTTTTAATATTTTCAGTTCATGTAAAATTAGTGGATTTATGTTGCGGTCAATCTTGGCCTTCCGTAGTGGGTTCTAAGTCTATAAATATGTGTTTAGAGTTTGATTTTCAGATATTGTAGAATTTGGACAGATTTTTCGGGCTCTTGCAGTCTCTCAACAATGCCGATTCTATGGATCCTTGGTGTCAAAGCCAAGTTAACCATCATCCCACTACCCATAGCTACCCCCCATCCCCCCCCACCCACCCACACACACACACAAACAACAACACAACCGCCACTACCTTTTGTTGTTTATTGTAGCAAGCACTCATACTCCTCCATGAACAATAGTTCTTCATAATTACCTGGTAACTACCCGCCCCCACTCACCCCAATAACAATAACCACCACCCCGCCACTCAATAATCGCCAATTAACGACCCTGAACCACTCATAACCACTGCCCTCTTCTCCCCACTATTGTAACTCCACCTTTTCGGCCCTGTCTAGGCTTCCTGCATGTGTAGTCCCTTCTACATGGGAATATTGGACCACCACCAAGTGGTTTCTCCCAACCAACCCCTCCCAAAGTCATTAATTGCCCTGTCCCACTTCCAGATCTCCCTAACCAGTCATCCAGAATCTGTATTTCCCCCCTCCCTTCCAGCTACCCATTTTTTCAGTAACGTGAACCTTTCCCAGCCCATCCTATCCCTCTAAAACTCATCTATCCTTCCAATTTCCACTGCATGTATTCCGACTGCATCCCTTCTCCCCCAATTATCCAGTGTACCGCAGTCTGAACCTTACCCAGTCCCTCTACCTAGACTTCGACCACTTTCTCATACCCCAACCCCTGGAATGGGTGCAAATTTACTGTAGAATCACTGTACAGTCTCCAATCAGCCACTATTCATGCCCTCTGGACATCTATTGTTTATATAAGTTCCGTTTTGAAGTCTATTTACTTATTGTTGAATATTTGCGAACATTTATCATTGGGAATATTGATGTTGGAGTTATTAGTTTATATTAATATTTAAGGTGTCTTAGTCTATGTTGCTTTAGTCCCACATCATGAGTCTGTCTTTTAGTGTCTTTGTATTTCCTATATAATTTCCCTATGAAAATGAATAAAACACAACTTTTATTTTTCATTTTATTTCTTTCAACATGATATTAGAGCAGGTTTTATTTCCTCCTTGAATGTTCAGAGCCCTACAATGTTGTCCATCTGAAATTCCAGGCGAAATGTATTGACGTGTTATCTCATCTGTCCGTTATTTTATTTCAAGTTTATGTGTGTGAGTGATTTTCCCCTTGTATCTCCTATATATATACCTATTCCCCTATAAGTGGATGAATACAATAATCATTTTACTCTCTCATTTGATTTGGTATCAGAGGAAAAGCCGAACCCCGACCCCGCCCCTTCGCCCTCAATTCCCGATCCCGCATCGTGCGACTTCGCCGATCCCGCCGCTTCGCCGTCTTCGCCGGTCGGTGCGCCTTCGACGCATTTTTCACGCGATGTGAGGGCATTGCCGATCCTGCTGCTGCCGCCGATCCTGCCCCTTCACCGACTCCGCATCGTCGATCCTGCTTCTCCGCATTCGCCGATCCTGCAGCTCCGCATTCGCCGATCCTGCAGCTCCGCATTCGCCGATCCTGCTGCTCCGCATTCGCCGATCCTGCTGTTGCCAGTTTCTTTTTTTTTCTTCCATTCGATTATTTCTTCCGCCGCCGATTTGGTTGGTGTTTACCGCCCCTTCTCTCGCTTCTTTTCTTCTCATGACCTAGATCTGTGATCTATGGTCTTCCTTACTTTTTGGGATGGGTTTTTCCTCTTCTGTTTAAGGATTTCCTTCCTTTTGGAGGGTTCTTCTTGTTCCCATCCCATGGATTCCTCCCTCTTTGGTTCGAATGAATGATTTGCTCAGCGCATTACTACCGCCCTTCTCAATGAAAAAAACTTTATCGCTTGGTCCAACTCCGTGCGAGTCCATCTTGCCGGACATGACAAGCTTGATTGGCTTGAACCTAATGGTGTTCCCAAGCCTTCCGACGAAAAGGCTATCCGTCAATGGCGCACAAAAATTTTTAAGATTCTCGGGTGGCTTCAGTGCTCTATGGATCCCCGTATTTACGAGCAGTTTATGCGGTTCGATTCGGTGCCGTCTCTTTGGGCTGCCTTAACGCGTACCTACGGTCACACACGCGTTGATACGTGGATTTATTCTGTCTTCCTGGATATTTCTACTGCTCGTCAGGGGGACCGTTCTGTGCACGAGTACTTTACCTTTCTCTCAGGGAGATTCCAGGAGCTTTCTGACCTTGAGCCGCTCAGTGCTTTTCCACATCTAGAGGATCTACTTGTTGCCAAGCGGCGACAGGAGAAGCGGGAGACCTATCAGTTCCTGATGGGCTTGAGGCCCGAGTTTGAGCAGATTCGGGTTCAGATTGTCAGCATGAACCCTCTACCTGATATCTTGGATGCTTATTCCATGGTGGAGGAGCATGATCGCCGTGCCCGCCTGACTGCTGTTTCGCCCGTTCCAGCTTCTGTTCCTATTCCAGACCAAATGGCCCTGGCTTCAGATCATCCTTCTTCTGTGCGCGGGGGGCGTACTTCTACCTATAAAGGTCGTGGGGGTGGCCGCGACAGCCCATTTGCCTCTGTTCAGTGTCAGCACTGCCTCCGGACTGGTCATGAGAAGGCCCGATGCTGGCTGCTCTTTCCTCACCTACGCCAGCAGTCCTCCGCCACCCGTGCTGCCGCCGCTACTTCTTCCGACTTGTCATGAGGATGTGCTGATGAATATCTTTCCTTCTTTCTTTGGAAATCGAGAAGATGGTTGAATTTTCGAGAACGAAAATTCTGATAAGGAGGGGAGGATTTGTAAGACCCGAACGAATATATATATATATATATATATATCTAATATAATATCTATAGAAATGATCCCCTATGATGAGAAATGATTTCAGTGCCGATTCGACGTCGCACGTTAATGTTGATGTTCGGGTTTTCCGATTGAATTTGTGACAATCGTTTCGTTTTCTTTTAATGTTGAATGGCTTGAGTTGGCCAGATTTTATATGAGCTGAATGGATGAAAATGGGCCGGTTGAGTTAATTGGGCTGGATTATTATTGAATGCTGGCTGGATTTAAGTTAAAGTAATATAATATATTATGCTAAGCGGTGGGTGTGCTGGTGTTGTGAGTCGTAGTTGTGGCCGTCTTAGGAGTCCGCTCGTGTTTATTTTTCGACGCAACCCTAGAGTAAATGATTTATTGATACTACAGAGGATGACTTCCGGCGATAGACGCGACGAGAATCCTACGAGGGACAAAGGCAAATGAAAAGTTGGTGTGAGTTCTTACTGTTTTTTTTTCTATGAACCTGATAAACTAGTTATTCTTTAAATATTTGATATCATTGAAAATATAAATCGTTGAACACACTTACGTTGGCTTAGCGGGCGATAGAACTCTGAGGGGAATCAAATATAAATAATTTCTATTTTTGGATTGAATTGAACTGAGATAAATTGAAATAACGAATTGAGATCGAGAATGCGTCGACGGATCAAAATGCTAAGGGTCGACCTAGTAGGAGAGGGGATGCTTCAGACTCCTACACCTCGTGAGAGGGGTAGAACTCTCACACCTCGTAGGGGGGGTTGAACTCCTACAGAATGTGATAAGAATCAAATTTAGGAGGTGTTAAAGCCTTTGCGTGTGTGAGCGCCCTAAAGCGGATATTGACATGAAGGGTCGACGAACCCAGATGATTGAGAAATTGAATGACCCTCAGCATTTTGAGAAATGAATTACTAATGAACGGATTTGATATAGATTTGCTGATTATACTTATCCACGGGTTAGCACATGAGTTTACTACTTGTACATGTTTAGATATTTGTAGTTTAAATAAATGTAGACGTTTCTGTACTCGTACTTTAGTTGACCAGTGTGTATATTCTGTATAATATTGAGATATGGTTTTATGTTTTCATCCGCTACACCTTTTTATTATAACTACTGCACATATACTTGTGAGAAACCTGCTCGAAACGAAAATTTAAATTGTGGCGGATTTTGGTCGTTACAATTAAGTGATATCAGAGGGAGGTTTTTCGTGGTGTGTGTAATGCAGAAAGTACCAGAATGAAACATAATTTACAGCGATGAGATTCGAATATCCGAATATACTGAACTGTTCCATGTTTACCATCAGGAACCGTTTCAAGTGTATTCGAGCCGCAGGATGCGTGAGCCTCTTGATGAACCTGAGGTCTCCAGGGACTCCAAGTTTAAGGAAAGTGTGAGTGGGCAACAGTCTTCCTCAGTGCATATTGCTGATATTGCCCAAGCCATCGCCGAAGAAATTAGGCTGGTTCATGACACCCCTCCAGCTGTGCCTCCTCCTATCGTACCCTCGGTTGTGCCAGCTGTGCCTCCAGCATTTGTGGAAGCGCAGCAACCTCGCTTGATTGATATTGATATGAGGCATTCCCTAGAATTGAAACTGCCGACTTTTCGGGGTGGTTTGTCCATGATTGAGACGGAAGACTGGATTTTACGGATTGAGACGATATTTGATACTATGCGGTGCCCAACGGATAGGAAAGTGGAGTTGGTTGTTTTCCTCCTGGAGGGAGAGGCTAAGCGATGGTGGGTGAACTTAATGAAAGGAAAGTTTGAGACTCGGGGTTTGACGAATGTGACTTATACAAAGTTTGTTCACGAGTTTACAAAATGGTTCGTGCCACGGACAGAAAAGAGGCAACTGCAGGAAAAGTTTTTGCGCTTGGTGCAAGGAAATCACTCTGTTCTGCAATACGAAGCGGAATTCTCCAGCTTAGCATATTATGCAGAGTCCGCAGTGGCAACGGAGGAAGCTCGATGTTTACGGTTCCAGGAAGGGTTGCGGGATGATATACGCGCTTCAGTGGTTCCGTTTGATATTACAGAGCATGTGCTGGTGGTGGATAAGTCTCGATTAGTCGAGTTGGACAATGAAAAGAGACAGGAGGATGGAGATGAGAAAGAGGTTCAAAGAGGGTGCTAGCTAGGTGAAGCCCCGTGGAAAAAGAAGAAACAACAACAAGCGACATCGAGAGTGAGCACCCAAGTGTACCAATGAACGTCGACAAAGTGCGTCAAGTGTGGCAAGATTCACAGAGGGGAATGCTTGACCGTAGTCTGCTTTTACTGTCGCCAACCGGGCCATCGTCGAAGAGATTGCCCAAAACTACAAAAGGATTAAAGTTTGAGGGGAGCCCCAGCCTTACCGACCCAGAAGATGTATCACATTAAGACTTCCAGGGAAGGGGAGTCGATTGCATCGACACCTACTAAAGAGGCCAGAGAGGAGAGGCTGATTCAGGCCCGAGCTTTTAATCTCGACCAACAAGAGGCGAAAGAAGACGATACTGTTGTGACAGGTATGCTGCATGTTCATGATCAAGTATTGAGAGTTTTATTTGATACGGGTGCTAGTCACTCTTTTATTTTCTCATATATTCTCGATTCAATTCATACACGACCATATCAAGTTGCATGACCATTGAACGTGCTGCTACCGAATAATACGATTATGATGGCGCAAGAGCGAGCCGTGGTCTCGCTGTCTTTTAACGATAAGAAAATTGAAGCCGATGTTGCAGTCCTACCGCATGTTGAGTATGATGTCATCCTCGGTATGGACTATCGGACAGAGAAGCCGTTATTAACTGTAAATCAAAAGAGGTGACATTTAAATGCCTAGATGAAAGTCCGATGATCTACAAGGGTCTGGGCGAAGTTGCAAATATTAGGATTTCGGCAATAAAAGCTAGGAAAATGGTGCGGAAAGGCTGTGAAGCCATTTTGGTGATGATCAAAGAGGTGAAAGAAGAGAAGAAAGAAATTACGGCTGTGTCCGTCGTGCGGGAATACGTGGATGTATTTCCAGAAGAGTTGCCTGGTGTGCCTCCAACCAGAGAAGTTGAATTTGAAATTAAAGTGATTGAAGGAGCTGCTCCCGTGGCAAAGACTCTGTATCGGATGACGCCAAAAGAATTAGCAGAATTGAAGGTGCAATTGCAAGAATTGCTTGATAAGAAATTTATTTGACCGAGTACTTCACCTTGGGGAGCTCCAGTGTTATTCGTGAAAAAGAAGGATGGGTCTCTCCGTCTGTGCATCGATTATCGCGAACTAAATAAGTTGACAATTAAGAATAAATACCCTCTGCCGCATATTGATGATTTATTCGATTAGCTAGTGGGCGCACGTATTCTCAAAAATTGACCTTCAGTCAGGATATCACCAGCTGAGAATTTTGGAGGGAAATATTTTCAAAACAACATTCAGTACCAGGTATGAGCATTTTGAATTTGTGGTTATGCCTTTTGGCCTAACAAATGTTCCTGCAGCTTTCATGACCTTGATGAATCGAGATTTTAAGGCATTTTTGGATCAGTTTGTAATTGTGTTTATCGGCGATATACTGATCTATTCAAAGACAGAGGAAGACCATGCCCAACGCCTGCGTCTAGTCTTGCAAACGCTGAGAGAACATCAGCTGTATGCCAAATTCACAAAGTGTGCTTTCTGGCTGAACGAAGTGGCTTTTCTGGGTCACGTGATTAATGCGGAAGGGTTATCTGTTGATCCAGCTAAGATTGAAGCAATAATCAATTGGACCCAACCGAAATCGGTGACTGAAGTACGAAGCTTCTTGGGCTTGGCGGGTTATTATCGGAAATTCGTCAAGGACTTCTCGAAGCTAGCACTCCCCTTGACACAATTGACTCGAAGGAATGTGTCGTTTACGTGGGAAGATGATTGCCATCAAACGTTCAAAGCTTTGAAGGAAAGATTAACGCCTGCTCCTGTGTTGGTGATGCCTGAAGGCTCAGATGGTTTTCAAATTTAAAGCGATGCATCCTACAAGGGGTTAGACTGCGTATTGATGCAACGTGGAAAGGTGATTACCTTTGCTTCCCGACAATTAAAGGAGGCCGAAAAGAACTATCCGACGCACGATCTAGAACTAGCGGCAGTTTTGTTCGCTTTGAAAATTTGGCGCCACTACCTGTATGGTGTTCGATGTGAAATATTCACGGATCATAAGAGTTTAAAATATATATTCGATCGAAGGGAAATAAATTTGCGCCAGAGAAGATGACTGGAATTTATTAAAGATTATGATCTGGATATCCAATACCATCCTGGTAAGGCGAATGTGGTCGCGGATGCCTTGAGCAGAAAGAATATTGCTGCGCTATCAGTGATACCACAGTACAATAGGAAGCTTCTTGACATGTTGCAGGAGATGGAAATTTGTGTGATAATCATTCCTGAAGAAAAGCAAGCACAGCTATTTCAGATGCAGATTCAATATTCGCTAAAAGAGAGAATTCAGAAGGCGATATTGCAGGACCCCTTCTTGATGGGTATATTCAAAAAATTGAGAAGGGGAGAAACGAGTGCCTTTGTTGAAAAGGATGCCTTATTATTCCTGAACGACAGGTTGTGTACCAGATGATGATAATTTTCGGAAGGATAACTTGTATGAGGCGCATAATACGCCATATTCGATTCACCCGGGCCGGACAAAGATGTACCACGATTTGAAACAGGATTTTTGGTGGCCACATGAAGAAGGATGTCATTCAGTGCATTGCTCAATGTCACACCTGCCAGATAGTGAAAGCAGAACATCAGAAGCCGGCTGGATATCTTCGATCCCTTCCCATCCCAGAATGGAAATGGGATGCCGTTGCGATGGATTTTGTGTTTGGCCTGCCTCGCAGTAAGACAGAGAATGATGGAATCTGGGTCATTATTGATCGATTGACAAAAAACGTCCATTTTATACCGATCAAGCAAAGCTGACCGAATGAAAAGTTGGTGAAACTTTATGTAAATATGATTGTGAAATTACATGGTATCCCATATACGATAGTGTCCGATCGCGATGGACAGTTTACGTCGGATTTGTGGCGAAGGGTGCATAACAGAATGGGAACAAGACTTCTGTACAGTACAACCTTTCATCCACAAACAGATGGTCAGTTCGAACGCATTATCCAGATGCTTGAGGATTTATTGCGAATGGTGGTTTTGGATTTGAAAGGCTCCTAGGAAAAATACTTATCGTTGGGTTAATTTGCTTATAATAATAGCTACCAAGCAACGATTCAAATGACCCCGTTCGAAGTTCTATATGGGAGGCGATGTAGGACTCCATTGAGCTGGGCAGATGATGGAGAGAAGAAATTGTTTCTGCAGAAGAGGACAGATAAGATTAAGGAAAAAGTCAGCATCATCCAACAACGAATGAAAATCCCACAGGATCGTCAACAAAAATATTATAATGCCCGACATCGTCTGGTGTAATTTGCTGTGGGCGATCAAGTGTGTTTGAAGATTAAACCGTTTAAAGGGATTTCACGATTGCGACGAATTGGAAAATTGAGTCCGAGATATGTTGGTCCCTTCCCAGTGATTGAACGTATTAGCGAGGTGGCGTATCACTGAGCTCTGCCTACTGAATTACAGAAGTTACATGATGTCTTTCATGTATCCGCACTCAGACGGTATATTCCGAACCCAGATTTGATGATATCTACCAGTAATGTACAGATAGAAGCTGATTTGTTAAGTCCGACAACACCCTATCAAATTATTGATCGGAAGAGCAAAAATCTTCGGAATCGGCAGGTGAACTTTGTCAAGGTCTGGTGGACTGGCCATCCCGCCAAGGATGCTACTTGGGAGCGAGAGGACGTGCTGATGAATATCTTTCCCTCTTTCTTTGGAAATCGAGAAGATGCTTGAATTTTCGAGGACGAAAATTCTGATAAGGCGAGGAGGATTTGTAAGACCCGAACGAATATCTATATATATATTTTTAATATAATATCTATGTAAATGATCCCCTATGATAAAAAAATGATTTCAGTGCCGATTCGACGTCGCACGTTAATGTTGATGTTCGGGTTTTCCGATTGAATTTGTGACAATCGTTTCGTTTTCGTTTAATGTTGAATGGCTTGAGTTGGCCGGATTTTATATGAGCTGAATGGATGAAAATGGGCCGGTTGAGTTAATTGGGCTGGATTATTATTGAATGCTGGCTGGATTTAAGTTAAAGGAATATAATATATTATATTAAGTGGTGGTGTGCTGGTGTTGTGAGTCGTAGTTGTGGCCGTCTTAGGAGTCCGCTCGTGTTTATTTTTCGATGCAACCCTAAAGTAAATGATTTATTGATACGACAGAGAATGACGTCCGACGGTAGACGCGACGAGAATCCTACGAGGGACAAGGGCAAAGGAAAAGTTGGGGTGAGTCCTTACCGTTTTTATTTTCTATGAACCTGCTAAGCTAGTTATTCTTTAAATATTTGATATCATTGAAAATATAAATCGCCGAACACGCTTACGTGGCTTAGCGGGCGATAGAACTCTGAGGGGAACTAAATATAAATAATTTCTATTTTTGGATTGAATTGAACTGAGATAAATTGAAATAACGAATTGAGATCGAGAATGCGTCGACGCATCGAAATGCTAAAGGTCGTCCTAGTAGGAGAGAATGCTTTAGACTCTTACACCTCGTGAGAGGAGTAGAACTCTCACACCTCGTAGGGGGGGGGGGGTCGAACTCCTACAGAATGTGATAAGAATCCAATTTAGGAGGCGTTGAAGCCTGTGCGTGTGTGAGCGCACTAAAGCGGATATTGACATGAAAGGTCGACGAACTCAGATGATTGAGAAATTGAATGACCCTCGACATTTTGAGAAATTAATTACGAATGAACGGATTTGATATAGATTTGCTGATTATACCTGTTCCCTAAACATGTTCATAGTGATATAGAATTGATTGTTGCTGACTCTCTTGTCTGCTTGCAGTGCGAAGCTACAGGTAACGGTAAGGAATTCACTTAGTTTTCAAAACTAATTGGTTTCCGATTTCTCTTATAGGAACCGAGCACCAATGTACCAGACCCCGCTAGACGATCTCAGGCAGAGGCAGATCAAAGACTAGTCGAAGATGTGGCTCGTCCACAGATTAGGACATGAGTTTACTACTTGTACATGTTTAGATATTTGTAGTTTAAATAAATGTAGACGCTTCTGTACTCGGACTTTAGTTGTCCAATGTGTATATTCTGTATAATATTGAGATATGGTTTTATGTTTTCATCTGGTACTCCTTTTTATTATAACTGCTGCGCATATACTTGTGAGAAACCTGCTCGAAGCAAAAATTTAAATTGTGGTGGATTTTGGTCGTTACATCAGCGTCTGCGTCAGGTACCCCGATGGCCTTTCATGTCACTCAAGAGGGGTCTTCTTCTCCCTGGGTGATTGGCTCTGGGGCCACTGATCACATGACTGGTGAGACACGCTTGTTCTCTTCTCTTGAGTCTCCGAGCGTCCATCGGCAGGTTCATCTTGCCGATGGCTCTGTGACCCCCATCCTTCACCGGGGCACAGTTCCTCTGAATCCCTTCTTCTCCTTGGGTTTAGTTCTTCATGTTCCTAAACTTGCTTTAAATCTTCTTTCTATTAGTCAATTGACTCGTTCGTTGCACTGCTCGGTGACATTTTTTCTTTCTGGTTGTGTTTTTCAGGACCAGATCACGAGGAGGACTTTTAGCTACGGCTGTGAGCGCGACGGGCTATACCAGCTGGATCTTCCACCTCCTTCGCCCTTTCTCTCACCCCCATCCATTGCTGCTGCTACTACTTCACCTGCTCTTTGACATGCTAGACTAGGGCATGCGAGTCCTCAGATCGTGTCGTCTCTTTTTTCCGAGTGTCTCATTTGAGAACTCTTTTCAGTGTGATGTGTGTCAACTTAGCAAACATACACGCACTACCTATCCTTTTTCTGTTTCTCGTAGTTCTGCACCGTTTGATATTATTCATTCAGATGTTTGGGGGCCTGCCCCAGTTGTTTCTTATGATGATTTTTGGTATTTTTGTTACTTTTATAGATGATTTTACTCGTTGCTGTTGAGTCTATCTTATGCGTGGCAAATCTGATGTCTTTGATTTATATACCCAGTTTTCAAATATAGTTAAAACTCAGTTTTCCTCTCGTATTCGGGTCCTTCGCTCCGATAACGAGGGGGGGGGGGGAAGGAGTATGCCTCTTTCACAGCTTTCCTTGCTACCCAAGGAACCCTTCATCAATTCTCCTGTCCCTATACACCAGAACAGAACGGCGTGGAGGAACGCAAGAATCGTCATCTTTTGAATGTGACCAGGTCTTTCTTCGTGGGTCTCACGTCCCCAAGTAGTTTTGGAGTGCCTCCCTTCTTACGGGGACCTTCTTGGTCAACCGTCTGCCTTGTCAGCTTTTAGCGGGTCGGGTACCCCTTAGTCTTTTATCTCCCCGCCGCCCTCTATTTCCCGTCCCTCTCCGGGTGTTTGGGTGTGTGTGTTTTGTCCAGGACCATCGTCCGACTCGGACAAAGTTTGATGACAAAGCTATCCGGTGCTTATTTTTGGGATATTCCTCCTCTTCCAAGTTCCAAGGGCTATCAGTGTTTTGACCCCTCTTCTCGCATGACTTTTCACTCCCTGGATGTTACGTTCTTTGAGGATGCCCCCTTCTATGGTACCTCCCCTATCTCTGTTGCTCCTGCTCCTCCACAGCCGGCTCCGGTTGCCCTTGCTCCGCTGCACGACTCTCTTCCGTTGCAGACATACACTCGTGGCCCACGCGGGCCCTCCCATGTCCACCCCATTCTTCGGGATCCACTGGTTACACCCAGCTCACAGGACCTTATGCAACATCCTCTGGTAGGTGATCTTCTTCTCTCCTCTGACTTACCCATTGCACTTCGCAAGGGTAAGCGTTCTTGTGTTACTGACCATCCTGTGGCAAGCTATGTGTCCTACCAGCGTCTTTCTCAGGGTTACCGGGCTTTCCTGACTGCTACCGACCAGATCAAAGTTCCGAGTTCGATGATTGAGGCATTCTAGCACCCTGAGTGGGTGGCGGCCATGGAGGATGAGATGTCCGCACTATAGAAGGCGAGCACCTGACGTTTGGTCCCTCTTCCTGCAGGTTGGAAAACTGTTGGCTGCCGGTGGATTTACACTGTCAAGTATAATGCCGACGGTTCTCTTGACCGCTACAAGGTCCGTCTTGTCGCGAAGGGCTTCACTCAGACTCCTGGGGATTACGGCTTGACCTTTGCCTCGGTGTCCAAGCTATTTACTGTCCGTCTGCTTATCTCTCTCGCTGCCTGCCATGGGTGGCCTCTTCATCAGATGTACGTGAAGAATGCCTTCCTCAATGGCAATTTTGCTGAGGAAGTTTATATGGATCCGCCCCCCGGTTACAAGCTCCAGAGGGAGTATTTGGGCTGTGTTTGCCTTTTGCAGAAGTCCTTGTATGGGCTGAAGCAGTCTCCTCGTGCGTGGTTTGAGCGGTTTGGTACTGTTGTGCTTCAGAATGGGTTCACCAGATGTCATGTCGACCACACGTGCTTTGTTCGGACTGCTGTGGATTGCCGTAGGGTCATTATTCTTGTCTATGTGGATGATATCATTCTTACCGGTGACAATAGCTCGGGAATACTTCAGATCAAGGGGGTTCTTCAGAAAACATTTGAAGTGAAAGAATTGGGGCATCTGAAGTACTTTCTCGGGATTGAGGTTGCCAGATGTCAGCAGGGGATCTCTTTGTCTCAGCGCAAGTATACACTCGACCTCTTAAGGGATACTTGCCTTCTTGGGTGCTCTCCTGTGTCTACACCCATGGATCCGAACCACCGCCTTCACGCTGAGTCTGACGTTCCTCTCCCTGAACCGGGCAGATATCAGCGTCTTGTTGGCAGACTTATCTACTTGACCAACACTCGCCCTGACATTAGTTTTGCTGTGAGTGTGGTCAGTCAGTTCATGCATGCTCCCCAGACTTCTCACCTAGATGCAACATTTCGAATCCTCCACTACTTGAAGGGTTCTCCTGGCGTAGGGCTCTTCTACCGTTCATCTCCGGCTCCTGATCTCGCTTGTTACACGGATTTTGACTATGCTGGTTTCCTTACTGATCGACGTTCTACCTCGGGGATGTGCACTTTCTATGGTGACAATTTTATTTCCTGGAAGAGTAAGAAGCAGACTGTTGTCTTCCGCTCGTCTGCTGAGGTTGAGTACCGGGCTATGGCCAATGGCGCTACTGAGCTCCTTTGGCTGCGTACTCTCTTGACCGAGCTTGGCTCTCCTCCCTCTGGTTCTTCGACTCTTGTGTGCGACAACCAGTCCGCTCTCATGCTTGCTTCCGACTCAGTTCTGCACGAGCGGATTAAGCATATTGAGGTTGATATTCACTTTCTCAGGGAGCGCATTCGTTCAGGGACTCTTGAAACGTCCTATGTTCCCTCCGCAGAGCAGATTGCCGATGCCTTCACCAAGGTGGTTGGACCTTCCAGACTTCTCTCTACATGTGGCAAGATGGGCTTGCTTGACCTTTTCACGCCAGCTTGAGGGGGAGTATTGACGTGTTATCTCATCTGTCCGTTATTTTATTTCAAGTTTGTGTGTGGGTGGTTTTCCCCTTGTATCTCTTATATATATACCTATTCTCCCCTAAGTGGATGAATACAATAATCATTTTACTCTCTCATTTGATTAAATGATCTTGCTCCCGTTCTTACGTTCACATCCTTTTTCACTCTCGATCTCGTGGATCTTGTCTGCGCCTCATCGAGGCTATTTGTTCGTTGATCGTGCCTTCTTTCATCACATATTCATCGAGCGCACGCGTCTCCCAGTTCCTTGATCGACCGCTCGCCTTTTTTCGCTACTCCCATCAGGATCGATCAGTGTCATCACTAGGTCCGTTGCCTGCTGGCCTTCAACATTCTCTTGCTTCTTCCCGACGAGGATCCTGTCTTTGGATGCTTTCACCGTGCTCGACAACGCTGCCCTTTGCCGTCAACTTCATCAACCATGATGGTTTATCTCGCCCTCTGATCTCATCAATGAAGTACTCCTTGCTAGTCCTCATCGAGCATTTCCGGCCCTGTTGTCGCTGAGGCCTCACTATTTTGTCAGTTCTTCCATCTATAGATCCTGTACTCTTACAAACCTCGGCAACATATACATGGAAAGGAACATGCTAAGTGTAGCTGCTACATTCTACAAAGACACCATTTTATGACGACTTTTGCCGCCAAGTAATACTTCTCCAGTGATGTTCCTACGAAGAGGATGTTTTTTTAGTCATTGCCAGTGACTTTGCCACTCCGTTACTTGACATTTCTAGCTACTGCTACCCTTTTCGGGGAGATAATCTCTCACTGATGCCGAAATATTGGGGTGATTTTTGGTCAATTTTATTAGTTATGTGTCTTTAATCGTCTCTGTAGAGTTGTTGTAGTTGTTAGTGTGTTTTATGCCTTCATGCACTTGTTTTTCATGTGAGGGGGAGTGTTTGGGACAAAGATGACTCAGATGATCTTTCCCGACTTTCACCTTCATTTCACACGGCCTCTAGGCTTTTGTCGTTTGTTGTTAGCGTCTCCCTATATTTCTTTCGATTGGTCTTGTGTTGGTATGAGACTGATGTTGATGTTCTAATCTCAGCGGGCTATGTCGCGTGGGACCGTGTTGTGTGGAACTGTGCCGTGTGGGACCGCCTTTTGTTCGGATTATCCCCGATCATCTGTTTGATGATTGGATCCACATCGTTTGCTCCCTTTCGCATGTTGTGTGTGTAGGTGATGTTGGTTGTAACATCCATATTTTTTGACGTTGCATGTAACTTAAATTTCAAGATGCGATCGCGAGCAAAATTAAGTGCGTCGGTGAACCGTGAAGGTATCTTCAAATTTTTATTTATTTTGATTCTCCTTAAGTGGCAAGTGTATTAAAAAACATAACATTAAACCCCTCGGTTCAAACCGGTCCGGCGGTTTAATAACCACTCTTTTTATCGACCATGGAGAAAGCCGCACCTCTCTATTCCGTAACCGTCATCTTTTGTCGCAACCTTCTGCCTATTCTCCACGCCGACCCCAGAAAATTGCTTCGACAACGCTAGTTTAGCCTTCGTCGGCCCTTCCTCTTCGCTGAAATCCGACGCCGACTGCTTCTCCTTCCTCCACAGAGTCCAGCGCCCCTCCCTCTTCCTTTCCCGGGGCAGAGGAGATTCTGTTTTCAACCCTAGCCGGAGGAGGAAATCCTCTTTTTCGTTGTTCTTGGTTTTGGTGAGTTTCGTTCCTCGTTATTTTCTTTTCGTAGCGGAAATCATTTAAGTGGGAAACCAAATTTGTTTATTCTTTCGCTTTCTCTTGCCCTAATTTAGAAAGCGAAGTATTCGGTCTTCCATTTTCAAAAATTGGTCGTTTATTTTGGGATCTAATCGTTATAGTGAGGTAAATTCAACATTTTGTTGTTTATAAATTGTTCAAATTTGTATCCTTACCATTTTGAGTTTTTCCACCAAAGACCCTAAGAGGAAAACGCTTAAATTAAGGTTACCGTGGATTTCATATTTTTGGTGGACGTTGCAGATAAGGAGTTGTGGGGGACATTTATTCGAAGGGAATCATGTCGGCTCACCGCGTGTATGAACGTCGTAACACTACTGTAAGAAATTCGACTCCTTTTAGTCTAACAGTTCAGATTAATTTTTAATTCATGTATTAATCATATTGGTATACGCTCTTAGAAACTACAAGTTCCTATAATCAGAACCAAGTCAAAGGAGTAGTTATACGCTCAGGTTAAATTAACAAATTCAGTTTCATGGAAATCCTAAGCCAACGTATTTATCTAGAGCGCTACCCAAAGTTAATTCACTGTATGCTAGTCTAAATTTTATTTAAAAAAGTAGTGAGGAAGGTTTACCCTCGTGATTCTGGTGGAGGCACACCACCGTGTTATCAGGGCTAGTAGGCTACCTCTTGAACTTCAAGCACAGGGTCGTTGACCCTTGTTACAAATAAGGAACTTCTCAGATATGAGTATGTGTTCCATTTGAGGGACACCCGATTCAGGGCACCAATAAGTTTGCCACTCAGACTGCAGCTTCTAATTGTGCACAGTCATCCTTAATGACTAGAGCTATTACGAAATTAATGAAACTGGTTGAAACCTACGACGGTTATAACTCCAAAATTTCAGAAATCAACGATTGATACAATTAAGAAAATACTGTGTCAGATCACACGATAGGTTGATTCTATGTCAGATCATGAACTCAAGTGCCAGGTTTATATTAGAAAATTATGCATATTTTCAATTCATGTATTAGTCACTTAAAATATTTCTTTTCCTTTAAGTGTTGCTGAAGGGAGTAGTTTTTCTTACTTTTCAGTGGGTCTGACCCATTTGGAACTTGTTTTTACAGGGGGCTCAGGTCAGGGGATTTGCTTAGGATAGACGGTGCAGTCTCCACAGTTGTCAGTTTTGTACAGTTGTATTACTGTTGTTGTACTTGTTTTTTTTTGCACACATCATGTATTTGTTGTATACTAACAGTATATCAGTTTCATAATGTCGTTTATTGTTTAGTTGGCTCTGTGAATTCAGCATTTGTGAGGTACACTTTTTACCCACAGTTAATATATTTCTTACCCTACTTCTGCTATTAGTTTTCTTTTAGCACTTATAATTTTCCTGCTTTATATCAGTTTATATACCGTTACTTAGTTTACTTCTTATCGCGGGCCCAGCCAGACTGCTGATTTCCTGTTAAACTAGGTTGGAGTGTTACATTGGTTGACCTTTTTATGCAGCGGGTTGTATTGTGTGAGAGTATCCCCAGTCATTTGTCTATTGATTTCTTTCCTGCGAGTCCACGCCGTGTGTGGAACCTGCATCGTGTGTGGGTATATGTCGTGTGTGGATATGTCTCCGACTTGATTCCCCGGTTTGGATTTTCCCCCGATGGCTCGTATGTTGTTTTGTCTCGCATCACCTACCTCCATTGCCGTTAGTTGATGTGTCCAAGCTGAAGGTTCCCCCTTCAGCTTGAGGGGAAGTGTTGGAAATTTCACGCAATGTCGGTCTATTAGTGTTTTGTAGTAGTGAGTTTAGTCCCACACCGTGAGTCAAGCGTTATGTGTCCATGTAAACTCATATATTATGCCCCATTGTGGATGAATATATTGACACTGTCTAATTATTTCTCTCTTCCAACGTCGCCTACCGCGGTTTGGATGAATATATTATTCCCCGGTTTTGCTTACCCTCGGTGACTCGTATGTTGTTTTGTCACACATCGCCTACCATCATTGCTGTTATTTTGATGCCCAAGCTGAAGGTTCCCCCTTCAGCTTGAGGGGGAGTGTTGGAGTTATTAGTTTATATTAATATTTAAGGTGTCTTAGTCTATGTTGGTTTAGTCCCACATCATGAGTCTGTCTTTAAGTGTTTTTGTATTTCCTATATAATGCCCCTATGAGGATGAATAAAATACAACTTCTATTATTTTATTTTATTTCTTCCAACAATTGATTTGTAGAAGTTTCATCGATTTTAATTCTACTTCAAAATTTTATTCCCCGAATATTTAATTTACAAAATCTCTTTTTAACTTTAATTAGATGTTATTTGTATTTCTAATGCCTAACCTCTAAAGTAAATATTTGTGAGCTATACTATTAATTCCAGAATTTATTGTAATTAAAAGTTGGACTGTCATGTGCATTGCATACTAGACTCTCATAAAGTTCACTAACATCACTTCACTAGAGTTCCCTTAAAGCATAATTATACTACCGGCTCAATATTACATGCAAGAGATATCATCACACTTGATTTCTCTTTAACTGTTTCTTTTATGTATACTACATGTGTTTTCAAAAAATAATCTAGGTATCTTAGTTGCAGCTTGTTAATTTGTTTTGTTGTCAAGCTTAATTCTTTTGGTAAATGTGATGATTTTCTAGGCGAGGTTGTTTGTATTCCTCTTCCTTATACCATCTCAAATATATGGCCCCTTCCATTTGGTTTGCTCCTCCAAAAGACGGCAGATGGACACCGTTCATTAAGTACTACCGGCTCAATATTACATGCAAGAGATATTTCTCGGTCAAAGGAATTTCATAACCGGCAGTCCACTGTGAACCATCTTAATTATGTTGACTCAATCCTGAAGGAAGACGGGGCTGCATTATCATCACACTTGATTTTGACGCATCCTATGGGTGAACTACAGGTGCATATGCTTATCTATTTATATTCTAGATGGTTCAAGTTTTGTTCTCATTAATTCAGAATTTTGAGCTATAACTCTATCCATACTTTGTTTTTTCCCCTTTTCCTTTGATTACAATGTTGAACATCAAGTTTCAAAATTTCTCTCTTATTTGTGAGTAATTTATTTTTTACTATACACACATAGTTTTGAAGTTTAACTATTTTAGTGTACCCTGTGATTTTATCTTTGTTCCTTCATGATCAAATATTTTAGCAGGCGATTGTCTTGTTCTTCAATTGTGGAATTATTTTACAACTTGGAAATGCCAAAAGATTTACTTTCTTCCTCGAGAAATGCAGAGCAGAATGTTTGTCAATCAAGAATTGTAGCTTCAAATATACTGCTCAATAACACTATCGCCACTTTTATGCTTTCCTAAGTGCAGAACACCCATTTACCAATCCATCATGATGTTGGTGTTTAATCTCAATTGGGGTGTCTGATCTGGTACTTAATGCGAGTATATTATTGTTAAATATCATAAAATTACTAAACAATTGCACTTAGGTGAAAAGTTGCATGCATGACATATGGATGTATGTCTTTACAGTATTTATGTATGCTTGCAACTTGCACCCATGCATCCATAAGAAAAGCATGTTTTTGTTTGATGCGCACTGGGTCGGTCAAGAGAAACAGTTTTACGAAAGTGTTTCCACCACTTCAAAATATCTGTCTAAAATTTCAGCATTATTGGAGGCTCAAACATTACATAAATCAGCCCAAGCAGTGATTCCAAATCTTGTAATAAATCTTTCTAGTAGAAGAATATAACCAGCAAGGCTATCAACCACACACATAGGAGAGTGAAAGAACTACAACTCCAAATTGAAGTGATATTGGGGCAATTACTTGTCCAAAGTTTGATGAAACATCGTCTTAATCCCGAATGGTAAGAGGAGGAGCTTTCCTAAAGACAGTCCTGCTCCAAGTTGCATTGTTGTTTGAATTCATTGCCAATACTCCAGTACTGATCCTCTAAGCTAACATGCAAGCTAAATAGGCCTTTAGTTATTTTCCAAAAGCTACCTCCATTCTCCCATGTACATAACAAGTACTCCCAGTTAAGTCAAGGACGTATTTTCTCTGGGAGATAAAGACACCATGCTTGGATCTGACAACCTCTATGCCAAGGAAGTACTTGAGGTTCCCAGATCCTTTAGCTCAAATTCACTAGCCATTCTTGTCTTCAAATGTTTGATTTCCTCCAAGTCATCCTTAGTTATAACAATGTCATCCACATAGACCATCAACACTGTCAATTTTCCTTGTCTGTGCTTAACAAATAGAGTATGATCCACATTACTCTAAGTGCACCCAAACTTCATCATTGCTCGTTGGAACCTCACAAACCCAGCCCCCGGGGACTGTTTTAGGCCATATAGAGCCTTCTTCAATCTGCATACCTTTCCCACATACCCCTCAGAGTGCCTGGGGGTAGAGCTATATTAACTTCCTCTGTCAAACCTCCATGGAGGAAGGCGTTCTTCACGTTTAACTGGCTAAGGCTCCACCCTTTGCATGCAATACACGAGAGTAGGATCCGGATAGAGTTCATCTTTGCAACAAGAGCAAAGGTTTCCTGATAATCAATCCCGACCGTTTGGGTGTATCCTCTAGCCACCAACCTAGCCCACAAGGCCTTGGGGGTTTTGTTTTATCAAAAAAATCCATTTGCATCCCACCACAGTATTGCCTTGAGGTAGATCAATAAGGTCCCATGTGTAGTTCTCAGGGACAATCATCTCTTCCTGCATAGCATCCTTCCATTTTTGATGTCCCAGAGCTTCCTGCCACGAGGAGGGAATAGAAACGGAGGACAAAGAAGTGACAAAGGATCTATGCCTGGAGGACAGTGAGTCATAATACATATAATCAGATAAGGGATGTAGGGTGGAAGCACGATTACCTTGAGGACCTGTAGACGGATCAAATGTGGCTTCAAGTATAGTGTGCAGGAGCTGATTGTGCTTTAGCCTACATGACTTTACTCCCAGGGGCGGTTTGTCTTCACATGGTGGTCGCTGTCGTGGTAGACTTCTAGGGATACCCCATCACTCTGCTCATTTGACTGAGATTTCGGAGGGCTGTCCCCCTCCGCCGTCCTTCTCTGCTGAAGAGATGCAAACTCTTCGTCGCTTGATGCACGACCTTGCTACTGAGCCTACTACTGCCTCTATGTCATCATTTACCCATGCCCACACAGGTACTCCAGGTGCCCACTCTGATATTACTACTACTCAGTGGATTATCGATTCCGGCTCCATTGATCACATGACTTGTTCAGCTTTAGGTTTTGTGTCATATACTCCACTTTCGGGCAGAGATAAAGTGAGCATTGCTTATGACTCTCTCTCCTCAATTGCTGGAAAGGCTCCATCCTTTGTTCTTCTCTCACTTTATCTTCTGTGCTTCATATTTCAAAATTTTCCTGTAGTCTACTTTCTATTAGTCATGTGAAGACCCATATTCCGGTCTCCACAACGGAATCAAGAATCGAGTGCAGTTTCAATAAAAATATTGCAGCATGAATCAATAAAATGATCCACAGTACAAAGAAAATATAACACCAGATTTTATTTCTTTAATTACACATTTACAACAATTTTTACAACATAAAATATCTAATTATACTCATTACAGAAAGAACACTCATAATCTTTGTTGAGTTATATGTTACTATCGTGTTACTGTATTATTATCGTGTTGGGTTATATGTATGCTGTAACTATAAATACCTTTTGTTACGTGGAATGAAGTAATCTCTTTTCCCCTTTCAACATGGTATCAGAGCCTTAGGGCTTCCGATATCTCTCGATCCCGTTTCCGCCGACCCGCTTTCCAGCGCCCGATCCCGCACTCCAGAGCCACCGCGTCGGGCTCGCCGCTCAGCCGATCCAGCCCCTCCGCCGCTCCAGCCTCTCTCGCTCCCGCTCTCCGCCGCCCACCGCTCCTAGCCCCAACGGTTCCTCTTGCCGATTTCTTGACACCGGAAATGTGGTGTTCCCTGTGATGTCAGTTCCGGTGTCCATTCTTCTATTGGGATTGTTCCTCTTTCTATGAGGAGACCTAGTTTCTCTCTCAGTTGGTGTGTTGATCCCCGGGAATCCTCGATTTGTATTCTAGGTCTCCATGGTCGGGACAGATGACTCTCCTACCCTATCCTTTGCCACTGCTGCTCCTTCGGCTACTGTGATGTCTAGTGGCTCCTCTCGTCCTGGCCATGACCACAACACCCCTCAGATCACGAAGATCCGTCTGGATGGTACCAATTATCTCCTGTGGTCTCGGGCTATTACTCTTGCCTTGAAGAGAAGGAGGCTGTTTGGGTATGTCATGGGCGCTACACTGCCACCTCCTTCAGATTCCCCTGACTGGTTGCACTGGGAATCAGAGAATTCCCTCGTCATGTACTGGCTGGTCGAGACAAAGTGAGCATTGCGGATGGTTCCCTCTCTCCGATTGCCGGAAAGAGTTCCATGCCCTGCTCCTCTCTTACCCTCTTCTCTGTTCTTCATGTTCCGAACTTTACCCGAAATCTCCTCTTTATTAGCCATTTAACTAACTCTATGAACTGTTCTGTGACTTTCTTCCTTTCCTCTTGTATCTTTCAGGACCTGAAGACGGGCACGGTGATTGGAACTGGTAGTCTGGTGGATGGGCTTTATGTGTTTGATTCTTCCACCATGGTCTCTCCTCCTCAGGCTCTTCATGTGGATCAGTCTGCTACCTTGGAATCCTGACACTGTCGGCTGGGACATCCATCTATCCTTTCTATGAAACGCTTATTTCCTACTTTCTCTACTGTTTTGCTTGATAAGTTTAGTTGTGATGCTTGTGACCGTAGTAAACATCATCGTGTTTCTTTTCATCATGCTTCTTCTCTCAGTACTGCACCTTTTCATTTAATACATAGTGATGTTTGGGGCCCTTGTCAAGTTGCATCTATTTCAGGTTGTTTTTGGTTTGTGACTTTTATTGACTGCTTCTCCCGCACCACTTGGGTTTACCTCATGAAAGCGAAAAATGAGATTTTTGCTTTGTTTCGGCATTTTCATAACATGGTTTTAACCCAGTTTGCCACACCTATTAAAATTCTACGCACGGATAATGGCCGAGAATTCATTGATTCCTCCTTCGAGCAATACTTGGCTGATCATGAGATTCTCCATCAAACGTCCTGTGCCTACTCCCCCACTCAAAATGGGGTGACTGAACTTAAGAATCGCCACCTCCTGGAAGTTGCCCGGTGCCTCCTCCTCCACATGCACCTCCCTAAATACTATTGGGGGGATGCTGTGCTCACCGCGGCCTACCTTATCAACCGTATGCCCTCCCTTGTTCTCGGGTTCAAAACTCCTCTCACCACTCTTGGGATGCCACCTACCACTCTACAACCCCGTGTCTTTGGATGCGTTTGTTGTGTTTATATATATCACCGCAGAAAACTTTATGCTCGTGCACACAAGTGTGTTTTCATTGGCTATTTTCCTACCCAGAAAGGGTATAAGTGTTTTGACCCAGTCCGCAAGAGGGTTTTCGTTACCATGGACGTCACCTTCCGTGAGTCTGAGCGCTACTATGGGTCCTCACTTCAGGGGGGGGGGGTCTCCTTCTACATCGGAAGTGAGTCCCTTCTCACATTTTGACACTCAATCTTCCACTCCTCTACCTATTCCTCCGGGATATCATCCCTCTCCGCCTGCGTCTACTACTCCATATGTCCCACCTGCAAAGGCCCCGGTTACTATACCTCTGCAGGTTTACTCTCGTCGTCCAAAGGGATCAAACACACGGCCCACCATTTGGATTTCAGAGCAGCTACCTGACCCGTTGCCAGGATCCATCATTCCTACGGAAGGTACCTCAACTCGACATCCCGTATCTCAGTTCGTTTCTTACTCATCCCTAACAGCTTCCCATAGAGCATTTGTTTCCTCCTTGTCTTCTGTTTCTATCCCAACTTCATGGAAGGATGCTCTTTCCCACGACCGGTGGAGGTCAGCTATGCTTGAGGAAATGAATGCCCTGGAAAAAACAACACATGGGACCTGGTAGAACTACCACCAAGAAAGAAAGTTGTTGGATGCAAATGAGTATTTGCTGTTAAGCAGAACACCTCAGGAGTCATTGAAAGATACAAGGCAAGGCTAGTGGAAAGAGGCTACACTCAGTCGGCAGACATTGATTATCAGGAGACTTTTGCTCCTGTTGCAAAGATGAATTCGATAAGGATCCTCATGTCTTGTGCTGCCTGCAAGGGATGAGAGCTTTGCCAATTGGATGTGAAGAATGCTTTTCTTCATGGAGACCTGGAAGAAGAGGTGTACATGTCTCTACCCGGGGCTTACTCCTAGTGGATCAGAAGGGAAGGTATTCAGATTAAAGAGGCCGCTCTATGGCCTGAAACAATCCGCCAGGGCCTGGTTTGGTAGATTATATTGTGATAGTCGCCCAGATATCTCACACTCGCCCAGATATCTCCTATGCCGTGGGTGTTCTAAGCCAGTTTATGTACTCTCCAAAGGCCCTCCATGCCGATGCTGTACTTCGTGTCCTCCGGTACCTCAAGTCCTCACCAGCAAAAGGCATTCTGTTCTCACCAAATAAAGAGTTGACTATTGAGGTTTACACTGATGCAGACTGGGCTGGTTCGCCCTATGATAGACGTTCCACGACTGGATATGGCTCAATGGTTGGTGGAAATTTGGTTACCTGGAGTAGCAAAAAGCAACATGTTGTGGTTAGATCCAGTGCTGAGGCCGAGTTTAGGTCTATGGCTCACGACATCTGTGAAGGGCTATGGATCTCAACCGTTCTGAGAGATCTTGGGCTTAAATGAAGTGAGCCTATCCGATTATATTGTGATAGTAAGCAACATGTTGTGGTTTACACTGTTGCACATGATCGTATGAAGCACATTGAGATCGATAGACATTTCATGAAGGAGAATATTGACAGAGGAACTGTGGTGACCCCGTTCGTAGGATCTGGTCAACAACTGGCCGACGTTCTCACAAAGGGTCTGAGTTTCAGTGTGTTCACAGACCTTATTGGCAAGTTCGGCATGACAGACATTACACGCCCAACTTGAGGGGGGGTGTTGAGTTATATGTTATTATCGTGTTATTGTGTTATTATCGTGTTGGGTTATATGTATGCAGTAACTATAAATATCCTTTGTTATGTGGAATGAAGTAATCTCTTTTCCCCTTTCAACAATCTTCATAGGTAGTTTTATGTTTTTCTTGTGCTTCCTCAATCCCGATAAAGATCTTTAGCCATACCTTAGCAAGTCGCTCAACGCGCTTCTGTTTCTCATCTTCTTTCAGGGGAACCTTTCACAGTGCACTCAGTGACGCCCCTGTTGCCTAAAAAAATGTATCCATAATGGGTTAGTCATAAACATATGACTATCTGAGCAAAGTATTTCATGAACTGTTATACATACAGACAATGTTAGATATCAATATGCATACATAACAATAAATCAATATTCATCATTTGCTCTCAAAGTTCTCAAAGTTTCCTGATTCACTTTGATATTTAATTACACAATGTAGGAAATGTAAAGGCTTGCAACTTTAATGGACCCCACCCCTTTAGGGCAAAAATGTAGACAACCCCTGGGAAATCCATCCGTAGGAATCCCCTACATTATAGGATTCAATCTGATCCTTAACAATTTTCTATGCAGAATTTTATTATCTTTTTATCTTGTCGTATTTGAAAAACAGGTGTTCTAAAATATAAATTTTCCCTCAGAAATTGTATCGATTTCAGTTTCCCACCCACATGCATTTCATAGCAATCTATCATTGAGTAAAACTCATATGCACAGACAGTGTTATCTTGAGTAAGTAAAACAAGAAATATTAAAAGTACTTGAATAAAACATAATTTTAGAAATAAGAAACTCACTAACTCATTTCCTTTATGCATATCCTTCTCTGCCTCATCGCCACGTCTATCTTGAGACACCATCCTTTGGATTCTCAGCCTAAAAAAAATACTGGAATAATACGCACTTTAATTGGGTTGCGTCTCTTTGATATTCGTAGCGTTGATGTTTAAAGGATTTAAACTTTTTATTTATGGTGTCAAAGGTTCAGGAAAAGCATTTAAATCCGTCAAAAATATGAAAGTAAATTCATATAAATTAGTCCAAACATAACGCCCCAAAATAATCCAAGAACTTATAAGTAATTTTAGCCAATTGAAACTAAAAGAATGACCAAATATACTTGTATATTTAGTGGAGAGGAAAAAGAAGTATTCCAATTAATAATAATGTTAGTCCCTTACTCACATATACACTCGAGTAAGGGAAAACCTAAAAAACAAGGAAAAGACATTACTACCCCGACCCGGGGTGAACATAGAAAATGATAAAACATGACTTGTACATAACATTTCACAACTCTCCCCCTCAAGTCGGACGGAAGATATCTGTTATCCCAATTTTTTGGATATCGTCGGTAAACACATCACACCCCAAGTTTTTGGTGAACACATCGGCCAGCTGATCCCTGGAGTGAACAAACGAAGCAACAATTTTTTTATTATCCAAGTGATCCTTAATAAAGTGTCGATCCACTTCGACATGTTTTGTCCTGTCATGTTGGACCGGGTTATGAGCGATACTAATTGCAGCCTTATTGTCATAGAATAAGGAAAAATGGGCTGTCACAGGGAAACCCAAATCCTGTAACACAGTATGCAGCCATAATCCCTCACATAAGCCTTGAGCCATGACACGATATTCTGCCTCTACACTTGACCTGACCACCACATTCTGCTTCTTTCTCTGCCACGTTACGGGTTACCACCAACGAAGGAGCAGTATCCTGTTGTGGACTTTCTGTCATCCTGGCAACCAGGTCAATCAACGTCAGTAAAAACCTCAATCTCCAAGTTGTTGTTCCTAGATAATAGGAGGTCGCGACCAAGAGCTTTCTTTAAATACCGCAGTAGACGATACACCGCTTTTTGATGTCTGATTCTAGGAGAATGCATATATCTGCTAAGAATACCAACTGCATACGTAATGTCGGGACGAGTATGAGATAGGTATATAAGTTTTCCGACCAATCTTTGGTAACGTGATACATCCGCATGGTCACCATCACCATCTTCATCAATTCTGTGATTTTCCTCCATAGGGGTGTTCGCAGGAACACAACCAAGCATACCAGTTTCCTTTAGGAGATCCAATATGTACTTCCGTTGGGATATAAAGATACCCCGCTCAGATCTAACCACTTCGATGCCCACAAAGTACCGTAATCTTCCCAAGTCATTCACTTCAAATTTAGCCGATAGGAGGGTCTTGAGGTTGACAATCTCCTCTGTATCATTTCTAGTGATCACGATGTTATCCACGTAGACAATGAGAACCACAACACGCTGTCCATGTCTCCGGATGAACATGGTATGATCCGATTGGGCTTGCTTGTACCCAAACTTGAGAATTGCTGTGATAAATCTTCCAAACCAAGCCCTTGTAGATTGCTTCAGGCCATACAAGGATTTCCTTAGGCACCAGACAAGCCCTTCAGTTCCTTCCATCACAAAACCAGGAGGAAATTTCATGTACACCTCCTCCTCAAGCTCACCATGGAGAAATACATTTTTCACGTCCAGTTGATGAAGTTCCCAGTTCAGACAAGCTGCACATGATAATAGAACCAAAATAGAGCCCATTTTTGCTACAGGAGCAAAAGTCTCCTGATAATCAACTCCTTGAGTCTGGCTGTATCCTTGAGCGACAAGACGCACTTTGTACTGTTCCACCTTGGTATCTTGGTTCTGCTTAACAGAGAAGACCCACCGGGAACCTATAACTTTCTTTCCTCAAGGGAGAGCAGAGATATCCCACGTATGATTTTTGTCCAAGGCGGACATCTCATCACGCATAGCCTATGTCCAAGCCGGTATTGCCAATGCTTCCTGCCATATCTTTGGAATAACAACTAGAGAAAGAAATGAAACAAAAGTCTGATCGATCGGAGTAAGATGACGATAAGCCACATGATTAGAAATCAGATGTTGCGTGGAAGTAGCTTTACCATTTTTCAGCAAGGTAAGAGGCATATGCAGGTCGGCATCATCAGAATCTGAGTCCGAAGTCGGCACTGGTAGAGGTGGAGAGGCGGTGACCTGTGTATCTGAACGACGGTGGTATACATGGGGGAAATGAGAGAGCATAGTAGAGGAGTCCGGTATCGGGATAGGAGGAGCTATGGGTACCGGAGCAGAAGGCGTTGAAGGAATAGAGGAAGAGGACGGAAGAAGAGGCAGAGGGACAACAGTAACAACATCCGTAGTAGTACTCTCCCCCTGACGAAGATCATGAGTCGAGGATGGAAAGTAGGACTCCCCCTCACGGAAGGTATGCTTCAAACTTTATTCGCATTTGACTCCTCGTGGTCGTGGTCGGGGCCGTGGACCTGGTCGTGGGGGCCATAGGCACAGTGTCTACCGTTCTCATGACGCTGTTTACACTACTGATGTCTATTATGAGTCCCAGTCTTCGGCTTCCTCCTCTCTTACTGCATATGAGTTGGATGCCTTTTGCCGCTTGCTCCACTCTCAGTCTGATTCAGTCACTGAAAGCTCTACCTCTCTTGCCACTGTTGCTATGCCTAGTGCTCATGCGGCCACCACCTCACCTTCGGAGTGGGTGCTCGACTCCGGTGCCACCCACCACATGACTGGTTCCTCCTCAGGTTTTCTCTCTTATACTCATTTGTTTGGTAACGAGAAAGTTATTTCTGCTAACAGATCGTTGTCCTCCATTGCGGGCAAGGGCAATCTTTCTTGTTCTCCGTCCATATCTCTTACCTCTGATACCAAGTGGAGAGGAAAAGGAAGTATTCCAATTAATAATAATGTTAGTCCCTTGCTCACATATATACTCAAGTAAGGGAAAACCTAAAAAATAAGGAAAAGACATTACTAGCCCGACCCGGGGTGAACATAGAAAATGATAAAACACGACTTGTACATAACATTTCACAACTTATTTGCTGTCCCCAATAATTCCTTTCTTGAAAAGAGTTCACATAACTTTCCTCAACTCTAAACAACCCAAAAGTGCAATAAATATGCTATCCATTCTCAAAATCAACCCCAATTGTGGCTGTCTAGTACATATACAACAAAAAAGCTGCAAAACATCCCAAAACAGCCACCATAAAGTGGTATAACAACCCACCAACAGTAAACAAACAACCAGCAAAAACAGCAAACCTCTAAGAGTGAAAACAATCAAGTTTTAAGAGTTTAAAACAGCTACAACCAGTCTTAATAGGGCACAAACTACAACAATAAAAACAACAAAATAACTTATAATGGCCGGCCAACATAGAGCAACAACAATCCCATACTAGCAAGGCAGCAATATTAGAAATATAAAGAGAAGAAAGCATCCTTACAACGAGAGAGGGAGGAAGGAAGCGCTGCACAACCGATCTTTCGTGGATACGCCGAGGTTCATCGAAATCCTTCCACGAACTCCGAAGAAGACACTGAAGTAGCTTTGAAGCAGAGGAGAAGTGCAGTAGCAATGGTAGAAACTCAAAACCAGCGGCCAGGAACAGCTGCACAGGAACCCTAAAAGAGCGGCACAGAAGCAATGACACGGTTCCAGTAGCATCAACAAAGCACAAGAGGCACAACATCAAACCAGAGGTAGCAACAGTTATCAAGAGGAAGAGAGAAAGAGAGGGAGAAGAGGAGCAACCTGGAAGGAGTAGCTGGCACTAGCAGAGCCTGAAGCAGCGTAAGGAACGGGAAAAGAAGTGCGGAAGAAGAGGCTCGGGGTCTTTTTATGAAAGAAAATGAGCGGCCAGCGGTGGAACCCAACCAAAAGCTCTTATGTGCACCGATTAAAAGGAAATAGGTGTCAATGCAAGCTCATTTCAAGCCACCAGCCAACTAAAACAAGTGTCAAACCAAATCCATTCAGCTATATCACTTAAATCCACATGTCAATCTCACAAGCCAACACCTAGGCCTTTTTTTATAATAGCTAATAGCAACCAAATAATACCACTACTAACATTTGTTATCAAGAATGAGCCATCATATATATTTTGCTGATAGCACCCCCCAAAAATGAAAGAAATTTAAATAATAAAATGAAAGGAAATTGCGAAAAATATTACGTAAAATCCGTACTTCCTTTTTAAACTCATCATCAGGGAATTAAAAAAATAATACGCCTGATTTGGATCGTTAAAAGTCATTTGACCACTTCTCTTCAATGCTCAGTCACCTTCTTTTCTTCTCATTGTGTTTTTCAAGATCCGAAGACGGGGAAGGTGATCGGCTCCAGTAGCATGCAGATTGGCCTATATGTGTTTGACTACACTGGTCGGGCTACCTCTCCGCAAGCTCTACACTCTTCTCAGACCTCTACCTTGCTTACCTGGCACCGTCGGCTTGACCATCCCTCTGTTGCGACCATGCAATGTTTATTTCCTATTTTTTCTTCTATCTATTTTAATAACATTGGTTGTGATATGTGTATTGTTGCCAAACACCATCATACTCCTGTTCATTATATCTCTCGACCTAGTACAACTCCTTTTCACATTGTCCATACTGATGTTTTGGGACCTTGCCTCTTTCTATTTTTTGATGTTATTGGTTTATTACTTTTATTGACTGTTTTTCTCGGACCACCTGAGTTTATTTGATGAAAAATAAGCATGAAGTGTTTTCTGTCTTTCAAAAATTTCATAATATGGTTTTGACGCAATTCTCTGCTACTCTAAAATTCTTCGTAGTCATAATGGTCGGGAATATATCAACGCTCTCTTTGCTCACTACCTTGCTTATCATGACATTCTCTGCCAAACATCCCGTGTTCACTCCCCGTCTCTGAATGGGGTTGTTGAACGGAAAAACCCCCGCCTCCTTGAGGTTGCTCGTTTACTCTTCAATATGAACTTCCCTAAATTTTATTGGGGTGATGCGGTTCTGATGGCTGCATATCTCATCAACCGCTTGCCATCTCCAGTATTGGTTCATCAAACCTCTCTAACTACCTTAGGGATTCCATCGAGCTCTATCCACCCAAAAATTTTTGGTTGTATTTGCTTCTCTCACGTACACTCTTCGAGCCGGTCTAAACTTGACCCTCATGCTCTTAAGTGTGTATTTTTTGGCTATTCTGCCACTCATAAGGGATATAGATGTTATCATCCTCTGACAAAGCGTATTTTTGTCACGATGGATATCACGTTTCGTGAATCCGATCCTTATTATGTGACCTCACTTCAGGGGGAGGTCACACATATGGAAGAAGTGAGCTCCCCTACTCTATCCTTATCGATACCCCCACCATAGTCCATTCCTCCACATACTCCGCCTCATGACAAGACTCCTATTCCGGGGGAGCTTTCTTAGGGGGAGCTTCCTTATAAAGAACTGGAATTACAGGTGTACAGCAGATGAAGTAAAGCTCCTAATACAAGCTCCTCCCACACTACCAGTGCCCGTGCCAACTCCGTCAACAGAGTCCTCAGAACCTCCCATTGACCTTTGTAAAGGTATCAAATCTTGCACCCAATATCCTCTATCTCATTATGTTTCCTGTTGGAGTATGAAACCGGGCGGTCTGGCGGCTTGAGCCTGGCAGGTTGTAGACCGCGCGGTCTGGCGGTTACTCTCCAGCGGTTTGATATCCAGGCTGTTGCTGTGTGTAAACCGGGCGGTCTAGCGGTCTCCTACCGCATCTCTCTCTTGCTTCTGGTATTGCCGAGCGGTTAGAACATTGTCTAACCGCGCGGCCTGTTCCGGTCTATTGGTCTAGCCGCCCAGATTTGTTGTATAGCTTTAGTCCCACATTGTTAGTTTGTACTCTCTTCTCTCTCCTCCATTCTATAAAAGGGAGACCATACCTTTGTAAATGATATCTTTTTGGATAATAAAATTTTCAATTATTCAAAGTTCCGGCTTGTTTTCTAGTCGTTTGTTCGCTACTTTAATCGTTTGTTCGCTACGCTCTGATAATGCTAAAGAATATCTCAGTCATGAGTTTTCGTCTTTTTGTATGCAACATGATCTTATTCATCAGACTAGCTGTGTTTACACCTCCTAGCAAAATGGGGTGGCGGAGCGTAAAAACCGTCATCTCCTCGATATCGCTCGCACTCTAATGACGCAGATGCAGGTGCCTCGCTCCTACTGGGGTTATGCTGTTCTTCTTGCCTGCTATCTCATCAATCGCATTCGCTCTTCGGTTCTCCACGACAAAACCCCCTTCTCCATTCTCTACCCGGGCAAGGAACCCTTCCCTCTTCCTCTCCGTATCTTTGGGTGTACGGCTTTTGTGCATGCTCCTTCTGCTACCCGTGACAAGCTTTCCCCCCGTTCCACAAAATGTGTCTTTTTGGGATACTCGACCACTCAAAAAGGCTATTGTTGCTTTGACCCCGTTCTGCGCAAACAGTTTGTTTCCGCGGACGTCACCTTCTTCGAAAATGCATCCTACTTTTCTTCTCAATCCCCGCTTCCTCCTGCTGTCTCTGACTCTCCACCATCTCTCTGTGTTCCTTCCACACATATCGACGTCTCCCCTCCTATATCATCTCCTTCTCCGTCTCCTCCTATCTCTATTATACCCCTCCTTCTCCGCAGCCATCTCTCTCTAGTCCCGGGCCAGCTTTCTCCGCCACGGACGCTCCGGTCCCTGAGGCACAAGACGACCTGGATCTTCCCATTGCTCTTCGCAAAGGGGTGCGGGCGTGTACCCAACACCCGCTTGCGGCTGTTGTTTCCTATGATCGGCTTACTCCTTCTCGCAGGTGCTTTGCTTTGGCTATCTCGGCTATTACCACTCCCCGCACTTACCAGGAGGCTCTTGTTATTCCTCATTGGAAATCTGCCATGGATGAGAAAATCGCCACTCTTACTGAAAGGGGTACCTGGACCCTAGTTCCTCCACCGGTAGGTACTGATGTTGTTGGCTGCCGTTGGGTGTTCGTTGTGAAGTTTCGCCCAGACGGCACTGTGGATCGTTACAAAGCCCGGCTGGTGGCCAAAGGCTTTACTCAGACTTATGGAGTTGACTATTTTGATACTTTCTCCCCGGTTGCTCGCCTCAGCACCATCCGGGTTCTTCTTTCTGTGGCTGTCAACAGGGAGTGGGATATTTCCCAGCTTGATGTCAAGAATGCTTTTCTCTATGGGGATCTTCAGGAGGACGTCTACATGGAGCAACCTCCTGGGTATGTTGCTCAGGGGGAGACACGAGTGTGCCAGTTGAAGAAGGTCATCTACGGCCTAAAACAGAGCCCTCAGGCATAGTTTGACAAGTTTAGTGGCATTGTGGCTGCCATTGGCTTTACGAGAAGTTCGGCCGATCACTCATTGTTTATTCGCAAAACCGCATCGGGCCTTGTGGTTTTGGCGGTGTATGTGGATGATATTCTTCTTACCGGCGATGACCAGGCTGGGGTGGACTTGACAAAGAAACACCTCCGTCAACACCTAGTCACGAAGGATATGAGCTCCCCGAAATATTTTTTGGGGATAGAAATCTCTCGGAAGCCCGACTCGTTGGTTCTCTCCCAACGAAAGTATGCTCTTTATCTTCTACAAGAGGCAGGATTGACCGGTGCCAAACCGGCCCGGTATCCCATGGCCACTGGAGAGGACAAGACATGGACAGATGACTCACCTCTTATATCCGATGCCACGAGGTATAGACGTCTAGTGAGCAAACTCATTTATCTCACGGCGACTAGACCCGACATCGCCTATGCTATAGGCAAGGTCAGTCAGTTCATGCAAGCTCCCAGGGAATGTCATCTTCAGTCTGCCTTGAAGATACTAGAGTATGTCAAAGCAGCACCAGGAAAATGGCTACTCTTTCAGAAGCATGGTCATCTGAGAGTTGAAGCCTACTCAGACTCAAGCTATGCGGATGATAAAGGTGACCGTAAATCTACATCAGGTTTTTGCACATTTGTTGGAGGTAATCTTGTGAGCTGGAAGAGCAAGAAGCAGTCTGTTGTCTCAAGGTCCAGTGCAGAAGCCGAATACCGGAGTATGACGTCAACCACGTGTGAGTTAAAATGGTTGCGGGCTCTCATGCTTGACCTAGGAGAGGTCTACGACTATCCTCTGCCTATGTTCTGTGACAACAAGGCCGCTATATACATATCAAAAAATCCGGTCTTTCATGAGAGAACGAAACATATAGAAGTCGACTGTCATTTCATCCGAGAAGAGGTCTTGAAGAGACAGATTTGCACTCCGTTCGTCACCTCCGACAAAGAGTTGGCAGATATCTTCACCAAGCCGGTTTCTACTTCCTTCTTCCACATTTGTGACAACCTGTGCATGATTGATATCTATGCTCCAGCTTGAGGGGGAGTGTTGGAGTATGAAACCGGGAGGTCTGGCGGCTTGAGCCTAGCGGGTTGTAGACCGCGCGGTCTGGCGGTTACTCTCCAGCGGTTTGATATCCAGGCTGTTGCTGTGTGTAAACCGGGCGGTCTAGCGGTCTCCTACCGCATCTCTCTCTTGCTTCTGGTATTGCCGAGCGGTTAGAACATTGTCTAACCGCGCGGCCTGTTCCGGTCTATTGGTCTAGCCGCCCAGATTTGTTGTATAGCTTTAGTCCCACAGTTGTTAGTTTGTACTCTCTTCTCTCTCCTCCATTCTATAAAAGGGAGGCCATACCTTTGTAAATGATATCTTTTTGGATAATAAAATTTTCAATTATTCAAAGTTCCGGCTTATTTTCTAGTCGTTTGTTCGCTACTTTAGTCGTTTGTTCGCTACTTCTCACATTTCCTATGATGCTCTAACTCCTTCATTGAAAGCCTTTGTCTCCTCTCTTACTTCTGTCTCCATTCCATCCGCACGACAAAAAGCTTTTGAGTATGAAAAGTGGAAAGAGGCAATGATTGAGGAAATGATTGCCTTGGATTTATTTATATGAGATTTAAAACACCTTCATTCTAGAGAGTAGATCGTTAGTTATAAATGAGTGTTTAGTGTGAAGCTTAACTCTGAAGGATTGGTTGAGTGTTTTAAAGTGGGGTTGGTGGCAAGGGGATATACTCAAACCCTTGAGATTGATTATCAAGACACTTTTGCCCCTGTTGCAAAAATGAACTCTATACGAGTTTTGTTATCATGTGGTGCGTACAAGGGTTGGGTCTTACTCAATTGGATGTAAAAAACACATTCCTTAATGAGAATTTAGAAGAGGAAGTATATATGTCTCTCCCCTAGGTTTTTTCCCTTTTGGCTTTAAAGGGAAAGTGTGCATGCTACTAAAATGGCACTCTTCTGCTTTAAGCAATCTCCAAGGGCTTGATTTGGTCGGTTTCATAAAGTTGTGACCATTCTTGGATACAGATAAAGTCATGCTGACCATACTCTATTTATAAAACGAAGGGACAATAGGTTAACAATCCTCATTGTTTATGTTGACGACATTGTCATAATATGAGATGATGTCGAAGAAGTGAAAGAGTTGAAGGTGAATTTGGCAAAATAGTTTGAAGTAAAGGATCTAGGGAAACTTAAGTATATTTTGGGGATTGAAGTAGCTAGATCTAAACGGGGCATTTTCATCTCTTAGAGAAAATACAACCCCTATTTATTGGAACAATCCGGTATGAGTGGGTGTAGACTTGCCAATACCCCTATGGAGGTCAACCACAACCTTGGAAGAAATGATAGTGATCCTATTGAAGACGTTATTGGTTATCAACGTCCTGTCAGATGGTTAATCTTTCTATCCTATACTGACCGCGACATAACACATGTTGTGGGGGTCATTAGCCAATATATGTACTCCCTGAAGACGAGACATTTGGATGCGGTTCATAGAATCTTATGGTAGTTGAAGATCTCACCAGGAAGGGGAATCCTCTTTACTCTTATTACAGATTTGAAGATTGAAGTTTATATTGACGTAGATTGGGTGGGCTCCATTGAAGATAGACGCTCTACATCTGGGTATTGCTCATTTGTTGATGGGAATATAGTAACTTAGAGAAGTAAAAAACAATCTGTCGTCTCAAGGTCTAACGCACAAGGAGAATTTAAAGCTATGGATCATGACATATGCGAGAGATTGTGGATACGCTCTCTTTTGTGTGATCTGGGTTTAAGTGAGTTTAGCTCTATTTGGTTGTACTGTGACAACAAAGCCGCTATCAGTATTGCTAATAACCCAGTTCAGCATGATCACACCAAACATATCGAAGTGGATAGACACTTCATTAAAGAAAACATCGAGAAGAAGATTATCTGTATTCCATTTGTTCCCTCAAATGGACAACTAATTGATATTCTTGCCAAGAGTCTTGGGGTGAATGCTTTCTGTGTTTGTATCGACAAGTTGAGTATGAGAAATATAACATACCCAGCTTGAGGTGGAGTGTTATAATGAAATTATATGTTGTATTTCCCCCCCTTATATATTGGGGCTCCACTATTGAATAATCATAACATTTCATTTCTGCTTAACAACCTTTTTTGACTGTTTTTATCGCATGACTTGGGTTTATTTGATGAAGAATAAAAACAAAGTGTTTCCTATCTTTCAAAAAATTCATAAAATGATTTCTCCAAAGCGCCCTTGGTTTCACTCCCGCCGCAGCAACAAGACAAGCTTGATGTCGAGCAAGCTGGAGTGTTACAGATTCTCGTTGGGGGATCACGTACAAGCGCCACGAGTCGCCGGTGCCACGCGTCTGTACCATTTTTTTATCTTGTATTAGTATTTTTTGCATGTTGAATAATTTTAACCTCACCTCTTCTTAAGCCTTGTGGGGGGGGGGGGGGGGTATTTGGGTCTTTTGGTTGAACTTGGCCTTTATGTTGTGGTTTGGTCTAATATCTCTCTCTATCTTTCGTTCATCCTCCCATAACCCTACTCGACCGACACATCGGAAATCCCGATCCCGCCGCACTAGCGCTTGCCACCCTCCCTTCGGCTCGCACCGCCGTCGTTCCTCCTCCCCTCACCATTGTGCCGAAGGGTTCCAAGAAGGGATCCGCCTCCCTCCTCGAGGATTTCCATCTCCATCCTTCTTGCACGAGATCGCAATCTAGTGCACGCAACACATTCATCGGTTTACAAATTAAAGGACCCTGGTATAATGTTTACAAAAAGAGAGTTGTTCCTTGGAATTTTGGAAACTCTTGAGAAACCCTGTTGTGTTAATCCCCAGGTTGAAAGAAAGGCCTCATTTTTCAAACATAGAACCCTTATTTATAGATCCTACTAGGGCTGGGCACCATAAGTATACATGTCAATATTCTTGTTTGTTCCATCCATTAGACTCTTCATTGGCATTATTATGAAAAGTGCTTACCTTTATTGTATTTAGCAAAATTTATTATGTTAGCTATATTTAGGATCTTTTCAATCTTTTAGATTACATTTTGCATGGATATTTTGCTGTTCCTTCTACTGTACCGAGTGAGGTACAATTTGGATAAAAGAGTAACGTTTATCGAATTGCGACTTCATCATTTTTGCAGGCAACTTACATTGAGGAAAGGGGAAAACTAACTGCCATGAAGGATTATGAGGAGAGGATAATTTGGACAAGCGATGTTATACCTTTGATGACTTCATACAATAAAGGTTTTTTATTTATTTCTTTTTTGGAATCCCTAATTGTTCTGAATGTTCATTTTAGTTTAATTGTGATTGCAGACAGGTTGCAGCACTCTGTCTGGCTTGTAAAAGCTTCAGAGAACTGCAATACTTCTAATGCTGGTACCTTGACTTATCAAACTCCAAGTGAATTTTATCCGCATAAGTTCTCTCTTCAAAGGATATGGCAGGGAAAATGTTCTCAGTTTGCTGCTAGTAAGGTTGTGCTAAGTGTGCTTTAAATATATGTAGGATATTTTACTAACTTTATGTCTAACATCAAATAAACAAAATTTTAAGGTTTGTATGATATTTCCTTGAAATCTTATGATACAGATGGAGTAAGTACTTTCCCTTGTTTGCTTGCGTTAATTCATATACATCAAGCTTGTTAATTTTTTGTTTTGTTTCGGTTTTGTCTTACATAAAATAAATAAGATTTCTGATCAGAGGAAAGATTGCCACCAATTTTTATATATTTTGCGCATTTATTGTCTGTAACTAAAAAGACTTGGACATACATCTTTTTTTGGTTTAAATTCGCAGTGTTAATGCTCGACTTGTGAAGGTAATTTAGCATACTTTAATTTTTGTTAAACATTCAATGTTAATTAGAGATGCAGGCACTAATAAAACCTCTAGAATTGTGTAATTTACTAGTATGATCCGTGCTCATTAAATGGAAAAATAATATCCAGAATAAATGCACAAGGCGCAAAACCAATTGTAATTGATATAATTCTTGAAATTTGTAATCATTAACGCTTCAATTCAACATAATCTATTTCTATTAAACTGCTCAGGATCCTTTCAAAGATCAACTTGGGATCTGTTTTGATTCAGAAGACACTGTTTCTAAAAGTGTTTGATATTCTTTTGGTTTTAATTTTAACTTACACTTTGATGGAAAGCCTCAGAGAGGGGGAGGGGGGGGGGGGGGGTCAATAATCCCTATGACTACAAAGGAATTCTGATGGGATTCCATCCGATCGTGCATTTGGAGGCGCGGGACCCACGTTCGTCTATTCCCGCAGGAACGCTTGATCGGACCGCCGATCCGACTCCGCGGTTGCGTCCGGAACGTCGCTGCGAGTCGAAATCTTATATTTATGTATTTTATTTGGATTTATATGTTGTTATTTAGAGGCCGAACCCATCGGCCAATCATAGCCGTTGATGGTGAAGCCCTAGGGTGTTATTTCTTATAAATAGGGAGTTGTGGGCTGGTTTAGTTTCTCATTGCAGATTTTGGAGAAGTCAATCCCGGAATCCTGTGATCCTCCCACGGTGCCGACTCCGTGGAGCCCTAGGTGACGACTCCTAGGCGGTCATCCTCTTCCCCAAGGTAAACCCTAACCTTCCCTACTTTTTTCCACCATTTCCTCCCCTTTCCCACTCCGGAACTCCCCCCTAACAGCCCTCAGCCCGCCGACTACCGCCCCTCCTCAAACCGCCGGCCGTCCGCCCCTCCCAAGCAGCCCGCTGCCCTCCGCCCTTCCCAAGCAGCCGCCGGCCTGGCTGCTGCCAGCCCGCACCCCTCCAGCCCCCTCTTGCCATTTCCGTCCCCTCCTAGGGCCCTCCTAGCCCTAGCCGGCCACTCCTCTCTTCCCCGTCGTGGATCCACTTCTCCCCCACTACTCCACAATCCCTAATCCTCCTAGATCCGGGTTTATTGCCCCGATCTATCCTTCCCCGCCCCGATCCGACATTCCACCACCGGATCCACCTTCCCCGAGTCCGGATCTACGTGCTCCTATCCGGATCTACTCCGTCACCCTCCGATTCCGTTATTTGCCACCAAAACAGCCCCCCACCCGCCTTTGCTACCTACGTCTCCACCCTCGGCACCCGATCCACGCATCCGGACTTATACCTCCATTGCCCTAAACCAGCCCGCTAGTTGTGAGTTTTATTTTTGTGATTTGGATTGTTGTATTTGCAATATTATTATTGGAAAACTTCATATTTTGTTTGGCTCTAGTTTGTAGCGCCTTGTGTCAATTGATTACTAATTTGCAGGAGGACCGATTCGCCGCACGCTTTGCTTTGGCCCTCCGAGCGGAGGAAAGCCAACTATAACTGCCAAAATTAAATTATATTGTTTTCTTTGCTTTCGCGTAATTGTGTGGTGTCAAATTATCTTTGCTCATAAAATTCGTCGCCGTCACTGACGGTTGTGTCGCATATAGAGTCTAGATTGTGCACCCACGGCCTACCCTACATCAATTGGTATCAGAGCCCAAGGTTTGGGCCATTTGCATGCTCCGTAGTGGTAGGAATTATAGAGTCAGCATGGCTGAACCACAGATCACCGATGACCGAGCGACGAGCTCGAACTCGAACGCCGCTTTTGCGGAGTTCCAGCGGCTTGTCTTAGATCGTCTTGACACCATAGGGGCCCAGTTTGACGAGGTGCGTCATGACCTCACCGAAGTGAACCGTCGCTTAGGCCACTTAGAGGACGCCAGGGAAACACCGACACAGCACGCCGAGTCACTTGAGGACGACCCCGATGCTCCTCTACGTTATGACCAGCGCCAGAGAGGTGGTTATCCACATGCAGACCGCCCCCGTCGTGACCCTCACCACCGAGTCCCAGCCCCGCCGGTTAGGCGACATCCTGATCCGGTGCGTGAGAGGCCCCTACCTCCACGGGACGATTACCGTATGCCTCGTCGGCCTCCGCATGAGCCCAGAGGCCGAGGGCCCCCACTTGGCCCCCGAGACTACCACCATGACGAGTACTATCCTCCAGGTCGGAGAGAGCGCGGTCCCCCACCCGCTCGACACGACTACTTTCAGGATGACTACCCCGAGGAGTACCCCGACCCACGGAGAGGTGGTCACCACCTTGACATTACTCGTCGTATCCGACTCGACGCCCCTTCGTTCGATGGTCGGCTAGATCCGAAAGCCTTCAGCGACTGGCTTTTGGATATGGACCACTACTTCGAGTGGTACGACATGAGCGACGAGCGGTGCGTCCGGTTCGCGAAGATGAAGTTGGTCGGGCAAGCCAAGGTGTTTTGGATCAGTGTTGAGAGAGCCCTAGAGCGGGATGGTTATTACCCCATCACCAGGTGGAATGAGATGAAGGAGCGACTGAAAGAGAAGTACCTCCCCGCATCATATCGTGATCAACTGTTTGAGCAGCTGCAGAACTTACGGCAGGGGACCCTTACCGTTGCCGAGTACATGGCCCGCTTCGATGAGTTGATCGTTAGGAGCGATGTTTCGGAGGAGCCTATTGCCACTGCCTCTCGCTTCAAGGCTGGCCTTCGTGCCGATATTCGGAGAGAGTTGATTCCCCACCGTTTGGAGACTGTTGACCAGATATTCCAGCTCTCCCTTGAGTACGAGCAGTACCTGCGTTCGTCTGGTACGAGGCAGTTCACCCCCCGGACTGATTCCTCGACATTTAAGAAACCCGCTCCGCCCCAGACCACTCCAGCTGCACCCTCACGTATCCCCGCGGATGCGAAGGGTAAAGCCATAGCCACTGATGATCAGCGGTCTGGAGGCATTGTATGCTTTAGATGCTCTGGCAGAGGCCACGTGGCGGCGCGGTGCCCCACGCGGAACCTGCTAGTTGAGGGTGAGGAACAACAAGGGTTAGAGGAGGAAAAGGAGGCCCCGGAGGAAGTTAGGGCCGCAGTCGAGGAGGGTTGGGAGAGTGACGCCGAGCGATCGTTAGAGGTAGGAGTGATTCGACGCCTCTTGCACACCCCCCGTGTGGATGAGGACTGGCGACGCACGACTATCTTCTACACCTACTTTCCTAGTGCAGGCGGACCCTGCAAACTAGCCATTGATAGTGGGAGTTGCGTGAATATCGTCGCCCAGAAGGCACTTGACCGTATGCAGGTGAGAGCAGAGCCTCACCCCCATCCGTACCGTGTCGTCTGGGTTGACAAGACGGCGATTCAGGTCACCCAGCGCTGCTTAGTCCCGCTCACTATCGCGTCCTTTCAGGACAAGGTTTGGTGCGATGTCATTCCCATGGACGTCGCCCACGTGTTGCTTGGCCGCCCCTGGCTCTTTGATCGTGATGTTACGTGCTTCGGTCGCTCGAACACGTATGTCTTTTATGATAAGGGGCGGAAGATCACGTTGACACTCACCCAGCCCCGAGATCGACCTAAGGGTGTGGTAGAGCCGTCTGTGAGCACGAGCGCCTCGCGGCCCCTGCATATTCTGAGGCGAGGCGAGTTCCTACGAGATAGTGCTGAGTCCGACGTTATTTATGTGGTTGCCGCCACCCAGGTTGCTGAGGACGCCCCAGTTGATTTCCCTCCCGCGGTGCGTCCCTTGTTAGGCGAGTTTACGGACATTATGCCAGACGAGCTCCCCGATGAGCTGCCTCCCCCGCGGGACATTCAGCATGCCATTGATTTAGTCCCGGGAGCTTCCCTCCCGAACCTGCCCCACTACCGTATGCACCCGGATGAGCACGCTGAGCTCAAACGGCAGGTCGACGAGCTTCTCCGGAAGCAGTTCATTCGTGAGAGCATGAGTCCTTGTGCGGTCCCCGCCCTTCTTACTCCTAAGAAGGACGGTAGTTGGCGTATGTGCATCGACAGCCGCGCCATTAATAAGATCACGGTCAAGTATCGTTTCCCTATTCCACGACTCGATGACTTACTAGACACTATGTCTGGTGCCCAGATCTTTTCCAAGATCGACCTCCGCAGTGGGTACCATCAGATTCGTGTTCGTGAAGGGGACGAGTGGAAGACCGCATTTAAGACCAAGGACGGTCTGTATGAGTGGTTAGTTATGCCATTCGGGCTATCTAACGCCCCGAGCACGTTTATGCGCGTGATGACGCAGGTGTTGCGGCCCTACATGGGCAAGTTTCTGGTAGTGTACTTTGATGACATATTAGTTTACAGCCAGACGCAGGCCGCTCACCTCGATCATCTGAGATTTCTCTTTGGCACCCTTCGCCAAGAGAAACTGTATGTGAACCTGAAGAAGTGCGCCTTCCTCTCCGAGTCCGTTCACTTTCTGGGCTTTATCATTTCCTCCACCGGAGTCTCCGTGGATCCGGAGAAGGTCAAATCTATCCGAGATTGGCCTGTGCCTAAAAATATCCACGAGGCTCGTAGTTTTCACGGCCTTGCCACCTTCTACAGGCGGTTTGTCCAGGGGTTCAGCTCGATCATGGCCCCCTTCACGAGCTGTCTCAAGAAGGGAGAGTTTCAGTGGACCCCCGCAGCCACTAGAGCCTTTGAGGAGATTAAGGAGAGGTTGACGACAGCTCCCGTCCTACGATTGCCAGATTTTAGTCGCGCCTTTGAGGTCGCCTGCGACGCCTCGGGTATCGGTATAGGTGGCGTGTTGAGCCAAGAGGGACACCCAGTTTCTTACTTCAGTGAGAAATTGAATGAAGCTAAGCAAAAGTACTCGAACTACGATCGAGAATTTTACGCTATTGTCCAGTCTCTGCGCTACTGGCGACACTATCTCCTCCCCCGGGAGTTCGTGTTGTACTCCGATCACCAGGCCCTCCGTTACCTCGATTCACAACGCAAGCTGGGCCACCGGCATGCGAAGTGGGTCGAGTATCTGCAGGATTTCCATTATGTTCTCAAGCACCGCGCGGGTGTTGAGAACAAGCCGGCTGACGCGTTGAGTCGCCGCGTATCCTTACTGCAGACGATGACGGCGAGTGTGCAGGGCCTTGAGCGACTGATGCTCGATTACCCCACGTGTCCTGACTTTGGCGAGATTTACACCGCCTTGTCCCGAGACCCACCCGACCCCGTTGAGGGATACCAGATTTACGAGGGATATCTGTACCGGGGTTCCCGCCTGTGCGTTCCTCAGACGTCTTACCGAGACTACCTGATTTGGGAACTGCATGCGGGCGGAGCCGCGGGTCACTTCGGGCGGGATAAGTCTATAGCCATTGTTGAGGACCGTCTCTACTGGCCCAGCCTCAAGAAGGACGTAGCTCGAGTTGTGCGCCACTGCCGTATCTGCCAGACGGCCAAGGGAAGTAAACAGAACACCGGCCTTTATACACCCCTACCTGTTCCACACCGCCCTTGGGAAGACATCAGCATGGACTTTGTTCTCGGACTCCCCCGCACCTTACGGAAACACGATTCCATCCTTGTGGTGGTTGACCGGTTTTCGAAAATGGCACACTTCATTGCTTGCCGCAAGACGGCAGATGCGACCCACGTTGCATCCATATTCATGAGGGATGTCTTTCGGTTGCATGGTCTACCCAAGTCGATTGTGTCCGACCGTGATGTGAGATTCATGAGTTATTTTTGGAAAACCCTGTGGCACAAGACTGGTACTACCCTTAGGTTTTCCTCCGCATATCACCCACAGACGGACGGTCAGACTGAGGTAGTGAATAGGAGTCTAGGGAATCTGTTGCGGTGTCTAGCTGGAGAGCACGTAGGTAGTTGGGATTTAGATTTGCCGATCGCCGAGTTTGCATATAATAGTTCGGTCAATAGGTCCACTGGGCTGAGCCCATTCCATATAGTGTCCGGATATGACCCCAGGAAACCCATTGACCTTATCCCAAGCCCGTTAGAGTCCCGTCCTAGTGAGTCCGCAGAATCATTTGCACAGCACCTGCATGAGTTGCATGAGTCGGTCCGCCGACGCATTATTATGAGCAATGAAAATTATAAGGCCCACGCGGATAAACGAAAGCGGGAACGTATTTTTAATGTTGGCGATCAGGTGATGGTACGAATCCGCTCGGAGAGGCTCCCTTCTGGGCCTGCCAAAAAGCTAAGCGCCAGGCGAATGGGCCCTTTCTCGGTTGTTAATCGGATTGGGACAAACGCCTACAGGCTGGATATCCCAGCAAATATGGGGATTCACCCAGTATTTAATGTTGAGGATCTGACACCCTATCACGAGCCTCATGACTATGTGGACCCGAGCAGTGGAGGCGACCCACTCCCTCACTCCTTGCCACCCTTCCCCACCACCCCACCCATGTCGAGCAGCCACCTCAGTCCACCCATTGCCCATATTCCTCCTCCTGGACAGTCGTCGTCTATGGTTCCGCCGTCGGCGTCACCGATCACTCCGGGCCCCACCATGAGAGAGTTGAGAGATGAGAGCATTACTGAGATCAGATCCCACCAGATTGTCCCCACCACAGACGGGCCACGTCTTCGCTACTTGGTTCATTGGCGCGGCCGCCCCGACACGGACGACACTTGGATACTACCAGCTGAGCTTGCTCAACTCGCCCCCGGGCTTCGACTCCAGTACGATCGTCTCCATTCTTCGGAGATGAATGCTTTTCAGTCGGGGGGAGTTGATGGGATTCCATCCGATCGTGCATTTGGAGGCGCGGGACCCACGTTCGTCTATTCCCGCAGGAACGCTTGATCGGACCGCCGATCCGACTCCGCGGTTGCGTCCGGAACGTCGCTGCGAGTCGAAATCTTATATTTATGTATTTTATTTGGATTTATATGTTGTTATTTAGAGGCCGAACCCATCGGCCAATCATAGCCGTTGATGGTGAAGCCCTAGGGTGTTATTTCTTATAAATAGGGAGTTGTGGGCTGGTTTAGTTTCTCATTGCAGATTTTGGAGAAGTCAATCCCGGAATCCTGTGATCCTCCCACGGTGCCGACTCCGTGGAGCCCTAGGTGACGACTCCTAGGCGGTCATCCTCTTCCCCAAGGTAAACCCTAACCTTCCCTACTTTTTTCCACCATTTCCTCCCCTTTCCCACTCCGGAACTCCCCCCTAACAGCCCTCAGCCCGCCGACTACCGCCCCTCCTCAAACCGCCGGCCGTCCGCCCCTCCCAAGCAGCCCGCTGCCCTCCGCCCTTCCCAAGCAGCCGCCGGCCTGGCTGCTGCCAGCCCGCACCCCTCCAGCCCCCTCTTGCCATTTGCGTCCCCTCCTAGGGCCCTCCTAGCCCTAGCCGGCCACTCCTCTCTTCCCCGTCGTGGATCCACTTCTCCCCCACTACTCCACAATCCCTAATCCTCCTAGATCCGGGTTTATTGCCCCGATCTATCCTTCCCCGCCCCGATCCGACATTCCACCACCGGATCCACCTTCCCCGAGTCCGGATCTACGTGCTCCTATCCGGATCTACGTGCTCCTATCCGGATCTACTCCGTCACCCTCCGATTCCGTTATTTGCCACCAAAACAGCCCCCCACCCGCCTTTGCTACCTACGTCTCCACCCTCGGCACCCGATCCACGCATCCGGACTTATACCTCCATTGCCCTAAACCAGCCCGCTAGTTGTGAGTTTTATTTTTGTGATTTGGATTGTTGTATTTGCAATATTATTATTGGAAAACTTCATATTTTGTTTGGCTCTAGTTTGTAGCGCCTTGTGTCAATTGATTACTAATTTGCAGGAGGACCGATTCGCCGCACGCTTTGCTTTGGCCCTCCGAGCGGAGGAAAGCCAACTATAACTGCCAAAATTAAATTATATTGTTTTCTTTGCTTTCGCGTAATTGTGTGGTGTCAAATTATCTTTGCTCATAAAATTCGTCGCCGTCACTGACGGTTGTGTCGCATATAGAGTCTAGATTGTGCACCCACGGCCTACCCTACATCAAATTCCGTATACAGAACAAGCAAACAAATTAGAAACTGTTGGAAAAGCCCATGTAAAGAGGCCCATATTGGAGCCCGTTTATTTAGTTTTCTTGTTTTCTCCTCTTTAGTCCCACATCATGTATAGGGTTCTCTTCTCTCTTTCTCCCTCCTATAAATGTGTATTCATACCTTGTATTTCATTATTGAGAAAGTATATACAAATTTGAGGTTTTATACACATGGTATCAGAGAGAATCGGTCTCTCCTTGCGGCTAGCCTTCTGCTAACTGTCCGGCCTTCTCTTCTCGCGCAGGGTGCTGCCTGGTTTTTCTACCCGCTTGCGACTTCCCGTGCGGTTAACTCTCTTTCTAACCGCGGCTTCCCGCGCGGTTAGATTTTTTTCTAGCCGCTCCTCCCTCTCCCTCTCTCTCTCTCGTTTCTTTCACCTCTTCTTCTTCTCCTCTTGGCCCCCCTATTTTTATAGGACTTTCTCTGACAGGTGGGGCCTTCTCCCTCCTCCCTCTATCCGCGCGGTTTCCTCTCTACCCATGCGGTCTCTCTCCCTGCTTCCTTTCTCGCGCGGCCTCTCTTTTGCTTCTCTAACCCGCCGCACTGCCTTTCTCGCGCGATTTCTTTCTTGTGCCGCTGCGAGCTCTCTAACCGCTGCGTGGCTTCATTCTGTGCCTTACCCGCGCGGTTTCTCTCTTGTTCTACTCGCGCGGAACAGCGCGACCTTCTACCGGTCTGCGGTCTCTTTAACCGGTGCGAGCTCCGCATCTAGGTCGCGGCATCTTCCCTGGCTGCTGGTGTACTCACCCTGACCTTGCGGACTTCTCACGCAGCCTCTTCCTTGGTTAGGCACTTCGGCTTCTATACCCACTGCGGGCTCTGTATTTTGGTCGCGACATCTTCTCTTGCCACTGGTGTTTTGCCACCGAGACCGTGCGGCTTCCCCAGGTCTCTAATTAAGGCGGCTTCCCCGTCTACCCGCTCTGTTTCCTTGGTCGCGGCCTCTTCTGTGCTTGCCGCCGGACCATTGCCTTCCATCCCGCGCGGTTTCCCTGCTAACCGCCTGACCTGCTCCTGGACTACCCGCGCGGTTTCCTTTCTAACCGCTGATCCTCTTCCCGCCGGTCTAGCCTCCTAACCGCGCGGCCATGGGGTCTTCTCTTGACTCTACCGGACATGCAGCTTCCTCCTCTACTGACCGCCCGGCTCTTGCTCCAGAACTTCGGGATGAACTGCGGATTACGACTATCTCGTTAGCCGGAAAGAAGAACTTTGTGGAGTGGGTACACTCGGTTCGCCGTGTCCTTCAGTCCAAAGGCTTACTACATCACTTGACTCAAGCTGCTCCCGCTCCTCCTACTGACGACTGGTTGCGCAATGACGACCGTGTTCAGACCTGGCTTCTCAACTCCCTTGACGGAGAACCGTATCGCGTGGCCATGTATCATGAAATGGCCAAAGCGACGTGAGATGAACTTCATTCCCTCTATTCCGGGAAGGATAGTCTACCACACTTGTATGACATCATCACTGATCTACAGACTCTTGATGTTGGCAGGGCCATCGATCTCACCTCCTTTGTTGCTCGGGCCAAAACTCTGGTTGAAGCATGAATTCAACATCAACCTCCTACGACGGATCTTGCTGCACAACGAGCTCAAAAAGAAGCCGTGGGCGTCGCCATGATGATGGCTCCTGTGCCACCGCATTTTCATAGCATTCGGGCTCTGATCCTCTCCTCTGCGGCTACTCCATCATTATCGGATGTATGTTCCATGTTGCTCAAGGTCTCACCACCTCCTGATAGTTTTGGACCTCCGTCACCGACTCTCCTTCAACAAACTTATGCGCCCTTACTGCTCCTTCCAACTTTTGCTCGGGGGGGGGGGGGGGGGGCGTACCGGCTTTCGCGGCCGGGGAGGCCGACCACAACCAAAGTATTCCTTCTGGGGTAAGGATGACCACCTTGAGTCCACGTGCTATCGCAAGCATGAGCGTCCTCCTCGTCCACAGGCCGCCGTTGCTGCTCATCGATCACTCGTATTGACATTGACGAGGTCCGTCTTCAGCTCCAACAACTTCATGGTCTGCTCAGTCACCCGCCTGCCTCCGTTACCTCGGCTGCCTCCGTTACCTCGGCTGCCTCCGTCTCACATGAAGGTATCGCTTGTCTCTCCACTAGTCCGCGGTGGATAGTGGATTCAAGTGCCACTCATCACATCACCTCTCTGCGACCACATCAATACCTGAATTCTCCTCTTCCTAAGTGTATCACAGTGGACAATGAGGACACTGTTCTGGTCTCCGGCTCTGCGAACATCCCTCTCACTTCTTCTCCGTCTCTACGCTCCGCTCTTCATATTCCTGGCTCCCTATTTAATTTACTTTCTGTTGGTCGCCTCACTACTGATTTAAATTACTATATAACCTTTACATGTTCTTCTTTTCTGATACAGGATCGACAGACGCGGAATATCATTGGTAAAGGACGGCTGCAGAACGGGCTCTACCTTCTAGATGAATCCCCTACTATCCTCTCTTCCGTCTCCTCCGTCGATTGGCATCAGCGTCTTAGGCATGCCCCTTTGCCAGTTCTCCTGAAGGCTCTACCATATGTATCTCTTCCTTCTTTTCAGTGTGAATCTTGTATTTTTGGCATGCAGCCTCGTTCATCTTTTGTATCTCATTGTACTTGGAGCTCTGATCCTTTTATTTTAGTACACTCCGATATTTGGGGACCGTACACAATTACTAACATTTCTGGTTATCGCTATTTTCTAACCTTTATTGATAATTATTTTCGAATGACATGACTATATTTACTTCGGGATCGCTCCGAGCTTCCACGTGTCTTTCGGGCTTTCCTCCTTGAGACCCGCACACAATTCTCCACGAACATCAAAACTTTTCGCACTGATAATGCTCGCGAATACAGTAGCCATGAGTTCGCGAACCTTTGCTCTGATTTTGGTGTCATTAACCAAACATCATGTGCTTATACCCCTCAATAAAATGACATGGCCGAACGTAAGAACTGCCATCTTCTCGATGTCGCTCTCTCTCTCATGCTTCAAATGCAGGTTCCCAAAGCTTATTGGAACTTTGCCCTCTCAACAACATGCTATCTGATTAACCGTCTTCCGTCCTCCATACTCCATACTCCACAATGCCACTCCATTCAGCCTCCTGTTCCCCTCTACTCCGACATTCTCTCTCATACCCCGCATCTTTGGGTGCACCTGCTATGTTCACAGTCTTGGTCCATCCGTGGACAAGTTGGATCTCCGAGCGGCCAAACAAATCTTTGTTGGCTACTCACTAACTCAAAAATGCTACGTCTGCTATTCTCCTACTACCCGCAAGGTAACTGTTTCTGCTGATGTTACCTTTCGGCAGGATCTTCCCTTCTTCTCTGCACATGAACCTACACCTCTACCACCACCTGTCCTACGTCCTCTCATTCCCGTTACCACTCCTCCCCCACCACACATTCCTGCTCAGTCTCCCACTATTTCCATGCCACCTGTTATACGTGTTTACACTCGTCGCCAACCTAGCTCTGTTACCCCAATGCAATCGGCTTCAATGTCTGACGCTCCACGACCTGCTGATCCGGCACCAGAATCAACCGCTCATCCCATGACAAATTATGTATCCCTACATCGCCTACCCCCACGATTTCAAACTTTTGCCACTTTATTATCCTCTATTTCTGTACCTAACTCTGTGCAGGAGGCTCTCCAACATCCTGACTGGAGAGCGGTCATGAAAGAAGCAATGACTGCTCTCTGGGCTAACCAGACCTGGCACCTTGTCCCTTTACCTCCTGGGAAGACACCTGTTGGGTGTAAATGAGTCTTTGTCATCAAACATGCTCCTGATGGGACAATTGATCATCTGAAGGCCCGCCTGGTGGCTCGTGGATTCACCCAACAACACGACCTCGATTATGAGGATACATTCTCTCCCGTAGCCAAACTCAACACCATTCGTGTCCTCTCCGTGGCTGTGCATCGCCAATGACCCTTACATCAATTGGACATCAAAAATGCGTTTCTGAACGACGATCTCCATGAAACAGTCTACTTGCAGCAACCTCCCGGGTTTGACATCACGGGGGAGTCCCAAGTGTGTCATCTGAAGAAGTCCATGTATGGTCTCAAACAATCCCTGCGGGCATGGTTCGACAAGTTTTGTAAGGCGGTTCGGGAAGTCGGCTTTACTCGGAGCTCAGCAGACTTCTATCTGTTCACTCGTCATCAGAAAACAGGAACGATTCTCTGTTAGTTTATGTTGACGACATCTTAATCACTAGAGACGATTCAAAGGGAATCCAAGCGGTCAAGCAACACCTTAACTCTGTCTTTCAGACAAAAGATCTGGGCATCTTCGATACTTCCTTGGTCTTGAGATCGCGAGATGTCCGGATGGACTTGTCCTCTCCCAACGGAAGTACTGTCTGAATCTCCTACAAGATGCTGGCTACTCTGGATGCAAGCCCACTACTACTCCAATGGATGCAAATCATAAGCTGTGTGCACATGTGTCCGATACTGATCTTCCTCTCCAAAATCCGGAATACTATCGACGTCTTGTTGGGAAATTGATCTACTTAACGGTCACAAGACCGGATATATCCTTTGTTGTTGGGGTGGTCAGCCGGTTTATGCATGCCCCTCGAATATCTCACCTTCAAGCCGTTGAGCGAATCCTAAGATATCTTAAAACAGCTCCGGGTCAAGGGCTTGTATACAAAACTCATCATCTACTCCAACGTTGGTTGCGTATTCTGATGCAGATTATGCTGGCTCCTTGGATGATCGGCGGTCAACCAGTGGCTTCTGTACTTATTTTGGAGGGCATCTTGTTACCTGGCGGGGTAAGAAACAAGCTGTGGTTGCTCGATCCTCAGCTGAAGCAGAATACAGATCGATCACATCAGTTGTCTCTGAGCTTACATGATTTGAAAGTCTCCTTGCTGATCTAGGATTTAAACTTCCCTCACCTGCCATCCTGTTATGCGATAGCCAACCGGCTATACACATAACAAAGAATCCTGTTTTCCATGAAAGAACGAAACATATTGAAGTGGATGTTATGCCCCCACACCCGCTTGGGTTCTCGGGACGTAAATACTCGCGTCGGGTCAAGGAGCGCGCGCAAGACAACGGTGCTGAACCATCCGGTTCAGCCCCCATTCATTAATTCGGCCAGAAGAGGGGGCTGAACCACTCCGGTTCAGCCCCACTTGGGGGGGCCGGCCTGCCCCCTCCTTTCCCCGGGTATTTATAGCCCGGGGCTGCTTGGGGAGGGATTATTCAAGATATAACAGGTTTCTTCCTTCTCTCTCTCAACCCTAACCCTAGCCCTCTCTTTCTCTCTAGTATCTCTATCTCTTCTCTTCTTCTCTTGCGAGTTCATATCATTTGGTATCATAGCATCCTTCCTGCGACCATGGTGACACGCTCGGAAGCGGAGACCGCACGATTGGCTACCCTAGAGGAGAACTACGTAGGGTTGGCGGATTCGGTGACGGCCATGGAAGCCCGCCTGAACACGTCCACAAAAAACATGGAAGAACGCATGGATGGGCGTATGGAGGAGATCAAGGCGCTGTTGATGCAGTCGTTGAAGGGCAAGGTGGTTCAAGACAGCGATTCTGAAACGGAAGCACCACAAAATGCTCGACCGACTGGCAATGGAGGAAGCGCGGGGTCGGGACCTTTCTGTCCCGACGGAATCGGGACCGATCCGGGCCGCACGGAACCAGCGTGCGCCGGATCGGCCCCCGCTTGGATCGGGGCATCGCACACCTACCCGGGCTGGTCGACCGTGGCCGACGGGACCAGCGGGAGCCGACCAGGGGGCGCCTACGCCGCACGCAACCACGCGGCCTTGGCCGGCCAGCCAACGCAACATCCGGGCGTGCCGGCCGGTAGCGGAGCAGGCGGACCGTCCGCCGCCCAGGAAGGGGCCGCGGCTGACCTGTGGAGAACCCGGGAGGCTCCAGCATCCCCCTTGCGACCACCGGGGGCTGTTGACGCCAATTTCGGAGGGAGAACGGGCCTTCTACCGACGCCGCAGCACATGGGAGGGCCGATGAGGTTTGGAAACGGCGAGACATGGGCCGAGCAGCCACGCCGTCAGGTATTTCAAGGAGGGGGACAGCAATGGGGCGGCGGCCAAGGGGGAGCGAATTTCCATGACCCTTTCGGCCGACCACAGCACGGACCGGAGTTCAACGGGCGACATGGGGATATGCAACAACGGCCCTACATGCCCCCGAAGAGAACTCACATGAATTTCCCTAAGTTCCGCGGCGGGGATGCTGTGGAATGGGTGCAAAAGGCGGAGTTATTTTTCACTTACCAGGAAATACCGAATGATCAGTGGGTGCAGTTGGCTTCTTTCCATCTGGAAGAGGACGCATATCAGTGGGCTCAGTGGTTCATACGGGCCTACGGATACGCAACATGGGCGAATTTTGTGGAAGGGTTCGTGGCCCGTTTCGGGCCGTTGGAGTACGAGGATGTGGAGGCTATGTTACAGAAACTCCGTCAGAAGGGCACAACGATGGAGTACCGAGCGGATTTCGAGAAGCTAGCAAACCGGGTCAGTTTGGAGGAGAGGTCACTCCTCAGTTGTTTCATATCCGGCCTGCGGGACCATTTGAGGGATGAGGTCCATGCGTATATGCCCTGCAGCCTAAGCCATGCCATCAGTATGGCCCGCATACAGGAGGAGCGCTTCAACCGCCAGCGAACTCGAGCCCCACCACGGGCTCCTGCCGCTCCGGCCACGGGTAGAAGGGATCAGGCACCGGCGGCCCGGCCGACGGTGACGCGACTGACGTGGCCTGAGCTGCAGGCCAGGAAGGAGAAAGGATTGTGTTTTAACTGCGACGAGAAATACGCACCAGGGCATCGATGCCAAAAGGTGCAGGTCTTCATGCTGCGGGAGGAGGACGAGGAGGAGGACTACCCGAGCCTCGAGGCAGAGGAGGAGTTGGATCTGGCTGAGTTTGGCGTTTCGATTCAGGCCATGGAGGGGTGTGTGGCACCCACCACTATGCGGATCAAGGGCAGGATTGGCAAGGAAAGGGTCACCATTCTCATTGATAGTGGGAGCACCCACAATTTCATAAACTATGCGGATCAAGGGCAGGATTGGCAAGGAAAGGATCTTTCGCCCACTTCTTCGCCGGTATATCCTGGTTTTTTTTGATGATATACTAATTTATAGCAGGAGTTGGGACGACCATTTGGAGCACGTGCGACATGTCCTTACCATACTGCGGGAGCACCAGTTATTCGCCAAAAAGTCCAAGCGCTCTTTCGACCAGAGTCAGGTCGAGTATCTGGGGCACCTATTGTCCGCCCGTGGGGTCCAGGCGGACCCACAGAAGATTGAGAGTATGGTGTCGTGGCCCCAGCCCACGACGGTGCGAGCCTTGCGTGGCTTCCTCGGGCTGACGGGGTACTACTGCCGTTTTGTAAAGGACTACGACAAGATTTGCTCGACCTCTCACACAGCTGTTGCAGAAGGATGCGTTCCAGTGGAGCATCGAGGCGGACGAGGCCTTCCGGGCCTTAAAGCAGGCCATGACCACTACACCGGTGTTGGCGCTGCCGGATTTTACCAAGGAGTTTGTGGTGGAGACGGATGCCTCGAGCGTCAGCCTCGGGGCAGTCTTGATGCAGGAGGGCCGGCCGCTCGCTTATTTCAGCAAGGCCTTGGCCCCACGAACGTTGGGGCTTTCAACGTATGAGAAGGAGATGTTGACAATTATACATGCGGTCGATATGTGGCGACCCTATCTTTTGGGCCAGCACTTCCAGGTCCGTACGGATCACCAGAGTTTGAAACACTTCCTAGAGCAGCGCTTGGCGTCTCCATTGCAGCAGAAGTGGCTGACCAAGCTGATGGGGTATGATTACGAGATTGTGTACAAGCAGGGCAGAGAGAATGTGGTCGCCGACGCACTCTCCTGCCTACCTGAGAGCTCTCTCTCTCATGTGTCGGGGCCAGTGATTACCACCTTGGACGCTATACAGGCAGCGGTACTCCAGGACCCTGAGTTACGCACCATTGTAGAGGCACTATAGCAGGGTCAAGCTACGGAGCCGGGCTACCATCTTCAGGGTCAGCGGCTGTACTTTCAGGGCAGAGTAGTCATTCCCTCCGCGTCGTCATGGCGGATGGCGATGATGCAGGAGTTTCACGCATCGCCCACAGGCGGCCATGCAGGGATTTTACAAACACTTCAGCGGCTCCGAGCAAATGTATTCTGGAAGGGGATGCGTCGCGATGTCCAACAATTTGTGCGGGAGTGTGAAATTTGCCAGCGGCAGAAGTACGAGACTACATCACCTGCGGGGCTTCTTACACCGCTCGAGATCCCGCACCAGGTTTGGGACACCATTTCCATGGATTTCATTGACGGATTGCCCAAGTCCCAAGGCAAGTCTGTCATACTGGTGGTGGTCGACAAGCTTTCCAAGTATGGTCATTTCGTACCATTGAGCCATCCGTACACGGGGGAGACAGTAGCAGAGTTATTTGCGCGGGAGATTGTGCGCCTCCATGGCCTCCCACGCTCCATCATTTTCGACAGGGACCCAGTCTTTATCAGCAGTTTTTGGAGGGAGCTTTTTCGGCTCCAGGGCACGACGCTCCGCATGAGCACCGCCCACCATCCCCAGACGGATGGACAGACAGAGGTCCTCAACAGGGGGGTGGAGACCTACTTACGGTGTTTTGTGATGGACGAGCCGCGCACGTGGACACGTTGGTTACATTGGGCGGAGTACTGTTACAACACGTCATTCCACACAGCCAGCAAGATCACCCCCTTCGAGGTGGTCTACGGCCACCCTCCTCCTACTTTGAGTTCTTATGAGCCCTCCAGCACCGCTCTTCCAGCCGTGAAACAGACACTTCAGGACAGAGATCGCACTTTAGCCTTGCTTCGGGACAATCTGCGGGTCGCTCAGGACCGCATGAAGGCACAGGCAGACAAACACTGTACAGAGCGAGGGTTCGCCGTGGGCGATGAGGTTTTCCTCAAGCTCCAACCTTACCACCAGCTGTCAGTCTCTCGGAGGACGAATCAGAAACTCGCCCCACGTTACTACGGGCCATTCCGCATTCTGCGTCGCGTGGGCCCCGTGGCCTACACCTTGGATCTTCCCGCGGGGTCTCGCATCTACCCGACATTCCATGTCTCTGTTTTGAAGAGAAAGCTTGGGGCTTCCGTACAGGCCAACCCTTTTCTTCCCGAGGCGAACAACATGGGTGAGTTGCGGCCGTCACCGGAGGCCATTTTGCTAACCAAATGGAAGAAGTCGGGCACGAAATATCGACCAGCGGTACTAGTCAAATGGAAGCAGATGGACGCAGTGCATAACTCATGGGTTGACTTGTTGGAGTTCTGCGAGCGGTTCCCGGACTTCCACCTTGAGGACAAGCTGGTGCTTGATGGGGAGGGGAATGTTATGCCCCCACACCCGCTTGGGTTCTCGGGACGTAAATACTCGCGGCGGGTCAAGGAGCGCGCGCAAGACAACGGGGCTGAACCATCCGGTTCATCCCCCATTCATTAACTCGGCCAGAAGAGGGGGCTGAACCACTCCGGTTCAGCCCCACTTGGGGGGGCCGGCCGGCCCCCTTCTTTCCCCGGGTATTTATAGCCCGGGGCTACTTGGGGAGGGATTATTCAAGATATAACAGGTTTCTTCCTTCTCTCTCTCTCAACCCTAACCCTAGCCCTCTCTTTCTCTCTAGTATCTCTATCTCTTCTCTTCTTCTCTTGCGAGTTCATATCAGTGGATTGCCACTTTAACCGGGAGAAAGTTCAAATGAAGAAGATAAAATTAAAGCATGTTCTGGGTACTGAACAAGTTGCCGATATCCTCACAAAGGGCCTACATAGTACCCTGTTTTATCAGTTCCTGTCCAAACTTGGTATTTACGACTTGTATGCTCCAGCTTGCGAGGGAGTGTTGGAAAAGCCCATGTAAAGAGGCTCATATTGGAGCCCGTTTATTTAGTTTTCTTATTTTTTCCTCTTTAGTCCCACATCATGTATAAGGTTCTCTTCTCTCTTTCTTGTTGAATTTGTTGAAGTGAAAGTGGGGGTTGATCAGCCAGACCGCGCGGCCTGGGCGGACAGTCTTGCGGACTGGTGGTGCGGCCTGAGCGGTCTGGTGTTGCGGCCTGGTGGCGTGTCCTTGGTGGTAGCCGTGTGGATAAGTTGAATATTCGCGGTCTGGTCGGACTGGGTTGGAGTCCGTGGAGTTCGCTCTATGCGGACTGTTCTTGGAGCTCAGGAGATCAGCATTGGCCTGTGCCCTTTATCTCCTCTGGTGGTGCGGTTAGGAGGTAACCACAGAGTTCGCTGTCAGAAGCCATTGCCCTCTTCCAATACCGATGACTATTAAAAGATATCAAGAACCAAACAATGTTAAAATTGGAGAGAGTGTTCTCGAATCACTGCTCTGCCGCCGAGTAAAATCAATGCCTACAAGATGCACATTAAGACACCGACCATGACTAGTCTACTTGTGTTTGGTTGTAAGTTATCACTGTCAACCAACACGAGTTTCCAGAAGGCAATGACACGAGATCCCAAGTACAATCAACCTAAATGGGCCCCACATTTCCTCATGCATGACTGCACGTCACCAAGATTGTAAATATTGGATGTCGGCGACATGTCAGATTGAGTTTTTAAATTTCAGATATCATAAGTCGGAGATAATGTTAAAATATCATATTTTCATATACAACACTCAAGCCTTCATCCCACTATAGTGGGGTCGACTATATGAATCTTTTGTTGCCATTGTGTCCTATCTTTAGGCATAATTTCACTAATGCTTAAAATTTCATATTTTCATATCTCGCAAAAAATATTTTAGGTATATTATGTGTTGAAAGAGCTCAAAATCTTGTATGTATTACTTGTGTGTCTAAATACAAGGAGAGAATACAAATATATAGGAAGAAGAAGAGAGAAGAAAATCCTATACAAGATGTGAGACTAAAGGAGGAGAGAAGATAAAACAATAAATGGGCCTAATAATGGGCCCGTTACATGGGCTATTTTAACATTATGCATAATTATATGTTCTAAAATTTATAAAATAACATAACAAGTTTATGAACATTGAATCATCCATATATAAAAGTAAATTAAATTAATATCAAAAATAAAATATTAGTAGCACACTATGACTACTATTAACAAACACAAATAAATACCTTGTAAAATATATTTAATATTATACATATTTACAAAACAATAAGTTTTATAGCAATTTTTTTAAAGCTAAATATTTTTGATTAATTATGTCTTTTCATACTTGAAGAATATAAGTAAAAAATATAAAATAATCAATTAATAAAAATATTTAATAGTTTTAATATATTTGAAATACATAATACAAATGATAATAATGAAAAATAATTTAAAAACTTTGACACATTTTTAAAAAAATGAAACAATAGGTCACCAATTTAAGCATATACAATAAATACATACAAATGATTTAAACATATATTGCTAACATAATATAAAATATCAGAAAGTATGTTCAAAAGTCGTGTCCGTTGATATATCAAAAAAATTGGATACATCGACCTATATTTTATAAAAAGAATCTATTTTTGTATAAGAATGACGTTTGCTCTAAAAAATGACATGCTTACAGATATGTCTGACATGTCAGAGGACATTTAAAACATCGCACGTCATGATGTATGGTGGGCTACTTGGGTGCGCGACTAACATGCAATCCTAGGTGAAATGTCAAGGAAACAACTTGACAACCTTAAAACACTATATGAAAGATGAAAGATCTTATGACAAAATAACAATTAAATCGCACTTAGATAATTGAAGCAATGCTAAATTATTTCATTAAGCGAACAAGTTTTAATTTTCCTTCACGTGGAGGGCCAAAGCGAGAGAGTGCGGCGTATAGATCCTACAAATCACGAGAGTAATCCAAAACAAACAAATACTATTCAAGAGATCCAAGAAAACATGAAATCATAACACCATATATTAATAATGAGAATTAAAGTCTCATACAAAAAATAATAACTCACAAGCACGGGCTGCCATAGGTGGGTAGATTCAGCTAGGGCGACAGTGCAGGGGCGGGGTTTGAGTTTATAGAGTTAGATCCGAGTGGAAGTGGCTGTTATGGAAGGTGGGGGACCGACGCTAGTCAGATCTGGGTGGAGGTGACAATTTTGAAAAGTGGGGGGATGGTTTTGGGTGGAGATGGGTGGAGATGGCTATTTTGGAAGGTGGGGGACTGGTTTTGGGCGGAGGTGACTGTTTTGGAAGGTAAAGGACTGGTTTTGGGCAGATCCGGGTGGAGGTGGATGTTTGAGAAGGCGGGGGACTGGTTTGGGTGGATTGGATGGATAACATGGTGGCTAGGAGGAGGTGGAGGTGGATGTTGGGGGCTGGATCTGGGCGGACTGACAGGAGAGCAGGGTGGGCGACATTTTTTGGGGAAAAGGAGGGGCGGCTAGGGCAAGTGATGGTGGGAAATGAAGGTTAGTGTTAGGTAATACCTTAGAGAGGAGGTGGCTGGAAGGTGGGGGACTGGTTTTGGGCAGAGGTGGCTGGTTTGGAAGGTGAAGGTCTGGTTTTGGGTGGATCCGGGTGGATGTGGCTGTCTTAGAAGGTGGGCGACTGGTTTGGGCGGACTGGATGGACAACATGGTGGCTAGGAGGTGGAAGTGGCTGTTTGGGACTCGATATGGGCGGACTGGTTGGACAACAGGGTGGGCGACAGTTTTTGGGGGAAAAGGAGGGGCGGCCAGGGCAAGTGATGGTGGGGAATCAACGTTAGTGTTAGACTGTTAGGTAATACCTTAGGGTGGAAGAAGAACACATAGGAGTCGTCACCTAGGGTTCCACAGAATCGACACCGTAGTGGGATCACTGAAATCCAGGATTTTTGATCTCCAAATTCTGCATCAGCCTCCAAGCAGCCCATATGCCTCATATTTATAATAAAGCATAATTAAGGTATCTGATATCAACGACTATGATTGGCCGTAGATACAGAGGGATATATTATAATAAATATAACTCAAAACAAAGTAATATATGAAATCGTTGGTAAACGACGAGCCGGACACATCCTTAGAGTCAGAGCATCAATCCAGGGATGCTATATATGGCAAGTAGCCAATTGGCTCTGACCGGGCCCAAAACTTGTCCTCCGATGCGGGTCCACATCTCCATTCCACATCATTCTCCCCAGCTTGGAGGCATTCATCTTCTGATGAATAGAGATCAGAAACCTCTTGGTGTGTGCTAGGTAAGAATCGATGAACTCCATCAAAGGTCATCGAAGTATCGTTGATGATAGGGCCTCCTCACTAATGACACTCCTATCTATCTGTCAGGCATCCGCTCCAATGGTACTTCGGTATCTGTCTGTCAGGCGTGGCTATACACTAGTTTGCCATGATATCAATAATGCTAGCAAAAGTCAAATGATATGACAATGATACTGGTGTGATCACAAGTGCAAACTTTGAAGCCATAGACAACTAATTCAAGGGCAGGTGGGGATTATAAGTGAATTGGTTGTTGGACTGAGGATGCGGTGTAGGCTCAAAAGGGTCGGAGGTGTAGACTCAAGAGGATCTCCGTCAAGTGAGTCCACTTGCTCGTGAGGCTTGTAGTATGACGTCAAATCCTCAACATTAAATATGAGACAAATACTCATGCTCGTAGGGATATCAAGATAATGGATATTTGCTCTGAAGCTTCTCATGATTGTGTAGGGATCCATTCACCTAACTTTAGCAGATCTCAAGGACTGTTCATGATGAAGGGCGAGTTGATGTCTGCTCAAGGGACTTTGAGCGGTGATAAGACAATTCAGTGCGTATTTCAGGTCACAGTCTAGATCGAAACCGGGAAGTGATCATAGTTGTCTCCTCTCGGATGTCACTCCTCACTACTAGCTCATCAAAATGATTCCTGTACTCAGAGACAGATAGTAATCCTTGCCGAAGGGTAAATAATTGATTAAGCAAGCGGCTCTGATACACTGCAGGCAAATACATATGACCCAACCTACGCTTCATTTCTACCTAACTAGTGATGCAGTGAAGATGATCTCGCTCACGGGTCCTTTCAATGCTCGACCAATATGTCCTTGTCTGATCTAGAAGCCTAAGTTTTGCAAATTTTATGCGACGTTCACCGAAAATTCATAATAATCAAGATAATATTCCATATTCACAAGCCAATAATTGAAAGACTCGTGACTCGATGAACCGTCAAAAGGTGGGGAAACAACACAAAACCTACACTCAAGATCTCTCTGAAAATTATGATCCTCGTTATAGGTATCACTAAAATATTCGTGTCGTGTTGGAGGGTTAGCACGATCTGCTTGCACATGGGGATGGGGACGACGATAATCATCATATTAATCATCTTTAACACAGTGGAATCACGTCGAGGGGTCAACACGATTTCTGAAAGTGGTGTGCGACAAACGATAATAATCATCACAATAACATGTCTATTTCTCTAAAGTAGCTCTATGGGATCGGGATAGGTAGACACGAGATCCACAAATAGAGGAGAGGAATGCCGATATTAATTAACCATAGATGAATCTAAGGACTCTATATGACCTACCACTACGTATATAAATATGGCTTAAACCTAGTTCTGATACCAATTGATGTATGATAGGTTACGTGGGTGCGCGACTAACATCCAATCCTAGGTGAAATGTCGGGGAGCAACTCGATAACCCTAAAATACTATATGTAAGATGTAAGATCCGATAAAAAAAATCAAATTATGCAATAAACAATTAAATCACACTTAGATAATTGAAGCATTGCAAACTTATTTCATTAAGCGAACATGCTTTGATTTTCCTCCACGTGGAGGGCCAAAGAGAGAGAGAGTGCGGCGAATAGATCCTGCAAATCAGGAGAATTGTCCAAAACAAACAACTATTATTCAAGAGATCCAAACCAACATGAAATCATGACACCATATATTAATACTGAGCATTAAAGTCCCATACAACAAATAATAACTCACATGCATGGCACTGCCGTAGGTGGGTAAATTCAGCTAGGGCGCGGTGCGAAGGCGGGGTTTGAGTTTACAGAGTTAAATTTGAGAGAAAGTGGCAGTTATGGAAGGCAGGGGATTGGTTTTGATCAAATTTGGGTGGAGGTGACTGTTTTGGAAAGTGGGGGACTGGTTTCTGGTGCATTTGGGTGGAGGTAGCTGTTTTGCACCCATTATGGACGCACCAGCTATACTGAGGCAACTTGTTATAAAACATGGGTTTCAGCAACCACCGCTTAACCCTCCTCATCAAGCTTCTTCTACAGTGGATGGTCCCATCATGTCCCCCTCAGAAATTAACACCTTGAGGGAGGAATTATAGAATCTTTGGGGATTGGTTACTTGTTGTTCCAGGTACATCACCTTTATATCCAATGAAGGTATATCATGTTATTACCATAACTCTTCGATAGTGGACTTTGGGATGCAAAAACTCTAACTGGCAGGCACTTTCAGTTCCAGGTTCATCACTATTGCCTATGGAGAAACCACTCTGGTTAGCGGATCTGGAGATGTGTCTTCTGCTCTCACTATTTCTTTACGATCTGTATTTTATGACTTGGTTCATAATATAATCTTCTCTCTGTTAGTCTTCTGACTCATGATTATGATTGTTTCATCACCTTTTCCTTGTTTTCCTTTGTGGCGCAAGATCGACATGCGCATAGTATCATTGGTAGAGGGCAACTGTGAAATGAGATCTACATTCTGCACCTACCCACCTTCGCTCTTTCTTGTCACCTTTGTTGACTGACACAAACATCTTTTCCATGCTCCTCTTCAAATACTACAAAAGGCTTTTCCAGATTTTACACGCGAATCTTGTGTCTATGAAAAACATCATCGTTCCACTTCCCCCCTCATTGTATTAGGTGCTATGCTCCATTTTCTTGTGTTCATTTAGACGTTTGGAGTTCATATAAAACTGCTAGGTTATTTATCTACTGATGTTACTATTTTATAGATGATAATTATCGCATGATGCGAGTGTATTTACTCCATGTTCTATTCAAGATAATACATATCTTTCTCTCGTTGCAAAAACTCACATTCATTTTCAACTCTCATTAAAATTTCTTGGGACCGATAATGCTCGTGAGTACATTAGTCATGAATTTCAGGAGACTTGCAATACCTTGGATATTGTTTATCAAACGTCATGTGTTTATATCCCCACAAGAAAGTGGTGTGGTAGAGCGGAAGAACCACCACCTTCTTGAGGTTGCAAGATCTCCCATGTTCATAATGCAGGTTTTAAGATCTTTCGATACTTTGGTATCACCACCACATGCTATTTAATCAACCGCATGTTTTTGACCATACTGAACTTTGCGTCTCCTTTCTCCAATCCGTTTCCCTCTACACATCCCTTCCTCACAACTCCCCTAATTTTTGGGCGTGTGTCCTGTTCTCCATCTTGCTTAATATCGTGCAAGTATTGATCTCCTTGGTAGTCTATCGCCATTGTCTGCTGCATCAATTTTATTTCAAGAATGCATTCTTTAACGACGAACTAACAGAGACTTCTATATGCAACAACCTCCTGGATATGAGATTATGAGAGAGTTTCTTATCTACCGCCTTAGAAAGTCTATTTTATCGTCTAAAGTAGTTTCCTTGAGCTGGGTTTGACAAATTTATCCAGGTTGTTTAGGATTTTGAATTCACTTGAAGCTCGACATTCTTCTCCTTATTTACACATCATCACCAATAAGACACTACAATCTTTCTTGCGTATGTTGATAGTATCATCACGGGCAATGATTTGAATAATATCTCATTATAGAGAAACACTTTGCCTCTCACATTTATATTAATTTGGGGCGCCTTAGTTACCTCTTATGCATTGAGGTAGCTCGTCGACATGATGAACTTCTTTTGTCTAAATGAAAGTACTGCATTGATCTTCTACGTGATGCTAGATACTTGGGTTGTAAGCTAGCTGACACGCCAATGAATTCTAACCAATACATGCATGCTTCTCGTGCATCCCACCTTCACGCAGTCAAGCGTATCCTTTAGTATCTGAAGAATGCACCAGGTCAAGTAGTGTGCATTAGCCTACTTCTTTCCTCTTGTTGGTGTCCTATTCTGGTGCGGATTATGCATGATCCATCTATGATCGTCAGTCTACAAGTGGCTATTTCACGCAGTTTGGAGGGAACCTTGTCACTTGGCATAACAAGAAGCAAACAGTTTGACACACTCATCTGCTGCGGCTGAGTATCAATCGATGACCTATTCCATTTCTGAACTCAGTTGGCCGGAGAGTCTTCTTATTGAACTTGGTGTTTCTCTCACCTCTCCTGCAATCTTCTGCTACAACAGTCAACTTGTTCTCCATATCAACCACAAATCTAGTTTTCCATGAACACATCTAGCATATTGAAGTAGATTGTCATTTTATCAAAGAAAAGTTCAACTCCGCAAAAGCGATCTTCGACATATTTCCGCTATTGATCAAATCTTTGATGTATTCTCGAAGACCTTTCCTCACCCACTCTATCGTCAGTTCGTTTTCATGCTTGGAGTATACAATCTGTACCTCAAGCTTGTGGGAGTATTGAAGAAAAGTTTATGAAGCTCAATCTAAAGGCCCACTTCTAAGACCCATTAGGAGATATTGTATATCTTTGTCCGGCATTGTGGTTTAGAGTTGTCACTCCTCGCAACTATAAATATATATTTACATGTATTTGTATTTAGTTAAGTGAAGTAATAAAATTATTGTCTTGTTTCTCGATATTTCACAATATGTAAGATGCCACTCTCTAATTTTTGTCTACAAAATTGAGTTTTTACAACGTTAGATAAAACCATTTAATCAGATCACAAATAAATAGCTACAGATAGTCGTAGGAAAATTATTAGTTTATGTATTGGAACATGGTCTTTTTGTCGGTGATTGCATATTATTGGCATTTAGTTTATTCTATTAAAATTTTCTAGCAGCCTCTTCACGTCAATAATGTATCAACTTTTTTTCTTTTGATTTGCTTTCTAGGTTTTCCTTGCTACTGATAGTGATGGGATTCCTATTATTTGTTTTTTGTTACAAGAACAAAAACTACTTGCTGTGAGACTTCAAATTGAGGAGTTAGGTGATGGGATTTATATTAACGTGAGACCTCTCATGATCTGGAGTATCAGTGCAATTTCTGCTGCTCCAGTAGCAGTGACGCGCCCAAGGTGATGGTTATGTTTTATTATTTTCAATGTGCCAGTTCTTTTTGTATTGACACGCCTCTTGTTGCAGGGTCAAAGTAGGACGCTTAACATTCACGGACATACTCGTGCTGGATTGCGAAAATTGTCTTCTTCTCTATGTAAGCTTAAACATCTATTCAATATTATACTTAGGCTCCATTTGGTTCGGCGGTGGCTGGTCGATCCGGCGGGTGGAAACGGAGTGTTCGAACCGGATGGGGGAGGTGGCTGCTCCAAACGGAGCTTTTTGTGGCGTTTCTCAAGGCGGGCGGGTGGAAACGGAGCAAACGCTGCCGGAGGTTCATTTGTTTACCCTCCTTCCGGCGGCGTTTGCCCAAAACGGAGCACCGAAACGCCCAAACAAATAGAGCCTTAATGAAATGAGTTGTGTTAACAATAGTATTTTGCGATCTCATTTGGTTTTGTTGAAGCAATCAAAGTGTGAGCAGCTTATAACTATTACTCCTTGTGACTTAATTATAGTGGCTTATGCAAAATTTGTCCTTATTACATGTGCACACACAGAATGACACACCATGATTGAGAATGTCAAAAGGGTTGCTGATAACTAAAGTTAATGTTAAATCACTGCACTCATTTTCCATTCCAAAACCCGAGTCAAAGATAGGAGTGGCAGGGGCCTATTATAAGCACGAGTGGACCGTTTGGGTAGGCGGTGTGAGACTAATCTTAGCATGCCTTTTTTTGATTCATGCTGGACCGTCCAACACGTCCCCTTAGCGTGAACCTAGCTCTGATATCATGTTAAACCAGCACACTCATTTTCCATTCCAAAATCGGGGCCAAAGATAGGAGTGGCAGTGGCCTATTATAAGCACGAGTGGACCGTCTGGGTAGACGGTGTGAGACTAATCTTAGCATTCCTTTTTTTGATTCATACACGACCGTCCAATAAATAAGATATAAAATGTTATTCTTTGAGCTGTTATTGTTTAATCCTCTGTGGAGTGCGAATCCTCAACATTCGTAACTTGAAAAATCTTAGTGAGGAAACTCAACTTATTTTTTTAATCATCAACTGAGCTAATTATAGTCCATTAATCTCTTAGTTAAACAATTAAAATCACATAATAATTTATAATCTAATCCTATCCAAACTATACTTGAAATTAAAACATCGCTATATATCTGAAAATCAACTACCCTTGAAGGTAAACATAAGATAGGCTCAACCATCAATCAGATCTTCAGCTCCTCAAATGCCAACTCACATTCCACAATCCAGTTGAAGGTTTTCCTTTCTTGGTAATTGAAGTCATAGGCAAAACAATTTTTGAAAAATCCTTATTGAAGGCAAAACAATTTTTGAAAATCCTTATTGAATCTCCTGTAATAACCCCCTAACCCGAGGAAATTGGGTATCTCAGTAACTGTTTTCGACATTCGCCAATCTCTGATTGCTTCTATTTTCTTCGGATCCATTGCGAGACCTCTCTGTCTAATAACATGATTCAAGAATGCCACCAATGGAAGCCAAAACACACACTTCGAGAATTTTGCATACAACTGATTCTCTCTAATAGTACTCAAAACAATCCTGAGATGAGCGCCATGCTCCTCTTTGCTTCTTGAATACACCAGAATATTGTCTATGAAAACGATAACTAAATGATCCAAAAACTCTCGCAATACTCGATTCACTCGGTCTATGAAAGCTGCTGGGACATTAGTCAACCCGAATGACATGACCACAATTTCAAAGTGTCCGTATCTTGTGCGAAAAGCCATCTTATGAATGTACTCGTCCTAAATCTTCATCTGATGATAACCAGATGTTAAATCTAACTTGAAAAAATTGCAAGACCCTTCATACCGGTCTAATAAATCATCATTCCTCGGAAGAGGGTACTTGTTATTAATGGAGAGCTTGTTCAACTCACGGTAGTCAATGCATAATCTTAAACTGTTGCCTTTATTTAAAAAAAAAAGAACAGGTGCACCCCAAGGAGACGTGCTGGGTCTAATAAATCCCAACTTAAGTAACTCCTGCAATTGGATGTTTAACTCTTCTAATTCTCTGGGGGCCATGCGATATGGAGCATTGGTTACTGGTCAAAATTCGAAAAGAAAGTCAATTTGGAAGTCAACCTCTTTTACGAGAACATCTTGAAATTCTCACACTACTGACACCTCCTATAATGTGTTCATAGCTTCTACATGCATCAACCCTAGGAAAGCTGCCCAACCCTAGGAAAGCTGCTCAACCCTTATTAATACTTCTGATAGCCTTAACGAATGAGATAATCAGTTTGGAAAGTCTTTTCATACCACAAAAGATGATAAGAGACTGATCAGGTCTTTCTAACTGGATCTCCTTGCTCTTGTAGTCTACTTTAGCGTTTACATCAGACATTTAGTCCATACTCTTAATCAATTCAAATCCAACAATAGGTAGGAGGGATGCCTCTGCGGTAACGAATAACACTGGAACCCTTCACTTACGACTGCTTTGCATAGTTGAACCGTTAGACATCATGACATCTAACAATGTCACGTATGGAAGAATTTATAGGCAGAGTCTATGAACAAAATATTCCGCAATTAACGTATGTGATGCACCCGGGTCAAAGTGAACCTTGGAGGGCACACTTTTAATCTTGAGTATATCTATATGCATGCTTGTGTTACTTTAGTTATATGTTATTGGGAAGGAATATTTAACAATTTAATTCAACCAGAATCATACCTGCAACCACATCCTCCTCTTTGGCCTCCTGATGGCCAAGTCCATGAGCACTTGGCTGTACTAGAGCTCGTCCTGAAGTTGGTTTTGGGTTGGCGTCCATCACCACTTTTTTTTGTCAGTCCTGCTTGGACCGACAACTTCAAACTTCGACTGTAAGACATGTCACAAGAATAAGTTTTATGCTTATAAGAAGGGGCTTAAATTAAAGTGCGGAGAAGTATTAAAATTAAGATTATATTACTTATTTGCCCGCAAATCCTGGGAAGGAACGGGCAAAGTGTCCTAGTTGCTGACATTTGTAGTAGACTCCAGAAGTCGCCAAACATTCTCCTTGGTGGTAGCGATTGCACTTTGGGCAGAGGGGATAGTCCTTGCTGCCCTTAACTTCGGGATGATTTCCTCTTTTCTCACCCATTTTCTGCCTTTTGTTCCAGTTTCTACCTTGGTTGCTTCTATTCTGATGTTGATGCGACACATCTTGAGGTTGCTTGGAACTGATGTTATTGTGCCTTTGTACCCTTTGCTAATCTACTTCCAACCTCCTTGCAGCATCTACTAGGCTTCTATAGTCGGCATTGACCATAGTCATCAGAGGCTATCTCAGTGAATCACACAGTCCATCTACAAAGCGGTTACACTTATTATCTTCATCCCCTTGCAGTATGCCCACATAACGGGATAGGTGGGTACGTTTTCGTTCAGAAGTCGTGACAGACCTATCCCCTTGGTTAAGCCTGAGATACTTTTCATGGAGGTTTTGACGCTCTGAAGGAGGTACAAACTAGTTTGCGAGTGCCTTAGAAAAGTCATTCCATATGCACATATTCGTTGAACGACCTGTCATCGGTAGACGTCACATTAACATTATTCTAGAAAGACATTGAATTCTAAAGTTAGGAAATTTGAACGTAATTTCTTATCAGCAGGATCATCTGCAAGGTGTCTGGTTGTAACAGGCCAAGAAATGTTACAATGGGGAAAAGGGCTGCCAAAGAACATAGTTCTCATGCTGGTGAAACGAGAGAGAGAGAGCGAGAGGGAAGATGGAAGAGGGAAGAGGGATGAGGGAAGAGAGAGATTACACGGCTAAAGAAAGACTAAAATTTATGTTATAATTCTCAATGTTCATTATAGAAGCTTTTATGTCTATTCATAGCTAACTGCAAACTATTCAACCGTTACTAATAACAATTTATTGGACCGTTGCTGATTACTGTGGCCTGTTGTGTTACGTAAATAATTTTGATAGGAAGGAGAAGGGGGAGAAAGAGATCTGAAGGGGAAAAACTAGAGAATTAGGGTTGAGGAGGAAAAAAGAGGGAAATACCTTGAGATATCTTTTCATGCCTCCACAAGAGAGCAGCCCGGGTATAAATACCCGGGCCAAGGAGGGACCGTCCGGCCCCTCCAAAAGGGGCTGAACTCGTTGGTTCAGCCCCGGCCGACCAGTTCACTGAGTGGGGGCTGAACCAGATGGTTCAGCCCCGTTGTTGCTTGCCGACTCCTTGCGCCTACGAACATATTGACGCCCCGAGAAGCGTAATGGCGGTGTAACATTCCCCTCCCCATCAAGAACCAGCTTGTCCTCAAGGTGGTAGTCGGGGTAAAGCTCTTTGAAGTCCAGCAAATCCACCCAGGAATTTTGCGCCGCCGAGATGCCCTTTCACTTGACCAAGAGCTCGGGGCGGTACTCAGCGCATCGCCATTTCCACTTGAGCAAAACAATATCCTCCGGAAGTGGGCGGAGCTCGCCCGCACTGGTAGCCTCTGGCAGAACAGCACTCGGTTGGACATTAGCACCATCCTTCCGCTTGAGCAAGGACACATGAAAGTTGGGTGAATGCGGGAACCCATAGGTAGTGCCAACTTGTAAGCCACCGACCCCACCCTGCTAAGTATACGAAAGGGGCCGTAATATCGGGGAGATAACTTCTGATTCGGACGACGAGCGACTGACAACTGTTGGTAAGGTCGGAGCTTAAACACTTCGTCTCCCACTGCAAACTCCCTCTCCTTGTGATGCTTGCCCGCCTGGACCTTCATGCGATCCTGAGCAAGGCGAAGGTTCTCACGCAGGGTTGCTAACATGCGATCCCTGTCACGAAGAGCTCGATCAACAACCGGCATGGCCGTGCTGCCCGGCTCATAGCTGCTCAGAGTAGGAGGAGGGCGACCGTAAACAACCTCAAACGGGGTCGTCCTGCTGGCGGAGTGGTAGGAAGTGTTGTAGCAATACCTAACCCAATGCAACCACCCTGACCAAATCCGGGGCTCGTCCATAACAAAACAACAGAGATAGGTCTCCACGCCCTGATTTAAGACCTCCGTCTGGGGGTGATGTGCTGTGCTGAAACGTAGACATGTCCCTTGCAGCCGGAATAGTTCTTGCAAAAAATTGCTCACAGTGGTGGGGTCCCGGTCAGAGATGATAGCATGAGGCAGGCCATGCAAGCGGACAATCTCTCGAGCGAAAAGAGCGGCTACAGATTCACCGGTATATGGATGGCTCAAAGAAAGGAAGTGGCCGTACTTGGAGAGTTTGTCAACCACCACCAGAATCACGGATTTCCCTTGGGACTTGGGCAACCCATCAATGAAATCCATCGACACCATATCCCAAATATGCTGCGGAATCTCGAGAGGCACAAGCAGTCCTACCGGCGAGGTCGTCTCATACTTCTGACGCTGGCAGATCTCACATTGCCACACAAACTACTGTATGTCGCGGCGCATGTCGGGCCAAAAAATATTTGCTCGCGCCCGTTGAAGGGTACAAAGCACTCCCGCGTGGCCGCTGGTCAGTGAAGAATGAAACTCGTGCATCATCACGGTTTTCCAGGCCGAATCCGGAGGAATAACCACCCGACCATGATGGTAGAGGCGGCCATTCTGAAAGTGATAGCCGGGGTCCACGGTCTCACCGCGCTGCAAAGCCTCCACCATGGTGCGTAAAGCGGAAGTTCGCATCACTTCCTCCTCTATGTCATCCAGGGAATCCACTAGTGGCCCTGTGATGTGAGCAACAGTACCCTCAGGAAGGCGAGAGAGAGCGTCAACCACCACGTTGTCTTTGCCTCTCCGATAGGTAATCTTATAATCATAACCCAAAAGCTTGGTGACCCACTTTTGGTGAAGAGGAGAAGAGACCCGTTGATCTAGAAAATGCTTCAAGCTTTGGTGGTCGGTGCGAATTTTAAAATGCCGGCCTAGCAGGTATGACTGCCACACAGCCACCGCGTGGATGATAGCCAAGCGTGCGAGGAGTCAGTGCCTCTCTCATAGGTGGACAAGCCCAGCTTGCGAGGAGCCAGTTCCTTGCTGTAGGAGGCTAAGGGTCGGCCCTCATGCATCAATACCGCACCAATGCCCACCCCGGAAGCGTCGGTTTCCAGCACAAACTCCTTGGTGAAATCTGGGAGTGCCAGGACTGGAGTAGACGTCATGACCCCCTTAAGTGTCTGAAATGCTGCCTCTGCCTCTTCCTGCCAAACGAAGGCGTCTTTCTGTAACAACTGGGTGAGAGGTCGACAATCTTGCCATAGTCTTTCACAAAGCAGCGGTAGTAGCCTGTGAGGCCCAAGAAGCCCCTCAATGCTCGTATAGTCTGGGGGCGCGACCAGGATAACATGCTTGCGATCTTTTGAGGGTCCGCCTTGACGCCGCCGATTGACACCAAATGACCCAAGTACTCTACCTCCTCCTGGCCGAAAGAGCATTTGGACTGCTTGGCGTGCAGTTGGTGCTGGCGAAGGATGGCGAAGACCTGCTCCACATGGTGCAAATGTTCCTCCCAGCTGACACTGTAGATCAGAATATCATCAAAAAATATCAGCACAGACTGACAGAGAGGGGCCTGAATATCTCGTTCATGACGGCCTGGAATGTGGAGGGGGCGTGGTGAGCCCAAACGACATCACCAGGAACTCATAGTGCCCGTCATGTGTGCGGAATGCGGTCTTGTGGACATCCTCTTCATGCATGCGAATCTGGTGATAACCCAACCGAAGGTCGAGTTTGGTGAAACGGGAAGCACCGTGTAGTTCATCCAGTAGTTCTTCAATCAGCGGTATCAGAAACTTGTCTTTTATGGTGGAACTGTTTAGGCTGCGGTAGTCCACACAGAAGCGCCACGATCCGTCCTTCTTCTTGACTAAGATTATGGGGGATGAGAATGCACTGGTACTAGGGCGAATGAGTCCCGCTGCGATCATTTCCCGAACGATGCGCTCGATCTAGGCCTTCTAGCTATATGGGTATCGGTACGGTCGAATATTGATGGGATCCTTCCCGATCTTCAGCTGAATCTGGTGATCGCGGAACCGCGGTGGTGGAAGCTTCCTGGGTGTTTGGAATATATCTGCATACTGAGCGAGCAACGCTCACATCTTCTCGGGTACTGCTGGAGGTGCCCCGGGGGCCTCTGTAACTGCCATGATCATCGCCATCGTGCTGCCCTTCTCCCCCAGCCGCTCTAGATTGCGGCGGCATATCTCCTTCAGTGGAGAAGATTTTAGGCCACCTAGACAATACTGCCTCCCCTGTTAGAGAAACTCCATCGTCATCTGTTCCCAATCGAAGGTGACCCTCCGTAATTGTTGTAGCCACTGCACCCCAAGCACCATGTCCGACCCTCTGATGGGTAGGAGGTAGACGTCTGTGCGTCCTGAGTACCCTTGTATCCGTAGTTCTACGTCTTTCATAACCCCCTCGCACTGGAGCTTGCTCCCGTCGGCCACCATAACATGAAAAGCAGCTGCTCAGTCAACCTCGTGTCCCACCCGCTGCGCTACTTCCGGGTGGATGCAGTTATGCGTGCTCCCGCTATCTTCCAGAATAGTCACCCTTTCCTGACAGACTCTCCTGGCCACCCTCATTGTGAGCGGTGCATTGCACCCCTCCATCGCCTGCAGTGACACGCCGAATTTAGTCAAATCCAAGTCCCCATCCCACTCTGATTCAAGTGGGCTCCCGTCCTCTGTGTCCTCACGTAGCATAATGACCTGTATCTTCTGGCATTTGTGTCCCGACGTGAACTTGTCGTCGCAGTTAAAGCATAAGCCCTTCTCTTTCTTGGCTTGAAGTTCGGCCCATGAAAGCCGTGTCACCGTTGGCTTGCCAGCCGCTGGGGGATCCCGTCGTGCAACTGCGGGGGCCGCTAACTGTCTCCCCGTGGTACGAGTCCGCTCCCTGTGGAAGTGTTCCTCCTGGATGCGGGCCAACGCGATAGCATGATTCAACGTGCGGGGTATGTGTGCGTGCACCTCATCACGAAGGTGCTCCTTGAGTCCTGAGACGAAGCAGCTGAGTAGCGGCTTTTCTTCCCACTGCACCCGATTTTCCATTTTTTCAAACTCGGTGCGGTATCCATCACCGTCCCCTTCTGCTGCAACTTCTGGAGAAGGGCCTCAAAATCCTCGTACTCCAGGGGTCCAAACCTGGCCATAAAGCCCTCCACAAACACTGCCCAGGGAACGTGGTCCCGGCCCCGTAAAAACCACTACGTCCACTGGAAGACATCGTCCTCCAGATGGAAGGATGCAAGTTTGACCCATTGCCCTTCCGGCACATCCTGATAACTGAAGAAGAGTTCTGCTTTGTGTATCCACTCCAACCCGTCTCCTCCGTTGAATTTGGGGAAATTCATGCGGGTTAATTTTGGGGGCATGTACGCCCGCGATGCGCCCTGTCCTTGCCAACCATGATTGTGCCCGTAGCCGGCTGGTCTCCTTTGCCTCCCCGGGTCAGGAAATCCGCCCGGATATCCCTGCTGATACATTGCTTCCACTGGAGGAGGCTGGCCAGCCCAAGGAATGCCCGACCCGAAGCCCCCTGCTGGTCCGAAGCCCCCTACTGGTTGAGGAAGAAGCCCTCCCGCGCCCAGCGGAGGTGGTCCGGCCTGACCCGTAGTCCTCCCGATCCCGCCCTGGTCCTCCGCGACCCGCCGCCAGGGGGTGCGGCCTGCACCGAAGTCACCGATGCCGCCTTGGGACGAACCCATGCCCGACGGGTTCGGGCGATGTCGCTCGCCAGTAGCCTCCATCCACGCGCTAGGGTTCGCGCCGATCCCGCGCCCTAGCGCCGTCCCCGTCGCCATATCGCCTAAGTTTGGACCCGCCGGGTGAGATCCCGCCGTTTTGAGTCCGGGGTTTGGAGATCCGCCGTTCTCTTCGCTCGCCGGGCCCTTCTCTTTCAGATTTTGCGCTAGTAATGCCTTGATCTCCTCCATCCGAGCGTCGATCCGTTCTTCAAGTCGTTGCGTTGACGTCCTCATGTTTTCCTCTATGGCGAACACCGAATCCGTCAATCCAACAAAGTTTTCTTCTAGGGTTTCCAAGCGGTTAATTTCTTCTTGCGTGTGGGTGGTAACCATGGTGGAGAAACGATCCTCTGATACCAAATGATAGGAAGGAGAAGGGGGAGAAAGCGCTCTAAAGGGGGAAAACTAGAGAATTAAGGTTGAGGAGGAAAGAAAAGGGAAATACCTTGAGATATCTTTTCATGCGTCCACAAGAGAGCTGCCAGGGTATAAATACCCGGTCCAAGGAGGGGCCGGCCGGCCCCTCCAAAAGGGGCTGAACCCGTTGGTTCAGCCCCGGCCGGCCGGTTCTCTGAGTGGGGGCTGAACCAGATGGTTCAGCCCCGTTGTTGCTTGCCGACTCCTTGCGCCTACGAACATATTGACGCCCCGAGAATCGTAATGGCGGCGTAACAAATTTCAAGAAATTTGCCAACTGTCCTGTGACCTTTAGTGTAGTGTTAATTACATTCCATCCCTGCCTATAAAAAGAACATTCCAGCTGAAAAACCCTAAGCCACAACTTCCTTATTTCCCCAAACCCTAACGAGTTTCCCGATGATCTGGATCATCCGCAAGGTGGAGCTTTTAGAGAGTGACGGCGAGTTGATGGCCCTTTGAAGAACGGCGCCGCTTGATTTTCCATCCTGGGAGGGCTTTACTAAGGTTCTCCTCCAGATTTATTGATGGTTGAAGTGTTGTCCTTGTTTGTGTGCCTTTGTCTGGTGTTCTTCATCTGGATCTCTTGAGTTTGTTGTTCAATTTCGAGCGATTTGTTGTCGGTTTTTGTTAGCTTCATGCTGCTTTCTTGGCATTTTGTTTATTTGTATCATTGCATCTGGTTGGCCTATGATACCATGACTTCCTCCGTATCCCGATGATGATGCTGGAGGGGGTGGAGGTGAGGTTCCATTGTCCATTTCTGAAGATAGTTCATTTTCCTGCATACAAACAGAAGTTTGTTTGGTTTTAATATTAAATTTGGTTAGTACCTGAGGCATGAAGGAATCCATTGGTTCTCAGCTTCTCATGATCTATCCTCCTGTGATAGCCCCTTCCACTGGATCAATAACTGGTGCTGCAGATTGCTGTTCACCCAAATCACACCTTCTAAAATATTTTCAACCTCATGAACCGGATCATTGTTGGTATTTTCTGGGGGTAGCGGGTGAAACTTTTCTGAAGTTTGAGCATAGTATGATTTGAGCATAGAAATATGAAACATGAGATGAATTTTTGATTATTCTGGAAGTTTTAATTTACACGCCATTTCCCCAATAGTTTTAAGGACCCGTAAGGTCCATAATATTTCAGTTGAAATCGAGCTTTAATTACTGAATGCATGGAGCTTTAATTACTGAATGCATGGAGCTTTAATTACTGAATGCATAGTGCCACTGTTAATTGCATGCTGAACGATCAGTTTGTGCAATTGTGGTTTAGTAATAGTTTCTGTTGTCAAATTATTTAATCTTGCCAAACAATATTGTAGAAAGAGCTCAAACTTGTATGTATTGCTTTCGTGTCTAAATACAATGAGAGAATACACATATAGGAGGGAGAAGTAGAGAAGAAATCCTATACAAGATATGAGACTAAAAAGATGAGAAGGAAAAACAATAAAACTGGGCCCAATAATGGGCCCTTTACATGGGCTTTTCTAAAACTCCCCTGCAAGCTGGAGCGTACAAATCGTATGCGCCAAGCTTAGACAAACACTGATAGAAGAGAGTACTGGAAAGAGCCTTTGTGAGGACATCCACAACTTGTTCAGTCCCCGAAACATGCTTCAGTTCGAGCTTCTTCATTTGAACCTTTTCCCAGATGAAATGACAGTCGACTTCAATATGTTTTGTTCTTTCGTGGAACACTGGGTTCTTGGCTATATGTATAACAACTTGGCTGTCACAGAGGAGGAGAGCTGGGGAAGGGAGCTTTACACCTAGATCGGTAAGGAGACTTTCAAGCTACGTCAGTTCTGAAACCACCGATGTCATTGCCCGGTATTCCTCCTCAGCTGATGATCGAGCAACGGCCACTTGTTTCTTGCTTCGCCAGGTAATCAAATGTCCCCCAAAATATGTGCAATAACCACTGGTTGATCGTCGATCGTCAAGGGAACCAACGTAATCAGCATCAGAATATGCCACCAATGTTGGAGCTGAGGATGAGGTTTTGTATACCAGTCCTTGACTAGGAGACGTTTTAAGGTATCTGAGAATGCGTTCAACGGCCTGTAGATGTGATTTTCGAGGGGAATGCATATACCGACTGACAATACCAACAACGAAGAAAATATCTGGTCTCATTACCGTGAGATAGATCAATTTTCCAACTAGACGACGATAATATTCTTGATTCTGGAGTAGGAGATCTGAGTCAGATGCCTGAGCGCACAACTTGTGATTTACATCCATTGGGGTGTCAATCGGCTTACACCCTTAATAGCCTGCATCATGAAGGAGGTCGAGGCAGTACTTCCGCTGAGAGAGGACAAGGCCATTTGACCGTCTGACAACCTCAAGATCCAAGAAGTATCGAAGGGGCCCCAGATATTTGGTTTGAAATGGAGCTCAGATGTAGTTTGACCTCCTGTATTCCTTTCGAGTCATCTCCGGTGATTATGATATCGCCAACATAAACTAGCAGAAAAACCATTCCCGTTGTTCGGTGACGAGTGAACAACGAGAAATCTTCCGAGCTTCGAGTAAAACCAACCTCCCGAAGAGCCTTATTGAACTTGTCAAATCATGTCCGTGGGGATTGTTTGAGACCATACAAGGCCTTCATAAGACGACAGACCTGAGACTCCCCCGCGGCCTTAAACCCGGGAGGTTGCTGCATATAAACTGTTTCTTGGAGATCGCCATTCAGAAAGGCATTCTTAATATCCAGTTGGAGTAAGGGCCACCGACGATGGACAACCACAGAGATGAGGACTCGAACGGTGTTGAGTTTGTCCACCGGAGAAAAAGTTTCTTCATAGTCGAGCCCCTGTTGTTGGGTGAAGCCACGAGCCACCAGATGAGCTTTCAGACGGTCAACCGTTTCATCGGCAGTATGTTTGATGACAAAGACCCACTTACACCCAACCGATTTCTGATCCGGAGGGAGTGGTACGAGTGTCCATGTCTGGTTGGCCCAGAGAGAAGCCATTTCCTCCTCCTTGGCGGCCCGCTAGCCAGGATGGTGGAGCGCATCCAACACAGAGTTAGGGACCGAAACTGAGGAAAGAAAAGTAGCAAATGTGTGAAGGCGGGGAGAGAGGCGATGCAAGGAGACACAATTTGCCAGAGGATGAGCAGTGGATGCCGGTACCTGATCAGCAGGGCGCGGAGTAGCCGAGGTCGAGGCCGACTGCAGAGGGGCAACAGAGGCGGAAGGGCGACGAGTGTAGACACGGATGACAAGTGGCCTGGAGGGCGCAGGAGCCGGAGCAGGTGAGACCGATGGCGGAAGTGTAGTAACAGGGATAACATGGCGTGAGAGGAGTGGCAGTAGAGTTGTTGGTGTGAGAGGAGTGGGTAAAGGTGCAGAGAAGAATGACTGATCCTCCCTGAAGGTAACATCAGCCGAAACGGAGACCTTACGGGTAGCGGGAGAATAACACACATAGCCTTTCTGCGTACGGGAATAGCTGACGAAGATATGTTTAGCCTCCCGGGGATCCAACTTGTCCGAGGACGGGCCCAGGCAGTGAATGTAGCAGGTGCAACCAAATATGCGAGGCAGGAGAGGGAAAGACAGAGTAGAGGGAAATAGAAGGCTGAACGGAGTAGTATAGTTGAGGATGGAGGAATGGAGACGGTTGATAAGGAAACACGCAGTGGAGACCGCAAAGTTCCAGTAGGATTTGTGAACATGCATTTGAAGCATGAGGGAGCGGGTAGCAAGTGCCGGTTCTTTCGTTCAACAACGCCGTTTTGCTGTGGTGTGTAAGGACATGAGGTTTGATGAATAATCCCGAATTCAGAGCACAGAGTCACAAAATCGTGGCTAGTGTATTCGCGAGCATTGTCGGTGCGCAATGTTTTGAGGGTGTCGTGGAATTGCGTACGGGTTTCAAGGACAAAAGCCCGAAAAACACGGGGAAGCTCGGTGCGATCACGAAATAAGTAGAGCCACGTCGTGCGAGAGTAATCATCAATAAACGTAATAAAGTAGCGATAAGCAGAGACACTAGTAATTTTAAAAGGACCCCAAACATCTGAATGTACTAAGTTAAAAGGAGCAGTGCTCTGGGTACAATATGCAGGAAAAGAAGAACGCGGTTGCTTGCCGAAGTTACATGACTCACACTGAAAAGGGTGAAGAGAGACATCAGGAAGAGCCCGCTGGAGGACCGGGAGAGGGGCATGCCCAAGACGTCGATGCCACTCACTGAAGGAGACAGAGGATAGGACAGTGGGACAGCCATCGAGAAGGTAGAGCCCGTTCCGCAGCGTGCCTTTACCAATGGTAGTCCGCGTCCGCCGATCCTGTATGAAAAATGAAGAGGATATGAATATGACAGAGCAATCTAAATCATTATTAAGGCGACCAACAGAAAGTAAATTGAACGTGGACCTCAGAACATGAAGAACTGAGCGAAGGGAGATCAATGGGTTGAGAGAGAGGTCAGCCGAGCCGGAGATTGGAATCGTCTCCCCATTTTCCACGGTGATGCATTTCAGATGAGGAGAATCCGAGTACTGGGCCGGCCGTAGCGATGTAATGTGATGAGTGACACCCGAGTCCACGATCTAGCGCGGACTAGTGGATAAATAAGCAGTACCCGTGTTTGAGGCGGAGACGATGGAGGCAGAAGGCGGGTTGAGCAGCCCTTGAAGTTGCTGGAGCTGGAGACGAACGACATCAAGGTCGACACTTGTGGTAGAAGAGCCGTCAGCTGCAACGGCAGCAGTCGGACGAGGAGGGTAGCCATGTTTCTTGTAGCAAACATCCTTAGTGTGGCCGTCCCGACCGCAATGGGAACACTTTGGGCGGCCTCGACCACCACGCCCCTGCCGCGGGAGCTCGAACGTCCACCACGAGCAGAAGTCGGTGGGGTAAGTAAGGGGGGAAGGGTCTGCTGGAGAAGGGTCGGAGAGGAGGGAGCAGGTGTATCCGGTGGTGGTGACACTCGAAGGAGCATAGAGCAAACATCAGATAAGGAAGGAGTAGTGGCCGAAGCCAGAACCTGAGCCCGGATACTTTGAAGGTGTGGAGGGACGCGAGCCATCATCATAGCAATGCAGACAGCCTCCTTTTGAGCTCGCTGAGCAACAAGATCAGTTGTACATGGCTTATGCTGGATCCAGGCCTTCATAAGAGTCTTAGCACGAGCAACAAACAAGGTCATGTCCGTAGTCCCACCAGCATTGAGAGCCTGAAGATCGGTAATAATGTCATAGAGGTGCTGGAGGCTTTCCTTGCCCGAGTATAAGGAGTGGAGCTCATCCCACATAGAGTGTGCCGTCTCATGATACATGACCATCTGGTAGGGCTCACCCTCCATGGAATTGAGGAGCCACGTCTGAACGCGATCGTCGTTTCACAGCCAGTCGTCTGTGGGAGGAGAAGGAGGTCCTTGAGTGAGATGAAGCACAAGACCCTTGGCCTGAAGAACTCGACGAACCGAGTGCACCTATGGGATGAAATTATTCTTTCCAGACAGGGAAATGGTGGTGATTCGCAGCTCATCGCGGAGGTTAGGAGGAGGAGCTAGGCGGTCTGCAGAGGGGTTAACCGCCGGGCGGTCTGCAGAGTGGTTAGTCGCCTGGCTGGTGTACTCGACGGAGCTCATAGAGACCGGAGAGGCCGCAGCGAGCAGGAAAGTTCGTTGCGGGAAAATAAGTCTCCGCGGGGTGACGAGGTCGCCGTGGGTGAGCACTCTTGCACGATAAGCCCGTGCGGGTACACGAGAGGCCGCATCGGGTAGTCAAAGCGACAAGAGCAGCGGAGAGGAAGGGAGGCCGCGACCTGAGTACGGAGAAACAAATCGCACGGTCACAGAGAGCACACTAGCCGCCAGAGAGGGAGCGACAAGAGAGGTCGGCGTGAATTGAAAAAGGGGAGAGGTCGCAGTGGTGAAGGAGAGACCGCGCGGGAAGACAAAGGGAGAAGGCAGCGGCTAGGAGAAGCCGCGCGGGAAGAAAGACCGCGAGTAGGAGAACTCGAGCGAGAAGGAGAAGGCAGCGGCTAGAAGTAGCCGCGAGTAGGAGAACTCGAGCGGTAAGGAGAAGGCAGCGACGAGGAAAAGCCGTGCGAGAAGAAAGACCGCGAGTAGGCGAACTCGAGCGGTAAAGAGAAGGCAGCGGTTAGGAGAAGCCACGAGAAGAAAGGCCGCGAGTAGGAGAACTCAAGCGGCAAGGAGAAGGCAGCGGCTAGCGCGAGAAGACCGAGCGATTAGCGAGCGAAGGCGGGGCCCACCTGGCAGAGGGTGGAGAGCTATAAAAGGATAGCCAGGGGGAGGGAGGGTGTAGGCTAGGAGAGAAGGGGAATTGGAGCGGTTTGAAGAGGGAAGACCACAAACCAAGATGCGGACAGGAGAGAAGGCGTCCTGGGGCGGTTAAAAAGAGGGAAACCGCCTGGTACCGGAACCTGGCTCTGATACTAGGTAGAAAGAGCTCAAACTTGTATGTATTTCTTTTGTGTATAAATACATTGAGAGAATACAAATATATAGGAGGGAGAAGTAGAGAAGAAATCCTATACAAGATGTGGGACTAAGAAGATAAGAAGGAAAAACAATAAAAGTATAAAACTGGGCACATTGCATGGGCTTTTCTAACAAATATTATTTATTATTGTGAGTGAAAAACAATGTTTAGTAGTGCAGTTTGTCGTCACTGATCCCAGGGTTGTTAACCAGGCATCACCTAGAATGACGTTTGCTCCTGATCTACAAAGCACGGATACTTAAAAATGGTTTATGTATCGACTCGAACGCGTACCAGATACGGTAAACGCCCGGAAACGCATGGAAACACGTTTCCGAAACTCCAGGAAACGCATTTTTTAAAAAAAGGAATAAAATGACACCGCAACGTGATGAATATTTAATAAATATCCATAACAATCTTCGTCTTCTTTCTAGAAGAGATCAATTGTACAATGAAGGAGAGTCTACATTGTGGGATATTGCGGGCGATGACTTCGAGTCATTCGAAGATGTAGGTACACTTGAGATAGCTAATCTATCGCTTGATGAACCAATGTTGGAGCTCTCGATTATTGAAGAAGATGATGAAGTTGATACTGTTGGAGAGAATGTTTAATTTTTATACTTGATATTTTGCATGTCAATGTAACAAAACAATGCTCTCAATTGATGTAATGATGTATCGATGTGGACATGTGATAGATTGTTCTTTACGGTGCTTGTTTCTTTGAATGTTATTTATAGCATGTTGAAGTTGGTGACCGGGCGGTCTGGCGGTCTGGCTTGGCGGATTGATGACCGCGCGGTCTGGCGGTTTCCCTTCAGCGGTCTGGTTGCTGTGTGTCGCTGTCTGTGGTCCAAGCGGTCTAGCGGTTTGTCAATGGCAACTTGGAGACCGGGCGGTCTAGCGGTCTCACATGGAGATCTCTCTCTCTCTCTCTCTGACAGTTGCCGAGCGGTTAGCCCTTCTGTCTAACCGCGCGGCTTGTGCGGTTTGTGTCTGTACAGTCCGCTTGTGTCATGTAATTTTTTAGTCCCACATCTCTTGTCTGTATTCTCTCTTCTCTCCTCCATTCTATATAAGAGAGGCCATACCTTTGTAATAGATACATTTTTCGGATAATAAAGTTTCAGTTTAAACCGCTTTCGGCTTGTTTTAGTTCGTTTCTCACATGGTATCAGAGGGATCGGTCCTTTCCTCCTGATTGTGAGCCCTCCCTGTCCGCGCGGTTTTCTTCGCCTGCTTGCGACCTATCCGCGCGGTCTCTTTCTCTCCTTGTCGTTGCCTTTAGTGTGCGCGACCTCTTTGTTCCTGTGCTTAGTCGCCGCCCTTGTTCGCCGCGACCTGTTGCCCTGTTCGCCGCGTCCTGTTGCCCTGTGCCTTGGTTTGCCTGTTGCTTCTGTTCGAGCGGACTGTCTTTTAGTCGCTCGACTTCTATCCCTCTGCTTGATTCTGCGGCTTGGTCGTGGCTTTCCTATCCGCTGGTGTCTGACATCGTGACCGCTGCAGATCTTCTTCTTCTTAACCGCGCGGCTTGTTGCCTAACCGCGCGGCTTGTTGCCTTCTGCGGCTTGGTCGTGGCTTGTTTGGCCGCTGGTGCCTGACATCGTGACCGCTGCAGTTCTTCTTCTTCCTTACCGCGCGGCTTGTTGCCTAACCGCGCGGCTTCCTGTTGTTCGCTCCTATGGCTCGTTCTGATGGTTCTACTGCCACCACTCCTGCCACCACCCCTATCACCAATCCGGCTCCGCCTCTCCCTCCTACTCCTTCCGGGAACCTTGGCACCGTTTCCAAGCTAGTTGGCTCCAACTACCCGGATTGGAGCGTCTCTTTCACCTTTCTCCTTCGCTCGCAACGCAAACGCCACCATCTCGTTGATGACCCTCCTCCTACCACTTCACCTCTCTTTGATGACTGGGATGCGAGTGACGCTCTTGTGCGTACTTGGCTCGCTAACAGGCTATCCGATGAGTGCCTTCCCGTCATCCGTCATGATGAGACGGTAAAGGCCGCTTGGCTTCATCTGGCCGCCCTGTACTCCAAAGGGGCTCAGACGTCCCGCATCTATACATTGTATGCGGACCTCTTTGCCCGACCTTCCTTGTCTCATGCTGCCGCCTACCAACAGGTTCCGGCCCTTGGGACTGAGATTCTTCAAAATCGCCCCTTTTCTGCGAATTTGGCTCAACAACACAAGCACTTCCAGGAGCTTCTAGTTGTGTGTTATCTGTTCCGGCTTCCTGATACTTATGACATGATCCGCCAGCAAATTCTGGGTGAGGAGGAATCTCCTACCTTAGATGCCACCGCTGCCCGCATCGCCGCTGTCATCTCTCTCCTTCAACGCCCGCTTCTGCCCGCTCCTTCTACACCAGACCTCTATGCTAATCAAACTCAGCAGAGTGGCTCTGGTAACCACAGTCACCAGTCTGGCGGACGTACTTCTTCCCGCTACCTCTGCTCTCACTGTGGCCGCACCGGACATACTTCAGATCGCTGCTGGATGAAGCATCCCCATCTTCGCCTCTCCGGTGACTCCTCCGCCTCCTCTTCCAAGCCGTCTGCTTCTGTGGTCACATCATCAGGTAGTGCCCACGTGGTGACTCAAGGTAAATGACTTATTGACTCTGGTGCAACTAATCACATGACGGGCAATCCTCAGTGCTTCTCTCTTCTCGAACAACATGATCGAATGCCCCCGGTCCTCGTTGCAGACGGTTCTCCCTCCCCGGTTCATGGATCGGGAGTGGTTCATGTTACTCTGTCCCTTCGTCTAGCGGACACTCTCTATGTCCCCAAGTTTCCGTGCAATCTATTGTCGGTTACCTCTTTATGCAAGCAGTTTCAGTGTTCTGTGACATTTACTCCGACTTCTTGTTCTTTTCAGGATCCGAGCTCCCAGCGAACGATTGCTACTGGGACTGAGAGCGGCGACCTCTACTTCCTCGACAACGTTTCCGCTTTGTCCGCCTTCTCTTCTTCTTGTACGGATCTTCTCCAATGACATCTCCGTCTCGGTCATCCTCCACCACGGCTTCTACATCAGCTTCTACCCCACCTCCCACCCTCCAGTACTCCTCTCAACTGCGACGCTTGTCAACTTGGCAAGCATCACCGTTCCTCCTTCCCGCCGAAGCAAGGTCGGGGCTCCACTCGTCCTTTCGATCTAGTGCACTCCGATGTCTGGGGACCTGCTCCTACCCTCACCATTGGTCAGGGTAGTTCTTATTTTGTAACTTTCATTGATGATTTTTCTAGATGTACTTGGGTGTATCTCTTACGAGATCGCTCTGAACTTTTTGATGTATGGCTCTCATTTTATCATTTAATTAAAAATCAGTTTGGTGTTTCTATTAAAACATTTCGCTCTGACAATGCTAAAGAATACTTGAGTCATGCTTTTTCCTCTTTTTATGTACAACATGGAATTATTCATCAGACGAGCTGTGTTTATACATCCCAACAGAATGGGGTGGCGGAACGCAAAAACCGTCACCTCCTCGATGTCGCTCGCACATTGATGACTCAGATGCATGTCCCTCGCTCATATTGAGGCTATGCTGTTCTCCTTGCCTGCTACCTCATCAATCACATTCCCTCCTCAGTTCTCCACGGGAAAACCCCATTCTCCATACTGTATCCGGGCAAGGAGCCTTTTCCTCTCCCTCTCCGAATCTTTGGGTGCACTGCATTTGTGCATGCCCCGTCTGCAACCCGTGATAAGCTCTTCCCTCGCTCCACCAAGTGTGTCTTTCTGGGGTACTCCACCTCTCAGAAAGGCTACTGTTGCTTTGACCCTGTTCTTCGTAAGCAGTTCATCTCCGCTGACGTTACCTTCTTCGAGAATGCCTCTTACTTCTCGGATGGCTCCTCTTCTCTTCCCCCAGTCTCTGATTCTCTTGTTATTCCCTTCGTTCCCTCGTCTCCTCCTGCGATATCCACCCCTACTCCATCTTCGTCCACTCCTCTCTCTCCGCCTCCATCTCCCTCATCTCCGCTGCCGTCGCTCTCTCCTCCCGGGCCAGCTCTCTCTGCCACAGATGCTCTGGATGCCGAGGAACTCGACGACCTGGATCTTCCTGTAGCTCTTCGCAAAGGGGTGCAGACGTGTACCCTACACCTCCTTGCTGCTGTTGTTTCATATGATCGTCTTACTTCTTCTCGCAGGGCCTTTGCGCTGGCTATCTCTGCCACTGCCACACCTCGTTCCTACCAGGAGGCCCTTGCTATTCCTCACTGAAAGATGGCCATGGATGAGGAAATGGTGACCCTGACGGAGCGAGGTACCTGGACTCTTGTTCCTCCTCCCTTCGGTACTGAGGTTGTTGGTTGTCGCTGGGTCTTTGTGGTCAAATTTAGCCCGGATGGCGCTGTGGACCGTTATAAGGCTCGTCTTGTTGCAAAGGGCTTTACTCAGACCTATGAGGTTGATTACTCTGACACTTTCTTTCCCGTGGCTCGCCTCAGCACTATACGGGTCCTCTCTGTGGCGGTCAATAAAGATTGACCGATTTCCCAGCTGGATGTTAAGAATGCCTTCCTTTATGGTGATCTTCAGAAGGTCGTCTACATGGAGCAACCTCCTGGGTATGTTGCTCAGGGGGAGACACGAGTATGCCGGCTGAGGAAGGCAATCTATGGTCTCAAGCAGAGCTCTCGAGTCTGGTTTGACAAGTTCAGCAACATTGTGACGGCCGTTGGTTTTGCGCGCAGTTCTGCCGATCACTCTTTATTTATTCGCAAAACCTCGTCGGGGCTGGTGGTTCTTGCTGTGTATGTTGATGATATTCTTCTCACTGGCGATGACCAGGAAGGGGTAGCCTTGACAAAGCGACATCTTCGTCAACATCTGGTCACAAAAGATATGGGCTCTCCGAAGTACTTTTTGGGAATCTAAATCTCTCGAAAGCCCAACTCCTTAGTTCTCTCCCAGCGTAAGTATGCCCTTGACCTTCTAAAAGAAGCAGGTTTGACTGGAGCCAAACCTGCCCGATACCCTATGACTATTGGAGAAGACAAAACCTGGGCAGATGATTCGCCTCTTCTTTCAGATACTACGCGGTACATGCGTCTAGTTGGCAAGCTCATATATCTCACAGTGACCAGACCCGACATTTCCTATGCTGTGGGCAAGGTGAGTCAATTCATGCAAGCACCCAGGGAGTGCCATCTTCAGTCCGCCTTGCGGATCTTGGAGTATGTTAAAGCAGCCCCTGAGAAAGGATTACTCTTTCATAAGAATGGTCATCTGAGGGTTGAAGCATACTCAGATGCGAGTTACGCTGATGACAAAGGGGATCACAAGTCTACCTCCGGTTTCTGCACCTTTGTTGGGGGAAATCTGGTAAGTTGGAAGAGCAAGAAGCAGTCTGTTGTTTCCAGGTCCAGTGCTGAAGCAGAGTATCGAAGTATAACATCGACCACTTGTGAGTTAAAATGGCTACGGGCTCTCATGCTGGATTTAGGAGAGGTCTACAACCATCCTCTACCTATGTTCTGTGACAACAAGGCTGTCATATACATCTCCAAAAATCCAGTCTTCCATGAAAGAACCAAGCACATTGAGGTCGACTGTCATTTCATTCGTGAAGAGATTTTGAAGGACCAAATTTGCACTCCCTTCGTCACTTCTGATAAAGAGCTGGATGACATCTTCACCAAGGCAGTATCCGCCTCGTTTTTCCATATTTGTGACAAGCTGGGCATGATCGATATATATGCTCCAGCTTGAGGGGGAGTGTTGAAGTTGGTGACCGGGCGGTCTGGCGGTCTGGCTTGGCGGATTGATGACCGCGCGGTCTGGCGGTTTCCCTTCAGCGGTCTGGTTGCTGTGTGTCGCTGTCTGTGGTCCAAGCGGTCTAGCGGTTTGTCACTGACAACTTGGAGACCGGGCGGTCTAGCGGTCTCACATGGCGATCTCTCTCTCTCTCTCTCTGACAGTTGCCGAGCGGTTAGCCCTTCTGTCTAACCGCGCGGCTTGTGCGGTTTGTGTCTGTACAGTCCGCTTGTGTCATGTAATTTTTTAGTCCCACATCTCTTGTTTGTATTCTCTCTTCTCTCCTCCATTCTATATAAGGGAGGCCATACCTTTGTAATAGATACCTTTTTCGGATAATAAAGTTTCAGTTTAAACCGCTTTCGGCTTGTTTTAGTTCGTTTCTCACATAGCATTATATGAAATGTCAATGATATATAATATAGTCTTATTAATTATTTTCGTTACAATTCAAGATATGTACAAATAGTTTGTTAGTTGTTTTATTCTTATATTAATTAATACTTATATTAAAAATAATTAAAAATATTTAAAAACGTTTCCCATATCCTAATTTTTTTAAAAATCACGTTTCCCGTATCCGTTTCGTATCGTATCCCGTATCCCGTTTCCGTCTCCATGCTACATAGCTTTTGATAAATCAATGACATATAGGAAAATTTGGAAAAGGAAATCCTGTAGGAAAAAATGATAAATTTTCACATTTCCCTGTACAAACCAAATTTGCTCCATTTCCTACCCAAACATTAAATGCCTTAGACTCCGTTTGGGGGACTTATTTTCACCGGTCAAGCGGTTACGACCGCATGTACCGGACCTTAATTAAGGTCCGGTACATGCGGTCGTAACCGCTTGACCGGTGAAAATAAGTCCCCCAAACGGAGCCTTAATAACATCAATGTGTAAGTCCAAGAGTTTTGTGGTTTTTGAAGACAAGAAGTTGTGAGCGCTACAGTTATCTATTAAAATGTGAACTTTTTTTAAATTCAGCAACCCATTGATACAAAAAGAGTTTGTACCGGTAGCTCCTACGAAAGCATTATAGCTAATTTCAGTAATTTCTTCAGTGTTAAGTGTATTGGGTGCTGTAGGTGGGCCACTATCTTCGTCATCCTCTAGAACTATTAAGGTTGGCTTCCCCTTACAGACATGTTCTGGGGTGCACGATTCATTACAGGTATAGCATAAACCTTTTTCTCGACAGAATTTTAACTCAGATGGAGATAGACGTGGATATGGAGTTCTTGATTGGTTAGAAAAATTTTGTTTGGTTGTATTGTTAGATGTTTTAAAATTATTTATCTTTGTTGTTTTGTTATCATAATGTGGTTCTTCAAGAAGTTTTGCCAAAGAGAATACCTCATAGAGTGAATGAGGTCTATCAGCCATCACCGTTCGACAAATGTTTTGTTGGAGGCCAGATATATATAAGTGCATTAAAACTTCACCTGGCAATCCATTTGTGTGAGATGCAATAAGTTCAAAATTATCATGATAAGCCGAGACAGATCCAGTTTGGGTTAGGCGCTTCAATTTTCCAATAGGTTTATCGAAAGCGGAAGACCCAAAATGATGGAATATGACATGTTTAGAGTTTATCCAATGTAGTCCAGGGTTATCTCTGGATAGACTGGAAAACCAAATAGAAGCAGGGATTTCAAGATATAAACATGCAATATTAACAAAATAGTAAGGCATTAAAATGTGAATTTGAAAAAACTTTTCCACCTTTTATTATCGATTCAGTTGGGTCACCCGAGCTAAATTTTGTAAATTTAATAGCATTGTATGGTAGCTGATAACGTGGAACATTAATCGGATAATATCGACGAAAGGGTTCTTGGGCTGGAATATCTGGACAAGTATTTGGAAAGAATGTTACCAGAGGGGGAGCAAATTCGAGTGTGATTGACGAGGTGCCTTGTTGGTTCTGTGGCTGGGCTTGTAATTGCGGGAGGTTGGATGTGTTAGCTCCTTGTGTTGAAAACATGCCATCGGAAGATGGCAGAGTTGAAGTTGAAAGGAATAATATAATTTGTTAATTAGCCAAAGGAGACTTTTCTCATACATATACTAGGGTAAGGGAACAAAAAGGACAACATTACCCCAAACCAGGGTAAACACATTCTTGAGGACTTGTAAATAATAATACGTTACAACTCCCCCCTCAAGTTGGACGAAAAATATCGGTCATCCCAAGCTTTTGAATGTCATCCACAAACACATCACTTCCCAAGATTTTGGTAAACACATCAACCAGTTGCTCGTTAGAATGAACAAAAGAGGTGACCACAGTCTTTTTATCTAAGTGATCTTTTATAAAGTGCCGATCAACCTCAACATGTCTTGTCCTGTCATGTTGGACTGGGTTATGAGCATTACTAATAATTGCCTTATTGTCACAAAACAAGGAAAATGGACCGGTCTCGGAAAAACACAGATCTTGTAACACAGTACGCATCCTTCTGCCCTCACAAAGGAACATTACCTTGTTGTGGTTTTCTGTCATTGCGACATCTAGCCCAATCAGGATCAACAAGAACTTCAATCTTCAAATTGTTGTTTTTGGAGAACAAGACACCACAGCCTGGTGCTTTCTTCAAATATTGTAGCGCACGATATGCAACCTCTTGATGTATGATCCTAAGTGCGTGCATATATCTACTCAGAATACCAACCACATAAGTAATGTCAGGACTTTTGTAAGACAAATATATGAGTTTTCCAACCAATCTCTGGTACTGTGATACATCTATGTGTTCGCCATCACCATCTTCCCCAATTCTGTAATTTTCCTCCATCGGTGTGCTCACAGGAACACATCCAAGCATGCCAGTCTCCTTTATGAGATCCAATACATACTTACGTTGGGATATGAAAATGCCCTGATCAGATCTAGCCACCTCGATACCCAGAAAGTATCGTAGTCTTACCAAGTCTTTCACCTCAAATTCAACAGATAATATGGTCTTTAGATTAACAATCTCTTCTGTGTCATTTTCGGTGATCACATTGTCATCCACATAGATAATGAGAATCATAATCCTTTGTTCGCATCTCCGGATAAACATAGTATGATCAGACCGTGCATGCTTGCACCAAAATTTGAGCATAGCTGTGAGAATCTACCAGACCAGACCCTAGGAGTCTGTTTTAGGCCATAAAATGATTTCCTAAGGCGACAGACAAGTCCTTCAGCTCCTTCACAAAATTAGGGGGAATTTCATGTATACCTCCTCATAAAGCTCACCGTGGAGGAACACATTCTTAACATCTATTTGATTGGCCTTTGGATATTGGATTCCTTATCTTTGATCTTTGTCGACGACTTTCGGGCTTCTTGCTTCTTTTGACTTTCTTTCCTGTGTTATACTGTTAGTACTTGTGTAACATAAAATGTTTATACTAATTTGATAGTTTTATAATTTCATTAAATATTAAATTGTTAAAATATTAATAGATATAAATTAAAAAAAATTGATTATCTATATGTACAGTAATGTATATAAATATTTAAATTTTGAAACCCAATATATGGAATATCCTCATTATTTTAAAACAAACAGGAAAAACTCAAAACGATGCAATTTCGACATCTAACATCTGCAACCTTACTTGACGAGGCATACCTATGAATCTTCACATGTCTTCAATGTCTAGATGCTTTCCACGTCTCACCATCTGGACCTCATGGAGTACGGTTCGTACAAAGGGTATATTCTTTTCAAGAAGAGTTTGATGCTTCTCGGATGGCCTTCTCTCGTTGCAGCTGCCAATCCTGTTGAAATGCAATATTTCAAACTTCTTGTTGAAGGTTCCTTGGCTCTTGTGGCGTTACTGCCGATAAGACAGAGAAAAGCACCAGACGGTTTGATCTAGCCTTCTCTCCTTCACAACTGTTGATAAGACCTGCCTCTATCCGATGTCACCTTTCAGGAGGCTCAACCATTCTACGATTCATCCTCTGCCACCGCTCCTCCCTGCCCTTCCATTCCTCATCCGACTGTTCCCATCACGTCTTCTCTACCACCTCTTCTTCCCACTCCTCGTCTGGCACCTGTTCCACCTCTACCACCCAAACCACCTCTTCTTCGTTTTTAGGTACGTCGTACCCCGACCTCTGGAGCTCTACAACATCCTTCCTTTATCAGTGCTATCCCGCGGACTGACGATCCATAATCAACATCTACCGCTCACCCAATGACCAATTATGTTTCTATTCATCACCTTTCTTCACCTCTACGTAAGTTTGCTCTCTCCCTCTCCACCATTTCTATTCCTAACTCAGTGCAGGAGGCTCTTCTACATCCAGGGTGGCGTGCAACCATGGACGAGGAAATGACTGCTCTTTGGTCTAACCAGACTTGAGATCTGGTTCCTCTTCCTCCCAGACACTCGTGTGTCAGTTGCAAGTGGATGTTTACTATAAAACATACTCCTGATGGGACAGTCGACCGACTAAAGACCCGTCTTGTGGCTCAGAGATTTACTCAACAACAGAGACTTGATTATGATGAAACCTTTTTTTCCGTTGCCAAGTTGAACTCTGTTCCGATACTGATCTCCTTGGCTGTGTATCGTCACTGGCCTCTCCATCAGCTGGTTATAAAAAATGCTTTTTTGAATGACGATCTTCAAGAAACGGTCTACATGCATCAACCTCCCGGGTTTGAGATCACGGGGGAGTCTCGTGTATGTCATCTTCAGAAATCTATTTGTGGTCTCAAACAATCTCCCAGGGCTTGGTTCAAAAAATTTAGTAAGGCTGTTTGTGACGTTGGATTCAAGCGGAGCTCAACTGACTTATCTCTCTTCACTCGTCATCAATCAACTGAGACTGTCATTTTCCTGGTTTATGTGAATGATATCTTGATCACTGGTGATGACGCCACAGGGATACAGAAAATCAAGCAACACTTGAACTCCGTTTTTCAAACAAAAGATCTGAGGTCTCTCAGGTACTTTCTTGGACTTGAAGTTGCAAGACGGTCTGATGGTCTTGTTCTGTCACAACAGAAGTATTGCCTTGATCTCCTCCACTATGCTGTCTACTCTGGGTGTAAACCTGTGGAAACTCCGATGGATACCAACTAAAAGTTATGTGCTCATGGGTCTGAATCCGATTCCCTGCTTACGAATCCTGAGTATTATCGGCGTATTGTGGGAAAACTGATATACCTAACAGTTACAAGACCTGATATTTCATTTGTTGTTGGAGTGGTCAGCCGATTTATGCATGCTTCTTGGACTTCTCATCTCCAGGTTGTAGAATGCATCCTCAGATATTTCAAGATAGCTCATGGACAAGGATTGGTATATAAGCCATCGTCCTCTCTATCTCTTGTTGCATACTCAGATGCGGACTATGCGGGCTCCCTGGATGATCGACGTTCCACTACAGGTTTCTGTACCTACTTTGGGGGGAATCTTATCACTTGGCGTAGCAAGAAGCAGTCTGTGGTTGCTCGCTCTTCTGCTGAAGCTGAGTATCGTGCAATGAAAGCCGTTGTATATGAACTCATGTGGCTTGAGGGCCTACTTGGTGATTTGGGGGTCACTTTATCCTCACCAGCAAGCTTGTTTTGCGATTGTCAGACTGCAATTCACATTGCGAAGAATCCCGTGTTTCATGAGCGTAACAAGCACATTGAAGTTGATTGTCATTTTGTTCGTGAAAAGGTTCAATTAAAGAAGTTAGAGTTGGAGCTTGTTCCTGTGTCAAGGCAAGTTGCCGACATTCTCACCATGACATTGCCACTACAAATGTACCATCAGTTCTTATCCAAGCTTGGTGCCTACGTCTTGTACGTTCTAGTTTGCGGGGGAGTGTTAGAGAATACTAGGAAAAATGATGTATTAGCCCATTAATATGGCCCATGTAGGATTTAGTATTTAGTCCCACATTGTTTGTATAGCTGAGTATTCCTCTCCTCTCTCCTATATATTTGTACTCATACTTGCAATTTTGTATTTAAGAAGTATATACAAGGTTTGAACCACTTTTCTACACATGCGTTAAATAATGTTTATATTTGACGCATGAAATTATACTATAATTTTCACAGCATGGTCTTACGTATAGTTATAATGGTTTGGTAATTGATGTGGATGTACGAATGGCTGTATGATGATTTACTGTACAGATTTATGTACTTATTGACACAACACCATTAATCTCCTTGTAATACTTTTTTCCTTCTGGTTTCACACGTCAAAAGATTTGTTATAGTGAGACATCATAGTTTCTTTTTTATATTGCTGGAACTCTTAATTCTTTTGGCCTTGTAAATAGCAGACAGGTAAACAACGTCTATGCAAGTACTTATTGCCAGTTGGTGTCGGAAGGGGTCCTACTCCATGTGATAGTAATTATTCAAGGCTACCATATAATTTCTATGACATGAAGATCATTGGAATTGATAATGCCGTGGAAGGACGCATAAATATAACCACCAATTCTGGTCAGGTAATAAGATTATTTCTTAGTTACTTCCATATGTGCCATTCTATTCTCTTATTATTGCTTTCATAAGTGCATATGAACTGAAATTTTAGGTGCATAATGACCAGATTTTTTTCATGTTGTCCATCTATTTTGCCATTTTACCTCTTGCAAATCTTTAGAATATTTTGTTTTTTGTTTTAGGATAATCTAAGATGATGATTTTGTAATAAAAAAGGAAAAGAAAAAAATAAGATTGTTGATGCTTCAAATTTAAGATGTTGTAAATGACATTTCAATGGAGATTTGTGATTTTTTGAGATCTTTAGGTCTCCAAATTCTTCACCTTGCATCAACAAGTAAAACTAGATTTTCATTAGGCCACATGCAAACAAGTGGTAACAAAAGCTCCGCCAAAGAATTTTGAGTATCCTGACTTGATGTTCTTTTGGAGGTACAAAAATTTGTGTACGTAATTTAGGAAGCACGAATATCGTATCCAAAATGTTTCATCATTGACTAAGATTGAAACATCTGAATTTATAACTATCTAGGAAGCACTGATATCGTATCCACAATGTTTCAAAATCGGGATATTCTCGGAAACCTGTCCATGTGAATCTCACAAACATTTTCTTTTAATTGTAAATTAAATTTTTGTTTTTCCAGATACACTTGGATACTCTCAGACAATGTTGTAAATATTGGATGTCGGCGACATGTCACATTGAGTTTTAAATGTTGGAAGTTAGAGACATGTCAGAGATATTTTAAAATATCAGATTTCCATATCTTATAAACAAGAAAATTAATTTTATATTTATTAATTATAATATGTTTTGAAAGAAAAAAATAACATTACAAATAAACAAACAATAAGTCATGTATATCCCAAAATAAATTCGAAAAATATCAAAAGTAAAATATTATAACAACGACAAATCAATACAACACAAACTATATTTAATATTATATTAAAATTTTATTTTGTTTGTACTAAATTTTTTAGAAAATAAATAAGATTTAAAAACTAAATATCATTGATTGATTTAAGTTTTTTCATGCTTAATAAATATATGATAAAATCATTTAAATAACAACTAAAAATGTGTTGAACTTTTTCCGCATTTTTTGTAAAATGAAACAAGAAAAGTAAGTGTGAAATAATTATATAAAATTGATTATAAGTGTTAGATAATATTAGGAAAAATGATGTAAAAGCTCATTAGTGTGGCCCATCTATAAGCCCACTTGGCTCTCTTGTTTAGTCCCACATCCTTTGTATTGGATTCTCTCTTCCTTCTCTCCTATATATTTGTACTCATACTTGTATTTTATGAATTAAGAAGGATATACATTGTTTGCACCATTTCTCTACATAGTATCAGAGCTCAACGGTCTCTCCTTGTGATCAAAAGTTTTTTTAACTGCCGGCTAGGATTTGCCTTCCCTTCTCGCACAGGGCGCGGTTAGGTGTCTTCAAACCGCCGCCTCCTAAAAATTTCGTGGCTTCCACTTTCTTTCCCCTCCCTGCTCCGCCCCCTTTTATACTCCCCGCTCTCTTGTCGGGCTTGCGGTTAGAATTCTTCTAACTGCCCTCTGCTCGCGGTGTGGTCGGCTGTCAGCTCTACTATCTGCTAGCTGGCTTGCCGGGTTGGCTCTTTTATCCGCTGTGATCTGCTTGCTTGTCGCTGCGGCCTTTGTTCCTGTTTTGATCAGCTACGGTCTTCTCTGTTCGCCCCGCTGTTCTTCCCGCTGTACTTGTCTTCTAATCGCTCTCCTAGCGGATTGCTCTTCTCGTAGTGGTCTCGCCTTAACCCGTGGTGTTTCTACCCGCTGCACTCTCATCTAGTCGCTGCAGTCTACCTTAACCGCTGCAAACTTCTCTTGTCCGCTGTCGCTGCGATCTATTCTAGTCACGACGGTCTCGCCTTAACCGCTGCACTCTCATCTAGGCTCTGTTTGGTTGGGATATTGCTGATGGTAAGCTGCTGATAGAAAAAGTGCTGATTCTGGGAAATGAAGTTTTATTAAAAAACTATTTGGGTGAAATGAAGTTTGCAAAACGGAGTTTTCTAAAAGTTGTTTGGAAACCAAATGGAGTTTTGAGTGAAATTTTTTTTCCTTATTTTTTAATTACGAACAATTTAATTTTTGGAATAAACATATATTTTTTAATTAAATAATATCAACACCCAAAAAAATATTCGATACAGATATTTTATAGAACCAACACATGTCTTTCTGTCCTATGTTCTAGCTTCATACAACTGCTCTGCTTTGATATTACGTATCACGATCATCTCCTCTACACCACCTGCAGTGTCAGTGCATGTTTCCTGCCGCCCTTGTGAGGTCATCCCATGATCACGACTCCTGTGCTCGCACTCACTAAAATCAATATCCACACGTGAAGGGTGCCGACGAATGAAATTATGTAGTCATTGTGGCGAGCACAATAACTACTTGTTTGTCAAAGCGATAGCTTGACATGTCTCGCAGTATAACCCACTTCTTCTTCCAAACTCCGAATGATCGTTTAATCACACTTCTAAGTGATGAGTGTGCATGATTGAACATCTCTTGACGTTCGTTTGCTCGACGACCACCACGAGCAAAGTCAGGTAGATGGTACCGTGTATCTTGATACGGTTTCAAGTAGCCTCTTTGTAGCGGATAACCAAAATCCACCAAGTAATATTTTCCTGTAAATTATTAAAAATTATTTAACAACATTTTATTTTATATTAATTAATAAACAAACTTTTTTGCAGTTACCTGGCGGAGGATGTGAAAAGTTATAACGGGGATCACTGGTGGCAAAATTGAAAATGCGACTATCGTGCGCTGATCCCTCCCAACTCGGCATAACGAAAGTGAAGCACATGTTGAAATCACAAACAATCATGACATTTTGAGTTGGGGTGCCACGTATTCCAATGTACGGTACTTGACTTCCAACTGGTATGCACGCGTGGACATGAGTCCCATCTATTGCTCCAATGCAATCTTTAAAAAACGGCATGTAACGTCTATCTTACAGAACCTCTAGCGGAGTGCTACTGAAAGACCTATCTGATGGCTGAATCACTTCTTTCGCTAACTGTAGCAAAGCGTGAAGACCTCGAGAAAAAAACCTGCTAGCTGTCTCTGTTGAATGCTGAAATCACTCAATTGTTTTTCTCATTGATTCATTATATGATAATATGTATATATCTTCAATGCTAGGATTTCTCTAGATGCAGTCTTTCTTGTTCCCTGAAATCCACACTTCTCCTCCAGAGAATGCAGTAAATCCATAAATATTTCCTGACTCATCATGAAAGAGTCATGAAATCTCACCCGTGATCCGCGAAGTAGCTCTCCAACCCACTTGTCACATGTTTGTTTTGAAGTCATGCGTGGCACTGGAAGGTGCAACATAGAGGTATATTCAGATACCAAAGCTATTGCTGTGACATTCTGATGATGAGCAATCATGTACTGTCTTCTAGTAATGCCCTCCTCTTCTCTTGAATTTTCAGAATCATCTGTAGACATATTAGACTGCTAACTGTGGCATTAGTAATAGTTATTACTACGAAATAAACATAACAACAAGCATAACAAATTTAGAAGCAGTTTTCAAATAGTCCAACAAACATAACAAATTTAGCAGCAGTTTAAATAGTGCACAACAAGCATAACACATTTAAAATAGCTGATATAACATTACACAAAATCATCCCCCGCAGTTGAAGCGGTTACGTAGCCACTTTACGTTCATGTTATCCGGAAGATACAAGAAAATCTCTCTATGATATTTGTCCATAAAATATGTTACGGCAAAATCATAGAAGTCTTCATCAGAGAGCACTTTCGGATACGTGGCTAATTTATCTATTGCTCGACGGATACTAAACTCAGAAGAAGTCTTTCTTGTGGGTGCCTCCTGGATGCATCGACTTATGGTCTTTGAAGACTCCGCCAAATCTTCTAACACAGAGCTAATAACTTTGTTTTTCCCTTTATGTCTTTTCCTTCCGACTTCAGGTGTGGCTGTGGTCTCATGTGGCATGTCCTTCGCTGACTGCAATGTCTTCAGGATCACCATCTGACATTCCTCTCTCATCAACGGACTCTGGGATCTCATTAATGGTGTTGGGGGTGCAAGCATGACGTCCTGTAGCAACAACAGAACTGAACATCAGGTTCAGTTTCTCCTCCAACTCTGGATGGATTCCAGAGTAACGAAATTTTTTGGCCGCTGAGACAACCTAAAAATGCATTAATTTTTAATGTCAGAACTTGTTAATTTAAAAAAAAAAGTTAAACAAATGTTTGCTATTATAAATGAATACCTTCAATCTTTCATCCCACCACTCGTCTAAGGCGTCTATAGTCTTCCTTAATGCATTCCAACCCAACCCGGTCTCACCACGTTTCAACTCCGTCCATAATTTCCACTCCTTCAAATGATCCCATTTGTTTTTTAGTTGGACTTTATCATATTTTTTTCTAGTCAGTTCTTCAAATTTCTTCGTAACATTTGTCCAACCCTCTTTATTGAAATGTGTGGTCGGTCGATTCCCAAGCTCTATCTCTTTAATGCATAAGTCACAGAAATGCATGATATCGGTATTGTCCCAAAAAGCGGACACCCCACCATCTTTGGACTTGACCATCTTTAGAAAAGTAAACAAACACATCCAAATTGATGAAAAATAATACATTACAACATCCACATAAACATCGATACACACACAACATAAAACAAAACAAAAACAAACACACACAAACATAAAGACACACCAACATAACACACACAAAACATACCACACAACACACACATACACACAACACACACCAACATACAACATACAACACACCAACATAACACACACACAAACACAACACACACACAAACACAACACACAAACACACAACAACACACAAACAAAACATAACACACACACACACAAAGACAACACACACCAACATACAACACACCAACATAACACACACTCAAACAACACACACAGCCCAACACAAAACCCAACACACACAACCCACACACCCACACACTCAACACAACACACCAACACAACACACCAACACACCCACACACAGTACAAAAATATCATAAAAGCGAAAACACACACATAAACAATAGTTGCAATTAGGTGTAAACCAATAAAAGGATACCTGAAAACTGAAGAAGAAGATCCGGTGTGCCCGCAGATGGCGAAACCAACAATGTACCTGGAAAAACAAGGAGTAACAAATCAACAACGTGATTTGGGTAAAATGCAAGCCGACGATGAGGGAAGAGGAAGAAAAAGCTTCGGGAGGTGGAAGGAACTAGGGTTTCAGGAAAAAAAATTAACTTGCCTGGAAGAACATCCGGCAAGCGATGAGGGAGGAAGAACAAGAAGGTTGGGGAGATTGAAGAAGGATGAGGAGATGGAAGAAGATGGGGAGATCGAAGAAGATCGAGAGATCGAAGAAGAGTAGGATCGGGACATACCGATTTGTTCGCTGCTTGTGAAGATGGGGACGATGGATGCCGATTTGTTCGCTGCTTGTGAAGACGGCGACGGGGACGATGGATGCCGATTTGTTCGCTGCTTGCGAAGACGGCGAGCGGGAGAGAAATCGGGCCTAGGTTGCGGCTGAACGCGAAATAAAGCAGCGGATGGAGGGTTAGGTATAATTAGCGGAATTTTAAAAACGCAGGATATGAAAACAGCAGCGCCAAACGCCGCTTATGCTCATAATTGCGGCGCGTTTCAACCGCACCGTATGCAAAAAGCCCAACCAAACGCTACCCTAGTCTCTACGGTCTTCTCTTGCCCGACTGTGCCTCTTGGCGCTGCGATCTAATCTAGTTGCGGCGGTCTCTCCTTAACCACTGCAATCTTCTCTTGTTGTTGCGGTCTCCTATTTCTCTGCGGTATCTTCTAACCGCTGAGACCTTGTCTAGCCGCGTGCTCTCCTAGCCGCAGCTCTTCTCTTCAGTTCTCAACCTTTTAACCGCCTGTTCTATCCGCCCAGTCCGCTTCCCATGGAGCCTGCTGATGCTTCCACCCTACCAGCTCGTGCTGCTCCTCCCACGCTTGAACTCCGTGATGAACTCCGGATTATCACCATCTCCCTTAGTGGGAAGCAGAACTTTGTTGAATGGGTGCACTCTGTTCGCAGGGTGTTGCAGACGAAAGGCCTTCATCATCATCTGACACGTGCTACTCCTACTGCTCCCACCAATGAGTTGATTCGTGATGATGGTCGGGTCCAGTCATGACTTCTAAACTCAATGGACACCGAACTATACAAGATGGCTATGTATCATGAAACGACAAAGACAATGCGGGAGGAGCTCCACTCCCTCTATTCTGGGCAGAACAGTCTTTAACACTTATTCGACATCATCTCGGACCTTCAAACTTTTGATCTCGGGGCACCAAATGATATGATCTCCTTTGTTGCCAAGGCCAAAACCTTTGTTGAGGCTTGGATACAACATCAGCCTTCTACCATAGATTTGGTTACCCAACAGGCCCAGAAGGAAGCAATTGAGATTGCTATGATGATGACCTGGTTCCTTCTCATTTGCACAACGTTCGGGCTCAGATTCTCTCTTCCTCTATAACTCCCTCTCCGTCAGATGTTTGCTCTATGATTCTGAAGGTTACCCCACCACCGGATTCTCTAGTGCCTCTCTCTCTCCAACTCTTCTACAGTAACCTACACTAGTTCCAACGACTCGTGGTTCCTCGGCCCGTGGGGGTCGCAACACGTCTCGGGGACGTAGACGTACTGGAAGTTCTTTAAATGCACGTACTGCGGACGGGATGGTAACCTTGAGGTTACTTGCTATCGCAAACATGATCTGCCTCCACATCTTGCTGCCTTTGCTAAAGCTGAGCCTCACAAACATGGTCTGCCTCTACATCCTCACGAACATGGTCTGCCTCTACATCTTGCTGCCTCTGCTAAAGCTGAGCCTCCTACTTCTCCCGCAACGGACTCTGCCTCTTCCACTCGTGAAGACATCAATGCTCTACGCACCAAGCTCCAACATCTCCAAGGGGTGATTACTCGCTCATCTTGATCAGTTGCGTCAATTTCCAATGAAGGTATATCCTGTATCTCACAGGGCTCTCACTGGATTGTGAATTCAGGAGCCACACACCATATTACTTCGCAACGACCTCCTCAATACTTGCTGACTGCACATCCCAAGTTCATCACCGTGGCCAATGGTGATACCACCCCGGTGTCCGGTGCTGCTGATATCTCTCACTCCCACTCTCTCTCTCTTCAGCCCTTCATGTTCCGGGATCACCATTTAATTTGCTCTCTATCAGCCGCCTTACTCATGATCATAATTGTTGTGTTACATTCTCACCCTCTACCTTTGTTGTGTAGGATCGAAAAACGCAGAATATCATTGGTAAGAGTCGGTTGTCTAACGGGCTCTACCTCCTGGATATTCCACCTTTTTCTCTCTCCGTCGTCTCCTCTGTCGATTTATATCGTCGTCTTGGGCATGCCCACTCCAGATTCTTAAGAAAGCTCTTCTGGATGTCTCCTTGCATGAGTTTACTTGTGAATCTTGTATCTTTGACAAACAATATCGTACTTCTTTTCATCCTACTAGTACTCGGAGTGATACTCTCCTATCTTTAGTTCATTCTGATATTTGAGGACCATAAAAAACCCTAGTTTGTTTGGTTATCTTTACTTTGTCATTTTTATTGATGATTACTCTCGGTTGACCTGGTTGTACTTACTTCGCAATCGTGCTGAACTGACCTCTACATTTCGAGCATTTATTACGGAAACTCGTACTCAGTTCTCCTCACCCTTAAAAATAATTCATATTGATAATGCTCGCGAATACACTAGCCAGACTTTCTCTAACTTATGCACTAAGTTTGACATTCTACATCAAACATCGTGTGTGTATACGCCTCGACAGAATGGGGGTGGCGGAGCGGAAGAATCGTCATTTTCTTGTTGTTGCTCGGTCACCCATGATTCAAATGCTGGTACCCACCCTATACTGGGACTTCGCTGTGTCCGCAGCATGTCACCTCATCAATCGCATGCCTTCCTCCATGCTTGATTTCGCCTCTCCATTCAGTCTTTCGTTTCCTTCCAAATCCCAGTTTACCCTCACGCCTCGTGTGTTTGGATGTACTTGTTACGTCGACAATCTGGGTCCATCCATATATAAGTTTGCCCCTCGTGCCAGCAAGTGTATGTTTGTGGGCTGCTCTCGGACTCAAAAGGCTATGTGTATTATTCTCCCACCATTGACAAAGTGGTAGTCTCTGCCGATATCACCTTTCTTGAAGACCAACCATTTTATGCTTCACGTTTAGCTCGTCTTCTCTCTCCTCCCATACCTCGTCTTACCGTTCCCCTCACGACTTCTCTACCGCCCCTCCTTCCCAGTCCACTCCCGGCACAAGTTCCATCTAAACCACCTCTTTGTGTATACACTCGTCGTATTCCGCCCTCTAGAGCCCTACAATAGCTGTCTTATACCAGTGCTCTCTCGCGGCCTGACGATCCAGCATCACCATCTACCGCTCATCCCCTGGCAAATCATGTCTCTCTGCATCGCCTATCTCCACCTCTCCTTAAGTTTGCGCTCTCTCTATCTTCGATCTCTCTACCTAACTCAGTGCAGGAGGCTCTTATTCACCCAGGGTGGCGTGCAGCTATGAAAGAGGAAATGACAGCCCTTTGGGCCAACCAGACCTGGGATCTCGTCCCTCTTCCACCAGGACAATCTCGTGTCAGCTGTAAGTGGGTCTTTGCAGTCAAACATTCTCCGGACGGGACAATTAACCGCCTCAAAGCTCGTCTTGTGGCCCGGGGTTCACCCAACAACAAAGTCTTGATTATGATGAAACTTTCTCCCCCGTCGCCAAGTTAAACTCGGTTTGGGTCCTGATCTCCTTAGCTGTCCATCGCAACCGGCCCCTCCATCAGTTGAATATAAAAAAATGCATTTCTGAATGACGACCTTCTCGAGACGGTCTACATGCACCAACCTCCCGGGTTTGAGACCACGGGGGAGTCTCGTGTGTTTCATCTTCAAAAATCTATTTTTGGTCTCAAACAGTCTCCCAGAGATTGGTTTGACAAATTTAGTGAGGCCGTTCACAAAGTTGGATTCAAGAGGAGCCCGACTGACTTCTCTCTTTTCACTCGTCATCAATCCACCAGAATTATCATTCTTCTAGTTTATGTGGATGATATTTTGATTACTAGAGATGATTCCACAAGGATACAACAAGTCAAGCAACACTTACACTCTGTTTTCCAAACAAAAGATCTGGGGACTCTCCGGTACTTCCTTGGACTTTAGGTTGCTAGACGACCTGATGGTCTTGTTCTTTCACAACGAAAGTACTGCTTTTACCTCCTTCGAGATGCAGGCTACTCAGGGTGCAAACCCATGGAAATCCCGATGGATGTCAATCATAAGTTATGTGCTCATGAGTCTGACTCAGATTCTCTGCTTACAAATCCTGAGTACTATCAGGGTCTTATAAGAAAACTGATATATCAGACGGCTACAAGACCTGATATCTCATTTGCTGTTGGAGTGGTCAGCCGGTTTATGCATGCTCCTCGGATCTCTCATCTTCAGGCAGTAGAGCGCATCCTCAAATATTTGAAGACAACTCCTAGACAAGGGATTGTATATAAGCCATCCTCCTCTCTATCTCTTATTGCATATTCAGATGTGGACTATGTGATCTCCCTTGATGATCGGCGTTCCACTACGGGTTTTTGTACTTAATTTGGAGGGAACCTTATCACCTGGCGTAGTAGGAAGCAATCTGTGGTTGCTCGTTCTTCTGTTGAAGCCGAGTATCGTGCAATGATGACTGTTGCATCTGAACTTAAATGAATTGAGATGATTTGGGAGTCACTATATCTTCACCAACAACTCTGTTTTGCGACAGTCAGACTGCGATCCATATTGCAAAGAATCCTGTGTTCCATGAACGGACCAAACACATCAAAGTTGAATGTCACTTTGTTCGGGAAAAGGTTCAATTGAAGAAGTTGGAGCTAGAGCATGTTTTGGCTTCTGGGCAAGTTACTGATGTTCTCACCAAGGCATTACCATGGCAAATGTACCATCAGTTCTTGTCCAAGCTTGGTTCCTACGGCTTGTATGCTCTGGCTTGCGGGAGAGTGTTAGATAATATTAGGAAAAATGATGTAAAAGCCCATTAGTGTGACCCATCTATAAGCCCACTTGGCTCTCTTGTTTAGTCTCGCATCCTTTGTATAAGATTCTTTCTCTTCCCTCTCTCCAATATATTTGTACTCATACTTGTATTTTATGAATTAAGAAGGATATACAAGATTTGCACCATTTCTCTACAATAAGAATATCACATTAAAAGAACAAAACAATGTCTAAGTGATTTAAACATATTATATATATGATTTATAGATATACTGTTAAACTGCAAACATAAAAAAAAATAAAATAACCGACGATATGATCAAAAGTCGTGTTAACCGATATATCCGAAAAAAATTAGATATGTCGTCCCGAATTTTACAAAAGGATCGATTTTTATAGAAAAAATGTTGCTTTACCCTCAAAAGTAGCAAGTCGACAGACATGTCGGAAATGTCAGAGGACATTTAAAACATTGTTCTCAATCATATCCAAACATTGTTCCAAAATGCTTGAAAATAATGTATATTGTGATGATGATATGAATAAAGAAATGTGAAGTGTTGGATGATAAGTGGTTATAGTCAAGTGATTACAATTTATACTCTTCCATTCACGATTTCTATATATGATATGGTATGATTTTGTGACATTCATATTGTCTTCATTTATTATATGTTATGTGAGATATGATAATTAAAAAAATAAAGATGATGTGAATGTCATAGATGTTTTCATATCAATGTATATTTATGTGAAAAATGAGCGAGAAAACGGCCAAGAGGTAAATAAACCGCAAATTTTATTGTTACAAAAAATAATCATTACATAGGTATGCCCCATTATTTATAGAAATTGGTGGAGATAAGAGAATATAACAATCGATATGGGACTAAATACAAGTTGGACGGCTTATACGGTTTGACATGGTCAAACCACACACTATACAATGAATATCTGAACACCCAGCGACAACTAAGGAAAACCGCTACACTGCCAGGGAAGACCACTGGTACATGCTGCCAAATCGCGACTGCGGGTTGCCACCAGACTGCAGTTGCGGCTAACTATCTGCTGCTGCAGCTTCATCCAGACCGCTGCGGCTAACCTTCATTCCACTGCTGTGGCTACACCCAGACCGCTGCAGCTAACCGCCAGACTGCTGCTGCGGCTTACACCCAGGCCGCTGCTGCGACTATCCCTCAGACCGCCACTGCTGCTGTCCTCCTGACCGCTGAGCCAAACCGCTAGGCCGCTGAGAGGCAGACCTCTACGGTTAGAAATAAGACTGCCCGGTCTCCTCAAGCTCCACCAGGCCGCTGAGCCAAACCGCTAGGCTGTTGAGAGAGGCAGACCGTTGCGGTTAGACATAAGTCCGCCCGGTCTCCTCATGCTCCAACACTCCCCCTCAAGCTGAAGCATATATATCTACAATTCCCAGCTTGTTATAAACTCCTCAGAAGGAGTAACTGGCTTGGTGAAGAAATAAGCTAGTTCTCTCTCTGAGGTAACATACGGAGTGCAGATCTGATTCTTCAAAATCTCCTTTCTAATGAAATGACAATCAACCTCGATATGCTTTGTCCTCTTATGAAAGACGGGATTCCTTGAAATATATATGGCTGCCTTGTTGTCACAGAACATTGCCAGAGGATGATCATAAAGCTATCCAAAATCAAGCATAAGTGTCCGTAACCACTTCAACTCGCAAGTAGTTAGAGCCATGCTCCTATACTCGGCTTCTGCGCTTGACCTGGAAACAACAACTTGTTTCTTGCTCTTCCAGCTAACCAAATTCCCGCCAACAAAAGTACAGAACCCAGATGTGGACTTCCTATCTTCCTTATCATCTGCATAGCTAGCATCAGAATATGCCTCGACATTCAAATGTCCCCTTTTCTGAAACAGATGTCCCTTCCCTGGAGCACCTTTCACATACTCTAGAATCTTCTTTGCCGACTGTAGATGACACTCCTTATGAGCTTTTGCATAAATTGGCTCACTCTTCCCACTGCATAACAAATATCCGGTCTTGTGACTGTCAGATAAATGAGTTTTCCCACAAGCCGTCTGTACCTGGTGACATCCTCAAGATGAGGTGAGTCCTCACTCAAACTCTTGTCATCTCTAACCGACATCGGAGAACGAGCAGGTTTAGCCCCAAGGAGGCCTGTCTCTTTTAAGAGGTCCAAGACATACTTTCGCTGTAAAAGAACAATAGACCCTGATTTCCTAGATATTTTAATGCCCAAGAAATATTTCGGAGATTCCATATCTTTAGTAACAAAATGCTGAAGAAGATGCTTCTTTGTCATATCAACACCTTCTCTGTCATCCCCTGTGAGAAGAATATCATCCACATAAACAACAAAGACAACAAGACCAACCGATATCTTGCGAATGAATAATGAGTGATCCGCAACACTTCGAGCAAACCCAACCAAAGAGATGACCTCATTGAACTTGTCAAACCAGGCCCTGGGACTTTGCTTAAGACCGTAAATTGCATTTCACAGTTTACAGACCCGAGACTTCCCCTGAGTAACATACTCAGGAGGTTGCTCCATTTAGACAGTTTCCTGTAAATCACCATAAAGAAAGACATTATTCACATCCAACTTAGACATCTCACAGTCTCTGTTGACGGCCATTGAAAATAGCACACAGATTGTAATAATCCTTGCCACAGGAGAGAATATCAAAGAAATCCACACCATAAGTCTGCGTAAAATCTTTGGCAACAAGCCGTGCCTTGTAACGATCAATAGAGACATCAGAGAGAAACTTAATGACAATGACCCAGTGACAACCAACCATATCAGCACCTGGAGGAGTAGGAACAAGAGTCCAAGTACCCTGTTCAATAAGAGTATGCATCTCTTCATCCATAACAACCTTCCAATGAGGGATAACAAGAGCATCCTGATACGAGGCGAGAACAACATTTGCCGAGAGGGCAAGAACAAAGCTTCTAGACGAAGGAGAGAGCTGAGCATAAGAGACCATAGCCTGAAGAGGATGCTGAGTGCAGGAGCGAACACCTTTCCGAAGAGCAATTGGAAGATCCAGATTTGACCTGTCTACTGTATCAGCCCCATCCAAAGAAGAGACTACTGACCTGAGAGCTGGTTGCAGCGGCTCAGGAGAAGAATCAGGGATAGTAGAGGAGTCAGAAAGAGAGGAATCAAAAACAGGAGGAGAAGAAAGCAGGGCAGGCCCCGAAAGAGATGTCGATACATTGGTAGAAGAAGAAAAACTATCAAAAGAAGGAAGAAGAGAGGGAGAAGAAAAGAATGGAGCATTCTCAAAGAAAGTAACATCCGCCGACAGATACTGTCTCCGAAGAATAGGATCATAACAACGATACCCTTTCTGTGTCGGACAATAACCCAAAAAGATGCATTTGACAGAACGAGGAAAGAGTTTGTCACGTCCAGAAGCAGGAGAGTGGACAAACGCTGTGCATCCAAAGACACGAGGATGTAACGTAAATGGTGTCCCATTAGGATAGAGAATAGAAAAAGGAGTCTTTCCATCGAGAACCGAAGACAGAACTCGATTAATGAGAAAACAGGAAAGAAGAACCGCATGTCCCCAATAAGACCGGGGAACATGCATATGAGTCAGAAGACTACGAGCCACATCCAAAATATGACGATTCATACGTTCAGCAACACCATTCTGTTGAAAAGTGTAAGGGAAAGTAGTCTGATGGACAATGCCATGATCTAAACAAAACGAAGTAAACTGATGAATATGGTATTCCTTAACATTATAAGTACGAAGAGTTTTAATAGGAGTATCAAATTGTGTACGAATTTTATTATAAAAAGCATAAAAAATCGAGAAAATCTCGGAGCGTTATCGTAACAAATATAACCACGTACACCGGAAAAAATCATCTATGAATGTAACAAAATACAAACTACTCCTACCAACAGTTTGAAGGAGAGCAGGACCCCAAACATCCGAATGAACCAAATCAAAGGGACGAGAAGAACTGCGGCCATGCTTAGCAGGAAAAGTAGATCGGTGATGCTTGCCAAACTGACAAGCTTCACAATCCAGAGTAGAATCGCCGCGAGGTAAATCTGACAGAAGCTGATAAAGAATCCGAGGAGGAGGATGCCCAAAGATAAGATGCCACTGAAGTAGAGAAGAAGAGACAAAAAACGCAGAAGCAGTATCAAGATAGAACAAGCCGCTGCTCTTAGTCCCAGTAGCAATCACCTCCTTGAAATGAGGAATCTGAAAAACACAAGTAGAAGAAGTAAAAATAGATTAACAATGCAACTGTTTGTAAAGAGCAGTAACAGAAAGAAGGTTGCAAGAAAAATTCGGGACATAAAGGGTGTCCTGCAACTGAAGAGAGTGAGTAATATGCACAGTGTCAGACCCACACACCGGAGATGGAGAACCATCCGCAATAAGAACCAGAGGTAACCCGTTGCTCTTGTCAAGAGAAGAGAAAAGACGAGAATTGCCGGTCATATGATTCGTAGCACCAGAATCAATAAGCCACCTACCCGTTGTAGCCAACTGAGCAGCTCCAGAAGTAGCAAGAGAAGAAGTGGACAGCTTGGAGGAATCAACAGATGTTGGACGAAGATGAGGATATTTGGAGTTCAGCCTCCTGTTTAATCACGTTGTCCATCACCTTCCCGAGCTCTAAGATGTCAAGGTATTGTTGGTGGTGATGCAGATAAGGCTGAATAATCTTGGATGTGAGCACAAAACTCGACACATTCTACTCATGTGAATGAGACCTCACAGTTGACTGCAGTGATGTCAGAGATGGACATCATTAATTTGCACCTTTGGGTCTATGGCCTCACAACTGTGAAATCTCCAAACATTGCGAGAATCAGTAAGTCAAAATGTCTTTCTATTAATCTCGTCAACATTATTTTTACTTGTGTTTGCGCCATCCCGCGTCATATTATTATGAACAAAATGTGTAGAACCTCACAAGAAGTTCGCCAGTAAAGCTCAGTAAACCACAAATTTGTCTTCCACAAACTTCTTCCCGACCTCCAATTCCTTGACCTTTTTCTTGAACAAAAGTAACGATCGGCTGGCCACACAAAGCACTGCAATCTTTCACAAATGTCATGTGCGACCCTTGGTATACTAATATATGAAAGGGAACATTCTCCCAGGGCTACAAGATCATCCTTACCGTTCAAAGCGATGCATACGTTGAACACATCATTGTTCGACTCTCTATCCTCAATCCTTGTAGGGAGGTGTGTGGTTAACTAAATTGTAAACACGATAGTCATCAATGCTCATAACACTAGAGGACCATCGGTGATGTCCTCTACCTTGCTCCCCATTCCGTACAATGGATGAGAGCAAGGGTCTTCCTCACCAACCGGGATTGAGCGAGAAGTCTGCAAGGTCTTTGGGATGCGAGCCCGTCTGTGCTTGCAAGCAAGCTCCTTGCGAGGTCACTTGCTCATTTTCTTTAAAAGTGGGGTCGCCTTTGTACTAACTTTCACATGTTTAGGGACTCCTTTACTTTCCCTTTATATTTTGGTGTCATTGTGCCGATGTTCAAATGGTGGCAAGGGACAACACAATTTCTTTTGCAAGGCTGCAACATCAAAAGGATCAAACATAACTTTCCTTCGCTAGGAATCATTGAGGCGACCTCAACGACGTGTTGATGATAATGGAGTGCGTCAAAGTGTTATTTGGAAAAGTAGTTCAAGATCAACCTCGCAAAATCTATGGTTGTCTTTAGCAAAAGCGACGCCAAACTGGAAGGCGAACCGGTTCACCCGCCAGTTGGGGTTTGCGTGGGTTTCATAGTTTCAATATCTGGGTGTCACCCCGGCGATGCAGAAATTGCGTTCCACTGATTTTGCAGACCTCCTCCTACGGGTTAATTCAACGATCCAATGCTGGAGCAACCACCACCTGTCGATTGCGGGCCGAGCTACTCTTATCTCCTCCTCGCTGCTGCCATTGGCGATGTTCTCTATGACCCACGCTGATATTCCAGCCACATCCCTGTGGGCTTTGGAGGCTCATGCTAGATTTTTTCTTTGGCAAAAAGATTTTACTTATCGTGGGATTCACTTTGTTGATTGGAATTCGGTGTGTACCCTGAAGGATCACGGCGGCGTGGGCTTCCACTCTACCTTGACTTGGAGGGCCCCCCTTCGCGCTAGATTGGCTTGGGATGTGATGCGGCCAGGTCAGTCCCTGTTCCAACAGGTTTTCCACAGCCGCTACCCGCAAGCCTTTGAACCGGGGCCGATCGGTGCGGAGACTCTTTTGTGCTCCGGCTATTGATGGATGGGACGGAGGCGCTGCATCCTCTCCTCAGATAGCGCATTGGGGAGGGTCGGCGTGTGAATGTGTTGCTGGATGCTTGGATCTTGGAGATTCCTCTCTCCCGATGGCCTACTTTTGCCAACTGTGCTGAGTTGGAAGGTCCCACAATTGCAGATTTGATGGATGCGGAGGGAAATTGGGACCGGGCCAAGCTAGGGACTCTCTTTGATCCGACGCTGATTGACATTATCACCCACATCCTGCGAATGGGGTGGTATGAGGATGATGTTCCTGAGATCGCCACACGTTTCAGTGGGCGGTCGATTGCGGGCCTTGCATATGATGCCAGATTCACCCAGCTTGGCGACACCTTTTCCTGGATTTCCTAGCTGCATTTCAATCTGCGGGAACGTCTACTGGTGGCGCATGGCGTGGGGCGCTATTTCTACTAAAGTCTGGCTGGAGCGGCGAGGGATTGGATAGGAGACGGGCTGCCTGTGGGGCTGCAACTCGGCGGAGATGGTGGATCATCTCCTGGGGCCTGCTTGAATCTTCACGCGGCTCGAACGGCGCTGCTAAGGTGGGGTGTTGCCCTATCGGAATGCCATACATGGGAGGACTTTCGTGGACATTGTGGGCGGACTGATCGGGAAGGGCGCGAGGCGGTTCGACCCTTGTGCTTTGCTGTCTACCAATGCTGATGGGCGAGGAATGCTAAATCCCATGGCCAGGAGTATGCGACACCTACAATTATCTTGGAGAATGTTCTTACTTACCTTTCACGTGGCTTCTTTCACTCATCCCAGGGGAACTGTGGCACCTCTTAGCCTGACTGTCTGTCTTCTTCAATCTCATGGTGCCCCCCTCCTAGTTGGGTGAAACTCACCATCGACGGGGCGGCCCGCTCAAACCGCTTGGCTGGATTGAGCCTTATTGTTCGGGGTCCTGATGGCCTTGTCCTTCTTGCTGCAGGCCAGACTACACTGCATTGGTACCCGGGTGGAGCAGAGATGGCCGCTTTGAAGGCCCTCGGGGCAATTCTTCCGCCTTCTATCTATGCGGCGAAGGGAGCCATCATTGAAGGCGATTGCAGCAACTTGATCACGTACTTCTTGCGTTGTATGGGGGGTGGTGCCGGCTCGTGGGAAGGCGTGATCGGGAGGGGCTGGAGTTCTTGTGCGAATTCGCCCATCTTTCATTTCAGCATGTTCGGCGGTCGGCTAACCGGGCCGCGGATTTCTTCTCCAAGCTAGGTTTGTCTTCTGTTTTTTTTATGGATTGATCCTTTGAGGTATCACCTAGAATTCCTTGAGATTGTTTAGGAAGATCTGGCGGGTATCCTCCCCCTGTATAGTTCTTTTTCGTTGTCCTTATTTTCTTTTTAATGCAATATGCAAGTTTCAAAGAAAAGTAGTTCAAGATGGTTGACCGACTTCTTGACAAGGGGACAAGGGGACGTGAAGGAAATCCACAAGTTTCCCTCAACATGGGAGCCTAGAGAACCTCGCCGAACTCACCTCAGTTAAAGATGACCCTTTCTGTTCTACGTTGAATCTTTTTCAAGGTTTTTTTTTTCAATTTTATCTTATTGCTTGTGAAATTTGCCGCCTCTTCCGACGTGGATTTCATCTAGAACAATCTGCGGTAGTCTGTGAGGTCCCATGTGACCCACTCCTCTCCAGGGATGGCCGTGAAAGTGACTATCTTCTCGCCACTAGGCCGATGTAACAGAGGACCTCAATCTCTTCAGGCAATAGGGAAACTGTAGGGCGTACACAAAGTGCTCTAGGGAGTCAACCTCACTCTCGTAGTTCTTCCATTCATCACTGATAAAGATCCTCTAATCATACCCCGCTAATAGGAAACGCGTCCGCAGGACCTCCATCTGCTCCTTGCCAACCATGGTGGTTGGAATGGTCTCGCTGGTGGGGAAGAAGGCAGCGCAGTGCACACAGATTTTTTCGATGTTCATGCTATCAAAAAAGAGAAATCGAGAGTTTGTAGTGAACTCGCCGTGGAACTCGTGTGATTGCTTGAGTTTGTTGGGCAATAAGAAGTTAATGTACCAAAGATCCCTCTTATTTATAGGAGAAGAATTGAAGACTAAAGGCTGGGGTCTTACTCAAAGCTCGCACTTACCAATTAGGTAACAGTCAAGACTACGTCTTGTCAAAAATATTGTTAAAATGAGATTTTGTAACATTTTTTGCCAAGTATAACACAGAGTAAAAGACACATCACGACATATACCCTATGACATCCGCACAACGGAACTTGCAGACGGACTCCTTGCATCCCTTAGTCGTATAGTTATGTTTTGAGTTCTCAAATGTCTCATTGCGAGCTTGTCAGGTCCATTAAACCACTTTTAAATCCAAAGTTTTCATTACTTCTAGGAAATTACAGTGTATGCAGAACCTCGCCGATAAGGGCTCATGTCGCACATGAAAACTAATATACCAATGAAATTAGCGACAAGAATCGTGTCGCTAGCTCGATCCATGGTGGGACTTCAATCACATGTTAGAGGTGGACTGGAAAAAGGGCTTTCGCCCGCGTAATGTGAGACTCAGGACGAAGGAAGTGGTCTGTTATGCACCCGGAGTCCGTGGATGACCTGAAAAAATTGATGACACTATGAAGATCTGTAGTGAGTAGTTCATAATGGTGCTCGAGCTTGCAACCCAGCCTTCCAAATTGAAGATCTCACTGTTACGCATATCCGAGGAATCCAACAGTTGCTCAAATCTGTCCACAAGAGACATCCACAACTCCATTGTGTTGACACGGAGAGCGCGGTTTCCTCCCTCTAGTATGCTCACCTTGCATCCATGTTAACAACCAAGGAAAGGACATGAATCTAAAAGCCACCCGCTACCAGAGGATGAGGATTGCAGACCAGAGCGATAAGGGTGCCAAGGTGATTAGGTCCGTATTAGCTCGATGGCAGCAAAGGTGGAAATCTTCGAAGGGGCCTCGACACCGGTCAAGGTGCCGACATGAGTGGAGGAAGTACTAACAAAGTCTGTAAAAAGAGTAAAATATTAGCAAAACTCGTGCAAAACTTGTCAGCTTATAAGCATTTTAAACAGCTTATCCAAAGGACGAGGTGTCGTGTGTTGCTTATTGCGAGAAAAATCTTGTTGCTTGGAAGACTTTGGTTACAGGGATGACTTCAAAGCTGCAAACTAATGGGAACATTGAGTGTTAAGAAATCCCTGGTGTAACATCCCAAAATTTCGACCCGTTCAATTGAACCTCCAAGGTGAAATCGTTGGTTCAATCATCCTTTTTTTGATGAGCCTATTCGGGGTCAGTGAGACCTTGTTGGCCTAGTGATCTGACTGGCTGACTACAATTTGGCTTACACCAAAATTGAATTACAATGACTTAAAACAGTTTTTTTGAGCAAATGTATTTAGAATGGATTCCGAGCAGTGACGTTACACACGTAAGATCAATATGAACTCAATGTCATTTGTCTCGTCGCATTTCGATGTATATTTATGAAGTTGGTCAAAATAAGTTGTTTTGAGATATTTGACGATTTCAAAATGAATTTTTGGGTAAACTGACTCGGAATTGACCCTAATCAGTTGCATTAAACTCGTATGACCCATACAAACTCAATGATTTTTGTTTCATTCCATTCTGATAAGAATCATAGAAGTTGATCAATTCGAGTTGCGTAGAGCTAGATAGCGTCTCGACTATGACTTTTTGAGTAGATGAACTCATAATTAATGTTAGTTGGTTTCATCAAACTCATAAAGTCAATACGAGTCCAACAGAATCATTCACGCTCAATTCCAGTGAGCATCGTAGAGTTTGATGCCCAACCACGATTTTTGGCATCGTAACTATCCAAAAAGGTGAAATTGAGCAAAAAACCTCAGAATTGATCTCAATCAGTTTCATTAGATTCGTAACGACAACTCGAGTTCAATAAATTCATTAGCGTGCGATGTTGGTGTTACCTTGGTGATCTGGAAGTGGTCAAATAGGTGCCAACACGATATGAGTCTATATGGTCGCACATAAGAGCGTTTGGAGAAGTTTGGGGAATGAATTGTGTTGGCCTTACTCATATGTGATGAGTGAAGGACCAAACACTTGACTTATTGGAATTCGTCAAGACATCTCGTTGATTCTTCGAGAGCATTGAGACATCACAGCTGATTCGTTGAGACCTCACAGCTAAGGCGCCGAGTTCGTTGATACCTCACATCTAAGGCGTCGAGTGCGTTGCGACCTCACTGCTAAGGCGTCGAGTGCGTCGAGATATCATCTGATTGGTCGAGACATCTCGTCGATTCGTCGAGTCATCTCATCTGTTCGTCGAGTCATCTCATCTGTTCGTCGAGTCATCTTCGCCGAGTTAATTCCATTGGTTCTTGGTCTGCGGATAGCGACAGTTCAAGTCTGTTTATACTCTTGGGTATATATATCAGCTGCCATAGGGTTTTTTTGGGGTGAGATAAGGCGAGAAACCCGATACTGACGGAAGGGTTTTCCCAAAGTGCTGATCCCGTCGCTCCCGTAAGCCCCAATTTCGGCGCCCGCCGCCGCCTCTCCTGGTGCAGATCTAGCAGTCTGTGGAGACGCAAAGGGCTTTCCATTCTCCATCCTAGATCTTGTTTGACAAGGTGCCGGTGTTCTCCCGTTTGTGTGGATACTTGTAGAGCCGCAAATCCATTTTTGCGTGAACTCACCTGCCGACCAAGAACTGTTCTGGAGCATCTTAATTGAGTGCCGACTCAATCCCACTCAGGTATACTCGTATTTTATGTTATGCAAACTTCTTGATCAATGTTCATCGCAAGATCCAAGTTTTTCTTTAGAGTTTTCTTGAAAATTCCGCTGCGCACATTTGATTTGCTATTAAGTAAAAGCCCTACATGTGATTCCGACATCGTTTGAGTGGTTTTCGACGTTTAACTCAAATTTGGCCGCAAACATTTCTATAAACAAAAAAGGCGCAAACAAACTCAGAAATGACCTTTGATCATTTCAGTGGATGCGTATCGACGAGACAATCGTAACGAGCTAGCCCGAGATATATTTCGAGTCCATTGGATCGATATATGAAATTTCAAAGGCGTTGGGGGAAAGGCCATCTGAACATTAAATAATAATATTAAATTAAATAATTAAAACCTAGGTTTTCTTAGTTACTCATCCTCTTTACCCGACCAACCATCTTGCTTTCGATTCAGTTGCTTCCATCTTTAGCAAACCCAAGAACTTCAGTCGCTACCATCAACACTGAGCAGTCCCTCTTTCTCTCCATACCCGAGCAGCTTCGAAATTTCCTCATTATCCCATAGATTTTATTCCTCCCCTCTGGTTGAAGTATCGTTCAACCTGCTCTATCTTTGAAACTGCCGCCCGAAATTCATTCTCTGACGACAAGTTCTTCAAATCCAATCGACCACAATAACTATAGTGTCAGATATAAAGGTCTCTTCTTTTGGCGCAGCTTGCTTCCATGGAAGTGTTGATGATAGTGACCCGTCGACAGTTAGAATAGGTGGTGGTTCTGGCATAAGTTCCAAAGATCGTTAAGCACGTCAAGTTACTTCTGGCATTGGTCTTGCAAGTGATGCTTCTTGCGTTACTAGTAGCGATGATGCACAAATTTCTCATGAATAATTCAAAAACTCAGTATAGGATGATGCGTCTCATGCCATTAACATGATTATGGATTGACATATGTGAAAATGAGTAGTCCTCTTGAGTGGGTTGAATTATGAGTTGATTGCCCCCTGGTTGGTAATGAATCATAGTATACTTTGTCCGTATGAAATGATAATGCATGTGAATGTTTATGGTGGGTCGACTTGCCCTGCCGACGACACACTCCGGAGGGTTAGGACAATGACTTATGGATATCGTCATGGTCGAACGACAACGTGTTCCCTAGCCTAATGTTGTTTGTTTAAGTATTAGCCACATGGAGTTTGACGTGAGCTATACCTCGGTTCTTTTGGTTATACCGCCAGTATGGGCATAGACTGAGTACGGGCTTGGACAATTGGACGCAAGGCGTATGGTTGATTGCACTTAAATATACTAGAAGTGGCCAGGACGTGCCATTGCCACCGTTTGGCTACGACGATTGTGCCTGTGGGACTAGCTACCCCATGAATAAGTGATCCTAGTTGTTAGTTTGTACTTGATTACGATCCAGTGTTTTCGTCTTGACACAGTGCAAGATGAATCTATGTTGACGTAGTTTGTGTGTTTGCGCATGTTTGAATGTGATGATAGCGTTATGTGTATTTACATAGCATGACTCTGATGAGTCGTATTGGTTATGGGTTGTGACACTCATCTGACTAGGATATGCATGATTAACTTGCATTGGTTGTGATGATAGATCCTAGTTGCGTTTATACCTGATAATGCAGTTTAGATTGTGCAAGACCAATCATATAAATTCGTGTGACCATTTTTTTATGATTGATCACTTTATGCTGCGCTCTTATCTATAACATTTAATGCGCAATGAGAGTGCGCTTATTGTGGGCACCGCTATGATAAAAACAATGATGTGTCTATTTATTGTGATTATTTATTTCCCCACTATTTTATTTTTTGTTATTGCACTTTTCCAAATGTGCAATTCCTCATATTGTTTCATATTATATATATATATATCTATATATCTATATATATGTATGCATATCTCTCTCTCTATGTATATATATATATATATATATAAACATATATGCATATATATATATACATATATGTAGACACACTCACATAGATATATGCATATATGTATGTATATATTTATATATATATATATGCATTTATGGATGTATATATATAATTTTATATATGGATATACTTATATACATACATATATATATGTACATACATCTATATGTATATATGTATATGTATATATACATACATCTATATGTATGTATATACATATATATATATATATCGAATAAATGTATTAACACACAGCATGTTTATACAATTATTCCGCGCGTCTGAGTTCGGCGGACGGTGGCGCTTCAAATCGGGGCGGCCGGTGGCCGGCGAGCCCGCAGCCGCCGGCCGCCTGGATGTAAAAAAAAAACGCAACAGCAGCAGCGGTGTGTAGTTCCGCCGCCGCCGCTGTTGTTGCAAATTTTTTTAAAACTGGGGCGCCTGGAGGATGCGGGCTCGCCGGCCACCGGCCGCCCTGGGTTTGCCGGCGCGGACGCCGGTGAACCCAGGGCGTCCGGTGGCCTGCGACCCGCTACCGCACCCCGCTCCGCCCCGCTGCCGCTGCTGTAAAAGTCTCCTGTAGCCATTGGATTAAATCCAACGACTACAGTGCGCAGCGCGTATATAATTTATATACGCGCTGCGCGGACATGCAACTTCCTGTATATATATACATACATGTATATAACACTGTGCTGACACTTACTGCATGCAAGGTTGTCAGGATCGCGATCCAGATCATAGGATCTTACGATCCTACGATCCAAATTTTGTAAATCGATCCTTATTTTATAAAGCGATCCTCGATCCAACCCTACTATCAGATCTGATTCTACCTCGAAACGATCTCATCTAGTATCTCGATCCTGATAACCTTGACTGCAGGATATTTTACTACACCCTTGAGCATATTGTATGTTGCACTACTCAGGAGGAGAGGCAGAACCATGTAACAAATACGTATAGTATTGCTTACCATCACCATTGGTTACCACCCTAGGTGTTCCAGGAGCTACGACGTGAACTTGATGGGGGAGATTGAAGACTTACAAAAGATTGTTGATACCTTTAGCAACATCATTAATCCTATAGTTTGCTCAGTAGGTCACTAGGTTTATAGATTTACAGTATTTTGTACATTAGTTTTTATCTGACTTAACATGTTAACTTATGTGCCCCCGAACTTTCTATAAGTTGTTGTATTTGGACTGTATGCCCATTGTGTCGTTGTTGTGGTTGCTTTCTGTCTTGTCTTATTACTCGTATGTTTTTGTGATCTACTGCATGGTTTTTAGTCTTCCACTAGTACCTATTCCGCTAGTACATCTCCCTCTGCTTATAGGTTACTCAATATGTGGTGTGATGGTTATTCGCTTTGCACCATCGTCGGTTCATAGCGTTAGGAGAGAATGATGGGAGATGGTTGGGACGTTCATACCTCTACTCTTTCCGTTACTCCCTTCTTTATTGTGGATTGGCGGTGGTGTGCGATAAGATCCCCTTGTCGTACCTAATAATTTCTAGGTGGGGGGCATACACCTAGGATGATAAGGACCTCACAAAGCTTTCTTCTTCAGTGAGATCCTTGAGGTCAATTGAGTGTTTTTTTTGTTGCATGAGGTCGGATGATGCGAGAATACACTCCACGAGTTTTGCTTCTCGAAGGCTGGAGGAGGACTTTAGTCTGCCAATCCTTCTCCTTATGATCTGCATCACAGATCTCGCCTAGTTAGGTATGCTGATCAATGGGAACTAGCCGTTACGCCAAATATGAATCAATTAACGAAAATACTTATCCCTCTTGCGCTTCTTGTCCTTCTCACATTTATCCTTGATCTTCAGAGAAACACCCATGTGATAAAAGAATGCCCCTACTGAATTTGGCATACTTGGAGGATTCATCTCGTCATGATTAAAAATATTGGTCGAAGAACAGTGCCGACATACCCTATTTATATAGACGAGTTCACCTTGCTGAAGTTAGGGTCTCATAGTTTTTTCGACATCTAGCCAAACTTTAAAAATGTAGGGATCATGTATGCCCCGTATTCTGCGAGATCCACAAGGTGTCAAGTGGAGAGCACCCAGACATTGGAAAACATCGCTGGGCCTTGACAAGCTTCTTCAGAGAATCTTGGAATGACCGTGCATACGCCCATCATACAATTTCCGACAGTTAGATAATAGGTGACCCAAGGTCCTACATGACTCCGACAATAATCTCGCAAGGACCTCACGCGGGGGTGAGGCCCACCTTTTGATTATGGGGTATCCCGCTACATTTTTCTATAAATGTGATCTATTGTAATGTGAGGACTACAGTTCGCCCACAGCGAGAGGAGGCCATTTGAAGATTTGGTGACCTCGCCTATCTTTTCCGGACCACACACAACACTTGGTTCTGAAGGGGGAGCCCCTTTACACTCCTGGGTGCGGTTAGAATTCTACACTGTAACAGATCACCTCACTTCTCTTTTTTTCTCGTCTCTCACTGTCGGCGATCTCTTGTGATCTAGTAGACCTTCGGCTGTCACAGTCCAAAATTCTAGCTGACTGAGATCTCGGCTCCGAATAAATAGTTCCAAAATTCTTTTGTTGCTTCAGCCTCCATCTTACTGTTGTATTTTTAAATTATTGATTACGAGCTTTAATTGAATTTTCATTATCTTGGGCTCTTAACCATTTTTATATTTATCTATTGTTGTGCAGATAACCTTTGTGTGAACATTTTGTAATGCAGATATTCAGATGCACATTATGCAGACGCCCCTCTTCATCTCTCGCAGATGATTGCATAATGGTGATGGCTGAAGGATTGCATTTTTCTTCATACAATCATTTTTTAAGTCTTTTCTGGGGAGGAGTTCATTCCACAAATGTTCAAAATAATGATTCAAGTGTTGAATCTGAATGGGAATCATTTTTAACTATAGTGCAGAAAATCAGTGATCAGTATCAGTGTAGTCCTTTCTCTGCAGTGCCTACCAATTCATGGGATTTTCTGATTAGTAGCAAATTTCATGCTAGTTATGGTAAGCAAGCTGCAAACTCTTGTATCTCTCTGGTGACTGGGTTGAGTTCTAGAGATCCTAGTCGCTCTGCTGTTCACGCACATGATGAGGAAAACCAAGAAGTGTTTTATTATACACAGCTTATGTCGGAAATGCTAGATTCATTGCATGCCCTTTATGAAAACTTGAAGCTCAATACTCTTCGCAAGCAGTAAGGAACTATTTCTCAGAGTTCATGAGATTATATCTTTTCAAAGCTCGTTTAATTTCTGTTGTTTTAAGTTTTGTTAAACTGCTTCCTCTTTCCTGCAACTATGCGTTTGATATTTTTTGTTTCACTTTGTCTTGCTGCTCTCCAAGTTGCATGTTGTCTTCCAGGTATTTATTAGTTGTCAAATTTTGTGGATCGTTCCTACTTTTGATGCTTTAGATGCATCCGTGGTAACTTTTTTGCATGCCGACATGTTTATGTTTTATTTACCTGTTTGTTTAAGATCCCTTTCTTGTTTTTCTGAGAAAAAATTATAGATAATATTATATATTAAGAGCTTAAGTATATTCAACAGTTTCTTCTTGCATTTCTTTTAGTGATTGAATATCTGAACTTTGCAATTAATGCTCACCTAGTTAACAGTTTTTCCTTTGTATGCTGTGGAAGTCTCCATCTGTCCACTGCAAGTCTGTCTGTGATTCGTTCAAAGAAGCTAGTTAACATAGTTTTTATACTAGATTTTACAAGTAGCTGTGTTGCCAAATGTTCCCTTTAGAAGTGTTCTCTTGTTTCTCCATCCTTCTAGAACTCAATTTGTTTGAACTGTCCGCAATAACATGCGCTTCTGCCGATAACCATGCACAATGCTCTATCAAGGAGCTAGCCAACATCGCCACTAGGGCCGAAATAAACATTGAATATATACTTTCACACCCGACTCGTATAACTGATATGATTATGATTTTGTGATACAATTTGTTAGAGCATTAGATAGCCCATGTATAAATGGCCATTGGGCCCTCTCTCTTGGGTTTCCTTGGTCCCACATTGATATTTTAATTTGTGCCCAGTCTCCCTTGTACATGTAATATTCTTAGATTGAGAATAAAGGAGCCCCTTGTACATGTAGTATTCTTAGATTGAGAATAATATTATTTTGAATATTTAATTATTCTCCCCTATATAAAGGAGCTCCTGCAAACTGCTCGACCTCTTCTCAGGCGACGTCCTCGCCGATGATGGCACATCCTCCTGATCGTCAAATGCCTAGCCGCACTCACAACTACTATCTCTATTCGCCTATTCGCTCATCTCGCCAAAGACGCCTGCTCCCCTTCTTGCGACCCGCTTACCTAAGTCCGAAGTCACTTGCTTGCCTGCTCACACAATCTACTCGCCGAGTTGTTCATGGCCGGTTCTTTGTTGTGGTTCAGACTATTCACTTCTTTAGCAGCTTGACCTAGTCTCCCGTCTGCTTGGTTGTTTCATCCGGGTTGGCTATCTGCCAAAATCACTAGACGCCTGTTCTCCCTCCCTTGGGAACAAATGTTGCCCCTGCTTCCTAAAATCTTCTGGCTCTTGCTCCGACTCCTATCTCTGATGCTCGGGATGAACTCTGACTGATTACTATGTTCCTTGTCGGCAAAGAAGAATTTTCTGGAAAGGGTACACTCCGTACATCGGGGTTTTTGTACTAAAGGTCTCCTTCATCTTCTTACTCGCTCACCTTCTGCCAAGCCCACCGAGCTCTTGATTTGCGATAACGACCACATCTAATCTTAGAAATTTTATGGATGGTGAACTGTATCAGATGCCAATGTATAGTGGGTCTGCTAAATCCATGTGGGATGAACTCCATTATCTCTACTATGGCATGGATGACCTCCATCACATATTTGACATCTTTCTCTTTCTTTATCAGCTCGACCCATGAATTGATGGGGATCGCACATCTTATGTCGCCCAATCTAAGACTTTGGTTGAGGCTTGGATACAACATCGACCCCCAACTCAGTATTTAGTGGCTCAATGAGCTTCGAAGGAAGCTGTCAATATCGCCTTAATGATGGATCATGTTCTTCCTCATTTCCACAGTGTCCGTGCACTCATGGTAATCTTTCGGTCGAAGTCGCCGATGATGGCATGGAACTCTTTCACGACGCACTCATGGTTCAGGGAGTAATGTTGGAGGCATCGAAAATAGAGTCCTTTGCTACGAAGCTCGCAGTAATCACTGTTGGAGATCCGCTGAGGGGCTGGTGGTCGGCCAGTGCGGTTGCCCCCATGTGGAGGCTGTGGCGGAGGGATTGCGGCGGTTGGTTTCCATGGTGGCTGAGGAGGGGGTTTGCCGGACGTAGGAGCTGGTCACCAAGAGGGGAGGTCGGCCTCCTTCAGATGCGCCAAGTCAAGAACGTCAAAGACCTTCTTGTGGTGGTACGTACGAAGTCGTGAGAAGATGTGTGGCAACAGACTCTGCCTGAATATGCCCAAGTAATGGTCAGGCAGGAGGCCGAGGCCGTGAGTGACGAAGGAGACAAACTCATCAATATAGTCATCAAGGTCGTCTTTTTGGTGGACATCGCAAAGACGCTCGGTAGCGAAGGAGCCAGAGTTGCTGGTGTCATACTGCCGAATCATCTCTTGTTTGAGCTCGAGTTAGGAGAGGGCTTGGTTTGATTGATAGAGCCACCAGGTCTAATGGAGTGCCGAGCCGTCCAAGCCAACTAGAATGGTGGACATCTTATCCTGCTATAGTGTGTAGTTGAGGTCAATGTGCTCTTCTTCCTTTGCGTTCCAACCCATCGGATCGGTGCTGACGACGGACGAAATATTGAGTGAGAGAGCAGACCGGCCCGAGTCGGGTGGTATTACGACTTAGATGGAGGTCTCTCCAGTGTGGCGCCGAGTAGGGAGCCCCCGTCCGCGGTCGAGTTGGAGCCTGAGGGTTTGGTCAACGCCTGGAGGGAGTCGACCTTGGAATAAAGTGCGAGGAGCGAGGCATGCATGGAGGTGATGATTTGGTTCTGTGCCTCGACGCAACGTCTAAGAGCATCGGCGGAGGTATCCAGAGCGAGGTTACTAGAGGATGAAAGGGTGGGAGCCTTGGCTTGATCAGGTGAATTGCGACCTGGATGGCGGCTGGAACTGACAGACGGTCTTGGAGGAAGCGCATCCGGCAGATCAGGGGTCGCTGGACGTGCGAGCGAGCGACGCCGAGTCGCTGGCTGGAAAAACCCGCCATTTGGGAGACTGAATCGAGACGGGTCGAGCAAATCTGGTGGGATCGGGATTGGAAGGAGTGAAACAGGTGGACGGAGGAAACTCCTGTGAGTTGAGGAGGCGAAATCTGGTGCAGAACAAAGGCCGCGGCAGTGAGCATCATCTGTTAAATCGCTGGCGGTGAGGTAGGTCGAACCAAATTGATTCGATCCCTGAGAGGAATTCGACAATGGGAGGGCCGACGGCTAGGAGAGTTACACAAGAGGGGGAGGAGTAACTGAGACGAATTAGGGAGCAACCCTAAAAGTTTCATTCATCCAAAGATAAACCCCTAATAAAAGCATACAACCCTCTTTATTGCAGCAGGGTGTGAATAACAAAATGCGGTCTACAAATAATAAAACTCAAAACAACAGTGAAATAAAGATAATCAAGTGGATCGATCGGCTGTCTCTTCATGATAGGAGGGCTAGTGTCTATCTCCTTCCTACGCGTATAGACCCACCACACCATCTCTTTGGCGTGCACGTCTATGACATCCTAGTAGCACACCATGTCACCAATATTTATTTTGACGGGTCTCCATTTTCTTTCTTTCTCTATTTTATTTCCTTCTCATGACTTGTAAGGGGAGTTGAACAATTCTTGTCACACCGTTGTTTTTAGATTTTGAGACCATTTGGTTAAGTGGATTAACGATTAAACTCATAGGGTAGATATCTCACAAGCTCCTTTTTAGTAAAACATTTCTCTAGTTATACGAAGCGAACTTACCTACCCTGGTATTTCAGCAACATTATCAATTGATCTTGATAGTATCTGTGCCCTTTCTTCGGTTGAATCATCCCAACCTTGTGCAGATGTTTAGAGAGGACCTTTTCTGTTAATTTTTTTTTTGTTATAGGCTTTTTCAGAAAGGTTTCATCTCCACTGTAGTTCTGTTTATTTCACTTTCGTTTTTGTTTCTATATTGTTTATGTTCCTTTTGCTAATTTGGGTGTATTTTCAGGGATTTAAGGAAACTTGTTGTTCTGCTGTGTAAAATCGCAGCTTCCTTAGGTGAAGCAAAATATGTGGATTATTACGCTCGAGATTTCCCTAGTGTTTTATCGGAAGTTCATTTCTTCCGACAAATTTCTACCCTAAGAACTCCACCAAGCCTCTTCCATTGGTTTGAAACTTGTTTACGGTGTGGCTGCCATATGATTGATTTGAATGACCTTCCATCTCTTATTTTTAAAAATAATAATAATAATGCCTTGTGCTGGGCAAGAAAAGTAGTTTGCTTCTATAGTTTACTGTTAGGTGCTGAGACAAATGGGAGGAAACTCTCTACTGGTGTATATTATGACATTGCTCAGGGAACAGCCCAAACAACAGAGGAACTCACTGTCTTGGCCATGGTTGCTGAAAGATTTGGACACCACCAGCTTGATCTACTGCCTGTTGGGGTTTCTCTACCGCTTCAGCATGTGAGTTTTCTTGCCTTATTTCTTTGTCAGTGTAATCTCATTTGTTGTTTATTTTTAATTTTTTATAATTGTTTTACCTGCCACACCATTTTTCATAGTTTTCAGTCCATAAATGTAAACTTTGTATTTTTGGAGACAATTAGCAGCCATGCACGGGCTCATTCTCGCAGTGTGCAATGGTGACAAAATCCAACTGTCACTCTAGCGATTGAACATTATTGCCACCACAGATCCCACATGGGGACCCTGTGCATGTTCGCTACATTTATATTTTATATTTTTATATTAGCCGTTTCGTTAGATCAGAGATTAAAATTGAAGGGCCGTGATATTTTGATGGTTCTACTTTTGGACCATGATCAATGACGGAGATTGTTTTGATGGCCCCATATTTTCTTTATATTGTAGAATAGATGTTGATTTATCAATGAGGATCAGATATTATACTTTTTTGCATTAATTCTTTTTTCCTCTTAGTACGATATCTTGGCAACTGATATTTACCTTGCATTTAAGGCGTTGGATAAGTGTAGGGAATCTCCTCCATCTGATTGGCCTGCAGCTGCTTATGTTCTTGTCGGCCGTGAGGATCTGGCAATGTCATTCTTTAATCCCTTGAACAAGGAAGATAAATCGCAAAAAAATGTAAACTTGACATTTTTTTCACCAGCTTATAGGCTTCATTTGCGTCCTGTGACAATTCCTTCATCTGTTTCTGAACTTGCAAGAGCAAGCTGTACGAAAATGGAGAATTTAGATGCACCTAAATCTGTGGAAGATGGCATGGAACACATTTTCAACTCAAGCACACATTTACGTTTTGGTCGCGATCTCCGTTTGAATGAGGTATGCTCTAAGGCGGCAGCCCTTTCTTTTTTTTCTACAGATTCATGAATTTCTGTTATGGCGCGTTTTGTTCTACCCATTTTTAAACTTTACTGTCGGCTTAGTTCTAACTTACCTTTAGTGTACTCTATTTATTTATTTTCTTTTATATCAGTGCTTCTAGTCTTGATTTATACAATGAATTTATTTTCCATTATTTACTTGAATCTGATATTTAGCTCTATTTTTACGAATTTTGAGGATTAGATCCGTGCATTCTGCAGAAAACAAAAACAGGTCACTTCTAACACTGCCAGAATTTTTTTAGAAGACATAAATGCTCTTAAAATGACTGATTTATGTAATTGTTTTTTTGATTGTGAAATGAAATATATTAGAAGTGTTGTATAGAAATGGAAATTGATAAGGAGATGAAAAATAAAGCAAAAGTGCATAAGAACAAATCAACTTGCAATTATTTTATCAGTTTCTTTATAACTTTGGCTATCGTGTAATAAAAGTCGATTGACACACACGAAGATAAATGATATCAGGATAACTCTAGACAATCTCTTGGGCAGGATCACCCTAAGAGCCGACTCTCCAAGAGAGCCTAAATACTTGATCCAAAGTTCCCAAAAAGATTCAACACTCCCTTATATATGCAGGATTGATATACACACAATTAACAAAATGCCCTTAAGACTATATATAGATAGGAGAATATGTGAATCCTCGGGAGAGTCGTCGTATCAACACTTCACTCTTGAAAATATACTTGTCCTCAAGGTTGAGACTCGTGGGTGTCATCAAAAAATATCAGAGGATCCAGGTCTACAAAGTTGGGATTTTTCATATTCAGCACTGAGCATCAAGCACAGATCCTGGAGAGAACATTTGTCGGTGGGCGAGTATGGCCGGTGGTAGAGATAACGAGGCCCTTGAGGCGAAGCTCGAGATACTGTTGGTGAGATTAAGGTGTCGTTTGGGAACACTTTTTCCCTCCGGCGCTTACCGGCCGCACCGCTTTTTTTAGATAAGCGGTGTTTGTTTAGGTAAAGCCGGAAAACGCAGTTTACTTCAAACAGTTGGTTTTAGGTTAATTTTAAAAAGCTACTATTTCGACCAGTCCATCCGCGCCGCTGTTATCTCGATCCCAAGTCGAACCAGCGCTTCTTCTTCCTCCCGTCGTGACTCCCCCCTTGCCCTCGATCGCGACTTTACTCCCCTGTTTTCTTCTTCATTCCCGTCGTCAGCGAGCGTTCGACGTGTGTTCTTCCTCATTCCCATCGCCGGCGAGTCCTCCAACTGTTTTCTGCTTCATTACCGTCGCCGACGAGCAGTCTATGACCCGTTTTCTGCTTCATTGCCGTCGCCGGCGAGTAGATTTGCTTCATTCAACATCGCTGCTTCATTCCCGTCGCTCCTGCCCCGGTGCGCTTCTGTTCCAGATCTACTTCATTCCCGTTCACGGTAACTGCAGGTATGTGTCTGTATCTTTCGATTCCTTCCAGATCGGCACATTGAAGGCATGTTTCCAATTTTTTGTTCAGATCCGCATCTATGTGTAAGCATTACATAACTCTATTTTGATAGTATGCTCAATCAAGTGTATGAAACATATACATGTCATGTAAAATTAGAAGATTGTATAAACAAACACTTTGGACAGTTGGTTAATGGATATTAATATTTGTGTATTATTAGATAAATCTATTTTGATGTGCTTTGCAAACTCCATTTTACCCAAACAGTTTTTTAACAAAACTCTGTTTTTAAAAAACAGCACTTTTTCTGTCAGCAGCTTTCCGTCAGCAGCTTATCATCAGCAACAGCTTAGCCAAACAGACCCTAAGTGCTGGGGTGATGCAGATACTGATATAGGCAGGATTGGCATAACGATGACGGCAGAGATCCAAGCAACAAGGTCTAGATAGAGGATGCAACATTTGAATTGATTGGATGCATGAGCTAATTCTTCTCGAGCCTTTTAATTGATTGGATGCAACATTGTTAGAATTAGGTAAAAACACTCTTAATAAATTATAACGAGCACCCCCTCTTATATAGTGAGGGGAGAATGCAAGGCTAAAGGCACACCAAAAATAATAAAACTAAACATAAATTCTAACACTCCCCCTCAAGTTGGGCATGTTATATTTCTCATGCCCAACTTGTCAATCAAGCTATAGTGAAGATTTGCCCCAAGACTCTTTGTAAGAATATCTGCAAGTTTGCCCTCTGAGGGAACAAAGGGAATACATATGATCTTCTTCTCAATGTGTTCCTTAATGAAATGTCTGTCCACCTCAATGTGTTTTGTACGATCATGCTGAACAAGATTGTTGGCAATGCTAATGGCAGCCTTGTTATCGCAGTACAACCGAATAGGAGCAGTTTCACTCAACCCCAGATCACTCATGAGGGAGCGCAGTCAGAGTCCTTCACAAATGCCATGTGCCATGACACGAAATTCTGCTTCAACACTAGACCTGGAGACGACTTGTTGCTTCTTTCTTCTCCAAGTGACAAGATTCCCCCCAATAAACGAACAATACCCAGACGTGGATCGTCTATCTTCAACACTTCCTGCCCAGTCAGCATCAGTATAAACTTCGATCTTCAGGTCAGAATTGGAGGTGAAAAAGATTCCTCTTCCAGGTGAAGTTTTCATGTATCTCAAGATCCGATGGGCAGCATCAAGATGTCTGGCCCTCGGAGAGTGCATGTATTGACTCACAACTCCAACGGCGTAAGCAATGTCAGGTCGAGTATGAGACAAGTAGATCAATCTCCCTACAAGTCTTTGATAACCTTTAACATCTTCTATAAGATCGCCATCATTTCTTCCAAGATTGTGGTTAACCTCCATGGGAGTGTCAGCAGGTCTACACCCACTCAGACCCGTTTGTTCTAAGAGATCAAGAATGTACTTCCGTTGAGAGATGAGAATGCCGTTCTTAGATCTGGCAACTTCAATACCCAGAAAATACTTCAGTTTGCCAAGATCTTTCACCTCAAATTCTTGTGCCAAGTGTTTCTTTAAGGCTTTTACTTCATCAATGTCATCCCCTGTAATAATGATATCATCAACATAGACTATTACAATTGTTACCATGTTGGCCCTCTTTTTGATAAACAGAGTATGATCATCATGACTTTGTTTTTACCCCAGGGAGACCATAGCGCTATGGAACCGTCCAAACCACGCCCTTGGGGATTGCTTCAGGACGTAGAGAGCCTTCTTCAATTTGCAAACTTTTCCATCTGAACCCTGAGAGATAAAACCGGGTGGAAGGGACATATACACTTTTTATTCCAAATTACCATGAAGGAAGGCATTTTTAACATCCAATTGGATGAGATCCCAACCCTTGCATGCAACACATGACAGCATGACTCGAATAGAATTCATTTTTGCCACAGGAGCAAAGGTTTCTTGATAGTCAATGCCAAGAGTTTGAGTATACCCTCTCGCCACTGATCTTGCCTTGAAACGTTCCACTATGCCTTTGAAATTTTGTTTGACCGCAAAGACCCACTTGCAACCAACTGTTTTCTTCCCATGTGGAAGGGTGGTTAAGTCCCAAGTATTATTCTTCTCCAAAGCTGCCATTTCTTCTACCATTGCCCTTTTCCAATCAGGATGTTCAAGTGCCTCCTGCCAGGTAGATGGAATAGAGACCGAAGCAAGGGACGACACAAACCCTTTATAAGTGGGAGTCAGCGTATCATAGGAAACATATTGAGATATAGGGTGTTGAGTACTCAATCGGATACCTTCATGGAGGGAGAGATCTTCTGACAGAGTTGGCATAGGGTCTGGGAGCATGGGATTAGCCGTTGTGTTCTGACCTTTATGCCGTCGGGTGTAAACCTGTAAGGGACGAGTAGGCAGAGGAGAAGAGATAACGGGAGGAGCAACGAGAGAAACAGTTGGATGATCAACCGGAGAAATAACCGGTATGATATTCTCGCTAGAGGGAGGAATCAGAAGGGAGAAGGTAGGAGAACTCACTTCAACAGCAGGCTCCCCCTGAAGTGAGGTAGCATAATAAGGAGTAGAATCACGAAAAGTAACGTCAGCAGATACAAGTGTCCAACGAGTAGGAGGGTGATAACATTTATACCCCTTTTGAGTAGGGGAATAACCAATGAAGACACACTTGAGGGAGCAGGGGTCGAGTTTAGACCTCCCAGGAGAGGGAATGTGCACAAAGCACGTACTTCCAAATATGCGAGGAGGAAGAGAGGATGTCGGAGAAACTCCTAAGGTGGTGAGAGGAGTTTGGTTACTAGGACAGGAGAGGGCAAACGATTAATGAGATAAGCAGTGGTAAGGACAGCATCCCCCCAATAGAACTTGGGGGGATGCATAGTAAGCAAGAGGCACCTGGTAACATCCAGCAAGTGATGGTTCTTTCGCTCGCCTACCCCATTTTGTGACGGGGAATGAGCACAAGAAGTTTGATGAATAATGCCATGAGTGGTAAGGTAGTGGTCAAAGGAAGAGTTGATATACTCTCTACCATTGTCACTGCGTAAAATTTTTATGGATGCAGAAAACTGAGTAGATACCCTCTTATGGAAGCGTTGAAAAATAGAAAAAGCTTCACCCTTATGTTTCATGAGATAAACCCATGTCGTTCGAGAAAAACAATCAATAAAGGAAATAAACCAGTGACATCCAGAAATAGAGCCAATAGAGCAAGGCCCCCACACATCAGTATGAACAATATGAAAAGGAATAGTACTAGGTAAAGAAACATGATTAACAGGGAGACGAGGATGTTTTTCAACGTCACATACATCACACACAAAAATTTTAAAACAACTAGAGGGAAAAGTAGATAAAAGACGCTGCATAGTGGAAACAGAAGGATGGCCAAGACGACGATTCCATGTGAGCAGCTGGGATGACTTGGTGGCATGAAGAGCGTGCGGAGAGGTGGACCCGTTGGAGGGGTCAAACACATACAAGCCGTCCTGCAAGCTACCAGACCCAATCGCCTTCCCCGTCTTCAGATCCTGAAAAACACAATAAGTAGGAAAAAAGGTGACTGAGCATTGAAGGTAAGTAGTCAACTGACTAACAGAAAGTAAACTGCGGGTGAAGTTTGGAACATGGAGGACAGAAGATAAAGTGAGAGATTAACAATGTATGGACCCTTTTCCAGCAATGGAGGAAAAGGACCCATCAGCAATACTCACTTTATCTCGATCAGAGAGAGGGGAATAAGACACAAAACCTGAAGCCGATCCAGTCATATGATCAGTAGCTCCGGAGTCAATAATCCAATGGGGAGAGGAGCAAATTGTAGCAGAGTGAGCACCTGGGATACCTGAATGGGCAAGGGCAGATGAGGAAGAAGCAGTAACCGGCTCAGTAAGAAGTCCTTGCATCAAGCGGCGAAGAGTCTGCATCTCATCAGCATAAAAAGAGGACATAATTGCAGGAGGAGGTCCAAGAAGACCCGGAGGGCTGCTCTCAGGAATCTCAGTCAGATGGGCAGAATGATGTGAATGGTCAGAAGTGCGTCCACGACCTTGCCCCCCACGGGAAGAAGACCCACCCCGAGAAGAAAATCCTGGAGGGAAGCCGTGCAGACTGTAACAGGTATCCCGAGTATGACGGGGCTTGCCACAATAATCGCACATGAGATGATCCTTATCCGTGGCACGAGGCTTGAAGTTCCGAGAGGCCCTGCTACCAGTGGTGGGAGGATGAGCAACCAAAGCTGAACCCTCAGGAGTGGTGGTCATGTTCCAGGACTGTCTACGATCAAACTCCTGCTGAATAATGCTAAAGACCTCAGGCAAGGAGGGGATGGGAACGCGGCCCAAAACCTGCACAGTAATCTGATCGAAATCGCGGTGAAGCCCCTGGAGAAATTCAAACACCCTGTTGCGATCCTCACGAGCCCTTTATAGGAGGACATCAACATCACAGACCGTTGCAAGAGACTCAAAATGGTCATACTCCTGGTAGAGTTGGGTAAACTCCAAATAGTAGGCAGAAGGAGGACGATCTCCCTGACGAAGATGGAACAGCTGTCGGCGAAGATGGTAGATTTGTGTTGCATTCCCTTTGCGGGAGTAAGTAGATTCAGCCCGTTTCCAGATGTCTGCAGCAGTGTCGAGGAAGAGGTAATTCCGGGCAATGGACTCCTGCATGGAATTGATGAGCCAAGACATGACCAGCGAGTTTTCAGAGTCCCATTGGGACCAGGTAGCAGAGGTGCGAGCAGGCGCAGGAGTGTCGCCACTAACATAGCCAAAGAGACGCCGACTCTTTAAGGCCAGAGTAATAGAACGGGACCAAGATAGGTAGTTGGTGTCATCCAGACGAATCGTAGTGAGCTGAGAGAAACTGTGATCGGAGCCAACCCGGGTAGATCCAGCGGGGGGCACAGAGGCACCAGAAGCACCAGAATCAACGTCTGACATGACACCAACGAAGAAGAACGGTCCAAAGGAAGAGGGGAACCTTAGGGCATCATAGATCTGAACTTCCGGGAGTAGAAGAACGACGGTAAAAAAAACGGAGAGAAAAGGTAGATCTGAATCTCCGGAAAGACGAACCGGTAAAAACCATCAAGAATCAAGTATGATAATAAGGAGAGGAAAGCGAAACTATTCCCAGAATTTCGGCTCAATCGGACCATTGGAAGGTCGCAGGAAAAAAATCCCGCCGGTTAATCCATAACAAGACCGGAGGGTGCAAACAGGAGAGAAAAGAGAGGAGGCGGGAGAGAGAGGAGAGGAGGCGGGGTGGCGCTGCTACAGAAGCAGGCGGGCGGCGGCGGACAGGAGCGGGCGCAAGCGGGCGAGCGGGCGAGCGACGGACAGGCGCAGGCGAGGCGAGCGGGCGAGCGGGCTAGGTTACGCCGTCCTCTGATACCATGTTAGAATTAGGTAAAATCACTCTTAATAAATTATAACGAGCACCCCCTCTTATATAGTGAGGGGAGAATACAAGGCTAAAAGCACACCAAAAATAATAAAACTAAACATAAATTCTAACAAACATTATGTTCTTGTACTACATAATAATGCCTCAAAAACCTCTACTGTCTAGTTGAAACCTTTCCACTTTCCTGGTAAGTGACTTCAAAGGTGGCATAACTTCATTGAAATCTTAATTAGTCTTCTATATAACTTGCTAATACAAGAAAGTTGAGGACCACAATGACAACATTGGGTCTCAGCAAAATTACTTATATCTTCCTTGACTCCACTAAGAGTCGTTCATTACTAACATCGCATCCCCATGGCAAATTTTACGAATAGAATTTTACATGTAAAGTCAATGATACTCACTACGAGTACTCAAAACTGTCTTTCATTCTTCGAATATACAAGGATGTTATCGAGAAAGAAAAAAACAAACTAATCTAGAAATTGTAAACACCTCATTCATTATATTTATGTCAGCAGAGGGGGCATTGCTCAACATGAAAAACATGACCACAAACTAGTAGTGCTCATATCTTGTGTTATAAGTTGTCTTCGGGATGTCCCCCTCACTATTTTTGTTGGAAATCTTATTTGAAATCTAAATTAGAGAAGTGCAAGACTCTTCGAACTGGTCATAAAATTTTAATCTTAGAAAGTAATTATTTATTTTTGTTGAGAGAACACAAAACTTGTATGTATTGCTTGTGTATGTGAATACAATGAGAGAATACAAATATATAGGAGAGAGAAGGAGAGAAGAAATCCTGTACAAGATGTGAGACTAATAAGAGAAGAAGGAAAAATAATAAAGAAAGGGGCCCAATAATGAGCCTTTTTCATGAGCTTTTCTAACACTCCCCCGCAAGCTGGAGCGTACAAATCGTATGCGCCAAGCTTCGACAAACACTGATAGAAGTGGGTGCTGGAAAGATCCTTAGTGAGGACATCCGCAACTTGTTCAGTCCCCGGAACATGCTTTAGGTCGAGCTTATTCATTTGAACCTTTTCCCGGATGAAGTGACAGTCGACTTCAATATGTTTTGTTCTTTCATGGAAGACCGGTTTTTTCTCTATATGTATAGCATCTTGGCTGTCACAGAGGAGGAGAGCTGGGGAAGGGAGCTTTACACCCAGATCGGTAAGAAGACTTTCAAGCCAAGTTTGTTCAGAAACCACCGAAGCCATTGCCCGGTATTCTGCCTCAGCTGATGATGGAGCAACGACAGCTTGTTTCTTGCTTCGTCAGGTAATCAAATGTCCTCCAAAATATGTGCAAAGATCACTGGTTGACCGTCAATCATCAAGGGAACTAGCATAATCAACATCAAAATATGCTACCATTGTTGGAGCTAAAGATGAGGTTTTGTAAACCAATCCTTGACCAGGAGCCGTTTTAAGGTATCTGAAAATGCGTTCAACGACCTGAAGATGAGATCTTCGAGGGGAATACATATATCGACTAACAATACTAACAACGAAAGAAATATCCGGTCTGGTAACTTTGAGGTAGATCAATTTTCTAACGAGACGACGATAGTATTCAGGATTCTGGAGTAGGAGATCTGAGTCAGAAGCCTGAGCGCATAACTTGTGATTTGCATCCATTAGAGTGTCAATCGGATTACAACCTGAATAACCAGTATCATGGAGGAGGTCGTGATAATACTTCCGCTGAGAGAGGACGAGACCATCCGGCCGTCTGACAACCTTAAGTCTCAAGAAGTACCGAAGGGGCCCCAGATCTTTTGTTTGAAAAACTGTGCTCAGATGTAGTTTGACCTCCTGTATTCCTTTCGAGTCGTCTCCAGTAATTATGATATCATCATCGTAAACTAACAGAAGAACCGTTCCCATTGTTCGGTGACGAGTAAACAATGAGAAGTCTGCCGAGCTCCGAGTAAAATCAACCTCCCGAAGAGCCTTACTGAACTTGTCAAACCATGCTCGTGGCGATTGTTTGAGACCATACAAAGCATTCCTAAGGCGACAGACCTGAGACTCTCCCGTGGTCTCAAACCCGGGACTTATAATGGACCAAATTTCATGTTGTTGAAGAAATTATGTATAAAAGCCCCAAAATTTGGCCCATTTAGAGCCCTCTACAGCTTTAGAATTTAGTTCCACATTTTAGAATGAGATTTTCACTCCTTTCTCTTCCTATATAATTATACAAATACCTATACGTATTCATAATGATTAAGAAATTATCTTTTATTATTTTCTGTTTCTATGTTTTTCTAAATGATATCAGAGCGTAATCAAGCCTAAAAATTTTCTTTTTTGGGACTTTCTCTCACTTGCGTCTCCAGCCTGTCTGTGCGTCTTGCTTTTTTTTTTCTAACCGCAGCTCTATGGCCCCCACCCCTCCCTTTGTTCCCCATCCAACCCAACTCCTTTTATAGCCTTACCGCTTATCCTTCCGGACTTTCTCTTGCTTGCTGCTTCTTCAGTTCTTGGCCTTCGTTGCTTCCGCGGTCACTTTTGGCTTGCCGCTTCTTTTGTTCTTTGCTGCAGTTGCTTGCCGCTCGCCCATCTCTTCTGGTTCGCAGATTCTGCTCGCGGCTCCTTATCGCCGAGGCTTCTCCCTGCGACTGCTCACTAGCATCCCTCAAAGCTCTTTCTCGTGAGTGTTTGACCGCAAGATACTCTTCCTATCAGGCCTCCTGGTCGTCAAGGCTCCTCCTGCAAGCTCTCTTGTTCACCAGGCCCTCGGTTCGCATCACCTGGTCGTCGCTCTCCTGCTCGTCACTGGCAACCGCCGACTGCCATCATCTCATCGATGGTGTTCTTCCTATCTTGCTTGCCGCTTGGTCGCCTGGCTAGTCACAATTCCCGGTTCTTCAACTGCTTGATCGCTATACTTCCTACTCGCCTAATTGCTGCTCGCTTGTCTATCGTCAGTTCGACGGGTTCTGTTGCCAAAGTAGCCTGATCACAGGGGGTCTTCTTTATGACTGCAGTGGCCTGCTTGCAACAGCCTTCCTTTATCTAACCGCAGCCGGGTGACCGCAGAAGTCTAGCCACAGCTGAGTGTCCGCAGTTGCCTTTGTCGCAATGGACTTGAATGAATCCCTGTCCCTTTCCGCTCGTGCATCCACCTCTCTTCTTGAAGTTCGTGATGAGTTTCAGATCACCACCACTACTCTTAGTGAGAAGAAGAATTTTGTGAAATGGGTGCACTCCGTCCGTCGGGTTCTTTTGATAAAGGGTCTTTTGCATTTTCTTACTACGACCACCCCTTCTGCTCTCACTGAGGAATGACTCCGTGATGATAGTCTTTTCCAATCATAGATCCTCTACTGCATGGATAGTGAACCTTATCGTATGACCATGTATCATGAAACGACTAATGCAATGTGGGATGAACTGCATTCCCTCTATTTCGGCAAAGAGCGCCTTTCACACTTGCCTGAAATCATCACGGAGCTCCAATTTCATGACTCGGGGGCTGATGGCGACTTAACCTCCTCTGTTGCGATTTCAAAAACATTGCTTGAGGCCTGGATTCAACATCAGCCTCCGACTGCAGATTTTGCTGCCCAATGTGCTCAAAAGAGGCTGCTGGTGTTGCCATGACGATGACTCTTGTCCCGCCACATCTCCACAGCGTCCGGGATCAGATCCTCTATTCATCCACCATCTCGTCTCTCTCCGATGTTTGTTCCATGTTTTTGAAGGTGACACCACCCCCAGATGATTCCGGACCACACTCTCTTGCTCTTCTCCAACACTAATCTATATCTCTCCCCACTCCTCCATCTGCTTGTGGAGGTCGCAATGGATACTAGGGTTGGGGTCGCAATGACATGCCTCGTCTTAAGTGCACTCACTGTGGCAACCTGCTATCGTAAGCATGGTTTGCCTCCTCCACCCAATGCCTCCGTTGTTGTTGAAACGCCATCTACCACTCGTGCTGTCATTGATGCCACACACATCTAGCTCCAGCATCTCCAAGGGTTACTCAATCGTCCGTCTGACTCTGTTGCTTCTATCTCCAATGAAGGTGTCTCCTGTCTCTCTTATAGCTTCATTTGGATTGTGGACTCCGGTGCCACCCATTATCTTACTCCGCATAAACCACCTCAGTATTTACAATCAGCGTATCCCATGTTCATCACTGTGGCTAATGGTGATGCCATCCCGGTTTTTTGCTCTGCCCCACTCCAACTCTATCTCTTCGCTCGGTCCTTAATGTTCCGGGATTGCCTTTTAATATTCTTTACGCTAGTCGTCTTACTTAGGACCTTGATTGCTAGGTAACCTTCTCTCCCTCCTCTTTTGTTGTGCATGATACTTAGTTGTCAAGGCGCACGCCTAGGCGCGCCTGAGGCACCGGGCACACCGGGCGCAGCCCGCCGCGCCTCAGCACGGCTGAGGAAGGCGATGTGCCCCAGGCGCGTCCAGGCACGCACCTTACAGGCTCCCAGGCGCTCCTGGGCCTTTCAAGGTGTTTTTTTAAAAAAATTTTGAGATGGGCAAAAACCTGATCTCAGACGCACCCGAGGCACCCCTAGGCACACTTGGGCGTCCAATTTGCTCAACATGGGCGCCCAATTCGCTGATTCGCTGAAATTGAGCGAATTGGGCGCCCAATACGCTGAAATTGAGCGAATTCGCTGATCTTCAGTGAATTGGGCGCCCAATTCGCTCAATTTCAGCGAATTGTGCGCCCAATTCGCTCAATTTCAGCGAATTGGGCGCCCAATTCGCTCAATTCAGCGAATTTGGAGCCCAATTCGCTCAATTTTTTTCTACCATTTGTGCGCCTCACGTGCCTCAGGCGCGCGCCTGCGCCTAGGCTCCAGGGGCCCTTTATGCCTCGGTGCGCCTTGCGCCTTTGATAACTTAGGCATGATAGACGAATGAAAAATTTCATGGGTAAAGGGTGACTGTCCAATTGACTATACATCTTGGATGTTCCACTCACGGTTTTCTCAAGAAAGCTCAAGAAAGCTCTTCCTGTTATCTCCCTCAACGACTTTACTTGGGAATCATTTTTTTTCGGAAAACATCATCCTTCGTCTTTTTTCCTTAATTGTACTCGGAGCACTGCTCATTTTGCAAGTACACTTTGATATTTGGGGACCATATAAAACATCTAGTGTTTCTTGTTATCGTTTCTTTATTACATTATTTATGATTACTCTCGAATGACATGATTTTATTTACTTCGTGATCGTGTTGAAGTAACCTCAATATTTCGTGCTTTTATTACTGAGACTCATACTCAGTTTTCCAGTTCACTTAAGATACTCTGCAATGATAATGCGCGGGAAAATACAAGCCATACTTTTACTAATCTTTGTATTGAGTTTGTGATCATCCATTAGACTTCATGCGCTTATACGCAGTAACAAAATGACGTGACCGAGCACAATAACCATCACTTTCTTGAGGTCACACACTCACTGATGTTTCAAATGCATACACCTAACCTTTATTGGAACTTCACGGTTTCTACAATCTGACATCTTATCAATCACGTGCCCTCTTTCATTCTTAACTTTACGATTTCTTTTATTCTTATTTTTTCCTTCCACCCCCATTTTCCGTCACATCTCACATTTTTGGATGTACCTGTTATGTCCATTATATTGATCCTTCCACTGACAATTTTGCTCTTCGTGTTACCAAATATATGTTCATTGGTTACTCCCGCACTCAGAAATGGTGTCTGTGCCACTCTTCCCACGATTGCAAGGTTGTCATTTATGCGAATGTAAATTTCATTGAAGAACAACCGTCTCACTCTCCCCATCTAGCTCCTCCCACACCTCCACTACTACCACATCCTACCGTCCCTATTTCGTCTACTCTTACACCACTCCTTTTAAATTCGACTCCAGTACCTTCCAAACCACCTCTTAATGTGTATACTCGTCGTTCCCCTAGAACTGATGTTCTACGGCAGTTAACCTATACTTGTGGTACCTCTACTTGAAGATCCGACACCTGTCTCTACGGCTCATCTCTAGGAAAATTATGTATCCTTGCATCGCCTCTCCCCGACACTTCACAAACTCAACTTTTTTATCGTTCATTTCTATACCTAACACTTTGCAGGAGGTTCTCCAACATCCGGGGTGGCGTGCGGCCATGTATGTGGAAATATCTGCCCTATGAGCTAATTCGATTTTTGATCTTGTCTCTCTTCCTCCGGGATAGACCTTTGTGGGATATAAGTGGGTCTTTGCGATCAAACATACTTCAGACAGGACAGTTAAACACTTCTCTTATAGCTCGGAGGTTTACACCACAATAAGACCTCGATTTTGATGAGGCCTTCTCATTAGTCGCCAAGTTAATTTCTGTCTATGTCCTGATCTTCTTAGTTGTTCATCGATAGTGACCCTTGCATCAATTGGATGTCAAGAATGTCTTTTTCAATGACCTCCTTCTAGAGACTGTCTATATGCACCAATCTCCCCGGTTTGAGACCACATGGGAGTCTCGTGTTTGTCACCTAAAAAATATATTTATGATCTCAAACATCTCCTTGTGCTTGGTTTGACAAGTTCAGTATGGTTGTTCGTGGTGTTGGATTCACTTGAAGCCCGACTAACTTCTCTCTTTACTTGTCATCGACCGACAAACACAATGATTCTCTTAGTTTACGTCGAAGATATTATGATTACTGGTGATGACTCCAAAAGAATACAAATTATGAAGCAACACTTGAACTCGGTCTTTCAAACTAATGATATGAGAAATTTTCGGTACTTCCTTGGTCTTGAGATAGCGAGTTATCTTGATGGTCTCGTCCTATCTCAACGGAAATACTATCTTGAACTTCTTCATGATGTTGAATATTCTGGATACAAGAAAGCTGATACTCCTATAGATGTCAATCACAAACACTATACTTGTCTTGGGTTGAAGTTACAACAACTTGATGTCAAAAATGCTTTCTTGCATGGTGATCTGTAAGAAAAAGTATACATGGCTTTCCCTCCTGGATTTACCAAAGAAGGGTCCAATGAAAAGGTCCACTGTCTGCAAAAATCCCTATATGGCAAGAAAGGCCCACCGCCTGGTTTGGATGATTTAACAAAATCATGCTTCAACTTGGATATATTCAAGGACAGACTGATCATAATCTCTTTATCAAGAGGAGTGGAGCTCAAATATCGATACTTATTGTATACGTGGATGACATCATCATCACAGAAGCTTACCTAGAGGAGATTATACACTTGAAAGAGCAATTGAACAAAGAATTTGAAGTCAAAGATTTGAGAAAGTTGAAATACTTCTTGGGAATTGAAGTAGCGAAGTCTCTTCGGGGGATCTTCATCTCTCAGTGAAAGTGTACCCTTGAACTTTTGGAGGAAACTGGTATGCTTGGGTGTGCTTCCGTTGATACACCTATTGAGGCTAATCACAAGATTAATGCTGATACTAGTGGGGAGAAAATCGATGTTTCAAGGTACCAACGATTGGTTGGGAGACTCATACTTATTACATACTCACCCTGATATTATGTATGTTGTGGGTGTCCTAAGTAGATTCATGTACTCTCCCATAATTTGCCATCAGCAGGCTGCATATCGAGTATTGAGATATCTCAAGAAATCTCCAGAGCATGAAATTCTATTCTCTGCAAACTGACCTTTGAAATTTGAAATGTTTACAGATGCTGATTGGGCTGGTAGTCAAGAAGATATAAAGTCTACTACCAGACATTGCTCATTTGTGGGTGTAAATCTTGTATCTTGAAAGAGCAAGAAACAAAAATGTTGTTTCCCGCTCAAGTGCCAAACGGAGTATAGTGCTATGAGACAAGAAATATGCGAGGGGTTGTGGTTGAGGACAGTTTTCCAAGATATGAGTCTCCAGGTGAACCAACTGGCCCTAAGTAGATTCATGTACTCTCTCATAATTTGCCATCAACAGGCTGCATATCGAGTATTGAGATATCTTAAGAAATCTCCAGATCATGAAATTCTATTCTCTGCAAGCTGACCTTTGAAATTTGAAATGTTTACAGATGCTGATTGGGCTGGTAGTCAAGAAGATATAAAGTCTACTACCGGGCATTGCTCATTTGTGGGTGTAAATCTTGTATCTTGGAAGTGCAAAAAACAAAAATGTTGTTGCCCGCTCAAGTGCCAAACGGAGTATAGGGCTATGAGACAAGAAGTATGCGAGGGGTTGTGGTTGAGGACAGTTTTCCAAGATATGAGTCTCTAGGTGAACCAACTGGCCCTAAGTAGATTCATGTACTCTCCCATAATTTGCCATCAGCAGGCTGTATATCGAGTATTGAGATATCTCAAGAAATCTCCAGAGCGTGAAATTCTATTCTCTGCAAACTGACCTTTGAAATTTGAAATGTTTACAGATGCTGATTGGGCTGGTAGTCAAGAAGATATAAAGTCTACTACCGGGCATTGCTCATTTGTGGGTGTAAATCTTGTATCTTGGAAGAGCAAGAAACAAAAATGTTGTTGCCCGCTCAAGTGCCAAACAGAGTATAGGGCTATGAGACAAGAAGTATGCGAGGGGTTGTGGTTGAAGACAGTTTTCCAAGATATGAGTCTCCAGGTGAACCAACCAGTTACTATCTATTTCAACAACAAAGCTGTCATCAGTATTGCTCACAATCTAGTTCAACATGATAGGAAAAAATATGTTGAAGATGACAGACCTTTAATCAAAGATCTCCTAGACAAGGGAAATAACTGTACATAGTTCGTGAACTTTTATGATCAACTGGCTGATGTCTTCACCAAAGGGGTTAAACTATGACAACTTTATGAACGATACTGTTAAATTGGGGATGATTCATATATATTCCCAACTTGGGGGAGAGAGTTGAATATACACATTTTATTTCTAGTTTTATTTTCCCGCTTCTCATTTCATGTGAAATGTTACGTGCCTTGTTTCCTCTCGTCTACTGAACTTACATAAATGATCAGAGTCCAAAAAGGTGATATGATTCTGATTTCAGGGAGTAGACATCAATTTCATCAAATTTGTGCACAGATTTAAGGATTCTGGCAAGGGTTTGCTAATAATTGGTTAACCCGGGGGGTGATTTTGGAGTGAACGGATTGAATCTGGAGAAGGGCAGGGGATGTGGTTGATTGTTATGGGAGTGACGTGAGATTTTTGGATATTTGGTGGGTTGGGTGTTTGGGGGGTGGAAAGGTAGGAGGGAATGGGCACCGGCAGATTCAGATAACCGAAGGAGTTTCGGTCATGGAATGGCACTGTGGGGATGTGAGCACTGAGGGGGTGCTCATTTGGGTTCAGGTGAGGTTGCTGGATGAATATGGTTGCGAGGGAGCCGTTATCATTGCAGTAAACTACGAAGGGAGTTGAGTTTAGGAAGTTACACTGTGTTTTAGTGGGAAAAGGAGGCTGTCATAGGAAATTGTGGACTGGCTGAAGTCTTTTGAATTGTTAATTGGCTATTTGAAGGTGGAGGCTGTGGGGAATTTGTCCGCAAATTGGGGAAATGCAGTTCTAGGATTATATACTTAGATTCCACAAAATCAGCACTGCCGAGAGATCACAATAACTTATAATTTCTGTTCAAGTTCTGTAATTTCTAGAAATCAAACTTGTTGAAGCCAAAACTTGACCTCAACGAGAGTTTGAAAATAGGGGCGCAGCCAATACCTACTTCTCCCAAGCTCGAACCTCTGACTGGTTGAAAAAGACCAAGAACCGACCCAAAGCCTCAGCAGAGAGGTCCCACCTCTTACCCGGAAGATCTCTGAGAACTTCTCCTCCAAAGCCAAAAGCTGGGCTTGGAGTCCCTCAGAAAGCACAGGAAAATCTCTCTTGAAAGTATGGGAAAGCTTGCCTTCTGAAGAACCCCTATGAGTCTATTTATAGGCCTCTGAGTTTGAACTGCCAATAACCAAACTGAACCGACCTGAAATTACCAAGATACCCTTGGTCTGGCCTGCCAACAGCCAAACCCCGCTGTTCTGAAGGGCTACATGCAGACCACCAAGGGCAAAAGCGTAAAATCACCTGGGGCCAAAAAGGTGAACCATCTTCCAACTGAACCGGTCCTGACCCACCACTGAACCGGGGCCTGGCCCCCTGCCGAACCGGCGCTCGGCGAGAGCACCGTCTCGCGGGCGAGAGTTCCCTCCCATGGGCTCGTCTCGCCCAGCGGGTTGGCTCTCACCTCTGGGACCGTCTCGCCTAGGATGGCTCTCGCCTGAGCCGCTAGGCCTCTCTCGCCTAGCGAGCCGGTCCTGAGCCGGCGAGTGGCCCTCTCGCCTAGCGTGGCTCTCGCCTAGCGTGGCTCTCGCCTGATCCGGCGAGTGGCCCTTTCCCTGGGACCCACTCGCCCGACGAGCCAGGCTCTATCAAAGAGCCCATCCCACCTTCCCTTCCCCTTCTACTCGAGCCTAAAATGCTCCTGCGAGCCCGAGGTTGTACACAATCCCCGTTCTTTTCGAGGTTGTTTCAAGCTCGGAAAGAAAGTCCAACCGAGGCTCGTGTGGGCAAAGCGTATTTATGAGCGTATTTATGAGGGAATCTTTGGTGGGGTCCTCCACCGGAGTCTATAAATTTAGGATTCCTGCTCCGCATAGAGGACACCCCTTTCACATTTCCTTCTTCCTTGGCCCTATTTCCATCATGTCTCACATCCAGAGCTTTCGTGAGCGCCTTGCAATGGTGCGTAAGCAGAACAGAGCCACCGTGGCCGCTCTGACCACGCCTCTGGTTAACGGCCCTCCATCCATACCGTCGCCATCGTCTCGCCCAAAGAAGGTGAGAACAGGTGGCCCCTCCACCTCAGTTGAGGAGCCATCTCGCACTACCCCGGAAGCCCACTCTCCCCCGCCTCCCGCGTCTCCTGGAGAGAAGGAAAAAGAGGTGAGTTCTCTTTCTTGTCCCCATTACCCTTTCATCCTCGTCTGCTTATTTACTATTTGCTTCTTTAGGGAGAGCCCGTACCTCAACACCGACCAGAAAGTCCGCGGGATGACACCGTCATCCACGACGAAGACTCTGACTCACCACAACCTTCCACTCCTCCGAACACGAGGAAGGTTGACCCTTCGCAGGCCGCCGTGACCTCTCGTCATCCTGGTAAAAAACCTTCCCTTTCGCTTCTCTGTCCCGTTCGCTACTCCCACACCCTCTTGCGAGAGCCTCCCTTACTCTGCCCCTTGACTCCTTGCGTAGGCGCCCAGGCCGACTCGCCTGCTGAGGAGTTCTCTAGGAAGCTTGTCATCTCGCCCCCTCCTCCTATAGACGAGATTGAAGACTACCTGGGCGACCCCATGATCCCGCTGGAGATGAAACACAAGACAGCTGAGATGTTCCGGAAGCATGCGCGCATCATCCGCGGGCTGGAGCAGGGCAAACAGACGGCGGATAGGCGGATTGAATGGCTGGAGATCGAATGCGCTCGCCTATCATCCGAGGCTGACGTCGGGATAGAGGTTGACGGGACCGACCCTCAGGCCATCATCAGCGAAGTCGACATGCAGCTTCGTCTCGCGCAACGTGGGCTCGACGCCGTTCGCGCCTTCCACATGCCTGGCAGGCCTCCCTGCGCGGGAGCTCGCGGTGGCCGCTGGAAATGGCATCCGTATTAGAGTCCGTCTCGCTCTTTTACTTCTTAACGCTGTAATAATTATGTAATATATTATGCTACCGTCTCGCTTGTAGCCTAGGGTCTGGGAAACATGGTGCCCGCCTTGTGCGGGATGGAACATTTAAATATTTATTGCTTTTTTTAATGCTAGCTCCATTAATTTCTTTTACTTTTTATTATTTATTTATTTGTTATGATCCGCCTTGCTGAGGAAGCCTACAATGGACCACACAAATCGAGGTTTAAGAGAGAGAGAGTGGACCGTCTGCCGACTTTCTCCCTTCTTACATATGTTTTCCCGCCCATCTTATCCGTTGACCATGTCCGCTATAAATACCCTCATTCCCTGATCAAAAAGGGTATCTGCGTCTTCCCTCCTGCTACACTCCGGCTCTTGCTCCCCTTCTTCTTTCGTCCCGCCCGACGCTCTCTCCTTTATTCCTCCCGCTCCTTCCTTCCTCGGCCGTATCGCCGATTCTCTCTCCCTGCATACTTTCCTCTCTCAACCCTCTCGTCTCCCTCCGTATCGCCTAAAATGGGGAAGAAAAAGGTCGAAGAAGGCGAGGGACGCATCCACTGTGCGAAACGATTCACCGATCACGACTTCCCGCCCGACCATCTTCCCGACGAAGACTACCGCAACTTCGTTTGCGAGTACATGAGGGAGGGGTTCGAATCGCGGCCCCCCAAGGTCAGCGAGGCGATCAACACATACTACCCGAAAGAGCTCGCCTTCCCCGTCTCGCACTTCGAGGCGGGGTTGCGACAGCCCCTCTGGCCGGAGGTAAAACAGGTCATTAAGTACTTTGGCGCCGTTCCCGCGCAGCTCAACCCGAACGCCATTTCGGTGTTGGTCGCCTTCGCCAGCTACATTCATCGGGAGCGTATCGAGTTTAGCTTGAAGGTCTTCCGCAAGCTGTTCGTCTACCACGCCAACCCTGACGACGTCTCCTACTTCACTGGGCAAGGGCTCAAAGTGTGTGAGACGCCCAACAAGAACCACCACTGGCTTACCCGGTTTGTCTTCATCCGCGACAACTTCGGTGGCGTCCCGCTTGCGCCCGTCTCGCCCCCTGAGGTCTTTTATGTGTCCCCGTAGGTAGCCGACACCGACAAGCTGCTGCACGATTTCTTCGCCGGCAAGAACTTTGAGGTTCGCTTCCTGCGCCGAGGCCTCAATTCACTACTTCCCGTGCTCCCCGACGAAGGTACTCTCGCTCTCTTGTCCTGCATTTCTGTTTTTTGTCTCGCCAGCTCCTCACCCTGTTGCTTGCTTTAGGGGAGCGCAACGTCCCTATACATCCCCCTTACCGGAGCAACGCTGCGTCGTCCAAGGCGCTCGCTCTCGCCAGCATGGCTGCGGAGGCGGCAAAGGAGTCTCTGGCGCCTGTTCCTCAGAAAAGGCCTGCCAAAGACGCCGTCTCGCCTCGCTCCAGCCCGCCAAAAAAGAAGTTCAAGAAAGTCGTGACCTTTCCTAAGGGAAAGAAGGAGAAGGCCACGACGGAGAGGAAGGAAAGGTCTGGGTCCCTGGCCCCCATATCCGTGGAGGAATCCCAGCCCCCTCGCTCGCCCTCTCGCCATGTCGTCTCGTTTGCCCGCAAGATGACTCTATCCTCCCAGCTTGCCGTAGCTTCATACCGACCAGCTCCCTCGTCGTCTCGCGAATCCGGCTCTTCCAGTCGCCCAGACCCTGCCTCACACCAGAACTTTAACTTGGGCCCCACGGTTCGAGACGCCGGAGCCGACCCGGTCCTCGCCTGGGCGAAGGATGTTAACAGGGTGTCCGTTTCCACCCTCCTACCCTCCTGGAGGGAGCAGGACTTTCCTACGAACCACGCCTTCTCCCTCGGCTTTGGCTTATACGGGGGCCCAGAGTCTGACCCCGTGGAGAAGGAAACCACGCGCGATCTGGTGTTTAGGTCCTCTCATGCCCAGCTCCGCTTCTTCGAGCTCTCGCACCGCCTCTCGCGCCATCTAGTCCTCAGTAACCAAAGGCGGAAGGACCTCGAGGCGGGGTTGGCGACAGAGCGCGAGAGGGAGGTGGACCTCGAGAAGCGGCCGACGGAGGAGCGCGAGAGGGCGGAGGACCTCAAGAAGCGGCTGGCGGCATCTGAGGCTCTTCTCGCCAAAAGCCGGGGCGATGTAGTAAGTTCTGACCTTTACCTCTGATTGATTTCTTTTCTGCGCGTTCCTTGCTAACTAAGGTTCGTCTTGCAGGATGCCGAGACGGCGGAGCGGATGAGCTCGCGCATGGCGAAACTGGAGGAGGAGAACAAGGATTTGAAAACCCAGATCACTCGCCTCCGAGATTGCGCCCCGTCATCGTCTCGCCGAGAACCCCTCCAGGCCCCTCCGCCCCTTTACTCGTTGGAGGAAGTTGAGGGACTGTGCCGAAACTCCGATATCAAGACGGCGGAGCTGGTTCTCAAGATGATGGAGTTGGGGGTCGTGAAGGAGGACTCCGAGACGGTGACCGCTCGCGATCTGGTCCCCCAGCTCTATGGCGAGGAGGACGAAGATTCTACCAGCGAGAAAGAATGATATACTGCGAGATCCGGAACCCCCTTCTCTCTTTTTCTTTTTTGCTTGTGTAATTCACTTAGTTTCTATTTGTGGTGGTGAAAATGTGCTCTAATACTGAACAGATTGATCAAGTGCACCAATTTTTGTCTTATCTTATATTTTATATTTTGCGAAACAAATCCTTTGTTTTCCTCTTTTCGCGAGACGATGCTACCCGCCCGTCTCGCCGCCTCGCTTTTACTCTTTGCGTCGCTTTATTCTGTTCACTGCAAGACGACCTCTTGATGCGCTTATGCCCGCGTGACGGGTTGCACCCCGTCTCGCTACTTCGCTGAAGAGTCGACTCTTTTCCGAGCGCGAGTCGTCACTTATCCCATCTCATTTATGCCTGACATCACCACCTCACCTTCTGCCTCGCGCGAGTGGCTTTAGTGTTTTTAGGCCGAGCCTTTTGTCCTGCGCGGGTGCCCACTCGCCGACGGCGAGACAATCCCCGGGGCCGCCAGCCACGAGTGCCTCCACTCGCACTGTTCAGCCCTTGCCTCCTATAGTCTATTTTTCGTGAGATTAAGTAAGGGTGCTCCTTAAGAAGGGTTTCCCCAACTCATCCGCCATTGAGTGAACTAACTGCCCTGCCAGTTTGATGAGAGCCTGTGCAGCGTGCCTGCCTAGGGCCGAGCAAGGCTCGAGGTGGTGCAAAAGTTTCCAAGAACCAAGAACCAAGTCTCCAAGAGCGAAACCTTTCCCCCCAGGTATGGCTATCGCCCTGCCCAGCTAATGAGAGTCTGAACAAAAAGTCTACCCGGGGCCGAGCAGCACTCGGGGTCCCTTACCCCCACAAGCGAGCCTTCAGACCTGCCAGCTAGATGAGAGCCTGCGCAGTGGGTCTACCTGGGGCCGAGCCAGGCTCGGGGTAGTGCAAAAGTCTCCAAGAACCAAAGTATCACCAAGAACCAATCCTTTCCGCCCAGGTTTGCCTACCGTCCTGCCCAGCTAATGAGAGCCTGATCAGCGAGTCTACCCGGGGCCGAGCAGCACTTGGGGTCCCTTACCCCCACAAGTGATCCTACGGACCTGCCAGCTAGTGTGAGCCTGCGCAACGGGTCTACTTGGGGCCGCGCCAAGCTCGGGGTAGTGTAAAAGTTTCCAAGCTCTACTCCATCGTTAAGATAGGCAAGCAAATAATGGATCAACAAAGACATTATAATAGATCTTGGATTTGAATACACAATTTCACCTTCCCCCCTCTCATGGATTGAAACGCTTTAAATCATCGCCGCTCCACGTGTGACTCATGGACCTACCTTCCACGTCCTGGAGGTGGTAACCTCTCGTTCTAAGGACCCTCTCGACAATATAAGGCCCTTCCCAATTTGAGTTGAGCTTGCCCACGGGGGCTGACCTCCCCGCAGCATCGACCTTCTTTAGCACCACATCTCCTTCTGCGAATTGCTTGATCCTGATATGCTTGTCAAAATATTTTGCCATCCGCCGTTTGATCTCTTCCTGCCTGATAGCTGCGACATCGCGCAGCTCTTCCACCATGTCCAACGAGAGGCGTAACCCCCCTTCATTCTCCAACCTCCAAGCCTCATCTCCTTCTCCTGCGGACGTGACCCATGGGGATCGGACCTCAAATTCCACAGGCAGGACCGCCTCGCACCCATGGGAGAGCTTGAAGGGGGTCTCGCCGGTGGCCGTGTTCGGGGTTGTCCTCAAGGCCCACAATATCGAGGGGAGCTGTTCCACCCAACTTCCCCTCAAGTTCTCCACCTTTTTCTTGTGTAGGTTCACGATGATCTTGTTGGCCGCCTCCACCTGACCGTTGCTCCTGGGATGATGCACAAAGGCGAACCTAAGGTCTATCCCCAACTGAGTGCAGAAGTCGATGAACTCTTCGCTGGCAAACTGAGGCCCATTGTCTGTTACTATCGCCTGGGGGAGCCCGTGCCTGAATATGATCTCCCCCCAGACAAAATTCCTGATGACTTGTAAGGTGACCTTGGCTAACGCCTTGAGCTCCAACTATTTTGAAAAGTAATCAATCATGACCAGGAGAAACCTCCTCTGCCCACTAGTCGGAGGTAAAGGCCCGACTAGATCCATCCCCCAGATGGCGAAAGACCATGGTGCCGTGATGCTTCAGAGCCTTCGAGCGGGCAAGAGCTGGAGGGGGGCGTACAACTGACACTTTTGGCACCTCCTCGCAAACTCGGCCGCATCCTTCCTCAGGGTCTGCCAGAAGTACCCTTGCCTTACCACCCTTGCTTCAAACGTCCTTCCTCTTGAGTGACTGCCGCATCCACCTAAATTTACTTCCTCCACGATCCTCGAGATCTCCTCTTCGGTCACGCACCTTGCCAGGAGCCCTGACAACATCTTCCGATGCAACCCCCCTTCCAGCATTAGGTAGTGAGCCGCCTTGTGCCAGAAGCTTTTTGCATCCTTGGCCCCCTCCGGAAGCTCGCCAGTGGTTAGGAAGGTTACCAATGGGTCCACCCATGAGGGTCGACGACCCACCAACATCAACTCTCCTTCTTCGATCGCCGGCCGAAATAGCTCAGTCAGGGTCCCTCCTCCCCGAGGTCCAAACTTTGCCAACCGATCGGCAGCTACACTCTCCTCCCTGGGGACATGCTGGATTGAGAACGTCCGGAACCCTCCGATGATCACCCTCACCTTGGATAGGTACTTTACAAGGGTGGGCTCCCGAGCTTCAAACTCCCCTCGGATTTGCGATGCTACTACCGACGAGTCCGTAAAAGCCTCCACATTCTGGATCTCAAGCTCCTTTGCCAAACGAAGGCCGGCTATCACGGCTTCGTACTCCGCCTGGTTGTTAGTCACTGGAAAGTGCAAGACCACCGCCTGTTCTATAGTGACCCCTTGAGGGCTTATCAACAACACCCCTCCTCCGAGGGAATGCTTTCCCGAGTCCCCGTCAACCATCATCTTCCATGCCCCCTGCGGCCACGGCTCCTTAGCCCCGACCTCAACAACGTAGTCCGCCAAGAAGTCAGCCACCACCTGTGCCTTAATGGAGAGTCTTGGCACGAATGAGATATCAAACTCGCTCAATTCGATGGACCACTTGGCCAACCTTCCTGAGTGCTCCACCCCTTCAAAAATCTTGCGAAGGGGATGATCCGTCACCACCCTGATCGAATGCGCTTGGAAGTACGGCCGGAGCTTCCTTGCTGAGATTATCAAAGCATACACCAGCTTTTCTAAGATGGGGTAGCGGAGCTCTGCCTTCTTCAAGATCCTGCTAACGTAGTAGATGAGCAACTGCTTCTTCCCCTCTTCCCTGACCAGGACAGAGCTCACGGCCTTTGCTCCTACTCCGAGGTACAAAGCTAGGTCCTCCCCCTCCTTTAGGCTTTGAAGTAGAGGAGTCTGAGAGAGCTGCCTCTTCAGTCTTTGGAAAGCCTCTTTACATTCGGCGGTCCATTCGAACCTTTTATTACCCCGCAGCACTTTGAAGAACTATGAACACTTTTCCCCGGACCTGGAGAGGAATCTGCTTAGCCCGACCAACTTGCCCGTCAAGCGCTGGACCTCCTTGGCGTTGCGTGGTGACTCCAACTCCAGGATGACCTTCACCTTATGCGGGTTTGGCTCTACCCCTGCCGGGGTCAGAAGATGCCCAAGGAACTTCCCGCGGTTCGCCCCGAAGACACACTTCAAGGGGTTCTGCCTCATCTTGAACTTCCGCAGGGTGGCGAACGTCTCCTCCAGGTCCCGTAGGTGTGAATCCACACACTTGCTCTTGACCATTAGATCGTCGACATAGACCTCCAGGTTCCTCCCCCTTTGACCCTGGAAGACTCGATCCATCATGCGTTGGTATGTAGCTCCTGCGTTTTTCAACCCAAAGGACATCATCTTATAGCTGAAACATCCCTCCCTCGTGATGAAGGAGACATCATTGACATCAGGAGGGTGCATTCGGATCTGGTGATAACCTGAAAAAACATCTAAGAAACTCATAATAGAAAAACCAACGGTTGAATCAACCAGCGCGTCGATTCGAGGCAAGTGGTAGCAATCCTTGGGGCATGGTTTATTTAATAAGGAAAAGTCAATACACATGCGCCACTTGCCTCCCCCTTTTTTTACCATTACCACGTTTCAGATCCACCCTGGATACTGGATCTCCGAGATGAAGCTCGCCTCCAGAAGCTTCTTGACCTCCTCGCGGATGGGATCCTCCAGCTTAGTGACGATGGTCCTCATCTTCTGGCGAATGGGGCGCGTCCGGGGGTCTAGGTTCAGGCGATGACAGACCACATCCGCATCGATGCCCGACATGTCAACCGCGCTCCAAGCAAAGATGTCGACGTTGCTCTGGATGCAATCCCGCACTCGCTCCTGGTCCTCGGGACTTAAGCCCCCGCTGATCCGCACCCTTTGCACCTGCCCTGCGCTGGTGAAGACCTCCATCTCCACCACTTCCTCGGCCAGCTCCATCCGCGACTGCTCCCAGCCGGCCCTCGCCTCTTCCTCCTGCCTAAACTCTTCCTCCCCTCCTGCTTCCTCAACCTCCATCGCCTCCTCCAGGCTCTCACGCAGCTGCTGTTCGACCTCCACGCCCCTCCGGGCCTCCTTCTCAACTCCTCCTCCTCGCTCTTCCTCTACTTCCATCGCCTCCTCCAGGATCTCATGCTATTCGACCTCCACGCCCTTCAGGGCCTCCCTCTCGACTCCTTCTCCTATTCCTTCCACCTGCCGACCCTCTTGTGGCTCCGACTCTCCGTCCCTCTGGACCTCGTGCGCAACTCCTCCTCTTTTCTCCTCCATGATCTCCTCCCCTACCTCCTCCAGGCTCTCATCCTCCTCTCCGGCAACCTCTCCCTGATCCGCCATCTCCCTCTCCAGCACTTCCGCCTCTGCCATCCATGATACGAAGTTGACCGCCTTCACCTAGCATTGCCTCGCCACTTTTGGGTCCCCCCTAATCCTAACCTGCACCCTTCCGTTATTGAACTTGAGGTATTGATGAAATGAGGGGACGCAGCGAAAGGCGCTGATGAGGGGGCGCCCAAAGATGACGTTATAACTGCTCGGGGCGTGCACGATTACGAACCTACAGTTCCGTGACACGCCCCCCAGTTTCACGTGCAGCCCTACTCCTCCTTCTACCTCCTTCTCTCCTGAAAACCCAAACAGCGGTCCGTCCGAAGCTAAGACCCTCTTGGCCTCGACCTTCATCTCGTCGAAGGTCTTCTTGAAGATTACATTCACGGAGCTCTCGTTGTCTACCAGTATCCTGAAGACCGTGAAGTTCTCTACCGCCGTCTGGATCACCAGGGCGTCACAGAACGGATCCTCGTAGTCCGGCATATCTGCTGATGAAAAGATGATTTTTTCTTCCGGAGGGGGAGCCAGGGAGGTCGAGGCGACCCCCCTTCGGAACATGGTCTGAAGGCTCCCCTTACGAGTTGCCTCAATCCCAACTCCTCCGTGGATCACCCTGATTCCTCCCCGGGTCCCCACATCCGCTCGGTCTTCGCACCTGTCTTCCCCCTCTCCCTGCTGCACCTCCACGATCCTTATCGGCGGATCCTGCCTCCCCAGCCCCCTAGCTTCTCTCATCTCCAAGAACTCTGGGCAGGTGGCCGTCGCGTGACCCTCCTCCTGGTGGAAGTCACAGAAAGGCAACGCCACCCTGCCCCCTCTTCCTTCTCCACCTCCTCTTCTTCCGGCTCCTCCTCGAACTCCTCTCCTTCCTCCTCTACCTCGGCCAACCTCCATTGCCTCCTGCTGCAGCGGGAGGTGACCCCTCGGCCCCTGCCTCCACGCCGGTTGATCGAACCTCCTCGGCTCCCGGAAGTTGTCTCTTCCCTGAAAGCCTCCTTGTCCCTGGGGGCGACCCTCCTGAGGCCTCCAACCCAACCGGTTGTTCGGCTCCCGGACCCCCATCCTTGGTGCTGCCCCTGCCCTCGGGGCTCCTCCCTCCTCTCTTCTCGCTGCTCCCTCTGCTCCCTCTGTCTTCTTGCTCCCGGCTCCTTCACATCATCCTCCGCCAACCTGGCCAGCTTCCTAGCAAAAGCCGGATTGACCCTTTCAAAATCTTTCTCCTTCGCCTCCCTCTCCATGAGCTCCTCAAAAGAGAGGGGGGGGGGACTCTCTTCAGCTCCATGCTAAAGAATCCCTGTCTCAGCCCCAGGGTAAAGGCGAGCATCAGTGCATACCCTGTGACCTCCTGGACCAGGAGGATTTCCTCCTGAAATCTGTCAACATAATGACCCATCGTCTCGTCCTGCTTCTGCCTCACCGCAAACAGACACTCCGCTTTCTTCTTCCTCTTCTTTGATGTCGAAAACCTCAACAGGAACCCTCGACGTAGGTCCTCAAAGCTGTAGATCGAGCTCGCCGACAACTGGTGGAACCAGTCCTGTGCTTTCTCCTTCAACGTGATGACGAACAGCCGGCACTTGAAGGTATCCGTCATTTACCTTATCGAAACAACATCCTCAAACCACTGCACGTGCTGTACAGGGTCATCTTTTCCCGTGTAGTAGAACATGTCAGGCTACCGGAACTCCTCCGACACCGAAGTCGAGATGATGAGCTCGCTGAATGGGCTCTCGCCACCTGCCTGCCGAGAGGGCACGTATCGCGGCCTCGGCTGGCTGGCCCGATCCGCGAGACCATGACCAGGGAAGAGCTCTCCCACAACCGCCTCCCTCTCGCCGACATCTGCCGGAACCTCCTTCCCTGGACGCTGGCCTGGGAAGAGATCTCGCGCGGCTACGTCCCTCTCGCCTACCTCCGTCGGGACCTCCTTCCCTTGGCGCTGCCCAGGGGCGTTCTCGCCCAAGAGCGGGACCGCTTCCACCGGAACCTGAGGTGTCGCCCACTCGCTCCTTGCCGAGAAGGCCAAGCTGATGGTCTGCAAGACCTCTCGCCCGAAGTCCTCCAGCATCTTCCTCGTTGCCTCATCTCCCCGGGTGGGGGAACCTCCAGAGCCAGATCCTTCACCTTCACCTCCAGCCATGAGACCAAACTCAAGGCTTTCTTGTATTGGCTACCTTCCACGCTCACCGCACCAGAACTGTTGAAGCCAAAATTTGACCTCAACGAGAGTTCGAAAATAGGGGCACAGCCAATACCTACTTCTCCCAAGCTCGAACCCCTGACTGGTTGAAAAAGACCAAGAACCGACCCAAAGCCTCAGCAGGGAGGTCCTACCTCTTACCCGGAAGATCTCTGAGAACTTCCCCTCCAAAGCCAAAAGCTGGGCTTGGAGCTCCTCAGAAAGCACAGGAAAATCTCTCTTGAAAGTATGAGAAAGCTTGCCTTCTGAAGAACCCCTATGAGTCTATTTATAGGCCTTTGAGTTTGAACTGCCAATAACCAAACTGAACCGACCTGAAATTACCAAGATACCCTTGGTCGGGCCTGCCAATAGCCAAACCTTGCTGTTCTGAAGGGCTACATGCAGACCACCAAGGGCAAAAGCGTAAAATCACCTGGGGCCAAAAAGGTGAACCATCTTCCAACTGAACCGGTCCTGACCCACCACTGAACCGGGGCCTGGCCCCCTGTCGAACCGGCGCTCGGCGAGAGCACCATCTCGCGGGCGAGAGCTCCCTCCCATGGGTTCGTCTCGCCCAGCGGGTTGGCTCTCGTCTCTGGGACCGTCTCGCCTAGGATGGCTCTCGCCTGAGCCGCTGGGCCTCTCTCGCCTAGCGAGCCGGTCCTGAGCCGGCGAGTGGCCCTCTCGCCTAGCGTGGCTCTCGCCTGATCCGGCGAGTGGCCCTTTCCCTTGGACCCACTCGCCCGACGAGCCAGGCTCTATCAAAGAGCCCATCCCGCCTTCCCTTCTCCTTCTACTCAAGCCTAAAATGCTCCTGCGAGCCCGAGGTTGTACAAAACTATTCACCTCTTGTTTATAGATATAAGACCCACTATGAATGGTCTAGATCATCTGTATTTTCAACGCCTATATATCAACTCAGATTGTTCATAGGACGATCTTAACTTTGTATCCCGCGTATGTAGACCCGTGCAGGTTCGGATAAGGGTCTATCCCTCCGTGATTGGCCATCCCCATTAATATGTGTTCTAAGCTTGACATTGCTGACATATTTTTGTTCAACTTGAGGGGAAGTGTTAAAGCCCATTGCAATAAACCCATTATGAGGGCCCATTGTAGTTATTAGTTTTCTTTAGTCTCACATTGAACACCCCTACTCTAGAGTTAGAGGGGATTTTCAATATATTAGATAAATATAATAAATTTTTTATTACAAGTATTTAAACACCACTATTACGTATATTTTGAGTCAGTTGTAAAAAAGCCAAGTCCTGTGATATTTATCGTTCAATAAAAGAATCCTTCTTTGCTGTGCTTTGTAAATGAAAAAAAAACTCTTACTCTGATGATCTCTTTACAACTCTTATTGGCCTTGCACAATTTCATGCTTTTGAATGTGAGATTGCTCTTTATGCATGGATGTGTGCAAATGGAAGATTTCCAAAACATGTCAGTTTAGTTGTATTTAACATACTGGAATATTTCGTAATTACCTATTTCACTCATATAGGTTAGACGAATATTATGCTCAGCAAAACCCGTGGCTATTCAAACACCTGTTAGTCCTAATGCAAATGATCAGGACTTCCAGCAGGTAATGTTTTTCTGCTTCCTCAGTTATATCTACTTTTTGTGGTTATTTTCTTTACGATTTCACTACTCTACATGAGATGCCCACCAATGTTATTGTCAGCTTTGATGTTTGCCTTTGGATTAGTCGTTATCACATTTAGTCTTTGCATTTTGATAGATGGGTATGCAATTATGTGCTGGCATAAGCATGTACACAAGCATACACATGCAAACTTAGACGGCCTGTGCCGACTGTTGTTTATTTTTCATGTGTGGAACTTTTGGAACTCACAAAAAGATGCTCATGCATGAAGGGAACACCCCGAGTGAATACATCAGGATTCTTTTAAGTTTGTTTGTCTTCATAGTTATAGGACCATGATTTGGACAATCGGAGGCCATGCATGCTACCGACTAAAATTTATATGTAATTTTCTTTATTTTTTGATATATATATAATTTTGTTTTTTTGTTTAGTGTGATTATCTGTTGTGGTATGAGGTCACAAATATGATCATTTTGAGGGCTTGAGTATCGATGGTTTAACAAACACAGGAACCTATCAGTCCCTCTCAGCTATGAAGCCGAGCAACTTGTTGTGAAGCGGAGTCTTAACCACCTTTTTGCTGAGGTAGAGCCAGAAAACCACTGCCCCGCCTCTTGCCTCAATCCTTGAGGTGCCTAATTAACCTCCACCTCCCCCGACAACTATAAATGCATTTCCTTTGGCATTTTATGCAACTTTCAGCCAGCTTCTTTAGCCCCGTTACCATTTCGCGACACTCCTTCAACTCAATCAGATACCACTCCCCGATTCCGTTGAAATATCCGGACATGAAAATCTAAAGTTTTTGTTGACTCCCTGCAAACCGCTTGTTCGTACCTACACGTCACTCTTATTGCCTCCCAAATTCACCCACCACACTCATTCTTCGTTCGCCCTTGTCATTTTGTGAGATTTGATTTTTGTTTCAGATTTCTTCACATTTGTTAAGAAGAAATGGTAAAAGTCCAATATAAAATGCCCACTCTTGGAGCCCATGTAAATTCTCTTTAGTCCCACATCATAGGATTGAAGTTCTCTCTACTTCTCTCTTTCTATATAAATGTATGCATACATGTAACCATGTGTACAAGTTGGAGAAATTAATAAAATTGAAATTTTTTTCTCTCAATTCTGCTCTTCTTTACATGGTATTAGAGTGGGAAGAGAGGAAGCTGCCGTGGAGTCCATGTCAGGAAAGGAGTTGCGGATAGAAGAGAGAGTAGCGGGTAGAAAAGCGGCAAGAAGCTGCGGTTAGAAGATAGAGTAGCGGGTAGAAAAGCGGCATGGAGCTGCGGTTAGAAGAGAGAGTAACAGGTAGAACAGTGACAAGTCCGCAGGAGCCCGCAACAGCTAGAAGAGAAGCACATCGGGTAGAGAAGAAACAACTGCCCGACAACACATTGGCAAGTCCGCAGGAACCCGCAGTGGCTAGAAGAGAAACCGGCAGTCCGCGACGAACATCAGAGAGGTGGCAAGCAGCGGGCAGACCGCACGACAAGAGTAGTCTGTGCGACAAAAGGGGCAGTCCGCGTGACAATCGCAGGCCGACAGATCGACAAGAGCAATCCGACAAGAACAGTCTGCGCGACAAGCAGTCCGCGCGACAAACGGGGCACGCGATAAGCCAATCGCGACGAAGGCGGGGGATCTGGCTAGCAGCGAGAAAAGGAGACTGCTGGGAGACCGCGGGGAGCAACGAACAAAAGGAGTCCACGAGGAGCTGTGGAAAGAGACCTTGGCGGTCTGAATAGGTGTGGGGCCCAGAAAAATCCCTATAAAGGGAGAGAGGTGGGGATGAGATGGGAGGGAGGGAGAAAAAGGATGGGGTTGCGGTTAAGAGAAACCGTAACCGCACAAGGGTTTGCGGTTAGAGAGAGTTAACCGCGGTAAGAAGAGAGCACAATGGAAGCCACGTGAGAGAGAGAGAAAGGCGGATAGAAAATGGAAGTCCGCAAGCCTGTGCGGATAGAGGGAAGAGAGCAGGCGCGTGGTCTAAAGAAAGTTAGTCGAAGGAAGGACCTTTCTGGCTCTGATACCATGTAAAAAAGAGCAGAATTGAGAGAAAAATAATTCAATTTTGTTAATTGAAGTGCATGCACATCATAGGATTTGTGTTCTCTCCACTTCTCTCTTTCTATATATGTGTCTGCAGACATGTAACTAAGTATACAAGTTGCATAAATTAATAAAATTAAATTATTTTTTTCTCAATTCTGCTCTTCTTTATTTCATTATACAAGTATTTATCTTTTTTTCTAGTGAGATTCAGCTCATATTGTTTGTATCCTTACTTTCAATAGACTTGTATCATTTATTTTCCCCTGTACTTATATTTTCTGCTCATGAGCAATTGTGGATTGATAGCGTTAGAATTATTTATAATCAATTGTTATTCTTTTTACAATTTTAATTTTCACTTATTTGAATAATTACATGCCAGATATTATTTGAACTCTTTTTGTTGCATCCCAGTAGTGTTAGGATAGTTGTTTTCTCATTTGCATCTATTTTGTGTCCGCCTTCATTCATATAGAATCAGGTCGTGATAGTCTAGCATAACCTTTTTGCATCTATTTTGTCTTTCTTCATTCATATAGAATCAGGGCGCGGTAGTCTCCTATAACCTTGTCCCGCGTCAGGAACTATAATGATATATAGAAGTTTGTATTATTATATGTTCATTCTAGACATGTATACAATTATATATATCAGTGGAAACAGATTATGATTTCATTACTCAAAATAAAAGAAACTACTCATACATGTACATGATTGGAAAGTGACATGTTACTAAATTAGCATTATCAAATATTACACACATTTGACATAAAATTATGATTCAATAAATAACATAACAACAACTCCCCCCCCCCCCCCCCCCCCATGTCTGCTGAAAAATGTCAATCATCCCTAGCTTGTTTATATCATACAAATGAACACATCACGCCTATACCTTTGGTGAAGGCGACAGAGCTAGTTGGTCTTTTGAACGAGCAAATGGATTGACCACAATCCCTTTTTTCAACTGGTCTTTGATGTGGATCATCGTTAACATGTTTGGTACTATCATGTTGTACTAGGTTGTGAGCAATACTAATGGAGGCCTTATTATCACAACATAAGGAAAGAGGGATATGCTCCCGGAATCCCAAATCTTGTAACATGGATTGCAACCGCAGTCCTTCATTATGTCCTTCGGACATCATCATGCACTCAATCTCCACGCTTGATCTGGATACAACATTTTGGTTTTTGCTTTGCCAGGTTACCGAATTCCCCAAAATTAAAGTGCATTACCTCATAGTAGACTTTCTGTCATCACGACTTCCAGCCCAATCTACGTCTTTGAAGACTCCGATCTTTAAGTGATTGTTCTTAGAGAACAAGAGTCCTTGACTAGATGCCTTCTTCATATATCTCAAAACTCGATGTGCAATCTCTTAATACCTGATTCTGGGAGCATGTATATTTCTACTCAAGATACCGAACACATGTAATGTCAGGATGTGTGTGAGATAGTATCTGAGTTTTCCGGCCAATCATTGGTAGCTCAATATATCTGTCCGATCACCATCACAATCTTCATCAATCCCATGATTCTCATAAATAAGAATGTTTACTGTGGCACAACTGAGCATTCCGGTTTTCTTTAACAAGTTTAAGACATACTTACGTCATGAAGTTGCCTTGATTCGATATAGCCACTTCAATTCCATGGAAGTATCAGTCTTCCTAAATCCTTCACCCCGAATTTTGCTGATAATTGTGCCTTAAGGTTGTCTATCTTCTATGAATCATTGTCTGTTGTTAGAGAATACTAGAAAAAATGATGTATTGACCCATTAATATAACCCATGTAGGATTTAGTGTTTAGTCCCACATTGTTTGTATAACTGAGTCTTCCTCTTCTCTCTCCTATATATTTGTATTCATACTAGTACTTTGATATTCAAGAAGTATATACAAGTTTTGGACCTTTCTTTACATGGTATCAGAGGGAAACAGTCCAACCTGTTTTTCTCTAACCATCCAGTTCTCCTGTTAACCGGGCGGCTTGTTTTCCTGCTTAGCCGCACTGTTTTACGGCTTCCTTCTTTTGTAACCGTCTCCTTCTCTCCCGTGGATCCACCTCTTTCTCTTCTACGCTCTTTTATAGCCTTCATCTCTCTGGAACGTGGACCCCACTCCCATGCGGTTAGATTTTCTTAACCGACATGGGCTGCTCTCTACCCGCTGCGGCTTCCCCTCTTCCCTTGGTTAGATCCGACCGTTTGGCCTCTAGTTCTACCAGCTGCAATCTGTCTCGGTCCGCTGCGGCTACCTTTCTCTTCTTGTCGCACAACCTCTCCCCGGTCTTATCGCTGCGACCTCTTTCCTTGCCGCGCGGCCTCCTTGTCGCAAGGAATCTTACCGCTTTTGTCGCAAGGAGTTCTTTCCCACTATGACCTGTCTTTGGCCTCCAGTTCTCTCCTTGTAGCGCGGTCTCCTTCTTGTCACAAGGAGTTCTTTCTTGCCTTGCCGCTCTTCTCTTGTTGTCTCTTCGCGCTTCTCGGCTCGACTTGGTTGTTCGCGCGGACTGCTTCTACCGATCTTGTTGCGGTTTGTTTCTAACCGCAAGTTCTGGTGCATGTTCGCCGTTTTTTTGATCTTGGTCCAGTCTGCCTCTAACTGCCCGGTCTAGTACCTGTTCGTCGGCTTTTGCTCTTATTGCGGTCTTCCTCTAACCACACGGTCGAGTGCCTGTTTGCCGTCCTCTGTTTCTTCTGGTCACTGCCCGCCCATGATTCCTGCCGTCGTCTTCTAACCGCTGCGGCCTTCTTCTACCCGCCGCGGCTTCACGACGGCCGATAATTGTAATGCCTCCTCTATTCTCCTTGATCGTGTTGCGGCTCCAGTCCCCGAGCTTCGTGATGAACTCCGAATTACTACCATCTCTCTCAGTTGGAAGCACAATTTTTGGAATGGGTACACTCGGTTCGTCTTGTCCTGCAGACGAAAGGCCTTCTTCATCACCTGACTCGGGTCACTCCGACCGCTCCCACCAATGAGTGTCTTCGAGATGATGACCGGGTCCAATCTTGGCTACTCAACTTCATGGGCACCGAGCCTTATCGAATGACTATGTATCATGACATGGCAAAGGCCATGTGGGAGGAGCTCCATTTCTTTTACTCGGGACAGAATAGTTTGCAACACCTGTTCGACATTATCTCGGATCTTCAGAACCTTGATCTCAGGGCTCCTGGTGATATGATCTCCTTTGTTGCTAAAGCAAAGACCCTGGTCGAGGCCTGGATCTAACATCATCCTCCCACTACAGATCTGACCACTCAACGGGTCCAGAAAGAAGCTGTCGGGATTGCTATGATGATGTTCCGGGTTCCCTCTCACCTGCACTGTGTTCGGGCCCAGATTCTTTCATCTACTACCACCCTGTCTTTGTCTGATGTGTTCTCTATGCTTCTGAAGGTCACACCACCCCAGGATGCTCCTGTTACTCTCTCCCCAACTCTTCTACAACACTCTACACCTGCTCCGCCTGCTGGGGGGTCCTCAGCCCTTGGGGGACGCAACACGTCTCGGGGACATGGCCGGTCTGGAAAAATCTCATTTTAAGTGCACCTATTGCGTACGAGATGACCATCTTGTGGCCACATGCTATTGCAAACATGGTCTGCCTCCACATCTTGCTGCTCTTGCTTTGGTTGATCCCCCTGCTGCTCCTGCCCCGAACTCTGCTGCCTCTACTCGGGCAGACATTGATGCTCTACGCACTCAACTCCAACACTTGCAAGGGGCAATCTCTCGCTCGTCTGGCTCCGTCGCATCTATCTACAATGATGGTATATCTTGTCTCTGAGAGAGCTCTCACTGGATTGTGGATTCGGGTGCCACTCATCATATTACTTCGCAACATCCTCCGCAATATTCGGTGACAGCTCACCCCAAGTTCATCACTGTGGCGAATGGTGATACCACCCCCGTTTCTGGTGTTGCTGATATATCCCTCACACCCGCTCTATCTCTTACTTTTGTTCTTCTTGTTCCCGGTTCTCCATTTAACTTACTCTCCGTTAGCCGCCTCATACAAGATCTCAATTGTTGTGTTATTGTCTCACCTTCTACCTTTGTTGTGCAGGATCGAAAATGCAGAATATCATTGGTAAGGGACGACTGACAAATGGGCTATACCTCCTCGATGTTCCTCCTTCTGCTCTCTCCGTTGTCTCTACTACCGATTGGTATCGTCGTCTTGGGCATGCTCCCCTCTAGTTTCTCAAGAAGGCTTTTCCGGATGTCTCCCTGCATGAGTTTTCTTGTGAATCGTGTATCTTTGGCAAATAACATCGTGTTTCTTTTCCTCATACTTGTACTCGGAGTGATACTCCATTATCATTAGTGCATTTCAATATTTGGGGCCCTTATTAAACCCCTAGTATGTTTGACTATCGATATTTTGTCACTTTTATTGATGATATTCATGCTTAACTTGGTTATACTTACTTCGGGATTGTGCTGAACTAACCACTACATTTCGCGCCTTCCTTAGCGAAATACATACACAATTCCCGTCTCCTTTAAAGGTCATTCGCACGGATAACACCAGGGAATACACTAGCCGAACATTTGCGAACTTATGCACCGAATTCAGTATTATACATCAAACCTCATGTGCATATACGCCTCAATAAAATGGTGTGGCAGAGCAAAAGAATCATCATCTTCTTGATGTTACTCGATCCCTCATGCTTCAAATGCACGTTCCTACTCGTTTTTGGAACTTTGCTGTTTCTGCGGCATGTCACCTCATCAATCACATGCCCTCTTCTTTGCTCGACCATGCCACTCTGTTTAGTCTTCTCTTTCCGTCCCAATCGCCGTTTACTCTCACGCCTCGTGTGTTTGGCTGTACATGCTATGTTCACAGTCTTGGTCCGATCACGAATAAGTTTGCTCCTCGGGCCCACAAGTGTATGTTTCTCGGGTACTCTTGGACCCAAAAAGGCTATGCGTGTTATTCTCCGACTGGTGACAAAGTCGTTGTCTCTGCCGATGTCACCTTTCTAGAGGCTCAACCATTCTAGGACTCATCATCTTCCATCGCTCCTCCTCTCTCCCCTTCCATTCCTTGTCCGACTGTTCCCGTCACATATTCTCTACCACCTCTCCTTCCAACCCCCCCTCCGACACCTGCTCCACCTCTACCACCCAAACCACCTCTTACTCGTGTCTACACTCGTCGTACCGCGGTCTCTGGAGCTCTACAACAACCTTCCTTCACCAGTGCTATCCCGCGGACTGACGATCGAACATCAGCATCCACCGCTCACCCCATGGCTAGTTATGTCTCTATGCATCGCCTTGCTCCACCTCTACGCAAGTTTGCTCTCTCTCTCCTCCATTTCTACTCCTAACTTAGTGCAGGAGGTTCTTCTACATCCAGGGTGGCGCGCGGCTATGGACGAGGAAATTACTGCTCTTTGGTCTAACCAGACTTGGGATCTGGTTCCTCCTTCTCCTGGACATTCGTGTGTCAGTTGCAAGTGGGTGTTTACTATAAAACATCGCGAACGATCTGGATGAAATCTTCTCTCCCGTTGCCAAGTTGAACTCTGTTTGGGTTCTGATCTCCTTGGCTGTGCATCGTCACTGGCCTCTCAATAAGCTAGATATTAAAAATGCCTTTTTTAATGATGATTTTTAAGAAACGGTTTACATGTATCAACCTCCCGGGTTTGAGACCACGGGGGAGTCTCGTGTATTTCATCTTTGGAAATCTATTTATGGTCTCAAACAGTCTCCTAGAGCTTGGTTTGAAAAATTTAGTAAGACCGTTCGCGATGTTGGATTCAAGCGGAGCTCGGCTGACTTTTCTCTCTTCACTCGTCATCAATCGACTGGGACTGTCATTCTCCTGTTGTATGTGGATGATATCTTGATTACTGGTGATGACTCTACAGAGATACAGAAAATCAAGCAACACTTAAACTCCGTTTTTCAGACAAAAGATCTGGGGGATCTAAGGTACTTTCTTGGGCTTGAGGTTGCGAGACAGCCTGATGGTCTTATTCTGTCACAACGAAAGTATTGCCTTGATCTCCTCCACGATGCTGGCTACTCTGGGTATAAACCTGTGGAAACTCCGATGGATGTCAACCACAAGTTATGTGCTCATGGGTCTTATTCCGATTCCCTGCTTACGAACCCAGAGTTTTATCAGCGCCTTGTGGGAAAACTGATATACCTAACAGTTACAAAACCTGATATTTCGTTTGCCGTTGGAGTAGTCACCCGATTTATGCACGCTCCTCAGACTTCTCATCTCTAGGCAGTAGAACGCATCCTCAGATATTTGAAGATAGCTCCTGGGCAAAGATTGGTGTATAAGTCATCTTCCTCTCTATCTCTTGTTGCATACTCAGATGCGGACTATGCGGGCTCCCTAGATGATTGTCTTCCGCTACAGGCTTCTGTACCTACTTTAGGGGGAATCTTATCATTTGGCGTAGCAAGAAACAGTATGTGGTTGCTCCTTCATCTGCTGAAGCTGAGTATCGTGCAATGACAGCCGTTGTATCTGAACTCACCTGGCTTGAGGGTCCACTTGGTGATTTGGGGGTCACATTATCTTCACCAACAACCTTTTTTTGCGATAGTTAGGCTGCAATTCACATTGCGAAGAATCCTGTGTTTCATGAGCGGGCCACACACATTGAAGTTGACTGTCATTTTGTTCGTGAAAAGGTTCAATTAAAGACGTTAGAGTTGGATCATGTTCTTGCGTCAGGGCAAGTTGCCGACATTCTCACCAAGGAATTGCCACGACAAATGTACCATTAATTCTTATCCAAGCTTGGTGCCTACGACTTGTACGCTCCAGCTTGCGGGGGAGTATTAGAGAATACTAGGAAAAATGATGTATTGGCTCATTAATATGACCCATGTAGGATTTATTATTTAGTCCCACATTGTTTGTATAGCTGAGTCTTCCTCTTCTCTCTCTTATATATTTGTATTCATACTTGTACTTTGATATTCAAGAAGTATATACAAGGTTTGGACCTTTCTCTACACCTGTGATGAATGTCTTTCACATAAACAATGAGATTCACGATCTTCTATTCACATATTTTTTTATGAACATAATGTGATCAGATTGCCCTACTTGTAGACAAATGGCACCCATTTGGAGCTATTTCAATCCATGCATGGACTTTTTCAAGTGGCAGACTAGCCCTTCTTGCTCCTTTCTCATAGATCCAGGAGGGAATTTCATGTATTCCTCTTCATCAAGCTTACCGTGAAGGAATACATTCTTCACATCTAGTTGATGAAGATCCCAACTCAGGCAAACATCACAGGATATGAGAATCCATATTTAGTCCCTCTCTACCGGGGCAAAGGTTTCCTGGTTGCCAACTCCTTGAGTCTGGATATATCATTGAGCCAACATCCTTGCCTTGTAACGTTTTACCTTGCCATCCCAGTTTTGTTTATCAGAGAATACCGACCTCAGACTAGTTGCTTTCTTCCTTAGCAGAACTGGAGAAATGTTTCATGTGTGATTCTTATAAAGGACAGACTTTTCCTCCTCTATTTCATGTGACCATTCAAGGATATGCTGGACTTCCTGTCATGTATTGTGAATGGTAATCTAGGATAGCAATTTAGCAAAAGCCTACGCGCATGAGTAAGTCATGATAAAAACCATAGTTGGAGATAAGGCATCACGTGCAACCCTCTTTACTTTCAACAATGCAAGAGGAAGATTAAGATCATTTCCAGTGTGTGAGTTAGAGATGGACACTGGTAGGGGTGTAACAGTAATGAACTTTTACCTGTTTGTCTGCGATGATATACAATCAAAAGTGGAAACATCAGAGACCGAGGAGGAACATGGGTTTAGGGTGTTGCCTTGATGGAAGGGAAACCATGAGCAGGAAGAATAAGAGGATACAAAGCAGAGATATCAGTGATATCATCACCTATTTATCCTTGACGAATGGAGTGAATCAGATCCGGAAAGTAGGATTCATGCTCGTGGAAGGTAACACCCATGGTGCAAAAAATACGTTCTAACAGGGGGGGCAACACAGATACCCCTTTGTGGTAGAGGAATAACCAATGAGTACACAATGTTGAACTCAAGGATCAAGTTTGAGCCCATGAGGCTAATGAACATGAACAAAACACACGCACCCAAATATCCATTCAATTAGTGTGGTGGTAACATCTTGTGCACTAGGTATAATTATTGGGGCAAAAGAGGTAGAGATACCAAAAGACATGTTAGTCTAGGAACGAAGCAGTCGTCTTAGAGCATTCAATTCATCTTCTGTGAAGGTCCCAGAAGATAGATCATATTGAGGGCCTGTTGGAGATGCCTAAATAGGAGGCTTTTCATAAATTTTCGTGGAATAAACAACATCATGAAGATTCGAACTCCCGGGCAAGAATCCCCTCTGCCCGGCACACGACCATGTCGAAGAGGTGCGGGATGAAGATAAAGTTTGAAGCACACCTCCCGATTTCCCCCCACATACATAATAATCACATGTAGGGACAACAATGAACAAAACTAGCCAAGGTAGACCGATCATTAGGAATACTCATGCTGAGAGATTTTCGATAGTCTTTGTTCCCTTTGAATCATACTTAATGCCTCTCAAAGAGAAGGGAGAGGCGAGCGATAGAGAATGTAAGTCCGAAATGTATCTAAATCCATGTTCAAAACCACCAGGATGACATAAATGCGGTAATGTTCCTCTTTTTTCTGCAACTGAACAACATCTGTAGTACACGCAGGGGCGATGTTCTCAAAATAGTCCAGTTCCTGATGGAATCTGTTAAACTCATAAAAATATGTGCTCTTTATAGATCCTTGTCGCAGTTCCATAATTGAACGAGTAATCTCGCATACCTGGGTGGAGCTGCGAATCTGTAAGTATGTTTCACGGGCCCGAGTTCAGATCTAATAGGAATAGTCAATAAGCATATAGGTCTGATACACCTTTGGGACATTGAATGCAAGAGCCATGAGACTATAACAAAACCTTTTTAATCCTAATGCTTCTATTTTGCATATGTTCTGGGCCGCTCCACCACAGTCCCATCGATGTGTCCAAACTTTTGTTGGCCACGAATCACATGCTGGGCTGCCCGAGATCATTCTAGGTAATTTATCCCATCAACAATGTGATATTCAACGAGCCAGTGTGACCATGAGTCCTTTGAGGATCACTCATTTTTGCATAGTGTGACTATGAATAACCAGTCAAGATCAAACCAACAGAGCGAAAGCATAAGCACCAAATCATGCGCTTCTGAGCGAGATCTGAGATTCTTCCGCATGAAATGAGCCTAGTTGAATCATTAACTACGAAGCATGAATACTTAAAAATGCTCTACGCATCGGCTCGAACCCGTATCAGATATGGGAAACGCTCGGAAACGCGCGAAAATGTGTTTCCGAAACTATAAGAAACACAATTTTAAATTAAAAAAGAATTTTATTTCGGAATCACGTATCCTGCAAGGGGGATACGCGATTCCGTGCGATATTGGCCCCGCCTTGCTCGCGTATTTCATTTCACGCTTTAGGTTTAGGTTTAAGCGCTCAAAGCCGTGGCACTTCTCCAATCCCGCTCCATTGCCGCTCCCGCTCAACTACCACTCCAGATTCCGCCTTGATAATAAATTACTAAGCTCTTCTTCTTCTTCTTCTTCTGATTTCTCTTCTTCTTCTTCTGATTTCTCTTCTTCTTCTGATTCTGATTTCTTGTTCTTCTTCTGATGATTTCTTCTTCTTCTTGTTTCTTCTTCTGATTTCTCTTCTTCTTCTTGTTTCTTCTTCTTTTAATTTCTTCTCCTTCAGTTCTTCTGATTCTCATCATTTTATCATTTTATTTTCAGGTTGTATGTTGATCATTTTATGAATTTATGAGATTTTGAGACATAATAATGTCAGGTTGTGAAGCTATTAGTACAACCATCATCTTCTGCATGTTCCGAGAGAAATTGAAGTACTTACTCCTTTATACATTCAATAAAAAGGAATATAATGACACCGCAATGTGTTGAAGATTTAGTAAATATCCATAACAATCTTCGAATTCTTTATAGAAGAGATCAAAAATACAATGAAGGAGAGTCTATATTGTGGGATAGTGCGGACGATGGCTTTGAGTCATTCGAAGATGTAGGTACACTTGAGATAGCTCATCCATCGCTTGATGAACCAATGTTGGCGCTCTCGATTATTGAAGAAGAAGATGAAGTTGATACTTTTGGAGAGAATGTTTAATTTTTAAATTTGATGTTTTGCATGTGAATGTAACAAAACAATGATCAATTGATGTAATGATGTATTGATGTTGACATGTGATATATTGTTCTTTATAATGCTTGTTTTCTTGAATGTTATTTATAGCATAATATGAAATGTCAATGATATATAATATAATCTTATTAAATTTTTTTCGTTACAATTCAAGATATGTATAAATAGTTTGTTAGTTGTCTTATTCTTATATTAATTATTACTTATATTAAAATAATTAAAAACATTTCCCGTATCCTTATTTTTTTAAAAATCACATTTCCTGTATCCGTTTTGTATCGTATCCCGTTTCAGTCCCCGTGCTACATAGATCATTAGTGAGAAGCAATGATAAACGTTGGAAGGAGCCAGGCGGGCTTTAAGGATTGGCATAAGCAGGCTTCAACCAGGTGAGAAGTATCAACTTCAACTAGGCGAGAAGGATCGACTTCAACTAGTCGATAATGATAAAATTCAAGAAGGCTTAAAAGTCGCCTTCAATTAGGAAAGAGTCTGTCGAGCTCGTGTTTGATTGATGCAACACATGCACGAGAGGAGTAGAGGGCTTCGGTCGATGACAGCGAGGGCAATGCCTTCATCCACGACTTGATTGAAATGGGAACATAGATCCTCCGAAGATCGGCGGTGCGATACACCCGTCCATGTCACGCACAGGATCGACATCATTTCCGAGCTTGCGGAACATCACAAGCTGCTCGTTTGAGATACCAGAGAGGGTTATTATGGGCCTATTCAAAGGTTTCCGAAGGAGAAGATGACGATGATGGGGGAGGAGACTGTGGAGACGGAACTACGACTGTTTAAGCAAGGCTTGCTCGTTAGAGGATAGAGCTACCGATATCCCACAAATAAGACGAAGAAAAACAAAGTCTTTCTTACATTATAAGGTACAAAGAGTTTTTAAATAGACATACAATTGACATGGCTGTTAATAAGTGACAGACTTGGACACAGACCTTATTGAAAAGAAGCGACATACATGAACTCAAATAAAGAGGACGGACTAAAAAGAGATGTGACTTAAATACATAAATAATTACAAATTGCCTGATATTATAACCTATAACTTCTCTCTCGCCTTGCAAAAAGAGCTTGACCTTAAGATCGGGGGAGATCAATGGTTTTCGCCTTAGCCGACACCTTCATCATCAGAATCCTCAATCTGCATGTAGAAAAGTCGTTTGCACCTGTGGTCGTGAGTGTGCTGCTCGTCGCAGTTATAACATAAGACTTGCGTGCGCCGTTCCATCAAATCGGTCCAAGATAGTCAACGAACTGGTGGGTATCGATGACCCTTGGGACGACCTTGCTGAATGCCCGTGTAGTTGGGCAGATAGGCCTCCTGCGCCAGTTGGAAGAGGCGGTCACATACCCTGGTCAAAGTCATAACAATCACCAAATCTGGAGGAGTCTCAAATTCGATATCAATTCATAGGTGTTCACGAAGTCCGGCGGTAAAGATGACGACCTGCATCTCCGGGGAAAGCGTGACAAACACTAGAAGACAATGAAATTTTTCCGGATAAACGTCCACGGAGCCCGTCTAGCGTAGTGTAGTAAAGGCATTGAGGGGGTTGTTATAGATGAGAGTGCCGAAATGCAGGCGGCGAAGTCGCATGGAGTCGTCCCACGTCAGATCCAGGTGATTACTAAGGAGACGAGTGGCCTAAAGCAAGCCAAGTTGAGTAGGTGAAATGAAGCCAGAGGAAGTCGTTCAGCTGCCAAAGTTTGTTGGAGGCCAAAGAACTGGTTGCACCTAGTAAGACATCCCAATGGATCAATTTTTCCATCGTAGGTGGGAAATTCCGACCGGACATAACATGACAAAATTGCAGTGTTAGGGAATAAGATGGTTAGCGTAGGTGGCTCGTGGCGGATGAGCAGCGGTAGAGGAACTTCACTGTTCCTGGTGTGATCCGTGGGTGGGGTGGTAATCACGGAAGGTGTTGCTGTTAGTCCATTAAGCTTGTTGGTGAAGGTTGTCATGTCTTCGTATTGACGTGCGCCGACATCCTGAAAGCGTGCTTATACTTCCTGAAGTCGTGCATCCATGACAAATATAACTGAGTGTAGCCGGTTCATAGCATCCAAGAAATTGGGTGAGTCTCCCATATTGTGGATGGAGGTTGCACGAGATAAGGAGCTGGTGATGAGCTTGCTAGATTGCTCGGAGGCGTCTGGTTGAAAGTTTCCATGGCAGCTGTATCGTCTCCGAATGACGACGACACGAATTTGATTACTTAATTATTTACAACAACACAACACTCAAGCCTTTATCCCACTATAATGGGGTCGGCTATATGGATCCTTTGTCGCCATTGTGCCCTTTTTTGCCATAATCTCACTGATTACTTAATTAATTCAATTAAGAATTAATAAGTAAGAAGAATTCTGTTGGATGAAGTGCAATTAGATTAATTTCATTTTTCAGCAACACTCTTGAACATATAAGAGTGGAAAAAGAGTACAATGGGTAAGACGAACAAAATATAAAAATAACGTAGCAACAAATAACGAATCTTCAACACTCCACCAAAAGTTGGGCGTGTAATGTCATCCATGCCCAACTTACCCAATATCTTGTCGAAGGAGCACTGACTCAGTCTATTAGTAAGTACATCTGTGAGTTGCTGGTTTGATGGGACAAAGGGGTACACACCATTCCCCTTACTATCTTCTTCTTAATGAAGTTCCTGTCGATCTCCATGTGGTTAGTACGGTCATGTTGGACTAGGTTGTGGTCAATGCTAATAGCGGCTTTACTATCACAGTAGATTTTGATTGGATCACCTCTTTCCACACTGAAGTCTCTCATAATCGATTGAATCCATAAACCTTTGCATATCTCTAATGTCATTGCCCAGAACTCCGCCTCAGCACTGGATCTGGCTACGACATGTTTCTTGCTTCTCCAGGTCACCAGATTGCCCCCAAAAATGGAGCAATATCCTGATGTAGATTGTTGAGGTGCAAGGCCATCTCTGGGAGTAGGGAAGCCATGGGGCTTGAAGCAAGTAACCCTCAGAGACAAAAAAAACTCGAATAGAAATCGAGGGGGCACAAGAGAGCACAACGAATATCGGAATACAAAGATAACCCTCATAGAAAGGGGGAAGAACCCACATGGTCAATAGAAAAACGAAGGAAGAACCACCAGAGAGGGAACGCCGAAAACGAGGGAATCAAGAACCCATGAGACCTCCACCCCTAGAGGATTGTGCCGAAGAGAGAGAGGAAGAAAGGTTGTTTCCTGTGCGAGGCCTGTTGCTGTTGCTGAAGGCTGTCGTGGAAGGCAAAATTTGAGCGAAATGTTATTGCTGTGCGGAAGGAGGAAGACATGAACAGTGGCGGGAGTCGGAGTCCCGCTTGGTGCGAAGGTGGAAAGCGCACCTATTGCGGGAGGCAATGGCGGGAGCGGAAGCGGAATCTCAAGCGGGAGGCTAGGGCGAGACCTCAGATGCGTGAACCCTAAGGCTCTGATACCATGTTGGATGAAATAGAATTAGATTAATTTCATTATTCAGCACCACTCCTGAGCATATAGTTGTGGGAAAAAGAGTACAACGAAAAAGGCGAAAACGTAACAAAAAATCCGGAATCTCTAACAAATTCAGTTATTAATAATTAATTAATAAAAAAATTATTAATTAATTAATAAAATCATAAATGATGTGCTTCTTAGGGCTCAAGAAGAAGGAAAGGCGAGCATGGATTGTGGGCTGGATCAGGAATGCCTTAATTCCCAGCGCCCGACCATAATAGACTGAAATTAATTCATGCAACCCCACGTGTGAGTGCCAGTCCAACTGGAAGGCGTGCTTTTGACAGAAAAGGGTGAGACGGGGCGATGTTGCCTTTTGCTGTTACGTCGCATGCGATTCTGTCACCGGATGCCGATGGGGAAAAGAACAAAGGAACGCTAGGCTTGCCGCAGTCGTGTGGAAACACACCAGAAACACCGCCAAACTGGGATTTTCCATCTATCGTTGGGCTGTCGACTGGCTTTACGCGAATGGAGAAAGTCGAGATGTTAACTTGCTTGATGCATTTGTGTCAGATCTCAGTTTTTCTTTTGTTCACAAAAAAGTAGGGAGACCAGTGGCTGCGACTCTTCTGTTTGGAGGTGCTACGTGCTGTGGAGGTTTCCGATGCTTAGGACGGACTTGCCGGAGATGTCGGCAGAACGGGAAACTGTTGGCGTGCGTTTGCGGAAGTGGACCAAGAAGCTCTGATACCAAGTTGTTATGAGTCTACTCGGAGGTTGCCGAAGGTGAACATGAATAAGACATATGAGGATACCGTGGAGCCGGAACAACGACTGCCTAAGCGGGGCTTGCTTGTTAAAGGAGAGTGTTGCCGATATCTGACAAATAAGAGGAGGGAAAATAGATTAATTCGTACATACATTGATTCTTGTTATGTTAATAAGTCCTTAAATAGATATACAACAGACAGTTGGAAATAAGCGACAGACTTGGGCAACATACCTAATTGGAAATAAGCGACATAAAACACAAATAATTCTAAAATAGCCTGTCATAATAACCCATAATAGCCGCTTGCTTTGACAGGTTGAAAAAGATGGAGTTGTGGTTAGCGGCGTAAAGCGTGGGTGCAGCAGAATCGAGCACGTGGGCTAGGAAACTGGAGAGCTATGATGTTTATTGTAAACAAATTATGATTTCATTATTCAAAATACAAGACAGTACTCATACGTATACATGAGTGGTAAGAGTACGTATGACCAAGTTACCATTATTGGGTATTATACACATGACATAAAACTACGACTTGATATAACTTAACAACACCTAGATCATCATGTGTATCTTATATATTCATAATTCAGCATACACATGTACGGACATGATAGATTGCCTTTTATTTTGTCCAAAGTGCCCTCTGGTTCCTTGGGCTGAGGTTGTTTGATTTAAGAATGGGGGGGGGGGGGGGGGGGGTTGGGACATTTTTTTATGTTTTATAGAACCATCATGGATCGTCTTCTTTCAAGAGAGCATTTTATATGGTTGGGAATGCCTGTTCCGTATACCTTTTGTCTTTTCTAGTCATCTCCTTTGGCTGTCAGATTTGGGCTGATGTTTAGACCAGTGGATGAGAATTGCACCATGAGATATGCATGTACTTGTTATTGTTGCGACCTTGATTCAGAGTTTTTGTTCTCTTGCGGTTGTTGGTCGCCAGAATTTGGCTTCCACTATTTTGCATGTACGGTGGAAAATGGAGGGTGTATGAGTACCGCTAATACTAATTGCTTCATAGGGACTATTTAAAAAATATGTAAATTGATGTTTGTAGTTCTATAGTTGTTTTTTTTGTTTGGGTAGGTTTTGTTGGGTTGTAAGAGTTCTTGTTTCAATAAAGTACTTTCTCTTAATATATAAAACTATATAACTACATACACACACACACTCACACACACGTACACGTACTAGCGGCTGGAAACAAGGTCCCGCATGTGCATTATGTAACTGTGGTAATATCTGGCTGTTACTTCAGCATTACTGCCACCTTACACTGCGTTAAAAAGTCACACAATATATAATATGTATTTTTTTCTTTCTGACAACAAAATTTTATCTGACATTGTTTTCCTATAATTTGGCAGCATCAACTATGGAATCTTGCACAAAGAACGACAGCTTTACCATTTGGCCGCGGGGCATTTACGTTAGCCACCACTTATACGCTTTTGACTGAAGTATGCATGCTTAACATAAAATTATATTCTTTTAGGTTTCAGTGATTCTATTCTGAAGCTTCTCGTACTACACTTTGAATCTATAATCTTCTGTTTTCATTTTGCTGTTGAATAAATGTTTCACGGGATTATTATTTTTCCTTAGGCACTCCTTGTTCCAAAACTCATTTTGGCCGGTCGATTGCCTGCACAACAGAATGCGACTGTGAGTGCTTTACTTTTTCAGATGCTATAATTTTTTCAAAGACATTGTTTCTCTTAATTCTACTAATATTCTTTTGGAATAATTCTTTTGGAATAATCTTTAAGTCTCCAAGCTATTTTCATGATCCCTTTCTGTTGCACCAATATAATGTTATGAGTAGTTTGGGATATGGTTTTTCTGTGCCCAGGTAACGACAATACCCAAGCATGTCACCTTTCTCTATCTTGTATTCGTTGTAACAAAATTTTGCACAGGAGATGGCGAGTGGAGGCATACTGTAGTTGCGTAGGCAAGAGGGAATCCCATGCTAGGCTCGTCATGTGTATAATGATACACATAGATAATTATTTATTTATACTTTTTAAATAAGAGAAATTAGAGGGTTACTTTTCATGTTTCTAAAGAACAGTGGACCTCAACTTTTCTCATTTATGGTAATGTACATAGATTCTTAGATCTATGTTATTCTAAATACGTGAAAAATCGGAAACCACGCCGCCAGAGAGTTTTGGTGTTGTTTTATGCATATTTCTTTTTTAATTCAGGAGTTTTTCTTTTGGATTTTTAATTTGATTGTAAGATTGATGGAAAGGTTTCTTCCCAGTATTTTAGCATTCATCACCAGACTGTTGGATTGAATTAAAACTGCTGTTTACTGATGAAATAAGGAAGAAAAGAACCAATTTATATAGATAGGTCAGAATGCTATTGTTTCATGTATTACCCGAAGCTTTGGGTTATTTACCGTGAAAAATGGCGACTATCAGTTACTGCGACATCTAATTTTCAGAAGGTTCTTTTTTTAAATGTTGTGATTCTGCCTCCACTCTCTTTCAACAATATTTTTTCTTTTCTTCTCTTATTCTGATCAGGTTAACCTGGACCCAAACATAAGGAGCATTTCTGAACTTAAGTCTTGGCCAGAGTTCCACAATGGGGTTGCTGCTGGGCTTAAATTAGCACCTTTCCAGGTCCATTTTATCTTTCTTAATTTTCTTTTTGATATTTTCATAGTCATTTATGGTACTCTGTTGTTATTTGAAATTGTACTGGTATCTTGTTATTGATCTTTCTTCGCTTCTTTCACATGTATATTTAGCTATTATCACAGTCATCATGCCTTTGTTCACTAAGGTTATAGATACATCCATGCTTTCAATGTATATAATTTTTATCAAATCTTGTAACATGCATTATTGATACAGTTTCCTGATTTCCTATAGGGAAAAATGTCCAGAACATGGATTTTATACAATAAACCCCAGGAACCAAATTTTTCTCATGCTGGATTACTTCTTGCTTTAGGGTTGCATGAGCATTTGCGTGTTCTTATGATTAGTGATGTCTATCGATATCTTTCACAGGTACGCCTCTATATATCTCTATTAATTTTTAAAGGCACCATACCTTGCATTTTCTTCTGTTTCTTTCTGCAATTGTATGGAGTATGCCACCTTCACATCACAACTGCTCTTGTTAATTGGACATTTGGTTCCTATTCCGATGGTAATGGCATATTTTGATTCACCCATGTGCTGGCTATGTACAACTATCTTCAAAGTTTCATGTTATCATTTCATATTTTCCTTAGAGCATGTTTGGATGTTTTTGTTTTACTCTGTGTGTGTGTTGTGTTTAAACAAGACTTGAAATCATTTCCTAAACAGGTCATTTTCAAGGGATTTTCCGGTGTTAATAATGATAATTCTTATGATCATGTCACACTATAACTGCTTAAAAGAGGCATATCTATCAAGGTGGATTTTTGTCGAGCTCCGTGATTCGTTAGACCCTAAAAACAGCATAATATCATTTACTAAGTAATTCACGAGAACATCTAAACTTTAGTCATTTTTCTTCTTCGACATGATGAACTTTACCTCTAAATTAAGAGGAGATTGTATTTTAGCACCTCCTGCAATCTAATACCACAATAATCCATCATCCCAAGTACTACACTTTGTTTTTGTGTGTGTTATACTTCCATCTCTGGTGGGTTGAAAATTCTACTGGAACTAACACGTGTTTGGTAAATCTCCAGCCTCATCGCAACATCAATGTGGAAGGCCCAAAATTTTTTTTTTCCAATATCTTCCTCTATATAAATAGAGGGATTATATGTAACAGGTTAGATTGTAATAATACATTTTTATTTCAAGTTCTCACTTGGTAGCAGAGTAGGGAAACATTTCTCTCTGCTCTCTCCCCCTCTCTCATTTCTTTCGCGTTCACACAAACCCCTTTGGTCCCTCATGAACACTCCCGGCCTCACACTACAATCCTTGCAGATATGTCCGCTACCTATTATTCCTCGCTAGACTTTTGCACGGATCCTGCAACAAGTGTGTCATTTACTCGATCTGCGTACTACAATGACTGGCGATAGTTTCTTCCAGTATCTCGCTAGACCTCGCTCTAACAGGTTCTGCTTTTCCGCTTGCAACTGGCAGTCGTGTGAGTGCTTATTCAATGATGCTTGAGACCGGGATCCTCCCCCGACAAGTTCTTCCCACGCGGGTGAAACTAGGAGTTCTCCTGTGTGCTCCCACCTCCTGCAAGGTGCCAGCTTCCGCAAGCTTGCACACCAGTTCGTGACTATTAAAGTATTGAGCTAAAATACCTCATTGGTACATACACAATGAAATTAATCCTAATCAAGCATTGAAGTTAAATGAGAATATGAGTTAAGGGATTCATCATATTCTTGGTCTCCCCCCCTCATGGGGTTAATCTTCAATCTAGTAGCCAAACTCTCTACTTGGGAAAAATTTGTAGGTAAACCCTTATATAGGATTCTCCTTAACATTTCTCATCTGTTTCTTATTCTTCTTCTTTTATCTTTTCTCTCTTCTTACTTCTTAGGTTCCTATATATGTACATATATTCCTTTTTCATATCTATGTTTGTTTCAAACTCTTGTATCATTATGTTCTTTATTTAAAATTTTTCATCAAAATTCTCTTATTGCTTCATTCATGTTATTTCAAATTTACCATCTTTTAGTTCGAAGACTCAACTATTTCAATTTCATGTCAATGCATAATCAATAAAATAGTTTCAGTATGAAAAATCTATGCCAATTTATTCTGAAAATAATTCAAAGCTACTCATAATTAAAGAGGTAATACTCACATTACTTTTCCTCTTCTCTTTATCGTTTCTTGGCGCATCTTGGTGTTTATGTCATTCTCCATCGTATCAGTATGTGTTTGGATGACTAAAGATTTCAAACTTAATTCATAAGAAGTCGGAAATAAAAATACAAACACAAGAAAATGCATTAAAACTTGACTTATCGTATCATCTACCCTCATAACCTTAATTGTAAGTCCAATTTATTAAACATAAATCCATATTTCTTCATATTAATATGAAACCATTGTTTTTTGTTGAAAGGGAAAAGATAATAATTGATTCAAGTTATTCTTCCACAATGGGAGCACTATATCAGAATTACAACGAACACATAACACCGATAGGCGGTGAATAAACACAAACATTAATACTACTCAAATATTATTAACTCTAACACTATTAAAGGACTCTACTTATATGATAATACTCATAACTCCAACACTCCCACTCATGTTGAGGGGAATAGAGGCCACTCCTGTCGGTGGAATCAAACAACGATTCCGTCATCATGAGTAGGAAGAAAGCTGCTCAACGTGAGCCCTATCAGCGCAGCGGAAGCGTGGTGGGCCCATAACCCATAGGTCGGAGGATCGAAACATCCCTCTGATATCACATAGAAAGAGAGAAATATATAATAATTGGTGCATTTTATTCTTCCATAATGAGGGTACTATATAGGAATTACAACAAACACATAGCACCGATAGGCGGTGTGAGACTAAACACAAACATTAATAATACTCGTAACTCCAACACTTTTAAACCCTTTCACCACGCCATATTGCTTCCCCACAGCGCATGCTCACTAGCACCGGTCTCATGCAGGTCTCCTGGATCGAAATCGAAGAGAAAGAGAGGAGGAGGGGAGGTGGAAGAAGCGTTGTTGTCTCGTCTGGAAGACGACTCGCCAAAGCCTAGCGGAAACAGAGAGGGGAATATCATGAAGGAGAGCACGAGGGGATGGATTTATATTGTAAAGAATGAGGGGTGCGCTTGGTTAGACCGACTAAAATGTTAACCCAACATTTACTAGGACACTTTTAGATCTCCTTTTAATTAAACAACTTTAATTAATCAGATAATCAAGCCCATTCTCCTCTTAGGTGAATACTTATATATTATTTAGAAGTAAATAATCTCATATATATATATATATAATATTATATAGATAAATCTAATATAACGAAACCATTTTTAGTGCACTCATCGATTCGATCGCCGCTAAAACTTTGGCAATCCTGAACTCAAAATATCAAGGTGATGTCGCATCGAAACTGGTTTGTAAATATTTTCATCATCAAGAATTTATTTATTTCTTTTTAATTATCATTTTGGGTCGCGTCATGTTTCGGTTCGTTACAAATATTTATTTGTAACACCTCATCCTAGTTTAACACAAATCAGCCTCGGCCGGGTCGCGCGGTAAAAAGTAAACTAAGCAACATATTTAAATTGACACGTAGCAGGTAAAAGTAAAATTACTAAATGAAACTCACAACGGAAGTAGTAAATGTAGCTAAGAGTAAAAATGCATCTCATCAATTCTGAATTCACTGAGCCAACTAGAATAAAAAATGATCCATATAACTGAATTTCTGAAATACTATATATTGTCTGATTCATGAAAAATCTTAACAATTAAGGTTACCCAGAGTTCAAGAAGAAAATCAGTGCAATACTGAAAAGAAAACAACTGAATGTAAACAAATTATAAGAGCAAATCCGCAAACACGCTCTTCCTAAGTGCAACTACCCACCTGTGACCCCAGTAATAAAATTCCAGAAAACGGGCCAGCCCAACTGGAGAGTAAAAAAAACTATTCCTCCTACTGTTACTAAAAATATATTGAAAGATCATCTATACATGCTTTTGAAATAGTTTTTATAATACCAAAAATATGTTGTTGTACTATGCATGTTTTTTTAAAATAAGTACTAGAAACATAAATGTTTGTTTTAGTTTAATCATATTAAACTTATTTACCCAAGTTCTGAAAATTTGCTGACAAAGATGATTTCTAAGCTTCGATCTATACTTGAGTTTTAGGTGTCTTATGTTTGATCTTGTTTAAATTTCTAGGCTGAGTAGCTTCTGATGCACCATTTTATTCTAACGATCCGAGTCCCTATTACCGAACCCAGGTGTTCTAGTGCCTCACGAACATGGACTTGCATCTACTAATTTTCTAAAACAAATGGGAATGTCATCTCCCTAAAGTGATGCTCATACGACACACTATGCCTTATTAGTAAGATAGTGCGTCTCTATCTATCACGAGAGAAGGTCTTGATTGTGTCTTTTAATCATTTTTTGTTTATTGTTATTCTGCTTACATATTCAGTTGCATTTCTTAGGCAGCGACTCTTATTAGTTACTCAATTAAATTTCATAATCATGTAATTGATATTTCCCGTAATCTAAATATATATGCGAGTATTAATTTTCCATATATTCTCACAATCAATGGAGGTCTAACTGATAGAGAAATATATATATTATTTATGATTTACACATATCAGCTGAACGTTTGATGAATTATAGCTTTCTATCGTAATCTACTATTACATAACGATAGTTGTGTTTTCATACAACAACAACACTCAAGCCTTTATCCCAATATAGTGAGGTTGACTATATGGATCCTTTGTCGCAATTGTGGCCTATCTTTTGTCATAATCTCAGTAATTCCTAAGTCTATCAAGTCTTTCCTTATAGTTTCATTCCCAATCTTTATTGGTCTATCTCTCCCTCGTTTGACATGCCTAGTGACTAGACTCTCACAACGCCTAACAGGTGGCTCTAATAGTCTCCTTTGTGCGTACCCAACTATCTTAGTCGAACTTCTTTCATCTTCTCTACAACTGGTGCTACTCCAGTCTTATCTCTGATACCTTCATTCTTAATTTTATCCAGTCTCGTCTCTCCACACATCCACCAAAGCATTCTCATCTTCGCAACTCCCCTTTTTTTGCTCATGTACACAATTTACTACCCAACACTCAGAACCATAGAGCATCATTGGTCATAATGAAGGAGAACTGCGTTTTCATATAACCATAAAAATTTTCTGAACTATAAAGATGAATATTTTATGCAATACTATCTGGTGTGTCTAGCCAAAAGGAATGAGAGTTTCTTACCGCGGTATTGCGACGCTCGTAGATGCGGCGCCATAGTCTGATTCTTTATAAAAAAATATTCTGCAGGAACAAAGTTCTCCAATTGTCAGCGAGGTTTACCTATTTAGATCTCATCAAAACCCTAAAATGGCAATTTAACATATAGTTGCTTATTCTAAACTTAGGAAATACTAGTTCATAATGAAGAAAAGGAATTTATCACTTCTCTAACAATGAAGGGTTAATATTTCTGTATCGGAACCCGCTAGGCTTAAACTTGAAATTGTCGTTTCAGTTGTGATTACCTAGGAAATCTACTAATTAAGGCAAGTCTAAACAAAAATTATGAAAGATAACCACATACATGTACAATCTTAAATTTCCAAAGGAAAACAACATTATCTGCGAAGGTTTTGTTGTATTAAATATCGATCGAGCCCAGAAAAGGAATCGACCTCTTTTGAAGGTTGTCGTAGGAGGGTAGAGGAGGAGACTTCAATTCCAAAATCTGTGGAAGGAAAAGCCACAAGTTCCAACCTTTAAAATTGAAAGTGGAGAAGGGACCTGGAAATCTAAGGGGAAGATACTGCAAGGGAGCCTTACGATTTCTGCCTGGGAGAGATTTTTGTGAGACAAAAATGTCGGAGGGGGAGTTAACCAGCCTTCCCGAGAGCGAGGAAGTGTCATCTGGAGTTTTTTTGGAGAGGATATCCTGAGAGCCAAGATCGCTGAAGGAGACGTCGACCAGTCTCCTCGAATGAAGAGGATGTGTTGATTAGGGTTTCTGTATGGGAAACTCGTGCCTATCGTCGTCGACGAGAGTGGAATAGGAAACGCTGTTGGTCGTTGGAACAACAAGAATCACCGTTGGGAGATTCTACGAGAAGGGGTTTTGTCATTCGACTAGCGGGAGGGGATAGTAGGGTTGTGGCGTTTCTTGTTTCTTTCTAGGAGGAAAAGTTACGAGGGATTAAAAGGGCGTGAGGAGTAGCGCCACAAAAAAAAAAGAAAAAATGTAGCTCATGGTCATATTTGGGGGAGAATTAATTCCTTCCCCCTATTTACCAAATCTGCATCCATAACTTATATCTTTCTAAAACAAAACGTTATACCCGCTTGAAATTCAAATTGAGATGTAATTATAATACACATTTATTTATTGTAATTAAATTATGGATGTTACATTACGAACGCGACAAACCTGCTGAAAGAAATTTGATTTCTTTTAGTTAGACATATCAGGTAGATTTATGTGTGTATTTCCTCCTGCGTAATTATACCATGTTACGAAGAATAAAATAATAAGATGTATTTATGAAAATCACATCTTATGAATAAACAAAAATAATTATTCAAAGTTTTATCATTTTGTTACAATTTTACAAATAATGTAGGTTATGATGGAAGAAAGTCCATATGCTATTTCCCTATAGTGACATTTTAATGTATGCCATATATGAATGGAAGAAATTAAGAATTTCATATTTAGAAATCATGGAAAGTGAAAGTCATAACATTGTTAATTTTCCGTGTTGAAATCATTAATACTAAGACAAGAAATAATATGTAAACTTGATGAAATATATAGTTTAAGATTGCCGTCTTATACGGATGCTCTTTTAAGATTAATTATGCCGACCATTAATAAGAAGCTAAAAGATTAATTGAACATTTAAGATTAATGCCTTTAAATAGGTGTTCCTTTATGTTGTTCTTTACGACCACTATAAGAAGATAAATATGAGGCATGATCGAGTGTTATCTTCTATGAAGCACCGACACTTCAAAATGCCTAGCGTGTCGGTGTCGGACTCTCCGACACTCGTCCGACTCTCCGACACTCTCTGACACTCGTGTCGGAAGTCCGACACGCTGGCTCACGCAGGAATCGCGTGTCCCGCTCAATCGGGCACACATGTCCCTCTCAATCAGACACACATGTCTCTAAGCTTGCTACTCACAGTGAGGTGGGAGACAATTGTCTTGGAAGTGCAATTTTTGTGATTTTTTTAATAAGTTCATATAAAAAAGTGAAAGCACATTTGTTAATCATTGGTGGAAGAGGAATTGGAAAGTGTGTAAAAGTATTAATGAGTGATCTATTTGAGATGAAAAAACTATAAGAAGAGGTAATGTGTTAATGTTCTATCGTTTTTTAACCTTCTATTAAGTTTTGCATTTGAATATTTGATTAGTAATATTTAAATATGTCTTGGTTTATTTGAATATTTGTTATTTGTTCATTTTTAATTTTTTGTTAAATATCTTAGAATTTCCGTAATTATAAAAATTAAATATTTAATATGCGTGTCCCAGCGTGTCGAAATATGCTATTTTTTGAGAATTTATGCGTGAGTCGTGTCGTGTCGTATCGCGTGTCGCGTGTCGGTGCAACATAGGTTATCTCTCTTGATTGATAGAGAAATTATCTTATAGGACGTAATAGACTGTTCGAGCCTCAATATTGGGGAGTCGACATCACATATAGGATTATTAGATGCAAGCTTGTGCCTGTGACTGAGACACACTAGAACACCTATGCTCACCATTAGGAACTCAAATATTTAGAATATGCATATGAATTTGCCCCACGAAGAATAAGAAGAAAGAAAATATATGTTATCTCAACTTTAAATACAAAGCCGGAATCTATAATCTCTACCCTTTATGGTTTCTCAATTTAGAGAAAATATGGTATCGCCTTAAATTATAGAAAAGAATTTATGTTCGAAATATTATTTTATAGGAAAAATGTATAAATCATAATGTACTTTTGATTAGCAAAAAATATTATTTTGAAGAATGCTCATCGGAAAAATTAAATAGAAAAAAATAATAATAAGAAAAGTGTGCGGCTCGATGAGGGTAAAGTTGACAGACTGGCGTGCGGCCCGTGAAGTCCCGATGGCCTGCGACTCGATGAGGGTAAAGGGCGCTGGTTGTGCGGGGTGGGGCTCGAGAAGAATGGAGGAGGCGGAGTGGTCATTTAGCAGGTGGGAAGAAGCGGCGACTGTCGGATCCCTGCGGAAGGCACGCGTCGACCTTTGACGCAGAGATCGTTGATGGCGTGCGTCGATTCGGACGCGGAGATGGCGTGTCGGATCCCGGCGGTGGAGCTGGGTGTCGGAGGGTGGCGTGTCAGACGGCGGAGCTTTTGGTGTTGCAGAGACCTGCGTGAGGGGCCAATGCCCGGACTGGGTGCGATTGACTGAAGCGGAGGGAGGGATGTTCGTCGGTGGAAGAGGACCGAGAGCCTCTGATACCAAGTTGTTATGGGTCTTCCAATGTTGCCCGGGGGAGAGGTCGATGGGGATGATCGGGGGTGGCCGGATGTAGAGATGATGGTGGTGGGATACTACGGAGCCGTTACTGCGGCTGCCTAAGCGGGGTTGCTCGTCGGAGGAGAGAGCCACCAAGATCTCACAATAGAAGAAGGAATTAGAATACTTGATTGCTTGACTCATACATACTCCCACATGCCTTTATATAGGCTACATGTAATGATGATTCACCTAATAACCTCCTAACTCTCACCTAACAATCTCCTAACTCTCACCTAACATAATAAATGATAAAAAAGATACAACATGATTGACACCTCATAATACGATACATAATACGACGCATAATAATGACGCAATATGACACAACACATTCTCATCTCCGCAACTCCCATTTTTTGTTCATGTACACAATTCACTGCCCAACACTCTGAACCATAGAACATCGCTGGTCTAATTGCAATACGGTAAAACATGCCCTTAAGTTTCAATGAGACTTTACGATCACATAAGTCCCTGACACGACTCTCCACTTCAACCAACCCGCTTGGATTCTATGTGTCACATCTTTATCAATACCTCCGTTCTTTTGAACTAACGACCCAAGATATTTAAAACACTCAGTACGAAAAATATCTTGATCACCCAACTTAATAACAAAGTCATCTGTCCTTCTTGCACTGGTAAATTTATGCTCCATATACTCCGTCTTTACCCCGCTCAACCTAAAACCCTTCTTTTTTAAAGTGTCTCACCAAGATTCAGGTTTTGCGTTTACACCCTTGCCTGTCTCATCGACCAAAGCATTATCATCCACAAACAATAAACACCAAAGTATTGCTTGTTGGATATGTCCGGTGAGCTCATCTAAGATAAGGGTAAAGAGATACGGGCTTAAAGCTGAACCTCTATGTAAGCCGACAATGATAGGGAATTGCTGTGTTAATCCTTCAGATATCCTCACCCTTGTCTATGAATTTGTTTGCTTATTTTGATTATGTCAATGTATGATATTTACACATTTCTTTTCTAATACTCTCCATAATATCTCTCTTGGGACTCTATCATAAGCCTTTTCAAGATCGATAAATATCATATGCAAATCTTTTTTTCTTTCTCGGTAGTTGTCAATGAGTCTCCTCAAGAGACTCATTGAATATATGGGCAATCGTAAGATAATTGCATCAATCATTCTCTTTGTTTTATTCACTTGTTGGGATATACTTTTAATCATTTCTATTTTGTTGTGGTGAAACTGTACCTTTCATTTTTGACTGCAACTGTTATCATTGTTGATTGAATGGTTATCACAGGAACACGATATTACTACTTGTGGGTTATTGCTTGGCCTCTCAGCGTCTTATAGGGGAACAATGGATCCTGCAATATCCAAGGTAAAAGTTATCTTTGACTTCTTTCTGTGTTTCGTAATCATGTTCTTCCTTTTTAGTGGAACTTCTAATGAAAGTCTGTTGTTGATGATGGAATATCATGTAGCAAATTTCACCAATATAGGATGACATATTTTTGGCAAAACAAACGGGAACTTAAATTAATGAAATGACGTTTATAAATGATTTAGATTTTCAGTGGAAGGACAATATTCTTGAACTTGTTTGCGAACCATCTATTGAGAAACTATAGCAAAATTTTTATGATATTATGCAGATAAGTATATAGATTAATGATGTGATGCTAACCAGACAAGGATTGATGTAAATAGTCCGATTAACACAGTTAATATTGTTTGAAACACAGAGTGCACTTGACCTTAACCAAAATATATTTATTAAGAAATGAAATTTGAATACTTATAATTTGTGGCATTTTTGTTATTTTGTGGTGATGGAAAACGTGTAATTTGGCTTTTGTTATTGCAATGAAATTCTCCAAGGGTCCGTTCGTTATGTCGGAATTGGAGCTGTTAGAGAAGCCCATTTGACAAATTCCCATTATGTATTTCTTATTGTTATTTTTCTCCTCTTTGGTTCCACATCATGTATAGGACCTTCGTCTCTCTTTCTCCCTCCTATAAATATGTACTCATTCTTTGTATTTGATACATGTGAACATATATACAAGGTTCCTTTTTTTCTTCTACATGGTATCAGAGCCAGGTTTCGACTTGGGTGGTCTCGTTCTTTTCTAACCGCCTCCTTTCGGCGGTCTTGTCTTCTAACCGCCCTCTTCGGTAGGTTCCGACTTCGGCGGTCTCCATCTTCTATCCGCGACCTTCTCGCGGTTTCTTCTTCTTCCCTCCGTGGCTCCACCTCTCTTCCCCCACCCTCCCTTTTATAGATATTCTCATCTGACAAGTGGGACCACCCCTTCTCCCTGCTCGCACGGTCTATCCGCGTCTTCCCGTTCCCCTCTTACTGCTCGAGTTCTACTCGCGGCTTCTGTCCTGCCCGCTCGCGGTATCTCCTCGCGGTTTTCTCTTCTAGCCGCTCGAGTTCTACTCGCGGTGTCCTCTTTTTGCCCGCTCGAGTTCTCTTACTCGCGGTCTCCTCTTTCCTGTCCGCTGCGGTCTCCTCGCGCGGGTTGTTCCTTCTGTTCGGTGCGAACTCTCCGTTTTTTTGTCGTGACATCTCTTGCCGCTGGTGCTTGATCATCGTGACCATTGCAAGATTCTTCTGTCTACGCTGCAGTCTGTCCGCGCGGCCTGTTTCTATCCGCTGCGGTCTCCTCGAGCGAGTTGTCTTTGACCGCTGCATTCTCCTTCTTCCGACCTCCGCACTTTGGTCGCGGTCTCCTCTTTGTCGCTGGTGTCTTCACACCGTGACCGTGCGGTCTCCCCTCTAGTCGCGCGACTTCCCTACCCTTGCGGCCTCCTCTGTTGAAGGTACCTGCTCGTATGGGTTGTTCGCCTGGTCTTTTCTCCTAGCCGCGGTTCGTCTTCATGACCTCTTCTGCTGACTCTACCGGACCGGCGGTTTCTCCAGCAGACCGCCCGACGTCTCTTCCGGATATTTGTGATGAGCTCTGGATTACTACTATCTCTCTGTCCGGTAAGAAGAATTTTGTGGAATGGGCGCACTCTGTTCGCCGGGTCCTGCAGTCGAAGGGGTTTCTTCATCACTTGACCCGGGTCGTTACCGGTGCTCTTACTGACGACTGGTTACACAACGATGGTCGTGTTCAGACGTGGATCCTCAACTCTCATGATGGCGAGTCTTATCGCCTGGCCATCTACCACGAGACGGCCAAGGGTATGTTGGACGAGCTCCATACCCTCTACTCCGACAAAGATAGTCTCCATCATTTGTATGACATCATCACTGCACTTCAGGCTCTTGATAGTGGTGGGGCGGCCGATCTGACCTCTTTTGTTGCCCAGACTCGGTCTCTGGTCGAAGCTTGGATCCAACATCAGCCTCCTACTGTGGACCTTGCTGCCCAACGTGCCCAGAAGGAAGCCGTTGGTATCGCCATGATGATGGCTCGGGTCCCGCATCACCTTCACAGTGTGCGGGCTCAGATTCTCTCCTCTACAGTTACCCCGTCCTTCTCGGATGTGTTCTCGATACTTCTCAAGGTCTCCCCGCCTCCGGATTTTTCTGGACCTCCTTCTCTGGCCCTTGTCCAGCAGGCCCCTGCACCTTTACTACCTCTCCCTTCTTCAGCTCGCGGGGGACGTTCTGATTCTCGGGAACGTGGATGGGGTGGCCGGCCGCGGCCTAAATGTTCTTTCTGCGGAAAAGACAGGCATCTTGAATCCACGTGCTATCGCAAGCATGGTCGTCCTCCTCGTCCGCAGGCCTCTGTTGCTGCCACCGACTCCTCTCCCACTCGTACTGACCTCGACGAGGTTCGCCTTCAGCTCCAGCATCTTCATGGCCTGCTCAGCCGCCCGCCGGCCTCGGTTACCTCTGCCACCTCCATCTCCAATGAAGGTATCGCCTGCCTCTCCACTGGATCGCGAGGAATCATCGATTCTGGTGCCACTCATCACATCACCTCTTTTCGACTGTCTTAGTACTTGTCTTCTCCTCACCCGAAGTACACTGCTGTGGCCAATGTGGTAGTTGTCCCTGTCTCTGGCTGTGCTGATATTCCTCCCGTCTCCTCCCTTATCCTGCGCTCGACTCTTCATGTTCCGGGCTCTCCTTTCAATTTAATTTATGTTGGTCGCCTTACTACTGACTTACATTGCTCCGTGACATTTACTTCTTCTTTTCTGATACATGATCAGCAGACGCGGACTATCATTGGTAGGGGGTGACTGCAGAACGGGCTCCACCTTTTTGATGACTCTCCTACTCTCCTCGCTTCTGTCTCCTCTTCGGATTTGCATCAGCGTCTTGGTCATGCTCCTCTCCCAGTCTTCCAAAAGGCTCTCCCGGATATATCTCTTTCTGCTTTTCAGTGTGAAACATGTATTTTTGGCAAGCAGGCACGTTCATCTTTTCCTTCTCATTATACTCAAAGCTCTGCTCCTTTTGTTTTGGTACACTCCGGTATATGAGGTCCGTACAAGATTACTAGTATTTCTGGCTACCGTTATTTTCTTACATTTATCGATGATTATTCTCGCATGACATGGTTGTATCTCCTTCGTGATTGTTCTGAGCTTCCCTGCATCTTTCGGGCCTTCATTCTTGAGACTCACACTCAATCTCTGCGCCCATTCAAACTATTCGCACTGATAATGCGCGCGAGTACACTGGCCATGACTTCGCGATCCTCTGCTCTGAGTTTGGGGTTATTCACCAAACATCTTGTGCATGTACCCCACAACAGAATGGTGTCGCCGAGCGTAAGAATCGCCATCTCCTTGATGTGGCTCTCTCTCTTATGCATCAAATGCGGGTTTCCAAACCATACTGGAACTTTGCGCTCTCCACGACCTGTTTTCTTTTCAACCGTCTACCGTCCTCCGTTTTCGAGAATGCTACTCCATTCGGCCTCCTATTTCCCTCCACTTCGGCCTTCCCTCTTACTCCCCGCTTTTTTGGGTGTACGTGCTACGTTCACCACCTCGGCCCTTCTACAGACAAGTTGGATCCCCGTGCGGCCAAATATGTCTTTATGGGCTACTCGCGCACTCAAAAATGCTATGTGTGCTATTCGCCCACTACCTGCAAGGTGATTGTTTCTGCGGATGTCACTTTCCGGGAAGATCTTCCCTTCTTATCTGCTCTAGATCTCGCTCCTCTTCCGGAGCCCGTCGTGCGCCCTGTCATCTCTGTTCCCCACCTTCTCCCCTTCCTGCCCAGCCTCCGGTCCGTCCCCAGCCACCTGTCATCCGGGTCTATTCTCGCCGCTCTCCTCGTCCCGTTGCCCCACTGCAGTCGGCTTCGACCTCTGACGCTCCGCGGCCTGCTGCTCCGGCTCCAGCCTCCACCGCTCATCCTATGACGAATTATGTCTCTCTTCATCGCCTTTCACCGCCACTTCTTCACTTTGCCACATCATTATCCTCTGTTTCTGTCCCTAACTCTGCACGAGGCGCTTCAACATCCATGCTGACGGGCTGCCATGGATGAAGAAATGACGGCCCTTTGAGCCAACCAGACCTGGGTCCTTGTCCCTTTACCTCCCGGTCAGCACCCTGTTGGGTGTAAATGGGTTTTCGTCATCAAACATGATCCTGATGACACTATTGACCTTCTGAAGGCCCGCCTGGTGGCCCGTGACTTCACTCAACAGTAGGGCCTTGATTATGAGGAAACCTTCTCTCCGGTGGCCAAGCTCAACACCGTTCGTGTCCTTCTCTCCGTGGCTGTTGATCGCGCAAAACTATGTCCGCAACGACAACGACAAGTGCACCGTATCGAAAGTGGTATAGGTTTATAAAACCAAGGTCGTATTAGACTCGGGGTGCTTGAGTAATTCTACTTTGAAAATCGTTATTATTTTATCAATTGAAATTTGGGTTGGAGGTTGCGAATAGCAAAAACTAAAAATACTAATTGACTTAATTCGATGGGTTAAAAGCTAGTGCCCGATCTTTGAATCACCTCGGAAAATATCGAAATGAAAATAGAGTGCAATTCTCTTGTTTGAAAAGGCTTTGACCGTGGAGGTTCCCGAAGCATGAACACCCTTCTTTCGAAGATTAGGTTCAACTAAGCTTAGGTGTATCGACCGAACTTTCGTTCTCAAATCGCATCGCCTAAGACTTGCTTTAGGTTGTGAACCTCTTTATTGGATTTTACTCCAATCCGATAGAGTTACGTTGTCCTCTCTCGAGGGTTGCGTTCTACTCTTTTTACCGATGAGTGATCGATTCGCCTTACGAGCCTCTCGGCTAACTAAAGATCGAAAACTGTTATGAAAACTATATAAAATATATAGCCTCAATAAATTGATCAACGGTAAATCGTAAGCGTTCAACAAATTGAGAAATGCAAGACTAAAATCATAGTAAAAATTAATTCATCCTCGGATTATCTTGATCGAGCACTATAAAAATTTGTTATTCATGACGATGAGCGGATCGTTAATATAAAAATGAGACATCACGAAAAAGTGCGAAATTGACAAGGAATAAAATTTTTAAGTGAAAATAGAGAGAGATTTTATTGCTAATTGAAAAAGATTACAAGGGATAAATGCCTATGAATAGACGTACAAGATTACTGAAGAATGACTAAATTAAACAATACAAAAAACAACTTAAGGTTTTGATTGAATTACTCGCAAACTTCGGCAAAAACTTCTGATGATTACTTCCTCGAAATGAACAACTCTCAAAACGAATTGCTGGACTCGAATTGTTGTCAAGCGGAATGCCTTAGAACTTCTCTCCGGGATCTCAAATCGGAATTCTTCTCAATGCCCAAAATCTGGATATTTATAAGCTTTGTTAGGACAACGACTTAATTTATTAATTTCGCCGTTATTGTTCATGCTACAGTAACAACAGAAATTAATAATTCCAGTCCTCTCTCCCGGGTGAAACGGCAACAGCGGGCGTGTGCTCCGGCGGGATCTATGGAGGCGGGGTGGATCGCTGACGTGGAGGAGGGGTGGTCGTTTACTGGATCGATGACGTGGAGTTGGCGGGAGCAGCAGCTGGAGAGCTGGAGCAGCTCGAGGGAGGTTGCCGGGTTGAGGTGGCTGCATGGAGTGTTTCTTCATGGAGGTGGAGCTGCTGTTTGAGGGGGTGTTGCTGGCCGGCCATGGCGGTGGCGTTGTTGTAAGGAGGAGGAGCTGCTATGTGCAAGGATGCCGACTACTTGATGGATGAGCTGGGTTGACGTGAGGTGTTGAGGTGGCCGGCCTTGCTGCTGTTTGAAGTGGCCGGAGCTGCATGCATGGAGGGATGGTGGCCGAGTTCGGTGGAGCTCGGGCAGTTGGAGGTGCTGCAGTTGGAGCTGCTAGGTGAGCTTGCTTCATGGTGGAGTTGCCGGAGGGGACGGCCTGGACTTGAGCTGCTGCTTGCTGGAGGTTGCCAGAGCAGTGGAGGAGGCTGGCACGGTGGTGGCGGAGCTGCAGTTTATATATATATATTCATATATATATATATAAACATTCATATATATATATAGATGTATTCATATATATATATATAAACATTCATATATATATATATGTATTAATATATATATATATAAACATTCATATATATATATTATATATATATATTATATATATATATATATATACATATATATATATATATATATGTATTGTTGCTTGCAGGGGTGAGATGCTGGTGGCCGGGGCTGCTGTACGCAGAGGTGGCGGAGCTTCAATTGTGGTGGCCGAGCTTGGGTCTGGTCACGACAGCGGGATATTGCCTATAAATCTCCCTCAGGCCTGCCGTAATTCTACAAAATGCAAACAAATATAAGTTTATGATATAAAATATTATTTTTACGAAAATGTATAAAAACAACGAATGAATGCAATAATCTATTAAAATATCTAAGTAAATATTGGTCCTAAATGATGACTAAACCCTTAGTCATCAGCTGTGCATCGCCATTGACCCCTTCATCAGCTGGATATCAAGAATGCGTTCTTGAATGACGGTCTTCAGAAAACCGTCTACATGCGCCAAACTCCCGGGTTTGAGATCATAGGGGAGTCTCGTGTGTGTCTTCTGAAGAAATCCATCTATGGTCTCAAACAATCCTCTTGGGCGTGGTTTGACAAGTTCAGCAAGGTGGTTCGGGACATGGGTTTCACTCGGAGTTCCGCATACTTCTCCCTATTCACTCGACACCGGACAATAAGAACGGACCTTCTGTTAGTTTATGTTGATGACATCCTACTTACTGAGGATGACTCGAAGGGGATTCAAGCAGTCAAACAACATCTGAGCACCGTGTTTCATACCAAAGACCTGGGACATCTTCGCTACTTCCTCGGTCTTGAGGTCACATGATGTTCGGATGGGCTTGTCCTCTCCTAACGAAATTATTGTCTTGATCTCCTCAAAGACGCTAGCCATTCTGGTTGCAAACCAGTTCTCCGATGGAGGCAAATCACAAGCTATGTGCTCATGCCTCTTATGATGATCTGCCTCTCCAGAACCCGTAATACTATCAACGCCTTGTGGGAAAGTTGATCTACCTAACGGTCACGAGACCTGATATATCGATCGCTGTTGGGATTGTCATTCGGTTCATGCATGCTCCCCGGGTTTCTCATCTCCAGGCGGTTGAACGGATTCTCCGATACCTTAAGGAAGCTCTGGGTCAAGGGCTGGTTTACAAAACATCCAACTCTATTCCAGCATTGGTTGCATATTCAGATGCTGATTATGCTGTCTCCCTGGACGATCGGCGGTCAACCAGTGGGTTCTGTACATATTTTGGCGGTCATCTCATTACATGGAAAAGTAAGAAACAAGCCGTGGTTGCTCGATCCTCCGCGGAAGCAGAATACCGATCGATGACATCGGTTGTCTCAGAACTCACATGGCTTGAAATCCTCCTTGCTGACCTGGGGGTAAAACTTCATTCATCTGCTGTTCTGTTTTGTGACAGTCAAGCGGCCATACACATTGGAAAGAATCCGGTGTTTCACGAGTGCACGAAACATATCGAGGTAGACTGTCATTTTATTCGGGAGAAAGTTCAAATGAAGAAACTTGAATTAAAGCATGTTCCAGGCACTGGTCAAGTTGCTGATATTCTCACGAAGGCTTTATCAAGTACCTTATTTTACCAGTGTTTGTCCAAGCTGGGTGCATATGACTTGTACGCTCCAGCTTGCGGGGGAGTGTTAGAGAAGCTCATTTGACAAATGCCCATTATGTATTTTTTATTGTTATTTCTCTATTCTCTTTAGTTACGCATCATGTATAGGACCTTCCTCTCTCTTTCTCCCTCCTATAAATATGTACTCATTCTTTGTATTTGATACATGTGAACATATATACAAGGTTCCTTTTTTTTTCTACAGGAGCGTTGACATTGGAATACATTTAACAATTTCAATTCCAGTGTTTGGCGGCTATAAAATCACATCGAAATCGAAATTCATTTCATTTTCCATGGGAATTGATTATAGAGGAAACACGCCTCGCTCAATTCTGATCTCGCGAGGTCTTCATTTCGTGATTCCCACACCTACCATTGCGCTCACGACTCAAAAAGGCCTTTATGCAAACTTTGTTGTTTGCCCGACAACGCATTTTTCGCCGAAGAGCGAATTTTTCGACGGGGCTCCAATTGTTACGCCCTGATGCATATTTTTTGCCTGGGCGCACATTTTCGCCCGAGCGCGCATTTTTCACCCGAACGCGCATTTTTTTGTCCGGGCCCACATTTTTCTCCTTGGCTCCCATTTTTCACCCGGGCGCGCATTTTTCGCCTGGGCGCGCCCTCATTTCTCGTTCGGGCGCGCATTTCTCGTTCGGGCGCGCATTCCTCGCCCGGTCGCGCATTCCTGTCCCCGACGCTCATTCCTCGCCTGGGCGCGCAATCCTCGCCCGGGCGCGCAATCCTCGCCCGGGCGCGCATCCTCGCCCGGGCGCGCATTCCTTGCCCGGGCGCGCAATACAGCCCGGGCCCGCGTTCCTCTCCTCGGCCCGCATTTCTCTCCCCGGCCCGCATTTCTCGCCCCAACGTGCTCGCCCAGCCGCGCATTTCTCGCCCAGCCACGCATTTTCCTCCTGGGCATTTTTCGCCTGGGCGCGTATTTTCCGCCCGAGCATTTTCCTCCTCGGAGCGCAATTTCCTCCCGGACGCGTTTTTTTCTGCCCGAGCACACATTTTTCCTCCCGAGAGCGCATTGTTTCACCCGAGTGCGCATTTTTTTCTCGGGTGCACATTTTTCCCCGGCGAAAAAACGTGCCCCGACGAAAAAATGCGCGTCCGGGCGAAAAACTGTGCGCCCGTGAAAAAAGGGTGCCCGGCCGAAAAAATTGCACGCCTGAGCGAAAAATGCTCCCTGGAAGGAAAATGCTCCCCTGGGCGAAAAATGCGTGCCCGAGCTGAAAAATGCACCTTCGGGCAAAAAAATGCGCGCCAGGGCGAAAAATGCGCGCTAAGGCAAAAAATGCGCCTGCAGACAAAAAATTCGCACCCGGGAGATAAATGTGCGTCCGACAAAAAATTCTAATGTGCAGCCGAACAGTGGAATTAGTAATTCCAAATCCTGTGACAGAATTCCTGTATTCAGCCGAACAACAAAATTGTAATCGACTTCAATTCCAATTACTGCGGGAATTGTAATTGAAGTCAATTCCAATTCCTGCATCTCAATTCCTACGAAACGACAGGAGCCTAAATCATTTTTTGTCCATTCATGAATTCCACCAGTTTAAACTTCATGTATTTTTTATTATATTTGTCTCATGCATTATCACATCATTGCTGTTTGTATTGTGGGACATGATTGGGAAGTTTATAATGTTCAGGATACAAGAATGAAGTGGGGCTACCTGCTTTTCTTCTCCTAATTTCTTGCATTTTGCGAAATTACGGCCACCAGAATAATAATATTCATTGCTTTTATATCAAGTAAATACATACACATTGACACATATTTATAGGCATAAAAAATGACATCTCAACTCCAAACCAGAGTATTGGACTAAGCTATAAAAGATGAACAACTTCTAATGGCCCATAAAACTGGGACTTTAGCTTTTGGGCTTCTTGTACAACATTTCTTCTATACTCCACCGCAAGTATGTACACTCCAAGCATAAAAACAAAATGATCATACATTGACTGAGGCAAGACCTTTGCGAATATGTTAGAGTGCTGGTCTGCGACAGGAACATGTTAGAGAACAATATTACGGAGCTGGACTTTTTTATCTGATGAAGTTGTTGTCTACTTTATTGTTCTTGGTTGGTTCATGAAAAATGTCATTTTTTTGCGGTATGGATTGCAACTTGACTATCGCTGTGGACTACAGGACATGTAAGATATACATTATATGTTGAAACATCGCAATATTATCTTGCTCAAAATAAAAAAGACTTTTACGCTCGCATGTATTATTGTTATTTTTCTATTTTAAATTGTATGCTTTAGAGAAAATGACTTGTGAGCCCCCTCCCTATATAAGGAGGTGGCTTGGGAGTTAGGTTTATCTTTTAATCATTAGGTTTAAAATCTCGATTTGAAGAGGGACTTCTAGGAGGAACCAACATCCTGAAGTTGGGCACGAGTATACCTCGTGATTGTGTCCAATTATTCAGTTTAGTGCAAGTGATTTCTCGTACGCGTAACATTTGGTCCAACCTAGTCTCCCCGCCTGCCTCATGTGCCGTTATGTTTCAGCTGCAGTTCTCGTCAACATCAGCGACCCAACGTCTTTTTCTGATCGAGCTGCCGATGTACTTGTTGATATCAGGGATCCGATGTCCGCTTCAACCCCCGTCGATAGACGTCGCCAGCCTGCGTCGACCGATCCCGCCCTGCTTCTATCGTCCCGTTCAATTCCGACCGCTCGCGCCGCGACCTTTCGTCGTCCAGATCGTCGTAGCCTTCAATGCCTAGTTCGCTTTCGTCCGATCCATATAGCGCACTTCTGTTCCGTCGTAGCTTCCTTCGGTAAACACCCGATCCCGTCTAGCAGAGCAATCCGTATTTTTCTCTCGGCAACCCAATCGAATCTGAACTCGCAGCAGCTTTGTAGTCGTCTTTCCACTCCTCTCTTCTTACCACCAGCTATCGCATCTTCGCAGGCTCCGGTGCTCTCCTGCGAACCTCCAACTCTTGTGAACTCTTCTTCATATGCCAAAGGAACGGTTGGAATCCCGTGTGGAAGCCCTCAAACACGCCCTCGCCACCATCAATCCTCGTCTCGAGGCCCAAGCCGAGCAGTTCACGTTGATTATGACCATGCTCTACATCTTGCAACCCGACCAGAACTTCGGGCCTATTGTTACCTCTTCCTTGGGATTTCCCAGCACATTGTCCCTCTAAGATCCCGCATCGATGGGATTGCCTTCACAACTCCTACGCCTCAACATCCCCACATTCAACCGGACTAACCCCTTTGGGGGATTGCCCGCGCCAAATAGTTTTTTACATTCGCCTGATTCCTCAGGCGCAGCAGGCCTCCACAACAATTATTGGCAAGGAATGGTCTGCCCTTCATTGGGTCTGCTGGCTCCTCCAATCCTCTCCCGGCCTCACCGGGACAACTCTCACGGAGTCCCTTATTCAGTGGTATGATCACCGCTACTCCAACTCCATGATCGTGCGCCTTTGCAGAGTCTGTCAGTCTGACTCCATTGATTCATACATTGGTGCATTGATCGAGTTGGTTACCCATGTTCCAGGTTTTCCACCCGACCATTACTTGGCCTACTTCATGCACGATTTATAACACCACATCCGAGCCCGCCTCGGCACCCTGCAACCGTTAGCTGACAACCAAGCCATGAACCTCTCCCCACTAGTGGAAGCCGAATTTATAGCGACGTTCGGGAACCCTTCTTTCCCATCGCCTCCTTCAAACCCTCCCTTCCAACCATATTTTCCTCCCCCATCTAAACCTCCGCCACCGCCACCTTTTCTACCTCGATCAACCATTATAGGCTCACAAAACAACTGCCATATCCCTAGTCACCGTCTTCCAAACCAAGTGTACAATGACTTGCGGAGCAAGTGTCTGTGCTACCGTTGCTAGAAACCCTACTCGCCTAATCATAATTGTCTTATCAAGGAGTTCCGTTCCCTCATCAGGGATGAGTTGGATGAGATCGGCTTAGCTGACTTTGACGCTCTTATGATCACAGATGTACCGCCAGACGTAGCACCGAGCACCTTTCCGGAAGCCCACCCGTGGGCACATCACTACTATATTGAGGACGACACTTCGACCTTGGAGCCAATGTTGTTTTTTTCTGGCGGGTGATATTGTTACGCACACGTGTATTTTTATTACTATTGCATTTCCTATTTAAAATTGTATTCTTTAGGAAAATAATTTGTGAGCCCCCTACCTATATAAAGAGGTGAGTTGGGAGTTAGGTTTTTCTTTTGATCATTAGGTTTGAGATCTCTCATTTGAGAGGGGCTTCTAGGTGGTACCAATCTCCTGAAGTTGGGTACGACCATACGAGCATAACTTGTGATTTATCTAGTTATTCGATTTAGTGCAAGTGTTTTCTCGTACATGTAATAGTGACCCTCTACTTTAAGTAGAGGGTATTACAAGGAATTAATGTTAAACATTAAATTAGTAGCAATTAATTACGTTTAACCACCCCCCCTCAAGTTGAGCATGTAATGTTTTTCATACCTAACTTACTAATAAGAGTCACAAATTTTTTTTTTTTGCAAAATGCCATGAATTTGAGTGTAGCATCTTGCCACCACCAGTACTTTTAACCTCTCCAAAATATCTTTAGAGTTCTGCTTTACCGTAGAAATTCATCTACAATCAACTATCTTCTTGCCAGACGGGATATTGACCATGTCTCTTGTATTATTCTTTTCTTGGGCTTGCATTTCCTCCATCACTCTCTTTGCACACTTTTGGTTGCCAAGTACTCCTGCCATGTATCAGAACAAACATGAAGGATAGAGAATTTACAAACAATTTATTGGAAGAGGTTAAAAAGGCATATGAAACATTATTAGATGAAGGATGTTGAGTGGATGAGTGAATTCTTTTTCAGAGATCAATATGTAACTCAAGGTGTGCTGAAGACAAATTCAGTAGTGATCCTGGTGTTGTGAAATTAGACTGAGTGTTTGATCCTTTACTTCTCCTAGTGTATACTTGCAACTCATTTTCTTTGGGAATATCCACTTCCCCCCTGAGTGGTGTTGTATAGAGGTGGAACAGGTACATGAAGTGTAGACGTACTCTATTTCATGTGTGAAGACCCCCCCTGAAGTGAAGACTCATAATATGATCTAGTGTTATGAAATGTTACATCCATAAAGAACGATTTTCTTTCCTGGAGGATGATAAAATTTGTACATTTTTTGTGTAGGAAAGTAACCAATGAACACACATCGAAGAACACGAGGATCAAGTTTTGTTCGAGTAATGTTATGAATGTGAACATTACATAAATATCTAAAGACGCCAAGGGAAAAAGTAGTAGGTGGGATTCCAATGGTATGTAGAGGAGTGCAATTGCCCAGATGTTGAGAATGCATATGATTAATGAAATATGTAATATCAAGAAGGGTTTCACTCCAATAGTATTTTGGAAGAGACTCCATAAATAATAAACATCTTGCCACTTCAAGATTATGATAATTTTTATGTTCAGCAACTCCATTTTTTGCGGGTGAATGAACAAATGTGGTATGATGAACAATATCAGGATCACTCAAATAACTTTTAAATTTGGAATTCATATATTCACGACCATTATCACTGCGCATAATTTTAATAGTTGCAGCAAATTGCGTAGAAATTGTTGGAAAGAAGGAACGACTAGATTGATTTTATTGATTCCTTAAGGGGGCAATATATAAGACTTGCATAGACACACTAACTCAAAAACTAAAGTGTGGGATTAAACCCATACACTAATAAAAGACTCTACTAGACCGACATTGACTCGCTAATTCCAACACTCCCCCTTAAGATGAAGGAGGGAACCTTCAGCTTGGACACATCAAATAATGACAATGGAGGTAGTTGATGCGGGACAAAACTTCAGACGAGCCACCTGGGGGAAAAACCATATCGGGGAATCAAGTCGGGGACATAACCACACACGACGCTTAATCACACACGACGCAGGGTGGACTTGCTGGAAATGGTAACCAAACATCACCTACACACAACATACAAAATAGAATGAAAGATTGTGAGCAAATCATCAAACGAGTGATCGAGGATAATCAATCGGGGATAATCTGTCGGGGATAATCAACATAAAGGGCGGTCTCTCACAAAATAGTCATGCTCGATACGGCCTCACGCGACACAACCCGTTGAGATTAGAACAACAACATCAGTTGCGTCCCAACACTCGACCAATCGAAAGACACATGGGGAGACATATACGATATAAGCCTAGAGGTCGTGTGTAACGAATGCGAAAAAGTCGATAAAGATCATTGGAGTCGCATTCGTCCAAATCACTCCCCCTCACGTGGAAAACACATGCATATAGACATAACAACAACAAGAAGCAAGTACAATAATAAAACACGAACAAATGACTGAAAACACAAAAAATGTGGGGCTGTAGTTGGAAGATGAGAGATCAGCACACGGAAGCAGCTGCAGCGGCTGGTAGCACGAACACACTAGGGGGAGTGGCTGGAAGGAGGCTTGAATCCATTGAGGGAAGCTTGAGCACATATCTGGATGCCGGAGTATGCCAATGGATGAGAACACGCTGTGGAAAGAGGGAGCCAGCAAGATTTTTGTCCAGATCTGAAGCTGTGGAGACCGACTGGAGCAACAACAAGGCGGCCAACTGGAGAAGCAAGGAGGTCGAATCGATCTGGAGCCATCGTTGGCCGAAGGATCGAAGTAGAGTAGAAGCTAGAAACAGTCGCCAATGAGATCGATGAGCGTTGCGTCGGGAAGCTTCGTTGAAGTCAATGGCAGAGGAGAAGCGTAAAAATTGGTAGATGGAAATTAAAAGGAGGAAGAGATGGAGCAGGCATCGATGATAGAAGCGGGCACTGTCGACGTCGACGGAAGCACCAAAAAAGGTGCTCTATCTCAGTGAAGGAGGAAGACGCCTAACTTGCGAACCCATAGCCTCTCCCGTTGATGGAATCTGACGTTGATTCCGTCGACCGGAGCGGAGCTGCTCGAGTGGTCCAGGAGTAGCAGAGTCGACGGAATTATTGCTACGCACAGAAGGCGAAAGAGAGAAGTAGATTAGCGGCTGTCATGATTAGAGCTTCACAGGATTAGAAAATTTTGGCTCTGATATCATGTTGGAAAGAGAAAAGACTAGATTCATTTTTTCCATCCCTTAAGGGGGCAATATAAATGACTTGCTTGGACACACTAACTCCACACTAAAGTGCGAGACTTAACCCGCACACTCATAAAAGACTATTAGACCGACATTGACTCGATAATTCCAACAGAAATCATCTTTTAAGTTTTTTGAAAAAGTTCGAACCCTTCAATCTTACTGCACATCAAATAAACGAAGTAGTGTTAGAATATCAAACAATGAAGGTTACATACTAATGATTACTGGATATGGAAGCAACTGGGCAAGGACCCCACACGTCACTATGAATAATATGTAAATGTACTATACAAGTCATAGACATATGTTTAAAAGAAACACGCTTATATTTCACAGGTTCGCAGACATGATAGATAAAGTTTTGAAAATAGAAGATGGAAAATTAGGAAATAAAGGCTGCATAGTAGTAACAGAGAGTTGGACCAAACGGCGATTCTTGGTAGACAACATGAAGAGCCTGGGGAATATTAGTATCAAACATGTACAATCCATCTCGCATCCTCCCAGAGCCAATCACCTTCTTCGTCTTCAGGCCCTAAAAAACACATTAAGCATGAAAGAAACTGACGAAGCAATTCATGGAGTTTGTAATATGACTAACATATAGAGGTTGCGAGTAGAAGAAGAGACGTGTAAAGTAAAAGCCATGGTTAAAGCAGAGCAATCGATGGATCCCTTTATTGTAATAAATGAAAAAGTTCCATCAACAATGCTCACTTTCTCTTTGCTAGATAATGATGAATATGAAACAAAACCTGATGATGATCCATTCATATGTTTAGTGGCCCTAATGTCATTGATCCAATGTGTGGTAGGTTGTACGATAGTAGAATGAGCACTTCGAGTGCCTAAATGGGCAAATGACGAGGATGGACCAGGACTGAGCTCAGATGATAATCTCTGCATCATACGGAAGTGGGTCATCATTTCATTAATATAAATGGATCCAGGTAGAGAAGGAGGCTCAAAGATCTAGCCACCAGAGGTACTGTCATAAATGAAATCAGTCAGGTGAGCGGAACGAGGAGAGATAAAACTGGTTCGGCCACAACCATGTCCCCCACAAGGTACCATTCCACCTTTCAGTTGAGGGAACTCATGCAATTTGAAGCAAGTATCGCAAATATGCCGACTCCAACCACAATAGTCACACATCAAGTGGTCTTTGTCAGAGGGCTTGGGCTCGAGTATTGATGACTCGAGACTGTGAAGCTGGTAATGCATAATCACTAGTGATGACCTCTGAACTCCAAGAATGATGGCGGTCATTTTCTTGCTGGACAATACTATAAGTCTCTGACAACAAAGAGCCGCGACGAGACCAAGGATCTAAACAATGATCTGATCAAAGTCCCTGTTCAAACCCTGTAGAAACTCAAACACCCTGGTCTAATCTTCATGAACACGAACAATGATCGCGTTAGCGGAGATGACAAAATTGTGGGAGACAAAATGACCATACTCCTGATATAGCTGAGTGAACACCAAATAATAAACGGTTGGTAGTTGATCACCTTGTCGAAGGAGAAAGATCTTCCTTCCTAGCTGAAATATCTGAGCAGTCTTTTCTTTCTGGAAATTTGTGGATTCATCGTGACTCCAATGTCCACAACGGTATCTACAAATAGATAGTTTTGTGCAATAATCTCTTGCATGAAATTACTCAACCATAATATAACCAAATAGTTCTTTGATTCTCATTGTCCCCAAATAGACGCAGTCTTCGGTGGCTCCTTAATAACACCGTTAACATAGCCCAATAATCGGTGAACCTTAATAGCCAAGTTAATAGATTCAGACCAAGGTAGATATGTTGTAGTATCAAGACAAATCGTGATAATTTGAGAAGTTGTATGATCGTGCCCAACTCGGGTAGATCCAACAGGTTTTGAACCATAGACATTATGAGAACGAAGAAAAAAACGCAAAAAATTTCAATTTGGTCATAGACAACGACTGAAGATCTCCACAAAGGCGTCGTTGTTGGAAAATTTTTTGGACACCATGTTGGAACTTCACAATATTATCTTGCTCGGAATAAAAGAGACCCTCTACTTATATTAGAGGGTATTACAAAGAATTAACATTAAACATTAAATCAGTAATACCTAATTACTTCTAAGACCTTAAGATATGTAAGACAACTCTCCAGTCAAATAAGCTCGTAAACAACATAGGCCCCCAAATAATACTCAACATCGACAAATGAGCATGCCATTATACTTGTTTCTTGTTTCGCCAAGTGACTAGATCCCCTCCAAAACAAGTGCAATGCCCACTTGTCAATTAATGACCATCAATGGAGCCTATATAGTCTGCATCAGAGTAGGTATTTCACGAGAGGGAAGATGAAGGCTTATACATGAGCTCATGATCCGAAGCGTTCTTTAGATACTGATGGGTTCACTTAACTTCTTGGAGGTGGGATGCATGAGGAACATGCATGCACCAATTAGCCACACCAACAACGAATGAAATATATGGTTGAATTACAGCCAAATAGATACTCTTCCCAACCAGTCGATGTCATCCCTTCAGATTTTCTAGGAGATAAGAAATTGACTCATGAGCACAAAACTTATGATTTTCATCCATGAGTGTGTCAGCTGGATTACAACCTAAGTAGCCGGCATCTTTTAAAAGATCAATGTAATACTTCTAATAATATGATTCCGGCCCATTATGCTGTCGAGTTATCTTTGTGCCTAAGAATTATCTGAGATAATAAAATATTGTCACAAATACAATAAATATGTCGTGGTTATCTAGCGATCATCATAGATATACCCATTGTTTCTTTCTGCATCCTCTGGGTTGCCATATCAAGCGTAGAATGTTGATTTTGAATCTCGCCCTCGGTGATAGTCTTAAATTGCACCACAAATGATGATAGATTTCCATCCGAATCAGGTTCAATTGTCTGGAGGTTTCAGAATAGATCATATAGATATTGAAGGCTATTAATGAGACGTTAGTTCTTCTCACATTGCCTACACAACTTCATGGTGCATAACCAATTAGCCATTCAATATGTGACTCAATTTTTATAGAGTTCAATATCCAGGACCGAACTCGAGCATCATCTCGAAGCCATTGCTTAGTAGGCTTAGTTTTGTGGTCTCGAGCCAGAGGATGAATGAGATCTTTAGTTGGGGTGGGGGTGGGGGGTCCCGAAGCCATTGCAAAGTAGATTTTCAATGTTCATAAATTCGGCTTACACCAAATTTACAAAGGAAAAGAAAAATAGTTTTCGGATTCCTGTGATCGTTGTCGTTCATGATTATACAATAAAGGTGATAACTATATGAAAGAAAAAGAGGCTTCCCTGAATCGAAGAATCCATCTTTGATATTTCCTCTTCATGGTCGAGCCTTCCTCTTTGAAGGCTTTGTTCATTGACAACTTTCTTTTTCCTTAAATAATAATCTTCGTAACCCTCTTTGAGTAGTTGGAGCATGATTAGGGTGAAAGGACTTTTCAACAATAATACTTCGACATAAAACATGTTACTATTTATATATTTTTAAATACTCAATCATCCTTGATTTTACTGATTTTCGGCCCCTTCCGCTAAATATACCATGACTCTTTTATTTTAGGCATGCAGAGTGTCTCCTGGTATTTCCGAGAATTGTTTACACGTTCTGAGATTGCTTGCTGTAAGAAAGTTGTGACTTTCTAAAGATAACTTACCAAAACAAGTTGCTCCCAAAATTGGCTCTGGTATATTTAGAAGTGGGTGTGCAAAACAATATCAATTTATGATACCAGATGCACGTTAGTGTAGAATTTGAACAACACAACGAAAAAAGCACCTTTGGAACTTCAGATTTAACACAATCAGACCGGCATTAACGAACAACTTCTCTATTGGATTTTGGCGGTAGTGCTAGCGTATTACTCTGTTACGTTCTCTGCCTCTTGGAAATAATTTTCACTACTCCTGAACTAAGACTTATCACCTTCCATTATACTACGCACCCGCTATCATATGGGAGATACTTATGAAATATTTTTCTGTTAAATTTCTTATCACTTTGAGAACAATTTTCACTATCGTGTGCACTATTCGATAAATCCTGTTGATATAGTTCAATTCTTATGAGTGTCCGATTTCTTCTCCACCACGTGCAGTAGCCTTAGCCTTTGCTGATGTTATGTTAAAATGCAAGCTAACATAACTTCACCGGGTGGCGACTATATCCAACCTGATGTCTGATTGACTTATATGGGGCGTGCCTGTGTGGATCGATGGTGAGCACGAGAAAACCCTAAAGGTACGCTCTCCTCTTCTCTCAACATGGTATCAGAGCAGTTTGTTCCTCGACACCATCTACCTTAAGGCTCGATGGTCTGTTCTTTCCGCTGCTTAATCATCATCGGGTCCTTTCCGCTGCTTCTTCGTTGTCGGTCCTCGCTGCTGCGCCGTCGGAGGTTTCTTGCGTCGTCGACCTGCGTCGTCCACAACCCGACGCTTCTCCCGTCAACACGCATCATCGACCCGGGTGGTTCCGCTGTTCTTCCGTGAGGCTTTTCCGACGAGACTGGCTGCTTGAAAGAAGAAACACGAGGTTTTTCCTGTGGAGGGCCGCCTGTTCTTCTGCTGTTTCTGTCTTCCAGGGCCTCCGTCTCCCTCTGCTCTTCTTCCTTCTGGCATATAGGGCTGCCGCTGCCGCTTCCTTTTGTCATCCAGGGTTGCTGTTCTTCCGTCTGTCTTCCCTCTGCTTCCGTATTTACTCCAATCCTGCTCATTTGCGAGTCCTATTTAAGAATCCGTTGTAACTCCTATATATTTCCCCTTTGTGGATGACTAAAAGGCCCACATTATATTCTTTCCTCTCTACAATCCACATTCACGTGAGCATTGATTCGAGGTACAGTGTTCTTTGTATTATCTTTGGTGGTTTTATAATCCTTTTAGACTCCTTTTCCCTGGAAAATTATCTTCATGATCCTCGTACACAATAGAACGGTTGAAACAAGATTTGGGTGACATACCTCTTCAACAATAATACTTCAACATAAAACAAATTACTATTCATATATTCTTAATTATGCCGTCATCCCGGAGTTCACTGATTGTTGGCCCCTTCTCCCAAATATAGTCTTGCTATGTTAATTTTAGAGTGTTTCCCCATGTTTCAGAAAATAGGCTACTTGTCCCGTGATTCCTTTTGTTTAGAAATTATGACCTTCCAAAGATTTTGTACTAAAACAAGTTGTTTAACATTTCTAAAACTTACTCCGATATACTAGGAAGTTAGCACGCAAAGTACTATCTGATTACGATAGGGCTATTGGATTGGCAATGAGCTCTATTTTGGACCTCTTAGAAATGCGCTTTTACAAGATATATGGAAATTGATATATAGATTTAGCTGTATCATTTGTTCCTTGGACACAATGCCACTCATTAGTTAAATTAACGAGTTCAGGAATCCCAATATGCCTGACATTACATGTCTAATCAGTCCCTATTGTTTCATTATTATTTTCTTGAATAAGTTTCCTTTAAATATAAGAAATATTTGCATTGGTTTTTAGTTGTTATTTTATTTTATTAGAAGTATACTATTGCTCATAGATATTTTGAAGTTTTTTGTTCTTTAAAGTTGTAATTATTTAAATTGCAAATTCTTTTTGTTTTTCCTGTCCAACATTTGTACTCTTATATCCTATTTTTTCTTTTTTTTAATGGAATTGAATTTCTTTTAAGATATCTAATTCTGTAGGTCTAAGTAGTTTTTGTTAACTATTGCTTAGTAGAATCCAAAATCTATTGCTCATATCTTAGAAATTAGAAATAGAAGAAATTTCAATACTCAAGAAATGGAAGTAAAAATGAATTGAGCCAGTAGACAATAACTAAGGTCTCAAGTTTACGTTTCTATATCTGCCTGCCATGATGTGTTCTTTGTATCATGCACAGTTTAGATGAAACAGTTGGTTTGTGTAAAGAGAGGCCCAAAATGTTGTATATACTTCTTGAGTTAATAGTTACAAGTATGAATACATTTATATAGGAAAGGAGAAATAAGATAACTCTCATTTTAACATGTGAGACTAATACAATGAGGAAAAGAGGGAAAAATGGGTCACTAGATGGGTCCTTAACAAGGCTTTTCTAACACTCCCCCGCAAGCTGGAGCGTACAAGTCGTAGGCACTAAGCTTGGATAAAAACTGTTAGTATAGTGGCCAGTAGAGAGTTTTAGTCAAGATGTCAGCAACTTGGTTTGTAGCAGGGACATGCTCCAACTCTATCTTCTTTCACTTTACTTTTTCCCGGATAAAATGACAGTCAACTTCAATATGCTTCGTGCGTTCGTGAAAGACCGGATTCTTGGCAATATGTATGGAGGCTTGGCTGTCACAAAATAGGGTCGCCGGTGATGAGAGATGAACACCTAAGTCACCCAGAAGGCCCTCAAGCCAAGTTAACTCTGAAACGACAGCGGCCATAGCTCGGTACTCGGCTTCAGCAGATGAGCGAGCAACCACAGTTTGTTTCTTGCTACGCCACGTTATGAGATGCCCTCCAAAGTAGGTACAGAAACCCGTTGTGGATGCCTATCATCAATGGATCCAGCATAGTCAGCACCAGAGTATGCGATAAGAGATAGAGAGGTGGATGGCTTGTACACCAGCCCTTGTCCTTGAGCGGTCTTGAGATATCGAAGAATGCGCTCTACAACCTGAAGATGAGATGTCCGGGGAGCATGCATAAAACGACTCACGACTCCTACAACAAAAGAGATGTCTGGACGAGTAACCGTGAGATATCAGCTTCCCAACCAAGCGTCTATAGTATTCCAGATTTGTAAGCAGCTCATCGGAGTCAGAGCTTTTGATTAGCGTACATAGGAGTATCCACAAGTTAGTATCCAGAATAGCCGACATCATGAAGAAGATCCATACAGTACTTCCTTTGTGATAACACAAGACCATCAGGGCGTCGAGCAACCTCAAGGCCAAGAAAGTATCGAATGTTGCCAAGATCTTTGGTCTGAAAGGCAGAGTTTAACTGTTCCTTGATATGTTGTATCTCTGTTGTATCGTCGCCAGTAATGAGGATATCATCAACATAGACAAGAAGGATCACAGTTCCGGTTGCCCGGTGTTGGGTGAAGAGAGAGAAATCAGCCGAGCTCCGAATAAATCCAATATCACAGACAACCTTGCTGAATTTTTCAAACCAAGCCCGCGGGGACTGTTTGAGATCATAAATAGACTTCCGAAGAAGACAGACTCGAGACTCCCCCGTGGTCTCAAACTCGGGGGGTTGGTGCATGTAAACAGTCTCCTGCAGGTTGCCGTTGAGGAAGACGTTCTTAACATCCAACTGATAAAAGGGCAAATGTCGATGAACAACCAAGGAGAGAAGAACGCGAACTGTGTTCAATTTGGCCACCGGAGAGAAGGTTTCCTCATAATCCAAGCCATGTTGCTGAGTAAAACCCCTGTCCACGAGGCGGGCCTTGAGTCTCTCCACGGTGCCATCCTCCACATGTTTAACAACAAAGGCCCACGTGCAGCTTACACAGTGCTATCCTGCGGGAAGAGGAACAAGATCCCAAGTCCGGTTAGCCCAGATGACCCGCATTTCATCGTCCATGGCCGCCCGCCACCCCGGGTGTTGCAGCGCCTCCTGCACAGTGTTAGGAATAGAGATTGAGGAAAGAGAGGTGGCAAAAGTGTAGAGAGGAGGAGTCAGCCGATGGAGAGAAACATAGTTGGCCAAGGGATGAGCTGTAGAGGCGGGAGCTGGATCTGCCATTGCCGAGGTGTCGCTGGAGGGTGGTAGCTGGTGTAGGGAAGCATCCTTGAAGTGACGGGTGTAGACACGGATAAGGGGTGGTGGAACCCGAGAGGGGGCAGGGAGAGAGGTGGTTGGAGATGACAGAGAAGAAGAGGTGACATGTATAGCAGGGCGGGGAAGAGTAGAGGAAATCAGAGTGGGTGAAGGTAAGTGGAAGGACTGATCTTGCATAACGTGACATCCACTGAGACGATTAACTTGCCAGCAGAAGGAGAGTAGCAAACATACCCCTTCTGCATATGAGAGTAGCCAACAAACATATATTTGGTCGCCCGAGGAGCAAGTTTGTCGGAGGGGGGGCCAAGAAGATGAACATAACAAACACAACCGAAGACTCGGGGGGTGAGAGAAGTGGGAGGTGCGGAAGGATAAAGAAGGTGATTAGGTATGACAAAGTCAAGAACAGAAGAGGGTCGGCGGTTGATGAGATGACATACTGTGGAGACCGCAAAATTCCAATATTCGGTCGGAACCTGCATTTGAAGCATAAGAGACCGAGCAACATCAAGGATGTGACGATTTTTTCGTTCAACCACCTCATTTTGTTGAGGGGTGTACGCACACGAAGTTTGGTGGATGACACCGAATTCGGTGCAAAGAGTAGAGAAGGTGCGACTAGTATACTCGCGAGCGTTATCAATGCAAATGACTTTGAGAGGGGTGGCAAACTGCGTACGCATTTCAGTTAAAAAAGCACGAAACACAGAAGTACGTTCAGTACGGTCATGCAGTAAAGATAACCATGTAACACACGAGTAGTCATCAATAAACGTGACAAAATAGCGAAATCCAAAGATACTGGAGAGTTTATAGGGACCCTATACATCAGAAGGAACTAGAGATAAAAGAGTACTACTCCTGGTACATGCAGGGGGGAAGGAAGAACGATGCTGTTTACCGTAGATATAAGATTCACAAGAGAACTCTTGTAGAGGAACATCGGGAAGAGCTCGTTTGAGGATCAGAAGAGCAGCATGTTCAAGACGGCGATGCCAGTCGACAGTGGAGACAACGGAGAGAAGAGTGGATGGTATATCTAGGATGTAGAGCCCATTCTCGAGCTTCCCCTCACCAATGATACTCCGAGTGCGGCGATCCTGCATAAGAAAAGAGGAAGGAGAAAAGGTTATGCAACAATCAAGTTCGTGTGTCAGGCGACTAACAGAGAGTAAATTGAAGGATGACCCCGGAACATGAAGAACCGAGGAAAGAGAAAGGATCACAGTTCCAGTTGCCCGGTGTCGGGTGAAGAGAGAGAAATCAGCCAAGCTCCGAATAAAGCCAATATCACAGACAACCTTGCTGAATTTTTCAAATCAAGCCCGCAAGGACTGTTTGAGACATAAATAGACTTCCAAAGAAGACAGATCCTAGACTCCCCCGTGGTCTCAAACCCGGGGGGTTGGTGCATATAAACAGTCTCCTGCAGATTTCAATTGAGGAAGACTTTCTTAACATCCAGCCGATAAAGGGGCCAATGTCGATGAATAACTAAGAAGAGAAGAACTCGGACGGTGTTCAATTTGGCCACCGGAGAGAAGGTTTCCTCATAATCCAAGCCATGTTGCTGAGTAAAACCCCGGGCCACGAGGCGGGCCTTGAGTTGCTCCACGGTGCCATCCGCCGCATGTTTAACAACAAAGACCCACTTGCAGCTTACACAGTGCTGTCCTGCGGGAAGAGGAACCAGATCCCAAGTCCGGTTAACCCAGAGGGCCCGCATTTCATCGTCCATGGCCGCTCGCCACCCCGGGTGTTGCACCGCCTCCTGCACAGTGTTAGGAATAGAGATAGAGGAAAGAGAGGTGGCAAAGGTGTAGAGGAGGAGTCAGCCGATGGAGAGAAACATAGTTGGCCAAGGGATGAGCTGTAGAGGCGGGAGCTGGATCTGCCATTGCCGAGGTGTCGCTGGAGGGTGGTAGCTGGTGTAGGGAAGCATCCTTGAAGCGACGGGTGTAGACACAGATAAGGGTTGGTGGAACCCGAGAGGGGGCAGGGAGAGAGGTTGTGGGAGATGGGGAAGAGGAGGTGACAGGTATAGCAGGTCGGGGAAGAGGAGTAGAGGAAGTCAGAGTGGGTGAAGGTAAGTGGAAGGGATGATCTTCGCAGAACGTGACATCCGCCAAGACGACCAACTTGCCAGCAAAAGGAGAGTTGTAAACATACCCCTTCTGGGTACGAGAGTAACCAACAAACATATATTTGGTCGCCCGAGGAGCAAGTTTGTCGGAGGGGGGGCAAGAAGATGAACATAACAAACACAACCGAAGACTCGGGGGGTGAGAGAAGTTGGAGGAGCGGATGGATAAAGAAGGTGAATAGGTATGGCAAAGTCAAGAACAGAAGAGGGTAGACGGTTGATGAGATGACATGCTGTGGAGACCGCAAAATTCCAATATTCGGTCGGAACCTGCATTTGAAACATAAGGGACCGAGCAACATCAAGGAGGTGACGATTTTTTCATTCAGCCACCCCATTTTGTTGAGGGGTGTACACACACGAAGTTTGGTGGATGACGCCGAATTCGGTGTAGAGAGTGGAGAAGGTGCGACTAGTATACTCACGAGCGTTATCAGTGTAAATGATTTTGAGATGGGTGGCAAACTGCCTACGCATTTCAGTTAAAAAAACACGAAACACAGAAGTAAGTTCAGTACGGTCATGCAGTAAATATAGACATGTAACACGCGAGTAGTCGTCAATAAACGTGACAAAATAGCGGAATCCTAAGATACTCAGGAGTTTATGGGGACCCCATACATCAGAATGAACTAGAGATAAACAAGTACTACTCCTGGTACATTCAGGGGGGAAGGAAGAACGATGCTGTTTACCGTAGATATAAGATTCACAAGAGAACTCTCGTAAAGTTACATCGGGAAGAGCTCGCTTGAGGATCGGGTGTCCAAGACGGCGATGCCAGTCGACAGTGGAGACAACGGAGAGAAGAGTGGATGGTATATCCAGGATGTATAGCCCATTCAACAGCTGCCCCTCACCAATGATACTCTGGGTGCGGCGATCCTGCATAAGAAAAGAGGAAGGAGAAAAGGTTATGCAACAATCAAGTTCGTGTGTCAGGCGACTAACAGAGAGTAAATTGAAGGGTGACCCCAGAACATGAAGAATCGAGGAGAGATAAAGGGCCGGGGTGAGTTGGAGAGATGCGGCGCCAGAGACCGGTAAGGTGTCACCATTGGCCACAGTGATATGCGAAGGATGAGCCGTCTGGAGATACTGGGAAGGCTTCTGAGAGGTAATGTGGTGTGTAGCGCCAGAGTCAACAATCCAGTGGGGGTTATGGGAGAGACTGGTTTTACCTTCCGCAGAGAAAGACGCAACCAAGCCGGAGGAGTGGCCGAGGACACCCTGTAGCTGTTGGAGTTGGGTGCTGAGCTCATCGATATGTTTGCGAGTAGTAGACGCCGAATCCTAAGTAGATTCCCCAGTGGGAGCAGAAGCAGTCGAGGAAGTAGCCGCAAGGTGGGGAGGTAGACCATGCTTGCCGTAACAAGTAGACTCGAGATGACCATCCCGGCCACAGTAGGTGCATTTCATAGAAGAATGACCCCCACGCCCGCGGCCCCGAGACAGGGGTCGGCCCCCGCGGGTGGAAGAGCCACGGGTAGGAGGAGGGGTTGGAAGGAGAGGCTGCTGAAGGAGAGCTGGTGCAAATCCTGGAGGAGCCTCAGTAGGAGGCGTAACTTTAAGTAGCATGGAGAAGACATCTGCCAACGAAGGAGTCGTCTTAGAAGAGAGAATTTTGGCCCGAACACTATGCAGGTGGGGAGGAACATGGGACATCATCATCGCGACGGTGACAACCTCTTTCTGGGCCCGTTGAGTAACGAGATCAGTGGTTGGAGGATGATGTTGAATCCAGGCCTCGTCCAGGATCTTGGCTTGGGCAACAAAAGAGATCATATCACCGGGAGCATCTGGAGTGAGGCTCTGAAGATCGGAGAGTATATCATATAGGTGCTGAAGACTGTTATTCCCCGAGTAAAAAGAGTGGAGTTCCTCCCACATGGCCTTGGCCGTGTCATGATACATGGCCATCCTGTAAGGCTCAGTATCCATAGAATTTAGGAGCCAGGACTGCACCCGACCATCATCACGAAGCCAGTCATCAGAGGTAGCAACGGGGGTAGCTCGGGTTAAGTGGTGAAGAAGACCCTTGGTATGCAGGACCCGACGAACCGAGTGAACCCATTCAACGAAGTTCCGTTTCCCAGTCAGTGAAGTGGTAGTAATCCGGAGCTCATCGCGGAGTTCGGAAGCCGCACGTGATGGAGGAGCAGGGGTGGCAGCGGAATCATCAGAAGCCGTGGCAGCCATGCGGTTAACATAAGAGACCAGGAGGCTAGCAGGGGTGGAAGACCGGGCGACGAGTAAGGAGAAGACCGGGCGACGAGTAAGGAGAAGACCGGGCTAGCAAGGAGAAGGCCGGGCGGCTTGCAGGAGGAGGCCGGGCAGCTACCAGAAGACGACGGTCGGTTCGGCGGAGAAGGCCAAGAGGCTAAAAAACAGAAATCCGGGCAGCGAAAATAGCAAGCCGGGCAGCGAAAATTGCAAGCCCAGCGGCTAGAGGGAGGCCGAGTAGAGAGGGATAGGAGCAGAAGAAATAGAAGCCGCATGGTCTCGGCGGACACACCAGCGACAAGAAGAGTTGCGACCAGGATGCGGCTTGCAGGAAGAGAAGAGACCGCTAATCGACAAGAGAAGTCGCCGTGGCTAGCCTATGCAGAGGAAGGATAGGGAGTCCGCATGGTCAAGGTGAGGCCACCAGCGGCAAGTAGAGATTCCACGACCTAGATGCAGACACTCGGCTAGAGGAGAAATTGCGGCAACGCGAGAGAAGTCGCGAGCAGCGGGAAGAGGGAAAGCGGAAAGGAGAGAACAACAGGCCGCGCGGATAGAGAGGTGGAACGCGCGGAGGGATAAGAGAAGGTGGGCCCCACGTGAGAGTTTATATGAAGAGAGGGAGGAGGAGGAGGGGGAGAAGTGGAAGCCCCGAGGAGACAAAGTGGAGAAAACGGTTAGAAGGAGACAAACCGCACGATACAACGGCTAAGAGGGAGGAGGAGAGGCTGCGCGGTTTCCAGGTGGACAGGCCGGACAACTAAGTCCGGGCAGAGAAGCGGGAGACCGCGAACAGTAGGCCGAAAACAAATACAAGGAGGAGACCGGTACCTCTTATACCATGTAAAGAGTGGCCCAAAACCTTGTATATACTTCTTGAGTTAATAGTTACAAGTATGAATACATTTATATAGGAAAGGAGAACGAAGATAAATCCCATTCTAACATGTGAGACTAATACAATGAGGAGGAAAAGAGGGAAAAATGGGCCACTAGATGGGCCCTTAACAAGGCTTCTCTAACAGTTTGTATGTTTTTGTTAAATATGTAATCTTGAATGGGGTACTATTGTCTGTACTAATATGTTTGATCTCCATTTTATTAAGATTTGTACTGACGTTCAAATTCATTGCACTTCAAGTAGGTGTTCAGACATCACTATACCACCTTTCATTTTGGTTTTGTGAGTTCATTCTTGATGTGTTGGTATGCTAATAACCCATGAATTCTTATATGAATTGCTTGTGCATTTTACAATCACTGCTTGTATTACTGGGCAAAAGGTTACATTATTTAGAACAAGATAATTTTTTTTTTTTGCATTTTTTACCTTGTTGAATAACAATCATGGGCTTTTTTTCTTGGATTTCTGCAATTTTATCATAGCAAAGCAGCTTACATGTTGTTTATTGTAATCTTATTAGATTCTCTTAGTTCATATTCCTTCCCGCCATCCCTCGACATTTCCCGAGCTGGAATTGCCAACAGTTTTACAGGTAGATGTATTTTTTAGTCTTAAATGTTGACACTTTATGTACGGACGCGCAACTTACGATTGTATTTCTTGTTATTTGCTTTAATTTATTTGAATGTTTTATATATTATTTAGGCTCAAATTGTTTCTCAGTTACCTAATAGATGAGAACAGCTTTTTGTACGATTCCTTTTTACTTTATGGAGATTATGAAGAGAATTTTAGGCATGCTAGAATGCATCTTTATTCTTTTTAACAAAGATCTCTTCCCATTTTATGTGAACTATATACCTTCCTGAGCTAATATTGCATATTTGTCATGATTTGGGGTCTTTCTGTTATTCCATTCATAGTAATTTATTAAAGAATATAGCAATGATATAAGAGATGGAAGTATTTGTTTATTTTTGTGAAAAAGGTCCAAAGCTTGTATGTATTACTTCCGTTGTCAAATACAAGGAGAGAATACAAATATATAGGAAAGAGGAGAGAAGAATAAATCCTATACAAGATGTGGGACTAAAGAAGGAGGAGAGAGAAAATAGAGAAAATAAAGAAAGAGGGCCCAATAATGGGCCTTTTACATGGGCTTTTCCAATACTCCCCCGCAAGCTGGAGCGTACAAGTCGTATGCGCCAAGCTTGGATAGACACTGATAGAAGAGGGTACTTGGTAGAGCTTTTGTGATGACGTCTGCGACCTGTTCAGTACCCGGAACATGCTTGAGCTCGATCTTCTTCATGTTGACTTTCTCTCGGATGAAATGACAATCTACCTCAATATGCTTTGTTCTTTCGTGAAAGACCGGGTTCTTGGCAATATGTATAGCAGCTTGACTGTCACATAGGAGGAGAGCTGGTGAGGATAGCCTTACACCAAGGTCGGCAAGGAGACTCTCAATCCATGTGAGTTCTGAGACCACAGAAGCCATTGCCCGATATTCTGCTTCTGCTGAGGATCGAGCAACAACTGCTTGTTTCTTGCTCCGCCAAGTAATTAGATGTCCTCCAAAATATGTGCAGAACCCGCTAGTGGATCGTCGATCATCAAGAGAGCCAGCGTAGTCAGCATCAGAGTATGCCACCAATGTTGGGATTGAAGATGAGGTTTTGTATACAAGTTCTTTGGCCAGGAGCTGTCTTGAGGTATCTGAGAATCCGTTCCACTGCCTGAAGATGAGAACTACGAGGAGAGTGCATATACCGACTAACGAGCCCCACAACGAAGGATATGTCCGGTCTTGTTACCGTTAGGTAGATTAGTTTCTCAACTAGGCGACGGTAATATTCTGGATTTTGGAGAAGAGTATCAGAATCCGAGGCCTGAGCGCATAGTTTGTGATTGACATCCATGGGAGTGTTCACATGTTTGCTGCCAGAGTAGCCTGTATCATGAAGAAGGTCTAGACAGTATTTCCGCTGAGAGAGGACCAGACTATCTGATCGTCTAGCAACCTCCAGACCTAGGAAGTACCGAAGATGTCCCAGATCTTTAGTTTGGAAGACAGAGGTCAAATGTTGCTTAACGGCCTGTATGCCGTTCGAGTCGTCTCCAGTAATTATGATGTCATCGACATATACCAATAAGAGAACCGTACCCGTTGTCTGGTGGCGAGTAAATAATGAGAAATCAGCCGAGCTCCGAGTGAAGCCAATTTCCCGGAGAGCTTTGCTGAACTTGTCAAACCATGCCCGAGGGGATTGTTTGAGACCATAGAGTGATTTGAGAAGGTGACACACCCGAGGCTCCCCCGTGGTCTCAAACCCGGGAGGTTGCTGCATGTAAACCGTTTCGTGAAGGTCGCCATTCAGAAAAGCATTCTTGATGTCAAGTTGAAGTAAGGGCCACTGTCGATGGACAGCCACCGAGATTAGAACGAGGACGGTGTTGGGCTTTGCTACTGGAGAGAAAGTCTCGTCATAGTCGAGACCTTGTTGCTAGGTGAAGCCTCGAGCGACCAGACGAGCTTTGAGTCTGTCAATGGTCCCATCAAGAGCATGTTTGATGACAAAAATTCATTTGCACCCAACTGGTTTCTGTCCGGGAGGAAGGGGCACCAGGGTCCAAGTCTGGTTAGCCCAAAGAGCAGCCATTTCTTCTTCCATAGCAACGCGCCACCCAGGATGTTGAAGAGCCTCCTGGACGGAGTTAGGAACAGAGACCGAGGATAGGGAAGTAGCCAAGGTCTGAAGAGGTGGAGAGAGGCGATGTAGAGAAACATAGTTGGCCATCAGATGAGCTGTAGAGACGGGCACCGGAGCAGCAGAGCACGGATAAGCCGAGGTCGAAGCCAACTGAATAGGGGCAACGAAAGGAGGAGGGCGTCGAGTATATTCCCGAATGACGGGCGGCTTAGGAGTAGAAGGGAGGGGTGGAGGCGAGTGGACGGGGATAACTGGACAGGGTATGGAAGGTGGTAGAGCGGTTGGTGGTAGAAGAAGGGAGAAAGGAGGAGGGAAGAAGGGTTGATCCTCCCAGAAGGTAACATCAGCTGACACAGAAACCTTCCGGGTAGCCGGAGAATAACACACATATCCCTTTTGGGTGCGGGAGTAGCCGACGAAAATGTGTTTCACTGCTCGGAGATCCAGTTTGTCGATTGTGGGACCCATGGTATGGACGAAACAGGAACATCCAAAGACCCTGAGTGTGAGAGGAAAGGCTGGTGCGGAGGGAAAGAGGAGGATGAATGGGGTAGCATTTTGGAGAATCGAAGATGGGAGACGGTTGATGAGGAAACATGCAGTGGAGACCGCAAAGTTCCAATATTCTTTGGGAACATGCATGTGAAACATGAGGGATCGAGCAACATCAAGAAGGTGACGGTTCTTACGTTCGACGACCCCGTTTTGTTGAGGTGTGTAGGCACAAGATGTCTGATGAATAATGCCGAAGTCCGTGCAGAGATTGACAAACTCGTGGCTTGTGTACTCACGGACATTGTCAGAGCGGAACGTTTTGATAGTAGTAGAGAATTGCGTACGAGTTTCTAATACAAAGGCCCGAAAGAAACGTGGAAGCTCTGAGCGATCACGAAGTAAATATAACCATGTGGTGCGAGAGTAATCGTCAATGAATTTGATAAAGTAACGATAACCAGAGATACTTGTAACCTTGTACGGACCCCAAATATCAGACTGTATTAAATCAAAAGGAGCAGAGCTCCGAGTACAATGTGCGGGAAACGAAGAACGTGGCTGTTTGCCAATAATACATGAATCACATTGAAAAACAGGAAGAGATACATCAGGAAGCGCCTTCTGGAGGATAGGTAGAGGAGCATGCCCAAGACGACAATGCCAATCACTAGAGGATACATAGGAAAGGGCGGTAGAGGAAACATCGAGGAGGTAGAGCCCATTCTGCAGTCGACCCCTACCAATGGTAATCCGCGTCTGCCGATCCTGTATCAAAAAACTAGAAGACGTGAAGGTGATATAGCAGTTCATATCAGTAGTCAGACAGCCAACAAAGAGTAAATTAAAAGGGGATGCCGGCACATAAAGAGCGGAGCAAAGAGAGATGGAGGGGTGGATCAAGAGATCAGCACAACTGGAGACCGGAACATGCGCACCGTTGGCCACGGTAATAGACGTGGGATGAGGAGCTTCTGAGAACTTTGGCGGCATCAGTGAGGTGATGTGGTGGGTGGCTCCCGAGTCCAAGATCCAACGGGAACAGGAAGAAAGACAGGCAGTACCTGTAGTGGAGGTGGATGCAATACTTGCAGTGGAGGTGGATGCAATACTTGCAGTAAAGGTGGAGGCAACCGAAGCAGACAGAGGGTTGAGGAGCCCCTGGAGGTGTTGCAGCTGGAGGCGAATAGCCTCAATGTCCGTTCCGGCGGGTGGAGAGCTTTCCGTAGTAGCAGCAGTAGGCTGGCGAGGAGGGTAGCCATGTTTCTTATGACAGACTGCTTCAGTGTGTCCATCTCGGCCGCAGAATGAGCACTTTGGGCGACCCCTACCACCACGACACCTGCCGCGGGAACCCTTACGACCGCCCCGATTAGAAGATAGTGGGGGAAGTGAGGGAGGAAGGGCCTGTTGAAGAAGGGCCGGCGATGGTGGTGCAGATGTCTCCAGGGGAGGAGGTACTCGAAGTAACGTAGAGCAAACATCGGAGAAGGAGGGGGTAGCAGGTGATGCCAGAACCTGTGCCCGGATACTATGAAGGTGTGGCGGGACCCGAGCCATAATCATAGCAATACAAACAGCCTCCTTCTGGGCACGCTGAGCAGCGAGATCAGTAGTAGATGGTTGGTGCTGAATCCAGGACTCCGTGAGAGTCTTAGCACGAGCCACAAAGGAGGTCATGTCCATAGCTTTGCCAACATCCAAAGCTTGATGATTGGTGATGATGTCAAAGAGGTGCTGGAGGCTATCCTTGCCCGAGTACAAGGAGTGGAGCTCATCCCACATTGCCTTGGCGGTCTCATGATACATGATCATCTGGTAGGGCTCACCCTCCAGAGAGTTCAGGATCCAGGTCTGGATGCGGCCGTCATTTCGTATCCAGTCATTAGTAATAGGAGAAGGAGGTCCCTGGGTAAGGTGACGTGCAAGGCCTTTGGCTTGCTGGACCCTCCGAACGGAGTGAACCTATGGGATGAAGTTTGACTTCCCCGAAAGGGAAAGAGTAGTAATTCGAAGCTCATCGCGGAGTTCAGGAGCAAGAGCTATGCAGTCTGCTGTAGGGGTAGCGGTAGTCGAGTCACTAGAAGACACGGCGAGCGGGAGGAGAAGAGGCGAGCGGGAGGAGAAGAGGCGAACAGAAAGCAGGCCGCGGAGGACAAGAGCAGCTCGCGGCAGACAGGAACAATCCGCGGCGAGTAGAGAGAGGGGAGGACCAGCGGGGGGGGGGGGGGACTCAGCACGCCGACAACGGCTAGGATAAGCCGCGAGAAGGGGTAGGCCGCGCGGGAAGGAGAGGCCGCGCGGAAAGGAGATGTCGACAACGGCTAAGAGAAGCCGCGAGAAGGATATGCCGCGCGGGATGGAGAGGCCGCGAAGCTCGCAGCGGACCAAAGAGAGAAGAAAAAGGAATCGAGACCGCGGAGCTCGCAGCGGACAGAAGAAGACCGCTGAGCTAGAGAGCGAGTTTGCCAAGCATGAGGAGGAAGCGAGTTCGCTGAGCTCGCGGCGGACAGAAGGAGACCGCAGAGTTAGGAGGAGGTCGCCTAGCTCGCAGCGGTCAAAAGGATGCCACAACGGACTGTGGATAACTGTGGACCCCACAGACCAGGGAGAGAGAGGGCTATAAAAGGACCAGAAGAGTAGATCCACGGGAGGAGAGGGAGAAGAGAGAAGAGAGGGCAGGCCAGCGCGGACAGAAAAACACAGGCCGCGGAGACCGCAGTCTGCGCGGATAGAAATCAGAAGCTGCAGTCCGTGCGGATAGAAATCAGAAGCCGCAGGAATCGGAACCTCCCTCTGATACCATGTAGAAAAAGGTCCAAAGCTTATATGTATTACTTCCGTTGTCAAATACAAGGAGAGAATACAAATATATAGGAAAGAGGAGAGAAGAATAACTTCTATACAAGATGTGAGACTAAAGAAGGAGGAGAGAGAAAATAGAGAAAATAAAGAAAGAGGGCCCAATAATGGGCCCTTTACATGGGCTTTTCCAATTATTTTTACCTTAAGTTTCCTTTTATCATTCTGCTATCCATCAGATAGCAATTTCAAATTTTTTTTTGTTAAGATACACATAGAATGAGTATTAAGTAGGCCTCTTTAAATAGTTGAAGCATCATTCTTCATTAACTGTTTCTTTTATTCTGCTATGATCATTATCTTCTTCTCAATATAACCTTCAACTTAACAAATAAAATCCCTCTTAAGATTTTCTTTTTGTAAAATTATCAATTGCCAATGAGAATGTTTAAAAATTTCATATTCATTATATTTTAGTTTTGTTTCACATTTTCTAGAACGTTATTACGCGCTTGTGATTGCCCGTGTGTGGTCTTGAGAAGAATAAGTCTTAGATAGGATTTTTCGGCTTTTCCTTTACCAAGCCTTTCTAATAACAAAAGATAAAATGGGAGACAAGCACGACTGTGAGAGGAGGAGAGAGGAGAGCCTTGAGCAACCCTCACCCAGGCTACATGATGCATAAGTAATTAAAAACCGGAAAATATAAATTTTTTGGAAAAGTTAAGATTCAATTCAAAAGTAGTTACATGCCATCACCTGCATCGTGAGCCTATAACAGTTCATCCCCTGTGTGAATCAAGCTTGTATTCAAGCTTAAGTTATATGGGGCTCTCCGAAGTTGAATCCTCGTCCACGTTGTCCAAGAGATCGTCCACCTCGAACCAAAAAAAGACGCTTGCACCTGTGTTAGACTGAATATGGTTCGTCACAGTTGAATCAACACCCTTGTTCGCATCATTCTGCTCTCTCTGGTCGTGGTAGGGGCTTGTTGGATGGTGCAAAAAGACTATCAGAATGGGGAGTGAGGAGTCCTTGCGCCGTCTGTCCCCATTCCGGCCGTGGCGGCTGCCACACGGGTTGTCCATTTGAAGAAGTTTCTCACAAATACGGACTAGGCGCATGGTTGTGCTAAGGTCATGTGGGGCTTGGAATTTTTCATCGAGGCACAGCTGATCATGCAGATTGGTAATGAAGATATGTACTTAATATTCTGGCAAGATAGAAGAGACACATGCAAAATGTATTTGGAAGATCTCCAAGTGACCATCTTATGATATAAAGTAAACTAAGTAACAGTAGTAAAGTTAGTTCATAGTAGGAAAATAACAAAAGTACACAACAAAAATAAATGACAGTAGTAAAGTTAGCCAACTAAAATTGTAAAGTACAAGAAATCTGATAAACAAAAACTCTAAATAAGTCTAATACATTTTAGGTCATGCATAATTGATGCATCAGACTGAAATGAAAGACACCTTATGTCTCATCTTAGTATTATTGATCTTAACTCGATGAAACAATTATAAAATAACTTTCTCATTTTCAGGTAATGCTAACCTATATTGAAACTCACCGCGTTCGAGTACTTTGAATGGACCAACGAACTTTAAGCTCAACTTCTTCATCCACTTAAGTTTAGAGACACATTTACCCAATCTGACGTTGAGATGAACGAAATATCCCACTTTAAATTTTACTGTTTTGTGCCTTTGGTCATGATACTTGGCCTTCCTATCGTGAGTTATCTCGACGCGCTCCTGAATGAGCTTGACTCGATCCGTGGTCTTATCCATACATTATTCTTTTTTTTCACATTCTCTCTTCACTCTCAACCCAACATAATCGTGTCTGACATCATCTGTAATAAAGTTCCTCAAAATGTATATTGTAAATAACTTGTAAAGGAAGACCCATTTAACAGGCCTATGTAAAGCCCTCTTATGGATTAGTCCCACACTTTAGGATAATATTTATGCTCTTCTCTCTCCTCCTATATATGTACAAATAGTTGTGTTGTATTCATGCAAGATATTTAAGAAATTAATAAAATAATGTTTTTCTCACTTTTATTCCATTTTTCTACATGATATCAGAGATACCCTGATGCGGGATAGGAGTCCACCTGCCCGTCACCCTGGAGTCTCACTAGGGGGCCCACCTGGAGTCAGCACCAGACGGCTTTATCAGGCCCGCGGGCCGTACACCCCAACCCATCCCCGGCTCCACCACATGGCCGATAGGTTGTTGATGTCGGGGCTCGATCCCCCGAACTCCTTGATAAAGAGCTCTCAAGGAGTTCGGGGGATCGATCCCCTACCTCAATAGAGGTGCCCAAAAAAACCGGGCTCACCGGGCCGGCCTGGCCCGGCCCGGCCCGGTGGAAAGCCCGGTAGGCCCGGTCCCGGGCCAAGCCCGGCTCGGGCCCAAGCCGGGCCATGGGGCCCTTCCGGGCCCAAGTCTAAGGCCACTGCCCGGCCCGGTGCGCGGCCCGGGCCGGGCCGGTCAAAGCCCGGTCACCGGGCTTAGCCCGGGCCTGGAAAAGCCCGGGCTAAGCTCGGGCTAGCTGGAACCAACGGCTCTAAGAGCCGTTGGTTCCAACCAACGGCTCTTAGAGGCGTTGGTTGCCAGCCCAGCAACCAACGGCTCTAAGAGCCGTTGGCTGCTAGTTGGCAGCAGCCACTTGGGCTGCTATTTGCAGCCGGGCTGCTATTTGCAGCCCAAGTGGCTGTTATTTTTTTTTTAATAATTTTTAAATTTTTTTTTTAAAAAAAAACTATAAACCCCCCTCCCCCCTCCTTTCTTCCTTTCACCCTCCCACCCTCTCTCTCTCTCATCTCTATTTCTATTTTCTCGCGAATATGTCGTCAACGCAGGCGTCGTCTTCCTCATCCGTCGCTCACGAAGTGGTGGAGTACAAGCGTACGACGGCAGTTTGGGAATATTTTGACTTAGTACAAGTCGGCGCGGAGCAAAATGCGAGGTGCAAACAGTGCTCGAAATTACTTTCGACCGCTGGCAACTCGACACTCGCAAGACACGTTAAGTCTTGCGCAGCCAAACAAGCTCCTCCCGAGTCGACCCAGGCACAATTATCGATATCCGGACAAATCTGGACGTACGATCAAGGACGGCAGCGAGAGCTGCAGGTGAAGAACATCATCAGACGCGAGTTGCCGTTCAGCCACTACGACAACGAAGAAGAGACCGAGTACATTCACCAAGGGCTACAACCCAAATATCACCAAGTAAGTCGATCTTCTATTAGACGCGACGCGCTTAAATTTTACTTAGAGGCAAAACAAACTTTAATAAATTTTTATGAAAAATTTGAGGGTCGAGTGAGTTTAACGAGCGACGTTTGGACAAGTAGTATAAAATTAGGATTATCATATATGTCTATAACGTGTCACTGGGTCGATCCCGTTTCCTGGGATCTAAATAAACGAATAATTTGTTTTGAAAATTTCGAAGTCCCGCACACCGGTGAGGCGATTTATCAAATAATTTCAAAATGTGTGCGCGAATTTAAAATAAGAGATAAAATTATGAGTATTTCTTTCGATAACGCCACAAATAATACCGCCTCAATTGAGTGGTTAAAACGTGATTTGAAACCTATGTTAAACGGCGCCTTTTTTCATACTCGTTGCTAGGGGTGAACATAAAGCCCGGCGGGCCCGGGCTTGGCCCGGGCCTGCAGGGCCCGGGCTTTTCCGAACCGGGCCCGGGCCGGGCCTAAGAAGTAACAGGGCCGGGCCGGGCCGGGCCGGGCAATGCCCCCGGGAGGGGGGCCTGGTAAGGCCCCCCAGGCCGGCCCGGGCCGGGCCCGGGCATAGCCCGGGCCCGGTTATTATTTTAAATTTTTTTTTAAATTTTATATAATAATTAATTTTATATAAAAATTAAAAAAGAAATTATACAATTACAAATTACCATAAAAAAAAATAAAAAACACAACAACTGAACAACCTAATATTGATTTTTTTTTTATTAATAATTAATGTAATGAAATTATACAAATTTAGGAATGTGTAAAATTTACACTGTAAATATACAAAAATTAGGAAATTCTAAATTTTTAAAAATTACAAATGTCAAATGACAAATATTCTAAATTATTAAAAATTAGAAAATTACAAATCAAAAAAATACAAAAAGTTGCCTAGTGGCCCTAGTTTAAATTGATCGCGTCCATCTCGTCTTCCATGTCTGACGAGCTATCCTCGATCGCTGAAATATGCTGCTTTCTCTTCATCGCGTCCAGGTGGTCCTTGTAGCATATGCAGATCTCGAGCGATTCTTCGCTTAGCCGACTTCTCCGCTCGTTTAAAACCCTGCCACTAAGAGAAAAAACAGACTCTGGAGCTACCGTGCTAGCTTGGATCGTTAGTAAATCTCGGGGCATATAGGCCATAATAGGATAGGTATTTACTTTACCTTTCCACCATTTTAAAATATCGAAATTTTCTAATTCGTCCGTGCACATAAAATCGCGAAATTGTGTTTCTGTGTACAACCCTAATTCATTTAAACTACTAGATGTTGTGCGCGTTTTTTTCCTAGAGGCTAACTCTAACATTTTATTTTTAAAACTACTAGATGTTTTGGGTTGCAACACATCTTCTCGGGGCCGCGACCCATATAAATTATCGTAATAATTATAACATTGAGTAAAAATAGTGTTAAAATTTAAAAGACTCAGATTATCTAAATCTGAATTATTTAGATCTACGCCTATATTGTTATTTATTTCTTCAATAAAATTTTCTATGCCGTCTACGCCGAAAAGAGGATTCAAAGCGGCGACGCATGAAAACATAACTGGGATTTCTCTATAATATTTTAAAAATTTTATTTCCATTATTTTTATTAATTCGATCCATCCAGCGTGTTGTATAAAATAATTTAATTTTTGTGAAATATTAACAATATTTTCAATAACTAGCGGGCTAGTAGGATAATATACGCCCGATAAACTATTTGTCGCAGTATAAAAAACTTCTAACAAATCCATGTAATTTTCTAAAATTGCCCAATCGGACTCGGTTAATTCATGTTGCCCTAACAAAGTATAAAATTCTATTAATAGTGTTTTTTGGCGAATCGCTCGTTTTAACATTATATATGTAGAGTTCCATCTAATTGACATGTCAAATAGAGGTTTCAAAAATTTATGACCTTGACCGGTTACGAATTTTTTAAAATCTTGACGTCGTTGTTTAGAACTATAAATAAATTGTAACATTAAACGTATTTTATTAATGTATGGTTCCATATAGGACAAACTATCTTGTATTACTAAATTTAAAACATGACACGCGCAACGAGTATGAAAAAAGGCGCCGTTTAACATAGGTTTCAAATCACGTTTTAACCACTCAATTGAGGTGGTATTATTTGTGCCGCTATCGAAAGAAATACTCATAATTTTATCTCTTATTTTAAATTCGCGCACACATTTTGAAATTATTTGATAAATCGCCTCACCGGTGTGCGGGACTTTGAAACTTTCAAAACAATTTATTCGTTTATTTAGATCCCAGGAAACGGGATCGACCCAGTGACACGTTATAGACATATATGATAATCCTAATTTTATACTACTTGTCCAAACGTCGCTCGTTAAACTCACTCGACCCTCAAATTTTTCAAAAAAATTTATTAAAGTTTGTTTTGCCTCTAAGTAAAATTTAAGCGCGTCGCGTTTAATAGAAGATCGACTTACTTGGTGATATTTGGGTTGTAGCCCTTGGTGAATGTACTCGGCCTCTTCTTCGTTGTCGTAGTGGCTGAACGGCAACCCGCGTCTGATGATGTTCTTCACCTGCAGCTCGCGCTGCCGTCCTTGATTGTACGTCCAGATTTGTCCGGATGTCGATAATTGCGCCTGGGTCGACTCGGGAGGAGCTTGTTTGGCTGCGCAAGACTTAACGTGTCTTGCGAGTGTCGAGTTGCCAGCGGTCGAAAGTAATTTCGAGCACTGTTTGCACCTCGCCTTTTGCTTCGCGCCGACTTGTACTAAGTCGAAATATTCCCAAACTGCCGCCGTTCGCTTAGGCTCCACCACTTCGTGAGCGACGGATGAGGAAGACGACGCCTGCGTTGACGACATGTTCGCGAGAAAATAGAAATAGAGATGAGAGAGAGAGAGAGGGTGGGAGGGTGAAAGGAAGAAAGGAGGGGGGAGGGGGGGTTTATAGTTTTTTTTTAAAAAATTTTTTAAAAAATTATTAAAAAAAAAATAACAGCCACTTGGGCTGCAAATAGCAGCCCAAGTGGCTGCTGCCAACTAGCAGCCAACGACTCTTAGAGCCGTTGGTTCCAGCTAGCCCGGGCTTAGCCCGGGCTTTTCCAGGCCCGGGCTAAGCCCGGTGACCGGGCTTTGCCCGGCCCGGCCCGGGCACCGGGCCGGGCAGTGGCCTTAGACTTGGGCCCGGAAGGGCCCCATGGCCCGGCCTGGGCCCGAGCCGGGCTTGGCCCGGGACCGGGCCTACCAGGCTTTTCACCGGGCCGGGCCGAGCCGGCCCGGTGAGCCCGGTTTTTTTGGGCACCTCTAGTCGTTGCGCGTGTCACGTTTTAAATTTAGTAGTACAAGATAGTTTGTCCTAAATGGAACCATACATTAATAAAATACGTTTAATGTTACAATTTATTTATAGTTCTAAACAACGACGTCAAGATTTTAAAAAATTCGTAACCGGTCAATGTCACAAATTTTTGAAACCTCTATTTGACATGTCAATTAGATGGAACTCTACATATATAATGTTAAAACGAGCGATTCGCCAAAAAATACTATTAATGGAATTTTATACTTTGTTAGGTCAACGTGAATTAACCGAGTCCGATTGGGCAATTTTAGAAAATTGCATGGATTTGTTAGAAGTTTTTTATACTGCGACAAATAGTTTATCTGGCGTATATTATCCTACTAGCCCGCTAGTTATTGAAAATATTGTTAATATTTCACAAAAATTAAATTATTTTAAACAACACGCCGGATGGATCGAATTAATAAAAATAATGAAAATAAAAATTTTAAAATATTATAGAGAAATCCCAATTATGTTTTCATGCGTCGCCGCTTTGAATCCTCTTTTCGGCGTAGACGACGTAGAAAATTTTATTGAAGAAATAAATAACAATATAGGCGTAGATCTAAATAATTCAGATTTAGATAATCTGAGTCTTTTAAATTTTAACACTATTTTTACTCAATGTTATAATTATTACGATAATTTATATGGGTCGCGGCCCCGAGAAGATGTGTCGCAACCCAAAACATCTAGTAGTTTTAAAAATAAAATGTTAGAGTTAGCCTCTAGGAAAAAAGCGCGCACAACATCTAGTAGTTTAAATGAATTAGAGTTGCACACAAAAATACAATTTCGCGATTTTATGTCCACGGACGAATTAGAAAATTTCGATATTTTAAAATGGTGGTAAGGTAAAGTAAATACCTATCCTATTATGGCCTATATGACCCGAGATTTACTAACGATCCAAGCTAGCACGGTAGCTTCGGAGTCTGCTTTTTCTCTTAGTGGCAGAGTTTTAAACGGGCGGAGAAGTCGGCTAAGCGAAGAATCGCTCGAGATCTGCATGTGCTACAAGGACCACCTGAACGCGATGAAGAGAAAACAACATATTTCAGCGATCGAGGATAGCTCGTCGGACATGGAAGACGAGATGGACGCGATCAATTTAAACTAGGGCCACTAGGCAACTTTTTGTATTTTTTTGATTTGTAATTATCTTATTTTTAATAATTTAGATTATTTGTCATTTGACATTTGTAATTTTTAAAAATTTAGAATTTCCTAATTTTTGTATATTTACAGTGTAAATTTTACACATTCCTAAATTTGTATAATTTCATTACATTAATTATTAATAATTTTTTTTTTTCAATATTAGGTTGTTCAGTTGTTGTGTTTTTTATTTTTTTTTATGGTAATTTGTAATTGTATAATTTCTTTTTTAATTTTTATATAAAATTAATTATTATATAAATTTTTTAAAAAAAAATTAAAATAATAACCGGGCCCGGGCCGGCCTGGGGGGCCTTACCAGGCCCCCCGGGGGCATTGCCTGGCCCGGCCCGGTTATTTCTTAGGCCCGGCCCGGTTATTTCTTAGGCCTGGCCCGGGCCCGGTTCGGAAAAGCCCAGGCCCGGGTTAAGCCCGGGCCCGCCGGGCTTTATGTGCACCCCTAGACCTCAACAACCTATCGGCCTTATGGTTGAGCCGGGGATTAGTTGGGGTGTACGGCCCGCGGGCCTAAGAAAGTCGCCTGATGCTGACTCCAGGTGGGCCCCCTGGTGGGACTCCAGGGTGGCGGGAAGGTGGACTCCTGTCTCGCATCAAAAAAGTGCACTTTTTTGATGCGGGACAGGATTCCACCTGCCCGTCGTCCCACCAGGGGGCCCACATGGAGTCAGAAACAGGCGTCTTTATCAGTCCCGCGGGCCGTACACCCCAACCCATCCCCGACTCCACCATAGGGCCGATAGGTTATTGAGGTCGGGGCTCGATCCCCCGAACTCCTTGATAATGAGCTCTCAGGCGAGCTCTCATCACCAACTGATCCTAAAGTGCGGGACTAATCCATAAGATCATCCACATGGCCGACAGTATCCAAGTGTCGTCAGCGTCGGGGCGGCCAATGTACCAAGTAGTAGCAATGCGGTCCGTCCGAGGTGGGAAAAAACTGGTGGGATCTGACCTATGTGATACTCTCATCTCTCACCCCTCGAAAGGTAGATCCCGGTGCGATCGGTGGTGCCTGCGGTGAAACCAAAGAATACGAGTTCCCAGGTGGGTGGATGCCAATAGTGGGTGGACTGGGGTGGCCATCAGACGGTGGTGACGTATGAGGGTGGTAAGGTTACGACAGTGGGGGTGGGGGTGGCTGGGTATCTCCACAACTCGGATCCACATACTCTTGAGGATCGTAGTATGGAGTCAGATCCTCGACATTAAACACTGGGTGAATTGCCATACTAGCTGGGATGTCAAGCCGGTAGGCGTTTGCCCCAATACATCTAATAATAGAGTATGGACCCATTCGCCTAGCGCTTAACTTCTTGGCAGGCCCTAAAGGGAGCCTCTCTGGCAGATTCGTACCATTACTCTTTCTCCTTCATTAAATATTCGTTCTCGCGTTCGCTTATCTGCATGGGCTTTATAATTTTCATTGCTTGTTATTATTCGTCGGCGAACCGACTCATGCAAATCATGCAAGTGTTGTGCAAATGTCTCAGCAGACTCACTAAGGCGTGACTCGAAAGCACTCGGGACGAGGTCTATAGGTTTCCTAGGATCATATCCTGATACTACATGAAATGGACTCAACCCGGTGGACCTATTAACATAGCTATTGTAGGCAAACTCTGCAATAGGGAGATCTAAGTCCCAACTGGCTACATGCTCTCCTACTAGACACCACACAAGATTCCTTAGACTCCGATTCACTACCTCGGTCTGTTCATCCGTCTGTGGGTGATATGCCGAGGAAAATCTAAGGATAGTGCCCATCTTATGCCACAGGGTTTACCAGAAATAATTCATGAATCTCACATCACGGTCTGACACGATCGACTTGGGCAGACCATGCAGTCGAAAGACGTCCCTCATGAATATAGATGCAACGTGAGTCGCATCTACCGTTTTGCGGCAGACAATGAAGTGCGTCATCTTCGAAAACCGACCGACCACCACGAAGATGAAGTCGTGTTTACGTAAGGTGCTAGGAAGTTCGAGAACAAAATCCATGCTAATGTCCTCTCAAGGGAGGTGTGGGATACGTAAAGGCGTGTACAGACCCGTGTTCTATTTAGTTCCCTTTGCCGTCTGGAAGATACGGCAGTGGCGAACAACGCGAGCTACGTCCTTCTTAAGGTCCTCGACAATGGCTATGGATTTATCTCGCCCAAAGTGTCCTGCGGCTCTGCCCGCGTGCAGATCCCAAATCAGATAATCATGGTAAGATGTCTGCGGAATGCACATGCGGGAGCCCCGGTACAGATATCCCTCATAGATTTGATATCCCTCAACATGGTCTGGTGGGTCTCGGGACAGGACGGTGTAAATCTCGCCAAAATTAGGGAATGTCAGATAGTCCAACATCAATCTCTCCAGTCCCTCTACGCTCGCAGTCATCGTCTACAACAAGGATACCCGGTGACTCAACGCATCAGCCGACTTGTTCTCAACACCAGCTCGGTGTTTGAGAACATAATGAAAGTCCTGCAGATATTTGACCCACTTCGCATGTCGGTGTCCCAGCTTTCGTTGCGAGTCGAGGTAGCGTAGCGCCTGGTGGTCGGAATATAACACAAACTCCCGGAGAATGAGATAGTGTCTCCAGTAACACAGAGACTGGACTACGACATAAAATTCTTGATCATAATTCGAGTATTTCTGCTTAGCTTCATTCAGTTTCTCACTATAGTGAGAAACTGGATGTCCCTCCTGACTCAATACGCCACCTATACCAACACCTGACGCATCGCATGCGACCTCAAAGGCGTGGCTAAAATCCAGCAATCGTAGGACAGGATCCGCCGTCAATCTCTCCTTAATTTCTTCGAAGGCTCTAGTGGCTGCGGGGGTCCACTAAAACTTTCCCTTCTTGAGACAGCTCGTGAAGAAGGCCATGATTGTACTGAACCCCTTGACAAACGTCCTATAGAAGGTGACAAGTCCGTGAAAGCTACGAGCCTCGTGAATATTCGCGGGCACAGGACAATACCGAATGGATTTGACCTTCTTGGGATCTACGGATACTCTAGTAGACGATATAATAAATCCCAAAAAGTGAACAGACTCTGAAAGGAACGAGCACTTCTTCAGGTTCACATACAGTTTCTCCTGGCGGAGGGTGCCAAAGAGAAGTCTCAGATGATCGAAGTGAGCAGCCTGAGTGTGGCTATAGACCAGTATGTCATCGAAGTATACTACTAGAAACTTGCCCATGTAGGGCCGCAACACCTGCGTCATAACTCGCAAGAATGTGCTCGGGGTGTTAGATAACCCAAATGGCATGACTAGCCACTCGTACACACCGTCCTTGGTCTCGAATGCTGTCTTCCACTCGTCTCCTTCACGAACTCGTATCTGATGCACTACGGAGGTCGATCTTGGAAAAGATCTGGGCACCCGATATAGTATCCAGAAGGTCATTGAGTCGTGGAGTCGGGAAACGATATTTGACCGTGATTTTATTAATGACGCGACTATCGATGCACATACGCCAACTACCGTCCTTCTTAGGGGTAAGAAGGGCGGGGACCGCACACAGACTCATACTCTCGCAGATGAACCGCTTCCGGAGATGCTCATCAACTTGCCGCTTGAGCTCAGCGTGCTCATCTGGGTGCATACAGTAATGGGCAGGTTCGGGAGGGAATCCCCCATGAATAAATCAATAGCATGTTGAATGTCCCGTGGAGGAGGCAACTAGTCGGGGAGCTCGTCAGGCATAATGTCCGCAAACTCGCCTAAAAGGGGACACACCGCTTGTGGGTGGTCATTGGTCAACTGGGGTATCCTCAGATGTCTGGGTGGCAGCTACAACGTAGATGATATTCGAATCAAGACTATCTCGCAGAAACTCGCCTCGCCTCAAAATATGCATGGGCCTCGAGGCGCTCATACTAACAGACGTCTAGACCACACCCTTGGATCTATCTCGGGGCTGGGTGGGCGTCAATGTGATCTTCCGCCCCTTGTCGTAAAAGACACGTGTTTGAGCGGCCGAAACACGTGACGTCACGATCAAACAGCCAGGGGAGGCCAAGAAGCACATGGACGACGTCCATGAGAATGACATCGCACCAGACCTTGTTCTGAAATTGGGCAATGATGATCGGGACAAGGCAACGCTGGGTGACCTGAATCGCCGTCTTATCTACCCAGACAACACGATATGGGTGGGGCTGAGGCTCTGCCTTCACCTGCATACGGTCAAGCCCCTTCTGGCCACGATGTTCACGCAACTCTCAATGTCGATAGCAAACTTGCATGGACCGCCTGCACTAGGAAAGTATGTGTAAAAGATGTTGGTGCGTCGCCAATCCTCATCTACACGAGGGGTGTGTAGGAGGCGTCTAATCACTCCCACCTCTAGAGATCTCTTGGCGTCACTCTCCCAGTCTTCCTCGACAATGGCCCTAACTTCTTCCGTACCCTCCTCATCTTCCTCCAAATCCTGCTCCTCACCCTCAACCAGCAGGTTCCGCGTGGGGCACTGCGCCGCCATGTGTCCCCTGCCAGAACATCGATAGCACACAATGCCCCTAGATCACTGTTTATCAGTGGCTATGGATTTGCCCTTCGCATCCGCGGGGATACGTGAGGGTGCAGCCGGGGTGGTCTGGGGCGGAGCGGCTTTCCTAAAAGTCGAGGACTCAGTCCGAGAAGTGAATTGCCTCGTGCTAGAAGATCAGAGGGACTGCTCGTACTCGAGAGCGAGCTGAAATATACGATCGACTGTCTCTAATTGATGTGGAATCAACTCTCTTCGAATCTCAGAACGAAGGCCTTCCTTGAAACGGGAGGCAGTTGCGATAGGCTCCTCCGAGACATCACTCTTAACGACTAGCTCGTCGAAGCGAGCCATATACTTAGCGACAGTAAGTGATTCATGCCGTAAGTTCTGTAACTACTCAAATAACTTGTCTCGGTAGGAAGCGGGGATGTACTTCTCGCTCAACCTCTGCTTCATCTCATCCCACCTGGTGATGGGGTAATAACAATCTCGCTCCAAGACTCTTTCTACGCTAATCGAAAATACCTTAGCCTGCCCGACGAACTTCTTTTAGTCGAAGCGAACGCAACGCTCATCACTCATCTCATACCACTTGAAATAATGGTCCGTGTTCAAGAGCCAATCGCTGAAGGCTTTCGGATCTAGGCAACCATCGAACGAAGAGGCGTCGAGTCGAATACGACGAGTGATGTCGTGATTGTGGCCTCCCCTCCGTGGGTCAGGATAATCCTCGACGTACTCGTCATGAGCGTAGTCGTATCGAGCGGGTGGGGGTCCACGCTCTCTCCGACCCGGGGGATAATATTCATCATGGTGATGATCACGACGATCGTGTTAGGGCACACGATCTCTGGGGTCAGGCTGAGGCCCTGACATAAGGTGCTCATCACACTGATGGGGAAGCCTATCCCGTGTCAGAGCTTGTCTATGCTCCATCACAAAGTCAGGATTTCGCCTTACTGGAGGAATTGGGGCTCGATGAGGAATATCACGACGGTAGCGGTCTGCTGGAGGCTGACCATCTCTCGGGCGCTGGTCATGACGTGGAGGATCATCAAGGTCGTCCTCAAGTGACTCATCACGTTGTGTTGGAGTGTCCTTGACATTCTCTAAGTGATCTAAACGAAGATTCACCTCGGCAAGATCATGACGCACATCGTTGAACCGGCAGCTAAAACGTCAAACGGTCTAGGATAAGGCGCTGAAGCTCAACAAAAGTGGCACCTGAATTCGAGCTTGCCATTCGGTCGTCGGTGACTTGTGGCTCTACCATGCCTCCTCTAAAGATCCTACCAATACGGAGCATGCAAATGACCTAACCTTGCCTCTGATACCAAAATGATGTAGGGGTTGGCTACGAGTGCATAAAACCTACGACTCTAGGTGATAGTGCAAGGGTGACACGCTAATCCATATCTAAATGCAATGTAATGATCGATATGTTGACGAATAAATTAAAGCAATGCAAATTTTCAGCACCACGCAGATATTTAAATACAAAATAATTATTTAATTTTAGCAAATTATAATGACTTCCTCCGCTCGGAGAGTCGGAGGGCCAAAGCGAAGTGCGCGGCGAATAGCTCCACATGCAAATTATTAGCGTATCAAAACAATTTCTACGAGCAAGAATCACAACACATTTATTCACCAGTGAAAATATCAAATCAAATAATCCAATTCTACAAAACAAACTCACAAATTTGTGGGCTGAACCGAGGCACTGAAGAATTAGGGTCTGGATGTGTAGATCGGCGATCGGAGGTGGGACCAGCGGCGTGAAAACGAAGGCGATGGCTTTCCTCGGCTGTAAAGGATGAGATCGGGTGAGAAATGGGTAGATCCGGCCACGTACAAGTAGATCCGGGCCGGGGAGGGGTAGATCCGATATTTATGGTCGGATCCGGGTGGAGGGGTGATGAACGAAAGGTGGAAATAACGAATCAGGGCTGAAATTCCTAGATCTGAATTGATCCAAGAAATTAGGGCTAAAGGGGAGTGGATCCACGAGAGGGAAGAATTGGAAGGAAGAAGTGTCGGTGAACAGTGTCAGTGAACAGTGATTTGGTAACAGGGATCGTTGAACGGTGTCAGTGAATAGTGTTCGGGCTTCCTAGACAGCGGTAGGGGGTTTGGATTTGGGGGCTGTAGCCTGTAGGGGCTCCGAATGTGGGTTTCAGAGGAGAAGATGAAGGCTATGGATGGGTAGTACCTTGGGGGGAAGTTTGAGCGCCTAGGAATCGCCACCTAGGGTTCCACGGCGTCGGTACCGGGGAGTGATCGCTGGAATCCGGGAATAGAGGCCTCCAAATTCTGCAATACCTCTATTCAGCCCCCGTAAGTTTTATTTATAAGAAAAGAAATGTCAGGGCATCCCCCATCAACGTCTATGATTGGCCGGTGGGTTCGACCCTTAAAATACATCAATAATAAACTGAAAAATATAAAATAATATAGTGTTTTGACTCGCGGCGACGTCCCAGACGCAACCGCGGAGTCCAATCGGTGATCCGATCAAGTCCTCGTGCATGAATAAATGAACGTGGGTCCCGTCTCGCGGCGAACCCCTCCAGGTGCACAATCTGATGGATCCCCATCACACCCAATCCTCAGATTTCTCGGCCTTCCTCAAAGTTCCTGTCTCATCTGTCTGTTTGCTTCTAACCACAGAGCTGCTTTGTCAGGAATTCCTCCTCCCGCTCCCTTTGTCTTCCTCTTCCCCTATTTTATAGACTTTCATTACTGCCAATCGGGCCCATTTGAATGGTGATTGCTGTGGTCTCCTCCTTATAACTATTCGACTCGCTTCTAGGTCTTCTGCGGTCTCCACATCGCTGGACTCTCTTCAGATTGCTGGCTCATCGTGTTTTCCTCTTCTGTTCTCGCCTTTGACTGCTCCTCTTCTGAGATCTCCTGATCGCTCTGATCCCTTGGTCGTTTCCCTCTGCTCGCTTCCTTCTCTTGCTCACGTTGTCGAGATCGCACTGCTACACTACCAATGTCGCCAGACCGCTAATGTCGGCAACCCTTGCCTCATCGACTCTCTTGCTGATTCCGGCCCCTGCCGATCCCTCTCTTCTTTAATCTCCGTTTCTAGGCATTGCCAAGTTTTGCTCATGTCCTGGGTATTTAACTGCTCAGATCGTTGTTTCCTTGTCTGTTAGTTTTGATCGCTGCTCCTCCTGTTTAACCGCTCAGATCGGTGCTTCCCTGTCCGAGAGTTCTGTCTGATGCTCCTTCTGTCCGACAACTCTCCACTCTTGTTGCATCTGCCCCTGTGTTCGCTGGCTATCTCTTGATTGCCAATTTGCCAATCTCTTCTGCATATGCCGCGCTCCTCGGCTGTACCAGTGCTCCTGACCGCTTGTTTTCCTACCTGTCAGGTATCCTTCCCGCCAGTTTCTAACAGCCCTTCCTACAGTCCTCTTCTTGGTTTCTCATCTAGGCGGTCATGGCCTTGAATGATGCCTTGACTCTTCAAGCTCATGCAACAACTACTCTTTCTGAAGTTCGAGATGAGCTACGGATCACCAGTATCTTTCTTAGTGGTCAGAAAAATTTTGTGGAGTGGGTCGATCCAATGCGCTGTGTCTCTTTTAGCCCAAAGGGATTCTTCATCACCTTACCAAGCCACAACCAACTACCCTCACCGAGGATTGGCTCTGTGATGATGGGCATGTTCAGACATGGCTTCTGAACTTTGTGGACAATGAACCCTCCCGTATGACCATGTATCATAAAACGACCAAAGATATGTGGATTGAACTTCACTCTTTATACTCTGGAAAGGACAGTTTGCAATGCCTGTTTGACCTCTTCATCAATCTCCAGTCTCTTGATCCATGAGTGGATGGTGACCTGACTTCATTTGTTTCACAGTCCAAGACTCTTATTGAAGCCTGGATTCAACATCAGCCTCCCACGTTAAATCTCACTGTGCAACTAGCCCAAGAAGAAGCTTTCGGCATAGCTATGATGATGGTCAGTGTACCCCCACATCTCCAGAGCGTCCATGCAAATATCCTCTCATCCTCCACTCTGCCCTCTCTCTTCGATGTGTGCTCAATGCTTTTGAAGGTGGCACAACCTTCTGATACTCTCGATATTGTCTTTCTAGCTCTTTTTCAATAATCTCCTACTATTCACCTCTCTCCTCCGCTGGTTCGTTGAGGTCGCGTCGGCTCATGGAATTCACATCGACTCTCAGGGGAGAGGACGATCTGGTAGGCTGCATACCATGTGCTACTATGGTTGAGAATGTCATCTTGAGGTTACTTGCTATCGTAAGCATGACGTCCCTCCTACACATCTTGCTTCTATGATGACTGTTGCTCCCACTGCTGCCTCCCCTAACATTGCTGCATTATGTACTCAGCTCCACAATCTTCTGGGCCTGCTTAATCAATCTTCATGCTCTGTTGCGACCATATAGAATGAATGTATCTCCTGTTTATCCTATAGTACAAATCGGTTTATGGATTCTGGGGCAACCAATTATATTACTATGCAGAAGCTTCCTTAGTACTTGGACACTGCTTGTCCTAAGTTCATCACTGTGGCTAATAATGACACCATTCCCATTCATGGTTCTGGCAACATGGACCGACTTCATGTCTCACTCTTCACTCTTATTTTTCTTCTCATTCTACTCGGAGCAATATTCCTTTTGTTTTAGTTCATTTGGACATTTGGGGTCCCTATAAAATAGCTAGATTTTTTGATTATCGCTATTTTCTTACCTTTATTGATGATTACTCTCACATGACCTAGTTGTACTTTGCGATCGCACCGAATTAGTTCGTGTCTTTCAAGTCTTTAATGTTGAGATACGTACTCAATTCTCTGCTACTACTAATACTCTTCAGACTGATAATGCGTGCGAGTATATGAGTCATGCATTTCAAAACCTTTGTGCTGACTTCGGTATCATCCGTCAAACCTCCTATGCTTACATACCGCAACAGAATGATGTTGCTGAGTGCAAGAACCGCCATCTCCTGGACGTTGCTCGTTCACTCATATTTGAAATGCAGGTGCCCAAGGTCTATTGGCATTTTGCGGTGTCGATCCCTTACTATCTCATTAATTGCATGCCCTCCTCCATTCTCAATTTTTCCACTCTATTCAGTCTTCTGTTCCCCTCCACCTCTCCCTTTCCCATAACTTCTCGTGTCTTTGGCTGCACCTGCTATGTTCACTTCCATGGCCCTGCAATTGACAATTTGATCCTTGCTATACTAAGTATATATTTTTTGTTACGACATCTAAAATGTCTATGTTTGTTATTCTCCCTCCACTCGAAAATTAGTAACGTGTGCGGATGTAACCTTTCTCGAAGATTAGCCTTTTCATTCATTACCTTTGGCCTCTCCTTCACCTCCTCGCCTACCATGTCCTGCCATTCTTGTCATCTCTCCTGAACCACCTCTTCTTCCCACACTCACCACCAGAGCCACCAACCCACTGACGCGTAATTTCAACACACCGCTCTAGGTAAGGTTGAAACTACAGTGCACACGACAGTGAATCGGTCGTTATCGAGTAATAAATTTGGGAAAGTAAATCCCCAGATATCGAATCTCTCGAGGAATATAGTGGGGTGGAGTAATCTATTGAGACGAGACTTGAGATAGAAGTCTCTTTAGGTCTGTGTTTTATGGGGGCATTGATTTTAAACTTACAACTAATTGCAATAAAAGTAAACTAATTAACTTTGCTGGTCGCCGACATCGCTTCGCACCACGGGTCGCCGACCTCCGCATCGCAATTCCGTGGGTCGCCTTCCTCCGCTTCGTACCTCTGCGGGTTACAAGCCTCTGCTTCGCACTTCTGCGGGTCGCAGGCCTCCGCTTCGCTCATTGCACCGTGCAAATGCAACGACCAACCACTAGCACAAGAATAACACCACAACACGACCTCCAAGCTAAGACTCATGAACATAACAATAATGATTTTTAATTAAGAGCAAGCAAATATAAATGAATATAAGTGCATGTTATGTTTATATAAGCTCCACCATCACCATAAATGAAGAAATCCAAACAGTTACAATCATAAATAGGATGAAAAATAGGTAAGCAATACAATATTTGCCCGAGTCTCTTCGTTGGAAGTGAAGGGGGTAGCAAGGCTCCTAGCACGCTCCTTGGCTGTTGTCTGGGGTCTCTGAAGCTGTCACGGCCACTCGCCTGCCTTCTCGGCGGTTTTGCAACGATCACTGGCATTCTTACCAAAGCCTTACCGGGACCATTATATTTTCAATTATTTTCCAAGCTATGTTCCTACGACTTGTATGCTCCAGCCTGCGGGTAGTGTTGAATAACTTGAAACAAATACCCATTTAATAGGACCATGTAAAACCCTCTTAGGGATTAGTCCCAAACCTTAGGATGGTGTTTCAACTCTCCTCTCTCCTTATAAATATATGTATAAATACTTGTGTTGTATTCTTGGAAGATATTGAAGAAATTAATAAAATATTATATTTCTCTCTCGTTTGTCGAATTTCCCTACAGTATCATATTAATACTTGTCTGAAAACTGTTGTTATACGATAATTCTACCAAGGTAACATATTTCTTCTACTTACCTCCAATATCCAAAATACCCATCCATGACATATCTTTCCTAGTTCTATTAGGGTATTCTGTTTATTCATCAGTCTGGGGGTAAAGAGTTGTTTTAAACTTCAACTTAGTACCCAAGCACCCCTGAAATTTTTTCCAATCTTTAGCTATAAATCCACCGTCTCTGTCTGAGATGATAGACTTCAGAACACCATGCAGTCGAACTATCTCATCTTTATGCAACTGAGCTAGTCTTTGACTCTGATCAGTCCTCTTGAAATGAAAAAATGAGCAACCTTAGTAAGACCATGGAATAGAATTTTCCCACAACAAATTTCCCACTTCGAGACCTTGGAAGACCATGCAAAAAATTAATTAATGTCTTCAAATTTCATTATGGAATAAGAAGCGGTTGTAAGCCTGCAACTTATCCCCTGGTCTCTAGCATTCAACTTTGACTTACTCGCAAGTCTCACACTTTCCCACGATGTGAGCTGGTTGGTGAAAAGGTGCTCACGTGAGCCAGCCAAGTGATTGCTCTTGTCATTGAAAAAGTAAAAATCCAGCTTCACATAAAGCCGAACACTGCCTTCCGTGGGCTTGAGGCACGTGGCAATCAGAGGGCATGAAGAATGATGAATCTCCTTGATTAGACTCATCGCAAGGTGGTTTGATTGCTGTGTTAGGGAGGGGAAAGAAAATTCAAGCAATCTACATGGGCAGTTAGAGTTGCGAGCAAGGCTTGTTGTTGAACCTGAATGCCCATCGACTTTTGCATGACCACCATAATGTGTGAGGGTGTAAGACCACTTTATTCCATGGTTGCATAAGCTTTGTGGGGTTTGCCAGAGGTGGTAGAAGTGAAAGTATTGGGCTAGAATGGCCGATACTGATGGCTGGGAGTTGGGTGGGCGCGAGAGTAGCAGAGTAGCGACGTGGAATGGTTGAAGTTTCTTCTGAGGTAATTGTGGGATTGTCAACTGGTTGGAGTAAGAAACACAGCGGCTGGAGGCAATCTGTTTGGCGCCATTCTAGTCATTGACCAATCAGTTGGCAAAATCGTCACTCTTAGGGTGGAGTTAACATGAGCTGAAGTGGTCGACCTGCTAGAGTTGTCGTAGGCTATCATGGGATGCTCCGGGTCGACGGTCGACGTTGCTGGTACCATGGTTACTGGAATGGTTGCGGGCTGTCGGTCATCAGTGTTGGAAGGGGAAATCGACGAAAACGAGTTATCGGTTTGCTGATATTCTGATGTGCGCTATGACTCAATTTAGATGCAGCAGCCGGAGGAAGGACGCTCTGAAAACATGATGTTGTATGCTTCCGATTGTGAGCGGGTATACTGTCTAGAGAGGGAGAAGTCTCGAAGAGGACCGTCTCGACCAATCTTTGACCTAGTCTTCCCAATTTGATAAGATACAATGGGATCCGAGTTTGACGGAGAGAGGAGAAGAGAAGGGAGTATGTCCACTATTCGATTGAATTGCACTGTACTTTAAATGAGTATGTCGACTTTTGGGTTCGTTGTTAGAATGAAATTATATGTTGTATTTATCTCCTTATATATATAAGGAGGATCCACTATTGAATATCATAATATTTTATTTCCACTTAACATGGTATCAGAGCCCTACCGCTCCCGGTCTCCCGCTCACCGCCCGTTTCTCACCCGCATCTCCCACCCACTGTTCTCTTACCGCCTCTCTTGTAACACCCCAACCTAGTTATACAACCAATCAGCCGTCCGGCTGAGTCCAGCAATAAGTAAACTATGAAACTGTATTAAAACTAGTACATAACAGACATAAATGAAAAGAACTAAAATTTAATCTTACAGCGGAAGTTGAATATGAAACTAAGGGTAAAAGTGTACGTCAACAAGTTGAATTCACAGAGGCACTAGATAAAAAAAGAACCAAACCACTGAATATCTAAAATATTACACAAAGTCTTGTACATATACAAATTCTTAAACATTAATATTACAAGAGTCCACAACATAACAGTAAGGTATTAAAAGTAAATCAACAATTGGAAGGGAAAACATACTAAATGAGCGACTCCAATAACACGCTCATCCTAGGCGTAGTTTCCCACCTGGGTCCCCTGTAAAAAAGGCGTGCCCAAACATTGGTCAGCCCGGAGGGAGAGTAAGAAAGATTATTCCTCCTAGTGACACTAAAATTTGTTTTGAAGGAAAATATACATGTTGAAAAATAGTTTTTGTGCTATAAAAAAACTGTGTGCTAGTGTACTTAGCATGATTTTTCAAAAATAAAACTAGCAAAATTAATGACTGTTCTAAATGCTCATAAAGTATGACGTTTACTCAAGTTCCGAATAATTTGGTTATCTAAGAGTTTCTAATCGGTCTAAACTTGAGTTCTAATTTCATTTATGGCTGTTCTTCAACAAAGTTCTAGGCAGAGTAACTTCTACCGCGCAATATTAGTCCAACGCTCCGAGTTTTACTAACGAACTCAAGTGTTCTAGTGTCTCTCGGATATATACTCGAATCTACTAATCTTCTAAGTCGTGATACATCCCTCAAACAATTTGACTCATAGGGTATACTACCACCCACGAGAAGGATATTGCGCCTCTATCAAACACGGGAGAAGATCTCTACCCTTCCTACACAACCTTTTCTATCTGATGCTACTTTGCTTTCGTTCTTATCCGTTTGTCTTGAGTAGTGTCTCTTATTTGTCACTCATTAAAATCCAAATTCACAAATCTAATATTTACCCGCACTCTATTCATTTAAGCAGTAACACACTTTCATATTTTTTTAAGGTTTTATGAGAGGCTAACTTGCGAGGAATAATATTTGGATACACTACTATTTTTTTTTATCATTGAGAGTATTACGTACTGCGTTATCTGATATGTCTAACCAAAGGGAATAAAAGTTTCTTACCGTGGTATTGCGACGCTCGTACACCTAACGCGGCGGCATGAATTTCTTTAAGTTGAAATGTATAATGGGGAGATGGACATCGGTCTTTCACGTTGTTAACATAACACCTGAAATTTAGATAGGATCCCAGAGAATTATCCTCTAAACTTATAACTTGACTGGTTTAACTTAATTGAAAAGAAGATAATAATATGATTTGGAGAATACTATTACCACTTTTAAATAACGGTGCAAGAACACGAATAATCACCGATCCACTCTCTGGAGAGCACTAGCCACACTGGAGAAGAACTGGACAGGATCAGTTTAAACTGGGCTAGGGTTGAGGAACTTGAAGGTAAAAATCACTCCAATTAGAGGAATGAGAGGGATTTACATCCTCTATCGAGACTGGAAAACTAGAGCGATAGCGAAATTTTCACTTACATGCGCAGAAACTCCGGGAACCTTCGACGATCGGCGAGGAAACCCTACCGGGACCGCTCATCGTGGACTACCAAGGAGGGAGAAGATGTCGGTCGAGGATGTAGAGGGCGGCAGAAGCTTCGATTCAAGGCTAGGAGGCGAGGAGGAAGGGCTGTTTCGTTTCCGCTCGGGATCAGTTTCAACCAGGAGAAAGAAAATTAATCGCGATAAGGGGGGTTTGCGGGTTTTTAACAGAGCGGTTAACCGGAACAGTTACGGAATCTGCTTAAGGCCCAACCGACAGCCCCTTTTGAGATGCATTTGGGATTTCACTTAAATTACAAAAATTCCATTATCTTTTTAACTCTTAAGAGAAATTTAAAATATTCAGCCCTCGCCCTGTAAGTTAAAACGCGTCGAACACAGACTCAACGACTAAAAAATTAATCCACTAATTAATACTAACATCGTACCTCGTTGAAACGCTGGCTTGATCAAACTCGCTCGCGATCAGACCCTGTAATTGAATTATATTTTTGCGTTAGTTTGCGGGTGCTACATCTCTCCCGCTCGCCTCTAACCTTTACCCAGCCACCTTCTCTCTCTTTCTCTCTCTCCTCGTTGCGCCTCTCTACAATGTCGATTGGAGCTCGACAAACCCGTCGGCAGATCGGCGCTGGCCGCATGGAATGATTTTTCCAGCGGCCCTCCGACGGTTTGATTGACTTTGAACTTTGGAAAAAGTTTCGCTTTGGCCCTCTAATCCTCCACCTCAATTTTCTTACGCTTCCAACGATTTGATGCTTTCCTATCTCAGTCCGTGCTTCCTTTGTTCAAGAGGAGGACATCTCCTAAATCTACAATGATGCTCTATCTCGCTTCCGTTCTTTGAGTTAGGGTATCTGAAAGTGAGGGGATAAGTTGTAAACTACTCTAGAGGGGGGGTGAATAGAGTATTCAAATTTTATGAACAACTAGTCAGCTCCCTTGGAGTTTATTTGCGGAATAAATAATCTGATACTTGAACCTTAAGAGCCTAACACAGTGAAGTGCACAAGTGAGAGAGTTAACTGAAATTTCAGTTTAACTATAAGCCTATCACAACAACTAGCAATCCTAGGTAGTTCTATCACAGCCACAGAATAAACAATTAAACAAGATAGCCAGAGACACAGGATATATAGTGGTTCCCTCTAAATAGGTACTGCACTCTTCTACCACCCTGGTAGGAATCCACTACAGGTTTTTGCTAAGGTGCCCTGCCACCAATGATCTGATTCAGGTAGATCAAACAGACCCTTTGAGCTTTTGATAAGGATGCTCAACCACAGGTTGTTGATAAGGTGCCCTGTCACCAATGTTCACTTTTGAAGAGGTGTGAACAAACTCTTTTACAAAGGGGTTGAGAGGGATAGATTATCTTCTCTGTTGTAAATACAGATTAGAGAAGACTTGTGGATTCTCTAAAGAATCAAAGTCTCCCCCTGGCTCAGTGAAAGTCCAGGGAAAGCCTTTGCTTCAGGATGAAGGAGTTTCAGATATACTGAAACTAAATCCTCAGAGATCTGTAGACTGATTTTTATCAGGTCTTCAGATTCTGGAATAATTGAAGCAGAACTGGAGCTCTTTCTGAAGTCTTGAAAACTCTAAGCAGATGCTCAGGAGACTTGAGAATGAAAGTAATTGCTCTGGGCTTTTTCTTCAGGGGAGCTTTTCTTCTTCTTTTTGTGAGATGGTGAAGAGTTGCTCTGAAGATGCTTGAGAGAATGCAGCACTAAGAAAAAATCTCTCTGTATCTGTAACTTGTTATTTTTCTGAGAAAAAAATCTCTCTTAAATATGTCTTCTCATTTTTCCTTTGGAACGGCTCTATTGATTTGAATTCTCGAGCCCTGCAACAGATTATCTCAAAATAGAATATAGCAATAGGAATAGAATGACCTATTAGCTTACTGTCAGTCCCAATAAGGAATTAAATAAGTGGGAAAATACTTCAGTACAAGTACTTACCATTCTTGGAAATAGCAAACAGTGCCAACGGCTAGAATACAGTCTGACAATATATTTTGTATAATAGGACAAAAATGCTTTATCAAAATACTGAATCCCGTGATTTAAGCTTGACATATTTGGTAATTAATTTATTTTGAATTTAAGCCATAAATCTGCAAAAACAACTTCAGAAAATTCTCTAACCACAAGCTAAAACACTTGGAAATAAACCAAGGAATAGAATGAATACAAAAAGATAAAGGCAGACAATAATCGTCGAACAGGGGTTCGATGATCGTCGACCTAGCTAACAGATCGTCGACTAAAAGCAGAAATCTGTCGAAACAGAAATCGTCGAACAGAAATCGTCGACCAGCTCAAGATATCGTCGACTAAAGCAGAAAATCTGTTTAAACAGAAATCGTCGAACATCTCATGATGTCGACGACTAAGGCAAATATCTGTCGAGACAGATATCGTCGAACATCTCATGATGTCGACGACTAAGGCAGAAATCTGTCGAGACAGAAATCGTGAAGCAAGAACACGATCGTTGAACTGCTGATGGCAGATCGTCGACCAACCTTCAGAGCATAATAAACTTGCTCTGAGATCGTCGACCATCGGTCGACGATAATTGTCTTGACTTCAACGATTCTATAGCCCTGCTATCGTCGACCAATGATCGACGATCGCGAGGCCTCGTTCGACGATGGTCGAACGGAAAATGCCTTAACCAAAAATACATCTAGAACATCTAGCCTAAGCTCTAGGTCAGTTATAAACTGTCCTAGGGAAACTGAACAAGGCCTAATCATGATCATATATAGTTATATGGATCAAGAGGGGCTGGAAAGGGATTACATAAGCCAAATCACATCTAGGGTACCAACAGTATCAGTTTTCCCCCACTTGTAGACTCGTGCTGCATTAGAAAAGCTCCACCAAATTATGAAAATTCCCCTCACCCATGCTACATGATGCGGTGAGTAATAAAAAAGCGCAAAAGATAACAAATGCAAAGAAATGAAGATACAATTTAAAAGGTGCACGGCGTCCCAGACATGCATTATAACCCACGTCGTGAGCCTATAACAAACGTTTGTGACTATCCTATTTAAACGAAACACACGGTGCAGATACTTATTTCAACCTTAATTTATTCACTTTTAATTTGTGTGGGTAAATCTTCCAAATTGACTTTATCGAAAATTCTGTTGATTCTTTATATGTATAATCTCTGTTGCAACTTTAAGATTAATTATCTTTTCCTGAATCAGATGAATTTATTTTTTGTTGGTTGCAGTCTGCAGCACTGATGGGTGTTGGACTTTTATACGAAGGAACTGCCCATCCGTTAACTTCAAAAATTCTATTGGTAATTGGTTTGTTTCTTTTCCCTTTTTATTATGATATTGCTTATGTGGCAGCTGATGCTTTATTTTATAAGATTACTTTAAACATTTTTTGCTCACTCTTCCCAAGTTAGTAAACACGCATACCTCCGCATAATTTATGATCGGCAAAAGTACCCATTCATTCCTCGAACTCATCACAAAATACACATGAATTTCCGCATAGTTTGCGATGGTGACAATACTTGATCGTTCCGGAGCTCACCCTCCCCCCCTACCGACACCCAGAAACACATTAACACACCGTAGTGAGCACTACGTTTGTCTTCATCACAAACTACGTCTACACACATTACAACACAATTTGTGAAGAAGACTATACCCGATCGTTTCTCGAGAACAAAAAAGTATTGTGATCGTTGCAAATTACGCATGCGGGACCTTGTGTATGATTCCTATTATGATACATATACGACATCCTGGACACGCATCTACCTCTGCATATGTGGCTTGTGACAATTTGAACTAAAAAGAATTTATTATTCCAAAATCTAACTTTATTACATGTGGGTTCCCCTCTTTATATAGAGTAGAAGAGGAATGTGTAAATAAATAGTAGATATGTGAGACTAAATACAAGAAAATGAAAGAATACAATGAGCCTCTTTGTGGGCTTTTGATCTTGAGCTTTAACACTCCTCATCAAGCTGAAGTATATATCGATCATTTTCAACATGGCGCATATTCGAAAAAGTGGAAGAAATTGGTTTGTTGAAGACGTCGTCAACTCCTTTTACTGAGGGAACAAATAGAGTGCAAATTTGTTGATTGACTTTTTCCTCTCTGATGAAGTGACAATCAACATCAATATATTTTGTTCTTTCATGAAATATTGGTTTTTAGATATATAGATTGCAGTTTTATTATCACAAAACATTAGTGAAGATAATTGTAGATTTCTCCCATGACTTGAGTTTTTACTCACTTCAACTCGCAAGTAGTTTGGCTCATACTACTGTATTCAGATTCAACACTTGGCTTGGATAAACCACTTGTTTCTTGTTTTTTCATCTGACTAAATTTCCTCTTACATATGTGTTGAATCCAGAAGTTGATTTTCGACCTCCTTTGTCATTTGCATAACTTACATCAAAGTGCGTTTTTTTTAAACAACAGTCCTTTGCCTGGAAACCCTTTAATGTACTGTAATATTTTTTTAACAAACTTGTAGATGATACTCTCTGGGAGCCTGCATGAATTGATTGACCCTTCCAACGACATTGAAGATGCCATGTTTGGTCACTGTAAGATAGATTAGTTTATCGATCAAATGTCTATATCGAATAATGTCTTCTAGGAGTGAGTATGTCTTGTGACTCTTGTCCATAGTTTATTAGTGCTCGTATGCATGAAATTTTTAGCAGGTTTCGTTCCAAGTAGGTTGATTTAATTGAACCAATTTAGGGCATCCTTGCATTGGGAGAGAACCATGAAGTTATTGCATCGCGCAATTTCAATTACAAAGAAGTATCTTGGAGGGCCCATATCTTTGGTAACCGTTGCACGACAAAATCAGAATGAATTCATTTCAATAATAGGTCTTCTATATATTGAGGACCTATTAGTAGTAGAGGCATAATAAAATAAAGCATAAAAAACAGGCATATTCTAACACTCCCCCTCATGTTTGGCGTGAGATGTTAACTATGCCCAACTTGTCAACAATCCTGTCAAATATTTTCTCACCAAACCCTTTGGTGGGAATGTCTACTTGCTGTCTGTCAGATGTCACAAAAGGCGTACACACACTTCTTCTTTTAATGTTCTCCTTGATAAAGTGTCGATATAATTCAATGTGTTTACTATGGTCTTGTTTAACGGGATTGAGTACGATACTGATGGCTGACTTATTGTCACAATACAACTGGATAGGTCCTTCTTCAGCAAGACCAAAGTCACTTATCAATGAGCGGAGCCACAAACCTTCACAAATCATGTGAGTCATATCTCTAAACTCGGCTTCTGCGTTGAATCTTGACACTTGTTCTTCTTGCTCCTCCAAGTAACAAGGTTGCCCTCAACAAGGGAACAATATCCTTAAGTTGATTTCCCATCATCAATAGACCCGGCCTAATCAACATCAGTATAAACTTCAATACTTAAACCTGGATTCAGAGCAAACATGATACCCCTTCCTGGTGAAGACTTGAGATACCTGATAATTCTGTGAGCTGCATCCACATGGTGCGTCTTAGGATCATGTATGAACTGGCTGATAACACTCATCGCATAAGAAATATCTGGGTGTGTGTGGGACAAGGTAGATCAACCTCCCCACTAATATTTGAAATTCTGAGATTTCTTTAAGTTCCTCTCTATTATTGCACCCAAATCAGTAATTTGCTTCAATCGGGGTGTCAGTCAGTCTACATCCACTCATCCCCACCTTTTCAAGGAGATCCATAGTGTATTTTCTATGAGAAATGAAGATTCCCTGCTTGGATCTTGCAAATTCAATATCCAAGAAATACCTGAGTTTTCCCAGGTCCTTGACCTCAAACTCCCTGGCTAATTTCTGTTTTAGATTCTGGATTTCAACATCATCCCCTCTTATGACTATATCATCAACATATACAATGAGAATATTGAGTTTCCCGGCCCTATGTTTGATGACAGTGTGTGATCTGTATTGCTCTGGTTATATCCAAATGATACCATAGCCTTGTAGAACCTCCCAAATCAGGCTCTTGGAGATTGCTTCAGCCCATATTGAGCCTTTTTTAATTTGCAGACTTTCCCTTCTACACCTCTAGGAGTGCGACCTGGAGGAATAGACATACATACCTCCTCATATAGATCGCCATGGAGGAATGCATTCTTCACAAACAAGAATGCCGCGAACAAGAGCGATCATGAGCGATTTCGATCAATTTTAACAAGAAAGAATGTCAAACATGGGCGATCAGAGGCAGCAAGCAAAAATATTGAGCTCGGGGGGACAGAAGCCACAAACAAGAGTGATCTTGATCAAATTCAGCGAGCAGGAGTGACAAACAGAGGATTGTCTATCAACGCAGGTTGAGAAAAGAAGCCGCAGGAGTCCTTGAAGCCATAAGTCCCAGTTTGTCAGTAGGGAGAATCTATAAAAGGATGTGGGGATGAAGTAATCGGTTGCAGAGGTATATATACGGGAGTTCACGATTAGAGGGAGGGATCGCGCGGTCGGGAGAGGAGAGCAGAACAAAACAACCTTTTAGGATCTGTTTTGCTCTGATATCATGTAGGAAAAATGGAAATTTGAAAATATAACAACACATAGGCCTTTATACCACTATAGTGGTGCAACTATATAGATCCTTTGTCATCGTTGTGCTATTATTTAGTCATAATCTTACTAATGCCTAAGTACATCATGTCCTTCCTTATAGTTTCTTTCCAAATCTTTATTGGTCTACCCCTCCCCTGTTTAACATGCCTAGTGACTAGACTCTACAATGCCTAACATGTGTCTCTATTGATCTCCTTTGTACGTGTCTAAACCATCTTAGTCGAGCTTCTCGCATTTTCTCTGCAATTTGTGTCACTCTTGTCTTATCCCTATATATCCATTCCTAATTTTATCCAGTCCCGTGTTCTTATACATCCAGCTAAGCACTCATCTCTTCTACTCCGATTTTTTGCTCTTGTACACAATTCATGTTCAACTCTCAGAAGCAAAGAGCACCGCTGGTCTAATTTAAGTATAGTTAAACTTGCCTTTAAGTTTTAATTACACTTTATGATATTAGATCTCTGGCGCATCTCTCCACTTCAACCAAATTGCATGGATTTGTTGTTACACATCTTTATTTACCTCACCATCTTTTTGAACTATCGATTTAAGATATTTAAAGCACTCACAACGAGAAATATTTTGATCACACAATATAATGAAGTCATCCGTCCTTCTTGCACTGCTAAATTTAAGCTCCATATACTCTGTCTTTGCTCTGCTCTACTAAAAACCTTCTTTCCTTTAGTGTGTCGCTAAGAGCCTAAGATTAAAGTTTCGCGTTTATATCCTCCCATCTCATCAAGCATAACGATATTATCCGCAAACTATAAACATCAAGGTATTACTTGTTGGATATGTTTAGTAAGCTCATCTAAGATAACTGTAAAGAGATAAGGGCTTAAAGCTGAACCTCTATTTAAGTCAACAGTGATAGAGAATTCTTGTGTTAATCATCTAGATGTCCTCACTCTCGTCATTGAATTTGTATAAATATCTTTTTTTATATCAATGCGTGATAAATTTACACATTTCTTTTCTCAGACTCTCCATAAGATCTCTCTTTGAACCCTATCATAAGTCTTCTCGTGATCGATAAACAATATATGCCCAAAAAATTTTTCTCGATGAATGTCAATGAGTTTTCTTAAGAGATGTACAACTTCCATTGTCGACCGCCCTAACATGAATAATAATTGATTCTACGAGATGCTAGTCTCTGGTCTTTCTATTCTTTCTATTGCTCGTTCACATAGTTTTATGGCATTACTCCTTAATTTAATTCCTCTGTAATCAACATAATTTTGTATATCTCCTTTGTTTTTATACAAAGGTGTCACGACAATTTCTCTTCATCTTCTTTGATTTCAGTATCTGATGTAAACTCTGATTATGGTTTTAGCGATTAAATATTTTTAGCAAAATATATAATTTTTGTTATAAAATAAAACTAGGTTTTTGAAAAGAATTTGATCTCTTACTTTTGAAAAGAGGCCGAGCGGCTAAAACGAAGCTTTCACGCACAAAAATGCTTTTAATGATGAGTTTCCCAAAATCCGTTAATCGTTATTCAAAAAGAATTCGTCGGCATCCAATGAATTGAACCGTTGCGAGGTTCGTACGTCCATCCAGAAGCAAAGCACTTGGATAATAATTTATGGATAATGAAAATAAAAGCAGTACGAACGTACTAAGGCAAGCTCCGACTATCTAAGTGAAATGCATAAATTTAAGCAAAATAAATCGGAGCAAGGAGGTTATAGATTACGACCACGGAGATTTGGCCAGCCCAAATTCAAGGCGCTCAATTGCCCAGTCCTGATGGGTCTCGGATTGGAGCGGGAGTAATAGCGAGGTTGACTTCCAAGTAATCCAGGGCGTCGGGAAAAGGATTATGTCGACGTCTTTGACTCCCTGGGGTTCGAAGTCCAGCGGGGAACGACCTTGGGAGAGGTCGGCGGGACGATAGCAGGGAGTTATAGAACGTCAGAAGAACGTGTCTAAGTCAACACCGGTTCTGGGGTCGGCACTCGACGGGAGGAGTCGGCACCCGACGGATTGAAAGGATGACAAAAACGGGGCTGCTGGCGGGGGTGAAGACCGGAGAAAACATGATTGCTATCAGCGGGTTGATCGGCGGAGAGGGCAGTTGTACGGAGACTGGGGACATACCAGCAAGGAACAGGAATTGATTTATAATTCAATTCCGCTGTTGTCCGGTTTATCTTCTGCTTGTACGGGCCCATTATTATCAACAACAACAGGACCTCCAACTTAGGTATAAAATTATATATTAAATGGCAGATCTTAATCAAAGGAGATATTATATCCAGGGAAATATTTTGCTTGGACCGGCTCCTCTATCAGTGGTATTAATTGGCAAAAAAAATATATGGCTAGCTTAAATGGAACACAATATTTCATATCATTATTTGCTCTAATTTAATTTTATGTTTTCTCTAAAATACCCTAAGCTTGCCTTTCTCGATTCTACCTACCTAAATTATTGGATCTATTTATTCAGGTTCTCATCGGCCGGTCAAACTGACAAGGCAAAAGAAGTACATGAAATGAAAACGAGTACATGAAATGAAAATGAGTACATAAAGTGAAATACAAAAATAAAAATAAATATATGAGTAAGAACTATGATGCGACGAAGGATGCATCAATTCTCCTGGGGTTGAAAGAGCTCGATCCCGACGAGACTTTGCAAAAACTGGCAATGAAGAGATCTGATATCATCGCTGGTGCTATATCGGGTAGAATATCTTGAGCCTCAACGGGTGTCTTAACTGGTGGCCCAATGCGCTTTTGAATATGAGCTAGACCTAACTCTGATTCCAAACTATTGTAAACACTGATTATGATTTTAACAATTAAATATTTTTAGCAAAATATATAATTTTTTTATAAAATAAAACTAAGTTTTTGAAAATTGTTTGATCTTTTACTTTTAAAAAGGGGTCGAGCGGCCAAACCGAAGCTTTCACGCACAAAACTACTCTTCACGATGAATTTCCCAAAATTCGTTAATCGTTATTAAAAAAATTCGTCGGCCACCAATGAATTGAACCGTTGCGAGGTTCGTACATCCACAAGCAAAGCACACAAATAATAATTTATGAATAACAAAATTAAAGTAGTACGAACATATGAAGTCAAGCTAATACTATCTAAGTGAAATGCTTAAATTTAAGCCAAATAAATCGGAGTAAGGAGGTTAGAGATTACAACCACGGAGATTTGGCCAGCCCAAACTCAAGGTGATCAATTGCCAGGTCAGATAGGACTCGGATTGGTGCCGGAGTAATAGTGAGGTCGACATCCAAGTAATCCATGGCGTCGGGAAAAGAATCTTGTCGAGGTCGTCGGCGCCCTAGGGTTCGATGTCCAACGGGTAACGACCTTGGGAGAGGTCGGAGGGACGACAGTAGGGAGTTTCAGACCGTCGGAAGAACGTGACGAAGTCGATGTCGGTTCTAGGGTCGGCACCCGACAGGAGCATTCGTCACCCGACAGATTAAAAGGACGGCGGAAACGGGGCTTATGGCGACGACGAGTTGCGCGGCGGTGAAGATCGGCGAAAACAGGCTTTCTTTCAGTGGGTTGATCGGCGGAGAGGGAGGCTATACGGAGACTGGGGATATACCGGCAAGACAAAGGAATTGATTTAGAAATCAATTCCTCTGCTGTCCGAGTTATCTTCTTTTTCTTGTACAAGCCCATTAATATAAACAGTTGTAGGCCTCCAACTTAGGTATGAAATTATATATTAAATAACAGATCTTAATCAAGGGAGATATTATATCCAGGGAAATATTTTGCTTGGACCGGTTCCTCCATCAGTGGTATTAATTGGCAAAAAAATATATGGCCAGCTTAAATTAAAAACAGTATTTTCTATCTTTATTTGCTCTAATTTAATTTTTAGTTTTTTCTAAAATATTCTAAGCTTGCCCTTTTCCGTTTTACCTACCTAAATTACCAGATCTGTTTATTCAGGGTCTCATCGGCCGGTCAAACTGACGAGCCAAAACAAGTACATGAAATGAGATCGAGTATATAAAATGAAATACAAAAAAAATATGGATAAGAATTACGGTGCGACGAAGGATGCATTAGTATCTTATTGAAAAAACATGTAATCTATTAATTTTTTGTTTCTCTAGACATTTTTCATATTTCAATGGATATATCATTTGACTCAACCCCTTTCCATTTTTCATCTTCTTTAGAGCATCATTTAACTGAGATATTTGAATTTTACGATAAAATATTATGTTCTTATACTTCTCTGATTTATTTAACTCTTCCTAATTTAGTTTATTGCCTTGTGCTTCCTTATAAAATTGATAATTTTTTTTTCATCACTCATTAATAGCCACATCATCCATCAAAACTGTATTTGTTTCATTCATTTTGTATTTATCTTGACTAAAATCTCATATCGTCTTCTCTGTAGCTTGAGCAATTTTGTATATACCACGCTCTCAATATTTTGTATTTAGTTACTTATAAAATTTTTCATAAACCTGACTTTTTTACTTTACTTACTGTATGTTTAACTTCTTCTTTTGGGACTACATACCTAACCAAGTTTTCACCATTCCTACAAGGATAGAGTATTTTATAGCTGACCCTCTTTGCCTTTGCTTTGTCTTGCACTTTTTCATTCAAGCACCATGATTCTTTATTTGAGGGAGGATGAACTTTTGATACTCCAAATACGTTCTTTCCACTTATCATTATATGTGAATACATAATTTTCCATGTGATATTAGGATCAACATAAGAGTCATCAACAAGTTATTCCATAACCACTATCTTGAAAACAACCTACATCTCCAAGTTCCACCACCGAATTTTTTTCAACATTGTTGTTTTTTTCTTAAATTTTTTATATTTAATTTGCACGTTCAACACCACTAACATATATTGTGTTTTCAAAGTTTCTTCTGGTATGACTTTGCAATCATCACAAATCATTTTATCCATTTTGCAGGTTATAAAATAATTAATTTGTGACTTATTTGCTCCACTTTTTAACATAATTAAATGTTATTCCCTTTTCATGGAAAACATATTTGTCATAATCAGCTCATGTGCTATGACAAGGTCTAAAATTAATTTTCTTTCATTTCTTTCTTCATACCAAAATCCTCTATGAACGACTTTGATATTCTATATTTTTGTTCTCTATATGTCCGTTTAAATTTCCTGCTATAAAATTTTTCTCTGTGTGAGATTCCCTTATTAAATCACCTAAGACTTCCCAAAATTGCATTTTAATAGCTCAGTTAATCCTACTTGTGGCGCATAGATACTTATCACATTAATAGTTTTTTACCTATGACTAATTTAAGAGCAAAAATTCTATCACCTTTCTACTTACCCCAATAACACCATCCCTACAAGTAGTATTCACAATAATACTGTTGCGTGTCGATAATTGCGGAATGTGTCAGAGATACGAGGGCACGCCCCGGGAAGTTGGGAGAGAGAGGAAGAAGAGATGATGAAACCCTAGAGGGTGCTTAGAGAGAGAGAACTAGTGAGAGGAAGAGAAGCTTTGATTAATTCCTTCATGACATACAAAGGCCACTTGGTTTTCTAAATAGAACTCATGATGACATAATTGTACATACAACACATACGTAAAAAATATTAAAATACTACAACTTTACACATACGACACGACTCATTACAATAATAATAATAAACTAATAATTATACTCTAAGATAACTAATGGAGGACCCATAAGTGACCCATAACACTTCATCTGTCCTTCAAAATGAGCTTGCCCTCAAGCTCGTGCACTATGTGGGTGGCGGATCATCTGGTACCTTGAACTCCCTCCAGAACAAAGTGCGGCATCGCGTAGCGGCGATGGTGACGTCGGCGAGGAGCAGAGCCGCCATCATTAAAATTGGCGTCATATGGAATGACTTCGTCGGGGCCTCTGGAGAAGCTATGTGCAGCAACCACGCGGAGGTCAGAGGGCCGACATGCGACAACATGAATGTATCCGTCGGGACTCGCTGTCGGTGAAGCAGGTTTCGGCAGAGCATGTGCCTGCAGAAGAGGTGGCGAGATGGCCGGTAGGAGCGGTATGGAAGGAGCCAGCCGAGTATGAGCCGATAGAGGTGGCGGCGAGTCGGTCGGCGGAGCCGGTGTAGGTGGCGATGATGAAAGTTGTGGAATGGAGGCAGTTTTGACTGGCAGAGATGGCTCAGTAAGAGGCGGCACCACCCCGAGATGACGAGGCGATGACACCGATAGGACAGGAGCCGGCTGAGCAAGTGGAGGCAATTGCATGCTTAATGTCCACAGAATCGGCGGCAACGATAACAAAGTTGCCGTCCTCGACCCATTGTGGATGTCAACACTGAGTTGCGTCGAGGCGGCCTGGAGGGAGTCCCGGACGTAGTCCAGGAGCGCGACGACCTGAGCGGGGCATAAGTTCATGTTCGCCATAATTAATTGATCGTGTAATTAATCCTATGTTGAATTAATACAAGAAGTAATTAAAAAATATTATGTTTTTTTTGCTGGTTGCGGGTATGAGACTCAAAAGAAAAGAAAAGGATAATAATAGAGGGGAGTGGCTCGAGAAAATTGAAATGGGTGTTGGGCTCAAGAAGAAATTAAATAAAAATAGGAAAAAAAGTGGATTGAACTGCAGCAGTTAAAAAATAAACAAAAATGGATAGAGAGAGGCAGATGGGATATGAGGATCTGGAAAATAAAATAAAATAAGAAGAGGGGTGATTGGATGTGATGTAAAAAAAGTGATGATGGGAGAGGAGGATTATCCACTAGCTAGAATATGATTTAATAAGTAAAAAAAGTAATGAAAGGATGCGATTAATAATTTAGAAAGCAAGGGAATTTGGAATAAAAAAGTGCTGATGTGATTAATAATTTAGAAGGAATAAGGAGAGAGAGAGAGAAAGAAAGAAAGAGGTGATGGTACATGAGTTGTTATTGGAGGTAAATATAAACACATGCGGATTGCTTTGAGATGGAGTGCGGGCGTAGAGGAGCTGGGCTCGAGGGATTTGGAAACACCAAAGAAGGGGAGGAGGCGGGATTTCTTCAGATGGGATATGGGACAGGCAGATGGGATGCGGGCTTGGTAGATGATGGGGCTCGAGAAGTCGCAGGAGAGACAGAGAGGAAGGCACGCAGGTCTGAAGGGGAACAACGAGGCCGAGACAGACTTCTGCAGAGGTTTTCTTGCAGTGAAGGTGAGGCGTTGTGGTTGCAGCGACAAGTGGGAAGAGGCGGTTGGAGGTTCACAAGGAGAAGATGGCTGGAGGGTGGCGTGCGGCGAAGACGATGATGAAGCATGGAAACATTGGAGGCGGAGCAACAATGTTTTGCTGGAGTCGAATGATGGACAATGGAGCTGATGAGGAATCTTTCCTGGATGTCGATGAAGAAGAAATGACAGCTTCTGTTGTCGGGGAGCGGAGCGGAGAGGTGTTGATGTGCGCAGGCAGAAGAGGACCGAGAAGCTCTGATATCAAGTTGTTACGTGCCGATAAATGCGGAGTGTGTTAGAGATACGAGGGCAAGCCCCGGGAAGTTGGGAGAGAGAAAGAGGAGAAGATGAAACCATAGAGGGTGCTTAGAGAGAGAGAACTAGAGAGAGGAAGAGAGGCTTTGATTAATTCCTTCTTGACGTACAAAGGCCCCTCGGGTTCCCTTCAATTGAACCCATGATGACATAATTGTACATACAACACATACACTAAAAATATTAAAATACTACGGCTTTACAATTACGATACGCCTCATTACTATAATAATAATAAACTAATAATAATATAAGATAACTAATGGAGGACCCATAAGAGACCCATAACAAATAGCTACTACATTACTTGTTTTATTTTTTTCTTTTGTACTATAATTAAAAATCTAGATTGTTTAAAAATTTAGTTTTCTCACCCACCCATCTAGTAATTTTCAGGCATAAAATATTTATTATTCTTCTAACCATCATATCCACTACTTCTATCGTTTTTTCTATTAGTGTACTTATATTTCAACTTCCTAACCTATGTCAGTCACAAATCTTACGATATACTTTCCTAAGACGTGCAAAACTAATGGAAATTAAAAAATCGAAGAAAAAAATTTCTTTATTATATTTCTCACACATGTGCACATACAAATATTTGTACATTTATATAGGAAGAGAAGGTGCAAAACTCCCATTCTAAGATATGAGACTAAAACTCAAGGACATAATAGGCTCAATTTGGGTCTTGTTATGGGCCTTTGTACATATTTTATTCGACATACATCTATCTGCATTTTGTATTGTGATGCAATTCGTTGATTACTTTTGCAATTTAGCTATCTAAATTTTATGAGTTTAAATCATTTGCGATTAATATCCTTGCAGAGTGAAATAGGGCGCAGAAGTGGCGGTGATAATGTACTAGAAAGGGAAGGTTATGCTGTTTCTGCTGGATATGCTTTGGGACTCGTTGCTTTAGGTTTATGATAGTATTTGTTCATATATAGCAGTATTTTTGTTTTTGTAGCGTTATAATGGGTGGATTTAATAAAAATAATGTTTCTTTCTCAATTGAAGGCAAAGGCAATGATGCTTTCAATTTTATGGATGCTTCTATTGATCAACTTTTCCAGTATACTGGCAGCAAAGGAGTTAACAGTGTATTTGCTCAAAGCAACTCAGTTGTTCTCGTTTTCTTGTGTTATCACAGACATCCTATGTAGTAGTTAAATTATGAGCGCTCCTCTCTGTCCAAACTTCTCATTTCTTTGCTATTGTTATTTTACAGGAGACATCATTTCTCATCGGACCATCGTCAGGGGATCACAATCGAAGTATTGGGCAGGTTATCTGCACTTTACCCTTCTCCGTGTTTTTTTCCTTTGTATTTATTTATATTTCTTTTCTCCCAAAGAAATATAATTGCGGCTCTGTTTGAACTGTTAGATTTTGTTTTTCATTCTTTTATTCAGTTGTTTGAGGGGGGACACATAAATGTTGATGTAACAGCACCTGGAGCGACAATTGCCCTTGCTCTTATATATTTGAAGGTGATCACTTATTCCATTTATCTTCAAGAAAAAGTAACATAAGGTATAATAGAAAATGCCTAGTTGTAAATTATTTAATGAATAATATTTCTGATTTCAGACAGAGTCCGAAGTAGTCGCATCAAGGCTTCATATACCTGCCACTCAATTCGAGTTGCAGTATGTGAGGCCTGACTTTATCATGCTCCGTATCATTGCTCGTAGCTTGATTATGTGGAGTAGGTAGGTTATGTTTTTCTTCTCATCTGTAAAATTCTAATTGTTGGCACATGATAGAACATTTTCTTCTATGATGTAGAATTTGCCCTTCCAGAGAATGGATTGAATCTCTGATTCCTACAGTCTTGAAGCTTTGGATCGTGCAGTTAACAAATGAGGCAAATGATAATGATGAATTTGATAGACGGGCCCTTGTGCAGGCATATGTTAATATTGTTGTTGGTGCCTGCATATCAATTGGTAATAAGTTGTCATTTTCTCTACATCCTCAATAAATGTTTAGTACAATCTTGATCATATTTGTTGTCATTCTGAAACTAGATCAAATAACATAAAACCTATTTTCCATCAATTGAATTTAAATGAATGATGATTTAAAATGTTAACCCCAGTTTTGTTGGGGTAAGGTGAATAATTATGTTTGAGTTTCAATACTTGTTGTGGGTAACTCGAGATGGCATGTAAACCGGTCGAACAAACCGTCCTAGCTCGTGAGCTAGTTGAGCGCGCAAACAGGTACAAGAAATTATGGATGGCTGGCAACTGAGTTTTTATGGGGGAAAACCCTGAAAAGGGGAAAACCATGAGGTTGAGTCTGTGCCGGCCAAATTTCACGATCCTTTTGAGGGTTTCAAAAGAGCTTTTCTCGAGGGTGACAAAACACCTGATGTAGTGGTAAGGCTCGATTCGGGGTGGACTCTAATGCAAATCTATGTGCAATAAAATATAGATAATGCGGGAGAAGGTCGGCGCTTGTAATTTGCAGTGAATAATTAATTATTATAACAAAATGACAGAGACGCGCGCAGTCTCAAATAATTAGTTCAGGGAGAACTACTATAATTTGATAAACAATAGAGGTGCAATTAACTTTAAGCACACACAAAATAATCTACACAAATCACACAAAAGGCGGTACTGATCACAAATAAGTGTAACAACCACTACAAATATAGTGCTGAAATAAACAATGGTAGAAAATACAACTGCATAGCACAATTTACGCGTATATGCGACGAAAATAACGGTGGAGGGGGGGGGGGTATCCGCGGTTGATGCAATGTTGGGACCGACTGCTTTGAAGTGGTTCGCCGACAGAAGGGTTTGGGGAATGAATGTATTAGAGGAAACATGGAACGAGGGTGGAAGAAAGAAGTTTAGATTGGCTGGTGGTGGTTTGGGGATAGATAGAGGCCGACTGGGGTAAAGGGGTGGTGGTTTGGCGTGGATGGAGTCTGACGCCAAGGAAATGGGGCGGGGTCTTGGGTTTCAGGCGGAGGGAGTCTGAACTGAGCAGGACAGGGATGTGTCAGAGGTTTATGGTCGTTGTGGGTGGGAAATTGCTGGACAAGTATTATCTTGAAGGGTTTGACGAAAGGGGGCAGGAGTGAGGCGCGAGTTGTGGGAGTGACCAGGGGATTGCTCGGGAAGGGAGAGGGATGCTTCATGGTAGACCGGCGGTGGAGGAGGAAGGAGGCGAAGCTGCCCCGACATCACACCGAACAGAGAGACGCTCCAAGAGTCGCACCTGGAGGTTGATAACCGAGCGGTTCCTGCTTTCTACAAAACCCACAATACCCTCCCACTTGAACCTCCTGCTTTTTTATAAAGCCCTAACTAGTAACTGCTGCAATAACTGTAAAAATCAAATAACACCCGAATCTGACGGTTCACTTTGTCTGGACCGATCGGGGGCAAAATAAAACTCAATATAAAAACTCATATATGAACTCGACTTGGATCGACCATTCTGACGCAACCATGGATTCTGATCGTCCAACTGGCAGCTGATCACCTCCTCCTGTGGGAATACACTTGTGTTGGTCGTGGCGCGTCATCACCACTGCTCGTTACAATTATTCTTCTAGACCACTGGGGTCAGCAAGAATGTGATTGTGGTGGACGCGTTCAGAAGCAATTTGGATTTTTGGATACGGTAATTGTGGGTTCTGTGCTTCAGCTGCACAGTCGAGAGGGATCTTCGGTTTTCGGAAGCAGACGTTGGGAGCTGAAGGAGATCCACGAGACCCGGAAGCAGGCGTCGGGTACTGAAGGAGATCTACGAGTCCCAGAAGCAGGCACCGGGAGATGAAGGAGATCTTCGGTTCTTGGATTCGAGTGTCGGGAGCTGAAGGTGATCTTCAAGTACCAGAAGAAGGCATCAATAGATGAAGGAGATCTAGGCGTCATGAGCTGACGAAGATCTTCGGTTCTCGGAAGCTAGCGTCAGGACCTGAAGGAGATCTTCGAATCTTGGAAGCAAATCTTCGAGCAATCTTTGAAGCCTATGAAGATTGTCAAGGAAATCTTCGAGCACGCAGGAAGATCTTAAGATAATTCTCTAGAGCTCTTTTGGGCTTAAGAGACAATTCCCCCAAAATGAGAGCCCTCTTGGATTTGGAGAAAGACATTTTGGTTAATAAGCTGCTAGTAAGTCTGGTTATCCGTACACCCATAATCATATATTTTATTATGCGCACTGCCATGATGAGGTATTTTCTATAAGCACACTCATGATGGGTTATTTCGCTATACGCACACCCATGATAGAAACTTTGTTATATTTACACCCATGATGAGATATTTCGTTATACACACATCCATGATGGCAATATCGCTATACACGCAATATATGATGGGATATTTTGCGATACACACCCCCATGATGGAAGATTTTTCTGTACACACACCCATTATGAGAATTTTGCTATACGCATATCCCATAATGGGTGATTTTGGAGCTAATGGAGTGTAACAGTGCTGTTGCGGAGGCGGCCGTTGGGAGGCGCAGTGGCCGGCGAGCAGGTCGACCACCGCATAGCGGGAGACGAACGGGTTCTTCCAGGCGTGGTCGAGTGGCCAGTCGCCGCCGGGAATGCGACCGGCAAGGGGATGCGAGGCCAAGTGCTGCGCAGCTGGCGAGTGATCGCGCGGCCATGTGCCGCGCCACAGGGTATGGTCTGTGTGGCCGCAAAGTGGCCGTGCGAGTGGGGCGTTCTCTTGCCTGACACAGTCGTGCAACCTGGGTGTCGCGCGTCTGAAGGGCCACGTGGCTTGGGCGGCCGGCACAACCACACGACCTATACCCCGTGCGACTGAGAGGTTGCACGGCCGGTGCACCCGCGCATCCTGGGGTTGCACGGGCGTTGCGGCCGCGCGGGTCCGAGGGGCCACGACCGCCACACGACCTGGACAGCCGCAGGGCTTGGGTGCGACCGCGGGCTGATTTGGTCGCCCGACTGGTGCGGCTGCACAGCCTGGGTGTCGTGTGGACGTAATTGTCGTGTGGTTGGCCTGGTAGAGGCTGTTTCCCGCACCCCCAGGATGGGGGGTGTGGTTACCCCCTTCCCAATGATTTGGGAGGGGATGACATGTGTGCGTGCGTGGGCATTTGCTTCGACATGCGTTTGTACGACCAAACAAGCTCGGAATTTCGCGAGGATGGGCCCTATGGAATTGTATCGACGATCCGGTCGAGGTTGCGACAAAAAATCTTCGGTTCTACAGAACCTATTTTGGGGAACCCCATCAAATATTATTTATATAATATAAGTTTAGTAATCCTAATGTAAAGGTCCGATTTTATGGTCCATTAGGAGCATTTTGTATCTTCGTCCCACTGTGGTTTTGAATTTAGTTCTCTAAAAATTATAGAAATGTGTACATGTATTGGTATTTAATTAGGTGAAGTAGCAAAATATTTTTTTTTTTGTCGTTGTTTCATATGGTATTAGAGCAATACAATTCCTTAAGTGTGCTCTGGACGATTGAGGTCCCACATCCGCTCCCAAGAAAATCAAGATTTTATGAACTTGCAGCTCGCTGCCCGAATTGTTAGCTCACTTATTGAGCTTGTCCAGCCTCCTTGCCTACGTGCTACTTGAACTCATAGATCATGTGACGCCGCCAAATATACAATAGGTATGAAGTCTAAATCTCGTCCAACTTTAAATTGGTGTGCCAATAGAAGAATAGTAAAATGTTGTGTACGAAATGAAATAATATCTTAATTCAATAACTAATAGTTTTCAACTAATTAAATTAATGTTAAAAAAAGAAATATTGGCGATTACTTGGAAGAGGAGGACCACCTGCATTGTTCTGAACCGACAATTCCTGGTAAAATGAGTCAGTAGGCGTGCGTGTCGTGCTTGGTAGAAGCGGTGCCCGATAATGAGAAAGGAAGGAAGCGCTATACCATTCTTTCTCTCCCAGTCCCGAGTGAGAACTGCTACAGGCAACAAACGAACCACACGACGCCGATCCTCACCGAGAGCTCGATTCTCCTCCGTTTCTTCTGATTTCTCCTTCTGTCGAGAGGTAATCTCTTTCTCTCCATTCCTCTTATTTCTATTATGAAGATTTTACACGGATTAAAAAGGGTAGAAACCTAGGGTTTGAGGTTTTGAGATTTTTTTCATTTATTTTCAAATGAAAAGTTTTTGTAAGGTTTTCTCATGCCCTAATCCATGATTTCCATTATTTTAAGTGAAACCCTAAGTGCTTTGAGTGAAACCCTAAGTGCTATCGTCTTGATTTCGAATTCAGGAGTATGCATAAAGGAGGGAAATGTATACTTCTCTAATATAGTAAAAGCCCTAGTTTAAAAATTAGGGCATAATTAATTAAGGGCTTTTTGCATGTATATGTCTCAAATTTACTCGAAATTGACTTAATCCCTCATCATAAAATTAGGGTGTAGATTATTTCAAAGGAAATGCTATCCGTTGACTCCAAATCACTAATTGGAGGCTAGAAATTACTCCAAATCATCAATTCACGGCGAGGACTTGCTGCCCCTTTCACTAAAACAGTGAAAGTCTACTAAATTAAATTAGGGCAGCAAATCAAGATGACTTGTGAAGTGATAAACGATGTTTGAAGACATTGATTTGTTGTTCTTAAAATACTTAAGGACGGTATGGGAAGGGGGTAACATACAAGATTTGGGTCGAGGTCGTCACCGCAGTCTTCGGAGTTCTGGATGCCCACAAAGCTGCCTGTCGTGATCCAGATTGCCCTCACGACGAGTTCCAGTTCGGTTTCCATTAGACGTCATGTTGCAGTGTAGTATCTGACAGTATAGTTTTTGATCTGATGCTCAGGAGAATGTTTTGTTATGATCATGTAGTATACTGATACCTGTAGCCAATGTTCTAAATGTCGGATGTCGGGTACATATCAGATTGGTTTTTTAAATGTCGGATGTCGGAGACATGTCAGGGACATTTGAAAATATCGGATTTCAAAATTAAAATATATACTATTAGATGTATGTGTAATATGACTATGCATCTATCATGTTGTTATATATCTAAGATAACTATGCTTAGGTGCTGCATATTATTTTAACAGTTGATATGTCTAAATAATCATTCAAAGAGGTCTATACATAGTAAGTAGCATCATTAAATCATAATTACAAAATAACAATAGAATAGACTGTATAGACTATAGTATGACAAATATGAAGGGTGAAGTAACATACTATCCGGATACGAGAAGAGAGGGCATCAAGAATGAGCATTTTTCCTGAGAGGCTTTCACCAATCACCAATACAGCTGGCATTCTTCATTCATATTCAGATATTCTATATGAAATGAAAATTTAAACCCTAATCTAAAAATCTCAAAGAAGAAACCTATTTTCCATGGCCTAGGTTCTGAAACTCACGAGCGACGGAGGAGTGAGGAGCAATTTTTCTGAAAAAACAAGGTCGGGCCTGATTAGCCTGGAAAATTAAGATCGGGGCCTTATTTTTTAGAAATCGGCGGAGGAGGGAGATCCGACGAGAGATAGAGAATGTCGCGCGAGGAGGGGAAGTGATCACCGACGACGAAGGACTGGAGCAGTGATCATCGGCGACGGAGGAGGGATGACTGGAGGAGCGCTTCGTTCCTTCCTCAACGCCGCACAGCCGCACGTCACGAAATAAACGAGAAAGAAACCGCGAATGAAGGATTTAGGGTATACATTTTTTTATTAAATAAAAAAACCAAACTGTTCGAGTATTTGCCGTCCGATATATTGCAAGTCGATTTCGGCCGAAATTTCGGGTTACCCGAAATTTCGGTCGATTTTTATGAAAATGACATATTAGCCTAAGTTTTAAAAAACAGATCGTTTCCCCTTCAATTCCGACATGTCCGACATGTCGGCTGACATTTAGAACATTGCCTGTAGCACAAATTTTGAGATGACTCCTCTTTTGTATACATATATCAAGTTATCTGTTAGACTATATGCTATACTGTACTTATGAAATAAATAAAATGTTTTACTTTTCTACACTTTTTCTTTATGTATTTTGTTTTGATGGTAGCCTAGTAAGTGGGGCCGTTATAATTAAATGGTATCAGAGGAAGGTTGAACTTTCAGGGAGTTTGAACTTTTAGCGAGACATGAGTACATATGACGTAAGTAAAACAAATACATGACAATATAAATCTTCCTGTTTCAGGAACCCTTCCGTACCTATTTAAGTAGACTAGAAAAAACGAACTTAAAAGAGAACAAAGTCGCATGGCTGAAGAAAGACATAGAAAGAGATCAATCCTCCTTTATCGAAAGTTATGCAAACACTAGCAGAAGCTATTCGAAGGAGCAATAGTGCTGTCACCGCATCACAGCCACTAATGTCAAGTGATCCATAAGTGAAGCAATTCCTAGATATGAGACCCCACCTATTTCGAGGTGGGTTATCTCCGATGGAAATCGAAGGCTGGATAAAGAGGATCGAGCTAATCTTCAATGCTATGAAATGTCCCGATGATCGGAAAATTTATTTAGTCGTCTTCTTGCTACAAAGAGAGGCTGATCGGTGGTGGGACAGTATGAGGTAAGAGAGATTTGCTGGACGTGAGAATTCTGATATCCTCTGGGCCGAATTCTTGAATGAATTCCTTAACTGGTTTGTTCCTCCGTCAGAGAAACAGATGCTTTAGGGGAAATTCCTTCGCTTGATGCAGACAAGTCTTACAGTTCTTCAGTATGAAGTTGAGTTCGCGCAACTATCATATTATGCAGGAGATATGGTCGCCAAGAAAAACGATCGTTGTTTTCGATTCCAATTTTGTTTACAAGAAGATGTGCATGTGAATCTAATCTCGCAAAGAATCAAAAATTACAACGAACTGGTGGAAACTGCAAAGCTAATTGAGATGGATGTGGAGACTTTGCAAAGGCGAATGAAGTTTCAAAAAAAGAGACTTCCAGAAGGACAGAGTATTGATTCCTCATTAAAGAATGGAGGTTCGAACTGGAAAAGGAAGAAAGGAGGTCCCCACAATGCAAACTCGAAGTGAAAGCGGGGACAACAGTACCACTATGAAGCCCTTATGTCCAAAATGTGGGAAGAATCATTTTGGCGTATGTCTGAAGGGGACCGTAGTTTGTTTTAAATGTCAGAAGCCGGGACATTGCCTACAAGATTGCCCGTTGTGGAACACTTTACCTGAAAGAAATATTAAGAGTGGTCCCAGCCAGGTACCGACATTTCATTATCTTGATACCAGTCGGTTTGATAGAGTTGATAAAGGTAAGATGATCGAAACATCTGGATCTGTGATGGAAACCAGAGAAGAAAGACAGGTGCAACCTAGGGTCTTCAATATGAATCAGCAGGGGGCTAAAGCTGATGATACGGTTATCACAAGTATGATCTATGTGCACAATCACCTTCTAAAGATATTATTTGATACAGGGGACAGTCAGTTCTTCATGTCTACAAGAGAAATTAAACAATTAAGGTTGGAACCTCATACGTCTGTCGAGGAATTGAGAGTTAAAATGTCCAATAATACCGAGATGACTACAAGGCTTAGATGTACAGTGTGACTAATAATTGATAACAAACTAGTAGAAGCAGATGTTGTGCTTCTATCCCTATCTGAATTTGATATCATTTTAGGGATGGATTTATTATCAAGATGAGAAGTCATCATCAATTGTAAAAAGAAGGAAATTACACTTAAATTGAATGATCAAACACAATGTAATTTTAAAGGACTGGATGAAGTTTCAAAAATTATTATATCTTTAAAGACGATAAAGAAACTAAAGAAAGGTTGTGAAGCAACATTGATAATGATTAAGGGAACTAAGGTAGTGGCATGCGAACCGACTGCATTCCCTTTAGTATGTGATTTTCTCGAAGTATTTCCCGAAGAATTACCAGAGCTACCCCCATCAAGGGAGGTTGAGTTCACTATCGATTTGGTGAAAGGAGCTAACCCTGTAGCAAAGACACCATATCGTATGACTCCTAAATAATTGACAGAATTGAAAAGTCAATTACAGGAATTACTCGATAAAGATTTTATACGACCAAACACTTCACCATGGGGAGCTCCATTGCTCTTTGTTAAAAAGATGGTTCGTTTCGATTATGTGTCGACTATCGAGAACTTAATAAGTTGACAATTCAAAACCAGTATCCTCTACCTCGCATTGACGATCTATTCGATCAGTTGGTTAATACAAAAGTCTTCTCCATGATTGACTTAAGATCGGGATATGATCAAATGCAAATAAAGGAAGAAAGTATTTACAAGACCGCCTTTAGTACGAGATACAACCACTTTGAGTTCGTAGTAATGTCATTTGGATTGACAAACGCGCTAGCTATTTTTATGAACTTAATGAACCGAGTATTCAATGAATACTTGGACAGGTTTGTTATTGTTTTAATGGATGACATCCTGATATATTCGACAAATATGGGTGAACATGCAGAACACTTAAAGATTGTGTTACAGACATTAAAAAGTCATGCCTTATATGCAAAGTTTGCAAAATATGATTTCTGGTTAAATGAAGTTTCTTTCTTGGGTCATGTCATTAGAGAGCATAGGTTATCTATAGACCCAACAAAAGTAGAAGCAATTATGAATTGACCAAGATCGACTGCTGTCACAGAAATTCGGAGCTTTCTCGGATTAGCGAGCTATACAGAAAATTTATAGATGATTTTTCAACAATTGCACTACCACTTACTAAATTAGCCCGAAAGAATGTTCTATTTCTCTGGATTGATGAGTGTCAGGAGGCCTTTGATGAATTAAAAACAAGATTAACCACTGCACCAGTGTTAGTCATGTCATGTGGCATTGGGGGTTTTCAAATTTATAGTGATGCATCCCTGAAAAGCCTTGACTGTGTTTTAATGCAAAATGGTAAAGTCATAGTTTATGCTTCGAGCCAATCGAAGGATTCTGAGCGTAATTACCTAACTCATGGTTTGGAGTTGGCAACTGTCGTATTTGCCCTAAAAATCTGGCTACATTATCTTTATGGTGCTCAATGTGAGATTTTTACATATCACAAAGTTTAAAGTATATTTTCTCCCAGAAGGAAATAAATATGCGCCATAGATGGTGGTTAAGAATCATCAAAGATTATAACGTTGATATCAAATATCATCCAGGTAAAGCGAATGTAGTAGCCGATGCGCTCAGTAGGAAGCACTTCACCTATGATTGTTCCACTAACCGAGCAGAAGCAGTTGTTGCGAGAGATACAAAATTTTGAATTGCTTACATGTATAACTACCTCTCAGACTCAAGGCTTACTCTTTCAACTAACGACGGAGCTTTCCATTAAAGAAATGGTACATAATGCGATGGATCAGGATCTTATATTTACGAAAATTCTGGAAAAAGTAAAAAGTGGACGATCAACTGTTTTTACAGTGAATAATGGATTATTATTTATGAATGAAAGGTTGTGTATTTCTAATGTAAATACTCTTCGAGCAGAAATACTTTATGAAGTGCATAATATAACTTATTCAATTCACCCCGAAGAACGAAAATGTACCAAGATCTAAAGCAGGATTTCTGGTGGCCATGAATGAAGACTGATGTAATCCAATATATTGTCAAATATCACACGTGCCAACTTGTGAAGACTGAACATCAAAAGCCTGGCTGATACTTAGAATCACTGCCGATCCTTGAGTGGAAATGGGATGACATAACCATTGATTTTGTCATGCGACTACCAAGGAGTAAAGTTGGGAATAACCGTATATGGGTAATTATTGATCGATTAACGAAAGTTGCGCATTTCACTCCTATAAAAAATGATAGTCAAGTACAAAATTTAGTCGATCAGTACATCGATGTTATTGTAAAATATCATGGGATTCCTCGATCTATCGTGTCTGATAGAGATGGACGCTTTACATCGAATACTTGGAAACTAGTACAGAAAAAGTTGGAAACAAAATTATTATATAGTACCGCCTTTCACCCACAAACGGATGGTCAGTTCGAGCGAACTGTCCAAATGTTGGAAGATCTATTGAGAATGGTCGTACTCGATCTTAAGGGCTGAGAAAAATACTTATCATTGGTGGAATTTTCTTACAATAATAGCTACCAGTCAAGTACTCAGATGACACCATTCGAGAAATTATATGGGCGAAGGTGTCGTACCCCGCTAAACTGGGCAGAAGATGGCGAAGAAAAGTTATTCCCGAAGAACCAAGGGTATAAAATGAATGATAAACTTACACTTGTACCGGAAAGGTTGAAAATAGTTTAAGACAGACATCAAAAATATTATAACGCCAGACTTCGAATAGTAGAGTTTAATGTAAGCGATATGGTATGTCTTAAAATAAATCCTTTCAAGGGAGCTTCACGAATTCGTCGACTTGGGAAGCTTAGTTCAAGATACGTGGGACCATTCGTCATCCCTGAAAGGATTGGACCAGTGACTTATCACCTAGTATTATCTGATGCTCTTCAAAACCGTCATAATGTATTCCACGTTTCTTTCTTGAGGAAATATGTAGCTGATCCAGAGAAAATAGTTCCTTCTGAGCAGATTCAAATAGAGACAAATTTATCAAGTCCAACTGAACCATACATGTGTAGATTGGCAAAATAAACAACTCCGAAATTGAGAAGTTCAATTCGTCAAAGTTTGGTGGAAATAACATAGTATACATGAAGCAACGTGAGAAAAAGAAGAAGAAATGAGAAATCTCTTCCCTCAATTGTTTGATGTACCTTCAGATTGAAGATTTTCACGGACGAAAATTCAATAAGGAGGGGAGAATTGTGACGCCGCCAAATATACAATAGGTATGAAGTCTAAATCTCGTCCGACTTTAAATCAGTGTGGAAACAGAAGAATAGTAAAATGCTGTGTACAGAATGAAATAATATCTTAATTCAATAATTAATAGTTTACAACTAATTAAATTAATGTTAAAAAAAGAAATATTGGTGATTAATTGGAAGTGGAGGACCAGCTGCAATATTCTGAACCGGTAATTCCCGATAAAATGAGTTAGTAGGCGTGCATGTCATGATTGGGAGGAGCGGTGCCCGATATTAAGAAAGGAAGGAAGCATGATACTCATTCTTTCTCTCCCAGTCCCGAGCGAGAACTGCTATAGGCGACGGACGAACCGCACGACGCCGATACTCACCGAGAGCTCGATTCTCCTCTGTTTATTCTGATTTCTCCTTTTATCGAGAGGTAATCTCTTTCTCTCCATTTCTCTTGTTTCTATTATGAAGATTTTACACAGATTGAAAAGGGTAGAAACCTAGGGATTTTGAGATTTCTTTCATTTATTTTCAAATGAAAAGTTTCTGTATGGTTTTCTCATGCCCTAATCCATGATTTCCATCATTTTAAGTGAAACCCAAAGTACTTTGAGTGAAACCCTAAGTGCTATCGTCTTGATTTCAAATTCAAGAGTACGCATAAAGGAGGCAGTATACCTCTCTAATATTGTAAATGCCCGTGTTTAAAAATTAGGGCATAATTAATTAAAGGATTTTAACATGCATATATCTCAAATTTACTCGAATTGGATTTTAATCCCTCACCATAGAATTAGGGTGTAGATTATTTCAAAGGAAATATTATCCGTTGACTCCAAATCACTAATTGGAGGCTAGGGAATACTCCAAATCGCCAATTCACAGCTGCCCCTTTCACTAAAATAGTGAATGTCACTAAATTAAATTAGGGCAGCAAATCAAGATGACTTGTGAAGTGATAAACGATGTTTGGAGACATCGATTTGATGTTCTTAACATACTTAAAGACGGTATGTTATAGGAAATGTCATCTCATGGAAGCGGGAGACGCAATAATGGTGACAGGAGTGATAAAGGTAAAGGAAAAGTCAATGTGAGTTCTTACCTTTTTTATAATTGTTCTCATTTCAGATTTGCATGATTATTATTTCTAAATTTGTTTTAGTTTTAACGAAGAGCAATCTAAATAATCATGTAAATGAAGAAAAATGAAAAGTAAATGAATAATATGATGAAATGGGCTAGGTTAAGGGTCAACCCAACTAGTGGAGGTGGGGTGAATGTCCTCCCAACGTATAATGGAATGAAAGTAAACGTGCGAATAAGAAAAAACACTTAAAGGAATGCGTGCGATTATGAAAAGGCAAGCAAACACAATATATAAATGTCATGAAATGTTAATATACCCTTAACGTTGCCCGATAACAATATGAGAATGTAAAAAGAAGGAAACATGTACCAAACTCTATGTAGATGAGAAAAATGTAAAGATGTGTATATATCTAAATGAACATAAAGAATACGAATGTGAGATAAAAAAAGAAAGAAGAAAAAAAACTAATAAAAAGAAGACGAATGTGAGACACGACAACACCAAGGAAATATGAAATGAGTAATCTGCAAACCATAAATAAGTCACTATAGTAATAAAGGGAATAATAAGAATTCATTTGGTCTTTTGAGTAATAGAAAATGTAACAAAACATGTCAAGGAGGAAGCCACTCCCGACACTTTTAGCCGGTACCCTTCACATTGCGAGAAGATGTACAAGATCTGAGTCGAGGTCGTCACCACCGTCTTCGGAGTTCTGGATGCCCACAAAGCTGCCTGCCGTGATCCAAATTGCCCTCACGACGAGTTCCAGTTCTGTTTCCAGTGGACGTCATGTTGCAGTGTAGTATCTGACAATATAGTTTTTAATATTATGCTCAGGTGAATGGTTTGTTGTGATCATGGAGTATTCGGATACCTGTAGCACAGATTTTGAGATGACTCCTCTTTTGTATACATATATCGAGTTATTTGTTAGACTATATGCTATACTGTACTTGTGAAATAAATAAAATGTTTTACTTTTCTGTACTTTTTCTTTATGTATTCTGTAATCATAACTGCTAAATGTTCAATTTCTTGGCGACTCTGTGAAATGAGATAAATGAAAATTGTGATGGTAGCCTGGTAAGTGGGGCCGTTACAGCTCACAACCTTCCTAGGCGTCTTCTGCATCACCACTTTGTCACAGGCCCAAGATTGCGCGCGTGTACACTGGGGAAGAGGAGTGAAGTCCTCAAGAGAGGAGGAGGTATTCCGGCGAGCTATGACTGCAGTGGCTTGCGGTGTGTGAATCGACAGAGGCAGCCCTGCGGAATTCACGAATTGGGTGAGGCGGCACAGTGGCAATCGCGGGTTTTGCGATTTGCGGAAGACGTAGCTGGCTAGGGCAACCTGGCGCGATAAAGCACGGTAGAGAGATGAAATCATTTTATGACACGCTTAACTTCCAAATCAGATGTGTACGATACGAGCATGATATAAAAACACCGATCATATATTTGCTAATCAGAAATCATTACAATTATTATCATGACACTTGTTGCTCATGCTCAACAATCTATCATTCCTCGAATTATTCATTAAACGAGAAATTCATTCATATATGTGACAATCCAAATAAAATCATTTATGGTCACAAAGTCGTGTCATTTCAAAAGTATCAAACACTAAAATACTAATTTATCCAATTACGTATTCATGAATTAAATACGTTTGACAGTTCAAATTTTCAAGAAAGAAGTCATAAAATCATTTGAACAGAAACATTAAATTAAACTCAATGCTTGCAAGAGAGATGGATCCCTACTTGCTTTAAGGTGAGGCTGAAACTGATGATGTCGACTAAGTGACAAAAGCAAAAACAGAAACCCTATTTCGAACCTGTTTAAGAACGACATAAAAGACATTGAATTATCAGAACCATAACGCTAACACAAACAAATATTTTACTAAACTAAAAGCTTGAGAGAGTTTAGAAATTACCTCCCTCAAAGGTGTGGGGATAAGAGATTATCAAGCGGAAACGGAGACTTGACAGCGCTTAGGCTTGGGAAAACCCTAATTCGGAGAGGGCTTTGGAGAGATCTCATCACTTGAATTGAGGAGCGGCACCGAAAATCACAAAAAATAAGAATTAATCGATTATAAATGGGCAAAAAGCTGGAATCACAAATTGTATGCAAAATTGGAGACAAAATTTACAAGATAAAATTAGGGAAATCTGAATAACGGAGATTGGAGGAGTTTCTTACCCAAGAAAACTAAATTCAGACTCAAGAATCCGAGTGGAGGAGGTTTCAAGCAAAACCCTAGGTGCGAAAACGAAGCCCAAGGAGGAGAGGGTGGCTGCCGGTCCTTGGAGGGGAGGGAGAAAGTGGTTGTTGGCCTGATGAAACGAAGGAGTAAGGAGAGATTGATGCTGCCTTTAGGGAGAAGAAGCAGGAGGAGGCGAGACTGGTGCTGACTTGAGGAGGAGGTCGGACGGCTTGGGGAGCAGGAGACGAAGAAGAGCGGAGAGCGACTAGCTGGTGGCACAAGAGGAGGGATTCGCCGACCAGAATAGGAGAAGGCGCCGTCGACCAGGGAGAGGCGGTGGCCTGTCCAATTGCGGGAGACGGGGGGCGTCGGCGTGCGGCTGCGGGAAATAACAGAGGTGGGATTTGTTTTGCTTTTTTATCGAGGGAGGCTGGTCGGCTAGGTTTAAGAGGAGAGGAGCATCTCTTGATATTTACAAATATACCATTCCATTAGAATGTATGATTTAAACCTTTTCCATTTTTTTTCTTTTAATACTCGGGTTGTTACAGACCTCATTGATACAAGAGCTCATTTAATTACAAAATTTCCATTACCCCCAAGATCTATACGAGATGAATTGCTATCGCAAACAATCAATGTGACACAATTCTTGAAGTAATTTCTACGACATGAACCTAACTAATTTACTAAATATTTTACTACCATAGGCCTGAAAAGTAAAATAGCCTTAATTAACGATTACAACATCAGTGCTAATTCTGGTCTGACCCAAAATTAAATTAAATTTCTACATGTTGCATATATTATCATCACAGACGATTATTTGAATGGTATCTCAATGATTCAAAAGCTTCTATACCATTGATTTGAGACTCCTCAGATTCTTCATAGGTTGCCGTAATGATGGACTTGTTTTTTCTCAAATGGAAATACTGCATAGATCTTCTATATGATGTCAGATACATATGTCGTAAGTCGGCTAACATACCAATGGATGCAATCACACGCTTTGTGCTCACAATTCCAACTCTGATTCTCTTCTTCCTAATTCAAAGTACTATCATTGCTTAGTCGGCAAGCTCATCTGTCTGACAATAAATCGGCTAGATATCCCTTCACTGTTAGAGTGATTAGGCGATGCAAATATGCTCCTCAGACATCGCACCTTCAGACAGTCGAGTGGATCATTCGGTATTGGAAGAACACTCTGTGTTAACGGCTTGTGTATTAGCCCTCTTTACTTTTGTTGATAGTCTATGCTAACCCAAGTTTTTCCTGCTCCATCGATAATTATCGGTCTACTAGTGGATGTTGCATGTACGTTCGAGGGCACCGTGCCACTTAGCGGAGCAAGAAACAAACAGTTGTGACACGCTTCTTTTCCTAGGTTGAGTATCATTCATTTCCTATGCCGTTTTTCAAGTTACTTGGCTGGAGAGTCTTTCTACTGATCTTTGTGTTTCTATCACCTCTTCGGCAATCATCTATTGCGACATTCAAGCTGCTCTCCATATCTCCGAAAATCTAGTTTTCCATGAACGAATCAAGCATATTGAAGTAAGTTGTTTTTTTTCCGATAAAAAGATCAACTCCACAAAATTGATCTTCAACATGTTCCCCGCTTTTGATCAAATCTCTGATGTGCTCACCAAGGCCTTGCCTCGCCCACTCTATCATCAGTTCGTTTTCAAATTTGGAGCATACGATCTGTATGCTCCAACTTTTTCAGGAGTATAGAAGAAGAGTTTATGAAGCCCAATGTAAAGTCAATTTCTGCCCATTAGGAGTATCTTGTATTACTTAGTCTCACATTGTAGGTTTGACGTTAATTTGTCATTCCTCCCAATTATAAATATACGTACATGTATTTGTATTTAATTAAGTGGAAGAGACAAAATTATTACTATTTGTTTCTCGTTATTTCACAGTCGCTATCATCACCATCTCTATATTTCCTTTCCAACGTGTAATGGTATCTATATTTTTTGCTCTCTATCTTAATGTTCCACTGGGAAATGATTTTAGGTTTAAAGTATGCTGGCACTAGAAATGGAGATGCTCAGGAGTTGCTTTACAATTATGTCATGTACTTTCTTAATGAGGTACACCCTCTTGCTGTATAGTCTAAATCATCTCCAATTGCTAATATGGTAAATTTTTTGTTGATATATGCAGATAAACTACGCTTCTTTTCTTTGTAAATATGATTTACCGATGGGTCTCCTGCAGCACGTTGATCGTGGAACTTTGGAGATGTCTTTGCATCTTGTTGTTCTTTCATTATGTGTGGTTTGTACATGTTTCAATTGTTAATATGCAGTATACTTACCTGTTTGAAATATCACGTTTTGCTATCTATTTCCCAGTCATTTTACTTTATTATTTCATATATATAATATCTAGAAAAAGTTCATTCAAAGTTTTTACTGTCTTATATGTGAAAAATCTGTTCAAAATTCTTTTTTATGTTGCCGAGGTTGACAAATATTAGCCAATCAATCATCTGAATTATAAATATGATTTATTTATTATGAAGGATTATCTTCACTATTCAGGATACGATATATTAACAATATCCATCCTAATAATGAGAATTGTGTATTTTTATGCCTGGCTAGATCTAGAATTAAATATATTTTAGGACTTGTAATCTTTAATTTAACTACTGTTCTCGAAAATATCACAACACAGACACTTGGTGAAGATGTCTCTTAGGCGATTTTGAGATTGGACAAACATAATGTAAACATTGCCTTTTTCAAAGTGATCCTTGATAAAGTATCTATCAATTTTGAAGTTTGTGTTCGATCTTATTGAATAGGATTATGAGGAATATTGATAGCAGTTTTTTGTCATTGTATAATTTGATGGGCTTTCTAATTTGTAGTTCCAAATCCCGCATTATCGAGTTACTTCAGAGCTCCCCACATATTCCTTGTGACATTGCCGTATGCTTCGCCTTTGCATTGGAACTTGCTACGCCATTTTGTTTCTTACATTACTAGGTCACTAGATTCCCTCCAACAAAGGAGCATTATCTAGTATCTTCTTGACTTCCATCCCAATCAACATCTTTATTAATTTTAACATCCAAATGCTTATTCTGTGAGATTAGAATTCCATGTCCAGGAGAGTTCTTCTAATACCGTAGCTCTTACATGACAACTTCATGATGTTGCAGTCCGGCAGAATGCATGTATATGCTAAGGATCCCAATGACATGCGTGATATCCGGGTGAGTATGTGAGAAAGTTGTAACATCTGTAAACTGGTGCGAAGATAAAATTTATTTGTAGGGTCCGATCTCAAGCGTATTTGATCGAGACAGTGTCATGTCGAGGTTTGAATTTAGTATTATTAAATATTGTACGTTAAATAATGTATTAATATTTAGTCGAGGCGTGTGTATACAATGTTTTTATTTATTTATTACAGCAAGGGGTAGCGAAATATTCTAAGTGATGAAGAGTAGTGGCAAATGGGTAATTATTTGGCAATGTCCAATTTTCCGAATTTTTGGAAACGTCACGACCCCCCTGTTTATTTTTCTCTCCCAACGGTTACTATAACCGCAGCCCAAGCCGCTTTCAACCCTTTAATCCTGTAACCCTATCTCCCCACAATAGTTTGAAACCGCCCTCATCATTCCTCACTCAGACGCCTCTCCTCCCAGTATTGCGATAAACGGAAGACGCCGATCGTCCCCTCCCGTCATTTCCTTCTATCAACAACGCCGGAAGCCCCGCTCCAGTTTGATGGCGCTAGGAGGCGCATGACTAGACTCTCTCCGACGACAACATTAGGCACCACAACCATACTGCCGTTCGTTGTTGGTTAGCGTCGACAATTTCTGGGAGAGGTATTTCCATTTCTCTTTAATCTTCTTCGCGCGTTGAACTTAGGACTTGTTCCCCTATCCTTTTGCTCAGCCCAGATCTTTCCGGTAGTTGCCCAGGAACCTCCTTCCTCTCATTTCTTTTATGTATTTTTACTTCCCATTGTCAGTTTCAGAATAATAGAACTGTAGATTATCTTCTCTACTCGCAGATTTTGGGATATGAGGTTTTCTTCTTGCTTTCCACAATAACCCTAGTTGAGGCTGAGGTTTTTGGTCACGTTCTCTTTTCCTCCGGCACATTGTTTTTCTTCAGGTAATATCAAACCCCAGTTGGAAATTTCAAATTTCATGTGTTTGTGGGTGTCAGAATACTTTTCGATGAAACCCTAGAATGTTGAAATAGTTTTGCCTAGTCTTCAAAGTAATATTAGAACTTAAAAGTAACGCACGTGTGGGTGAATGTAAGTTGAAGAAAGTTTCTGTTATCAGGATAAGTTAGAGGGGAGAAATGTCGCCGCATTTGGTGTGCGAGCGCCGTAATACTGTGGTTAGAAATTCTTATTCTTTTTGGCTAGACACATCAGATATCTTGTATAGTATTATTCATTATAATTCAGTAAAATTAATATGGTTGTAAGAAATTGCTACTATCGTAAAAAATTTGTAATTCAATTAACACCTAGCGAGTATATGAAATATGCAATTAATTTTTAAACGTCCCAGACAGTTAAACCATATGAACTATATATACATGTATATTTTACGAGTATGGAATAATAAATTCAGGAATTTGATTTCTAGTTGATTAAATCATTATGATGAGCTGCCTTTATTACACACATATGTTTGCAAACAGAGTAGCACTAGATGATGTTTAGTAGTCACGATTGAGACCCCCTCCGATGTTTGATAGAGGCGCCCTATTTTTCTTATGGGTCATAATGTACCATATAAGACTCAGTGATTAGGAGATGTCACCCTGTTTTAGAAGAATAGTAGATTCGATTCTGTGTCCGTAAAACACTAGAACACTTGAGTTCGTTAGTAGGGCTCAGGTTGTTAGACTAGTATTGCACGATAGAAACTGTTCTGTTTAGAACTTAAAAGAAGGGCAAACATGAGCCACCTATAACTCAAGTATAGACTGAACGTTAGAGAATATTTTAGACATCCAACTTTCAAAACTTGAGTAAACATGCTAGATATGGGTAAATTTTGAACAGACATTTCATGTTGCCAGTAATACTCTACCTGAGCATGTATAACACACTAGCATAAAGTTTTTCTGTTGTGTAAAACTTGTTTTAAAAGCATGCATACATTTATTTACAATTTATTTTAGTGTCAGTAGGAGATATAGTTTTTCTTACTCACCCTTTGAGCTTACCCACGTTTGTGCATGTTTTTACAGAGGGCTCGGGTTAGAAGTTGCGCCTAGGATGAGCATGTTATGGAGTTGCTCCTATTGTTTGTGTTCTTTTCAGTTGTTGTTCTTTTAGTATAATACTGTTTAGTTCTTGTCTTGGACACTTGTAATATTAATGTTTAAAAAGTTTTTTTTATTCCAGACAGTTTTTAGTATTTCAAATATTCAGTTGTTTGGTTCTATATTTTTTCTAGTGGCTCTGTGAATTCAGCTTATTAAGGTACACCTTTACCCTTAGTTGCACTTTTTATTTCCGCTGTAAATTCATTTTCAGTTCTTTTCATTTATGTCTGTTATGTACTAGTTTTAATATTATTTTTTAGTTTACTGTTTATCGCTGGACCAGGTCGGACTGTTGATTTGTTGTTAAACTAGGATGAGGTGCTATAATTGGTATCAGAGCCAGGTTTAGGATTTCATGAGTGAGAAAATTCACAGATTTATAGAATTTCATATGTATTACTCCTGTGACAATAGAGTCAAGTTTTATTTAGATCCCTGTTGTGCATGTGCTTGAGAATATTTGTTATAATTAATCTTTTATTTATCTCAAGTTCATCTTTAACTCTATTCTTTACATTTTATGAACACCGCGTACCAGTGAGGCAGGCGAGCCTTCTCGCCAGAATACTACTCCGGAAATAGCCGTGGTTTATAATGGTACACTAGCTGCTTCTCCAGCACCAACAACACTTGTAACACCCGCAACACCAGCAGTACCATACCTGATAGACATGGCCGCCATTATTGCTAGAGCGATGTCCTTAGCTATGGTGGAATTCAGAAATGTGATGTCTGCTACAGATTCAACAGTACTTTCTGTGCCAGCTGCTGGGGATTTAGGGATGGAGCGTTACCTGAGGAATTTTCGTGATCTTCATCCTTCCAATTACATTGGAGAAGAGACGTCGATGGTGACTGTTTATTGGCTGATAAAGACCCGTGAAATGCTCGAGGTAATGGAGTGCCCAGAGAACAAGGTCCCGTTAGCAGGTTTTCTCCTGAAAAGTGAGGCCCATCAGTGGTGGACCAGACACTTAGCGGACGACCCCGCTCGTAAGAGTCTTAGTTTAAAATTTTCTTTCCATGCTATTCTTTTTCCATTTAGTGTAATGACATATGTTGTTCAACATTGTCAAGTCGTACCGCAGATATGTTCACCTGGAATGAATGCTCGACAGCTCTAACTAGCTGGGTCAGAGCGCTGCAGTCTCTAGGCGAAATACCTTAAGCTCATTCAGGGGGACAAAACAATAGTAGTTTATGAGAGGGAGCTGACTCACTTGTCTTGTTATGCGGGCACGATTCAAGGGGACGAGAAAGCGAAGTGTAGACGATTTGTTGGACTTCCTAATTCACATTGGCGGCCTTTGATGACGATGGTGAACGCTGATTACAAGAGCTTAGTGGACACTGTAAGGAAGTTGGAAGCTAACCAGCAGAAGGTTCAGAAGCACAACAACTTCCATTCGAAGTGACCTCGGGATGCACCTCAGCAACAACAGAGCAAGAATAGCCAATGCAAATACTGGAACAAGAAACAGAGGTTTGATAGTAAGAGAGATGATCAGTCCAGGGCCAGGATTAAGGATTACCCCCTTTGTCCTAAGTGTTACCGACACCATCTGGGTGAGTGTTTGGCTACAACGGAGCTATGTTATAAGTGTCAGCAACCGGGACATATAGCCCTTTATTGTCACGGAGCTTCTGTGAACTAGGTATTTTAAGCTTAAGTGTTTTATAGTTATAAATACATATACCTTATCCACCTTAGACTAATTAAGCATAACCCTACCTCGTAGTCGAAGTTTAAGGTTGGTGGCCCTAGTATAACAGACAAGGGAAATACACCATTGGATGCTGACGTGAGGCCAACTCCGGGACGAGGACCGATGCCGCCTAGAGCTTATGGCCTTAGCTAACAGGAAATCAAGGAGCAGGAGGATGTTGTGACCGGTATTTGTTTGTCATATAGATAATTTTATTTATTCCTCCTTAGTGACACTGCTAATTTCTTTGTTCAATCATTCATGTAGGCATACTTATGATTTTTAACGTACCCTCCAAGATTTTCTTTGATACGGGCTCTTTACACTCGTTCATTACATAATCATTAGTGCGTAGACTGGGTTTAGAAATCCTTCGAGAGGCAGCATCATTAGAGATTATGATATATAATGGATCCTTCTTGCAGACCAAAGATAAGTGTAAGGTACTAGTGCAATTTGTAGAAGCGGAAATCGTTATAGAAGCTTTGTTACTTCCTATTGTGGGTTTCGATTTAATTGTGGGTATGGACTGGTTATCGTCGGTAAACGCCAAGATAGACTGCAGGGATGAGCTGATACAGTTCAAATGACTCAACCAGATCATTGTTACCTCCATGGCATAAAGGGAGTTGTTAAATAATTATTTCCTCTATCAAGCCTGTTAGATGCATTAACAAAGATTGTGAAACCTTCTTAGTGCTGATGAATGTTGAAGCCAAGGTTGATCTGTTGAAAGTACCCGTGGTGCAGGAATTTCCTGATATCTTCCCAGAGGAACTACCTGGAACCCCTCCTACTAGAGAGATTGATTTCCAAATAGGCCTTCTACCTAGAGCTACACCAGTGGCCAAGTCTCCTTACCGCATGACTTGCAGAGAACTTGCAGAGTTGAAGTTTCAATTGTAGAAGTTGCTCGACTTGGGCTTTATTCGTCCCAACACTTCGCCTTGTAGTGTGCAAGTTTTGTTTGTGAAGAAGAAGGATGACAGTCTAAGGTTGTGCATAGACTACCGCGAGCTGAACAAGTTAACAGTTAAGAATTAGTATTATATACTTAGGATTGACGACTTATTTGATCAGCTTGAGGGATCTTGCATACATTCTTAAGATGACGTTCAGTACCAGGTACGAACACTATGAGTTCGTGGTTATATCGTTTGAGCTGACCAATGCCCCATCCGCATTTATGGAGCTAATGAATAGGGTTTTCCGGCATTCCTGGATCATTTTGTTATTGTCTTCATAGATGATATTTTGGTGTACTCAAAGAGCATAGAAGATCATGCTGCTCACCTTAGGACTGTGTTGGGTACACTCAGGAAGAATAAGTTTTTTGCCAAATTTTCTAAATGTGAGTTCTGCTATCAGAGGTTGCATTTTTGGGACACATTATCAGTTAGAGAGGTCTCTTCGTTGACCCGAAGAAGATAGAGACAATAAAGGATTGGTTGAGACCGAAAGCAGTAGTGGAGATCCGTAATTGTCTGGGGTTAGCAGGATATTACAGGAGGTTCATCAAGGACTTCTCGAAGATAGCTTTACCACTGATTTCGCTCACCGGGAAGGGTAAAGCCTTTAGTTGGACAGTGGAGTGCGAGTTATCGTTAAGAGTTGAAAACCAGGCTGATATTCGCCCCGATTTTGAGTTTACCATTAGGGTCGGATGAATTTCAGATTTATAGCGACGCCTCAGGTCAAGTTTTGGGTTGTGTACTTATGCAGCACGGAAAGATCATAACCTTCGCCTATAAACAGTTAAAGGATAATGAGAATAACTATTCTGTGCATGACTTGGAGCTAGCATCAGTTATCCACGCTTTAAAGATTTGGAGACATTATCTCTATGGGGTTTGTTGTGAGATTTTTAATAATCATAAAAGTCTCAAGTACATCTTTGACCAACAAGAACTCAATATGCGGCAGCGCAGATGGTTAGAGTTTCTGTCAGACTATGATGTGGATATTCAGTATCACTCGGGGAAGGCTAATGTGGTAGAGAAAGCGCTTAGCCGAAGAGGGTCGAGTTATTTCCTCTTTATTTAGCAGGAGGGGCTGGTGCGAGATTTGGAGAGACTAGAGATCAGTGTTGTGCCGCGCTTTAGTTTTGGATCTGCAAGTTTGAGTTGGCTGGAAATCACTTGTGCATCAAGGATAGAATCTGAACAGCTCTATCCTTGGATCCGAAGATGGCAGAGTTTTGGCATTTGACTCACGCAAGTCAGAAAGAGAAGTTCAATATTCAGGACGATTTACTGTTGCATGGTGGTAGGGTGTGCATTGCAAATGTTAGCCACCTCCGACAGGACATACTGTTTGAGGACCATAACACCAGATATTCGATACATCTGGGTAGCGCGAAGATAAGATGTATGCAGATCTTAAGAAGATTGTCTGGTGGCCAGGTTTGAAGAGTGACGTCGCAAAGTATGTCGGGAATTGTGAAACATGCACATTAGTTAAAGTTGAGTGTCAAAGGGCAGGAGACAAATTGCAGCCACTTCCCATCCCATAGTGAAACTTTGAGGATATATCAATGAATTTTGTTCATGGCTTTCCCAGACCGCAGAGTGAGAATGATTCTATATGAGTTATAGTTGACCGTCTCTCTAAATTTGCCCACTTCATTCTCAATAAGAGGACATACTAGGGTCCTAGGTTGGCACAGTTATATGTAGATGGGATGTTCGACTCCACGTTATTCCCAAGACCATAGTTTTAGATAGAGATTGGAAGTTTACTTCTAAGGAGTGGAGATACGTTCAGGAGCTGTTGGACAGTAAGCTACATTTCAGTACCGTCTTTTATCCCCAGACAGATGGTCAAACTGAGTGCATGAACAGAACCTTGAAAGATATGCTTCAGATGTGTATTCTGGACTTTGGAGGTAAGTGGGAGAAGTATGTCACCCTTGTTGAGTTCTCCTACAATAATAGTTTTCAGGCAAGCATTGAGACGACCCCTTTTGAGGCACTGTATGGCAGACGCTGTCAGACGCAGTTATATTGGGCTGAGAGTGAAGAAAGATTCTCCATCAGAGAAGCTTCGATGGATAAGACCACAGATCGTATCATGCTCATCCAGGAATGCAAGAAGATAGCTTAGGATCGCCAGGACAAATACTATGAACAGAGACACGAGTCAGTGGAATTCATTGTTGATAATTATGTTTATCTCAAGGTCAGACCCGTTAAAAGTCTCTCGAATTAAGAGGATGAAGAAATTGAGTCCAAGGTTCGTTGGTCCGTTCGAGGTACTGGAGCGCATTAGTGAAGTTGCTTATAGATTGGTCTTACCTTAGGGAATGAGTGGTCTACATGATGTATTTCACGTCTCATATCTAAGGAAAGCAGTTAGAGATACTAGTCAGATAATCAGTACCGTGGAATCACCAATCAAATTAGTTCTTAGCATTAGTGTTATACCAGTCAGAATAGTGGACTCAAGAATTCAGAAGCTCAGGAGCAGAGAGATCCCGTTGTAAAAGTTCTTTGGATGAACTGTGGCCAACCAGAATATACTTGGGAAAGAGAGGATGTGCTTCGAATCAATGTTGGCTATGCATTCCTCTTTGACTCAGTTATGTTTGTAGTTTTTGAGGACGAAAATTTTATTATGAGAGGAGATTTGTAATATCCTTAAACTGACGTGAAAATAAAATTTATTTGCAGGGTTCGATCTCGAGCGAATCTGATCGAGACAACGTTATGACGAGGTGCGAATTAGTATGATTTAATCTTGTACGTTAAATAATAGATTAATTTTTAGCCGAGGAGTGTGTATACAACATTTTTATTTATTTTTTAGGGCTAGGGCGTAGCGAAATATTCTTAGTGATGAAGTAGTGGCAATTGAGTAATTATTTGGCAATGCCCAATTTTCCGAATTTTTGGAAACGTCACGACCCTCCACCTCCCCCTCCCCCTCTGTTTATTTTTCTCTTCTAGCGATTACTATAACCGTAGCGCAAGCCGCTTTCCCCCCTTTAATCTCGCAACCCTATCACCCAACAATAGTTAGAACTTAGAAACCTCCCTCATCATTCGTCACTCGGATGCCTCTCTTCTCCCAATCGTGCGGTAGACGGAAGACGCCGACCGTCCCCTCCTGTCGTTTCCTTCTGCCGACAATGCCGGAAGCCCCGTTCCAGTTTGACGGCGCTGAGGTGCGTGATTGGACTTTCTCCGGCGACAACATTAGGCACCGCAACCTTACCACCGTTTGTTGTTAGTAGGCATCGACTATTTCTGAGAGAGATCTTTCCATTTCTCTTTAATCTTCTCTGCACGTTGAACTTCGGACTAGAGCCCCTCTCCTTCTGCTCAGTTTGGATTTTCCAGGTAGTGTCCCAAAAACCTCCTTCCTCTCATTTCTTTTATGCTTTTTACTTTCCATTGTCAGTTTCAGAAAAATAGAACTGAAGATTATCTTCTCTACTCACAGATTTTGGGATTTGAGGTTGATTTCTTATTTTCCACAATAACCCTAGTTGAGCTGTGTTTTCTGGTCACGTTCTCTTTTCCTTCGGCACATTATTTTTCTTCATGTAATATCAAATCCCAGTTGTAAGTTTCAAATTTCACGTATTTGTGGGTGTCAGAATACTTTTCGATGAAATCCTAAAATGTTGAAATTGTTTTGCCTTGTCTGTAATGAAATATTAGAACTTAAATGTAACGTAGGTGCAGGTGAACGTAAGTTGGAGAAAGTTTGTGTTATCAGGATAAGTTAGAGGGGAGCAATGTCGTCGTGTTTGGTGTACGAGCACTGTAATACTGCGGTAAGAAATCCCTACTCTTTCTGGCTAGACATATCAGATAGCTTGTATAATATTGTTCATTATAATTCATTAAAATTAATATGGTTCTATGAAATTACTACTATCGTTAGAAATTTGTAATTCAATTATCATCTAGCAAGTATATGCAGTATGCAATTAATTTTGAAACATCTCAAATAGCTATACCATATGAACTATATATATACTCGTATAGATTTACAAGTATGAAATAATAATTTAGGAATATGATTTCTAGTTGATTAAATCAATACGATGAACTGCCTTTATCACACACATTTGTTCGCAAGCAAAGTAACACTGGATAGAAGATGTTTAGTAGTCACTGTTGAGACCTCCTCCTGTGTTTGATAAAGACGCACTATTTTTCTCACGGGTTATAGTGTAGCTTATGAGTCTCAATGATTGGGAGATGTCACCATATTTTAGAAGATTAGTAGATTTGAGTATTTGTCCGTGAGACACTAGAACACTTGTGTTCGTTAGTAGAACTCAGATCGTTAGACTAGTATTGCACGATAGAAACTACGCTGCTTAGAACTTAAAAGAAGGGTAAACATGAGTCACCTAGAACTCAAGTATAGACCGAGCGTTAGATAATATTTTAGACAACCAACTTTCGGAACTTGAGTAAACATGCTTGATATGGGAAAATTTAGAACAGACATTTCATGTTGCAAATAATACTCTACCTGAGCATGCATAACATACTGTCATGAAGTTTTTCTGTAGTATAAAACTTGTTTTAAATGCATGCATACATTTATTTTCAATTTAATTTTGTCTCAATAGAAGGAATAGTTTTCTTACACTCCCTTTGGCCTTACTCATGTTTGGGCATGTTTTTACACTCGGGTGGGAAGTTGCGCCTATGATGTGTATGTTATGAAGTTTCTCCTATAGTTTGTGTTCTTTTTCAGTTTTTCTTTTAGTACAGTACTGTTTAGTTCTTGGACATTTGTAATATTAATGTTTAAGTAGTTTCTTTGTACCAGACAATTTTTAGTATTTCAGATATTCAGTTGTTTGATTTTTTTTCTTTTCTAGTATCTTTGTGAATTCAGCTTGTTGAGATACACCTTTACTCTTAGTTGCACTTTTTTACTTCCACTGTAAATTCCTTTTCAGATCTTTTCATTTATGTCTGTTATATACTAGTTTTAATATTGTATCTTAGTTCTTGTCGTTGGACCCGGTTGGACTGTTGATTTGTTGTTAAACTAGGATGTGGTGTTACAAATTGATCAACCATGCCACCAGTTTTTTATTGCTAGAAGAGTTCACCTTCTCACCATCCTTGTCCTCTTGAATCTTACAGTTTACTTTCATGGTAGAATTAGCAAGAGCACAACCAAACATCCATGTTTCTTCTAAAATATTTTGATCATATTTCCTCTGAGAAATGAAGATTTCACGATCAGAGCATGCAACTTTTATTCCCAGGATATACTTCAATTTTCCTTGATCTTTAACTGCAAACTCTTTACATAGGTGCGCCTTAAACCACATGATTTCCACCACATTATCTCTCATGATGATTGTGTTATCGACATAGAAAATGATAACACATTTTCTCGTCTTTCCTTTTCATGAAGATGGTATGATCTGAGTGACCTTGTTTATATCCCAACATGGTCATGACATTCTGAAACATCCCAATCCAATCCCATGAGGATTGCTTTAGATTATAGAGAGATTTTTAAAGTTGACACACATTTCTTCCAGTTCTTGTCATGACCCTTCTAATAACAACTATCATAATGCGTTACGGGCGAGTCGTGATGCCACCGACATGAGTGAAAGAAATTCCATGTCTTTTAGGAGGGGGCTAAAATTATAATAGTAGATTTAAAATATTTAATTTTAGAAAATTATTTTGTTTTTATGCGGAAGATTTAATGTAAAATGGGGAAAGAAGTTGATGCACATGCACTTTAATAAAATCTCATGTGACATAGTATTGGTACAAATTATTAATACAATAAACCAAAAAGTTGAACATGTCATTAATATTAAATTTTAGTACATCAATAATAACCTAGCAGTTGTCCATGATACAAAAGAAAATGAGTGATCATAACTAATATATAAAAAGCATATCCGACAGTATAGGAAATAAAATACATAAAACCAGACGAAGTAAAAACAAAATAAACCTCCAGGAACTAGAAATTTGAAGCGGCCTGGGCTTAGGTTGTTGATGGCGCAATCACGGATGCTAAGTCAAATTTCAAACAAGAAGGAAAAAATCTGAGAACATTGAAATTGTAAGTGTCACGTCCCGTCTCGACAAAAGACAGAGTGCGCTTCGGACTAACCATAATGCCACAGACATGAGAGAAAAGAAGGCCATGCCTGCTAAGGCGGATGCAAAGAATGGTAAAAATAGTTTTAATATAGTTAATTTGGAGAAAAACAGTTTGATTTTTGTTATGCGGAAGCTTTCAGAGTTTTAAATGCATATGTATTTTATAAAATTCATGTTTTCTACAGATTTCATGCAAATTATTTAACAGAGGGTGCACATGCATAAATTTCATATTCTAGTACATAAATATTTAAATAGCCTAACAGTCGTCCATGATAACAGGAAAAATGTCTGATTGCAATTATTACATAAAAAAATTATTTGACAGTAAATGAAATGTAAACACAGAACCTGAAACTTAATGCGTATCAGGATCGAGTACCTGGCGGCGCAGCACGAATGCTAAGACAATTCCAAAAGAGAAAAGAAAAACCTCAGAATATTGAAATAAACAGAATAAGCAAGGTAAAATATAAAACAGTAACAGAAGCAGAAAAGTATGAGTGTACCAGTATCTCCTGAAGCAAATAATTATTCGAGACAATCAAATAAAATAACTAAACAAAACAAGTTAGTTTATCAGACTACTCCGGATTGTAACATATAGACAGATCATGAAAATGTCATTAGATGTAATCACTGAAAGGTGGAAGTGTTTTATTTGATGCACGAGATTCTAATGTAAGTCTAAATGCAAGTCTTATCAAAATGGTTGTGCTTGCTATGACCATTTGTTGGTTTCCGTTGTCAGTCAACCGGAAACTCGAGTCAAAACGTCACATCAATTTAACACTACCTTATATTGATTGCTTATGACATTAATGACTTTAGATATTCATGATTTAAGAAATTCTTAACATATCAAGACCTGATACAAATTTAACGATTCAACTGTACAATATTAGAGTTCATAAATGTGTCAAGATAGGAATTGAGCTACGAAGCAACATTTGCTCAATTCTTAGAACAGAACTAAGAAATCAGATTCGATGACACCAGATTCGATGACACAAGGTTCGAGGGGTTAATGTTTCATAATACCAAGATGGTTTATCGAGTAAATCGCAGATGGAAGCTGACATGTATTGGATCGGGGAAGTCAAGTACTCATCTAGGTTAAATCATCTTTTGACACATGTATTTTTCAAGTAAACGAATACGCTACGAGCCTGATATATCAAAACACCAATCGCATACTTGTTAACCAGAATTCGTTATAATTATTATCGTGACATTATTGATCGTGATTAACGCTCTACGATTCTTCGAATTGTTCATCAACAGAGACGGAATCCATCAATTTACATATCCAATTAACTATCGTTCACTAACTCGTCTCACAATTATCCAAATATCATCATTTACACTCATGACTTGCGTTATTTCTATCGCGGGAATCTCAAACGAATAACAAGTCTATTTAGGGATTTGAGGTCTAAATTATTTGACGAAACAAGAAATCAAAGACGAATTCAGACAAATATAAGATCAGACAAGGTAATTAAGTTCAATGTTTGCAAAAGAGAGATCTCTACTTGCCTGAAAGAAGCTGCAATTGGCGGCGGCGGCTAAGCGGCGCTAGCAAAATTGGAACTCCTCCGGTGAACCTGTTCAAGAACGACGAAAGTGCTATAACAAATTATGACTATGCTAACACATGCAATTTATCTATCACAAGAGTCAAGCAAGAATAGATATTAGAAATTTATCTCCCTCATGAGTGAGGAAACGAGAGATATCACGCTGAAGCGGAGACTTGACGATGCTTGGGATAGGGGAAACCCTAATTCGGAGAGTACTTGGAGATATTCCACCACTAGATCTGAAGAGCGGCACCGGAAACACAAATAAGACTGGATTAGTCGAATATACGACGAACGCAAATTAGGTTGACACAGAAACATTTATTTGGAGAGCAAAAATTTAACGAATAATCTCAATAAAATCTGAAAAGAGGAAAAAAGAAATTTCTTACCCAAGGAGAACAAATCCATGCCCAAAATCTGAGTGGAGGAGGCTTTGAGAAAACCCTAGGTTCAAGCGAGGCGCAAGGAGGAAGCCAAATTTGATGTCGGCCCTCTTGAGGGGAAGAGGTGGGGTTGCTCGACTAAAGAAGGGGAGGCTTGATGTTGTCGGCCCTAAAAGAGGAGAGGGAAGGGAGAAGTCGGCGGCCTGAGGAGGAGAAACCGCAGGAGGCTTCTGACCCTAACAAAGGAGGAGGGGAAGCTGCCGACCAAAGCAAGAGGGGGAGAAGCCGGAGGAGGCGGTGGCGCCTGAAGCAGGAGGAGATGGCGACATCGGCGCCTGCAGATTGCGGCTTGTGATACGGGAGAACAACGGCTTTAGCGTAATCGGGATCGGGAGAAAGACTTGGTCGTAGGGAGAAAATGTTTTTTTATCGAGGGGGGGGGGAGAATGGTTCTCGGGTTTTTAGAGGAAGGGAAAGATTAGGTTAAGATGAGGGATTCCAAGAAATTACAAAAACGCCATTATGATTCATCTTAATTTTTGGGTTGTTACATTCTCTCCTACATAGGAAGTTTCGTCTCGAAACTTTTTGAGAAACTCTGAAAGAGGTCAAAAACAACGAAGATTCAGACGACATTCATTCCAATAATGTCTGCAGCTCAAGACATAGAAGTTAACTATGAATACAAAGAAACAGAGAGGAGGACAAACACGAAGACTTATCAAAATCAAGAGAAATGTTACGGATACTTTCTATGCAGGTCAGATACACGTTCAGAGGGGAAGCTCTTCAGACATATCATGCATTCAGAATAAAGCTACCATAGGAATGAGTTTTAATTTCTTCGAAACTAGCATACTTGATACAATATAATCTTGGCTGGATCGACCGGATACAAAAGATCGCCCTCAGGGAATACATGAATTGCTTCAATTTACTCGAAATTGAAAGGTAAGACTCGAGAATTGGAGAGCGAGAAAAATCCTTGCACGAAGCGAAGATATAACATCAACTTTGAAAGGAGGCTGAATGACGATTGAGTATCGACAGAAGCGAGTCAAATTGCAGTTGGAGAATCACAAGACATCGCTGAAGTAATTCAACAGATCAATTAGCAAGAAGACTCTCATTTTCATTGGCACTCAGAAGCTAACTAGAAGGGATACAAAAGATAAGCAGATAAGATTGGCAGACACGCGAAACATGAAGGACTAATTACAAATATCATGGACTTGAAATTAGAGATTCTAACACATTTTCTACTGTCAGGTACATAAATTATGTAATAATTACAACATTTTCATTGGACAACTCTAGGTAATAATCATGCAAGCGCAACCATGAGATCTTGTGCGATGTCAAGCAGATAGTAAATTCATGTGTGTACAATCATTATTGTTGTTTTTGGCTTCACATTTGTGCAATGATTTATGATATGAATGCAAATGAATGGATACACATGTCATTTTAAGCGCTCATATCACTTAACATGTTATGCATATTAGAACTTTAATCCCAACGCACTTAAAAATATTAAACCGCTCATACAATTTGATATTCGCAAGCGGTGTATATCATAGTGGAAATTCATATGCACAAAAATATTAAGTTTGTCCATAACCACTTAACATTCGTGTGCATACTACTCATGCTTATGAGTGAGCATGTGCGTTTTTCAGCCGTGAACAACAAATAATGACAAGCTGAGTGAAGGAATGATGCATGCTTATATATTTATAAAATAAGTTTCAAAATAAGTGATATTTAGAAAATATTTTATCTTTTGAACCAACTTCTCTAACTTCCCTCTAATACCAACTGTCACGACCCGTCTCGACAAAAGATAGAGTGCGTTTCGGGAGGGTCGTGATGCCACAGACATGAGCGGAAAGTGGGTCATGTCTGCTAAGGCGGATGCAAAGAATGCTGAAAATAGTTTTAAAATAGTTAATTTGGAGAAAACAGGTTGATTTTTGTTATGCGAAATCTTTCAGAGTTTTAAATGCATTTGTATTTTGTAAAATTTATATTTTCTACAGATTTCATGTAGATGATTCAACAGAGGGTGCACATGCATAAATTTCAAATTCTAGTACATAAATATTTAAATAGCCTAACAGTTGTCCATGATACCAGAGAAAATGTCTGATTGCAACTATTACATAAAAAGATTATTTGACAGTAAATGAAATGTAAACACAGAACCTTGAACTTAATGCTGATTAGGATCGAGTACCTGACGGCGCAGCACGAATACTAAGACAATTCCAAAACAGAAAAGAAAAGCCTCAAAACATTGAAATAAACAGAGTGAGCAAGGTAAAGTATAGAACAGTAACAGAAGCAGAAAAGTATGAGTGTACCAGTATCTCGTGAAGCAAATAACTATTTGAGGCAAATAAATAAAATAACTAAACAAAACAAGTTAGTTTATCAGACTACTCCGGAGTGTAACATATGGACAGATCAAGAAAATGTCATTAACTGTAATCTGTGAAAGGTGGAAGTGTTTTATTTGATGCACGAGATTCTAATGTAAGTCTAAATGCAAGTCTTATCAAAATGGTTGTGCTTGCTATGTCCATTTGTTGGTTTCCGTTGACAGTCAAGCGAAAACTCGAGTCAAAGCGTCACATCAATTTAACACTATCTTACATTGATTGCTTATGATATTAATGACTTTAGAGATTCATGATTTAAGAGATTCCTAACATATCAAGATCTGATACAAATTTAGCGATTCAGTTGTACAATATTAGAGTTTATAAATGCGTCAAGAGAGGAATTGAGCTACGGAGCAACATTCGCTCAATTCTTAGAACAGACCTAAGAAACCAGATTCGATGACAGTAGATTCGATGACACAAGGTTCGATGGGTTAATATTTCATAATACAAAGAAGGTTTATCGAGTAAATCGCAGAGGTAAGCTGACATGTATTGGATCGGGGAAGTCAAGTACTCATCTAGGTTAAATCATCCTTTGGCACATGTATTTTCCAAGTAAAAGAATACGCTACGAGCTTGATATATCAATACACCAATCGCATACTTGCTAACCAAAATTCGTTATAATTATTATCGTGACATTATTGCTCGCGATTAACGCTCTACTATTCTTCGAATTATTCATCAACAGAGACAGAATCCATCAATTTACGTATTCCATTAACTATCGTTCACTAATTCGTCTCCCAATTATCCAAATATCATCATTTACACTCATGACTTGCGTTATTCTTATCGCGGGAATCTCAAACGGATAACAAGTCTATTTAGGGATTCGAGGTCTAAATTATTTGACGAAACAATAAATCAATGACGAATTCAGACAAATATAAGATCAAACAAGGTAATTAAGTTCAATGTTTGCAAGTGAGAGAGATCTCTACGTGTCACGACCCGTCTCGACAGGAGTCAGAGTGCGCTTCGGGCGGGCCGTGATGCCACAGGCATAGGCGGAAAGAAATCCATGCCTGCTAAGGCGGATGCAGAAAAATACTGAAAATAGTTACTATTGAGTAAAATAGCTTGATTTTTATGCGGAAGCTTTTAAATTCATCAGTGAAAAGAGTTTTGATGCACATGTACTTTGTAAAAATTCATGTTTTCCGAGTTACTACTATAGTTCTCATGCAGTTATGATTCAACAGAGGGTGCACATGCGTTAATTTCAGATTCTAGTACATAAATATTTAAATAGCCTAGCAGTTGTCCATGATAGCAGAGAAAATGGCTGATTGCAATTATTACATAAAAGAATTAATTGATAGTAAAAGAAATGCAAACATAGAACCTGAAACTTGAAGCAGATCGGGCTCGAGTACCTGGCGGCGCTGCACGAACACTAAGGCAATTCCAAAACAGAAAGGAAAAGCCTCAGAACATTGAAATAAACAGGGTGAGCAGAAAAACATGAGTGTACCAGTTTCCCATGAAGCGATGCTACCAAAACAGACAAACAAACAAAAGAGCTAAACAGAACAAGTTAATGTATTATACTACTCCGAAAGCGTAGCATAACATTATTCATGTAATATGTTGTAAGATGTGATCGATGAAGGGTGTAGGTACTATAGCGGGCGCACATGGCTCACGATCAGATTGCAAGTCTTATCGGAAAAGTAATCCTGCTTGCCGTGACCATGACAGCAGACAGATGCCCTGTTAGACGCTACAGTTCAAGGATTTGCTTACAACCACGGATTTGTTTTCAAGTTTCGTGCTAGATTATTTATCATTTTATATTTTAAGACAACATTATGAGAGGAAATTTCAGATCGTGAAACAGATTCACGTCAACGAGAGAGATCAGATTGGGAATAAGTTTTTACTCAGGTCTTACAATCAGACAGACATCAGAAACCAGACAGACATCAGAAACCAGACATACATCAGAAACCAGACATACATCAGGAACCAAATTTGATGACACAGCAGGAATCAAACAGTGAGTTTTGACTCTTGCGAGTTCGAGGGGTTAAGGTCATAACAAGTTAGTTTATTATACTACTCTGGAGTATAACTTTTAAACGGATCAAGAGATGTCAGTAGCGGTAATCAGTGGAAAGTGGAATTGTTTTATTTGATGCACGTGATTCTGATGCAAGTCTGAACGTAAGGCTTATCAAAATAGTTGAGCTTGATATGGCCATTTGTTGGTTTCCGTTGCCAGTCAAGCGAAAACTCGAGTCGAGGCGTCACATCAATTGGACACTACCCTTCACTGATTGTGTATGACATTAATGACTTCAAAGATTCATGATTTAGGAGATTCGTATCATGTCGAGACCTGATGCAAATTTAACGATACAATTGTACAAGATTAGAGTTCGTGAACGCGTCAAGAGAGAACTTGAGTTATGGAGTCACATTCGCTCAATTCTTAGAACAGACCTAATAATTGAAATTCAATGATTTGCAAGGGAGAGAGAGATCTCTACTTGCCTGAAAGAGGCTGAAACTGGCGGCGGCTAAGCGCGCAAGCGAAAACAGAAATCCTGACTGGAGCTGTTCAGGAACAATCACAGACAATATTTGATAAATAAACATGACATAGATCCAAAATGCTAGCACAAACAATTAAACGATACATAACTAAATCGAGAGAGGGCTAAGAAATTTACCTCCCTCAAGAGTGAGGGGAAAAGAGATTCCACGCAGAGATGGAGGCTTGGGTAAGGGAAAACCCTAAATCGGAGAGGACTTCCCTCACGAACCGACTATGGATGCGATGAACGATGTCGGAGAACACAACTATAACGAGAAATAAACGATTATTATAGGGCAAAAAATCTGAATCATGTATTATACGGAAATTGGAGCACGCAAGTTCCAAAATAAATTCAAGGAAGGAAGAAAACAAGGGGGAAAGAGGAAACTCTTACCCAAAGAGAACAAATCCATGCCCAAAAATCTGAGTAGAGGCGAAAACGAGCAAAACCCTAGGCGCTCACTTGAAATCCTTGGCCAAGAAGCCGGTAAAATAGGGCTAAAGCTCCTGCGCTAGGAGAGGAGGCTGCTGCTGGATTGGGAGAAGAACCGGCGGCCTGAGATGCTGCAGGAAGCTGTCGGCCCTAACAGAGGAGGAGAAGAAGCAGGCGGAGGCCACGACAGGAGAAGCCGGAGACAGAGAAGGCGGTGGCGCCTGAAGTAGGAGGAGGCGACGACATCGGCGCCAAGAGGCGGGATCGGGAGAGCTGGAGGAAAGTCGTGGCTTGCGACTTGCGGAAGAGCGGGATGCGTGAGATAAGGCTGCGGGTTTGCGGAAATAAGAGAGGGGGGGGGGGGGCTGCTCGGGTTAGGTAGGAAATGAAAATTAGGTTTTGGTTTATTTTATTATTATTATTATTATTATTATTACTCTAATAAAAAATGGGGTTGTTACATTCTCCCCTACTTAGGAAGTTTCGTCCCGAAACTTTCCTGAGAATTCTCTGAGTGGGGTCAAGAACAACGAAGATTCATATGACATTCATTCCAACAAGGTTTCAAATCAAGGCATGGAAGTTAGCTATGAATATAAGGAAACATAGAGAAGAACAAGCGCGAAGGCTTATCAAAATCCAGAGGAAATGTTGTGGATACTTGCAATGCATAACAGATTCGAGTTCCTAGGAGAACTCTTCAGACTTAGCGGGTTCAGACAGATACAAGGGAGCACAGGAATTGCTTCAATTAGCTCGAAATTAAGCGGCATAAAACGAGAATCCGGGAGCGAAAAGATCTCGCAAGAAGCGAAGATAGGACATCAAAGAGCAAATGAAACAGAATGATGATTGAATATCGACGAAAGCGAGTCAACTGGAGTTGGAAAATCATCAGAAAACGCTGAAGCAATTCAGCAGAGCAATTAACAAGAAGAATTTCATTTCTTGCTGAAACTGAGAAGCCATCTAGAAGAACATACAGGATGACCAGATAAAATTTACAGTCATGCGAAACAAGAAGGACCAAAATACAAATATCAGGGGCTAGAAATTAGAAATTCTAACGCATTTCCTACTGTCAAGTACATAAATTATGTAATAATTACAGCATTTTCATTGGACAACTCTAATTAATTTTCATGCAAGTGCATTAATGAGAACATGTGCGATGTCAAGCAGATAGTAAATTCATGTGTGTACAATCATTATTGTTGTTTTTGGCTTAACACTTGTGCAATGATTTATGACATGAATGCAAATGAATGGATACACATGTCATGTTAAGGCCCATATCACTTAACATGTCATGCATATTAGGACTCTAATGCCAGCGCACTTGAAAATATTAAACCGCCCATACAATTTAATATTCGCAAGCGGTGTATATCCTAGTGAAAATTCATATGCATAAAAATGTTAAGTTTGCCCATACTCCCTTAACATTCGTGTGCATACTACTCATGCTTATGAGTGAGTGTGTGCGTGTTTCAGCCGCGAACAATAAAAATGACAAACTGGGTGAAGGAATGATACATGCATATATATTTATAAAATAAGTTTCAAAATAAGTTTCAAAATAAGTTTCAAAATAAGTGATATTTAGAAAATATTTTATCTTTTGAACCAACTTCTCTAACATCTCTAACCTGGCTCTGATACCAACTGTCACGACCCGTCTCGACAGGAGTCAGAGTGCGCTTCGGGCGGGCCGTGATGCCACAGGCATAGGCGGAAAGAAATCCATGCCTGCTAAGGCGGATGCAGAAAAATACTGAAAATAGTTACTATTGAGTAAAATAGCTTGATTTTTATGCGGAAGCTTTTAAATTCATCAGTGAAAAGAGTTTTGATGCACATGTACTTTGTAAAAATTCATGTTTTCTGAGTTACTACTATAGTTCTCATGCAGTTATGATTCAACAGAGGGTGCACATGCATTAATTTCAGATTCTAGCACATAAATATTTAAATAGCCTAGCAGTTGTCCATGATAGCAGAGAAAATGGCTGATTGCAATTATTACATAAAAGAATTAATTGATAGTAAAAGAAATGTAAACATAGAACCTGAAACTTGAAGCAGATCGGGCTCGAGTACCTGGCGGCGCTGCACGAACACTAAGGCAATTCCAAAACAGAAAGGAAAAGCCTCAGAACATTGAAATAAACAGGGTGAGCAGAAAAACATGAGTGTACCAGTTTCCCATGAAGCGATGCTACCAAAACAGACAAACAAACAAAAGAGCTAAACAGAACAACTTAATGTATTATACTACTCCGAAAGCGTAGCATAACATTATTCATGTAATATGTTGTAAGCTGTGATCGATGAAGGGTGTAGGTACTATAGCGGGCGCACATGGCTCACGATCAGATTGCAAGTCTTATCGGAAAAGTAATCCTGCTTGCCGTGACCATGGCGGCAGACAGATGCCCTGTTAGACGCTAGAGTTCAAGGATTTGCTTACAACCACGGATTTGTTTTCAAGTTTCGTGCTAGATTATTTATCATTTTATATTTTAAGACAACATTATGAGAGGAAATTTCAGATCGTGAAACAGATTCACGTCAACGAGAGAGATCAGATTGGGAATAAGTTTTTACTCAGGTCTTACAATCAAACAGACATCAGAAAGCAGACAGACATCAGAAACCAGACATACATCAGAAACCAGACATACATCAGAAACCAAATTTGATGACACAACAGGAATCAAACAGTGAGTTTTGACTCTTGCGAGTTCGAGGGGTTAAGGTCATAACAAGTTAGTTTATTATACTACTCTGGAGTATAACTTTTAAACGGATCAAGAGATGTCAGTAGCGGTAATCAGTGGAAAGTGGAATTATTTTATTTGATGCACGTGATTCTGATGCAAGTCTGAACGCAAGGCTTATCAAAATAGTTGAGCTTGCTATGACCATTTGTTGGTTTCCGTTGTCAGTCAAGAGGAAACTCGAGTCGAGGCGTCACATCAATTGGACACTACCCTTCACTGATTGTGTATGACATTAATGACTTCAAAGATTCATGATTTAGGAGATTCGTATCATGTCGAGACCGGATGCAAATTTAGCGATACAATTGTACAAGATTAGAGTTCGTGAACGCGTCAAGAGAGAACTTGAGTTATGGAGTCACATTCGCTCAATTCTTAGAACAGACCTAATAATTGAAATTCAATGATTTGCAAGGGAGAGAGAGATCTCTACTTGCCTGAAGGAGGCTGAAACTGGCGGCGGCTAAGCGCGCAAGCGAAAACAGAAATCCTGACTGGACCTATTCAGGAACAATCACAGACAATATTTGATAAATAAACATGACATAGATCCAAAATGCTAACACAAACAATTAAACGATACATAACTAAATCGAGAGAGGGCTAAGAAATTTACCTCCCTCAAGAGTGAGGGGAAAAGAGATTCCACGCGGAGATGGAGGCTTGGGTAAGGGAAAACCCTAAATCGGGGAGGACTTCCCTCACGAACCGACTATGGATGCGATGAACGATGTCGGAGAACACAACTATAACGAGAAATAAACGATTATTATAGGGCAAAAAATCTGAGTCATGTATTATACGGAAATTGGAGCACGCAAGTTCCAAAATAAATTCAAGGAAGGAAGAAAACAAGGGGGAAAGAGGAAACTCTTACCCAAAGAGAACAAATCCATGCCCAAAAATCTGAGTAGAGGCGAAAACGAGCAAAACCCTAGGCGCTCACTTGAAATCCCTGGCCAAGAAGCCGGTAAAATAGGGCTAAAGCTCCTGCGCTAGGAGAGGAGGCTGCTGCTGGATTGGGAGAAGAACCGGCGGCCTGAGATGCTGCAGGAAGCTGTCGGACCTAACAGAGGAGGAGAAGAAGCAGGCGGAGGCCACGGCAGGAGAAGCCGGAGACAGAGAAGGCGGTGGCGCCTGAAGTAGGAGGAGGCGACGACATCGGCGCCAAGAGGCGGGATCGGGAGAGCTGGAGGAAAGTCGTTGCTTGCGACTTGCGGAAGAGCGGGATGCGGGAGACAAGGCTGCGGGTTTGCGGAAATAAAAGAGGGGGGGGGGGGGCTGCTCGGGTTAGGTAGGAAATGAAAATTAGGTTTTGGTTTATTTTATTATTATTATTATTATTATTACTCTAATAAAAAATGAGGTTGTTACATTCTCCCCTACTTAGGAAGTTTCGTCCCGAAACTTTCCTGAGAATTGTCTGAGTGGGGTCAAGAACAACGAAGATTCATATGACATTCATTCCAACAATGTTTCAAATCAAGGCATGGAAGTTAGCTATGAATATAAGGAAACAGAGAGAAGAACAAGCGCGAAGGCTTATCAAAATCCAGAGGAAATGTTGTGGATACTTGCAATGCATAACAGATTCGAGTTCACAGGAGAACTCTTCAGACTTAGCGGGTTCAGACAGATACAAGGGAGCACAGGAAATGCTTCAATTAGCTCGAAATTAAGCGGCATAAAACGAGAATCCGGGAGCGAAAAGATCTCGCAAGAAGCGAAGATAGGACATCAAAGAGCAAATGAAACAGAATGATGATTGAATATCGACGGAAGCGAGTCAACTGGAGTTTGAAAATCATCAGAAAACGCTGAAGCAATTCAGCAGAGCAATTAACAAGAAGAATTTCATTTCTTGCTGAAACTGAGAAGCTATCTAGAAGAACATACAGGATGACCAGATAAAATTTACAGTCATGCGAAACAGGAAGGACCAAAATACAAATATCAGGGGCTAGAAATTAGAAATTCTAACGCATTTCCTACAGTCAAGTACATAAATTATGTAATAATTACAGCATTTTCATTGGACAACTCTAATTAATTTTCATGCAAGTGCATCAATGAGAACATGTGCGATGTCAAGCAGATAGTAAATTCATGTGTGTACAATCATTATTGTTGTTTTTGGCTTAACACTTGTGCAATGATTTATGACATGAATGCAAATGAATGGATACACATGTCATGTTAATGCCCATATCACTTAACATGTCCTGCATATTAGGACTCTAATGCCAGCGCACTTGAAAATATTAAACCGCCCATACAATTTAATATTCGCAAGCGGTGTATATCCTAGTGAAAATTCATATGCAAAAAATGTTAAGTTTGCCCATACTCCCTTAACATTCGTGTGCATACTACTCATGCTTATGAGTGAGTGTGTGCGTGTTTCAGCCGCGAACAACAAAAATGACAAACTGGGTGAAGGAATGATACATGCATATATATTTATAAAATAAGTTTCAAAATAAGTTTCAAAATAAGTTTCAAAATAAGTGATATTTAGAAAATATTTTATCTTTTGAACCAACTTCTCTAACATCTCTAACCTGGCTCTGATACCAACTGTCACGACCCGTCTCGACAGGAGTCAGAGTGCGCTTCGGGCGGGCCGTGATGCCACAGGCATAGGCGGAAAGAAATCCATGCCTGCTAAGGCGGATGCAGAAAAATTCTGGAAATAGTTACTATTGAGTAAAATAGCTTGATTTTTATGCGGAAGCTTTTAAATTCATCAGTGAAAAGAGTTTTGATGCACATGTACTTTGTAAAAATTCATTTTTTCCGAGTTACTACTATAGTTCTCATGCAGTTATGATTTAACAGAGGGTGCACATGCGTTAATTTCAGATTCTAGTACATAAATATTTAAATAGCCTAGCAGTTGTCCATGATAGCAGAGAAAATGGCTGATTGCAATTATTACATAAAAGAATTAATTGATAGTAAAAGAAATGTAAACATAGAACCTGAAACTTGAAGCAGATCGGGCTCGAGTACCTGGCGGCGCTGCACGAACACTAAGGCAATTCCAAAACAGAAAGGAAAAGCCTCAGAACATTGAAATAAACAGGGTGAGCAGAAAAACATGAGTGTACCAGTTTCCCATGAAGCGATGCTACCAAAACAGTCAAACAAACAAAAGAGCTAAACAGAACAAGTTAATGTATTATACTACTCCGAAAGCGTATCATAACATTATTCATGTAATATGTTGTAAGCTGTGATCGATGAAGGGTGTAGGTACTATAGCGGGCGCACATGGCTCACGATCAGATTGCAAGTCTTATCGGAAAAGTAATCCTGCTTGTCGTGACCATGCCAGCAGACAGATGCCTTGTTAGACGCTACAGTTCAAGGATTTGCTTACAACCACGGATTTGTTTTCAAGTTTCGTGCTAGATTATTTATCATTTTATATTTTAAGACAACATTATGAGAGGAAATTTCAGATCGTGAAACAGATTCACGTCAACGAGAGAGATCAGATTGGGAATAAGTTTTTACTCAGATCTTACAATCAGACAGACATCAGAAACCAGACAGACATCAGAAACCAGACATACATCAGAAACCAGACATACATCAGAAACCAGACATACATCAGAAACCAAATTTGATGACACAGCAGGAATCAAACAGTGAGTTTTGACTCTTGCGAGTTCGAGGGGTTAAGGTCATAACAAGTTAGTTTATTATACTACTCTGGAGTATAACTTTTAAACGGATCAAGAGATGTCAGTAGCGGTAATCAGTGGAAAGTGGAATTGTTTTATTTGATGCACGTGATTCTGATGCAAGTCTGAACGCAAGGCTTATCAAAATAGTTGAGCTTGCTATGACCATTTGTTGGTTTCCGTTGCCAGTCAAGCGGAAACTCGAGTCGAGGCGTCACATCAATTGGACACTACCCTTCACTGATTGTGTATGACATTAATGACTTCAAAGATTCATGATTTAGGAGATTCGTATCATGTCGAGACCGGATGCAAATTTAGCGATACAATTGTACAAGATTAGAGTTCATGAACGCGTCAAGAGAGAACTTGAGTTATGGAGTCACATTCGCTCAATTCTTAGAACAGACCTAATAATTGAAATTCAATGATTTGCAAGGGAGAGAGAGATCTCTACTTGCCTGAAAGAGGCTGAAACTGGCGGCGGCTAAGCGCGCAAGCGAAAACAGAAATCCTGACTGTACCTGTTCAGGAACAATCACAGACAATATTTGATAAATAAACATGTCATAGATCCAAAATGCTAGCACAAACAATTAAACGATACATAACTAAATCGAGAGAGGGCTAAGAAATTTACCTCCCTCAAGAGTGAGGGGAAAAGAGATTCCACACGGAGATGAAGGCTTGGGTGAGGGAAAACCCTAAATCGGAGAGGACTTCCCTCACGAACCGACTATGGATGCGATGAACGATGTCGGAGAACACAACTATAACGAGAAATAAACGATTATTATAGGGCAAAAAATCTGAATCATGTATTATACGGAAATTGGAGCACGCAAGTTCCAAAATAAATTCAAGGAAGGAAGAAAACAAGGGGGAAAGAGGAAACTCTTACCCAAAGAGAACAAATCCATGCCCAAAAATCTGAGTAGAGGCGAAAACGAGCAAAACCCTAGGCGCTCACTTGAAATCCTTGGCCAAGAAGCCGGTAAAATAGGGCTAAAGCTCCTGCGCTAGGAGAGGAGGCTGCTGCTGGATTGGGAGAAGAACCGACGGCCTGAGATGCTGCAGGAAGCTGTCGGCCCTAACAGAGGAGGAGAAGAAGCAGGCGGAGGCCACGGCAGGAGAAGCCGGAGACAGAGAAGGCGGTGGCGCCTGAAGTAGGAGGAGGTGACGACATCGGCGCCAAGAGGCGGGATCGGGAGAGCTGGAGGAAAGTCGTGGCTTGCGACTTGCGGAAGAGCGGGATGCGGGAGACAAGGCTGCGGGTTTGCCGAAATAAAAAAGGGGGGGCTGCTCGGGTTAGGTAGGAAATGAAAATTAGGTTTTGGTTTATTTTATTATTATTATTATTATTATTATTACTCTAATAAAAAATGGGGTTGTTACATTCTCCCCTACTTAGGAAGTTTCGTCCCGAAACTTTCCTGAGAATTCTCTGAGTGGGGTCAAGAACAACGAAGATTCATATGACATTCATTCCAACAATGTTTCAAATCAAGGCATGGAAGTTAGCTATGAATATAAGGAAACAGAGAGAAGAACAAGCGCGAAGGCTTATCAAAATCCAGAGGAAATGTTGTGGATACTTGCAATGCATAACAGATTCGAGTTCACAGGAGAACTCTTCAGACTTAGCGGGTTCAGACAGATACAAGGGAGCACAGGAATTACTTCAATTAGCTCGAAATTAAGCGGCATAAAACGAGAATCCGGGAGCGAAAAAATCTCGCAAGAAGCGAAGATAGGACATCAAAGAGCAAATGAAACAGAATGATGATTGAATATCGACGAAAGCGAGTCAACTGGAGTTGGAAAATCATCAGAAAACGCTGAAGCAATTCAGCAGAGCAATTAACAAGAAGAATTTCATTTCTTGCTGAAACTGAGAAGCTATCTAGAAGAACATACAGGATGACCAGATAAAATTTACAGTCATGCGAAACAGGAAGGACCAAAATACAAATATCAGGGGCTAGAAATTAGAAATTCTAACGCATTTCCTACAGTCAAGTACATAAATTATGTAATAATTACAGCATTTTCATTGGACAACTCTAATTAATTTTCATGCAAGTGCATCAATGAGAACATGTGCGATGTCAAGCAGATAGTAAATTCATGTGTGTACAATCATTATTGTTGTTTTTGGCTTAACACTTGTGCAATGATTTATGACATGAATGCAAATGAATGGATACACATGTCATGTTAAGGCCCATATCACTTAACATGTCATGCATATTAGGACTCTAATGCCAGCGCACTTGAAAATATTAAACCGCCCATACAATTTAATATTCGCAAGCGGTGTATATCCTAGTGAAAATTCATATGCAAAAAATGTTAAATTTGCCCATACTCCCTTAACATTCGTGTGCATACTACTCATGCTTATGAGTGAGTGTGTGCGTGTTTCAGCCGCGAACAACAAAAATGACAAACTGGGTGAAGGAATGATACATGCATATATATTTATAAAATAAGTTTCAAAATAAGTTTCAAAATAAGTTTCAAAATAAGTGATATTTAGAAAATATTTTATCTTTTGAACCAACTTCTCTAACATCTCTAACCTGGCTCTGATACCAACTGTCACGACCCGTCTCGACAGGAGTCAGAGTGCGCTTCGGGCGGGCCGTGATGCCACAGGCATAGGCTGAAAGAAATCCATGCCTGCTAAGGCGGATGCAGAAAAATACTGAAAATAGTTACTATTGAGTAAAATAGCTTGATTTTTATGCGGAAGCTTTTAAATTCATTAGTGAAAAGAGTTTTGATGCACATGTACTTTGTAAAAATTCATTTTTTCGGAGTTACTACTATAGTTCTCATGCAGTTATGATTCAACAGAGGGTGCACATGCGTTAATTTCAGATTCTAGTACATAAATATTTAAATAGCCTAGCAGTTGTCCATGATAGCAGAGAAAATGGCTGATTGCAATTATTACATAAAAGAATTAATTGATAGTAAAAGAAATGTAAACATAGAACCTGAAACTTGAAGCAGATCGGGCTCGAGTACCTGGCGGCGCTGCACGAACACTAAGGCAATTCCAAAACAGAAAGGAAAAGCCTCAGAACATTGAAATAAACAGGGTGAGCAGAAAAACATGAGTGTACCAGTTTCCCATGAAGCGATGCTACCAAAACAGATAAACAAACAAAAGAGCTAAACAGAACAAGTTAATGTATTATACTACTCCGAAAGCGTAGCATAACATTATTCATGTAATATGTTGTAAGCTGTGATCGATGAAGGGTGTAGGTACTATAGCGGGCGCACATGGCTCACGATCAGATTGCAAGTCTTATCGGAAAAGTAATCCTGCTTGCCGTGACCATGGCAGCAGACAGATGCCCTGTTAGACGCTACAGTTCAAGGATTTGCTTACAACCACGGATTTGTTTTCAAGTTTCGTGCTAGATTATTTATCATTTTATATTTTAAGACAACATTATGAGAGGAAATTTCAGATCGTGAAACAGATTCACGTCAACGAGAGAGATCAGATTGAGAATAAGTTTTTACTCAGGTCTTACAATCAGATAGACATCAGAAACCAGACAGACATCAGAAATCAGACATACATCAGAAACCAGACATACATCAGAAACCAAATTTGATGACACAGCAGGAATCAAACAGTGAGTTTTGACTCTTGCGAGTTCGAGGGGTTAAGGTCATAACAAGTTAGTTTATTATACTACTCTGGAGTATAACTTTTAAACGGATCAAGAGATGTCATTAGCGGTAATCAGTGGAAAGTGGAAGTGTTTTATTTGATGCACGTGATTCTGATGCAAGTCTGAACGCAAGGCTTATCAAAATAGTTGAGCTTGCTATGGCCATTTGTTGGTTTCCGTTGCCAGTCAAGCGGAAACTCGATTCGAGGCGTCACATCAATTGGACACTACCCTTCACTGATTGTGTATGACATTAATGACTTCAAAGATTCATGATTTAGGAGATTCGTATCATGTCGAGACCGGATGCAAATTTAGCGATACAATTGTACAAGATTAGAGTTCGTGAACGCGTCAAGAGAGAACTTGAGTTATGGAGTCACATTCGCTCAATTCTTAGAACAGACCTAATAATTGAAATTCAATGATTTGCAAGGGAGAGAGAGATCTCTACTTGCCTGAAAGAGGCTGAAACTGGCGGCGGCTAAGCGCGCAAGCGAAAACAGAAATCCTGACTGGACCTATTCAGGAACAATCACAGACAATATTTGATAAATAAACATGACATAGATCCAAAATGCTAGCACAAACAATTAAATGATACATAACTAAATCGAGAGAGGGCTAAGAAATTTACCTCCCTCAAGAGTGAGGGGAAAAGAGATTCCACGCGGAGATGGAGACTTGGGTAAGGGAAAACCCTAAATCGGAGAGGACTTCCCTCACGAACCGACTATGGATGCGATGAACGATGTCGGAGAACACAACTATAACGAGAAATAAACGATTATTATAGGGCAAAAAATCTGAATCATGTATTATACGGAAATTGGAGCACGCAAGTTCCAAAATAAATTCAAGGAAGGAAGAAAACAAGGGGGAAAGAGGAAACTCTTACCCAAAGAGAACAAATCCATGCCCAAAAATCTGAGTAGAGGCGAAAACGAGCAAAACCCTAGGCGCTCACTTGAAATCCCTTGCCAAGAAGCCGGTAAAATAGGGCTAAAGCTCCTGCGCTAGGAGAGGAGGCTGCTGCTGGATTTGGAGAAGAACCGGCGGCCTGAGATGCTGCAGGAAGCTGTCGGCCCTAACAGAGGAGGAGAAGAAGCAGGCGGAGGCCACGACAAGAGAAGCCGGAGACAGAGAAGGCGGTGGCGCCGGAAGTAGGAGGAGGCGACGACATCGGCTCCAAGAGGCGGGATCGGGAGAGCTGGAGGAAATTCGTGGCTTGCGACTTGCGGAAGAGCGGGATGCGGGAGACAAGGCTGCGGGTTTGCGGAAATAAAAGAGGGGGGGGGGGCTGCTCGGGTTAGGTAGGAAATGAAAATTAGGTTTTGGTTTATTTTATTATTATTATTATTATTATTACTCTAATAAAAAATGGGGTTGTTACACTACGTGCTTGAAAGAAGCTGCAATTGGCGGCGGAGGCTAAGCGGCGCCAGCAAAATTTGAACTCAAGTGAACCTGTTCAAGAACGACGAAAGCTCTATAACAAATTACCACTACTTTAACACAGACAATTTATCTATCACATGACTCAAGCAAGAACAGAGTTTAGATATTTACCTCCCTTATGAGTGAGGGGACGAGAGATACCACGTAGAAGCGGATACTTGACGATGTTTGTGTTAGGGGAAACCCTAATTCGGAGAGGACTTGGAGTGATTCCACCACTAGATCTGAAGAGCGGCCCCGGAAACACAAACAAGACTGGATTAGTCGAATATGCGACAAACGCAAATTAGGTTGACACAAAAACATTTATTTGGAGAGCAAAAATTTAACGAATAATCTCAATAAAATCTGAAAAGAGGAAAAGAGACAAATTTCTTACCCAAGGAGAACAAATCCATGCCCAAAATCTGAGTGGAGGATGCTTTGAGAAAACCCTAGGTTCAAGCGAGGCGCAAGGAGGAAACCAAAGTTGATGTCGGCCCTCTTGAGGGGAATAGGTGGGGTTGCTGGACTAAAGAAGGGGAGGCTTGATGTTGCCGGCCCTAAAAGAGGTGAGGGAAGGGAGAAGTCGGCGGCCTGTGGAGGAGAAACCGCAGGAGGCTGCTGGCCCTAGCAAAGGAGGAGGGGAAGTTTCCGGCCAAAGCAAGAGGGGGAGAGGCCGGAGGAGGCAGTGACGCCTGAAGCAGGAGGAGGCGGCGACATTGGCGCTTGCGAATTGCGGCTTGCGATACGGGAGAAAAGCGGCTGGAGCGTAATCGGGATCTGGAGAAAGACCTGGCCGCAGGGAGAAAATGTTTTTTTATCGGGGGGGAATGGTTCTCGAGTTTTAAGAGGAAGGGAAAGATTAGGTTACGATGAGGGATTCCAAGAAATTACAAAAACGCCATTATGATTCATCTCAATTTTTGGGTTGTTACATTTTGTCACGGCCCAGGCCCGGCTCGAGGAGTCTTAATGGGACCCGACTGGTTCAACCGTGAGGGCTGCAGCCTTGCCTTTGTCAAGCGCGCTCCTGCGCCTCAAGCTTTGCTCCTAGGCTCCAAGACCCTTTTGCGCCTTGCTGTGCCTTGCGCCTTTAATATCTAAGATATTAGGATATGTTGCTAATTTAACGATTCACATATTCAAGAGTAGAATTCATAACATGAAAAGAAGTGCATGAGATTAAATCCAATGTTTGCAAGTTAGAGAGATTTCTCTACATGCCTTAAGGTGAAGCTGAAATGGATGAAGGCGAATTAGCGGCGCGAGCAAAATTAGTAATCTTATTTTGAACCTATTCAAGGGCAAACATGCATGATATTTGGCATATCGAGAATCCTACTCTAGCACAAGCATTTTCTTCATCGCATTTTAAAATCAAGAGCGAGTTAAGAAATTTACCTCCCTCAAGAATGAGGGGAAAGGAGGCTAACACGAAGAATCAGGGATTTGACGGCGCTTAGATTTGGGAAAGCCTAAATCGGAGAGGGCTTTGGAGAGATCCCACCAAAAGATCTGATGAGCGGCACCGGAAAACACAAATAATTCGGGATTACTCGATTATACGATGGACATAAGTTGGATCGACGTAACACAATGATTGGAGCGTGAAAATTTGCAAGCAAAATTTAGGGAAATCTGAATAAGGGTCAGGGGAGAGGAAATCCTTACACAAGGAGGCCAAATCCAAGCCCAAGGAGGAGAGGGGAGGAAATCCTAGTTGTTCCCTCTCGCAACCATCGGCCCAAACTGAGAGAAAAAGGGCTGCCGGAGGAAAAAATGGTGGTTGTCGGCCCCTTGGAGGAGAAAGACACTCTTGTCCTTGAGGAAGAAGAGGCACCGACCGGCCATTGAAGGAAAAAGGAGAGTGCTACTGCCCTGGGGACAAGGAGAGCCGCTGCCAAAGGCTTGGGGAGGAGCAGGAGGCGCAACAGTCAGCTGGAGGTGGAATCCGGTGCAGGAAGAGGCGTCGACACTGGAGCGGGAGCGGAAGTCGCAGATCGGGTGCGGCGTTCTGCGGGAGGCGGGTCTTGCAGAAATCAGGAATAGGGGGCTGGATCGGCTAAGTATTTAGAAGGGGGAAACCTAATTCTAATTACAAATTTGCCACTACTATAGTTATTATTCTTATTATCATTATTATTTCTTTATATGAGTTGTTACAGATCTTCTCTTAACGAAACCATATGAAACCTTCATATAGACTTCTTCTTCAAGATTATCATATAGAAATACATTCTTGACATCAAGTTGTTGCAAATCACATCCCCAACACGAGGCAGATTATAAAATGGCACAGATTGAGTCCATCTTGGCAACTGGTGCAAATATTTCATGATTGTCCACATCCCAAGTTTGAGTATATCCCTGATCAAATATACTCGGTTTATTTCTCAACAACCCCTTTAGCTGTGTTTTTTCGAAGGGAATTGGCTGAGGGGAATTGGAATTTTTCCAATTCCAATTCCTGGGGGAATTGTAATTGAAGTCAATTTCAATTTCGTTATTCAGGTAAAAGCAGGAATTCTATCCATATGAATTGGAATTAATAATTTTGTTGTTTGGTTGCATGATAGAAACACACATACACAACACAATAGCCAATCAAAATATTATTATAAGGCTAAACTTAAGTGAAAAAATAATTTATAACAATTATATGTCCCTATTTTAAAAAATTGTGATTGTGAATTTGAAAAAAAATATCACATATTAGGAAATTAGGAAGACAACTACCTTCCATGATCCAATAGTTTTTTGTGATTCCTCTTTCATATCTCTGGCTTCCTTATCCAATTTCTTCTGCGAAATCTATGGATCGTGATATCTGCTCAACTGGGATGCGAGCTATTGCTTGAGCTCAGTGTTTGAGAGCTTGCATTTTGGCCCGCACGAGCCCTGGAAGATTGAGTCCTCAAGCTTCCACTCTAGTGGTGGAATGCAGAAGGGGCCATCGACGCAGGCCATCTGAAGGATCTCCAAAAGGTTCATCGTCTCGAGCAAACCAGTGTCGCTAGAACATACTTCTTGGCTTCATCCCTCAACGTTTGACAATACACTGTCTTCATTATCTCAAGCTCATCCTTCTATCTCTCCCGTCTCGTACTCTACTCCATCAACCAACTAGCAATCTTGACTTCCCCATTTTAAAACATGTATCTAGCTCCAGTAAGTCGACTAGCTCTAACTATTGGTAGATCTGATAGGGAAGTAGGTCATGTCTGGATTGAGCCGATGCGCCTCTCTTCAATATCCCGAGAAGGGGCGAACGGAAATACAAAGTAAGACCTTACGAGATCAGACTTGAAGTGGTGAAAAAATAGCGTATTACCTATTCCATGGAATTGGATTGAATTTTATTCCCACCTAAAATATTGGTTGTCGACAGTAAAATTGGATTTGGCAATTCCAACTCCAATTCCGCCCAAACGAACGAGGCATTCTTGATTCTGCTTAACAGAGAACAACCATCTGGAACCAACAGATTTCTTCCCGACGGGAAGATGAGTGAGTGTTCAAGTTTGGTTATTCTCTGATTCCAACATCTCTTCTTCCATTGTCTTGCGCCACACAATTATCTATATTGCTTCTTGCCAAGTATTAGGAATCCGAACATAATCCAGAGATCTTAACCCAAATCTTGTGACAACACCCAACATCCGTTGGCGTCGATCACAAAGGAGCCAGGCGGGCACTCAGATGTATTCACGGGCACTCTCCACGAGTTCGCATGTTCCCCCAGTGAGGGCGCACACAACTATGCTCAGCAGGGTTCGCGTGGTCGCCCAGATGCTTCTTCAACTACTCTGTAGAGATGTCGTGGCAGGTACTTTTCAGAGCTCTCGCAGATCCTTCTCCTCTTCAGCGACAGCACACGCGATCTCCACGTAGTTTCTTTCTCTCCTCCCGTCACCCGAATCTGTGTACCTCGGGTGTCTGCTCATTTAATGTTTCATTAAATGCCCTCAACCGTCCGAGCAGCCTGCCCTCAAGTATAAATAAGATGGTTAGGGGTGCTGGAGAGGGAGAGAGCTTTGGATAGAATCTACCCGGTTATTGGTGCGGTCACAAGTCTCGTCTCTCAGTTGACTCTTCTTTTCTAGCGCATACCCTGGTACTTGCCTGTAATAATTCCTCGTGCAATAATATTACCCGCCGCAAGTGGTATTCGCCGCGACGGGTAAGTCTGGTGTTTGTCGCTGCTAGTGGTCCCTCTTTTCAGTGTTCTGTTCACCAAGCCTTCGCGGATTAGTAACCGGTTGATTGCGGTCTTCGATCTCTTCACTGAACTCCCCTTATCGGTCGTTGAGTATGGAAAGTTGGTTGACAGATTTTGCTCAAGCATTTCGAACACGAGACCTTTAGATTCAAGCGGTTGGTGAAACCGCCCGACGCACGAATAAGACAGCTAAATCCGTTAAGAGACATCTCGAGGGTGGCAATGCAGGAGATCACTTCACAATGCGAGTATTCAGTCGCAGGTCCTCACGAGCTGGTTGCGGGCACACATGATTGGTTCGATGCTTGAGCGAGTGAAACCCATCTAGAGCCCTCCCAGGAAGTACAAGAAGTACCATTCCTAGGAGGAGGAGACAGAGCCGTCTCCATCAACGCGGAATTGAAGGAGAAAAGTAAAGCACTGCTCATCCAATGCCTCTTGAGCAACTTTAATGTCTTTGTGTGGGGACATGCCTAGAGTAAGCCCAGATGTTGCCTGTCATTGCCTCAATATCATTCCTGATTTCAGGCTGATGAAACAGAAAAGCGAGCATTTGCCACTACGCTTTTCGGGCCCATCCGAGAAGAAGTGTCTAAGTTACTTAACGTGAGTTTCATCAAAGACATCCATTGTCCAGAATGGGTTTCTAATGTTGTCATGGTTCTCAAGGCCAATAACAAGCGGAGAATGTGCGTCGACTTCACAAGGATTAAGAAGGCATGTCCCAAGGAATGCTTCCCTTTGCCCCAGACAGACTCCTCGGTCGACTCCGTTGTGGGCTTCTCAGTAATGACTAGTGAGTTTTTTAACGCTTTCTCGGGATATCACTAGATACGAATGCACGAACCCGACATTCTCCACACGTCGTTCATCAAAAACGAGGGTTGTTATTGCTATTGCGTCATGTCGTTTGGCTTAAAGAACGTCGGCGCTACGTGTCAAAGAATGATTGATCATGTGTTCAAGCACCAGATGGGTCGTAACTTGGAAGTCTTTGTTGACGATCTCCTCACCAAGAGCCATGAGATGGTAGACCACATGAAGGATCTGACTAAAATGTTCGCCACCCTGCACAAGTAACATGAGGCTCAATCTGGTCAAGTGCGTCTTCGGTGCTAGAAAGGGAAATTTTCTCGGCCACTTTCTCACCCCTCAAGGTCTGGAGCCTGATTCAGATAAGGTAAAAGTCGTACTAGAGATGCAGCCTCTAAAGAGCCCAAAGGCAGTCCAACAGTTAGTAGGAAGAGTAGCAAGACTCAGCCGCTTCATCTCGCGCTCAGGAGATATGTGATCTCCTTTCTTCAGAACCCTTCGAGGAGGGAAGAAGTTCGAATGGACCAATGAATGCGGTCATGCGTTTGAGGAATTAAAGCGTCAGCTGACGATGACTCATCTTCCTCAGAGTCCCTGCCCTTCAGAAGATTTGTTCATGTATTTTGGGGTCGGCAGCGAGGCCATCACCTCAGTCCTGGTTTGAGAAGAAGGCATGCGGCAGTTTCTTATTCTCTATGTCGGTCATGTACTGAAGAGCACCGAGATGCGCTACCCAGTCCTAGAGAAATTGGCCCTAGCTCTGATAATTTCAGCATGATTACTCCGCCCTTACTTTCAGGCCCATTCCATCAAAGTGGTCATTAACCACTCCCTGAGAGCCATTCTGGAGAAGCCACATCATTCAAGATGACTAGCAAAGTGGGCTATGATAGTTCAAGGGCTGAGGGCAGAGGATGATCCTTTAGCATCAGGGAAGAAAGGTGCAGGTGCTCTGGGATGTATTTAAGGAGTTGGCGAGTTGGTAACTTGGTATTAAGATTGTTGTATGTTCGAGCTTCAGTCAGGGATAGAAGGTTGCGCCTGCTGGTAGATTCTGGAGCAGTTGAGGTATGAGATATGCAAATGATCTGTTGTCGAGTGTCTTAGGGGGGAGGCGAGGAGGATCTATCGTACAAGGGTGAGGGGGACAATAGGGTTCGACACCTAAGGTTTCACGACTTCGACATCATAAATGATCCATTAGCTCCAAAAATTCTTTTCCAAAACCTTTGATACCCTCACCCTTCCTATCCTACATATAAATCGGGAAAAATATCTTGGCCAAAGATTATGACCTATGATTTTTCGATCATAAAATTTATCAAAACTCTGAAATACATAACTTATTGAAGTGGCGTTTCGGTTGCAAATTTTGTTTTCTATCTTCTATCTAGAAATGCCAAAAATAACAGGTGACAAAGTTAGAAATTGTATTATTATAATAAAATTATTTTCTATTTTCCGTAAGAAATAAGTAATAAAATATTTTTAATAGAATTTTTCCGAATGAAAACAAGTGTTTAGAAAGAAATGAAATAAACTACTATATAAAGTAAAGAAATTGAACCTGGGGAAGGTGTGCGATCACTGCCCTAAAAAGGTTGTGCCATCCTCCGACAGGACTAGATCATGAGACTCCGATGTGCGCCATCACCGAATAAGAACAGAGTACTCGAACATCCACTGTATAAAACAAACGTAGTATCACAAGAAAATAAAAATGAAAATATGAGAGCTTAAGAAAGAAGAGAGAAATATTATGGGTATGTATCTCATATTTTAGAGAGCTATTTAGCGGCTCAAATTTCATTTCAGAATTTATTAAAACATTATATTATAATAATTTATAATCAAATATTAATTATATTTTATATTAATAGTATTAATGTTTTATATGAATGTATATAACATTTATGTTAAATATTAATATTAACGTTTATCATTATAATATTAGCAAATATATATATATATATATATATATATATATATATATATATATATATATATATATATTAGACGAATAGTTATCCTTTATCGTTTGAGGATGTATATATATTATTAATTGTCTTAAAACGTTTTATGTTATACAAGTGACAGGCACGGGGCTCCGCCCCTACGGCTAGCCGCGACAGTACCTCAACTGCGATTGTACACGGGAGCCCTGTTCCCCGGGGGCCCCGTTCCCCGTGCGACATAATCTCGGTCACGACATTGTCCCGACGCGACGACGCTTTTGCCGCTCGCAAACCCCTGATTGTTATACTCCGCTTGTCGCTCATTTTTGCAGTGCGCACGGAGGTTTGTGAGAGGCGGGGAGAGGACATTTGTATATGATTTTGCTTATATGAGAGCACATTTTTTAAAATATAATGAAAAGCACTTGGAATTAAACTATAAGGAAAGACATGTTGTACTTGAGCATTAATGGGATTATGACAAGATATGGCACAATGGCGACAAAGGATCCATATTGCCGACCCCACTATAGTGGGATAAAGACTTGAGTGTTGTTATAAAAAAAACACATAAATATTACAAAATGAATTTTTTTAATAAAGCGGGGGTAAAATTGAATGTGAGTATAAGAAAAAACACATAAATATTAAAGAATGGAATTTTTTAAGAAAGAAGGGGTAAAATTTGAATGTGAATGCTTAATCAAAAGGGTTTTTCCCTTTTAATATAGTATAGATATATATTTGGTATATGTATATTATTGATTTTTTTTATTATTCTATAATAATGAACTATGTTTTCAAGGCGCGCGCCTTGACGCGCCTGAGGATCCAGACGCACCAGACGCACTCTGTTGCGACTCATCAAGGCTAAGACGGGCGAGGTGCCTGAGGCATTCCTAGGCGTAGCTGAGCGCTAAATTCACTGATTTTATATTTTTTTTCATTTTTGCGCCTCACGTACCTCACAAGCCCGCATGCGCCTTGCGACATGCGTTAGGCTCCAAGACCTTTTTGTGTCTTGGTGCGCCTTGGGCCTTTAATAACATAGATAATAAATAACACTAACTATTAGTCTATTATATAAAAACATTAATAATTATATATATATATATATATTAATGTTAATATTATGCATAAATTAATAATATTAAATATTAATTCTATTACAATTATTTTGAAAATATTGTTACAATAATTCTGTATTATTGCGTACGAGAAAGTGAGTACTCATATGAGTACATTTGAGCTTTTCTTTTTGACCAGGTTAAAAATTCCAACAATCCCCCACAAATGCGAAAATATATCGAACAATATTAAATAAATATAATAATAAGTACTTAAATATTTGCTTCATCCAGTTATATTTAATTCAATTAATATAGGTGGAATGGTTACTTTGAACCTATATTTAGTATTATATTCTTTGTCGAAGAATGTAATGTGGTAGAATCCTTGAATTATATTCTTTTGACCAATATACCAAATAAACACACACTAGATTGGTCATTATTTGACATAGAGTGGCGGGCGCTTTAATGGTCGTTAACATTCATTGATTTTCATGAAAGTTATTAGAACTTAGGCTGAATCCAAAGTCACGGCCTCACGACTTCTCCCACATAAGTAGTGCCTAAGAGATATTCGCAACATATATCTCGCAAAATTATGTCTTTGACAAACATTAAGGACAAAACATCACAACTTATACTGTTACGTGGAGCACTTTTCATCATAGGAATGAAGAGAGAAAGGTACCTCTATTATAACGGGAGAAAACACACATTGATCCATGGCTTAGATAAAGCGTCTGCTCAGCGAACCGATGAGAAGGAGCGATAAATAACCAAAGTCAACAACTGGCCCACTTTTATAAGAGTCTCCAAGTCGGCTAGTCCAACTGTTATATTGTAATAATGTATTAATAGTAACAGAACTTGTAATGAACCATTAAGAAAAGTGATGAAGATTAGTTTATTTTGTTTTTAGCTTGTTAGTTTCACTCGTTCGGTAAGCTCGCCGGATAATCTTCATCGATCAGCTTACATTGGTGATCTCGTTGAACCTTCCACAACTTCATCCCAATGGCCTCCAACGATCAACTTCCACTTGATTGAAAAACGTCTTCAATGTACAACAAGAGCTCTGGAAGGAATTAGACGCAAAAACATCCCAACTTACTTCCCAACATCTCAATTTTTCAACAAGAAACGCCACTAAATTTCTCTCGCCTCGTAGAAGAGTTGCTGAAAATTAACGTAGAATTGCAACAAACCTCTAAACATGCCAGCCAAGAACTCCAAAAATTTTAGCGAGAAATGGGCTATTCCTCCAATTCGCCTGATTGAATTCATCAGAACGTGAGCAATCTCTCTCACAATCTCAAACCAACAAGCATTCTCCGTCCACCGTTTCCTTGGCCGGTCATTCAGGACCCAACAACAGTCAGTACTCCAACCACGAATGGTGTGACCAACGTTGGGTAATCCCTCCCAAAGCCTCTGGTAGATTATCAAATGTAGAACACGTCATCTTTGGCAAATCTTCAGCAAATTCAATTGGACACCAATCTATCAGCAAGATCAACCCGAGATCAACAACTCATACCGCTATGGGGACATTCCGACCAACAGAACTCTGGGAAGAGCTTGGGACAATCACAAAACACGTACGCTCGCGACTTATCTGTCAGGTCCATCTCGTTGTGTACCGGTACACACACACAATACCTGACACAATGGACACCTAACAACACTTAAGGACAATCTCAGATCCAAATAACCAGTGTGGCCATATCACACGCTTTACCTGTCCTCGCTACCGTAACAAGGTCCTCCCTAAGAAAATTCGGAAGGTACTCTTGGTTTCTTTTCGACTACACTTGGGCAACAATATCAAGGCACCAACATTACCTCGACATACAACAATCACGTGCAGGTACAACTCTCTTTTCCAAGATTTGCTACAGGTAATCCTACGGGTTGTATCACAAAGGCGGAAGCCTATTTTCATTTTTACAATATCCTATATAACGTTTGTATGACTATTGTTGCAATTCGCTTGGGCCTACCTACTATATGCTGGCATCAGTCTTTGCTCCCAGGAAACCCATATTATAACTGAACTGAATTTTAAACTGCCTTAATCCACATATTTGGCCTCTCTTATTCGAGGACCCTATGGGTAAACTGAAACGATTAACACGACCATTTTCAGTTTTTGATTATAAGGATAACTTTGAGGCATTAACAACTCAAATTAAGGGTTTATTACCTTATTTATTACAATCCATATACATATCTAGATTTCAGCCAACCCTTAGAGACTTCGTAATCGCTCAACATCCAACATCCTTCGAAGAAGCCTTTTTATTAACAAAACACGTCGAAGAGGACGAGGCAGAGAAATCACAGTTAGTGAGACTCTATTAAAAACACATCTTTGAAAAACCGACTGATTCTCTTACCAACTCTCGTCCACCTCATCATCATAAATGATTATCACTCTCGGAATGAAAATTTAAAGGCGAAAAAGGTCTATGTTATACATGCGTTGAACAATATATGCCCTAACTTCTTTGTACGAACAAAATTTCCTTCCTTTATTTTGACAATGAATTTCCCGACATAAATGACTTCACAGGAGCAAACCAATCGGAGGAACTTGTAGCCCCACTTGAGTCAACGATTTGTCTTAATGCACTTATGGGCACGTTTTCGGGTAAATCACTTTGCATTATTGGACAACTACTATCCTCCACGGTTCATATTTTACTCGAATGTGGTAGCACCACAAACTCCATTTCCGCCAGAACAACAAATTTTTTAAGGCTACCAATCGACAAAACTCTAGCCACTGCAACACCCCCAACCCTGTCTAGTTGTGTAAATAGGAGATGGGAGATGAAGTTGTGGTTGGTCCTTATATGAATCATCGCAATCATGGGGATTCCATAAAGGGAACCAGAGAGCTTCATGGTTTGGGGGTTAGAGATCATGTCAATAGCGATGCACAAAAGGTCTAAACAGTGCAACCTCACATGGGGTTTGTTGTCATGTAGTGTGTCATCTCCCTCAGGGGCTTCAAATATGGGTGCCCTCTAGGTTATCCCCGCCAATGGTGATGCAAAGCTACTTCTGGGGATAGTCATGAGTCGTGGAGTAAAGTTGTTTACAACGGAAACAAAAATGTGATTATCGTGGTGCTCCTGGTCTGTCATTCGATTGTTGGTCGGTGACCGTGGAGGCCGGGAAAGTGGCTTGGGATGCGGGGGAGCCGTGATATGCTCTCGTGGTTGCGGGCGAAATGGTGTTGGAGGGCATCCAAGATGTCGGGGTGGGAAACACCTCAGAGGACAGACAGTGTCAACGGATTTGACATTGAAATCTGCTTCCACCAAGCGGGCGAGATCCATGGTATCTGTAATAAATCTGGGATGATGGTTGTGAAGTCGGGATAAGATGTGGGGAAGTAATTCGGCATGAAGAAGCCCAAATAATGATCTGGTTGTAAGCTCGAAATGACCTCTTCCTCCTCTTCGGCATGACCTGCTAGCCTAACTCCAGGGTTGTGGCGTAAATGGCAATGCCATTAAAGGAAGATTGTGACACTTGATGAGTGGTTGTTGGAGAAAGTCTTAGAGTCCTCTAAAGAATCTATTGGCCCGATCGTGGTCGTTGAGAGCCACCAACCTGGAAATTGGGCTAAGCGGGTAAACTCTTGTTGGTAGTTGGTATTGCATCACTGATTGATCTCCCTGGCGGAAGTCAAGGAAATTCTCCTGCAGCTCAGAACGATCAGTGGTTGGAGTTAATGATACAATTGTAGAAGTTGTTGGATGCATAGTTTATTCACCCTAGTCCATCTCCATAACAGTCTCTTGTACTGATTGTCAAGAAGAAAGATAGTAACATGAGAATGTGTATCAGTTATAGATAATTGAACTTACAATACAGAGCAATAGTAATTTTTCTATGTAAGGTGCAATGTCTCAAACTATTCAATGAAAGACATAAATCATTTATAAAATATAATGTTGATCAATGCAAATACTTCAAGAATATCTTGAGGCAAGTTCTAGCCACTAAGTAAAACAACTCAACGAACTTGTCGATGTAGTCGTCAAGGAGGCCCGATTGGAACATGCCATAAAGATGTTCCACCACCATCACGGAATAGAGAACACCATAGTGGAGAATGAGGCCCTATTGGTGTTACGACCAAGAGACGAAAGGGTTTCTTTGGAGGGGAGCCAATGACTTCAATGGAGGGCGAACCATTCCATGCTGACAAGAATAATAAGGATCTTTTGTGTCTCATAGGTGTGATGGATGTCGAAAAATTTCTTTGCACGAGCAATCCTACCTACGGGATCCGCAGTAGGTCTCAGAGAGATGCAATGGACCGATCAAGGGTTGATATTTGAAGTCGACGGCGTGTCGGCCCATCCGGCCATGAAGTGATCAAACTTTGCAGCCAACCGCTAGATTAGGGCCTGTAGAAAGGTGTTGGACTCCTTATGAGCATTTTCAAGAGATGGTCGGGCTGGTGGGGGCCCTCGTGAACTTCTGATTGCACCATGGAACTTAGTTGGGGCATAAACTCGATTACGGTGCCTTGCTGGGGCATGCACACCGCGTCTAGACGCAGCGTACGGAGTTGGTTCGTCAATAGTAGCAGGTGTCTGGTGCGGATTGGTCGAACTTTGTAGATCGTGGTTGTAGAAGGAGGATCAGATATAGCAGGCGGACACGCATATCAGCTGTAGAGAGGAAGATGGGTGGAGCAGGCGGATTGGTGTGGGGTCGTCAGTGCGGAACGAGGTCACTTCCGTCGAACATCAGGGATGTTTCGCGACAAGACAACGACAATGTGTCGAGGTGCGGGATCTTTGGTTTTGAGGATGATAGAGGGAGGAAGAAGAGGGGATTAGAGGAGAATTTCTACCCCTAGGGCTTAGTCACATCAAACATGATCTTATATCTTAACTGAACAACATTAGGTCTTAGGCAGACTTATATACTGTCTTGATCACAAACACGAATGGTTAATAACCAAACAGCCCTGAAATACATTTGCAATGAAAAAAAAAGACAATGGGTTTGTGATGCCTTTTGAATGAATGGTCAACGCACGCCGTTTTCTTGGGATTTATGTCCTCGTCTCCTTGATCCTTTCATCTATATTCGTGTCACATATGAGTACGCCCTTCGCCCTTACCTGTATCCGTAACAAATAACACTCAACATCATCTTGCAAATGTAAATATGTTCCAATATTTGTAAATCGAATGATACTTTTTTAGATATATAAACCTCTTGCCGTTCTCATCTATTGATGACATTTGTGAGTTCAGTTTTTTATCATTTTATGATAATTCAGAAATCCCATGATTTATTTTACAGTTTCCTGTTTGGACATCTAAGAAGTCAATTTAATCCATGTATAGAATTAGCTACTTTCGATATTGATGATTGGATCTACTGCTAGGTAATATTTTTGGAGGTGTCTTATTAACATATATTATACAAGTTTATGATAGGATTCAACCGCATGATTGACATTGGACTTCGGAAAACCACTCTGCGGAGCCTGCATTCAAGTACTTGCGCAGGAGGCGTTGATCGGATCGGCGATCCGAGACTACGGCCGCTTCCAATGTGTTGTTTTACATTATTTATTTATTTTATTTTGGACTTTATTTAGTTTTATTTGGATATCGGGAGTAACAGTCAATCATAGATGTTCAAGTCGGATTCCCTATCCTTCTTTCGCTATAAAATACGGGTGATGGTTATTAGTTTTAGGCATTGTTAGCCTTGTGAGAGATTACAGAGACGTGAATCGTATCGTGGTTCGACGCCGCGAGATCCCAGTGTGTGATGCCGCAAGATCCCAGTGTGTGACGTCCCAGTTATTTTCCAGTCTCTTCCTTTTCTTATTAATTTTCCAGTGAATCCCTATCCACGATCCCCCCCCCCCCACGCTACTTCTATAACTGCAAATCCCTATTCTCTCGGCCATGACATCCAACAAGCAAGCAATCCCTGAGCGGTCCTTTTTCTAGACAATCCTTGTCTACATCCCATAATTTGCACGCCCAAGATCCTTCCTCACTCTCCTTTCCTAGTCGTACACCGACAACTCTCGCCTCCCTGCTACACTGCAGCATAGACAACCATATTTATTACCAGCCCCACACCCAACGGTTCCCACTCACCACTCCATCAATTACCTTTTCCCTACTCCCAGCTGCAAATCTTTTCACTACCTGACCCCCATCTGCAAGCATTATTCCCTATTTCTTCCTCCTGCCACATGCCCCAATCCCAGTCATCATTTCCTGAAGCAAGCTCTAATCCTTCTCGGTTCGCTACAGCTGAATCCACCTCCATCTACTTTAGACGACCATTATCTTTTTCCACTACCTGATCTTGTGCACTTTTTATGTAACACCCCGTTCTACTGTGGGTGCTCTATAAGTTTGTAAACCGGCGACCCCAACCCATCTCTATGAATCTGATTGGTCGTAGTCGCTAATTCCAATGGCGGGTTGTTGAGGATGGTGCTTGAACCCCAATCATCCAAGAAAAGGGAGCTCTAAACTGGTCCTCATCATCAATTGAGGATGAGGGCCAGTTCAAAGCTCCCTTATTCTTAGAAGTCTGGTGTTCAAACCCCAACCTCAATAACCCGCCATTGAAATTAGTTGTTGCGGCAATCTGATTCATGGGGATAGGTTGGGGTTACTCGTCTGCAGACCTGTAGCGCACTCACGTTAGACCGGGGCGTTATATCATTACTTATAAAATTCTCCTTAACTAAAAGTAGAATACCCCCGCGAAGTTTTAAAACACATGTAAATTAATTTCATATAATTTCCCATTAAATGATATTATTTAAATTATCACCTGACGTGTAAAATTTAATCGTAACGAGTGTAGATACCTTGTTCAGATGATGGCGCAGATCGAAATTACTCACGTTCAGACCATGAACTTTAAATTAGAAGCCGTGTAAATTTCGGATGTTACATGCTACATGCTATATTCACATATAATCATCTTAATTTCCTTCCATGTAACTGCCCATAGATACAAATATGCATACGTGCACCAGTTTTCTTCATTGTGTTTGGCTTCATCTTGCTTCAATTCTTTGCATATTGGAAGACAGATGACTGGTAGGGGATAGCTTATTTGATGGTATATTTTCCACGATACTTATCCCCAGTTTATATATTTCATTATTATTTTCCTCTCTTAGGTTATGGCCGGTTCCGGACATCTACAGACATTAAGGTTACTAAGGTACCTCCGAAGTCGAAGTTCGGTGGAGGGACATATAAATTATGGAATCCAGATGAGTGTAAGTTTAAGATCAATTTAATTATTATGTTCTAGTTGATAATCGTGATATCATTATCTGATCTTTGTTGGAGGGTTTTCAGCAATTACAATATCTTATTTCTTCTTTTTTCTTTGCTTTCGTAGTTTTTCTTTTTTTTTGACATCAAAGCTTCTTTTATTCCAAGTTTCACTGACATTATCTTTTAAACATAAATGCTCCAAGTTGATGAATACTAGTTTCTTATGTGATTTCACTTCAGATATTTAGATGATTTGAGTTGTCTTAAAAATACTTCAATTTCTTCTGCTTTCCTTTCCACTTTGTCATCATCCTCTTCACATCCACCTGCAACTATGTACTGTACCAAGTCATTCTTGTTCGTCTTGTTTCTACCTCCACTCAAAAAATTTTACTTTAATTTTGAAATGTCACCTTCAGGGAAAATTGTTCTCTCTCCCCTAATTAAAAATTGTTCTAAAAATATGGGAGAACATCTTTTTGTGATTGATTTCTGAATTATATTAATGTTTAATGAAACATAAATTCAGTTTTAACATCTAATAAATTTACAAGGTAATTAATTTCAGATATTTTGCATTATATAAAAATTTAAATAAATAACTGTTGAGATCGAGGGAGGCGAGAACTAACCTTAGAATTCAATTCTTTCGTCGTGAGAACCGGATGAAGAAAAAACTCCTCGAATAAGATTAGCCACTCCTTAGAATATGGTCACCACCGGGTGAACCAAAGCTAGCTTGACTCCTAACCCCCCTCCACTCAACCTAACACCATAAGCATTCAGCATTCCGAGCTTGAGCGAGAAAGAATGAAGAGATTTCCCAGAAATAGTTTTTGTGAGAATGTCAGCAAGTTGATCCTCAGATGACACAAACACCATAGTGACAGTCTTATCTTGGATTTTGTTCCGAATGAAGTGGCAGTTGAATTTAATGTGTTTTGTTCTCTCGTGAAAGACGAGGTTGTTAGCTATATGGATTGCCACTTGATTATCACAGTAAAAATGCATGACTTCAGAAATAGAGAGACCCATCTCCCTCAAGATAGACTTAAGTGACAACAATGGCTCGATACTCTGCTTCTGTGGAGGAACGGGCAACAACATTTTATTGTTTACTTCTCCAGGAAATAAGATTGCCACCAGCAAAGATAGAATATCCACTTGTAGATCTTCTATCCAAGGAAGAGCCTGCCCAATCAGCATTACAGTTCCCATGGACCTTAAGATGACCATGATCTTGATAGATAATGCCTTTTCCGGGGTCCTTTAAGTATTTGAGAATCCACAGGACAGCTTGATAGTAATGAACTTTAGGGTTGTGCATGAATTGACTGACTAAGCCCACAACAAAGGAGATATCAGCTCCAGTAATAATCAGACAAATCAACTTTCCTACAATACGTTGAAATTCTGACTTCTTCTCATGATCGGAAGAATTCTCCTTGTGAATGTCATAATCGGGGTCCACGGGACTGTCACGGGTTTGACTCTCATATCCAACATCTCTGAGAAGATCCAAGACATATTTACGCTGAGAGATCATAATCTTCCCCGCAGATCGAGCGATCTCAATTCCGAGAAAGTACAGAAAGAGACCCAAATCCTTGATTTTAAAGGCAGAAGCCAATTCATTTTTTTACCAAAGTAATGTGGTGTTCATCATTTCCGGCGATAATGTTGTCATCCACATAGACTACGAGAATAATGGTACATTCCTCATTTCTGTAGACAAAGACTGAGTGATCTGAAGTGCAACGAGTGAAGCTTAGATGGACAAGTTTGTCGCTTAACTTGGCAAACCAGGCACGAGGTGACTGTTTGAGGCCATACAAGACTTTCTTAAGGAGACACCCATGTCCTTTAGGAACATCCATATCAGGGGGAGGTGTCATATAAATTTCTTCGTGTAAATCATCATGAAGACATTTTTAACATCAAGCTAGTGCAAAGTCCAAGATTTATCAGCAACAATGGAAAATAAGATTCTGACAGAGTTCAGCTTAGCGACAGGGGCAAATGTCTCTTGGAAATCAACTCCATCAACCTGAGTAAAGCCTTTAGCAATCAATATCTCCTTATATCTATCAAGAATTCCATCTTGAAGAAATTTAGTAGTATTTCTCTATTTGCATCCGACGGAATGACGTCCTTGTGGGATAGGAACAATTTCCCGTGTTTTGACGTTGGAGAGCATCCATCTCCTTCTTCATAGCCTTCGTCCAATTGGGACACAAAATAGCCTCCGAAAAACTGTTAGGAATGAAAATAGAGGAAACAGAGGCAAGGTATGCTTGCAAAGAGTGAGAGATAGAATTTTACCCAACATACTTATCCATGGGATATCTAATACAACCACTATGAACTCGCAGTGCAGAGGCGGTCTCTTGAGTGATGTTGTTGGTAGGATCTGGTGGGGTGGTGGAACATGAGTGAGACATTTTTGACCAAGTTTTTTATGTTTTCTTCTCTGGTACTCTTGAAGATCCTTCTTTCTTCTGTACACACTAAGATCCTTGGTTGGAACTTCCTCTCTAACACAATATCCACACATCTCGGAGCATGCACATCAAACAGAACAGGAAGAGGTGGCAACGTATCATTCTCATCTTTGCTCTTCTCCTGAAATGTGCCAACTTTGCCCTCATCTGAGTAAGGGAGTATTTTCAAAAGAAGTGACATCCTTTGATATAAACCTTCTCCGGAGAATAGAAAAATAACACTTGTACCCCTTTTGGTTTGCAGCATATCCCACAAAGACACATTTTATTGTTTGTGGGCTTAACTTATGCTTATGAGGCCCCACAATATGAACAAAGGCAGTACATCCAAAAATTTTGGGGGGAAGACAAAATAGTGGCACATTTGGGCAAAGAAGCTTTAGGGGGTAGTTTCCCTCCAAAGTACCTTTACCATCCGATTAATAAGATATGCGAAGGTAAGAACACCTTCATCCCATAGCCCCTTAGGAACATGCATCTCTTGCAACAGACAACGAGTGGTCTCAAAATTTGGCTATTCTTCCTTTCGGCTACCCCGTTCTGTTGAGGAGTCTCCGGACATGAAGTTTGGAAAATAATGTCATGCTCTCCCAGGAACCTCTGAAGGTCACTGCGTGTGTATTCGCCCCCGTTATCACTCCTAATGTTTTTAATTTTAGTTTCAAATTGAGTCTGCAGATGTTGATAAAATAACTGAAATATTTTTAAAGCCTCATTCTTCCTTTTCATGAGATACACCCAAGTAAAGTGCGAGTGATCATCAATAAAAGAGACAAAATACTGAAAACCATTCACAGAGCAAATAAGAGCAGTCCAGACATCAGAATGTATCAAATCAAAGCATTTTAAACTTTGACTACGACTAGGAACATAATTGGTTCTACAGTGCTTAGCCAATTCACAAGAGTGACAATCAAAAGTAGTTTTTTCAATATTAAGAAAATGCGGAAAAGTAGCTTTTAAAGTCTTCAAACAGGCATGTACAAATCTCTTGTGCCACAGTATCAACTGATCAGGGTTTGTAGACTTCTGAACACCAAAAGCTTGACAATTGTCCAAGACATACACGCCACCAGACTCATGTCCACCACCAATCATCCTCCCACTCGCCAGATCCTGAAAAACACAATGAGTGGTGAAAAAAGTGATAGAACAATTAAGCTGTTTAGTTAAACTGCTCACAGATAATAGATTTGTCGGAAATGTGGGATTGATAATAACATATTTGAGAGAAACGGAGGGAGAAAGATGAATAACCTATTTACTAGCCACAGGAGTCGAAGACCCATCAACAAGTCTCACACTGCCGGAGGCAGGAGAAATAGAAGAGATTCCCATGGAAGACCCGGTCATGTGGTCGGAAGCCCCCGAGTCAATGATCCAAGGTGTAGATGGTCCTTTCGAGGACCCAAAAGTAGAATGAGCATGAGCTTACGTCCCCACAAAATTACCAGAAAGAGATTGCACTGCAGCATTGGCTTTCAAGACCTTAAGTTCTCTAGTCAAACTCTCGTTCTCTGCCTGAAGATACTCAGTATTCTCCAGATTACCATACATAGCAGTTTGGGATCACACATATTTCCAATCAGCACCGCGAATCCAACTTGGAGGGATCAAGTGAGGATGAAGATCCCAACATTTCTCCTTCCAATGACCTTTCTTCCCACAGTGAGAGCACTTCATCTTGCTCTTGTCTTCTAGTCTCATGTTTCTCGGGTGTCATCTCTTCTGCTCTGGAGCAAGGGCAGATTTCTCATGACCAACATGAATATCTGAACGAAGGGAGTTAATACGGCTTGAATCCCCTCGAATATAATGAGTCACTGTTTCTAGATCCGACACGGTATCTTTTCCCAACATCCGAACTCTCTGGAATTTAAGTTCAGGAGGAAGAGCAGAAAGCATCTCAAAAATCCTCTGTTGCATGAGATCAGTCTTGTAGTCTTCTATAGTCTGAATAGCGGAATACTGATCTATTTCAGCTTACTTATGGGTCAACTTGTTGTAATATTCTTTGAAATCTCCCATCCCTGTCATGTGGACTTGCTCAGTTTGGAGTTGTTATATTCTAGCCAAGTCCTTTTTTGAGTAATTTCGTTCGATCAACTCTCATATCTCTTTCGCAGTTTGACAGAATAAAAAATGACTTGCAATCTCGGGTTCCATAGAATTGATAAGCCAATTGATCACAGTGAGATTCTCACCTTCCCATTCCTTATATAGATGGTCAGTCTTGTTAGGAACCGGCTTGGAACCGGTGAGATACCCAAGTATCCGACGACTCCCAATGAATATCCGCATTGTTTGAGCCCATAGAAGATAATTTTTCCCATTGAGCATGATTTGAGTAACACTATGATTGAAGTCCATATAAGAACTTCCTCCACTATAAGAACATCCCTCAATTTGTCATCCATAGGAACAACCACCAAGAAGAGAAGGGAAAGGGACAGACAGAAACAAGCCAAACACACAGGAAGCAACAGAGCAAGGCAGCGGGAATAACATGCAGCAAGAACCAGCCAACAACAACTTGCACCAACGGACGACTTCGGCAACTCCTCTGCACCGACGGGCGACTTCGGCAACTCCTCTGCACCGACGGACAACCCCAGAAAACGGTCCAGCTGCACCACCAAACGGCATCCCCGACACCAACAGAACCAGCGGGAGAAGAAGGTGGCCGAATCAGAAGACGGGGACGATCGATCGAGAGGTTCCAGGCGACGAGAACGATCGATAACGGAAGGCGGCGAAACCCGCTCGATGACGAACGACAACGGGGACGAACGATCGATGATGATTGATCGAGAAGATGATCAGTGGAGGCGAGCCTTTAGGTCGACTCCGAAACCCGCTCTGATACCATGTTGAGATCGAGGGAGGCGAGAACTATCCTTAGGGTTCAATTCTTTCGTCGTGAGAACCGGCTGAAGAAAAAACTCCTCAAATAAGATTAGCCACTCCATAGGATATAATCACCACCGGGTGAACCAAAGTTAGCTTGACTAGCTTGACTCTTAAAAATAACTTCAAACTTCTTGGTTCCCGCTTGAAGAGTAGTGTTTGACTATTATTCTTTAAGTACCAGTATAAGAGAGTAGGTATGCATGTGCCTGAACCCCTAGGTACCAATATTAAATGGGATGGAGCAGTGTTTAATTCGGTGGAAGGAAATACAACTTCATTTATGGAATCGAAAAATAAAGCAAAACTATAAAGACAATATCTCAGGGAAGGACATCCAAAATCAAACCATGGCTTTCTAATGGCGGCCCATGGTGATTATGAAGGTTGTCTAAAGAAGATTTGTAGTGGTAGAAAAAGGTAGTGCGCTTACAGAACTAGGGTTGCAGCTAAATTTACATCGACTCTACTGAGTACACCTCACAGAATGATTATAACAAGCAGAAATTTGACAATGATAATTAAGGGCAACTCCAATTATTTAATGGTGATTTGAAGGAGATGAACTGAGGTTCAAAGGCAAGATCTTTTAAAGGTAAAGAAGCAAAGAGGGGTTGTAGCTTGGAACAGAGATGGTGGGACTTTATGGGCTGGAATGTAGATGTTATGAATTGTTGCTCTATGGGTTAGGGTTATATTCTTTTATATGAAATCCTAAATATAAAAGAAACACTTCATGTTACGTTTATTTGATATTTACAGTTCACAAGATATTGACATACGTACATCTAATCCAAGGTTCTTCGTTGGCATTGATTCACTTGCACATAAATTAAAATAGGATTAGCAATGCATCATTACTTTGTTATCACCCAAAGAATTTTAAGAGACTCAAGAGGTATAATATAATAAAATAAATAAATCAAATAGGATTCTTGGTGATCCCCATGACCCCAATGTTAACCCAGATCCTTCAGCAGAGAGACAACATCCGACGGAGCCGGGTTGAGTAGGCCGGCGGATTCTCCAGGCATTTACAGGCACTCCTCAAAAGGTCGCGGCACATCCACGGGTGATCGGCAGATGCGCGTCCTCCAGGAAAGCTCTCTCGCGTGTGATTGATGAGGTCACCACAGATTCTCGCCCGATGCATTTGTGAAATCCTCGCCTTGGCAACCGCTTGCGCGGTCACCTCTCTCAACTCTTCACCGCCCGACTCTTCATGTACCTCGAGCGGCTTTGCATTTAATGACGCATTAATTAGGGCATTAAAGGTCCGACAATTCAATAACCGTTCGCGCTGCCTACCCTCATGTATAAATAGGGGCCAAGGGAGCACGAATGGGTAGGGCGAACGGAGGCCAGAACCTACCCAGTTTTAGGTGCAGACACTAAGTTCGGCTCTCACCTGTCTTTTCTCTCTTCTCCCTCTTGTACTCGCTTGTATTCACTATCTCATTTGTAAACCCTTTACAATCAAACTAGAGGCCTGTTGCAAGAGAGACATTCACCGCGGCGGGTTAAATATGGTGTTCGTCGCTTTCAGTGACGCCTTCTCTCTGTGTTTCTTTCTTGTTCACCCAACCGCCCACAGGACCAGTAACCAATCGTTTGGGAACCTCTCTTCCTTTGCCGACCACCTGATCATGGAGAACGCGCTGAGAGTTGGTGAAAAATTTAGCCTCAACAGAACTTTGTGCGGTGAGAGTGGATTCAAGCGGCTGGTGAAATTCGCCCAACCTCCAAAAGCATTCCTATTTCGTGCAAGTACTCTGAGAAGTGTCTTCCCATTTCAGAAAATATTTGCATGATCCTAGGCGAACAATCAAGGCAATCACCCCCACCCTAGATGGCGGCAAACAGACACCCATTGCCCGCGGGGAATTTGATCTCCTGATCGGCCTCGTCCAGCAGTTGCTTGCCCAGGGAGGGCATGCTCAGGCCACTGAACTACCCCAGGAGCCGATCAGCCCAAACGTGTTACCACCTCCGACAGTTCTGCCTCCCCAGCAACCGTGCGGCGAAGGCGTGCAGGCGCGCTAGTAGTTCTTTCGGGAAGCCTCCGCCGGGTAGCAGGGAAGAGCCATGGATTTCGAGGAAAACCCAGAGGAGGGGTTCGAGTGCTTTTCACCCTTTACTTTTTGACATCACGGAGGAAACCTCCGCACATGGCTTTAGGGAGCCACGACTCCCGCGATTCTCGGGTAAGGCAGACCCAGCTTACCACCTGCAAGCGTTTGATGTCACTGTCTCTCTTCAATCTCTTTCTGAGGGGTTGCGTTGCAAGCTTCTCTCTACCACCCTCGATGCCAAAGCAAGAGAGTGGTTTTTAGCTTCCCAGCTGGTTCGGTCAATCCTTACGAGAGTTGAGGATGGTGTTTCTGCAAAGGTTCGCCATGTCTAAGCAGCAAATGGCAGGTATCGACGCCCTATTCCTTATTTGGCAAGGGTTGAAGGATACTTTATGGGAATATGTTGATCGTTTCCAAAGTATGATCATGGAGGTTCCCGATGTAGATCCCTAGGTCTACTGAGTGGCCTTCACCAACGGCCTCAGGACGGGGCTGTTTAAATTCTTAATCAGCGAGAAGAAGCCTAAAACCTACGCAGAGCTCATCGAAAGAGCGAATCAGTTCATCGAGGGGGAACTAAACAATGAAGACTTCATCGCGGGTCTTTCAGATCTAGGGTTGAAGCGCCCACAAAGCTTTTCTATCAGACCTGTCCCACCTAAGGAGAATAACCACATCCGTCAAGACTTTCGCCCCCAAATCAAATGGGATTAAATACTTATCGGCAAGGCCCCAGGCAGTTCCAGTAGATGCGGCCAGGGAAGTTTCATCATCAACGACCTCAGCAACATCAGGACCACAATGACAACCCTACGCTCCTACTGGCAGCCTCTCCGTAGCAGTGGGAGAGCAAGTTGCAAGAGTATACAGACATTGGTGTCCCAATTGAGGAAGTTGCTGAGACTCTCCAACAGCAGTCGGGCTTCAAACCCCCCATGCCTATGAAGGGAGGGTTTGGAAGCAAAAATACCAACCTTTATTGCAAGTTCCCTCGCGACGTAGGTCATAACACAAAAAACTGTCGGATCCTCCGCGACCTCATTCAGAAGCTGCTTAGTGAAGGAAAGATAAAATACTCGTTGATAGAAAAGATTGGAGAAGTTCCGCTCGGGAAGGAAAATGGGAAAGAAGTAGTAGGGGGGTGAATAGAGTAATCAAAAATTGCACTAGCAAAGTTGACTTTCTACTCAACTCCCTTGGAGTTAAATGCGGAATGAAGGTTATAGATATTTGAGATTAAACCCTAAAGCCTAACACAAGTATTGTGCACAAAAGGCAGCCAACTGTAATTACAGTTAAGGCTTGGAAACCTAAACAGCAACTAGCAATCCTAGTTAAGATCTAATCACAGCCAATCAGCACAGAGAATTAAATAAACAATCCAGACGACACAAGAAATTTATAGTGGTTCCCCAAACAACTTGGGTACGTCCACTCTTCTACCAACAAGGTAGGAATCCACTCAGGTTTTTGATCAGGTGCCCTCCACCAACAAGATCTGTTTCAGGTAGATCCAGAAACATTTTAGACTTTTGATCAGGTGTCTAAAAACTAACACAAGTTTTTGATCAGGTGCCCTGCCACCAAGGGATACTTTTGAAGGGAGTAATAACCCTTTACAGGAGGGGGAAAGGAGGTTAAGATGTCTTCTCTATTTTACAATAGATTAGAGAAGCACAATAACTTGCACTGAGCTAGAAAGCTCTTAAAGAATCAAGGCTCCCCCTGGCTAAAAGAACGTCCAGGTGAAGTCTTGCTTCAATGCAGAAACACTTCAGAAAATCTGAAGGAAAAAAGCTACAAGAAGATAAATAATATGAAATAAAATTTCTTCTTTAGGCAGCTATCTTCTTCTTCTTCTTCAAAAGGCTCTGAGTGAAGATCTTCCTGTAAGCAGGAGAACTCAGGTTGAAGAAGAGTGAAGAACTAAAACTTCTTCTCAGTTAGATGTGAATGAGCTGAGAGCAGTTGGAAACTGTAAGTTCTTAAGCTTGAATGCTGATGTTAGCCTTTTTGAATATTAGAACTAGTTGATTTCTTTCTTCAAGGAGTTCTTTATATAGCAGCAGCAACAGCTCTTACTTGAGTTTGAATCTTGTCTTCTACTGAACTCTGCAAGCAGGGCTGCAAAAAGTATAAAGCAAAACAAAATACTGCAGACAGATATCTTATAGGAGGATAAAGCTTTCTAAGAAGCTGCAAATAATTCTGATGAAATAAAACTAGAGAAAGTCACATCAGAAAAGACTCTTTACAGCTAAGGAAGACTTTTTGAGTCTAACGGCTATAAAGGACAGCCTGACAGATAAAGCAGAAAACATATCTCAGCTATAAGACAAACAACTTTGTCAGAAAAAGATTAGCTCATGCATAAGGAATGGAACTGATATTGCATGAAAATAATATCACAATTTATTCAGATAATTTTTTATAAAATATGCCAAAATAAATATGAAATTAATCACATCATAGAAGACGACAAAACTACTCAAGACATACAGCAAAACGTCGAACGACCCTCAGAGATCGTCGACCGAAGCACGGAGATCGTCGACCTATCAGACAGATAGTCGAACGATCCAGATAGTCGAACTATCAACGAAGATAGTCGAACTACCTCAGCAGATAGTCGACCTATCAGAACAGATAGTCGAGCTATCAGATAGTTGATCTATCAAGACAGATAGTCGAACTACCAAACAAAACAGATAGTCGACCTATCAAACAGATAGTCGACCTATCACAGAAAAACAGATAGTCGACCTATCAACAGATAGTCGAGCTATCAAACAAAACAGATAGTCGACCTATCAACAGATAGTCGAACTATCAGATAGTTGAACTATCCAAGCAGATAGTCGAACTATCAAGCAACACAGATAGTCGACCTATCAAACAGATAGTCTAACTATCAAAGCGGACAGATAGTCGACCTATCAACAGATAGTCGAGCTATCAGATAGTTGAACTATCCAAGCAGATAGTCGAACTATCAAAGACAACAGATAGTCGACCTATCAACAGATAGTCGAGCTATCAGATAGTTGAACTATCCAAGCAGATAGTCGAACTATCGAAGACAACAGATAGTCGACCTATCAACAGATAGTCGAGCTATCAGATAGTTGAACTATCCAAGCAGATAGTCGAACTATCAAAGACAACAGATAGTCGACCTATCAACAGATAGTCGAGTTATCAACGCAGACAGAACGTCGACCAACTGATAGACGATCGTCGATCAGCCGATAGACGATAGTCGAGCGGCGTTCGACCATAGTCGAACGAAAAACAACTTAACCAAATTTATATCTGGAAAAGTGACCTTCAAAACTAGAGCAACAAACTTTTGACCATAGATAAATTTTGGGTCAAGAAACAGAAAGAGAAGACTGAACTCAAATCAAAACCTAGGGTTCCAACAATCTCTCCCTATTTGAGTTAAGTCTCTCAACAATTAAAACATTCAAAACTAATTACTGAAAGTAAAATAAAATGCATAAAGAGAAATAACTAAGCAGATATCATCAATCAAACAGATAAGCAATTAACTGTCAATCAATGAAAAATTAAGGTGCTTCAGAGTTAGATTTAGGATCAGAAGAGCTAGAAACAAAAGTAATCTTTCTTGAGGGATCTAGAGCTTCTTTTCTCGATAGCTTCAGGTCTTGTTCTCCAATGATTTTCAATTCTGTTGTTCTTGGGACAACTTCCTCAGGATGCTTTTCCATATACTTTGAAGGATCAAATACTTCAGGTCTAACCTGGAATTTGTCTAGCTTCTTCATTCTGAATTTTGACATTGTGGTCAATCCTGCAGTGTCTTTTCCTTCTGCTTTTGCTTTCTTAATTTGAGCTGCTCTAACGAGTTCAAGAAAACGAGCCATCCTAAAATTAGGATCAAGCTCTGGGCTTTCATAAACAATCTCAGAAGATATATCAACTGGTTCTTTATCCTGAATAACTAGATAAGAAAGGGGAGCAGACTTAGCAAATATCTTGCTAGAATTTTCAGATAAAATAATTTGCTTACCTTTTGAAACATCCTTCACAGAGTGATCTGGCTTAAGAGAGGTAGAGCTTTTAAGTTCTTTGGACTGAGGAGGAGAAAATGTTGGTCTTTGATACACTACCTCCTTTACCTGTTCCTTAACAGCATCAGGTCTTTGATAGCCAGTTTGACTTTTACCTTGGTATTTTTATGAACTTCTCCTTTGAGCTGACTTAGATGGATTTGATTTTTCGGACTGAGCAGCAGGTTTTGTAGATAAGTTTCTTGAGGCTCCTGCACTGGGAGGTGGAGGAGGAGGACCTCTAGGATTCCATCTAGGGACAGGAGAGTCATACCTCTTTGACTTTTTCCTTTGCTTCTGCTGATTCTTAGAGAAGGCCATCCAGTGCTGGAAGTCTTTTGACTTAGGATCAATTCCTTTCAGTATATAATACGGAGTATCATTATCTGGATTAGAAGGAGGAGGAGCAACAGCTTTCCTTTTCTTTTTAGCAATTCTTTTTCTTTTTGACTCAGCAGACTCATCAGAATCAATTTCATCTTCAGAATTAGAAGAAATAGGCAGATCATATGGGTCAAATGCATCTTGCATAGCTCTTTCCTTTTCCTTAAGAGCAGCTTTTTCTAGTTCTTCTTCTATGGCATCCTGTGCCAAGAGAGCATCTAAATCCAAGCCCGGGGAATCATTCCATACAGTAGATTTTTCAATTTGAACATCTGCACCTTTTTCTTGAAGATCAGAAACTGTTATAGTGACCAGTTCTGCTTGCACTTCTGGCTGAGCAACCTCAGAAATTTGAACAGCTGGTTCTGGTTGAACTTCTGGAGCTGGTTGGATAACAGGCTTTTGAACATCTAGAACTTCTTCCAATTTATCTGTAGTATTATGAATAAAATTTTTCTAAATGACATCTAATCATCCCTTTCAGATATTCCCAAACTATCATATCAGTTATCAAGTCTAAAAAGTAAGAAAAGGGAATACCTTCAGAATCAACCACTGCGTGTCCTAACTCCCATAATTCATCTAGAAAGGAAGTGATAATTCCTTCTAGGTACAGGGAGACCAAGGGAGTAGAACATTCTTCTAAACAAGCTTTGACAATAAATTTAGATTTCAACAAAGCATCAGAAATTTCTTTTTCAGATAAAGAAGGAGGAGCTGAATCTTCTATTGCTTTCTCTGCCACTGCATGATGATCTGCTGGAGGGGAGGCCAAAGACTGCTCAGAGACATCTTCATCAAGCATCTCCCCCTGCCTGATTTCAGTAGATACTGAAACCAGGCCCCTAAAAGAAGAGGGCTCAGCAGACTTTGAGAGTGCCTGAATAGCAGCAGTCAAAGAGGAGATAGAGGAAGCAAGGGGAGCAATCGCCTCTTCAATCATAATTTTGATTGAGGGGGTAATTAACTCCACAATGCTAGAGATAAATGCTGGAGTTATTTCAAAGGATGATGATGATGATGGTGGGGGAATTTCAGAGGATGGAAGATCAGCAGGGATGGTATATGCATGATGAGCTGGAGAATGAACTGGAGATGGAACTGGAGATGTATGAGTGGATGCAGGGTGATCAATGTGATCAGAAGAGGGAATTGGAGAATGAAGAGGAGTAGAAATCTCAGACACCAACAAATCAAAACTGGGATGAGAGATCCCAGCAAGATGAGTCGGGAGAGGAGATGCGGGAGGAGATGCAAGAGGAGAAGCAGAAGGTCGTACTTCAATTGAAGTTGAGGGAACTTCAACTGAAGTAGACGGCAAAACAGATGAAGAAGATGGAAGGGATGGATTTGCTGAGCCAGCTGCTAGAAGGGGGGAGTGACTGAGACAGTCCTTGTGCTCTCAGATGTAACTGGAGCAACCCCTGCGGGAGCGGGCTTCAGGAAGGTCCTTTTCCACTTTACGAACAGGGATGGATCCATCTTCTTGCTGGCGTTTATGGAGGTGGCAGCTGACACTAACAGATGAGGGTATTTCTCCTTTAGAAAAATCTCAACTACCCTTCCCAGGGTAACTTCTTTCTTGCCATTATTTTTCCTGATCAAATCAAACATAACGCCTGCCCAATTAATCTGTTTCTTATTTACAATTGCACACATTAGTGCAAATTGCTGCCTTGTAATATTATCGTGGGCGGAGTGCTTTCCCAGTAGCACTTTTCCAACTATTTCAGCAAGAAACTTAATTTTAAACGGAAAATTTACTTTGAGCAGCTTAGAGGGAATGCCTTCGGCATGTCCCAGCTCTGTTAACATCCTTCCAAACTCAGGAGTATCTTGCTCATACTCTTCTTCCCCATTAATCAATCCAAATATTTCAGTCAAAATAGCGGGAGTCAATGTTACCTCTTCTCCGCCAATGGTTCCAGTCATCGAATCATCAGTTGAAGACGAAGTGAAAGCCCACTCTTTGATCTCTTGAGTGTTTATCTTTATTCTGGAGGACATGAGTTTCTTTAACCCTTGATATTTGCACAGATTAAGAATTTCCACAATTCCTCGTTCGCAGCAGCTGAAGGAGTCGAAATCTACACTGAATCCTGCATCAAACTTTACTACTGCTAGGAGCGCTGGAGCAATCGCCATTGAAAGAGCTGGAGAAGACGAGGGAGAGACGGCGAGGACGAAGCGGCAGAAAACGCAAGACAAAGAGCAAGCGGGAAAACGGAATGCGAAAAGACCCTCTCCGTCGACGTTAAAAGCAACTATCTCTTAACCTAGGTCGACCATCGGCTTTAAAGTAAAAACAACGATCGTCGATCTATTTAAAAGATACTGGAGACGATGGTCGAACGGTCGTTCGACGATCGGTCCTGAAGCAGAGTAGTCGATCAATCGTTCGACTATTTCTGTCTTCACAAACAGCAAGCTGTCGTCAACCATAGATCGACGATAGGCTCGACCTGTTCGACTATCTTCGAACGCCGGTCGACGATCTTCAAGCAGATAAGCTATCTTCAACCATAGGTCGACGATAGGCTTGATCCGATCGTTTATCTTCGAACGTCGTTCGACGATCTTCAAACAGGTTTCAACAAGGCAGACGTCACACTTAGTCTCTTCCATTAATCATGCCTAGTTGAACCAAAAAGAACAGATGCTTCTGTTCATCTAAGTGCTTGGTGAATATATCACCTCTCTGAAGGTCTGTGGATATGAACTCAAGGCTGATCTTGTTCTTTTCCACACAATCTCTCAGGAAATGCTGTCTAGTCTCAATGTGCTTCGTTTTAGAGTGGTGCACTGGATTTTGTGCAATGGAGATAGCACTTGTACTATCACACATGATTTTAGTGTTCTTGTGTGAGTACCCCTAATCCAAAAGTTGGTTTTGTATCCACAGGATCTGTGAACAACAACTAGCAGCTGCTATATATTCAGCTTCTGCAGTTGAAGTTGAGACAGAGGCCTGCTTCTTACAAAACCAAGAGACCAATCTCTCTCCCAAGAACTGGCAAGTTCCTGAGGTACTTTTCCTGTCAACTCGACAACCAGCATAATCAAAATCAGAATATCCAATTAATTCAAATTTTGACTCAGCTGGGTACCAAAGTCCTAGATTTGGACATCCCTTCAGGTATCTCAAGATTCTCTTGAGAAGAATCAGATGAGATTCCTTGGGGTTGACCTGGAATCTAGCACAAAGGCATGTAGCAAACATTATGTCTGGCCTACTTGCAGTTAAATACAATAGGGAACCAACAATGGTCCTATAATTCTTTTGATCAACAGGCTTTCCCTGATCATCAGAATCAATAACTACATTAGTAGCCATAGGTGTATGCATTGCTGAAGCATCAGCCATCCCATACTTCTTTACCAATTCCTTGGCATATTTGGATTGGGAGATGAAGATGCCATCAACATCTTGCTTTACTTGGAGACTAAGAAAGTAAGACAGCTCACCCATACTACTCATCTAAAACTTAGAATGCATCAAGTTGGAGAACTTTTTGCATAGTTTGGGATCAGTGGAACCAAAAATAATGTCATCCACATACACTTGATCTAACAGGATTGTGTCCTTGTGGTGCTTGACGAAGAAGGTTCTATCAACTACTCCCCTAACAAAGTTGTGCTCTAACAGGAAACTAGCTAGAGTCTCATACCAGGCTTTTGGTGCTTGTTTGAGTTCATAAAGAGCTTTTTGCAACTTGAATACATGTGAGCGCTGAGTTGAAGAAACAAAACCGGGTGGTTGTTCAACAAATACCTCTTCCTTTAGCTCACCATTAAGAAAGACACTTTTGACATCCATCTGAAAAACTTTAAACTTCATATAGGCTGCATAGGCTAAGAAGATCCTTATTGCCTCTAGCCTTGTAACAGGAGCAAAGGTTTGGTCATAATCTATACCTTCCTCCTGTCTGTAGCCCTGAGCTACAAGCCTAGCTTTATTCCTTACAATGATTCCATTTGCATCCAACTTGTTTCTATACACCCACTTGGTGCCTATGATCAGTTGGCCTTTAGGTCTTGGAACCAAAGTCCATACTTTACATCTTTCAAACTGATTGAGTTCCTCTTGCATAGCAATGATCCAGTGGGGATCTAGCTCAGCATCTTTAATGATGAGGGGCTCAATCTGTGAAAGGAAACAAGCATGCATCACATCCTGTCTTAACTGATGTCTTGTTTGAACACCAGCTGATATGTCTCCTATCACTTGAGATGTAGGATGATCTCTAAGTGTGACAACATCAGCAGGTGGGATGTGATCTTCAGCAATAGTTGGGATTAATTCCTCAGGAGGAATTTGATCTACTATTGGTGGTACAGCAACAATTTCTGCAATGTCTTCATCACTGTCTGATTCAGTGATATGAAGAGTTGAAAGATGGAGGATTTCTTGAGTGACATCTTTGGTAGATTCTGGTACCTGTAATGAACTTGAGGAAGGGGAAGTTTCCTTCTCCTTGTAAAACATTTGGGATTCATCAAAGGACACATGAACAGACTCTTCAATTTTAGAAGATGATTTATTAAATACCCTATAAGTTTTGCTTACTTGGGAATATCCAAGAAAAATTCCCATTGAAGATTTTGCTTCAAATTTTCTAAGGTATTCTTTATTATTATTATGAATATAAACTACACAGGCAAAAACTCTAAAATAATTTATTTTAGGTTTCTTTCCTTTAAGTAACTCATAAGGAGTTTTACACTTAAGCTTGTGTATCAGACTTCTATTCAAGACCTAGTTGGTTGTACTAACAGCTTCTGCCCAATAGGAAAGAGGCATATTAGCATCTGCCAACAATGTGCCAGCAGCTTCAATTAGTGTTCTGTTTTTCCTTTCAACTACCCCATTTTGTTTGGGAGTTCTAGGAGCTGAGAAGCTATGTTTGATACCTTCTCTCTCACAGAATTCTTGCATGAGAAGAGAGTCAAACTCAGTACCATGATCACTTCTAATCAAGGCCACATGAGTAGAGTACTCAGTCTGCACGCATAATAGAAAATCTGTAAGGGCTTTGAAGTTATCAGCCTTAGTTCTCAAAAAGAACACTCAAGTGAATCTAGAGAAGTCATCTACAATGACTAGAGTGTAATACTTCCCTCCTAAACTCTGTACATTTATTGGGCCAAATAGGTCCAAATGTAATAAATATAGGATTCTAGGAGAATCACTTTTATTTACTGATTTAAATGAATTCTTGGTTTGCTTGCCTAGTTGACAAGCCTTGCATAGGCTCTCCTTCTTGTAGGGGCAAGAAGGTAAACCTCTAACAAGTTTGTGTTTAGATAACCTAGATATATTCTTGAGGTTAACATGGCTAAGCCTTTTATGCCATAAAGTATTGTTATTGGTTACTTCATTAAATAAGCAGATTTCAGAGTGAGTTGAGTTAAAATCTACTAAATAAATGTTACCTTGTCTAATACCTACTAATACAACATTATTATTTAAAGTAATATTACAAAGAGAGTTAGAGAATGATACCTGGTATCCAGCATCACATAACTGACTTACTGAGATTAGATTATGCTTCAGTCCAGTTACATAAGCAACTCTCTTGAATGTAACAGCTCCAATTGTCATCCTGCCATAGCCTTCAGTTTGACCACAACTTGAATCTCCAAAGATTACCTTTGGGCCAAGCTTTGCCTTGAACCTTGACAGATGTTCTTTATTTCCTGTCATGTGCTTGGAGCAACCACTATCCAAATACCACTTATTTTGAGTGATAGGATAGGTCTTCACCTGCAAATAAATCAATTTAAACATTGTGGACCCAGGTAACCTTGGGTCCCTTGTTTTTCACATAAGAAAAACTGGAAATAAATGAATAAGCAGGCTGAAAGTGATAACCTAACGGGTAAGATCTCCTATGTGGGATTCTCCATGCAGATGATGGGTCAACGAACCTAGGGTTTCTATTCATATTCGGGTTTCTAAAGTTCTGGTTGGAGTTTTGAAATTCTTGTTGAAAGCGTCGATCGGCGTTCGACGATTGGTACCCAGATCGTCGATCTCCGTTCGACCATTGGGCCTGCGATCGTCGAGCAGCGTTCGACGCTCTTTGTAATTCCTTAAATTTCTGTTTTCTTTTCTCTATTTTAGCTTTATTCAAAGCTCTATTAACTTGATTAACTTGTTCAGTGTTTTTTATTCCACTAGATGAAATAAAATTCACTGGAGTTGAAAGTTGGTTTTTAAGAATGATTGGGGACTCACTAGAAGATGCTCCTAAGCCTAATTTGTTATTGCCTGACCTAGTGTTAGACATGCTGGTTATTTCAAGCAACTTAAGGCTTCTACCATTCAGAGATTCTTCTAACCTTTTGGACTTAGCTAATTCATTCTTAAAGAATTTTATTTCTTCACTAGCATTAGTGAGTTCTGCTGTTAACGTAATGTTTTCATTAGCAATCAATTCAGATTCAGCTAGTTTAATTCTTAGCTCTTTTTTTTTTCTTTTTCAGAACTAATTAAATCTAAACATAAAGATTTAAATTCAGATTTAAATTCAGCAGATGTAATGTGACGAACCAAAAACAAACATATAACGTTTAGTTTATTTTTATATATTTTAAAAGTTTTGCTTTCCCCAATGATGATAATATAATAGCAGTACGATTTTACTTTTGTGTTTGATTTCATATTTTATTTTTTGGTTCGTTTAAGTTTGAGTTTTGGGTGATTTTCATTGCTATTTTGGTATAATTGTTTTTAGTTATTTCTTTGAGCTTGCTGCCTTTGGGATAATTTCTTCATGTGGGCTGAATTGATGGATTTTGATTTAAGTATTCACTGAGTTGGACTTTTGGGTACATTCTACATGTTTGGACCTTTTCTCTTGCTGGGCTGAGGTTGATTTCGATGAAGGCTTGCTGTCGTAACAATTTACTTGCTTTAACATCTTGCTGGCGGGGTTGGCTATTGTCTGGCTGTGTGCTGGATGTTTTGAAGATAAGCTGGCTGCTTGTTATGAAAACTTGGGTTCGGTTCAGCACACCTGGAGCGGTGCTTGGCTTCACCTTGCCGCTTAGTCGCTTAATCACTGTTATAAAATGAAGTCGGGCTATTGCTTCTTCCGCACTGCTTTCGTCGATCTCCTGCTCCTGCGCGTATTTCTTCTCCGTCGCCTTCTCCCTCTGGCTGCTCCAGTCGATCGAGAACTCTCTTCTTCTTTACCCCTTCTCGGTGCTGTGCTCGGTCTTGCGCTGCCTTTGCGCCGCCGTCGACGGTGCTGCCCGGCCGATTCGGGCTGCCGCTCCTCCAGTCTTCTTCTTTAAGCTGCCGGAGCCATCGCTGTTCGATTTGCGGTATATTTTGTGCCCTGGCTGTGCCTTACGTTACCGCTGCTATTGCATACTTCTCTTTCTTCGTCCCGAACTTTCTCTGCTTGCTTAACTGCTGTGCCTTGTTCTTTTTACCGCTGCTGCCTTCCCGTGCCTTCGATTGGACTGTTGAACCTGTTAGGGCTGCTGCTTCTACGGAGTCCTAGGAAGGAGTTTGCTACTCTCCTGCGATCCATCAGAGATCGATTACTTCTATCAGTAATTTGATTTATTTGTGAGCAATGTTTGGGCTGTTTTTGTACGGCTTTTAGGACTATTTTCGGTAATTATTTAAGAGCCGTTTCGTGTACTCTTTTGCGTTGTTTTCTCCGAATGTGATGATTAGTAGCTGGACAGCAAGTGAGAGGACAGGGAGTCCATTTTGGGGCCGGTATAGCCCATTCAAGCAATGCTTTGGCTGTCCAGTACTAATTAAGAGCCGATTTTGGTGATTTCAAAGCCTCTTTCTTCTTCATTTTGCGATTTATCGATTTCAACGATTCAATAATTATCCTGACATATTATACCAAAACGAGACGCAACCCGACTTGTGCATCTTATTTCAGTGGTTTTCCAGACTAGGACAAGCGAGGATGGCGTCCCGCGATAATCAGGGTAAAAATACAGGAAAGGATAAGGGTAAAGGTAAAGCAATGGTGAGTATTTTATTTCTTGAATTATGTTTATTCACGTACTTTCATGTTATTTTATTTCCAAGGACACTGCCTGTGCATATGAATTTAAAACTCAATGAAATATCGCTAATCAAAGCAATGTGGGCGAGGGGAAAATTATAGCGATACAAACATTTTCTGAGGGGAAATTATATTATTCATATATCTTATTTTAACGTTTAAGAAAGATAATAAAACATACAATATGACATAAGGAAATACGAAGGTTTAGAATCCTATGATGTAGAGGCATCTACTAATGGATTCACCAGTAGGGGTGAGCCTACAATTTCGCCCTTCGGGGGTGTGGCCAATTCAAGTTGCATACCTAAGTATTTCCTATAAATTAAAAGGGTGGGTTTCAAGAAGAAAACACACATACGTATATCTTCACCTAAATTGTTTATTGTATTGTAAGCATATTGCTATCACCCGTTTACTGCATGTAGAACTGTTTCACGAAATAATTGTCTCACATAGTCATATTTGTATGACTAATCCAGTTGAATTCCATGTTTTTAGGCAGCAGACGCAAGTCCCAGCGCACCACAGAGGATTCCGCCGGAAGAACTGGCGAAGGTATGGTTGAAGATCTTTGTCGGTATCGGGGAATGCCAAGAGAATCATCGAATTGCAAACACAAAGTGCGAGTGCGATTATTGTATCTATTATTATGCTTAGATTTGTATTGTATCTGATGTAAATAAATAAATAAAATGGTTCATTTCTGATTGTGTAATACTGTGACTCAAATTTTGAAAACTTCTGATTTTGCCTCCTATCATTTGGGGAAGACCTGCTTTAGGGTTTTCACATGTAAAGTCATAAGAAGACAATACCTCATCTTCAGGTTGCATTTCTTCATCAGAATCTGAGTTCTCTGCAGTTGAGTGATTGCTGCAGACATCAATTGTCATCAGGCAAACTTCCTTTGCCTTCTTTTCTTCTTCATCCTCACTGGAGCTTGAGGAGGAAGATTTCTCATCAGAATCGCTCTAGGTTTTAGCAACAAAGTCTCTCTCCTTCTTTTTGTTCTTGTAGGAGGATGGCTTGGAATGCTTCCTGTGCTGATCCTTGTCTTTTTTTTTAACTTTGTTCTTTTCCTCTGGACAATCTGGAAGAATATGTCCAGGCTTCCTGCAAGCATAGCAGATTATTTCTTTAGAAGGAGTACGATCATACCTTGGTTTATCTTCATACTTTGAAGATTTCTTTCTGAATTCCTTCCTTCCCATCTTGAGAAACTTTTTGGCAAATAATGTCATCAGTTCCTCATTGGACTGGCTTCCTTCAGAAGCTTCAGCAGCTTTGAGAGCAAGGATTTGCTCTTTTCTTGTAGGAGTTAGGGTCTTTGCTTCAGCCTCAGTTTCCCTGGACTTCAGCACTTGCTCAAAAGACTTGAGCTTGCCGAGAAGGGCTTCTGTTGAGATTTCATTTGTGCTTCTGGCCTCCTTGATAAGCCAGATCCTCAGATCCCATGTGCTAGGGAAGCACATAAGAATCTTATCATTGACCTCTGTCAATGAAATATCCTTGTCAAGGGTCCTCAGCTCATTGATGATTGAGCTGAGCCTTGTGTACATTGCTTCAACTGATTCAGCATCAGTTTTCTTGAAATTCTCATACTGGGAGATAAGGTTGGATCTTCTGTCCTTCCTTTCATCAACTGAACCAGCTACAATCTGGTTCAGTGTATCCCACATTGCTTTTGCTGAGGAGCAGTCAGCAACCTTCTGGAATACTTCATCAGACATTGTCTGAGCCAGAATGTTCTTTGCCTTAGCATCTGCTATCTTTGCCTTTTTGTATTCATCATTGTAGTCTGGAGGAGGCACTGCACTCATATCAGTTGATGATGAGGCAGTAGCTGCAGCAGGTGCTCTTGGTGGTCCTGTCAAAATAGAAGCAAAAATACTTTCATCAATAGAGTTCATATATAGTTTAATCCTTGCCTTCCAGATGCTAAACTTAGCCAAGTTGCATGTTGGAGGTCTGGTGTTAGAGTAATCCTTGGACTGAGCCATGATAGTGAAAGTGAATATCTATAAACTTTGGTATCTATCAGGATCTTGTGACTTAGGTGTTAGCCTATTCAGTCAGTCAACCTCCCTCTGATACCAATTAAAAGAAAAAGGGGATAGATACTACTCTAGAGGGGGGGGGGGTGAATAGAGTAATCAAAAATTGCACTAGCAAAGTTGACTTTCTACTCAACTCCCTTGGAGTTAAATGCGGAATGAAGGTTATAGATATTTGAGATTAAACCCTAAAGCCTAACACAAGTGTTGTGCACAAAAGGCAGCCAACTGTAATTACAGTTAAGGCTTGGAAACCTAAACAGCAACTAGCAATCCTAGTTAAGATCTAATCACAGCCAATCAGCACAGAGAATTAAATAAACAATCCAGACGACACATGGAATTTATAGTGGTTCCCCAAATAACTTGGGTACGTCCACTCTTCTACCAACAAGGTAGGAATCCACTCAGGTTTTTGATCAGGTGTCCTGCCACCAACAAGATCTGCTTCAGGTAGATCCAGAATCCCTTTAGACTTTTGATCAGGTGTTTAAAAACCAACACAGGTTTTTGATCAGGTGCCCTGCCACCAAGGGATACTTTTGAAGGGAGTAATAACCCTTTACAGGAGGGGGAAAGGAGGTTAAGATGTCTTTTTTATTTTACAATAGATTAGAGAAGCACAATAACTTGCACTGAGCTAGAAAGCTCTTAAAGAATCAAGGCTCCCCCTGGCTAAAAGAACGTCCAGGTAAAGTCTTGCTTCAGTGCAGAAACACTTCAGAAAATCTGAAGGAAAAAAGCTACAAGAAGATAAATAATATGAAATAAAATTTCTTCTTTAGGCAGCTATCTTCTTCTTCTTCTTCAAAAGGCTCTGAGTGAAGATTTTCCTGTAAGCAGGAGAACTCAGGTTGAAGAAGAGTGAAGAACTAAAACTTCTTCTCAGTTAGATGTGAATGAGCTGAGAGCAGTTGGAAACTGTAAGTTCTTAAGCTTGAATGCTGCTGTTAGCCTTTTTGAACAGCTGGTTCTGGTTGAACTTCTGGAGCTGGTTGGATAACAAGCTCTTGAACATCTAGAACTTCTTCCAATTTATCTGTAGTATTATGAATAAAATTTTTCTAAATGACATCTAATCATCCCTTCCAGATATTCCCAAACTATCATATCAGTTATCAAGTCTAAAAAGTAAGAAAAGGGAATACCTTCAGAATCAACCACTGCGTGTCCTAACTCCCATAATTCATCTAGAAAGGAAGTGATAATTCCTTCTAGGTACAGGGCGACCAAGGGAGTAGAACATTCTTCTAAACAATCTTTGACAATAAATTCATATTTCAACAAAGCATCAGAAATTTCTTTTTCAGATAAAGAAAGAGGAGCTGAATCTTCTATTGCTTTCTCTGCCACTGCATGATGATCTGCTGGAGGGGAGGCCAAAGGCTGCTCAGAGACATCTTCATCAAGCATCTCCCCCTGCCTGATTTCAGTAGATACTGAAACCAGGCCCCTAGAAGAAGAGGGCTCAGCAGACTTTGAGAGTGCCTGAATAGCAACAGTCAAAGAGGAGATAGAGGAAGCAAGGGGAGCAATCGCCTCTTCAATCATAATTTTGATTGAGGGGGTAATTAACTCCACAATGCTAGAGATAAATGCTGGAGTTATTTCAAAGGATGATGATGATGGTGGTGGGGGAATTTCAGAGGATGGAAGATCAGCAGGGATGGTATATGCATGATGAGATGGAGAATGAACTGGAGATAGAACTAGAGATGTATGAGTGGATGCAGGGTGATCAATATGATCAGAAGAGGGAATTGGAGAATGAAGAGGAGTAGAAATCTCAGACACCAACAAATCAAAACTGGGATGAGAGATCACAGCAACAAGATCTGCTTCAGGTAGATCCAGAAACCTTTTAGACTTTTGATCAGGTGTCTAAAAACCAACACAGGTTTTTGATCAGGTGTCTAAAAACCAACACAGGTTTTTGATCAAGTGCCCTGCCACCAAGGGATACTTTTGAAGGGAGTAATAACCCTTTACAGGAGGGGGAAAGGAGGTTAAGATGTCTTCTCTATTTTACAATAGATTAGAGAAGCACAATAACTTGCACTGAGCTAGAAAGCTCTTAAAGAATCAAGGCTCCCCCTGACTAAAAGAACGTTCAGGTGAAGTCTTGCTTCAGTGCAGAAACACTTCAGAAAATCTGAAGGAAAAAAGCTACAAGAAGATAAATAATATGAAATAAAATTTCTTCTTAAGGCAGCTATCTTCTTCTTCTTCTTCAAAAGGCTCTGAGTGAAGATCTTCCTGTAAGCAGGAGAATTCAGGTTGAAAAAGAGTCAAGAACTAAAACTTCTTCTCAGTTAGATGTGAATGAGCTGAGAGCAGTTGGAAACTGTAAGTTCTTAAGCTTGAATGCTGCTGTTAGCCTTTTTGAATATTAGAACTAGTTGATTTCTTTCTTCAAGGAGTTCTTTATATAGCAGCAGCAGCAACGGCTCTTACTTGAGTTTGAATCTTGTCTTCTACTGAACTCTGCAAGCTGGGCTGCAAAAAGCATAAAACAAAACAAAATACTGCAGACAGATATCCTATAGGAGGATAAAGCTTTCTAAGAAGCTGCAAATAATTCTAATGAAATAAAACTAGAGAAAATCACATCAGAAAAGACTCCTTACAGCCAAGGAAGACTTTTTAAGTCTAACGGCTATAAAGGACAGCCTGACAGATAAAGCAGAAAACATATCTCAGCTATAAGACAAACAACTTTGTCAGAAAAAGATTAGCTCATGCATAAGGAATGGAACTGATATTGCATGGAAATAATATCACAATTTATTCAGATAATCTTTTATAAAATATGCCAAAATAAATATGAAATTAATCACATCATAGAAAACGACAAAACTACTCAAGACATACAGCAAAACGTCGAACGACCCTCAGAGATCGTCGACCGAAGCACGAAGATCGTCGACCTATCAGACAGATAGTCGAACAATCCAGATAGTCGAACTATCAAAGAAAATAGTCGAACTACCTCAGCAGATAGTCGACCTATCAGAACAGATAGTCGAGCTATCAGATAGTCGATCTATCAAGACAGATAGTCGAACTACCAAACAAAACAGATAGTCGACCTATCAAACAGATAGTCGACCTATCACAGAAAAACAGATAGTCGACCTATCAACAGATAGTCGAGCTATCAAACAAAACAGATAGTCGACCTATCAACAGATAGTCGAACTATCAGATAGTTGAACTATCCAAGCAGCTAGTTGAAGTATCAAGCAACACAGATAGTCGACCTATCAAACAGATAGTCGAACTATCAAAGCGGACAGATAGTCGACCTATCAACAGATAGTCGAGCTATCAGATAGTTGAACTATCCAAACAGATAGTCGAACTATCAAAGACAACAGATAGTCGACCTATCAACAGATAGTCGAGCTATCAGATATTTGAACTATCCAAGCAGATATTCGAACTATCAAAGACAACAGATAGTCGACCTATCAACAGATAGTCGAGCTATCAGATAGTTGAACTATCCAAGCCGATAGACGATAGTCGATCAGCCGATAGACGATAGTCGAGCGGCGTTCGACCATAGTCGAACGAAAAACAACTTAACCAAATTTACATCTGGAAAAGTGACCTCTAAAACTAGAGCAACAAACCTTTGACCATAGATAAATCTTGGGTCAAGAAACAGAAAGAAAAGACTGAACTCAAATCAAAACCTAGGGTTCCAACAAAGTAGTAGGGCCCAACACCCCTAGGTGCAATGCAATTGAGCAAAGCAGCGACGCCAGGCAGGACGCCAAAGAAGAGTGCGTGGAGATAGAAGGAGACGGTCCGTTGGGGCACATTCATTATATACACGGCAGGGCCGGATTGGAATCCTCGAGGAAGGGCAATTTCAAGCGCCTTCGGGAGACGGAAGTCGCCTCTACTTCTCTCGCACCACCCCTCCGGGGGACGGTAACCTTCAAGCAAGAAGATCTCCTCCATGCCAATAACCCCTTCCACGATGCAGTAGTGAATAAAGCTGTTCCGGGGGGTTATACCGTGGCACACATTCTTATCGATACATCATGCTCTGTGAACGTTCTCTTCAAGCCAGCATATGAGGCCATGAAGACGGGCAAGCCATTAAATGCCTGCGACAGCCCGCTCTTTGTCTTCGCAGGAGAAAGGAAGGAGGTGGAAGGAGCCTTGGATCCCAGTGTTATCCTCTGCGGAGTGGCACACAGAAGTCCTTTCTTGTGATAGACGTGCCGAGTAGCTATAATGCAATCTTTGGGAGGCCCCTCTTAGATTATTTCTAAGCCATCGCGTCCACCTATCACCAAGTGCTAAAGTTCTCGCTCGGAAGTGTCGCTATTGTTGTAGCTACCTTTCCAAGAACAAGCTCCGAGCAACAGGTGTTTTATACCCCTTCAGCACTTTAGGTGCTACCTGCGAACGAGAACCCTATGAAAGCCATATGCCCGACTGAGAGCTTTATCTTCTGGAGAATGGCCCCTAGGTACGAATACTGGACGTCCAAAATTCTTTTGAAGGAGTCTTCTCGGCGAGTTCTCGCTTGAGTTATCACACACTCCGCCTCAATCTTCTTGGCGAGTTCCCGCTTGAGTTATCACACACTCTGCCTCATTCTTCTCGGCGAGTGCTTGCTTTGAGTAATCGTACACTCCGCCTCGGTCTTCTTGGCGAATCCCCGCTTGAGTAATCACACACTCTGCCTTGGTCCTCTCTGCGAGTGTCCGCTTGAGTAATCGCGCATTTTGCCTCGGTCCTCTCGGCGAGTGCCCGCTTGAGTAATCGTACGCTCTGCCTCGCTTTCCCTCGTTGGTCATCTGCATGATCATTCACAAACTCGGCCTTTCGCTAAGGCGAACAACTGCTCAGGTATTTGCGCATTCCGCTGATTCACAATATGTGCAGGCACTAGCATAATGGGCAACTACCTACACGTAACAAGTTATTCTGCCAAATGGCGGAAAGCTTACGCGCAGGCAAAAAATTTATCAAGAAAACGAATACAGGTGGAACCCGCACGACAGGTAATAATCAAATAGTCTTTCATCAAAACTTCCCTAATACAGGTGGAACCCGATGCACATATTAGTGAGTATCCAAGCACTCCCCCTCTAGGATGCGAGCAATCCGCGCACTGGTCGTGGATAATTCGGGTGGTAGAAAGACCTCTTCGTCCCGGGGGTTTGGAATAGTGTGAAGGCCACCGAAATATCCTTTGAAGAAGGCAAAGTAAGTCTGCTAACTCGCAGCTCTACTCGGCGGATTCAGAACGCGCATCTTATCCGTCCCAAAATTCAGCAACCTGCGTTTGTAGGACTGCGTCCGGAACAGAGAACGAAACACCTCCAGGGAGAGCGTGCGAAGATTTGGTGACAATTTTTGCCCAAACAGAACTTGGTGTGGTGAGCGTGGAACGAACACGCGACCTTCAGATAAGTCATCCTTTGGGCAAAATGGTGTCTCCGCTTGTAAGTTGCTTAGGATATTATGACTGCAATTGAATCCGGCGACAACTGTGTGGGCACTATCCCGGATATGTTTAGTATCTCCACTATCTCCACGAAGATAAGGAACATCCACCCCGCTTCAAAATGGGCAAAGGGTATCGCGAGTTCACTTTTGAAGATAGCGTTAACCCTCTCCCCTTCCCTCAGCATCCCACGTAAAAGTATTTGCCGAGTGGAAACCGCGACGTCAGGACAACCATATTTGCTTTATTTTACGTCGAGAGCGTTGGTAGACTGCTAAGGCGACCGCACATTTTGTTCGTAGCGAAGCAGGAGTTCGCGCCATCCTTTAGGGCGTGTCACTGATTTACAAACCATGTAAGGTCCAGGATCCCCCCCCCCCTTATAGTCTTCTCTAGGAAGACAAAACGACGTTAGCGTGCGTTTCCTCTCAGAAGGCGCCCGATCAAAACCTCGCTCTTAAATCGCGCCTCACCGCGCGGCCGTCTTGCACAAAGGGAGTTTGCATAAAAGTTAATAGAGGACCAAAAATTTGTTTTTTATTCATTCAGAGCTAACGATTAAAGTTAGGAATTCATTGTGTTTGCAGCAAAGGAAGATGATCACCAAAGTAGGGAGCAAACGCGGTCATGAATGCCTGTCGGGATGTGTGATTGCCGCCTTCAGATTAGTAAAGTCCGCCTCCAATCGCACAATCCGCAGTTGCATCCGCCCTACTACGTCCTCCCGGGCTCTTAGACTCATCTTAAAGTCGCGATATTCCTGCGGGGGCTCTGCATCATTAACCAGCAAGAGGTAAGTGACTTATACTTACAAGATACGTTGGAGTAATTCATGGAAAGAGACTTGCCTCCCGCCGCGATGACTGGCGTACCGGGCTCTGAATCCCCAAAGACATCATGGAGGGTCTTTGCCAAAAAGCTCGTATCGACCGCTGGAGCATCACCCCCAAGGGACCCGGAGGCGCCAAAGTCAATCCACGGGGAGACCAGAGCCCGCACGGGTCCAAACTGCGGATGGTTCGCAGCTTCGAGATTCGTCCATTTCAGGAAAGCCCTTCGCTCGGCTTCTCCCCATCTGCGTATAGCCTTCAGCTGCGCATGAGATCATGACTGCTCCCCGAAAGCCGCCCCCACGATGGTTTGGATGACGACCGACTCGCGGAGGAGAGGAACGACGAACCACCTTTGGGCTCTGGCGGGCACGTAGGAGCACCTTCGGGGTTGCACAACAAGTCCGCCACGAAATCATCCATCTGGTCCAAGGCCTCGGAACAACCCAATGAAGGAACAAAGTCCTCTCGGGCTCCTGGAGGCCATCTGTCTGCATCTGACTCCGCCAGGAACCCGTCGGGTGCTCTCGTTTTGGTGGCGGTTCCCTCTCGGGCACACGACCCGCTTTGACTTTCTTTGCAAGGACACTCACGACTTCTTCTAGCCGGGCCATCCGAATCAGAGATTCCTTCTCCGCGGTCTCCTCTTCCAGTTGGAGGATGTCCTCTCTCTGATACCTTGTGCACTTCCACCTTCATAGGAATTCCAAGGGCTTTCACCTGTCGCGCCTCCCTCACCTGCAGCGCCATAGTGTCACCTAGTGCGCGGGTGGTTGGTTTAAAATAGGGAGGTGCCTTCATCGCCAGCTCCTCCCCAGCCTCATTGCGGACAATGGGCCCCCTCAATGCTTTCATCTCCACTCTGAGGTTTCCTCTGGTGGCCTCCCAACTGCCTGAGGAGGCACTCTCAACATTCGCGAACACCCGGCTCGGACAGGCTTAGCTGGTCTCCATTTTTGACAACCTTTTCTTGGACGCACGCCGCCAGAAAGGCCCCCAACGGGTGTTGGCGGTAGCCCGGCCCTCAATGGTTTTTCAGGGAGATCGCCAGCTTTGGTCGCCCTTATCCTCGCGAGAACAACTTGGTTCATGTTCGTCATTCTATTTTCCAAAAGGTCTCAGAAAGGAAGGCAAGGAAGGACAAGCAAAATAGGTAGGCCCCTGGCTTTATTTATAAGCTCTAAAGACACACGACTCACGAGGCGCGGGATTTGTGGTTACCAGTATACTTTTTCGGAGCCCGCGCAGGCTCAAAAAAGTGCGGGGATTATGTTAACCCAAATCCTACGACGGAGGGAGCATCAAACGGAGCCCGGTGCAACAGGCGGGCGGATACTCCTAGCATCTACGGGCACTCCTCAGAAGGTCGTGGACACATCCTTGTGTGATCGACAGATGCGCGTCCTCCAGGAAAGCTCGCTCGCGGGCGATTGACAAGGTCACGACGGATTCTCGCTCGATGCATTCGTGAACTCCCCGCCTCGGTAACCGTTTGCGCGGTCACTTATCTTAACTCTTCGCCGCCCGACTCTTCTTGTACTTCGGGCGGCTGTGCATTTATTGATGCCTCAATTAGGGCATTAAATGTTTGGTGATTAGATAACTGTTCGGGAGGCCTCCCCTCAGGTATAAATAGGGGCCAGGGCCGCACGAATTGTTGGGGGGGGGTGTGAATGGAGGCCATAACTTCTTCGGTTGTAGGTGCGGACACTAAGTTCGGCTCTCACCAGTCACCAGTCTTTTCTCTCTTCTCCCTCTTGTACCCACTTGTATTCGCTACCTCATTTGTAACCCCTTTACACTCAAATGAGAGACCCTTTGTTTGGTGTTCATCTCTTTCAGCGGCACCTTCTCTCTGTGTTTCTTTCTTGTTCGCCCAACCACTCTCAAGGCCAGTAAACGTTCTCTTGCGAACCTCTCTTGCTTTGCCGACCACCCGATGAAGGGAGAGCGCGCAGAGAGTTAGTTTCAATTTTGTCCCCAACACCCAACTTGGTATGGTCTTCATACACAACTTGGATTAGGAAGATACAGTCAATGGTGTCATTAAACTCACCATTTGAAAGTTCACAGTAGAAGTCCATATAAAGGAAAAGTCATTCTAAGATAAATGTGTGGTTTTTATCATCATTAAACCCTAAAACTGGTAAAATTATTCTTATTTCTTATTTATTTAGAAGTTCAAATAAATAATTGGAAACACCCAAAAACAAAGTAATGTAGCAGAAGACAAGCCTGGCTTTTAAGAGACCACTCAACAGGTGGTCGGATTGGACAGCAAAGGAGTTAAAACTGAGCAAATTTTAAGGTTTTTCTAGAGGCTCATTTTATCAGTTTTCTTGGAGCCCTTTTTAAAGCCGTTTTGTGTTCTGCAAGTTCTATAACTATATGGCTACGTAAAGCAATTTCAGTTATTTATTTTTAAACAAGATCTTTCATTTATTGAGCATTACCAAAATTTGATTAAAATACGCAATTTTTGGACAAGTTTTTTTGATGCTTCGTGAGCTGTTTCCTGACATAATTTGAAGAAATTAGTTTGGAAATTTTGAGCTCTTTCTTTTTATGCCCTGCAAAGCCTCTTATTCTATTTCCATATCGCTCAATTTCAATTTATTAATTTCGTGCAAGAATTATATCATTTCCAGGTAGGAATGTATGTGATCACATAGTTTTGTTCCTCACTATTTGAGTTTTAATTGATTGATTACCTGTGTGATGGCTTCACGTTAATTTTTAATTCACGTTAGGCAAGTTTGTATAGGAAGATTTATTTCCTTCCAATGCTTTACAAACATTGTAGATAAGTTTGGCCATTGGATTCTTGTTTCTTGGAGGAGGTGTGCAAACCTTTTCCACAGAGGATAGTGCTGTTGCTGCTTTGCTTATTACTCTGTATCCACGTCTTCCTACCGGACCCAATGATAACCGTTGCCATCTGCAGGTCTGTTTCTTTGCCAAATGTAAAAATAAAAAATGTTTTGCTATAAATTTAACTTCTTCGTGATGGTTTTCAAGGCATTCAGGCATCTATACGTCATTGCTGCGGAGTCTCGCTTGTTGCAAACTGTGGATGTTGACACAGGTTTGCCTGTTTATGTTCCTCTTGAGGTGAATATCCCAGAAACTGATCATTTTGCAGAGACTAGCTATATTGAAGTAACTCCTTGCATTCTTCCCGAGAAAACAATGGTATGTATGAATTGTCATAGTAGACATACTCTTTTGTTCATTTGTTAAAGTTGCCAGCCTCTTTTTGTTCCATAATTTTCTAATCTAAGATTTTGAGCTGCTTTTTTTTGTTATCAGCAACCACTACCTTTGGTCTATATTTTCATATAATTTCTATGTGAGCTCTTGCTACCAGCCTCCTGACAACTTCCTTTGGTCTACAAATTTCCGATCCCAAATTCACATACTGTATTGGCATCCAGGCTTCATGGATGTAAACAATAAATATTAGTTATAGTACTAATACTACATTTAGTAATATTGGTAGTAATTAAGTTAGGAATAAACTATGTTAATTAAAATGGTTGTAAGGTATGTGCAAAGCTTCTCATGAATAAGGTCCCAAGGAGGATTAGTGTATGCATCCTTTGTGATGCAGCATAATGAACAAAAGCATGCTATGCTTAGGAAACATTATTTGGTTATGAAGTTTTCTACAATGTAGTAGGGGTTTAGGACAATGACTTTTCTAAAGAGGGAGTGAAACGAAAACATAATCATTTAGAGGCTATGAAGCACTGATACTTTCCCGAAGGCAGCGTACCTGTACCAGATACATCTCCGGTACCAGTATGTACCCGATACTGGACGATACACGTATGTGGACACACTTGGACTTAGTACATCATTCTGCATATTGTGATAGGAATCTGTTTTTCTAGAGTAAACAAAAGTTGGCTCTATGCTAGGAAGCGTTGGTATGCCCAATTAAGTTGTTTATCTGTACCGAGTTTGTTTCTTGTTCTGGTACATTTGTGTTACAAGTACGTGTATTGAACTTGTTGATACGACACGAGTTCTTAACAAAACAGCTAACTTGTCTCTAGACTAACCAGCGATTGAAGATGTTGATCTCCAACAATGAAGTTGATCTTCAACAATGAAGTTGATCTCTAACAATGAAGAAGAAAAAAATGATGAGTACACTTAAGTTTGATTTTATCTCTTTTTGCTAAACATATAAGATGTTGAATTTTGTAATATTTACGAATACTTAATATTGAAAAACTTCATGTTATGTTGCATTGACTTGTGGATTTGTACTTTAAGTTATGATTTATTTTTTGTTTTTCGATGTTTTCATAACTATTTATTGCACTTGTGATATATATATATATATATATATATATATATATATATATATATATATATATATTTTCTATAACGTATCATGACGTATCCGTATCCTTGCTTTTTAAATTTTGTTGTACTGTCGTATCGGGCACGTATCGTACCCGGTACCCATACCCTTATCGGTGCTTCCTGGTTTAGAGGGCTTGATAGAAGGAGGCTGAATATGAAAGATGTGGGCTCATATATTCTTGATATCCACATAGAAAGAGAATGAAAGAGAATGAGAAGATGGTATAACCAATTGGAGAGAGCAGAAAGAAGTTGTTTGTTTGTCAAGGAGAGGGATGGCGATGTTGGGGACCACTCATTCATCATCACTATTTATGTCTCAATGTCATGTATAATTACTATTTAGTGATTGTAGTTACCCATTCTCCTTTTTATTTTCTTTTATTTTACATAGAAGGTAATTTTTTCAGTAATTAGCATATTTACACTGTTCAGTTAATGGATGAATGTTGAATGATTTCTCATTCTTAGGACATTGTTGATTGTTACGGTAGTCTTAATTTATTTGAGACTTTTCAGCTTCCTTTGAGATTATTAGATAACATCGTGAGATAGATGGGTTTTAGGATTTCTCCTCGAATTCCAATTTTTTTCCTTCGATTATTTGGTATTTGTTAGAATTTATGTATAAAAAAAAACCAATTAGATATAACTGGAAGAGATTAGTAAAGTGCACAAGCCTATATGATTTTACTAATGTCCAACTGTATTCTCAAAACGCCTCCTCATATGTATGGTCTTTGATCTCTAACAAATGAATTTTTTTTAAAATTCAGTGGCATGAGAGTGTGTCCTTAAGCCTAGCCTGCTGTGATACAATGTTGGAACCTATACATCCAACCCAAGACGAATTTATTATAGGAGGGGCCCAAGATCGGTATCAAGTGTGTAGTGCTACATACGTGACTATATTCTTAACAATATTAAATCCAAATATTAGAGATTGGTACCTCTCAATAACCACCCACTTGATCACATCTCCTTGCTAACCATATATCTTGTTTCACCTTGTTTATTTTGTCTTTTTGATAAGCATTGTGGTTCTATTTCAACAGCAAAACTAGCTTGCAATATGTGAATCTTTCCTGCTCCCATATATATTATTTCATTGTCTAGTTTCATGCGACCTTTTTTCATATAAATTTCTTGTCTCTTGCTATGGCATCTTCAAAGAAAGTTGATATCTGTAAGATCATTTTATAATTCTCTGGAGATATATTATCAACATAAAAACTCACTATGGAACTTTAAATTCATCTTACTTCAGCATCAACATTATGAAATTATTATCATTTTTTATCAATCTTATATGCATCCAAATAACTAACAATATTAGGATCATAATTTTTATGAATAGCATATATGACCCACGTTGCAAGAGACCCAGTTATCTTTAATTACATTGGACGGTATCAAGAAATTTATGTCCAATGATGATTAGATCAAGTATTGCATAAAGCTACTAAATGAAGTAATTGAAATATCAATCATATACGTATGACTTATAATTACACATGATTATAATTGTAATCTTACATTGGGTCTCATAATTACAGAAGTTATGTTACAACTGTAGTTACCATTCTATTGATTCTCAGCCTCGTTATTCTGAATCATTTTCAGGAAGTACCCAAAAGAATGATTCTAGTGGTTATGAATGCATATGGTGATTCAGAGCCTACTAATTTGACACCAATTCCCCATTGAAAATTCGACTTCTGAGGATAGTTGTCAAGGCGCGCGCCTAGGCAAGCCTGAGGCGCCGGGCGCAGCCCGCCGCATCTCAGCGTGCCTGGGGTGGGCCTTACAGGCTCCCAGGCGCGCCAAAGGCGTCCCTGGGCCTTTCAAGGTGCTTTTTTTAAAAAAAATTGAGATGGGCAAAAACATGATCTCAGACGCACTTGAGGCACCCCTAGGCACACTTGGGAGCACAATTCGCTGAAATTGAGCGATTTGGGTGCCCAATTCGCTCAATTTCAGCGAATTGGCCGCTCAATTTCAGCAAATTGGCCGCTCAATTTCAGCGAATTGGCCGCCCAATTCGCTCAATTTCAGCGAATAGGGCGCCCAATTCGCTCAATTTCAGCGAATTGGGCGCCCAATTCGCTCAATTTCAGCGAATTGGGCGCCCAATTCGCTCAATTTCAGCGAATTGGGCGCCCAATTCGCTCAATTTCAGCGAATTGGCCGCCCAATTCGCTCAATTTCAGCGAATTGGCCGCCCAATTCGCTCAATTTTCTTTTTCCCACATTTGTGCGCCTCACGTGCCTCAGGCACGCGCCTGCGCCTTGCGCCTAGGTTCCAGGGGCTCTTTGTGCCTCGGTGCGCCTTGCGCCTTCGATAACTTAGCTTCTGAGGAAGTTCTTTTCCAGAGAAAAAGAGTTCTCTTAGAAACATGGAAGTTACTGTAACACCGGAAGATCAATTATAGTTATCTTTGTATTTTTTTATTATCTTAATGTTTATTTCATTTTATTTAACCGTTATAATATATGTTATTTTGGTGTGGATAGTAAGTTTTCTTCTCCCCCCCCCCTCCGATTGAAGTTCTCAACTACTATTGGATTATCTTGTTGTTCTCAACTACTATTGGATTATCTTGTTATATTATTTGTGTAAATATGGGATTATGCCTTGTAGTTACGATAATTATTGATAGATGAATCTAAATGCAAGGTTCCTCCTTTATTCTCTCATTTCCCTCATCTTGGTTCCCACTCGTTATGCCCAACTCTATTCCCAGATGTCCAGGTTTTACACTAGAGAGAGAGAGAGTAGAACCAAGGATCTAACCATCATCTACATTAAAATCTTTCGTCTTATTCCTATTATTCGGGATTTACTTAAAAAATCTTAATTATCATTCCATTCTTGTAATTGCTGCATATTGTGGTAAAGCTTATTTTTGCAAAAGTATGAATAACTTTAGTCTATGATTTTGTTAAAGCCCGAAAGGGGGCCGTGTATATTTTTTTCTCTTATATTTAGTCTCACATCTCAAATTGTCTAAGTTTACTCTATTCTATATAAAGATGGGTATTCCTATGTAATCGAATCGAATTTTTGGAGTGCTATTATTTATATTTCAAATTCACACATGGTATCAGTGCATGATGTAATTCCTCACTGCTCTCTCGCTTGAATGTTTGCGGCCTTCAGACGGTATATTCGGTCTAGTGTGGATCTTCCTAACGTCATGCAAAATCAACCAAAGTCCCACACCCTCCTGCAAACTCGTAAAATCTGCAACTGTACTTAATTACCTCTTGGATCACCCTCGACCAGGTAGGCTCGTCAAAATTAGCTCTCTTCATGGGATATTTATAGACTTTGTTGTGCTGAAGATCTCGTTGTCCCTCTAAGCGCTTCTACGATTCCTTTTCAAAGCATCGACAAGAACTCTACCTTCTGCTAGTTGTGAATCCTCTCCCCGCGAACTCCATCGTCGCAAAACTCGTTGATCCAGATCATCAAACTTGTGTCAATTCCGAAGTCACTGACATCGCTGATCGCGTGAGATTGACGATCAATCACAAGCAATTCCCGTCGACCCCATGGACTCAACGCTCGCCAAACTTTCCTATTGTGCTTCTCTTCTATAGTACTCTCCTATCCATCTCGTGAGTTTGTGGGTTCCAACAGGATCTCATTTGTGCGAGCTCTTCTCCACAATCGACGGTCTCGAGAACCATTTGGCGAGTTCTCCTCTGCAATCATCCAGCGCCTGCAAGTTCCTCTGTCTTGCGAACTCCCAGCGCATTTTCTTCGAGATTCCGTGAGAACTGTGCTCGCTACCACCCTTTCGGATCATTCTCCCCAGCTCTCGCGTCCTAACGTGCATCTCTACTTAGTTCTGTCCAGGGCTACCTGTGAATCCTGTATGTTTGCCAACAGCGTCCGAGCTCTCGCCAACCTGTACGTCTTCAACTTCCTGAGATCTGCGACTTCCTGAGATTTGCATCTTCCTGATGTTTGCAACCTCCTGAGATCTACCACTTCCTGAGATCTGCTACTTCTTGAGATATGCGACTTTCTGAGATATGCGACTGCCTGCAAAAAACCTTCTAGATAATCACCTTCCCACTCACAGCATGGGCCTATGATTTATCCATCAGGAGGATGTCTAAAGCTTCTTTGAGCTTTCGCCAACTCCTACGTACAAACTCCATACTGATTGCTTTTTGGGACCATGAGCTCTTCCTGCAACTACTCGAACCTTCATCTTGCTTCTCCACACTCACTGATAATGGATTATGGAGGCTCCATTGCTACCTCCTACAATTTCCTTCATTGCCACTTTTTAGGGAGTGTGCTTGTTGGTACTCAGGATTAGTGGCTCATCGACTCTCGTGCTATCAATCATAAGACCGGAAATTCTCCTCTTCTCTCATGTTGAGAAGAATAACCAGTTACCGTCGTCCATTCTGGCTGATGGCTCTCCTCCTGTTTGTTGATCTAGCATTGTGACTACTGCCTTTCTTCTCCAGTCGAATAACACTTTTTCATCTCAATTTTTCCTTTCATTTTGTTGTTTGTCAATGATATCTTATGACAATTCCAATGCTTGTCTCATTTTCTCCCACTACTTGTTATTCTTAGAACCTTCACTCTATAGCACAATTGCTACTGGAATTGAACTCGGTGGACTCTACTACCTCGCCAATCTGCCTCTTTTCTCACGATCAGCCTCTTTTCTTTGGATCTGCAGTTGCCACCTCTCTGCTCTAATGATCATCGACTTGTTCAACCTCCAATACGTCTTCTTCATATGTTTCCGTCATCTTTGAAGTAAAAGAAAACACCACTTTAGAGCGTGAGGCTTGACAATATGACAAGAATCACCGAACCTCTTTCCTTGCTAAGTTTTGCAAGTGTTTTGTTTGTCCGTTTGACTTTCTTCACTTGTACATTTGAGGTCCTACTCCCACCTAGTCTGTTGGCCGAGGAAGTTTATACTTTATAACTTTTATTGGTGATTCTCTTGATGTTCTCGAGTGTATCTTTTGAAAGAACACTCTGAACTGTTCTTCGTGTTCTCTCAATTTTATAATAAATTTTGCACGGTTTTGTTTACATCTCAAAATTATTCAAACTGAAAATGCAAGTAATAAATGAACAAACAATTTTCCACTTTTTGCACCTCCAACAACATTATTTATTAGACTAGTTGTCTGCTTTCATCCCAACAAAATGAGGTGGCGTAGATGAAAAATTGTCGTTTCCTCCATGTTGTTCACATACTCATGTGTCAAATGAATATTCTTTATTCATATTGGGGTCATGCGATGCTCATTTTTTGTTTTCTCATTAACCTTCTACCTTCTTCCACTCTTCAGGGTAAGACATCGTTATCTCTTGTTTACCCATTTGACAAACATTATTCCCTAATCTCTCGTGTGTTTGGTTTGTTCTTCCTTCGTCCACACTCCTTCACCTGTTCGCGACAAACTCTCCTCTCGCTCTACCAAAAGTATCTTCGTGGGGTACTCCCCCACCTCAAAAGGGATATATATCGGTGTTTCAGCCCTATCTCCAAACATCAATATGTCTCTGATGTTGTTACATTTTTTGAGTCTACTTTTATTTTTCCACAAATGGTGAGACACTGACTCTCTAGGTCTAGCCTACTACCTTCTCTCCTCTGACCTATGTTTCATCTTTCCCTATCATTCATGTGCCTCCACCAGATATCCCACAAGTAACACCATCCAATGAACATATACCTCCTGCTTCACCCTTTTTTATCATTATCGTTATCGTCCAGCTTTTCCAACTCCTTGATTCCTCCACTCTACAGTCCCTACTGCCAGTTTCCTGGCAAGCTTTGTCCTCTTCAGAAAGTTCCTTCACCTCCACAAACTCAGACTTGGATGTTCTCATTTCTCTGCGTGGGGGGGGGGGGGGATTAATGAGTACTAAACATCCACTTGCTATTATTCTGTCTTATGCAAATCTTACTCCTTATTGTAGATTTTCTCTAGCACTCTCTACCAAAACCGTCCTGACTACTTATCATGGAACCCTTCATATATCTTGCTAGAAGACGGCTATGAATGACGAAACGTCAGCCTTTGCTACACACCCCGCCTCAAAAAGCTCGGATTAACGAGGTGGGAACAAATGTGTGAGTTTGGGGCCTTAATGAAGCAAGCGATAATTTCTCATCGGTATTCATATTAGCTCAGATAAAATAAAGCATTAATCATTTACTCCATAGAATTTTAAGTTATTCTCATTACAAGTCTTTAACATATATCTCGGCCTCTAACGTAATGTTTCACATCATTACATGTCCCACATAACTTAATATCCACCAATGATCACCACAAGACAAAATAGGAATCATTGACACCATTTCTATTGTCAGTGGGCTACATGTATTATTTCTCACATAATTCGTCATATGACTCATTGGTGACATTGGGTTTCATTCAATTGTTTAATCAGTTTGCTAGATGGTTAGTCATCATATATTCTATTTATGTGCTCGTTCCTATATTATATTATGTGTCGTTCTTCCTAATCATACATTAAGCTTTGCATCAATCCATATACGGGACATGCATGCTCATTTAATCAGATGTGCATATTATCATTTAAAGGCAAGAAACGTATCTTTCTAGCATTGATCGGCATTTTATTTCTCTAATATAACTACTTAATGCCCCCATTCATGGATCACATAGATCTATAGGCACTGTATTCAAAATATCTAACTATGCTTTTTATGTTTATTGTAGTCCTTCGTATAGTTTCCCTTACGTCAAAGATCTTATACAATTATCATAATAAATTTAGTGCCTCCATTTATTTACATGCTTCTTAGTTCATTCTCTATTCATTATAGTGATGTAGTAATTACCTCCGGAGGAGGGAGCGGTGGAGCCTTCCGGCCGGAATCGCGCCTCACGGGCGGAGGAATCGTCGAGCGGTCGGATCCTTCCGGATCGGTATTTCTCGCACGGAGAAGGGGGAGGCGGCTAGGGCAAACTGCTTCTTAATAATACCAAAACACTCCAAAGAAAATACACTCTCCTCCCTCTTATACTCTGGGGGGGGGGAGAAATAACTATTAGCACACACGAGCTAATAACACACATAATAGTTCCACATAACAAGTACAACAAAAAGAGCATAAAATAAAAGCGCCGCCTCTTTATTTAAACGGCTCGCGGACTCCAAAGCGGGTCAAACTTCTAGAGCCATGCAATCCCCGGTTCGGCGTGGGCTTCGTCGCTGACGGTGCTGGTCGCACCGTAATCCGCATCATTCTCCGACACGTGAGAAGCACTCGACCACGAGTGGTCGGCATAAAGAGGCACGTCCGGGTAGAATGGCGATAAGTCGCTCACGTTAAAGGTCTTGGAGATGTTGAACTCCGGTGGTAGAGCAACCACGTAAGCATTGTCGTTGATCTTGCGGGTGATGGGGAAAGGGCCGAACTTCTTCGACATGAGTTTGTGGTGAGGGCCGGCAGTGAGCCGCTCTTTCCGGAGAAAGACCATAACCAAGTCGCCGACTTGAAAAATCTGCTCGCGGCGGTGCTTGTCGGCGATAACCAAGGTTGTCAGGATCGAGATCCTAGATGAGATCGTTTCGAGGTAGGATCGGATCTGATAGTATGGTCGGATCGAGGATCGCTTTACAAAATCAGGATCGATTTACAAAATCTGGATCGTAGGATCGGAAGATCCTATGATCTGGATCGCGATCCTGACAACCTTGGCGATAACTTTATACTTAGCGTTGGATTCGAGCAACTTGAGGCGGGTCTCGGCCTGGACATCGCGGGCCTCTTCCGCTAACTGCGTGGCTGAAGGTGGGGCGGCGGGTATGCGGGCCAAATCTAGCGCGTGCCGGGGCGCCTTGGTGTAGACGATGGAGAACGGGGTGCGACCGGTTGAGCGGTGGACCGCATTGTTGTAAGCGAACTCAGCTTGGGAGAGAGCGAAATCCCACTGCCTCGGCCGGTCTTGGCAAATACAACGCACTAGATTTCCCAAGTTCTTGTTGACAACCTCGGTTTGCCCATCCGTTTGGGGGTCAGCGGAGCTACTAAATTGGAGAGATGTGTCAAACATTTTCCACAGCATGGTCCAAAAATGGCCTAGAAATTTCGGATCGCGGTCGGATGTGATGGTGGTTGGAACGCCATGCAGACGGACCACCTCGCGGAAGAATAACCGCGCAATATGGGAAGCATCGGATGTTTTGCGGCAAGGAAGAAAATGTGCCATCTTGGAGAAGCGGTCCACCACGAAAAACACTGAATCGACTCTGCGCTGAGTTCGCGGAAGGCCCAAAACGAAATCCATGGAAAGGTCCTCCCACACGCCAGAGGGGACTGGGAGAGGTGAGTAAAGACCGGTGTTGTGTGCTTGGCCCTTGAATTGTTGGCACACATAGCATTTCCGAACAAAATTCTCCACGTCCTTGGCTAACTGCGGCCAGAAATACCTCTCGTGGAGACTTGCAAGTGTCTTGTCTCGGCCCAAGTGACCACTCAACCCGCCACCATGTAGATCACGAATCAGCTTCTCCCGTAATGAAGAGCGGGGAATGCACAGGCGGTTGTGTTTGAGTAAAAACCCCTCGAGTATCAAAAAACCGCCGTGTGAACCGCCCCTCGAGCAGGTGCTCCAAGTGTCTTTAAAATCCGGGTCGTCGGCATATGACTCGGCGAGAATATCAAAACCAATGATCTCGTGTTGTAGCGTGGTCAATAAACAGCTCCGCCGGCTGAGGGCGTCCGCGACGACATTGGAAGAACCCGGCTTGTGATGAATGATGTATGAAAAGCGCTGAAGGTAAGTGGTCCAACGAAGATGCATACCATCCATGTGTTTCTGACTGTGGATAAATTTTAGGGCTTGATGATCCGTATATAAGATGAATTCCTTGTGTAGTAGATAATGCTCCCAATGTTTGAGGGCCCGGACAACGGCATAGAACTCTTGATCATAAGCGGACCACTTCCGCCTAGCATCACTTAATTTCTCGCTGAAAAAGGCAACTGACCGCTTGTCTTGGGAGAGGACCGCCCCAATGCCAATACCGCTGGCGTCGCTATGCACCTCAAATAGCTTGTCAAAACTGGGTAGCGCCAAGACCGGTGCCGAGCTGAGCTTCTGCTTGAGCAGATGGAAAGAGCGGTCAGCCTCGTCCCCCCAAAGAAAACGCCCCTTCTTTAGGCAGTCGGTCATGGGGGCCGAGATGGTGCTGAAATCGCGAATGAACCTCCGGTAGAATGTGGCTAACCCATGAAAAGACCGCAACTCGGAGAGGGATGCGGGTGCCGGCCAATCGCGGATGGCTTGTATCTTTTCCTCGTCAACTTGTATGCCGTCCGCACCCACCACGAAACCCAGAAAGTTCAGCCGCGGCGCCAGAAAGGTACACTTCTTGAGGTGAATAAATAGTTTGTTCTCCGCCAAAACTTCCAACACAGCACGTACATGAGATAAATGCTCCTCCCGGGTCTTGCTAAAGATGAGGATGTCGTCGAAATAGACAACCACCGACTTGCCCAAGAAAGGTCGCAGCACCTGTGTCATAAGACGCATAAAAGTGCTTGGAGCATTAGACAAACCGATAGGCATTACCTTCTACTCGAAGAGGCCGTCTGGAGTTTTAAAGGCAGTCTTCCATTCGTCGCCCGGTTTGATGCGGATTTGATGGTACCCGCTGCGGAGGTCAATTTTGGAAAACAGTTGTGACCCGTCCAACATGTCCAACATGTCCAACATGTCATCCAGGCGGGGAATGAGGAAGGAGTACTTGATGGTGATGCGGTTAATGGCGCGACTGTCAACGCACATTCTCCAGGACCCGTCCTTCTTGGGAACCAAAAGTGCGGGAACACCGCATGGGCTAAGACTCTCGGAGATAAAGCCTTTTTGTAGCAGCTCTTCCACCTTCGTACGTAAGACGTCATGCTCCTTGGGGTTCATGCGGTAGTGGGGCAAATTCGGGAGGCTAGCGCCCGGTATGAGATCGATCTGGTGTTGTATATCCCGAAGTGGTGGAGGGTGGTCTGGCAAATCATCCGTGGTGATGGCGCGGAACTCATGAAGTAATGCCCGAATGTCTGGGGACGCGGCATCCATCTCCCACTCGTTGGTGGCGTACAACCCGTAGGGAACGAGGGCCACCACCTCCTTGGCCTCTGCAACGTCCCGCTCGAATCGTGAGGTGTCATCGTGCATCACGAGTAGGCTGCGCCCCTTGTCGGTGGACGGGTTGGCCGCGGGTTTATCGCTGACCCGGGCCACAATCTGTATCTTCTTGCTGGCCCAAGTGAAGGAGTAGATATTTGTTGGAACACCCTATTACTAATTTGGGTAAGGATCACTATGTTTGTCTTAGGAAACCAGGTTGACCTAGTTGTATAGTTGTAAAGGTCAAAATTAGAATGAGTTTAAGGCTTAGAACTTAGGTTTGAAGCTGCCCCCAGGACCATTCCAATGTCAGGGATATAGAGCCAAGTCTAAGGCAATTTTCGTCGAGCTCCGGTCGACGAAACGTCGAACTCGGTTCGACGCTCTCTGAGCTCAACTTGATAAATCGTCGAACTCCGGTCGACGATCTTCGAGCTCAGATCGACGATCTGCTTTCAGACAATTTTGGTTAGTCGTCGATCTGCATTCTACGTTTTTCTAGCTCAGGTCGACGATCTCTCTTCAGCTATTCTTCAGGTCGCTGAGCTCGGTTCGACGATCTTCGAGCTCAGTTCGACGTTTTCTGTCTGTTTGATCTATTTCCATCTCTGAGCTCAGTTCGACGATAGTAGAGCTCAGATCGACGATTTTTCTAAGAGATCAACGATTCTAAGGATTCAAAGGCTGCCAGTCTTTGGAATGTTTTTGAAATCCCTCAGCATTTATGTTAAGGAGATCTGCCAGCCGTTTGTCTTTATTCTGGAGCAAGTTTCAAGGAATTATTCAGGAAATGTTTTATTGGACCTTCCTCTAGAAGACAAGACTCTTTATGGAAGACATTTATGACTGTCAACGGCTATCCTTGACAAGAATTCTTTTCAGAGAATGAGATCTTTCTTCTTGTCTTCAGAAATATAGAGAGAATATACAACACTCAGAGTACAACAAGAAGAATTAAGCTGTGACAGATAACAAGTGATCATCTTCTGAAGAATCAGAATAACAGTTTTTTTTGCTTACAGAAAAGTGATCACAGTCTCATCTCAAGAACTCCAGACACCTCATCTTTCAGGCTTTTTGCTGAAACAATTCTTTGCTGGAGATCTAAAGTTCTGAAGGCATATCACCCTAGAGCAAAGCTTCCATTCCTGAACTTGTCTACAACTCAGGGGGAGCTTTGACAACAAAAGATCCACTAGTCTTCTCTCATTTGATTTGAGAACAGAGAAGACAACTTCACCCCTTTATCTTTTCTTTTTCTGCTGTAAAAGGGTTCTTGAACTCCTTTCAAAGGTTCTATCTGGTTCTGAGAGCCTTGTCAAAACTCAGTGGTGGCAAGACACCTTATCAAAAAATCCAGTTTTGGTTTTTGAGCACCTTATCAAAAGCTCATTGGTGTCAGGACACCTGATCAACTCATCTTGAGTGGATTCCTACCAAGGGTGGTAGAAGAGTGGATGTGCCCAGGTTTTTGGGGAACCACTATATTTCCTTGTGTCTTCTGGGTTGTTTGTGTGATTGATTTGCTGTGTGCTGTGCTCTTTACTTCTTTGTTTTTAACTCTCCATTAACACCCTACACTATACTATAAATTGAATTTTATATTTGCTAATCAATTTCAACTGTGAAATTAATTTAAATAAACTATATTCACCCCCCTCTAGAGTTGAGATAGATCTTACCCTCACTTTCAATTGGTATCAGAGGGAGGTTGGTTGCTCATACAGGCTAACACCTGAACCAAAAGATCCTTGATAAGATCTATATCTTAAGAGGGTTATTTTCTTTATATCTTATATTATTCAAAGACATGGCACAGAACAAGGATTATGCAAGCACCAGACCTGCAGTGTGCAATCTATCTAAGTTTGCACTCTGGAAGGCAAGGATTAAATTATACATGAACTCTATTGATGAAGATATTTTCAATTCTGTCTTGACAGTTTGTCCAAGTCCACCAGCAAGCTCAAGCACAAATGCTGTTCCACCTCCCTCAGGAATAGATGCAGACATAAAGAAATGGAAAACTGCAGATGCAAAGGCCATGAACATCTTAGCTCAGACAATGTCTGATGAGATATTTCAGAAAGTAGCTGACTGCAACTCAGCCAAAGGAATTTGGGACAAGCTCTCTGAAATTGTCTCAGGGTCTGCTGATGAAAGGAAAGACAGGAGATCTCACCTCATAACCCAATATGAGAATTTCAAGAAAGGAGAGACTGAGTCAGTAGCAGATATGTACAACAGATTGAGTCTGATTGTCAATGAGCTAAAGATCTTGGATAAAGAAATCTCATTGACTGAGCTTAATGACAAGATCCTAATGTGCTTCCCCAGCACTTGGGATTCAAGAATCTGGCCAATTAAAGATGTCAGAAGTCTAAATGAAATCACTACTGAAGCTCTCCTAGGCAAGCTCAAATCTTATGAGCCGCTCATTAAGAACAGAGAAGAAGAACAGAAGGCTGCTTCACCAGCTTCAAAGAAAGAGAAGTCAATAGCTTTCAAAGCCATTGAGAATCAGCCTGAAGAAAAGCTCACAGGCAATGAGGAGTTGGTCAGCCCACTGGCCAAAAGATTTTACAAACTGGCCAGAAAAGACTTCAGAAAAAGGCCATACAAAGGACATGATAAACCAAGGTATGATAAGTCAAATAATGATAAAGAAATTATATGCTTTGGCTGCAGGAAAGCAGGCCACATTGTGCCTGACTGTTCAGAAAACAAGAACAAGGACAGAAAGGATAGAAGAGAAAGACTTCAAAAAGAACAGCTCAGATAAGGCCTCCTCCAGCAAGAACAAACATACAAGGAAGGGCTTTGTTGCTGAGACATGGAGTGAGACAGAAGAGGATTCTGAAACTTCATCCAGCTCCAGTGATGATGAAGATGATGCAAATGAAAAAGAATTTTGCATGATGGCTATCAATGCATCACAGCAAAACTCTGATGCAGAATCAGATTCAGACTCAGAAACTCAACCAGAAGAAGATCAAGTAATTGACTCTTTTGACTTTAACTCTGAGGACTTTAAAATTGAATATAAGACATTGTGTTTGCACTTACTAAAATCTGAGAAAGAGATAATCTCTCTCAGAAACAAATTGTCTGAATACAGTGTCATAAACTCAAATAACCTCAAACTCTCTGAGGAGTTAGAATGCTGTAGGGAGGAGATAGCTTCACTGAAAAGTGAACTATCAAAGGCCAAAAAGTTTGAAGAATCCCTAAATGGGAGAAGTATCAGACTGATGGACATTACAAGCACAGTGAACTCTAGATTCAATAGTACACTGGGCTTGGGTGCCTCATCCAGCCAACCTATAATATTAACAACTCCAATCAAATTTGTCTCTGACAAAGGAAAGGGAGTAATAGAGGTAGCTAGGAAGAATGCAGATCTGCCAGAGAAAACTTCAGTTCAACAGATTGCGTCGAGCTCAGCTCGACGATATCCAAACTCTGAACTTCAGTATAATCGATTTTCGAACAGAGATCGACGATCTGACCCAAGATCGTCGACCTCAGCTCGACGATCGTCGAACAGAGATCAGGTCTGTGAACATTCCTTCAATAACACATCTAGATTCAATCCTAGAAGTCCCACATCCCAAGGCTTTAACCCCTATACTGAATGGATAATACCTCCTAGGAGATATCATCCTGAAGGCTATAAGAGTCAACCTGAGATGTCTTTCATTTCTGAATTCAAAGGATATCAGCCTAGGCCCAAGGTTAACTGGGTCAAAAACAAGTAAGCTGTTCATGTGCAGGTTAAGACCTATTCAGTATCTAACCAACAATGATATCTGGATAGTGGGTGCTCAAAGCATATGACAGGGAACACGGAGAACCTATCATCCTTCATAACCAAACTTGGACCCAAAGTGATTTTTGGTGATTCAAATTTTGGCCAAACCAAAGGATATGGTGCTGCTCAGATAGGCTCAGTCACTTTCAAGAAAGTGGCATATGTAGAAGGACTGAAGCACAATCTGATAAGTATCAGTCAGCTATGTGATGAAGGATACAAGGTGACTTTCAACAAATCTCTGTGCAAGATCAAGTCAGAGAATAACACAACTGTGTTAACAGGTAAAAGGACAGGTAACATTTACTTAGTAGATTTTCTTTCATCTAAAGTAGATATCTGTTTATTTAATTCCTTATCTAAGCCAAATGTTTTATGGCATAAGAGATTAGGACATCTAAACCTTAGAACCATTGCTAGGCTATCCAAGGACAACCTTGTTAGAGGACTACCTTCTGGCCCCTACAAGAAGGAAGGACTTTGCAAGGCTTGTCAATTAGGCAAACAAACTAAAAATAGCTTTAAGTCACTTAATAAGAGTGATTCACCTAGGATTTTGTATCTGTTGCACATGGATCTTTTTGGACCCATCACAGTACAAAGCTTAGGAGGGAAGTCCTATACTTTAGTGGTTGTAGATGACTTCTCAAGATTCACTTGGGTATTCTTTCTGAGGAAGAAGTCTGATAACTTCAAGTGTTTGACAGATTTTCTCAAATGCATTCAGATTGAGTTCAACACTCACATTGCCCTGATCAGAAGTGATCATGGGACAGAGTTTGATTCTCTTCTCATGCAAGAGTTCTGTTAAAGTGAAGGGATCAGACATACTTTCTCAGCTCCTAGAACTCCTCAACAAAATGGGGTAGCTGAAAGGAAAAATAGAACCTTAATTGAATCTGCTACTACATTATTGGCAGATGCTCACCTACCTCTTTCCTTTTAGGCTGAGGCAGTGAACACCTCCAACTATGTGCTAAACAGAAGCCTGATACATAAACTAAAGGGCAAGACTCCCTATGAATTGCTCAAAGGGAAGAAATCTAAAATAGCTTATTTTAAAATTTTTGGCTGTGCTTGTTATATTCATAATAATGACAAGAAGTATCTAGCAAAATTCCAAGCTAAAGCTGATGAAGGAGTGTTTATGGGATACTCTATGACCAGCAAGGCATATAGGGTATATAATAAATCTTCTTGTAAAATTGAAGAATCTGTTCATGTTACTTTTGATGAGACTAACATGTGTTACAAGGAGAAGTCTACTTCCACCATAGAACCTTTGCAGGTACATTCTATTTCAGAAAATATGAACAGATTACAGGTTAAAGAAGAGAACACAACCTCTCAACAAAAGAATGAGAGCAGTGATGATGAAGAAGAAGTTCAACCTCTTGAAGTAAATCATCCTGAAGAGCCAGTTGTTATTCCACAAGAGGAAACAACAACACAGGCTGGTGAACAATCAACAACCCCTGTTGATTTAGTAACAACAAGAGATCATCTAATCACCCAAGTAATTGGAGAGATCTCAGCTGCTGTGCAAACCAGAAATCAGGTCAACCAGAACCTAATGCACACTTGCTTCCTATCTCAAGTTGAGCCTCAATCCATTCAAGATGTAGAGCAAGATCCACACTGGATCATTGCAATGCAAGAGGAGTTGCATCAATTTGAAAGGAATAAGGTTTGGGAACTAGTGCCTAAGCCAAAGGATCACTCCATTGTTGGAACAAAGTGAGTGTTCAGAAACAAACTGGATGACCAAGGAATTATAGTCATAAACAAGGCAAGGCTAGTTGCCCAAGGCTATTCTCAGCAAGAAGGAATAGACTATGACCAGACTTTTGCACCAGTTGCAAGGTTAGAGGCCATTAGAATATTCCTAGCTTTTGCTGCTCACAAGGGATTCAAGGTTTACCAGATGGATGTGAATAGTGCATTTCTCAATGGCGACATCAAAGAGGAAGTCTATGTTAGACAACCTCCAAGTTTTATCTCTCTAACTCACCCTGATTATGTTTTCAAATTGCATAAAGCATTATATGGTCTCAAGCAAGCTCCTAGAGCATGGTATGAGACCCTAGCATGCTTTCTTCTGGAAAATAATTTTGTTAGGGGGAGAGTAGACCAAACTCTTTTTATTAAAACCCATAAGTCCCACACCCTACTAGTACAAATTTATGTAGATGATATCATATTTGGATCTACTGATTCAAACTTGTGCAGAAAGTTTTCCAACCTAATGCATTCCAAATTTGAAATGAGTAACATGGGTGAGCTCTCCTTCTTCTTAGGATTGCAAGTAAAACAGCATGCTGAGCGCATATTTATTTCCCAAACCAAGTATGCTAAAGAATTGGTTAAGAGATTTAGTATGTCTGAGGCATCTTGTATGAAAACACCCATGCCTACCAATGCTGTATTGGATGCTGATGAACATGGGAAACCAGTTGATCAGACAACATATAGAGCAATGATTGGCTCTCTATTGTACCTTACAGCCAGTAGGTCAGATATAATGTTTGCTACATGTATATGTGCTAGATTCCAAGTTAGCCCTAGAGAGTCACACCTAACTCTAGTTAAAAGGATTCTTAGGTATGTAAAAAGTTGTCCAAATCTAGGACTCTGGTATCCAAAAGACTCAGGATTTGAATTAACTGGATTCTCAGATGCTGATTATGCTGGATGTAGAATAGACAGGAAAAGCACCAGTGGAACATGTCAGTTTCTTGGTGACAGACTTGTCTCCTGGTTTTGTAAGAAGCAAACATCTGTGTCAACCTCAACTGCTGAAGCTGAATATATGGCTGCAGGCAGTTGCTGTTCACAAATATTGTGGATACAAAATCAGCTCATAGACTATGGCTACAACTTAGAGAAGTCTAAAATTTTTTGTGATAATACTAGTGCTATCTCTATAGCACAAAATCCAGTTCTCCATAGTAGGACAAAACATATAGAGATTAGGCATCACTTTCTAAGGGATAATGTAGAGAAAAACAAAATAGAACTTCAATATATACCTACTGATTTGCAAAGGGGAGATATTTTCACCAAGCCCTTGGATGAAAAGAAACACAGTCTCTTCCTAAATCAGTTAGGCATGTTAGATGGAGGAAGCCTAAACTAACTTACAAGATTTTTTGAAAAGATAAAACAGACCAAGACTAGGCTAAAAAATCAGTTCCTTTTGTGTCTGTAGTATAGGCTTTGTCTCTGAACTGCTCTCGACGTTTTCCCAGAAATCGTCGAACGTAGATCGACGTTTTTCTAAAAATCGTCGACCAGAGATCGACGTCTCCAAAATCGTCGATCTGAGTTCAGCGCCTCCGTTAGCTCCAGGTTTTCTCTCCTTCTGTTCAGAGGCCGTCGAGCGGAGCTCGACGCTTTTCAACATCGTCGAACGGAGATCGACGATATAGACGTCTCTTCAGATTCCCTCTGTAACCCAAATCGTCGAGCTGAGATCGACGTTCTGTCGAACCGAGCTCCATGATTTTCCGTTTCGCCGTCGAACCCTAATATAAAATCATTTCCGCGGCCGTCGTTCATCTTTGCGCTTTCATACTTTCTGCAACTATCTTCGTTTTCCCTCCAAATCTTCTGCGCTTGGTTGTGTTTGGTTCTTTGTTGCAGGTAAAAATGGCTGGCTCCAATGCTGCAATCTCCAAAATGAAATTTGACACCGGATTTGACATCGACATGAACTCGTTTGATGGAAGCGATCAGCGCTTCAAGGATATTCTTAATCTATTCACAGATCAGCAGCTATCGCAAATAATGACTATCAGAATGAAGATTGCATCCAAAGAGATAAAGGAGTGGTGTTATACAGCGACAGATGAGAACGAGAACTCTGTCATCGGCTTCATAAAAGGGACTCAGGTACAACTGTCCCCTGCTCTTTTAACTGAAGTTTTTCATCTTAGTTCTGGAGAAGATTCCATCGAGTTATCTGGAGAGGAGTATGAATCCATGCTTGATAGAATGGGTCACAATGCTGTGAACCCTAGCAAACTGCTGAAGAAAAATTTGTCGATAGAATTCCAGTTTTTGGCTGATGTAGTTGGGAAAGTGCTTCTGGCCAAGCACTCAGCCCCTGATACCATATCAAGATATCAATTCTGTCTGATGGGAGCTCTGCTTGATAAGAAACATATAGACTGGGGGTCAATTTTCTTCAACCTGATTAAGAAAAAGCTGAGTAAGACTGCTGTCAGCTTTGAGAGAATTCTAGGGGTCTATCTGAATTCCAGGTGCTCTGAGCTGCTAACTTCTTCTGGGATGTTCATTAATGCATCCAAGAGGCTCTCCTGTGCCCTTTTCAGCAAATGGGACAGGCAGATTGTAAACCCCTCCAGAGCTGCTGCACCACTATCTTCAGGCACCAGGACTGATTCAGTCACTCCACCTCTGGTCTCTGCCCCAGTAGAAGTGTTGCCTGCCTCTTCTCCTCCTCCAGCTGTCTCCACCCCAGCCACTTCATCCTCACCTCCAATCACCACCATACTAATATCTTCCCCCATTAACATTTCTTCACCAGTTTCAACCCCTCCAGCATCTACCTCAGAGGAATTCCATCCTCTTTTCTCTTATCCTAGCTTCCCCTCTCCATCATTTTCCTTGGCAGATGATTCCTTTATGGATGATTCCCCCTCCTCTCCTCCAGAGCCTCCCTCTACCTCCTCATTCCAACAAATGCTCCAAGAAATTCTATCCCAATCATCCTTCACACCTTCTCTTGCCTCACCCATCTTCACCTCAACATCTTCAATCCCCTCCTTTCCCCCTTCAGAGCCATCCATACCCTCATTCTCCATGCCACCAGCTCCAGCAATCATCCTTCCAACAACCTTCCTTCCTACCTCTGCTCAAGCCCCTCTTGAGCATGTAGCTTTATCAGCCCTGGCTGACAGGTTATATGAGCTGCTAGCTCCTAAGCTAACCTCATTACTGGAGACCACTCTGGCTCCACTCCTGACCCATGTCAAGGAGCTGTCTTCCAAGCTCTCCTCCCTCTCTCCCTCTCAGGCAACTACCTCTTCTGGGTGCCTTGACTCAGTTATCCCTGAATCCAGGCAGGGGGAGATGCCTTCTGAAGTAGTGTTTGTGCCTGAGTATGCTCCAGCTCTGGCTCCTGCTCCTGCCTTTGCATTGGACCTCCAGAGCTTGCTCTCTGTGTTTGATACAGTTTACCTCAGATCTTTGCCAGTTCCTCATGCTGAAGATTTGTCTAAGGCCATTGTGCCTATTTCTATCTGTGATCCCAGCCAAATTGAAGCATATGTAAATTCTTGGAAGGCTGTGGATGTTTGTGTTTCCATCTCAGATGCTGCTACTAAGGCCATTGTGCCTCTTGTTGTTGAAACTGCTGTTGCTGTTACTGAGGATTCTGAAATGGTTTTTGTAATTGAAGATACATCTGCTGCTGAAGAAGTTGCTGCTTACCTAGAAGATCCTGCACCTGCTGTTGTTACTGTGATTACTGGTGCTGTTGCTTCAAAAGTTCCCTCTGCTCAAATTTTTGATGCTGCTCCTGCCCTGACTGCTGATCAGTTGAAGTTATAAGAGAAATACATAAAAAGCATTGATGATTTGTATGACAATCCTCAAAGTTCAGAGAGTGATCAATTTCAAACTGATTCAGATGACTCTGCAAATGCTATTGCCAAGAAGAGGAATGCCAGAAGCAAGGCCATGATGTCAGTTTCCCCAGCTAAGGCAAAGGATTCTAATGACATTCCCTACTACATTCTGCATGACTGCCCCATATCTGAGCCTTGGATGCAGTATTCCAAGAACCAATCAAAGGCTATGAAGAAGAGAAGGAAACTGAATAAGTATGAAAAAGGATCTTCTCAGTATCAGCCTCCTCCTCCTCCTCCTCCAGATTCAGGTTCAGGCTCAGCCCCTCAAGCTCTAGCTTCCAGGCAAAGCTCCTCCCAGTCTTATCAGAAATATTATCAAAGGGGGCAACATCAAAGGGGATATCAATCTAGTAGAGGCCAATATAGAGGAAGCCAGAGAGGGCACAAATTTCATCAAAGGGAAGGACAAGGCCATACTGATTCTACTGCAGGTCCTTTCCCTTATAAGCTAAAAGATGCAGTTGTCTCCAGGACTCCTTCTACTGATTCTGAATCCATCAACAGATATGAACCTCCTGTTTCATTTGAGGATCCTGAGAACAACCCCTTGTCCTGGACAGCTAGAATGAAAGAGTTGGCTGCTCTTGATCAAATAAAAAAGGCCAGAGAGCAAGGCAAGGACACCTCCAACATAACAACTTTATCAGATCAGAGAAAGAAAGAACTGGAGAAATATACATCAAGAAAATTCTTTAATCCAGAAGATTATATGAAGCTGCACCCTGAGGCTGTAGTTCCAAGGCCCAATTCTCAAACTTCCTTAGGTGCAGAAGATGATAGAAGATCCAAGAAAGAAGCCCTCAATCCCAACAGAGAAATTATGTTTAAAAAGGGAACTGAGAAGTAAATTGTGTAAGCTGAACAATCATCCTCCTTTGGATATTTGCTGACTTCTTATCTATGATCTGCTTTGTTGTTATATCTTTTCTTCTGTATTGTTGATTTAGTTTCTGTCTTGAATGTATGCTTATTTATTTCGTAATTCTGTCTGTAAATAGTAATCCTAACCCAAATAGGGGAAGATTGTTGGAACACCCTATTACTAATTTGGGTAAGGATCACTATGTTTGTCTTAGGAAACCAGGTTGACCTAGTTGTATAGTTGTAAAGGTCAACATTAGAATGAGTCTAGGGCTTAGAACTTAGGTTTGAAGCTGCCCCCAGGACCATTCCAATGTCAAGGATATTGAGCCAAGTCTAAGGCAATTTTCGTCGAGCTCCGGTCGACGAAACGTCGAACTCGGTTCGACGCTCTCTGAGCTCAACTTGATAAATCGTCGAACTCCGGTCGACGATCTTCGAGCTCAGATCGACGATCTGCTTTCAGACAATTTTGGTTAGTCGTCGATCTGCATTCTACGTTTTTCTAGCTCAGGTCGACGATCTCTCTTCAGCTATTCTTCAGGTCGCTGAGCTCGGTTCGACGATCTTCGAGCTCAGTTCGACGTTTTCTGTCTGTTTGATCTATTTTCATCTCTGAGCTCAGTTCGACGATAGTAGAGCTCAGATCGACGATTTTTCTGAGAGATCAACGATTCTAAGGATTCAAATGCTGCCAGTCTTTGGAATGTTTTTGAAATCCCTCAGCATTTATGTTAAGGAGATCTGCCAGCCGTTTGTCTTTATTCTGGAGCAAGTTTCAAGGAATTATTCAGGAAATGTTTTATTGGACCTTCCTCTAGAAAACAAGACTCTTTATGGAAGACATTTATGACTGCCAACGGCTATCCTTGACAAGAATTCTTTTCAGAGAATGAGATCTTTCTTCTTGTCTTCAGAAATATATAGAGAATATACAACACTCAGAGTACAACAAGAAGAATTAAGCTGTGACAGATAACAAGTGATCATCTTCTGAAGTGATCATCTTCTGAAGAATCAGAATAACAGTTTTTTTTGCTTGCAGAAAAGTGATCACAGTCTCATCTCAAGAACTCCAGACACCTCATCTTTCAGCCTTTTTGCTGAAACAATTCTTTGCCTGAGATCTAAAGTTCTGAAGGTCTATCACCCTAGAGCAAAGCTTCCATTCCTGAACCTGTCTACAACTCAGGGGGAGCTTTGACAACAAAAGATCCACTAGTCTTCTCTCATTTGATTTGAGAACAGAGAAGACAACTTCACCCCTTTATCTTTTCTTTTTCTGCTGTAAAAGGGTTCTTGAACTCCCTTCAAAGGTTCTATCTGGTTCTGAGAGCCTTGTCAAAACTCAGTGGTGGCAAGACACCTTATCAAAAAATCCAGTTTTGGTTTTTGAGCACCTTATCAAAAGCTCATTGGTGTCAGGACACCTGATCAACTCATCCTGAGTGGATTCCTACCAAGGGTGGTAGAAGAGTGGATGTACCCAGGTTTTTGGGGAACCACTATATTTCCTTGTGTCTTCTGGGTTGTTTGTGTGATTGATTTGTTGTGTGCTGTGCTCTTTACTTCTTTGTTTTTAACTCTCCATTAACACCCTACACTATACTATAAATTGAATTTTATATTTGCTAATCAATTTCAACTGTGAAATTAATTTAAATAAACTCTATTCACCCCCCTCTAGAGTTGAGATAGATCTTACCCTCACTTTCAATAAGGTTCTATCTGGTTCTGAGAGCCTTGTCAAAACTCAGTGATGGCAAGACACCTTATCAAAAAATCCAGTTTTGGTTTTTGAGCACCTTATCAAAAGCCCATTGGTGTCAGGACACCTGATCAACTCATCCTGAGTGGATTCCTACCAAGGGTGGTAGAAGAGTGGATGTACCCAGGTTTTTGGGGAACCACTATATTTCCTTGTGTCTTCTGGGTTATTTGTGTGATTGATTTGCTGTGTGATGTGCTCTTTACTTCTTTGTTTTTAACTCTTCATTAACACCCTACACTATACTATAAATTGAATTTTATATTTGCTAATCAAATTCAACTGTGAAATTAATTTAAATAAACTCTATTCACCCCCCTCTAGAGTTGAGATAGATCTTACCCTCACTTTCAATTGGTATCAAAGGGACGGGTTGGCCGCGGGTTGCGCCCTTTGTCGGTGGACGGGTTGGCCGCGGGTTTATCGCCGACCCGGGCCACAATCTGTATCTTCTTGCTGGCCCAAGTGAAGGAGTAGATATTGTCGCGGCCCTTGTACACAATGTCCGTATCATATTGCCACGGTCGCCCCAAAAGTAGATGGCTCGCGTCCATCTCCACAACGTCGCACCAAATATCGGCTAGGTAATGCTTGCCCATAGCGACGGGTACGTGTGACCGGTGGGTGACACGCACGGAGGGGCCCTTTTGAATCCAGCCAATGGAGTAGGGGTGCGGGTGCGGCTCGGTTGGTAGATGCAAGTAGGTGACCAACCGACTAGCGACAAAATTCTCACAGCTGCCATTGTCGATCAGGACATCACATATCTTCCCCTTGATGGTGCAATAGCTCTGAAAGACATTACTACGTTGGGCGTGCTCATCCACCCGCGGTGCAAGGAGGCATCGGACCACGCAAGCAGCAAAATAGCCATCTTCTTCAAACCCATCGATGACCTCATCGGCCTCTCCCGAGTCATCCTCCTGATCCTCGTCCTGAGTAACAGCGTGTACGGGTTGGCGCAGAAGAGGGCACCGGGAAGCAAAGTGGCCCGGTTGGTGGCACTTGAAACAGGTCCCCGGTGGTGCGCGGTCAGGTGCCCGACTCTTAGGTGCGGAAGGCGTGGCCGGCACCTCGCGGCTGGTAGAATCCCGAGTATGCGACCCCGACGCATCCGACCAGGGACGGCGAGAGGCCGAGCGGGTTGAAGGTGCCGCCGACGTCTCCATGAGTTCCGCCTTGAGGGCCATGTTGTAGGCCTCATCCACCGTGCGCAAAACATGCAAGCCGATCTTCTCACGAAGGGATGGGCGTAGCCCATGTTGGAAGCGAGTAACACGTTGGCCGTCCGACTCGGTCAAGCCGTTACGGTCCGCGAGGCGACAAATTTCAGCCAAATATTCGGTGACGGTGCGAGAGCCTTGCGAGCAACATTGGTAGAACTGGAACAGGTGTTGGTCGTAGTCGGGGGGTAGGAACCGATTTCGTAACATTTTCTTCATTTTGAGCCAAGTGCGGACGGGGGCCTTGCCTTGGCGTTGCCGATTGAGTTGAAGTTGATCCCACCAAACCGCCGCGCCGGATTTAAGGCGGTACGCGACCATCTTCACTTGGCGGTGTTCATCGAGCTTGGCCATCTCGAAGAAACGCTCGACCTCCGAGATCCAATCGAGGAAGTCTTCAATGCCCAAGTTGCCAAAGAACTGTGGAATGTCCGCATGTATGCGGTAGCCGTGCTGCTGCGGTGGTGGCTGGTGGCGCCATGGAGGGGGTTCAGCCCCGGCGTGGGAGTCATCCTCGGAGCTGGAATCGGACAGGGGAGTCTTCGGGCGGGGAGGTGCTGGACGGCCACGGCGGTACTGCCGGCCGAAGTAGGCGTCGACTGGAGGTGCAACAGCGGGTGCGGGATCGCCGGGCGGAGGTGGCTGTGGGTTGCTAAGCGCTGCGGTGATGGCGGCGAGCTGTGCTGTGATGCCATTGATGGCCGCCCACAGAGCTTGGTCGTCCCGCGAATTATCTCCCATGAGTTCAGCGGAGATCGATGCTGAACAGGCGGGGCAGCGGATCGCGGAGGGCAGGCGGTGCAGCGGGCGCAGAGATCGACGCGGCGAAGCGAGCAGGGAGGACCGGCGCCGATCTAAGAAGTCGGGGCACGCCTCTGATACCAACTGATGTAGTAATTACCTCCGGAGGAGGGAGCGGTGGAGCCTTCCGGCCGGAATCGCGCCTCACGGGCGGAGGAATCGTCGAGCGGCGGGATCCTTCCGGATCAGTAGTTCTCGCACGGAGAAGGGGGAGGCGGCTAAGGCAAACTGCTTCTTAATAATACCAAAAAACTCCAAAGAAAATACACTCTCCTCCCTCTTATACTATGGGGGGGGGGAATAACTATTAGCACACATAATAGTTCCACATAACAAGTACAACAAAAAGAGCATAAAATAAATAGCGCCGCCTCTTTATTTAAACGGCTCGCGGACTCCAAAGCAGGTCGAACTTCTCGAGCCATGCAATCCCCGGTTCGGCGTGGGCTTCGTCGCTGACGGTGCTGGTCGCACCGTAATCCGCATCATATAGTCTTCGGGCTTAATTCCAAACACTTAATTAATTATATTCATTACAATATAACATTTAATGAATTATTAACATCAACACATAGCATCGTCCCAAAGTTTCTCCATCTCTCATGTTCCAAATGCACGTCCATATAACATTTAATGCATTATTGACATCAACACATAGCATCGTCTCAAAGTTGCTCCATCTCTCATGTTCCAAATGCACGTCCCCATCATATATTGACACATTGTTGTCGCTACTTCCTATTATCTCATCAACAGCATGACCTCATTCGTTCTTAAATTTTTCACTCTTCTCTATCTTATTTCCCGATTAAAGTCCCTTACCCTTGACTCCCCGACTCTTTGGCTGCGTTTTCTTTTATTACCACCTGGGACCCCTCGTGGAAAGTTGGCTCCTCATGCTACACTATATATGTTTGTTGGGTATTCATCACTAAGAAGGGGTATGTTTGTTACTCCCCTTCAAATCCAAAGCTCATTACGTCTGTTAATGTGACATTTTTTTAAAACTAACCTTCCTGTCATCCCTACATCGGCTATGCCAATCTCAGCTCTACCACGTCCCTTTGTTCCAACCCACTCTCCTCTTCCTCCTCTAACTCATACACCACCACACACCTTGCCCCCTCCTCTTTGAGTCTATACTTGTCGCACTCGTTCCTCAGTACAGAACCCGTTCCCGTCTACTGTTGATGGTTCGCGCGCTGCTGATTCGACACCATCCTCTAGTGGTCATTCTCTTTCTAATTATGTCTCCATGCATCGTCTCTCCTTTGACCAATGCAGGTTTGTGTCTTCTTTGTCTTCTATCTCCACCCTCGGTTCTATGCAGGAGGCCCTTCAGCATCTGCTGTGGCGGGCAACAATGGATGAGGAAATGACTGCGCTTTATCCATCCATAATTGTTACATTGTTCCTCGTCCTCCTGATCAATCTATGGTAAGTTGCAAGTTCGTTTTTACCATAAAACATTATCCTACTGGGATAATTTATTGGCTCAAGGCCCGTCTTTTTGCCAAAATCTTCATTCTACAACATAGTCTTGATTATGAGACCTTTTCTACAACTGCAAAACTTAATATCATGTGGGTCTTAATTTTTCTTGTTGTCCATCGACATTAGTCGTTGCATCATCTAAACATAAAGAATTTTTTAATGGTGATCTTATGGAGACTGTGTACTTGCAACAACCTTTTGGTTATGCAACCATGGGGGAGTCCCTAGTGTGCCATGTGAAGAAATCTCTCTATGGCCTCCAACAGTATCCACGGTCATGGTTTGATAAGTTTAGTCGAGTAGTTCGTGATATTGGCTTCGCTCAAAGCTCGGCAGACTTCTCCCTATTTGTTCAACAACGCCCATCTAGCATTGTGATTCTTCTAGTCCATGCTGATTATATTTTTGTCACGGATGATGAACTTCCTGACATTACTCAAATAAAAAAACACCTTGCTTCTCAATTCCAAACAAGATTTGTGCCGGATCCGATACTTCTTGGGATTTGAGGTGGCTCGACGTCCTAATTTTCTTGTCGTGTTTCAGCAGAAATATTGCCTCGATCTACGTCATGACTCCAACTACTTTGGGTATAAGTTTGTCGACACACCAATGGATTCCAATTACCAGCTCTTTGCTCTTTGCTCAGACTATGATCACCTCCTCCCTGATCTGGAGTATTATCGACGCCTCTTTGGCAAACTAATCTATCTTACTGTTACACGGCCTGATAAGGGCTGGCGTACAAGATTTCTACTTCTCTATCTCTCATTGCATACAACAATGTTGATTATACTGTGTCCCTAGATGATTGTAGATGCACTATTGGTTACTACACGTACTTTGGCAAAAATTTGGTTACTTGATGAAGCAACAAGCATAGTGTGGTTGCTTGCTCCTTTGCCGAAGCATTGTATCATTCCATGGCCACCGTTGTTTCTGAACTTGGCGAGAAAGTTTCCTTACTTATTTAGGAGTTAAACTTCCATCATCAGACGTTCTCTTCTGTGATAGACAAGCTGCTATCCATATAGTTGAAAATCATGTGCTTCATTAACGAACAAAGCACATCGAAGTCGACTGTCACTTCGTCCGAGAACAGGTTCCACTTCAAATATTGAATCTACTACATGTGTCAGCTGCTGATCATGTTTCAGATATTCTCAACATGGCTTTACTTCGCTCACTATATCGACAGTTATTTTCCAAGCTTGGCGCCTACAATTTGTATACCCCAGCTTCCGGGGGTGTTAGAAAAGGCTCATGTATAAATAGCTCATTAGGCTCATTCTTTTATTAGGCTTCTTTAGTTTCAAATCTTTGATTCATTCTTACCTCCTCCTATCTATATAAGGAGCTCATTGTATATGTATTTAGATTTGATAAGTAATTATTGAAGTGAATAATTTCGCATTTTGTATTGTTTTAATATATTCTTTTATTCATTTTAATATATTCAATCTTCAATTTAATTTAATATTCAATTCAATCAATCAATTTCCTGTTGACATATTGAAATGAAAACACAACCTAGATTCCGTGAAAGGAAGTTGCGGTGCTTATTTCAGACCAAACTACCCTCCCAGACTTTTTTAAACCGTACAATCCAAGAGAAAAAAATAAAATTGTCGATTCGCGCTACCGTGCCAAACTACCTAGTACCTACTCGATATCTCATTATAAAATTTCAGGTTGTCACATTTGCATCACGAAGTACTTAGATTCTTGTTCTTACAACACCTATTGATGTTGGTTATTGAGGTTTCATTGTCATCAAATTTTTTTCTTGACGATGCCGTGGATTGATACAAAACTCAACTGGGTTGCAAAGAGGTTCATTAAACTTACTGTGTTGATTTATTGTCACCTTCTATCCAATTGCATGTATTAGTATGATCCGAGTACTCTTCTCTGTTGATGTCAACTATAATTGGTAAATGATTCAGCCTGATGTTTAAAATGTCGTCATCTATGGTCACCTGCACGAAGAAATGTATATGGAGTATCCTCCTGGTTATATTACTCAGGCGGAGTCGCAAGGTTGTAAGCTTCGGAATATCATTTATGGTCTAAAGTAAAGTTCTCAAGCTTAATTTTACAAATTCAATCAGGTTGTCTCTAGAATTTTTTTCCCAACAGTACTGTTGATTACTCTCTTTTTATATGGAAGACCAACCACGGACTAGTGATTTTTGATGTTTATGTTGATGACATTCTTACTGAAAATGATTTCTGGAATAAATATAATGAAATTTCTTTTTGAACATTTTTTCACTATAGATATTTGTTCTCTCAGATACTTGGGAATTGAAATTGCAAAACACAATAAGTCTATTATTCTCTCCCAATGCAAGCATACTCTAGGATTACTCAATGAAGTTAGTCTCCTTGGCACAAAATCTACTTGAAATCCTATGTATGTTAGTACTGGCAAACATTGATGAGACGCCCCCTCTTCTTGAAGATATTTCTTGTTATGGAGAGTAAGTAGGTAAACTCATCTATCTCACAATAATCAAACCAACATCTCTTATGATGTTAGAAAGGTTAGATAATTTATGCAAGTCCCCCGAGAGTGTCATATGAAAGTTGCGTTAAAATTATTAGAATACATCAAAGAGTCTCTGACCGCTAAACTACAACTGTCATTATCATTTCGGATTAATGTTGACAAAGCACTAGTTGAAGTAATATTAACGATGAATAATCATTGGGTATCGAGTTATGTGAAGCACGGGTGAAGATATAAGGTTGTCCCACGCCTTGAGCTATCTAAGAGAACATTCGGTTGATGTTTCTACACTAACTTTCAATGCACAAACGCACCACCTTTTGCAAACATAAGTAACCACAAGTATAGAAGAATACAATTCCACAAATATAAAATATCAAATCTACATTAAACACCAAACTTTCAATGCAAGACGTGATGAAAACCCATTAGGAAATTTATGTGTGAACTTACAAGCATATAAATTTATGAAACCAATGGAGAAAGAAGATGGTGGTGAAGGTAGTTTCGTATATACGGTGGGAGCGAAGACTATATTCCTTAGTTATGAGAGAACCGTGGGTTGTTAGTCCGGTTCCTCTTCCAAGCCTCGACTACCGACTAGAGTAAGAGATAAAGTTGTCACCTCTTCCTATGTAGCCCGTCTTCTATTCATGTCTTCCCCGTAAAATCCCTTTGAATGGCCTTCTATTCCTTTAGAACTCCATTCTTGAAGCTTTTCTTGAAGTGGAAGGTGATTCCTCCAATGCTTGGGCAACCCACAACTTTTAGGAACAATGAAATGATTGGGCAAATTGATAGAAAGATTAGTTGTCCTTGGCAAAAGCCCTAAAAGCTATATTTATGGGTACATGACAATGACCACAGATTCCCGTGCACATAAAGGTGCATAGCCCATGCGTGAAGGAAAGTCGAACTCATCCAGGAAGCTGGCGGTTTATGCGCACGAGCATTAACAGTGAATGCACGCGTGTGCGCGAAGAACATGCACGTGTTCTCCCAGAGAACTGAAATTCCATTCAATAAGTATGCATGATCATGAACAGTGCACCCACGCGTGTGCCTAAAGAAGGCGCAACAGCGCTCTTATAGTCCTAATTTCTCAACCCGGGGTAGTAAATATGAACGCATGCGCGTGCCAGAAGGAAACACACTTCCTTTCATATCCCTGAATCCTATATTAAGTTTAAAATGATCACGCACGCCCATGCTCTAGATGGCGCATGAGGTGTGCTTAGAGGAAGTTAAACATAACATCCCCACAACCAGGAAATATGTGTATCCTGCATTTCACACGCATGTTCATCTATCATTCACGCAATGTACTCATGGGAGAAAAACACAGTCAAAACCATACTAATGTAGAACTATTGGTCATTAAAATCTTGCAAAATATAGGCCAAAAACATTATACGAAATGTATTTCTCAAAAACTCTCGAACATAATCGTTTGCTTGTTTCAAGAAAACCACATTCACCACCAGAGGATAAAAGAGATCAAGTGTTAGCATTGAATTTAATAGAAGTAATATTTTAGTGTCATAATTTGAAAATAAATAAAAGGGCATCCATCTACACAGAAAAAATCAACCATGAGCCCAAACCTTAATTGTGAAGATCGAACAGCTATATGGATTTGGTGAAAATGAGAGATGGTTCTAAATCAAAAGAATAGGATATAAGCTCAATGTGGCAAAACAATGGAGAGTTGAACAGGGAATGGTGCAATGACTCAAGCGATCCATATGAATGTCTAGATCATATTCCAAACATAAATCCATCTAAGAACGTCTCAAAGATAGCATGGGGGAAGTTTTAGGAATTACAATAGACCTCTTGATTATAACGGGACAAGAATTCATCTCTATGGCAAACACCACACTACTATGTAAACCACAGAAATCCTTAATCCAGGAATGAAATGAGAAAATTGCACTTTTTGCAAATTAGAAGTCCAATTTAAATCAGAACCGTTCCAACATGACTAAATTAACTTTTTAATTGAAATCACCATGAAACTAAGAATTACGACTAAATAATAATTAGAACTAAAAACTTCATCAATGCATCACCCAAGCTGAGCTACTATAGCTTGAAAACAGAACATTTTAAAAACATTTGAGTTAATAATCTATAATCCACAATTTATAGACAATAAAGCATAATTAAAATAGGATGCACATGGAAAATTAGTCAACCACAGCTGCCCTAAACACCCCCCCCCCCCACACACACACACAAAAGAATAAAATTTGATGTGCTCCACTGCAATTGTCATAAAGACAAAAAATAGACGGGAAGAAGAGGAAAGAGGTTACCGACATGGAAGCCTGCATCCAAAGGTAGGTCAAAAAGGTAAGAGATCACACTCTTCAAAGGAATAATTAGTAACTCAACCTAAAAACAAATCAAAAGAAAACACAACATATGCAAATACATAAAAGTAACTAATAACAATACTGGAAATTAAGATAACTGATGGGTTTATTATCTCCTAGCAAAACTTATTTGATTTTTCTAAATTCGAACTAATGTGAGTGGTGAAGGAAAAATGAAGAGCAATCCTTTTTAATACTCACATTGGTAAATAAATCCAACGTAAAATCAATATTTTTCATTTCTTAAGATTTGGTTCTTGTTCAAGATGAGGGATGTTGGGAAAAATCCACCTCTTGATTTGATATATAGTTTGAAGTGCGTTTAATTAGGATATTACTCATGTTGTATAGAAGGTTAATTTGAGTCAAAGACAAATCTATGTAACAAAGAAAACCTAGAAGTTCTCAAAGTGGCATATATTCTCCAAAGTAGCATTGAATAGACTTTTACGCAACATCAAAAGTAATCGGCGCAGTGTCAATATATATTCAGAGCTGCATCTAATTCCTCTCAAAGTTACTCAGACTGCTCAAAGCTACGTTGAATTCTCAAAGTGACGTCGAATTCTCCAGAGTGAGTCTCATAGTATTCAACGCAACGTTGATAAATATGTATATATATATATATAATCAAGAGCTACGTTGACATTTTCTCAAAAGTACTCAAGCTTCTCAGAGGTGTATAGGCTTCTAAGAAGGACTACAACGACTAATTTCTTGGAACCTATCACGATAGTAATCAGGGATAAAATATAGCCGTTATTTTGCTTATTTTAGGAAAGAAATAATAGTCCTTGGAACTTGATTTGGCAAGACATGGAGAAATTTGATTCATCAGCATTGGCTACTCAGAAGGCTTTAGTTGGCGAGAATTTGAAATTCCGGCAGTCTATTTTCTGTCAAAGAATAAGATGGAATATAAAAGGAGATATAATAGACAATACAATAAGATGCAAGACATGTAAAAGAAAAATCTAGAGAATTACTAGGGAGAATCCTTATGTTCCTCCTAAACTCATGTGATGCAATGTCGATATTGAGGTCAATGATAAGATCCGTATGTCCCTCCTAAGCTCCTAGGACAACGAAATTTTGTCTATAAGAGTGTCTAGATGTCAAAGAGAGATTACTACTGAGAATCTCCCAGGTAATCTCTGTTGGAAAAGCCTGTGTAAAGAGGCCCATGATGGAACCCATTTGTTTGTTTTTCTTCTTCTCTCCTCTTTAGTCCCACATCATGTATAGGGATCTCTTCTCTCTTTCTCCCTCCTATAAATGTGTATTCATACCTTGTATTTGATTATTGAGAAAGTATATACAAATTTCAGGTTTTCTCCACATGGTATCAGAGCAAACCGATCATCCATGCAGTTAAGCCTTCTCTAACCGTTGCTTCCCGCGCGGTTAAGACGTCTCTAACCGCTGCTTCCCGAGCGGTTAAGTCTTCTCTAATCGCTCCTCCTGGTCTCTCGTGGCTTCCACCTCCCTTTCTTCCTCTTCCTCTTCCTGTTGGCCTTCTTATAACTCTCTCTCAGGTGGGGCCATTTCCCCTTACCTTCTCTAATCGCTCCTCCTTCTGCTCTCTCGTGGCTTCCACCTCCCTTTCTTCCTCTTCCTCTTCCTGTTGGCCTTCTTATAACTCTTTCTCAGGTGGGGTCATTTCCCCTTACCGCGCGTTTTCTTTCGGTCTACCCGCTCCTCTTTCTACTCACTGCGTTCTGCTTACGCGATCTCCTTGTCTCCTCGACTTGTCGCCACGATCTCGCCTTCTCGCTGTGTGCTTGCTTTCTCGCCGTGTGCTTTTTTTCTACCCGCCTTCTCACTGCGGACTCCTCTTTCTTCTCACTACAACTTCTCTAGTTGTTGCGGCTTCTCTAACTATTGGGGCTCCGCATCTTGGTCGCGACATCTTTCCTTGTCGCTGATGTGTTGTCACCTTGACCGTGAAGTCTTCTCATGCGGTTTCTTCGCTGTTTGGTTGCTGCGACTTCTCTAATCGCAGCGGTTTCTCCTCTCTAACCGCTCTGCATATTGGTCGCGGCCTCTTGCCGCTGGTGTGTTGTCACCGAGACCGTACGGTCTTCTCGTGGGGTTTATCGTGCGACCTCTTTCTACTCACTATTCTGATCACCCGATCTGCTCGCGCGGTTTCCTCTCTTGTCGCTGGTCTTCTTGCCGCCAATCTAGCCTCCTGACCGTCGTGTCAAGGGGTACTCTCTTGATTCTACCGGACAGGCAACTTTCTCTCCTGCAGACCGCCCAGCCCTTGTCTCTGAACTCCAGGATAAATTGCAGATCACCACTATTTCTTTAGCCAGGAAGAAGAATTTTGTGGAGTGGGTGCACTCTGTTCGCCGAGTTCTTCAGTCCAAAGGCTTTCTACATCACTTGACCCAAGTTGTTCCCGCTGTTCCTACTGAAGACTGGTTGCGCAACGATGGTCTAGTTCAGACTTGGCTCCTCAACTCCCTTGATGGTGAACCTTATCACATGACCATGTATCACGAGACGGCTAAGGCGATGTGGGATGAGTTTCATTCTCTCTATTCCGGCAAAGATAGTCTCCAGCACCTGTATGACATCATAACAGATCTTCAGACTCTTGACATTGGTGGGGCTGCCGACCTCACCTTCTTTGTTGCTCGACCCAAGACTCTGGTTGAAGGCTGGATTCAACATCAACCCCCTTACGATGGATCTTGCTGCCCAACGTGCCCAAAAAGAAGCTGTCGGTGTTGCCATGATGATGGCTTATGTCCCGCCTCGTCTTCAGAGCGTTCAGGCTCAGATTCTCTCCTCTGCGACTACTCCGTCACTATCTGATGTGTGCTCCATGGCTCAAGGTCTCACCACCTCCTGACAATTCTGGACCTCTGTCACCGACCCTCCTGCAGCAGACTTTTGCGCCCTTACTTCCTCTCCCTCCTCCTGCTCGTGGGGGACGTTCGGGTTCTCGGGGCAGAGGTCGGGGTGGCCGACCATGACCTAAGTGTTCCTTCTGCGATAAGGACGACCACCTTGAGGCCACTTGCTACTGCAAGCACAGGCTTCCTCCTCGTCCTCTTGTCGTTGTTGCTGCCAACGACTCCTTTGTCACTCGTACTGACCTTAAAGAGGTCCGGCTTCAGCTCCAACAACTTCATGGTCTGCTCAGACGCCCACCTGCCTTCGTTGCATCCGCTGCCTCTTAATAGGACTTAGGTTATCAGTCATGAAAATTAAAATACACTTTTTAATTAGTTAAAGTGTAGGACTTAGAACCTATGCTCTAATCACATGCATTAGAATTGCATATAGTGAATGACAAGAGAACTTTACGTTTCCTCGATCATATCAAAAAAAATTCACTTTGGAGTTAAAGAACTCTGATCACTCACACACCGAACAGTCGCGACTTTATTTCTCTTAACCGTCTTTTGGTCAAAATGATTTGAATCATCATCATCATCGTATTTAAGTAATATAATTCAAATACCTTGTCTATTTAAGGGTTGTTTCATATGTGCATCTCGCTCCTCATTCATCTATCTTACATTTTTCGTCAATCTTACCTTTTCTAACCCTTGAATACTTCAGACACGCGTCTCCTTCAAGAAACATTTCTAACTCTTCTTTTAAATCACTCCTTCCTAGGATGGTCTTGATCTCTATCTTCTATAGAATTAAAAAAGGGGAGAATTGTATTTCCTAGTAAGGACTATGCCTGTGTATGAAAATGTCACATTTGGTCATTGGAATCATTTCCCTACATGAGGTTGATGCTACACAACCTCTTGCAAGGAATGAAAATGTCGTATATGCTCATTGGATGTTTTAACATTCCAGCGTGGAATGTTAAGCTCTGTTCCATGGGAAAGAGTGTCAGATGACACATGTATCCTCTGGCATTTGTTCTCTCCATCTGGATCTTCCTCTTCTTCAGCCACAAGAGCTTACTGCTTGACAAGTGTTTGCTGCTAACAAAGATAGCCACAATCTAGGGGGAGTGAGAGGCAAATGTAGTTGTTACTTGTGTTGTATTTATCTTAAAGAACAAGTTAAGGATAAAGTCCAATCTTCCTTTTTCTTGTATTCTTCTATTTTCGATCCATATGCTCTTCTCTTTCTGTTTGTAAGTCAATTAAGACTCACCTTTAAAATATTTAGAGTGGCAAAAAATTATTAACAAGCAATCACTAAATATTATAAAGAAAGTTTACTGCAAAATACCTAAAGTCTTGATGACTGGATCATGCTCAAACTCTTTATCCAGATAATCTTGATTGATGGCAGCAATAGTTATTCTTGAATGTGAAATGTAAATGTGTTTGATGTATTATATCTGTGCAATGTAATGGTGCTTTGACGAAATTTCATGTTTCCTCTGTTGAAAAATCACTCAATATTCTTGTAAAATTGATATATCAATTAGGGAGAGGTTATTGGAAAAAACTTCTCTTAATTTGATTTACAGTTGAAGAGCAGTTAATTATGATATTACTCGTGTTGTATAGAATTGTAATTTGAGTCAAGGACAAATCTGTGTAACTTATGAAAATATAGAAGATATAAAAGAAACAGACATTCTCCAGAGTGGCGTAGAATAGTATTTGACGCAACATCGAAAGAAATCGACACAAGTTTGATATATATATTCAAAGCTGTGTCAACTTCCTCTCAAAGTTTCTCAGACTTCTCAAAGCTGCGTCGAATTCTCAAAGTGACGTTGAATTCTCCAGAGTGATGTCGAATGGTATTCAACGTAACATCAATATATATATATATATATATATATATATATATATATTCAAGAGCTGCGTCAACATCTTCGTAAATGTACGTATACTTCTCAGAAGGCCTCCAACGACTAATTTCTTAGAACATGTCACAACATCACTCTGGACTATTCGACCCCTAAACTACGCCGGTCGTTATCCTGGCGAATTAACCCCCGTAGTGCACCGATCGAAATAATATAAACGATGAATAATCACATAGTATCGAATCTTGTAATGCACGGGTGAATATGCGAGGTTGTTCTACTCCTTGAGCTATCTAAGAGGACATTAGATTGATATTTCTACACTAACATTGAAAGTGCAAATCCACCACCATTTATAAACATAAGTCACGACAAGTGTAAAAGAAAATCATTCCACAAATATTAATTTGGGCAAATTTCAAATCTACATTAAAAACCAAACTTTCAATGCAACACAAAATGAAAACACATTACGAAATTTAAGCATGAACTTACAACCATAAAATTATATGAAACCAACTAAGAAAGAAGGTGGTGGCAAAGATAGGACCATAGATACAAAGAAAGCAGAAAGTCTATTCCTCGGTCATGAGAGGAGAACCTTGGGTTGTCGATCTTGTTGTTCTTGAAAGCCTCAACTACCGTCTGGGATAAGGGATAGAGTTGTCACTTCTTACTATGTCTCTTTTCTCCACGTTTTCCTTACTCTGTGTCTTCGCCTCAAAATCGCTTTGAATAGCCTTCTCTTCCTTTAGAACTCCATCCTTGAAACTTTGGTTAAACTGGAAGATTATTCCTCCTATGCTTGGGCGACCCACAAGTTGTAGGAAAAAGGACACAGCTTGTGAAATCCTAAAATTGTATTTATAGGTGCATAATGACAACCACGCGCACCCATTGGCATAAAGATGCACGGCCCGTGCTTGATAGAAAGTTAATTCAACTAGGAGGCAGGCAGTGTACGCGCACGGGCATGAACAGTGCGCGCACGCGTGTGCGCGTAGACGGTGCATGGGTGTTCCCAGAGAACTAAAATTCTAGACAATTAGCACGCACGGTCTTGAACAGTGCACTCACGCCCGTGCCTGAAGAAGGCGCACGGGCACTCCCAGAGACCTGATTTCTCATCCCGGTGTATTAATAATGCACGCACATGCGCGCCAGAAGGAACCGCACACCCGTGCTTATCCCCAGAATCCTGTGTTAAGTATAAATGTTCACGCAAGCACGTGATCCAGATTGCGCACAGACCGTGTCTGGAAAAAATTAAACCTTCCCCACAATCAAAAAATATGCATACACGTGCATTTCACACACATGTTCATCCATTATTCTTGCAGCATACTAAAGGGATAAAAACACATTCAAACCCATACAAATGTAGGACTATTGGAGATTAAAATCATGCAAAATGCAGGTCAAAAATGCTATACAAAATGCACTTATCAGTCTTCAGGAAAAGTTCTATTGTTTTAAAGTAACAATCATTTACGCATTGAACTATATTCTAATGATAATTATGTGGATGATAAAGGAGATCAAAAATCCACTTCTGAATTTTGGTTGTTTGTCGGATGAAATATTGTCTTTTTGGAAAATAAGAAACAAGTAGCGGTGTCGAGGTCCTGTGCAGAAACTGAATATAAAAGTATGGCTCAAACTGTGTTAAGTAAATGTTGTTGAGAACACATCTATAGGACATAAGACAAATCTATGATTATACTCTACTTATGTTTTGTGACAATAAAGTTACTATCTATATTTTAAAAATTCACTATTCCATAAAAGAACAAAGCATATTGAAGTTGATTCCCACTTTTTATAGATGTTATCACAAAGCATATATGTCATACATTTATTTCTTCGGATGAAAAGTTGGTTGATTTCTTTACCAAAGCAATTTCTTCAGATATTTGTATAAGTTAGGAATGATTGACATATATGTTTCAGCTTGAGGGGAGCTTTTAAAGCCCATAGGTTAAAAGCCCAAAAGGAGCCCATTGTATATTTTTCCTCTCATCTATATAGTCACATGCCTCCAATTTTGTAATCGTACTCCTCTATTCTATTTAAAGGTGGGTTTTCCCCTGTAATAAAATATAATTTTTGGAATAATATTATTTAATTTTTCAAAGTATCACAGTTTCCTTGGGCCTACCCTTTTTACTTCATATTCCTTAGATACTAAATTATTTTTACTTTTCAATAAATGTTACTGCAACTATTTATTTAATAATATTCTTTCCTAATTTTGCCTGAAGTCCATTAAATTGACGATGCTTAATGAGTCGGCATTAACGGACTATCTAAGTGTTCTAGATGACTCTTGGTGGCACCTTTTTTATTGAAAAAAATGTCTCAAAAACCTTTAAGTTGAAGAAATTAAATTTTTTTTTACCATATAAAATTGTCTGATGAAGCATACCTAGATGTGTAACTTTTTCAGCTGAAGAACTTTCGAGTTTGTGGACCTAGATATTGGCCTCAAGTTATAGAGCTTCAACCTGAAGGTACATGAGTAGAAATTTTACTTGCATTTTCTACGTGCTTATTTGAATTGCAGCTAAAATCTTTGTTTTTTTTTCTGTTGAAGTTAAAAGATGTCTCAAAACTGAGAAGAAGGATCCTCTTAATGGTTGTCTCCTATATGTAAAACGGAAGGTTGGATTTTGTTCTTACGTGGATGATCCGATCGGATGTCAGTCTCTCCTCTCACGGGCAATGCATAAGGTCTTCTTGTTTTTTATGCATCCTTATTTATCATGATGTAGGAATTACCTTCTCATTTCTAAATCCAGGTTTTTGATAAATCAAGTTTGGACGGTTCTTCCATTTGGTTCAGTGACGAAAACAATCTTGGCTCATATAAAGTTGATCAATTGGTTGGCACCTTTTCAGCTGACCCAAGCTTGATAGCTTTCGCACAAGTTTGTTGTGATTCCTCTTGGACCAAAGGGCAAGTACCTTAGTACCTTCTGTGAAATCGTTTTTGTTGAGGCACATTTGACATCATTTGCATTGATATAATTTTATTTGACTATGGATGACTAGAATTTTAACTGATCCCATCTCAAGCTGATCCAACCATGCATAGTTGGCTGTAAATCCATTCATTTTCATTATGCGTAGTAGCGCAATGCTATAGACCTGTTGGATTTGATGTCAATTCCCACCTAGGGTTAGCTCATTTATACCAAATCGCCTCGATTCTGGCAAATTCTTTTCAACTTAATAAATTTCTATCTTTGGATATTCTCAATCTACCAAGAATACAAGTATCCATGCGTATATATACCCTAGCACAGCGGGCATGATGCCGCCGTGCACAATATCCAATGATGAGTGTCTTCTTATTCAGATTGCTTAGTGTAAAATGTATCATTGGTCGACTAATGTAAATAGTTAATAAAAAATAATGAATGAAAATATGTTGGATGGGTAAAATGGGGTACCGAAAAGAATAACACCAAATAGAATGTTTCCTTTTTTTAATAGTTTAGATAAATGTATATTGTTGTACATTTATATATATTATTATTATATTATATATTATATAAAAAAGTTAGGAGGTAAATAGTAACCTGTCGGTCACGGCTGGCGGGCTCGGCATTCACATTTAGCGTGGTATATGTAATGATTATCTATATACATATTATATTTATTTATTTATTTATATACTTATACATGCAGACACATGCATTTTTATCCAAACATAAGTACAATTTGATCTTCGAGTCAAATTTTTTGCTCTAGGAATAACATAAAAGAAATTTGCAAGCCTGTGTGGCTGGACAATGTGATATAAGCTTGGTCTGTAATATGCTGGTTTGGGTGGCCAGTGGCTGTTGGAGGATAATATTGGGCTTTTGGAGGTGATATAGGGCTGTTGGTTGTTGGTCGGGGCTGTTGGAAGTTAGATAGGAGTTGTTTGAGTTGATCAGGAGTTGTGGAAGGATGAAGGAATGAAGCACCAAAAGCTAGGTGGTTTTCCTGGACGTTTTTGTTGCGAACCTTGGACTGGATGGTGCCGAAGGAAGTTCCACTTTTCTTGGAATGGGGGCCGATCTGCCCTGCTGTTACAATGAAAGGGAGTTCAGGCAGGATCAGTTCAACTACTGTTGTAACGGAAAGTGGCTATGGTTTCACCTGGATGTATATTACTTGTGGCTGCATTTGTATCATTACTGAGAAGGAATCAGAAGGAGACGTAAAGGTACTCCCCTCTCATATCTGTAAAGAAGAGAGCACGATCAATGAAGGAAAATCAGTCAACCTTGTATATCCTTATTTTGTAGTAAATACAATGTATGAGTACATATATATAGGAGGGAGAAGGAGAGAGGAGTCTCATATACATGGTGTGGGACTAATACAATGAGAGAAAAAGAAAGACTAAATGGGTCATTAGGTGGACCATTACAATGTCTTTTCTAACACTCCCCCGCAAGCTGGAGCGTCATAGGCACCGTGCTTGGATAAGAACATATAGAATATAGTACTAAGCAGGGCCTTAGTAAGAAGATTCGCAACTTGGTCAGTAGCCAGAATGTAACACCCCAATCAAGTTTAACAGGAATCAGCAGTCCGGCTGGGTCCGCGATAACAAGTAAACTAAGTAACGGTATATAAAATGGTATAAAACAGGTAAAAGTAATGAAAGTGCTAAAAAATTGACTTACAGTGGAATAGTGAAATAATTCTAAAGTTAAAAGTGTACCTTGACAAACTGGATTCACAGATCCAACTAAAACTGAAAATATATCACTAAGGGACTGAATTACCGTCAAACTGAAATATCTGATATATCAAAAACATGGTGAAGTACAATAAATACAAATATCTATAAATAAAAGCAAAGTACAACAAAAATGGTACAACTGAACAACTGAATACTGAGCCGCCTATCCTAAGGGAATCCCCTGACCTGAGCCCCCTGTAAAAACAAGTTCCAAATGGGTCAGACCCACTGAAGAGTAAGAAAAATAACTCTCTCCAGCAACACTTAAATAAAACATTTTAGGTGAGTAATACTTGAAATTAAAAGTTTGTATAATTATTCTAATATTAAGCGTGGCACTTGAAATCATGGTCTGACATGAATTCAACTTATCATGTGATCTGACACACTCTTTCTTATCTGTATAAATCGTTGATTTCTGAAGTTTGAAGTTATATCTGTTGTAAGCTTCAGCCCGTTTCACTAACACCTTATTAACTCATGTCACTAAGGACGACTATGCACAACTAGAAACTGCATTCTGAGTGGCAAGCTTACCAGGATCGCGATCCTCATAGTACTGGGTCTGATAAATCCCAAATTAAGCAATTCCTGTAACTGGATTTTTAACTCAGCCAATTCCCTTGGCGCCATGAAATAAGGAGCCTTGGCCACTAGTGCAGATTCAGGAACAAGGTCAATCTGAAAATCAATCTCTCTGGAGGGAGGAGCATCATGTAGCTCCTCGGGAAAAACATTGGGAAACTCACAGACCACTGGTATCTCCTGCAAAAAGACTTTAGCTTCTGCATACAATAACACCAAAAAGGCGGAACACCCTTTACTGACATGCCTCATAGCTTTTACTGAAGAGATGATCAGCTTGGAGACTCCTTTCAAACCTTGAAAGGTAATGAGAGACTGATCAGGTCCTTCTAGCTGAATCTTCTTACTCCCGCAATCTATTTTGGCATTCACGTCAGTCAGCCAATCCATGCCCAATATTAAATCAAACTCAGCAATAGGCTAAAGGGACGCCTCCACTACGATTTTTGCTTCTCCAAATAAAACTGGCGCCCTGCACTTACAACTAGTCTGCATCACCGAAACGTTTAACATCATGACATCTAACGGAGTCGTGTTGGTGATGACTTCCAGGCCAAGCTTAGACGCAAAAGATTCTGTTATTAACGAATTTGATGCACCCGTGTCAAAGAGGACCTTAGACAGTATGTCATGAACTATGAGGATACCTATATGCAAACTTATAATATTAACATTTAAGTGTTGCTGGGAGAAGGAGAACTAAAAATTTCAAATTAAGATTCCAAACCTGTCACCACGTCCTCCTACTCTTTGGCCTCTTGTTGTCCATAACCATAGGCTCGAGGCTGAATCAGACCGCGTCGTGAAGCTGGCTTCGGATCAGTAACCACCACTGTCTTCCCTTTATCGACCCCACTCGAGCCGCCATGCTCGTATTTCGACTAAAAGTCATGATACAGTACAAGTATTAACTTACACGAAAAGGTCCTTGATAAAGGAAAATCACCAAGCAAAAGATCATATTACCTGATTACCCGTAGACTCTGGGCAATTCCGCGCAAAGTGTTCAACCCTCTAGCACTTGTAACAGACGCCTAAAGCAGCCAAACATTCTCCGGAATGATGTCGATTGCATTTAGGCCAATGGGGGTAGTCTCTTGGCTTGCCCCCATACTGATTGTCCTGCTTAGAATCGGTCTTTCGCTTCTTATTCCAGCGGTCCCCTGGCTGACTCTTATCCTGCTGACCTTTGAGGTCGCTTGGGGCGGAAACTATCGCGCCTAAAACTAACTCTCTGCTTTGCCATGGTCTCAATGTCTCTCATCCTGGTTGCAAGCTTCATTACTCTGCATCGCGCCCGCATACCGAGATAAGTGAGTAAGTTCTCGCTCGTACTCGGTAACTGTCTTATCTCCTTGGAAGTGCCTGAGATACTTCTCCTGAGACTCTTCGCAAGAGCCCTGAGACCATAAATGGATTTTTCCACACTAAAGGGAGAACAATTTTCCAACAGAGAGGAAATTTCACAAGACAACTTACCGGTAGGATCATCTATTAAATACTTAGTCGCGGGAGGAAAGTTGTTAGTGGAACCTTTTTATTTTCAGGGCACTCCATAATATTCATCTCTGGTGTTTGCTATCTAGTCATCTGTATTCATCGGTGTTCCATCTCCACTGTAGTTGGAAGGGTGGAGATCTCTGAAATCCCTTAAGTATCGATCCATACTGACCTCCACTGCTACAGGTGCAGGGATTGGAGATGGAACTGAAATCCATGCAGGCTGACCTCTCTGAAATTCCAATAATACGACAGCTACTGACTTAACAATCTGGGTTGCCAAATCAGTCGGTTCTGGGACTGCCGGTGCGGGTGGTGGAGGTGGTGCATTAGTATTACGCATGGCGGTATCAGGAACAATGTTCTGACGTGAGGGTTCCCTCGCTTCACTTGTTCGAGGTTCTTAAAGGGCATAAAAAAAGAATTTATTAATACAAACGATATATCTGAAAAACAAATTTAATACTGACATGCAAAAACTAAGAGTTAGAAAAACTCGATGACTTTACTAACGAGAGTTTTCTTCTGATATAATCCTATGGCTCTATGAATTTTCTCGGTCCAGGGATCCTATGGCTCTGATACTAGTTTGTAACACCCCAACCAAGTTTAATAGGAACCAACAATCCTGCCGAGTCCGCGATAACAAGTAAACTAAGTAACGGTATATAAACTGGTATAAAGCAGGTAAAAGTAATGAAAGTGCTAAAAAAGGGGACTTACAGCGGAATAGTGAAGTAATTCTAAAGTTAAAAGTATAATCCACGAAGGACTGTTATCACGAGCCTGGCTTTAAATAAAAGAAAGTACAACAACAATGGTCAATTGTTACCATAAGCGAATCCCTGACCTGAGCCCCCTATATAACAAGTTCTAAGTCAGACCCACTGAAGAGTAAGAAAAACAACTCTCTCCAGCAACACTTAAAGAAAACATTTTATATGAGTAATACTTGAAATTAAAGTTTGTATAATTATTCTAATATTACAACTTGAAATCAACAGTAGTTTGGCCTGAAGTTTGAAGGTTGTAAGCTTCAGCACGTTTTACTGACACCTTATTAACTCATGTCACTAAGGACGACTGTACACAACTAGAAATTGCATTTTGAGTGGCAAGCTTGATGGTGCCCTGATAGGTCCCTCAAATGCTCCTATCATTTCTTTGGTCATCGATCCTGGCGAAATACCCTACTGGCCCTGGAAATACGGTGGTGTGCCTCCACCAGGATCGCGAGGGTAATCCTTCCTCGGATTTTCACTTAAACTTATGAGTTTCCTAGTTAAATACACAGGAGTTATTCTGGGCGTATAGACTAACTTGTAAAAGATAGAGAATTTCTGTAAAGGGAGTCGAATTTTTTAAAGGGGCGCTTCGACGCGCGTACACGCGTCGAGGTGACATGACGTTCCTTCCCACAAGATCTGGCCGCTAAGGACTTCTCCAATCCCTTGCTCCAACGATCACCGAAAATATGAAATTCATCGATAAACCTAACTTAAATGTTTTCCCGCTTAGTTTTTTCAGTGGAAAATACTCGTGGCAGCAATTATATAATTACGGAGGAACAAGAACATAAATGTATGTGTTACCTCGATCTAAAGGCAGGGAAACTTCTAAAAACCGATGAAATCTTAACTTTAGGAAATGAAAACCTACTTTAAAAATCTGAAATCTTAGGGTGTAGTCAAGTCCCTAGAATAGAAGGAGAAACGCAGAGTGTCAGAGGTTGAACGATGCTTTACCGAAGAGAAGAGATCGTCGGAGCCTGTAGTGGGGAGGAGGGGACGACGCTGGAGGCGTAGGAACAAGGGCCGGCTAGGGCTCCAAAGATCCCCTGCGAGCGAGGCTGAGTATGCGGAAAGACGGGACGAATAAGTGAGGTTAGGATTTTCACCTATAAATTTTATTATTATTAATATCTGATTTCTAGAATGGGGCCTGATTTTTCTGCCAATGCAAACGCACGGATCGTCGCGACCAGAAGCACCACTACAGCCGTCTTCATTATCCCGTTATCAGAATAGATTATTACCTCCATAAGTCGTCGATTGATTAATTATGCTCGCGCTCGGAGAAGGACGTAGGGATATTACACGGGTTGACAGATGTCTTGACAATTCTTAGATGTGCTGGAGGTGGAAGGTTTTAGGAGGCTGCCACGCAAGTTCAACGAGATATTGAACGTTGAAGATCGAGCAACCACAGCTTGTTTCTTACTGCGCCAGGTAACAAGATGTCCTCCCAAGTGGGTATAAAATCTGCTCGATCATCCGGGGATCCAGCATAATCTGCATCTGAATACGCAACCATGGTTGGAGTGGAGTAGAGGAGGTTTTGTATACCATCCCTTGACAAGGGGATCCTCAGGATGCGTTCGACGGCCTTGATGTGTAGTAGGAACTCCAACAGCAATAACAAAATCATAGCCTTATCTGGGTGGAACTGTATCTGAGAACACAAAGCTATGATTGACATTCATAGGAGTTTTGGTCGGCTTGCACCAGAAACCGACATGAAGGAGGTGTTTCCGTTGAATTTCCCGTCTCGGATCTCATCGGAGGTTCAACTTGTCCGAAGGAGTCACTGGACCGAACTGCTGTTGAATGTCGATAAACAGCTGCCGACCTCCGAGTACAACCTCTCGCAAAGATGCGAGACCATAAATGCAAATACTGTGAGAGATGTAACAACGAAGTATTTTATATCTAGACTGATACACAGAAGGAGGAGCTTGGCCACTGTTTCTTCAAACGGAGTAAATCCACGCATTTTGGAGTTCCATAAGCAGCATGCGGAGCAACAGAATGTCTGGTTAGCCCAGACAGTTGGCGCCTCAATAGGTGTTGGAGATAGCATGAGAAGTAACCGTGAAGCGCCGGGGACAGACGATGTAAGGACACATAATTCACCATGTAATGGGAGGTGGAGGCCGGTGTCAATCATAGCAGAGGTTGAAGGGACCTGCATTTGAATTTTGGAATAACGGGAGCCGGATCAGGTAGAAGTGGTGGTGGAGAAGGAGAGGTAACCGGGTTGACAGGTCTTGACAAAGACTGGGGTGGAAGAGGTGGGTTCCGAGCGTTGAAGTATGGTTGATCTTCCCGAAAAGTCATGTCGCAGAGACGGTCACCTTGTGTGTAGTAGGAGAATAACAAACATAGCCTTTCTGGGTACGGGAATACCCGACAAACATGTGTTTAATTTCCCGGGAATCCAACTTGTCCGAAGGTGGACCAACTGCGTGAACATAGCAAGTACAACCAAAGATGCGAAGCGTGAGAGAGAACAACGAAGTAGACTGGAAGAGGAGACTAAACGGAGTAGCGGAGAACGGAGGAATGAAGACAGTTAATGAGATAGCATGCCGTCATGACCTGCAGCATGAGCGGTGAATCATTCTGAATTCAGAGCAGATAGTGACAAACTCATGACTAGTGTATTCGCGAGCATTATCAGTGCGAAGAGTTTTGATTTTATCAAAAAACTGTGTGCGAGTTCCAAGAACAAAAGCCCGGAACACACCGGAAAGCTCGGAGCGATCACGTAGCAAGTATGACTATGTCTTCTGAGAGTAGTCATCAATAAAGGTAACAAAGTAACGATAGCCAGATATACTAGGAATTTTGTGCGAGCCCCAAATATCAGAGTGTACTAAAATAAAAGGACCGGAACTCCGAGTACAATTAGGAGGAAAAGATGAACGGTGTTGTTTTCCCAAAATACATGAATCACACGTAAAAGGTAGAAGAGAAATATCTGGGAGGGCCTTCTTGAGGACTGGTAGGAGAGCATGTCCAAGATGTCGATGCCAATAAACAGATGAGACTGGTGAGAGGATGATAGGAGAAACATCGAGAAGGTATAGTCCGTTTTGCAGTCGTCCTTTACCAATGATAGTCTGCGTCCGTCGATCCTGTATCAGAAAAGAAGTAAAGGTGAATGTGACAGAACAATTCAAATCGTCAGTGAGGCGACTAACAAAAAGCAGGTTAAACGGGGAGCCCGAGACATGAAGAACTGAGTGGAGAGATATAGAGGAAGTCTGGGGAATATCAGCAGAGCCAGAGACAGGAATGGTAGCGCCATTGGCCACAGTATGCACTTAGGATATGAAGAATCCAAGTATTGCGGTGGCTTCAGCGATGTGATATGGTGAGTGGCACTTGAATCCACTATCCAGCGTGGACCAGTGGATAGACAAGCGATACCTTCATTAGAGATGGAAGCAACGGAGGCAGGCGGGTGACTGAGCATCCCGTGAAGTTGCTGAAGATGGAGGCAGACTTAATCAAGATCAGCACGAGTGGCAGAGGGATTGGGGGCAGCCACAGAAGCAGTTGGATGCGGAGGAAGACCATGTTTGCGATAGCAGGTCGCCTCAAGGTGTCTGTCCCTTCCGCAGAAAGAACACTTAGGTCACGACCGACCACAACGACCCCGTCCCCGAGAGCCTGAACATCCTCCACGAGTAGGAGGAAGAGGTAGTAATGACGCAGATGAGTGCTAGAGAAGGGCCGGGGAGTGAGGTCCAGTAGTATCAGGAGCCAGTGAGACTTTGTGCAGCGTGGAACACACGACAGAGAACGAGAAAGTCACAGCAGACGATAGGATCTGAGTCCGAGCACTCTGAAGATGAGGCGGGACCCGGGTCATCATCGTGGCAATACTGACTGCTTCCTTTTGAACGCGCTGGGGAGCGAGGTCCAGTATCGGGGGTTGATGCTGAATCCAGGCTTCAACCAGTGTATTGGACTGAGCAATAAATGAGATTAAGTCGGTAGCACCGCCGGTGCCAAGAGTTTAAAGACCAGTAATGATGTCATACAGATGTTGGAGATTTTCCTTGCCGGAGTAAAAAGAATGAAGCTCATCTCACATCGCTTTAGCCGTCTCGTGATACATGGTCATGTGGTAAGGTTCACCATCAAGAGAGTTGAGAAGCCATGTTTGAACGCGTCCATCATTACGAAACCAATCATCAGTGGGGACAGCGGGAACATTCTGTGTTAAGTGATGTAGAAATCCTTTGGATTGAAGAACCTGACGAACCGAATGCACCTTAAAGGGCGTGAGAACGGGTCTTAGAGGTGTTGGGGAGAGCACATTGTCGGGAGTGATCCTCTTGTTGTAAAGTTTGATTACTTCCCCTTTTGTTTGTATTTATTTTCTTTTCTCGTTCTTTATGCACATTGTCGGGAGTGATCCTCTCGTTGTAAAGTTTGATTACTTCCCTTTTTGTTTGTATTTATTTTCTTTTCTCGTTCTTTATGCACCCTCCTAGGCGAACTTTATTTGTACGACAGAATAAAATATAACTTTGAAATTGTTTTTTTGTTTGTGAATGCGCGGGATGTTGTTGGTTGGGCGACTTGTCTTAGGTTGAGCGTCGGGTGTTGAGTGAGAGGTTTTTGGTTGAGTGAGACCTTTACTAGGTTCAACTCTTTGACTTCCAATTGCTTATAAACACGGGAGCTCGTGCCATGAATGTTCTACTAACCTTTCAACTTCTTGACCAAGGGTTTAGAGGTTGCATGAAATCATTAGTGAAGCTTGTTGTAGCGAAACCTCTTCTCCCCTTTTCCATTGAAATGATTGGTTTGTCTGCCTTTATTGTGCGGAAGAATTCTACTCCCATAAGTCACTTCACCCTTGTTAATGGGAAACTGCTTAATTCCTAAGTCATTACCCACTCCCTGAGGGCTATATTGCGAGAGTTCCTGAGTGGAACTACATGCTTTACTCCTGCAAGGGAAGCTCGCTTTCTATGCAGATAAATTTACCTTCGGCATGCACCTTCCGCTATGTTCGTAGGTGAAATGACCTGCTCAAAAATAAGATATAACTTTGAAATAGTTTTCATGTTTCAGTGCACTTGTCGTCGTAGGTTGGGAGAGATTTCAAATGTTGAGTGCGAGGTGTTGAGCAAGTAGTCCTAGGTTGTGTGAAACCTTTGATAAGCCCAGCACTTCGACTTCCTGTTTCTTATTATAAACATAGGTGAAAGAGAAGGGATAGATACTACTCTAGAGGGGGGGGTGAATAGAGTAATCAAAAATTGCACTAGCAAAGTTGACTTTCTACTCAACTCCCTTGGAGTTAAATGCGGAATGAAGGTTATAGATATTTGAGATTAAACCTTAAAGCCTAACACAAGTGATGTGCACAAAAGGCAACCAACTGTAATTACAGTTAAGGCTTGAAAACCTAAACAACAACTAACAATCCTAGTTAAGATCTAATCACAGCCACAATGCAAGTAATTAATTAAAGCAATCCAGACGACACAAGGAATTTATAGTGGTTCCCCAAACAACTTGGGTACGTCCACTCTTCTACCAACAAGGTAGGAATCCACTCAGGTTTTTGATCAGGTGCCCTGCCACCAACAAGATCTGCTTCAGGTAGATCAAGAAACCCTTTAGACTTTTGATCAGGTGTCTAAAAACCAACACAGGTTTTTGATCAGGTGCCCTGCCACCAAGGGATACTTTTGAAGGGAGTAATAACCCTTTACAGGAGGGGGAAAGGAGGTTAAGGTGTCTTCTCTATTTTACAATAGATTAGAGAAGCACAATAACTTGCACTGAACTAGAAAGCTCTAAAACAATCAAGGCTCCCCCTGGCTAAAAGAACGTCCAGGTGAAGTCTTGCTTCAGTGCAGAAACACTTCAGAAAATGCTGAAGGAAAAAGCTACAAGAAGATAAATAATATTAAATAGAATTTCTTCTTCATGCAGCTATCTTCTTCTTCTTCTTCAAAAGGCTCTGAGTGAAGATCTTCCTGTAAGCAGGAGAACTCAAGTTGAAGAAGAGTGAAGAACTAAAGTTTCTTCTCAGTTAGATGTGAATGAGCTGAGAGCAGTTGGAGACTGTAAGCTTTTAGTTTGAATGCTGCAGTTAGCTTTTCAATGTGTGTGAACTAGTTGATTTCTTCTTTAAAGAAGTCTTTATATAGCAGCAGCAACAACGGCTCTAACTTGAGTTTGAATCTTGTCTTTTATTGAACTCTGCAAGCTGGGCTGCAAAAAGCATAAAGCAAAACAAAATACTGCAGGCATATATCCTATAACAGGATAAAGCTTTCTAAGAAGCTGCAAATAATTCTGATGAAATAAAACTAGAGAAAGTCACATCAGAAAAGACTCTTTACAGCCAAGGAAGACTTTTTGAGTCTAACGACTATAAAGGACAGCCTGACAAATAAAGCAGAAAACATACCTCAGCTATAAGACAAACAACTTTGTCAGAAAAAGATTAGCTCATGCATAAAGAATGGAACTGATATTGCATGGAAATAATATCACAATTTATTCAGATAATCTTTTATAAAATATGCCAAAATAAGTATGAAATTAGTCACATCATAGAAGACGACAAAACTACTCAAGACATACAGCAAAACGTCGACCGACCCTCGGAGATCGTCGACCGACGCACGGAGATCGTCGACCTATCGGACAGATAGTCGAACGATCCAGATAGTCGAACTATCAAAGAAGATAGTCGAACTACCTCAGCAGATAGTCGACCTATCAGAACAGATATTCGAGCTATCAGATAGTCGATCTATCCAGACAGATAGTCGAACTACCAAACAAAACAGATAGTCGACCTATCAAACAGATAGTCGACCTATCACAGAAAAACAGATTGTCGACCTACCAATAGATAGTCGAGCTATCAAACAAAACAGATAGTCGACCTATCAACAGATAGTCGAACTATCAGATAATTGAACTATCCAAGAAGATAGTCGAACTATCAAAGCAACACAGATAGTCGACCTATCAACAGATAGTCGAACTATCAATGCGGACAGATAGTCGACCTATCTACAGATAGTCGAGCTATCAGATAGTTGAGCTATCCAAGCAGATAGTCGAACTATTAAAGACAACAGATAGTCGACCTATCAACAGATAGTCGACCTATCAACAGATAGTCGAGCTATCAGATAGTTGAACTATCAGGACAGATAGTCGAACTACCAAAGCAAACAGATAGTCGACCTATCAATAGATAGTCGAGCTATCAACGCAGACAGGATGTCAACCAACTGATAGACGATCGTCGATCAGCCGATAGACGAAAGTCGAGCGACGTTCGACTATAGTCGAACGAAAAACTACTTAACCAAATATTCATCTGGAAAAGCAATTCTACACAACTAGAGAATCTAACCTATCAACTAACCTTTGACCATAGATAAATCTTGGGTCAAGAGACAGAAAGAGAGGAATGAACTCAAATCAAAACCTAGGGTTCCAACAATCTCCCCCTATTTTAGTTAAGTCTCTCAACAATTAAAGCATACAAAACTAATTACTGAAAGTAAAATAAAATGCATAAATAGAAACAACTAAGCAGATATCATCAATCAACCAGATAAGAAATTAACTGTCAATCAATGAAAAATTAAGGAGCTTCAGGGTTATGCTTAGGATCAGAAGAGCTAGAAACAAAAGTAATATTTCTTGTGGGATCTAGAGCTTCTTTTCTTGATTGCTTCAGGTCTTGTTCTCCAATAATTTTCAATTCTGTTGTTCTTGGGACCACTGCCTCAGGATTTTTTCCATATACTTTGAAGGATCAAATATCTCAGGTCTAACCTGGAACTTGTCTAGCTCCTTCATTCTGAATTTAGACATTGTGGTCAATCTTGCAGTGTCCTTTTCTTCTGCTTTTGCTTTCTTAATTTGCGCTGCTCCAACCAGTTCAAGAAAACGAGCCATCCTAAAGTTAGGATCAAGCTCTGGGCTTTCATAAACAATCTCAGAAGAAGTATCAACTGGTTCTTTATCCTGAATGACTAGATAAGAAAGGGGAGCAGACTTAGCAAATATCTTGCTAGAACAATCAGATAAAATAATTTGCTTACCTTTTGAAACATCCTTCTCAGAGAGATCTGGCTTAGGAGAGGTAGAGCTTTTAAGTTCTTTGGACTGAGGAGGAGAAAATGTTGGTCTTTGATATACTACCTCCTTTACCTGTTCCTTAACAGCATCAGATCTTTGATAGCCAGTTTGACTTTTACCTTGGAATCCTTGCGAACTTCTCCTTTGAGCAGACTGAGATGGATTTGATCTTTCGGACTGAGCAGCAGGTTTAGAAGATAAATTTCTTGTGGCTCCTGCACCGGGAGGTGGAGGAGGAGGACCTCTAGGATTCCATCTTGGTACAGGAGAGTCATACCTCTTTGACTTCTTCCTTTGCTTTTGCTGGTTCTTAGAAAATAACATCCAATGCTGGAAGTCTTTTGACTTTGGATCAATTCCTTTCAGTATATAATAAGGTGTATCATTATCTGGATTAGCAGGAGGAGGAGCAACAACTTTTCTTTTCTTTTTAGCAATTCTTTTTCTTTTAGATTCAGCAGATTCATCAGAATCGATTTCATCTTCAGAATTAGAAGAGATAGGCATATCATATGGGTCAATTGCATCTTTCAAAGCTCTTTCCTTTTCCTTAAGAGCAGCTTTCTCTAGTTTTTCTTCCATGTCATCCTGTGCCAGGAGAGCATCTAAATCCAAGCCCGGGGAATCATCTCATACAGTAGATTTTTCAATTTGGGCATCTGCAGCTGATTCTTGAATCTCAGAAACTGTCATAGTGACCAGTTCTGCTTGCACTTCTGGCTGAGCAACTTCAGAAATTTGAGCCTCTGGTTCTGGTTGAACTTCTGGATCAGGTTTGATAACAGGCTCTTGAACATCTAGAATTTCTTCCAATTTATCTGTAGTATTATGAATAAAATTGTTCTAAATGACATCTAATCATCCCTTCCAGATATTCCCAAACTCTCATATCAGTTATCAAGTCTAAAAAGTAAGTAAAGGGAATACCTTCAGAATCGACCACAGCATGTCCTAACTCCCACAATTCATCTAGAAAGGAGGTGATGATTCCTTCTAGGTACAGGGCAACCAAGGGAGTAGAACATTCTTCTAAACAAGCTTTAACAATGAATTCAGATTTCAACAGAGCATCAGAAATCTCTTTTTCAGATAAAGGAAGAGCTGAATCTTCTATTGTTTTCTCTACCACTGCAAGATGAACTGCTGGAGGGGAGGCCAAGGGCTGCTCAGAGACATCTTCATCAAGCATCTCCCCCTGCCTGATTTCAGTAGAGACTGAAACCAGGCCCCTAGAAGAAGAGGGCTCAGCAGAGTTTGAGAGTTTCAGAATAGCAGCAGTCAGAGAGGAGATAGAGGAAGCAAGGGGAGCTATCGCCTCGTCAATCATAATTTTGATTGAGGGGGTAATTAACTTCACAATGCTAGAAATAAATGCAGGAGTAATTTCAAAAGATGATGATGATGATGGAGGGGGAATTTCAGAAGATGGAAGATCAGCAGGGATGGTATATGCAAGATGAGCTGGAGAGTGAACTGGAGATGTATGAGTGGATGCAGGGTGATCAATGTGATCAGGAGAGGGAATTGGAGAGTGAACTGGAGTAGAAATTTCAGACACAAACAAATCAAAACTGGGATGAGAAATCTCAGCAAGATGAGTCGGGAGAGGAGATGCAGGAGGAGAAGCAGAATGTCGTACTTCAATTGAAGTTGAAGGAACTTCAACTGAAGTAGACGGCAAAACTGATGATGAAGATGGAAGAGATGGATTTGCTGAGCCAGCTGCTAGAAGGGGGGGAGTGACTGAGACAGTCCTGGTGCTCTCAGAAGTAACTGGAGCAACCCCTGCGGGAGCGGGCTTCAGGAAGGTCCTTTTCCATTTGGCGAATAGCGATGGATCCATCTTCTTGCTTGCGTTGATGGAGGTGGCGGCTGACACTAGCAGGTGGGGGAATTTCTCCTTCAGAAAAATTCCAACTACCCTTCCTAGGGTAACTTCTTTCTTGCCATTCTTTTTCCTTATCAAATCAAAAAGAACGTATGCCCAATTAATCTGCTTCTTATTAACAATTGCACACATTAGTGCAAATTGATGCCTTGTAATATTATCGTGGGCGGAGTGCTTTCCCAGTAGCACTTTTCCAACAATTTCCGCAAGAAACTTAATCTTAAACGGGAAATTCACTTTGAGCAGCTTAGAGGGAATGCCTTCGGCATGTCCCAGCTCTGTTAACATCCTTCCAAACTCAGGAGTATCTTGCTCATACTCTTCTTCACCATTAATCAATCCAAAAATTTCAGTCAAAATAGCGGGAGTCAATATTACCTCTTCTCCGCTAATTGTTCCAGTCATCGAGTCATCAGTTGAAGATGAAGTGAAGGCTCACTCTTTGATCTCTTGAGTGTTTATCTTTATTCTGTAGGACATGAGTTTCTCTAACCCTTGATCTCTGCACAGATTTAAGATTTCCACTATTCCTGGTTCGCAGCAGCTGAAGGCGTCGAAATCTACGCTGAAACCGGCATCAAACTTCACTACTGCAAGAAGCGCTGGAGCAATTGCCATCGAAAAAGCTGAAGAGGACGAGAGAGAGACGGCGAGGACGGAGCACAAGACAAAGAGCAAGCGGGAAGACGGAATGCGAAAAGACGCTCTCCGTCGACGATAAAAGCAACTATCTCTTAACCTAGGTCGACCATCGGCTTTATATTAAAACAGCGATCGTCGATCTATTTAAAAGATACTGGAGACGATGGTCGAACGATCGTTCGACGATCGGTCCTGAAGCAGAGTAGTCGATCAATCGTTCGACTATTTCTGTCTTCACAAACAGCAAGCTGACGTCAACCATAGATCGACGATAGGCTCGACCTGTTCGACTATCTTCGAACGCCGGTCGACGATCTTCAAGCAGATAAGCTATCTTCAACCATAGGTCGACGATAGACTTGATCCGATCGACTATCGTCGAACGTCGTTCGACTATCTTCGAACAGGTTTCAACAAGGCAGACGTCACACTTAGTCTCTTCCATTAATCATGCCTAGTTGAACCAAAAAGAACAGATGCTTCTGTTCATCTAAGGGCTTGGTGAATATATCACCTCTCTGAAGGTCTGTGGATATGAACTCAAGGCTGATCTTGTTCTTTTCCACACAATCTCTCAGGAAATGGTGTCTAATCTCAATGTGCTTCGTTCTAGAGTGGTGCACTGGATTTTGTGCAATGGAGATAGCACTTGTATTGTCACACATGATTTTAGTGTTCTTGTGTGAGTACCCATAATCCAAAAGTTGGTTTTGTATCCACAGGATCTGTGAACAACAACTAGCAGCTGCTATATATTCAGCTTCTGCAGTTGATGTTGAGACAGAGGCCTGCTTCTTACAGAACCAAGAGACCAATCTCTCTCCCAGGAACTGGCAAGTTCCTGAGGTACTTTTCCTGTCAACTCGACAACCAGCATAATCAGAATCAGCTGGGTACCAAAGTCCTAGATTTGGACATCCCTTCAGGTATCTCAAGATTCTCTTGAGAAGAATCCGATGAGATTCCTTGGGGTTGACCTGAAATCTAGCACAAAGGCATGTAGCAAACATTATGTATGGCCTACTTGCAGTTAAATACAATAGGGAACCAACAATGGCCCTATAATTCTTTTGATCAACAGGCTTTCCTTGATCATCAGAATCAATAACTACATTAGTAGCCATAGGTGTATGCATTGCTGAAGCATCTGTCATCCCAAACTTCTTTACCAATTCCTTGGCATATTTGGATTGGGAGATGAAGATGTCATCAGCATCTTGCTTTACTTGGAGACCAAGAAAGTAAGACAGCTCACCCATACTACTAATCTCAAACTTAGAATACATTAAGTTGGAGAACTTTTTGCATAGTTTGGGATCAGTGGAACCAAAAATAATGTCATCCACATACACTTGAACTAACAGGATTGTGTCCTTGTGGTGCTTGACGAAGAGGGTTCTATCAACTACTCTCCTAACAAAGTTGTGCTCTAACAGGAAACTGGCTAGAGTCTCATATCAGGATCTTGGTGCTTGTTTTAGTCCATAAAGAGCTTTCTGCAACTTGAATACATGTGAGGGCTGAGTTGAAGAAACAAAACCGGGTGGCTGTTCAACAAAAACCTCTTCCTTTAGCTCACCATTAAGAAAAGCACTTTTGACATCCATCTGAAAAACCTTAAACTTCATATAGGCTGCATAGGCTAAGAAGATCCTTATTCCCTCTAGCCTTGCAACAAGAGCAAAGGTTTGGTCATAATCTATACCTTCCTCCTGTCTGTAGCCCTGAGCTACAAGCCTAGTTTTATTCCTTACAATGATTCCATTTGCATCCAACTTGTTTCTATACACCCACTTGGTGCCTATGATCAGTTGGCCTTTAGGTCTTGGAACCAAAGTCCATATTTTACATCTTTCAAACTGATTGAGTTCCTCTTGCATAGCAATGATCCAGTGGGGATCTAGCTCAGCATCTTTAATGGTGAGGGGCTCAATCTGTGAAAGGAAACAAGCATGCATCACATCCTGTCTTAACTGATGTCTTGTTTGAACACCAGCTGATATGTCTCCAATCACTTGAGATGTAGGATGATCTCTAAGTGTGACAACATCAGCAGGTGGGATGCGATCTTCAGCAATAGTTGAGAGTTAATTCCTCAGGAGGATTTGATCTACTATTGGTGGAACAACAACAACTTCTGCAATGTCTTCATCACTGTCTGATTCAGTGATATGAAGAGTTGAAAGATGGAGGATTTCTTGAGTGACATCTTTGGTAGATTCTTGTACCTGTAATGAACTTGAGGAAGGAGAAGTTTCCTTCTCCTTGTAAAACATTTGGGATTCATCAAAGGACACATGAACAGACTCTTCAATTTTAGAAGATGATTTATTAAAAACCCTATAAGTTTTGCTTACTTGGGAATATCCAAGAAAAATTCTCATTGAAGGCTTTGCTTCAAACTTTCTAAGATATTCTTTATTGTTATTATGAATATAAACAACACAGCCAAAAACTCTAAAATAATTTATTTTAGGTTTCTTTCCTTTAAGTAACTCATAAGGAGTTTTACACTTAAGCTTGTGTATCAGACTTCTATTCAAGACATAGTTGGCTGTACTAACAGCTTCTGCTCAATAGGAAAGAGGCATATTAGCATCTGCCAACAATGTGTCAGCAGCTTCAATTAGTGTTCTGTTCTTCCTTTCAACTACCCCATTTTGTTGGGGAGTTCTAGGAGCTGAGAAGTTATGTTTGATACTTTCTCTCTCACAGAATTCTTGCATGAGAAGAGAGTCAAACTCAGTACCATGATCACTTCTGATCAAGGCCACATGAGTAGAGTACTCAGTCTGCACACATAATAGAAAGTCTGTAAGGGATTTGAAGTTATCAGCCTTAGTTCTCAAAAAGAACACCCAAGTGAACCTAGAGAAGTCATCTACAATGAATAGGGTGTAATACTTCCCTCCTAAACTCTGTACATTTATTGGGCCAAATAGGTCCAAATGTAATAAATACAGGATTCTAGGAGAATCACTTTTATTTACTGATTTAAATGAGTTCTTGGTTTGTTTGCCTAGTTGACAAGCCTTGCATAGGCTCTCCTTCTTGTAGGGGCAAGAAGGTAAACCTCTAACAAGGTTGTGTTTAGATAACCTAGATATATTCTTGAGGTTAACATGGCTAAGCCTTTTATGCCATAGAGTATTGTTATTGGTTACTTCATTAAACAAGCAGATTTCAGAGTGAGTTGAATTAAAATCTACTAAATAAATGTTACCTTGTCTAATGTCTACTAATACAACATTATTATTTAAAGTAATATTACAAAGAGAGTTAGAGAATGATACCTGGTATCCAGCATCACATAACTGACTTACTGAAATTAGATTATGCTTCAGACCAGTCACATAAGCAACTCTCTTGAATGTTACAGCTCCAATTGTCATCCTGCCATTGCCTTCAGTTTGACCACAGCTTGAATCTCCAAAGATTACCTTTGGGTCAAGCTTTGCCTTGAACCTTGACAGATGTTCTTTATTTCCTATCATGTGCTTGGAGCAACCACTATCCAAATACCACTTATTTTGAGTGATAGGATAGGTCTTCACCTGAAAATAAATCAATTTAAACATTGTGGACCCAGGTAACCTTGGGTCCCTTGTTTTTCACATAAGAAAAACTGGAAATAAATGAATAAGTAGGCTGAGGGTGATAACTTAATGGGTAAGATCTCCTAGGTAGGATTCTCCATGCAGATGATGGGTCAATAAACCTAGGGTTTCTATTCATATTCGGGTTTCTAAAGTTCTGGTTGGAATTTTGAAATTCTTGTTGAAAGCGTCGATCGGCGTTCGACAATTGGTACCCAGATCGTCGATCTTCGTTCGACCATTGGGCCTGCGATCGTCGAGCAGCGTTCGACGCCCTTTGTAATTCCTTAAATTTCTGTTTTCTTTTCTCTCTTTTAGCTTTATTTAAAGTTCTATTTACTTGATTGACTTGCTCAGTGTTTTTTATTTCTCTAGATGAAATAAAATTCACTGGAGTTGAAAGTTGGTTTTTAAGAATGATTGGGGGCTCACTAGAAGATGCTCCTAAGCCTAATTTGTTATTGCCTGACCTAGTGTTAGACATGTTGGTTATTTCAAGCAACTTAAGGCTTCTACCATTCAGAGACTCTTCTAACCTTTTGGACTTAGCTAATTCATTCTTAAGGAATTTGATTTCTTCACTAGCATTAGTGAGTTCTGCCGTTAACCTAATGTTTTCATTAGCAATCAATTCAGATTCAGCTAGTTTAATTCTAAGCTCTTTTATTTCTTTTTCAGAACTAATTAAATCTAAACATAAAGATTTAAACTCAGATTTAAATTCAGCAGATGTAAAGTCATAATAAGACAATACCTCATCTTCAGTTGGCATTTCTTCATCAGAATCTGAATTCTCTGCAGCTGAGTGATTGCTGCAGGCATCAATTGCCATTAGGCAAACTTTCTTTGCCTTCTTTTCTTTCTTATCCTCACTGGAGCTTGAGGAGGAAGATTCCTCATCAGAATCACTCCAGGTTTCAGCAACAAAGCCTCTCTCCTTCTTTTTGTTCTTGTAGAAGGATGGCTTGGAATGCTTCCTGTGCTGATCCTTGTCTTTTCTTTTATCTTTGTTCTTTTCCTCTGGACAATCTGGAAGAATATGTCCAGACTTCCTGCAACCATAACAGATTATTTCTTTAGAAGGGGTACGATCATACCTTGGTTTATCTTCATACTTTGAAGATTTCTTTCTGAATTCCTTCCTTCCCATCTTGAGAAACCTTTTGACAAATAATGTCATCAGTTCCTCATTGGACTGGCTTCCTTCAGAAGCTTCAGCAGCTTTGAGAGCAAGGGTTTGCTCTTTTCTTGTAGGAGTTGGGGTCTTTGCTTCAGCTTCAGCTTCCCTGGACTTCAGCACTTGCTCAAAAGACTTGAGCTTGCCGAGAAGGGCTTCTGTTGAGATTTTTGTTGTGCTTCTGGCTTCCTTGATAGGTCAGATCCTCAGATCCCTTGTGCTAGGGAAGCACATAAGAATCTTATCATTGACCTCTGTCAATGAAATATCCTTGTCAAGGGTCCTCAGCTCATTGATAATTGAGCTGAGCCTTGTGTACATAACTTCAACTGATTCAGCATCAGTTTTCTTGAAATTCTCATACTGTGAGATAAGGTTGGACCTCCTGTCCTTCCTTTCATCAATTGAACCAGCTACAATCTGGTTCAGTGTATCCCACATTGCTTTTGCTGAGGAGCAGTCAGCAACCTTCTGGAATACTTCATCAGACATTGCCTGAGCCAGAATGTTCATTGCCTTAGCATCTGCTATCTTTGCCTTTTCGTATTCATCATTGTAGTCTGGAGGGGGCACTGCACTCATATCAGATGATGATGAGGCAGTAGCTGCAGCAGGTGCTCTTGGTGGTCCTGTCAAAATAGAAGCAAAAATACTTTCATCAATAGAGTTCATATATAGTTTAATCCTTGCCTTCCAGATGCCAAACTTAGCGAAGTTGCATGCTGGAGGTCTGGTGCTAGAATAATCCTTGGACTGGGCCATGATAGTGAAAGTGAATATCTATAAACTTTGGTATCTATCAGGATCTTGTGACTTAGGTGTTAGCCTATTCAGTCAGTCAACCTCCCTCTGATACCAATTGAAAGAGAAGGGATAGATACTACTCTAGAGGGGGGGTGAATAGAGTAATCAAAAATTGCACTAGTAAAGTTGACTTTCTACTCAACTCCCTTGGAGTTAAATGCGGAATGAAGGTTATAGATATTTGAGATTAAACCTTAAAGCCTAACACAAGTGATGTGCACAAAAGGCAGCCAACTGTAATTACAGTTAAGGCTTGAAAACCTAAACAACAACTAGCAATCCTAGTTAAGATCTAATCACAGCCACAATGCAAGTAATTAATTAATGCAATCCAGACGACACAAGGAATTTATAGTGGTTCCCCAAACAACTTGGGTACGTCCACTCTTCTACCAAAAAGGTAGGAATCCGCTCAGGTTTTTGATCAGGTGCCCTGCCACCAACAAGATCTGCTTCAGGTAGATCAAGAAACCCTTTAGACTTTTGATCAGGTGTCTAAAAACCAACACAGGTTTTTGATCAGGTGCCCTGCCAGCAAGGGATACTTTTGAAGGGAGTAATAACCCTTTACAGGAGGGGGAAAGGAGGTTAAGGTGTCTTCTCTATTTTACAATAGATTAGAGAAGCACAATAACTTGCACTGAGCTAGAAAGCTATAAAACAATCAAGGCTCCCCCTGGCTAAAAGAACGTCCAGGTGAAGTCTTGCTTCAGTGCAGAAATACTTCAGAAAATGCTGAAGGAAAAAGCTAGAAGAAGATAAATAATATTAAATAGAATTTCTTCTTCAGGCAGCTATCTTCTTCTTCTTCTTCTTCAAAAGGCTCTGAGTGAAGATCTTCCTGTAAGCAGGAGAACTCAGGTTGAAGAAGAGTGAAGAACTAAAGTTTCTTCTCAGTTAGATGTGAATGAGCTGAGAGCAGTTGGAGACTGTAAGCTTTTAGTTTGAATACTGCAGTTAGCTTTTCAATGTGTGTGAACTAGTTGATTTCTTCTTCAAAGAAGTCTTTATATAGCATCAGCAGCAGCAACGGCTCTAACTTAAGTTTGAATCTTGTCTTTTACTGAACTCTGCAAGCTGGGCTGCAAAAAGCATAAAGCAAAACAAAATACTGCAGGCAGATATCCTATAACAGGATAAAGCTTTCTAAGAAGCTGCAAATAATTCTGATGAAATAAAACTAAAGAAAGTCACATCAGAAAAGACTCTTTACAGTCAAGGAAGACTTTTTGAGTCTAACGGCTATAAAGGACAGCCTGGCAGATAAAGCAGAAAACATACCTCAGCTATAAGACAAACAACTTTGTCAGAAAAAGATTAGCTCATGCATAAAGAATGGAACTGATATTGCATGGAAATAATATTACAATTTATTCAGATAATCTTTTATAAAATATGTCAAAATAAGTATGAAATTAGTCACATCATAGAAGACTACAAAACTACTCAAGACATACAGCAAAACGTCGACCGACCCTCGGAGATCGTCGACCGACGCACGGAGATCATCGACCTATCGGACAGATAGTCGAACGATCCAGATAGTCGAACTATCAAAGAAGATAGTCGAACTACCTCAGCAGATAGTCGACCTATCAGAACAGATAGTCGAGTTATCAGATAGTCGATCTATCCGGACAGATAGTCGAACTACCAAACAAAACAGATAGTCGACCTATCAAACAGATAGTCGACCTATCACAGAAAAATAGATAGTCGACCTACCAACAGATAGTCGAGCTATCAAACAAAACAGATAGTCGACCTATCAACAGGTAGTCGAACTATCAGATAGTTGAACTATCCAAGCAGATAGTCGAACTATCAAAGCAACACAGATAGTCGACCTATCAACAGATAGTCGAACTATCAAAGCGGACAGATAGTCGACCTATCAACAGATAGTCGAGCTATCAGATAGTTGAGCTATCTAAGCAGATAGTCGAACTATCAAAGACAACAGATAGTCGACCTATCAACAGATAGTCGAGCTATCAGATAGTTGAACTATCAGGACAGATAGTCGAACTACCAAAGCAAACAGATAGTCGACCTATCAACAGATAGTCGAGCTATCAACGCAGACAGAACGTCAACCAACTGATAGACGATCGTCGATCAGCCGATAGACGAAAGTCGAGCGACGTTCGACTATAGTCGAACGAAAAACTACTTAACCAAATATTCATCTGGAAAAGCAATTCTACACAACTAGAGAATCTAACCTATCAACTAACCTTTGACCATAGATAAATCTTGGGTCAAGAGACAGAAAGAGAGGAATGAACTCAAATCAAAACCTAGAGTTCCAGCAATAGGGGCCTCCTTCCATAAATGGTCTACCAACTTTTCAACTTCACGATTTTTGATTCACAGGTTGCGCAAGACCTTTGGCGAAACTTGTTTAGGCAAAATATCTTCTTCCCTTCTTTGTCGAATTGGTGGAGTCAGTCTGCCTTTATTGTGCAATAGACTTCTACTCCCATAAGTCACTTCTGCGGTCCCTTATCAATGTGGTACCGCTTTCTCAATCCTTAAGTCGTTATCGCTCCCATAGAACTATATTATAAGAGTTCTGAATAGGCGCAAGTGGCTCTACTCCTGCGAAGGGAGCTCGCTTTCTATGTTGATTAATTTATCTACACCATGCACCTTCCTCTACGATCGTAGATTTTGGACATCCTACAGCTACGTGCCAGTCCCAAGTCCACGCTAAATATTTTTCTTCTCTCAGGGACTCATCAGTTGCTCGAGGCTCTGCTTGTAATGGGGAATTAACATCCTAGAGAGGAAACAAGAAATCTTCTCGCACCTTCTGCAAGTTCTCACATGACAACTTTGAAGAAGCTTCCTCTCCCGATCGCTGAACCGTTGGCACGAGAGAAAGGAAAAAATAGATAGTGGAGAACCAAGCCCCTGCTTGGTAAGGGGTCTACCAGCAGGCCTCGTGGACTGCCAAAGGGGAGTGAGGTGAGGATCATCTAGCTTCACACCCATTTTTTGGCTCGGGCTCGGATGAGTTTGTTATCAAGAGAAGTTTCCTTGTAACCTAGTCTTCACAGGACCATATGATCTGGTTGAGCACTCACCTCACTTCCTAAATCATTAGTGTATGTTATACGTTGTATTGTAGGGATGGCATCGCGACCTTCCGTAAGATCTTTGGGCAAGAGATGTCAAATCGATCTGCTCAGCTGGCGCGCCATAATGTGGAAATGATTCATGCATTTGTAAGTCACAATTGACTTCCATACAAAGATAAATTAGGAGATACGGGCACTAATGGAGGTCTAAACTTTTGTGAAAGTGAGCCGAATAGTTCTTCAATGACTTCTTTCTCGGCCTTTTTGCGGCTTAATCTTTGTTTAGCCGCCCGATATTGCTGACTTGTGATGACTTAGAGATCGGGTGGTTACGCATGGTGTAACCGCCCCCTCCTATTGCATGGTTGTAGTCTGGGCGGTTACCTATGTTGTAACCATTCGAACTTATATGCCCTGTTCTACTGTACTTAGTCTCATATTACTAATTGTATATTCCTTCACCTCCTCTATTGTATATGTTAGAGAAGCCCTCTTAACTAGGCCCATGTAGTTTCTTTTGTTGTTATTTCTCTCTCCTCTTTAGTCCCACATTGTGTATAGGACCTTGCTCTTTCTTTCTCTCATCTATATATTTGTACTCATTCTTTGTATTCAATACAAGTGAACATATTTACAAGGTGGTTTTTCTACTTCTCTACATGGTATCAGAGTCACCGGTCCTCCTTGGGCGGCTACCCTCTTCTTAACCGTCTTACTTCCTGTGTTCTCGCCTCGGCGTGCGGCTAGCTGCGGACAGCCCGCTCTGTCCGCTTCCCGCTCTTCCCGCTCGGTCTCTGGCGGACTGCTTCTTCCTACCTGCTTCGCCTCTCTTCTCCCCTCTCCCCTCCGTGGTTCCACTCCTCCCCTCCCGCCTCTTATAGCATTCCTGTGGGGCCCGCCTCTCTCTTCTCACGCGGTCTCCCTTGTGCTATCCGTCGCGGTCTCCTGCTCCCCGGCTTCTCGCTATCCACAGCTCTCTCCCGCTATCCGGCACGCCCTCCTGCGGCCTGTTCCTGATCGCAGTTCTCCGCCTTGTCACGGCTCCCTTCTCGTGCGGCCTGGTCCTTCCGCCGGTCTCCCTTCTCGCGCGGTCTCTATCCGCCTTTCCGCCGAGTCCTTTCTTTGCTCGCCTCGTCCTGTTGCTCGCTGCGGCCTCTCTTTATCCGCTTGAGTGTTCCTTACTCGCGGTTTCTTCTCTCTGTCCGCTCGTAGCCTCCGTTTCTGACCGCTGCTGGGTTCAGCCTGACCGTGCGGACTGTCCTCTCCCGCATTTAGGTCGTGGTCTTCTCCTCCTCTCCGCCCGGATTGGTCTCTGTCCGCCAGCTCTCTATCCGTCTCTGGTCGTGGCCTCCTGCCACTGGTTTCTTTACATCGTGACTGGGCGGTCTCCGTTCTAGTCACGCGGACTCTCTTCTCCTCCTTTCCGAGCGGTCTCTGTTCTAGTCGCGCGGACTCCTCTGCTGCCGGTCTGCTCTCCTAGCCGCCTCTCCTCCATGGTTCTTCTGCTGATTCGACTAGCACGGCGGTTCCTCCTGCAGCCCGCCTGGCCTCTATTCCCGAAATACGGGATGAACTCCGTATCACTACTATCTCTTTGGTCGGCAAGAAGAATTTTGTCGAATGGGCGCATTCTGTTCGCCGGGTCCTGCAATCTAAGGGGTTTCTTCATCACTTGACCCAGGTGGTTACCGGGACTCCGACTGACGAATGGTTACGCAATGATGGTCGTGTGCAAACATGGATCCTTAATTCTCTTGATAGCGAATCCTATCGCTTTGCTATGTACCACGAGACGGCCAAAGGCATGTGGGATGAGCTTCATGCCCTCTACTCCGAAAAGGATAGTCTCCACCATCTGTATGACATAATCACCGCTCTCCAGGCCCTTGATAGCAGTGGTGTGACCGATCTAACCTTCTTTTGTGGCTCAGGCTCGGTCCTTGGTCGAGGCATGGATCCAACATCAGCCTCCTACTATGGACCTTGTTGCCCAACGTGCTCAAAAGGAGGCTGTGGGCATAGCCATGATGATGGCTCAGCTACCCCATCACCTTCATAGTGTACGGGCCCACATCCTCTCTTCTACTGTTACCCCGTCCTTCTCAGATGTGTGCTCCATGCTTCTCAATGTTACCCCGCCTCCGGATGTGTCGGGCCCTCCTTCTCCAACTCTTGTCCAGCAGGCTCCTGCTCCTTTACTGCCTTTACCATCTTCTGTCCGTGGAGACCGCTCTGACTCGCGGGGACGTGGGCAGGGTGGCCGGTCTCGGCTTAAGTGCTCGTTCTGTGGCAAAGATGGGCATCTTGAAGCCATGTGCTATCGTAAGCATGGTCGCCCACCTCGTCTGCAGGCGTCTGCTGCTGTTACCGACTCCTCTACCACTCGTACTGATCTCGACGAGGTCCGCCTTCAGCTTCAGCATCTTCATGGCCTGCTCAGCCGCCCGCCCGCCTCCGCTGCCTCCATCTCCAATGAAGGTATCACCTGCCTTTCCTCTGGCCCGCGCTGGATCCTCGACTCTATTGCCACTCACCACATCACCTCTGTTCGGCCGCCTCAGTACTTGTCTTCCCCTCACCCGAAGTACATTACTGTATCCAATGACGCCTCTGTCCCTGTTGTTGGTTGTGCTGATATTCCTCTCACCTCTTCTCTTCAACTGCGCTCGCTCTTCACGTTCCGGGCTCTCCTTTTAATTTGATTTCTGTTGGTCGTCTTACTTCTAATTTATTTTGCTTCGTGACCATTACTTCTTCTTCTTTTCTGATACAGGATCAGCAGACGCGGACTATCATTGGTAAAGGGCGACTGCAGAACGGGCTTTACCTTCTTGACGACTCTCCTACACTCCTCGCATCTTTCTCCTCTTCCGATTGGCATCGACGTCTTGGTCATGCTCCTCTACCTGTCCTCCAGAAGGCTCTCCCGGATGTATCTCTTCCTGTCTTTCAATGTGAAACATGTATTTTTGGCAAGCAGCCACGTTCATCTTTTCCTTCTCATTGTACTCGGAGCTCGGCTCCTTTTATCTTAGTACACTCCGATATATGGGGTCCGTACAAATTTACTAGTATTTCTGGCTATCGGTATTTTGTTACCTTTATTGATGATTATTCGCGCATGACGTGGTTATATCTTCTTCGCGATCGTTCTGAGCTTCCCCGCGTCTTCCGGGCATTCATTCTTGAGACTCGCACTCAATTCTCTGCGCACATTCGCACTATTCGTACCGACAATGCACGAGAATACATAGGTCATGACTTTGCGACCCTCTGCTCTGAGAACGGCATTATTCACCAAACCTCGTGTGTGTATACTCCGCAACAGAATGGTGTCGCCGAGCGCAAGAATCGACACCTTCTTGATGTGGCTCGATCCCTTATGCTTCAAATACGGGTTCCCAAACCGTACTGGAATTTTGCGCTCTCCACCGCCTGCTTTCTTATCAACCGTCTACCATCCTCCGTTCTTCAGAATGCTACTCCGTTCAGCCTCCTCTTTCCGTCCAATCCGCCTTTTCCTGTTACTCCTCGTATCTTTGGGTGTGCTTGCTATGTTCACCATCTCGGCCCTTCCACCGACAAATTGGATCCCCGTGCGGCCAAACATATCTTTGTCGGTTACTCACGCACTCAAAAGGGGTATATGTGTTATTCGCCTACTACCCGCAAGGTTACTGTCTCTGCGGACGTTACTTTCTGGGAAGATCTTCCCTTCTTTTCTGCTCCGGATGTCGTTCCCTTTCCAGAGCCTGTCGTTCGTCCTATCATCCCGGTTCCCTGCTCCTCATCCTCTCCTCCTCCGGACCTGGCTCCGGTCCGTCCGACTCCACCTGTTATTCGGGTCTATTCTCGTCGCTCCTCTCCTCCCGTTGCCCCACTGCAGTCGGCCTCGCCCTCTGATGCTCTGCCACCTGCTACTCCGGTTCCCTCCTCCACCGCTCATCCGATGGCAAACTATGTCTCTCTCCATCGCCTTTCGCCACCACTTCGCCACTTTGCCACATCATTATCCTCTGTTTCTATCCCTAACTCTGTACAGGAGGCGCGTCAACATCCTGGCTGACGGTCTGCTATGGAGGAAGAAATGACGGCCCTTTGGGCCAACCAGACCTGGACCCTGGTCCCTCTGCCTCCCGGTCAGCACCCGGTTGGGTGTAAATGGGTTTTTGTCATCAAACATGCTCTGGATGGCACTATTGCCCGACTGAAGGACAAACTGGTGGCCCGTGGTTTCACTCAACAGCATGGCCTCGATTATGAGGAAACTTTCTCTCCGGTGGCCAAGCTCAACTCGGTTCGTGTGCTTCTCTTCGTGGTATTACACCGCCACTGGCCGCTTCATCAGCTCGATATCAAGAATGCCTTTCTGAATGGTGATCTTCACGAAACCGTCTACATGCGCCAGCCGCCCGGGTTTGAGACCACGGGGGAGTCTCATGTGTGCCTTCTAAAGAAGTCCATCTATGGTCTCAAACAATCCCCCCGGGCGTGGTTTGACAAATTCAGCAAGGTGGTTCAGGATATGGGTTTCACTCGAAGCTCTGCTGACTTCTCTCTTTTCACCCGACACCGGGCAACGGGAACCGTCATTCTGTTGGTTTATGTTGACGACATCCTACTTACTGGAGATGACTCACAGGGGATCCAAGCGGTCAAACAACATCTGAGCACCGTTTTTCAGACTAAAGACCTAGGGAATCTTCGCTACTTCCTCGGTCTTGAGGTCGCACGACGACCGGATGGGCTTGTCCTCTCCCAACGGAAGTACTGTCTCGATCTCCTCAAAGATACTGGCCAGTCAGGTTGTAAGCCAGCTAATACACCGATGGAGGCAAATCACAAGCTCTGTGCACATTCCTCTGATGAGGATCTGCTTCTCCAGAACTTGGAGTACTATAGACGCCTTGTCGGAAAGTTGATCTACCTAACAGTCACGAGCCTTGATATATCATTTGTTGTTGGGGTTGTTAGTCGGTTCATGCATGCTCCCCGGGTTTCTCATCTCCAAGCCGTTGAACGGATTCTCCGGTACCTTAAGGCAGCTCCGGGTCAAGGGCTTGTTTACAAAACCTCCACCTCGACTCCCGCATTGGTTGCTTACTCTGATGCCGATTATGCCGGTTCCCTGGACGATCGGCGGTCGACCAGTGGATTCTGTACTTACTTTGGAGGTCATCTCATTACTTGGAAAAGTAAAAAACAAGTTGTGGTTGCTCGATCCTCCGCGGAAGCTGAATACCGATCTATGGCATCGGTTGTTTCTGAACTCACATGGCTTGAAAGTCTTCTTGCTGACTTGGGAGTAAAACTTCCTTTATCTACTGTTCTCTTTTGTGATAGTCAAGCGGCCATACACATAGCAAAGAATCCGGTATTTCACGAGCGTACGAAGCATATCGAGATCGATTGTCACTTCATACAGGAAAAAGTTCAAATGAAGAAACTTGAGTTAAAGCAAGTTCCGGGCACTAATCAAGTTGCTGATATTCTCACGAAGGCTCTATCAAGCACTTTGTTCTACCAGTGTTTGTCCAAGCTTGGTGCATATGATCTATACGCTCCAGCTTGCGGGGGAGTGTTAGAGAAGCTCACTTAACTAGGCCCATGTAGTTTCTTTTGTTGTTATTTCTCTCTCCTCTTTAGTCCCACATTGTGTATAGGACCTTGCTCTCTCTCTCTCATCTATATATTTGTACTCATTCTTTGTATTCAATACAAGTGAACATATTTACAAGGTGGTTTTTCTACTTCTCTACAGTATATAAAGACTAAAGAGGGGTGCACTCATGTAATATTCAGATTTTTTTGGAAATAAAATATTCAGGTTTTTTTCAGTTTATCACATGCTATCAGAGGTATTGATCCTTTGAACTGTGTTTCTGTAATCACCCACCCTCCCTCTCCGAACAGTTGAAATCGCTCTTCTAATTCTTTAGGGACAGTGAACTTCGGTTTGGTAACTACTCACTCTACCTACTTGATTGGCACATCTTGCCTGTGTGTTTATGCGGACAGTGGACTTTCGTTCCCTACGCCTCCCGCTCCGCTCTGCTCGCATCTGTGCGGACTTCGATTGTCTAACCGCCCTCCTTCTCTGTTGTGGTCGCAAAATCATCTGTGTTTCCCCTTGTGCAGTCTCTCCTTGTTGTTGTCATATCCGATTTAGGTGGACACTGTCCTCAATAATCGCTCATCTTCCGATAATACCATGTGTTGTCACTACCTGCTAACTTCTGTAACCTCATTTGCTACTAGGCTTGTTTTTTTGTGACCGCCCACCCTGCTATCATGTATAGTCCGCTTGTTCCTACTGCTGCATCCACCTTTGTGTCTAGTTCCTCGAGCAATCCTGGCACTGTGTTCATGTCAATTTGATTGAACTGCCCCGATTGGATTATCTCATTTACCTTCTTTTTTGCTCTCAACGCAATCGTCATCACCTCACCGATGCTCCTCCTGCTCCTAACTCGGCCACATATGTTGATTGGGATGTCAGTGATGCTCTTCTTCGTACCTGGCTGACTAACAGTCTTTCTGATGAGTGATTGCCTATCATTTGTCGCGATGATATAGTGAAAGCATCCTGAGATCATGTTGCGGCTCTTTACTCCAAGGGTGTTTAAACCTTTTGCATCCACACCCTCTACACCGACCTCTTTGCTCGCCTTACTCTTTCTCCAATTGCAGCCTATCAAGAGGTGCAGGCTCTCAGTGCGGAGATTCTCGAACATCGTATGTTCTCTGCTGACCTTGTAACGCACCATAACCACTTTCAGGAGCTCCTGGTTGTTTTCTACCTTCTACGCTAACGGGCTCCTATGCAATGATTCATCAGCAAATTCTTGACGAAGTTGACCCTCCAACTCTAGATGCTACTACGGCCCACATCTCTGCAGTCACCACTCTTCTTCCGCATCCTTCATTCTTGGGCCCCCTCCAACTTCTCATAGTTATGCTTATTTAGTGAGCCGTCTGGGGGGACGTGAGTGGAGTCGTCACCTCCGATCACATTGTAGGAGGACTGGTCACACTATCGAGCGTTGTTTTGTGAAATATCCGCATCTCCGACCCCAGGGTCACCTATGTAGGATGGAGTATGCTGCCTCTTCGGCTTCCTTTATTCCTCCATCAGAGACAGGACACTGGTTTTCTTCATCCGATTTTGAGGCTCTCCATAATGCCTTCAAACTATCCACTTTTTTTTCTCCTCTTCAGGTAGCGCGTACGTTGTCACACAGGGTAAGTGACTCGACTCTGGTGTCACCAATCATATGACTGGGAACTCCCGCGTCTTTTCTCATTTGGAGGAATATACTCAGTTCCCACTGTTTTTTTTACGGACGACTCTCCTTCCCCTGTATGTGGGACTGGTGTGGCCCAAGCCATTTCCACAATCCAACTTACAAACACTATTTATGCCCCTAAATTCCCTTACAAGCTATTGTTTGTTAGTGCTCTTTCACGACAACTACAATGTTTTTTCTCATTTACATCTACTAGTTTTCATTATCTTTGCTCCAAGAAGATGATTGTTATTGGGACTAAATATTGGGGTCTCTTTTTCCTCAGCGATATTCTTGTTCCCTCTGTCTCTGCTATCTCCAACTCTCTATTGCAATGGCATCTTCTCCTGGGTCATCTTTCGCTCTGCTTGTTACACGAGCTCGTGCCCTCCTTCAAGTCGGGAGGTTTCTTTCTTTGATTGTGAAGCTTGCCAATTTGTCAAACATCAATGCTCTTCTTATCTTGCAAAGCTATGTAGAAGTTCAGTCGTTTGGTTGACCTTGTTCACTCAGACATCTAGGGTCCCTGCCTTACCTAGTCTGTTGGTATGAGTATTTTGCACTTTGTTACTTTTATTGATGACTTTTCTTTTTGCACTTGGGTGTATCTTCTTAAAGAACACTCAACTCTTTTTTATATATTCCTTCTTTTATAATGAAACTCGCACGCAATTTCGTGCTTCTTTCAAAAAATTTCAAACAAATAATGTCAGAGTATTTTAGCAATCAATCTCTTCCTTTTGCATGGCTGCTGGAATTGTTAATTCGACCACGTGTGTCTACACGTCTCAACAGAATGGGTAGAGGAAAGGAATAATCGTCATCTTCTTGATGTTGTGCGAACTCTTCTCTTTCAAATGAATATTCCCCGCTCCTACTAGGGCCATGTCATTTTTACTGCGTGTTTTCTCATCAATCGTCTTCCCTACACAGTGCTTCAAGGACGGACACTTTTGTTTATATTGTATCCTGACACCACTACTTTCTCTCTTATCGCTCAGGTGTTTGGACGCACTTCCTTCATTCACTCTCCTACCGCTAATCGTGGCAAACTCTCTGCTCACGCTATCAAGTGTGTCTTTTTCAGGTACTCCCCAACTCAGAAGGATTATCGATGCTACGACCTTATCTCAAACAACAATGTGTTTTGATTGATGTCACCTTCTTTAAGTCAACTCCTTATTTGTCAACTATTTTTACACCTTCCCTCCATGTGGATCCTCTTACCTCTCCTTCCTCCTTTCTCATTGTCCATGCTCCTCCTCCCTAAAGTCCTTTGACACTGCTTCTTATGTTATCTCCGCTTTCTCTTTCTCCTAACCCTTCCTTCCATCCTGCTATTTCGACGCTCCCACTACCAGTTCTCTGGTCAATTCTCTCCTCTTCGGAAAGCTCTGAAAATGATGAAATATTGGACATTGATCTTCTCATTGCTTTCCACCAAGGGGTCCGAACATGTACTCAACATTCCATTAATGATGTCGTATTGTATGCTCGGCATAGCTCTTTTTGTTGGGACTTTGCTCTAGCTATCTCGGTCACTGTCACCCCAACCACTTATGAAGAATTTCTTGTCTTGCCTTATTGGAAAGATGTTATGGATGAGGAAATCTCTGTTTTAATATCTATTTGTGCTTGGACTCTTGTCCTTACCCCTCCTAGTGTTGATGTTGTTGGTTGTCATTGGGTCTTCGTCATCAAGTATTATCCAGATGGCACAGTGGATCACTACAAGGCCCGTTTGGTTTTCAAAGGTTTCACCGAAACATATTGTGTTGATGTTTTTGACAATTTCTCTTACGTTGCCCGCATCAGCACTATGCAGGTCCTCTTCTCTGTGGTTGTCAACAAGGACTGACAAATGTATCAAGTGGATGTCAAGAACACATTCCTCTATGGTGAGATACATGAAGAATTGTACATGGAAGAAGCTTCTTGTTATGGTACTCAGGAGGAGTCTCAAAAATCTTATTTGTGGAAGGTTGTCTATGGCCTCGAGCATTGTCCTCCTGCCTGGTTTGATAAGCTCTTTGAGGTTATCTCCACCATTAGATTCACCAGAAATTTTGCAGATCACTCTCTTTTTTCTGGAAGACCACTGGTGGACTGGTTGTTCTTGCGGTGTACGTTGATGACATCCTTCTCACTGGAGATGAGTCGTCGGGTATAGCATTGACCAAGAAACATCTTTTTGACAATTTTGTAACCAATGACATGAGGTCTCCTAAATACATCTTAGTCATCGAGATTGCAAGGTGGCGCAACTTTGTTGTTCTCTCCCAACATAAATATGTGTTAGATCTTCAAGTGAAATTAGTCTTCTTTGTGCAAAACTTGCTCGTTGTCCTATGGTTGTAGGAGAGGAAAAACTTTGGATTAAAACATCTCTCATTTCTGATGTTGTTCAATATAAGAGGTTAGTTGGTAAACTCATTTACCTTTCCGTAACAAGACCGGACATTTGCTATGTTGGTGGGAAGGTAAGTCAATTCATACATGCACCCAGAGAGTGTCATCTTCGGACAGCCTTAAAAAATTGGAATATGTTAATGATCTCCGGGAAAAGTCCTATTATTTCAAAAGAACAACCATCGGCAGATAGAAGAGTATTCAGATGTTAGGTATGTTATTGACAATGGAGATAGAAAAAGTCCACTTCATAGTTATGCACGTTCTTTGGTGGCAATCTTGTTAATAGAAAAGTAAGAAGCAAACTGTGGTATCCAGGTCAAATGTTAAAGTAGAATATAGAGTATAGTGCAAACCACAAGTGAATTAAAGGGATTGCGAACGCTTCTAATGGACTTAGGAGAAGCATACAATCATCTTCTACCCATATTTTGCGAAAATAAAGTTGTCAAATGTATTTCAAAGAACCTCGTCTTCCATGCAAGAATAAAGCACATTGAAGTCGACTGTCACTTGATTAGGGAAGGACATCTTCACTTCGTTCGTTACTTTTAAAAAAGATTTGGTCGATAACTATACAAAATCAGTTTTTTCATACTTTTCAGATATATGTGACAAGTTGAGCATGATTGACATATATACTCCGGCTTGAGGGAGAGTATTAAAACACAAAATGAAGTGTTGATAAGGACGGGCGATTACTCTTGGAGTAACCGCCAGGTGTTGCTAGTCTGTGATGACTTAAAGATCCGGCGGTTACTCATGGTATAACCGCCCCCGCCTATTACACAATTGTAGGCTTGGCGGTTACCTGTGTTGTAACCGCTCGAACTCATTTGTCCCCATTCTATTGTATTTAGTCTTACATCGCTATTTGTATATTCTCTCATCTCCGCTGTTGTATATAAAGAGAGGTGCACTCATGCAATATTCAGATTTTTTAGAAATAAAATATTATGTTATTTTTAATTTCTTATATTGAGCAAGCAAAGTTGAAGAAAGCGGACTTTGTGAAGATGTTGCAGCAGATAGAGCAAATCACGGAGCTTGAGAAACCACTTATTAATAATACTGTAATGCCTTCTCTCGCTTCTGTGGAGCCAGATACTGTAGATTCCTGGGGTCCGCCAGGCCATTTGCAGCATGGTTCGAGTACCGGTCTGGCAGTCATGGCAGAATTGGGGAGATGGTGTGGTTGATATCTTATTGATATGGTGTCTCATTCTATGAACTTTTGGCTCAATACAAGTCAACGACCTTGTGATTGTCTGAAGTGTTGTGAGTTCCATGCACTTGACAACCGGTTGTAGAGATCATTGTAATCGCAGTGGCGTTGGTTGTTAGGTTGGAGGTTCCGCAGGCTCCAATGAAATCAGCAACAACTACTCCCCAAGTCAATCTACCGTCAATGTCGTCGTTGATATAGTGAGGGACTGATGCCATTTTACTCCTCGTTTTTTTCCTTCAATTAGTTGTTATATCTGTGGGATATCACGTGATATCTGTAAGGCAAGAGCAACGTTTTGATTAAAATTTATGAAAATTTTGTTTGGTTCTTATTTTGTGGATTGTTTCTTTGTTGTGTTGCATCTACTAATGTTGTGGCCAAGTCATTTTGTGCTTCAAGTAAGAGAGAGCTTCAGTCATTCACCATTTTTGGAGACTTTGTGTAGTTGTGATGGAAGAGGTTGAATTAGTGCTTTGGGAGATCTCTCCCAAACTACCAGGTAAGTGTGTGACCTTAGGGCCCATCCTAGCACAATTAGGAGAGTGGAGTTCCACAGCAAGATTGGCTTTTTTGTATTTTTGTACAAAAAGCCTTTTAAGTAGATGCATGGGCCAAAACGTCAACTAATGCGAGATCTGGTATCGAGATTTCTATGCGAAAGATCTATGCCAGAGATCTATACGATGTCTGTGTAGGACCTGATCTTGGTAATCAAGCTTTTGTGGAACTGCTGCAAGGCACGACGCTCAAACAGAATGAGATGGCGGGCCGCTAACGTACCATACCACATTCGAACATTAAGGGTAGACAACCACTGGTTATGAGGGAGGACGGATCTCAATCCAATTTTAAGGCAGGTGGATTTAGGTCTGACTGCTGAGGCGTTGACGGGACATTTGGTTGACACTGCAAAGGTGTTGCAAAACAAAGTTACCCTTAACGGGTCTTACATACGCGACTTCATAATATATAGGTAATAGTCTAATTACTACTGTTGTTGGCCCTCTGTTATGTGCTTAAGTGATTTTTTGGTTGAATATGACTTTGACCTCTTGGGTATCACATTCAAGTTCTATTTTCCTTGATTGATGCTCCTTAACTCTATTGTTACGTCCCTTCATGTGATTTATAATATCGAATCATGAACTTTTGATACTTATTTTGGTCGTTCCATCATTCAGATATGATGCTACTTTCCAGGAATTTTGCTCACAAGTAATTTTTGAATGTGTCAGCAATGACCGGCCTGCTCTTCTGCAGGTATAAAAGCTACTGTAAGAATATGCCTCATCTGCATCCTCGTATATATTTAGAATGTAATTGCAAACCTTACCTCGTGGGTGCAGATCTATCTCTCGCTGTATACAACAGTTGCGTCAATGTGGGAGCAGGTTAAAAGTGGCCACTTTATTTGTCATGATTCATCTTTTCTCCACAGTTTGAAGGTACGTAATTTATTGAATATATAGGACTAATAAGAATATTGTAAGCTGCAGGAGTTCCATGCGCAAGTTAACTTTGTGACTTATGTGATAATAATGTGTTATACCTAATTAGAATTTAAGCATCCAACCACTCAATTAGTTGTAGGTGGAGGTGGTCAGAGGATCTATACAACAAGTCTATAAGACCGCATAAGTTTTTTCATGTAAGATTATATATTTTCAATACACCTCCTTATGGTGTTTGGCCTCAAACACAAATATATTTAATTGTGTAACATGACAGTGGGTTGTTATGTTTAGCTCGCTCTCATACCACATTAGGATATATATTAAATGTATGAGACAAGTTTCTTGATGCAAGATAATATTTTCAACGCGCCCCTCCTGTGTATAGTCATTGACCTCTGACACTTCAATATTTGAAACTCGGTGGCCTGGCAATTGGTTGATACGCTTGACCCGCTTTTATACCACAATAGGACCAAATCATGTGACCTAAAATCTACTGTTTATATGTGGAGGGGCTCAATATCTATGTCAAGTCCACGAGGCTACTTTTTTGATGTGAGGTTATATTCTCAACAATTATGTTTAGATTTTTTTTTCTTTTTTGTCAAACAGCTTGCTTTGGCCTACAACGAAGCTTCGGGCAACGGCAAGCTTTCTAGTGCGAGAGGCGGCATCGTACAATCAAACTTTTTGGAATCAATGAAGAAGCACGTCGAAGAAATTCTAAATAGTTTGACGGGCTTGAAGGACTCCTTGATCAACTATTTAAATATCAACAGGAAATGGCCCGAAAACCTGTCTGCATTTCAGCAAGGGGAAACCATTCCCTTCTCTTGGTACCTTCAGTGGTATGGTGTGCCGCCTCCTTGTGTAGTCAAGGAAGCGGTGCAGAAGATCAAGGCAAAGGTTCGAACAACCTCTTCCATGGTTCCTCTTCTGCGGTTATTGTTGCCCACTACTGATATCCGTGCCATCATCGATATTGACGAGCACCTACTATCAAGTGGCTGACAACGGATGCTCTGTGATCTGACACAATCGATTTATGCTTCTATTCTGTGCATCTTTGGGGACGACAAAGAAGATACTTCCATTAACTTATTTGTATATCGCATGCCAGCCGTTAATTAAGCATGTCTCATTCATCCTTGAGCCAATGTACAAATTTTTAATTAATTTTTGTAGAATTATTTTAGGATTTGTTTATATTGATTTACATTATTAAATTTATTCGGTTCCAGCTCTTGTATAGCATGTGCGCAACAAATAATTATGAAAGGCAAGTATTTGTTTATGTTTCTTAACATCGAAGGCTAATATCTTCACCAAGTTGCAATCTACTTAGGCTCCGTTTGGGAGGACTTATTTTTACCTGTCAAGCGGTTATGACCGCATGAACCGGTCGTAACCGTTTGAGCGGTGAAAATAAGTCCCCTCAAAGAGAGCTTGTTTTAGGAACTTATGTTCAGACCGCTCAAGTTGATCTCAAGTATTACTCCTTGAGCATGAGGGGGTTGTTAGCACGAAATTTTTGGTTAATTGTAGTGTTAATGTTCACTTGTTTATTTGATTATAGGTTTGCCTATAAATGGCTTTTATTTAACATACACTATCGATAAATAATAAAGTACAAGTATTCTTCTAGATTCTAAGGAGGTTGCTACTTTTTCTTATTGTGGCGATCAGGTATTTATTCAAGCTGTGCATGGAGATGTCTTCAGTTCATAAAACATGTTGAACATAAGTACATCAAATGTGATCATCCATTTTTAGCGTTAGTAGCGGGATTCTGAATTTGAAGGAGCTATGGTGCACCATTTGAGATGTCGTGTGATCTTGATGTCGCAGGTTTGAGTCCTGGAAGCAGACTTGCAAAAAATGCATGGTAAGGTTTGCCTACATTTTACGCTTGTGGTGGGATTCTTTTTCGGACCCTTGCAACGTAGGGATGCCTTTGTGCACTGTGTTGTCCTTTTTTTAGTGGTGGGACTTAAAATTTGGTTGTCTTATACTTCAAAAGTTATGGTATCTTCAATAAAGTGCAATTATTTAGTTGTGTTGCAGCCAACTCAATCCTCTTGTTAGATCAAATTAAACTAGACCGTCTTAGCTCGTGGAGTGGTTGAGCGTGCACAGTCATAGCATAAACAAAAGCACACAAGATGATTTTAACGTGAAAAAATCCTTACATAGGTAAAAAAATCATGCGATCGGAACGGTGTCGGTCAAACTTCACTGTTGGTTGTTGTTTACAATGTTTAGAGAATTTAGGCCGACAGAATGCTTCTCGTTACAGCTTTGAGAGCAGATATTGTAGAGTGCTTGGTGGGCTACATGCTACCTCGAAACTGTTTCTTTTCTCCGCTCGGGTGGAGACGAGCATTCTCGGACGTTACTTGGCGAGCAGTTTTCATGGCCGAGCGCACTGAGATGCGCTGGTGGTGATTTGGGTTGCGTTGTGCACATAGGAAGCTCCTTGAAGTTGCGCGCAGAGCACCTTCTTAAGAATGTTGTGGACTTACGAATTTTCTGGTGATATAGCTGGTGGAGGAGGCCCGTAGGAGAATTCTGACAGAGTTCTGGCCTGAATAAGAACACGATTGGGATGAGAAAAGTTAAAAATAAATGGAGTCTTAGGGCCTTTTATATGCTCTTGAAGGTGGTTACAGTGATTACGCGGCTATCCGCACATCGTAATTGCCCACAATCACTATTTGTAGACCATACATAATATAGTTTTGGGAGGATATTATGTGTATAATTTATACTAAATGTAGGTCATATTTTTAATTAATAATAACTCCACTAATCATGACAGTTAGTGGGTGGTTATCCATAAAATGGACGTCGGCGATCGCGGTAGAATGATCGGGCGGTGGGGAAGGGGCTGCTACGAAAGTGCGGTCATCTCACCAACGGGCGTTCGTCGGTGAGGGGAGAGGAGCCGCGACCGGTGGGGTGGCCGGCCGCGATAGGAGAAACGCTGGAGGCGGGCGTGGGGAGGGGCGGCCGGGGGCGGCCGCCCCTTGCAGGCGGCGCGCCGCGACCGTGAGAGGTGGTTGTGGGAGGGTGGTCGGATGCGATCGCCCCTTGCAGGTGGCGCCCCGCGGCCGCGGGGAGGTGCGGTTGGGCACAACCGACCCTTGCGAGGGGCACCCCACGGCAGCGGGGAGGGGCGGTCTGGCGCTGTTGGACCTTGCGGGGGGTGCCCCGCGGACGCGAGAGGCGGCCGCTGGGGAGGGGCGGCGGGCGCACTAGCCCCTTGTGGGTGGCGCCCTGGGACCACTGGAGGCAACCACGGGGAGGGACGGTCGGGCGCGCCCGCCCCTACAGGCGGCGCCCCGCGGCAGCCTCCGTGGCGTAGCTCCGGCATGGTCGGACAGTCATGGGCCGCCCGACTCTGGCAATGGCTATGCCGGCAGCCGGTCGTGGTGGAGGATTCGATGGTTCATGTAGATCGTGTGTGATGATTGTGTGTGTGGCGGTTAAACCCATGATCCCACCAAGTTAGTGGGATCATGGGGAGGAGGTTGTTTGCACCCCGAATTCTCTACAAATTTAGGAGGGTCTCATCATATACCCCCAAAATTCTCGGTCCTTGAAACCGAAGTGTGACAGCCAAAAACACAAAGAGGTAAAGAAAAAAGTGGAGCACCTAGATGTAAAACAGAGAAGCGGGTATTCCCCTGAAGAATCGATGAGGGAATACAGTTGATGAGAAAGCAAGAATGAAACATAGCATATCCCTAGTACGATCAGGGAACATTCATCTGTGTGAGCAGAGTGCAAGTAACATCCATGAGATGTCGATTTTTGCGCTTAGCAACCCCATTTTGATGAGACGTGTAGGGACAACTAGTTTGATGAACGATGCCCCGATGCATGCAAAAATTGGAAAACTGTTGACTAAGATTTTTCTGAGAATTATTAGTGCGAAGAAATTTAAGATAAACATCAAATTGAGTTTTTATCTCATTATAAAAGGCCTTGAATACAAAGTAAAGTTCAGAAAGTTCTCATAAAAGATACAGTCAGGTACAACGAGAAAAATCATCAATAAAAGTAACAAAATATAAACTCTCCTTGCCAATAGTCCTAATAGGAGCAGGACCTCAAACATCTGAATGAACAAGTTCAAAAAGGACGAGTAGAACTCCATCCTTGTCTTACTGGAAAGGAAGAACGATGATGCTTCTCAAGTTCACAGGCCTCACAGTTCAAAGAGGAATCCCCCTTAGGCAAATCTGGTAGGAGTTGGTAGATTAGACAAAAAGGATAGCCAAGGTGAAGATGTTATTGTAGAAGAGAAGTAGAGAAAGCTGAGACATTGTCAAGGAAGAAGTGTTCATTTCTTTCAGTCCCAGTAGCAATCCTCTCTTTAGAATGTGGATCCTGAAAAAGAACAAGTACTAGAGGTAAAGGTAACTATGCAGTTCAGCTGTTTACAGAGAGTAGGAATAGAAATTGCATGGAAAAGACGGGACGTGTGTCCTCAAGCCATAGAGTCAGAGTAACATAGACTGTACCATTCTCGTTGTTGGGTCCATTGATCACAATGTCTTAGATTTGAAGAAGACCCGCATGTCAATGGTAAACACATGAATGTATCTAATACATTTTCAAAGTTCATTGTATGCAGGTTTTATTCTATTGCACTGATTTGACAGGTTTTCAGAGTCACAATGACAGTTGCACTCAAGACAGGATGTTGGCACACACAGAAAACTGGTTAAGTACAGAAGCGTTGAGTGAAGATAGTTTACTTAACGCCAAGTAGCTAAAAGCGTTGACAGAACCTCAAGCAGTCAAAGCCTCGGTGTTGCAGACAAAAAAATCTGTCTAAGGATAGGAGCGTTGAGTGAAGACAGTTCACTCAATGCCAACTCAACTGGATTTCAACTCAAGTATATAAGTGTTGAGTGAAGATAGGTCACTTAATGCCTCATCAAGAAGACAGTAAAAATCCGGATGTGTTGAGTGTTGAAGCTGCACTCAACGCCTTCATGCAGAGAAATTTCAACTACGCCCAGAAGTATTGAGTGATGAAGGATCTCTCATCTCCTTAACAGTTAAACTGTTAATATCAAAGATTTGAGTGTTGAAGGTTCACTCGACGCCTTAAGATGCGGAATTCTGCTAAGCATTTCTGCATTGAGTGACAAGGCTTCACTCAACGCCTATGCAGATTGTCTGGAATTTACCAAGTCCATAGGCGATGAGTCATGCTGACATCATCAGTAATTCAAATTTTGCGGGAATAGCGCGCTAGATGACAAAAGGTGATATATGCCTTTTGTACAACTATAAATGCAAAATTCATGGAACAGTTGCCATTTCCGGCAAGTCCATACTATGCAAAGAGTCGTTGGACGGAGATCGATAAAAGGAGAGTTCAAAGAAATCAAACAGAGTTTTTGGTCATCTTCTTCTTAGCAACCAAGTTGAAGATTTCTTGAACTTGTTCTTATAGCAAGTTTGTAAACAACGTGCAGAAGTTGGCTGGTTGAAGAATTGAAGAATCATTCTGTCTTCAACAGTAAGATCAAAATCTCATTTTCTGAGTAAGAATAAGAAGCAGAGCAAACCCAAGTTATTGATGTTCTTCAAGGCCACTACTATCAACTCAACTACATCAAAGTCTTAAAGAGTCAGTTCTCTACAGACATCTTTTTAGCAAAAGCAAAAACCTCCTGAAGATCTACTTTCTTATTGTTGTGAAGAAGTTAGGGTCGAGTTCACTCAATCCAGAAAGCAAACTCAGAGAATCATTTCTCTAGAGTCTTATATCATCAAACTCATACTCATTTTGTAGGATCTTAATTGATCTGAGTTGTAAGCCTAGATTATAAAGGCTGAGAGGTAAGATTTAGTGTGAATCTGAGTGGGTAGGGCATGTGTGCCTGAGGTAGGATCTTAGTCAGATCTGAGATAGGAGATAACATATCTAAGTGTAGGGCTATCCGTCTTGCCTGAGTGGTAGGGATTTTTGATAAGCCTGAGGTAGGTGATATGGAGGATCACTGAGTTGTAGGAGTAGAGCTTACTCTGAGTTATAGGGTTGTGGCCTGAGGTAGGACTTAAAGGAAGTCTGAGAGATCCTGAGGGATCTGTGTTGTAAGCTCTTTGAGCTGAGATTTGAAGAAGATTGTCTTGTCTAACACACTATTAGAAAGGTGTGAGGGACAGTGGATTTACCCATACCTTGAGGAACCATTATAAATCCCGGTGTGTTGTTTCTTATTCTTGAAAGCTAACACATTATCTTAACACTCAACACACCAAAATCAAAAAGTATTCATAAAGACTAGGAAATCTATTCACCCCCCCCCCCTCTAGGTGTATAGCTACTATTGAAACAAAGACTTTTAAGTGGTATCAAAGCTAGGTTGTTTAAATAGGACTTATCAGTCTGAATAGATCTCCAAGAGTAGCTGAAATTTATCCCTACTGGTTTAGGTGAGAACCATAAGGAGTTGAGCTCAATGAAGCTTCCTATTTGCAGGAAGGAAAACTTTGGGATTTAGAAAGGGAGGTTCAAGCTATTCATGGAAGCCTCAGACCCTATAATATTCATTATAGTTTAATAAGGACCCTTCATTCTCATGAAGATCTCCGTCTTGGATTCCAATGTCCAGACTCCTAAGAAGTATACTGAAATGACTAAGGATGAAGTCATCTTGGCAACCATGGATAAGAGTGCACAAAACATCATTATAAGTGTCATAGATGACTCCACCTTCCAGAACCTTGTCCACTGCAAGACAGCCAATGAAATGTGGGACTCGCTCATTATCTACATGAAAGGGACAGAAGAGGTGAGGGATGACAAAAAATCCCTCCTGAATCAACAAAATGAAGTATTCAAGCAAGGGAAGAAGGATTTCATAGCTGAATGCTATGAGAAGTGCTTCATAATAGTGAACAGTCTGATAACCTATGGTAGACAGTTCACTAATTATGAGCTGAATGACAAGTTCTTGAGATCCCTAAACAAGGAATGAGAAATCAATATCTGTGTCATCAGATAAATTGGCAACTTGGCCAACACATTGCCCCAAAATCTGTTTGGGAAGCTACTATCCCATGAGATGCAACTAAACTCTAGGAAGGCTGAAAAGGATGTTATCAGATCTCTTAACAAGGAGAAATTTGTGGCCTTTAGAGCTAAAGCCACTAGAAGAAGAAGGGAAAAGACTCCTTCTCCATCTAGGAGAGTTGTAGAGTCAGAGAGCTCAGATCCCAGCTCTTCTATGAATGAACTGTCTGATGGAGAACTAACATTGTTCTCAAAACAGTTCAATAAGATGCTTAGCAGAATGAGACAATGGAAGAACAAGGGCTCCTCAAGCTCCTCTTCAAAAAAGCCCTACTCCAGCAAAGACAAGTCCAGAAATGATCCCTTTGGGGAAAGGTATGATTCCAAACAGAACAAACATGTTAATTCTAATGTTGTTTGCTACTATTGCAAAAGGAGTGGACATGTCATTACTGACTGTCCAATTAAGAGGAAGGAGCACATGAAGTCTGAAGACAAAAAGCATTACAAGGACAAGAAGGCTGAGAAGAGCTTCTTGGCCAAAAAGAAAGCAATCCTATCAGACAGTGATTCTGAGTCATCGGAATCAGATGAAGAGGACGCCTACATTGGTCTCATGACCATTGAAGAAGAGGCTTAACATCTTGCTACCCCATCTGGCATAAGGGCCCCACTATTCTCTGTTGACAGTGATTGTGAAGAGGAAGAGGAGTTTAGTCTTATGGCCATGTCAAAAGACAATCAGGATAATCCTACTCTTGATGAGGTATACTTTATCCCTATCTCTCCCCCTATCTATAAGTCTGGCTCAAACTCTGAAGAATCCACTTCCTCTAGTATGGATGATGGATCAGATTCTAAATATGATGTCAATCAATTGATTGATAAGTATGATGCAATTCTGGATGCTCTGAAGAAGAGCAAAATACTTGTCAAGAGACAAGTTGAAGAGATTGCCCCTCTTCAGCAAGCTGCTTCCCTACAGTTTGAATCAACACCCATGCTAGCACAGATGAGGAGTGAAGTTAGACAACTGAAGACGATCTAATTTATCCAAATTAGGATCATTAGCCAAAAGAACAAGATCATCTTGGATCTTGAAGAGAAGCTCCTCAAGGAGAGGAAGATTGTGGCTTAATTCTCTAATCCCAAAACTGTTTTGTCACTAATTGACTCTTTCACCTCTCAAAAGGATAAGAGAGGTTTTGGGTTCAAATAGAACTCTAGAGCTGCCTATTCCAAAGGAAAAGTTAAAGCTCCTGTAGTGCCTCAGTCCACCATTCACATGGTAATCCTTCCTTCCAACAGATATGACCAGGACATCATGTATGGTCACTGGAAGAATGAGAACTCTTCCTTTCAGAATACTATGGTATCTTACAATGGAGGGAGAAAGGACATTGGTGTGAGTGAAATAAAGGCTCCCTATGAGAATATCTAAATGGCCCATCATGTACCATTTGTGTTTGGTACTCCAGCCCCCACACTCAAGGATAAGGTAGTGTCCCATTCTCAGGCTCCTCCAGCAAAAACCCTGACCAAGGAGAAGTCAGTCAGTATGGCTCACTTGGCTATCTCTGATGCCATCAATAGTATGTAAACTAAAAGAAGACTACTGTTGATGAAACTCAGAGTACGCCAAGTACATCTTCTAGCAAACTCACTTTCAGTCAGATTCTTGCTGAAAGAAATAAGAAGAAAGTTGTTGCTCTCCCTTTATAATAGACAACTATGGATAGCTTGCACTCTACAAGGGCTGTTCATAAGAAGAAATACAACATTCATGAATGTTGGTTTTGTGGTAAAGTCGGTCACTTTATCATAGATTGTTGGCACAACCCTAGTATGCCAAGGGCAAGGGTGAGTCTTCCTGTTAGAAGTGTTGCAGGTAGAAATGTTCATTTTTAGGCTAACAAGAACCAAAGACCCAATCTCTTTTGGGATCCTAAGGTAAACTAAACTGTATTTGTAGGGGAGTCCAAGTACCCATACAATACCAATATGGTACTTGGACAGTGGATTTTCCAGATACATGACTGGAATAGGGAGCCATCTTAAATATTATACTCTTGTGAGGAATGGACATAAGGTGATCTTTGGAGGTTCATACAAAGGAATCACAAAGGGCTATGGTATGATCATAAATGACATTGTCTTCATTACAAAAGTAGCTTATGTAGAAGGATTGCAACATAATCTGATTAGCAAAAGCCAACTATGTGATATTGGCTATGTCATTGTCTTCCACAAGGATGAGTGTCTGATCAAGAGATCAAGTGACCAAGAGGTCATATTGACAGGCACTAGGAGTGGAAATATTTATTATTTAAACTTCTTGTATTTAAGTACAGACTCACTAGTATGTCTGGTAGAAAATGAGAAAGTCTTTTATTGTGTGCAATGGCACAAGAGGCTTACTCACTCTAACTACAAGACAATTAGCAAGCTCTTTAGTGAAGGTCTAGTCAGAAATGGACCCAACATTAGATGCACCAAAGATGGCATTTTCTCTGCATGTCAAAAGGGCAAACAGACCAAAGCATCCTTTAAGAGCATTGGGGCCAAAGATTCTAAGGGGTGAATGTACCTCTTTCATATGGACTTATTTGGTCCTATACCAGTTCATAGTCTAGGTAGGAAAGTCTTCACGCTTGTGATAGTTGATGACTATTCCAGATTTGCTTGGGTTTTCTTTCTAAAGAATAGACTGAAACCCTTGACACTTTTGTGACCTTTGTTAAGCAAGTTCAGAATGAAAAGGACAGTTCTGTAGTCAAAATTAGAAGTCACCATGGTACTGAATTTCAATCTGAAGGCATGAAATAGTTCTGTGAAGAGCAAGGGATTCATCAGGATTTTTTCTCTCCAAGAACACCCTAGCAAAATGGGATTGTTGAGAGGAAAAATAGAACTCTCATAAAAGCTGACAGGACACTACTCAGTGACACCTCTCTCCCAGAATATTTCTAGTCTGTGGAAGTTAACACTACTTGTTATGTCCTGAATAGATCTTCTATCAACAAGTATCACAAGAAGACTCCCTATGAGATTATGAAAGACAAAAAAACCAAATCTAGCCTATCTCAGAATCTTTAGAAGCAAGTGCTTTGTGCTCAATAATGGAAAGTGCTACTTGATTAAGTTTGCGGCCAAATCCTATGAATGAATTTTTGTTGGGTACAGTAATCATAGCAAAGCCTGTATAGTCTATAACTTGAAAAATCAAGTTGTAGAAGAGTCTGTAAATGTTGTGTTTAATGAATCATCTATGATTAACAGTGAGCTACCTAGCTTCTCTAGATCTGCATGTGTGAAGTTGGAGATGGAGAAACTAACCATCAAGGATACTCATCTTACTGCCCAAGAGGAAGATGACGGTGTTTTCATTTCTAAAGAAGGACAATGTACATAGGATATGGGTGAAGACCAGTAGGATCCAACCACTTAGGTTCATGATGCTAAAGAAAGAATGACGTCTGCTGTCAGGCATTTTAGGGATCATCCAATAAATCAGATCATAGGAGATGTTAGTCAAGGGGTTATAACAAGGAGCAGAAGCCTCAACATTACTATGCACTCCAAATTTTTGTCTCGGGTTGAACCTAAAAGGTTTGAAGATGCCAACATAGACCCATTTTGGATTATGGCTATGCAAGAAAAACTGAACCAGTTTAAGAGATACAAGGTCTGGAAGCTGGTTCTTAGGCCACAAGGACATAACATCATTGGAACCAAATGGATTTATAGGAATAAACTTCATGAGAATAGTGTTATAATCAAGAATAAAGCTAGATTTATAGCCAAGGGATACAAACAAAAGGAATGTATTAATTTTGATCAAACCTTTGTACCGATAGCTAGATTGGAAGCTACAAGATTTTTCCTTGTATATGCTGCACATAAAAAATTCCAGGTCTACCAAATGGATATAAAGTCAGCTTTCCTAAATGGTGACCTAAAAGAGGAGGTGTATGTTGAGCAACCCTCGGATGCAGACTTTGCAGGTTACCGAAAAGACAGGAAAAGCACTTCAGGCACCTGTCAGTTTCTAGGAAGAAGATTAGTCTCTTAGAGCAGCAAGAAGCAAATAAGTGTTGCCATCTCAACAACTAAATCAGAGTACATCTTAGCTGGTAGCTGCTGTGCTCAGCTAATATGGATCCAGCATCAGCTCTAGGACTACAATCTCAAGCTAAGTAGAACACCACTGTTTTGTGATTCTTCTTGTGCAATCTCTATTGCTAGGAATCATGTGTCTCATAGCAGGACTAAGCATATTGAGATTGAGTATCATTTTATTATGGAGCATGTAGAAAAAGAAGAAATTTATCTTGAGTTTGTCCCCACTAACAAACAGGTGGCTGACATTTTCACTAAGCCACTAGATGAAGCCAAGTTCAATACCTTCAAAATTGAGTTGGGCATGTTAAACTTAGTATAGCTTCAGTATTTTCATGCATATGTGGTGCTGGCAAAATTAACTCTTGCAGGACATCAAGAAAGACATTGACTTATCCTAGCGTCGAATACGCTGAGTCTAAGTGTTCAGACGTCGAGTGCGGTGAGACAACATCAGGATTCGAGTGGGCTGAGCCCAAGTGTCTAGGCGTCGAGTGCGTTGAGAATACATCATGCGTCGAGAGCATCTAGTGCGTCGAGACAACTCGACAAATTTTCCCAAGGACTTCTGTTTACGGCTATCTCCATGGATTAATCCAAGTCATTGATCTCCTTGTGATTATCATAATAGGTACGCGCCTCTCCACATTCTCCAATAATAGGTAAGTATAAATAGAAGTGTGTGTGCTTAAAATAAAAATACACTATTCCTAGCTCTTTTGTCTCTCTGCCTCCCTGCGATGAAAGCTCAAGAACATTCCAATAGAGATAGTTGAATAAGTGACTGAAAGTTTTGTGAACAGAATCTGTACAGACATTAAGGGGGAGACTTCCCAGATACTTGCCCCTGCTGTGGAGGAGACAGTACATTCAGTTCAAGACCAGCTTGATTCTTTCGTTTACAATCTACAAAATAGGATTGCTCAAATTCCATAAAGTACTAAAGTGATTCCTTTTTATCATCAAGTTTAGGGGGAGCAAGTCCTTGAGAAGATGATTGAAGATACTCCAGTCACAGTTATTGTAGAGTAGCAAATTCCCACGGAGAATGTAGAGACTGAGAGGGAGATTCCAACAGAGCTCCCGGCTCATGAAAATGAGAATGTTATTGTGATTTCTGAGGATGCTGAACCTGATGCTGAACACTCTTCTGAGTATATGATAGCTGATTCTGAGATCAGGGCAGGAGAAAGGCAAGAGCATGAGAATTTCTATGATGAAGGGACATCTCATCAAGCTGATCAGAGGTCATCAACCTTCTTTGCTCAACTAAAAAATCTGTTGGATGACCAAAGGAGACAACTTGAACACTTTGTTGATGATTCAATCAAGGAACTAAGAAATGATCTGTCTACTGAGATAAAGTCCATTAGATTTGAAGTCAACTTGCTAAAGGCCAACATAGTAGCATTCTTCATGAGAGTTGTCCCTACTGTAACCTATACTGAAAGCAAGCTTGCAGAAATCAGGCAAACCCATAATGATATATTAGAGAATCGGAACATCACTTCCAACAACATGGAAATGGTACATAATGTGCAGAATAACCTCATGGAAGCATACAATACAATTCTGGAAAGAAGGATGGATTCCTGCACTCAGTACCTGGATAATCACATGTTAGAAGTTAAGAACCATGTTACTAAGGGAGTAAACTTTCTGGATCAAAGACTCTCTATTACAAAGGACCCCTGACTGTAACTATTGGTGAAGAAGACATAAAGGGGGAGAAGGCAATGATCAAGGCCAGCATTGAGAATGTTGTTTGGGTTACAGATGTAATCAGAGGTTCATTGGGGCTTGAACAACATACATATGACAACATTCCTACTGTCCCTGCCCCTGTACAAGAAGCACTATATGATGATCAGTATGGTGATCAGTGGGCAGTTTTATATGATTTTCAAGGTGGTTCTCAACTTGCTAAACCCTCTACTGCTACTATAATTCCTACATTCAGCCCGACTACTAATCAGATAGCTAGAGCTAGAGGCATGTATGTTACTGAAGAATGGGAAGAGATCTGGCTCAGCAAGAAGAGGTATAGAGAAGAGATGGAGACCAGGACAGACTTTGAGAAGTGGTGTCCTCAATCAAGGACTTTCATCTTATCTGTCTAAGATCAAATCAAAGAGAAAAAAAACTCATAGGGGAAGTTTTATAACTCCCTAGAATGGGCCAAGCTAGAAAGAAATGAAGAGGCCAGGAGAAAGTTCTGGAAATACAAAACATCAGGTGTTGTGCCTCCAGATGTTGTTTAGCCAAGCAAGTAAAAGGCTGCAAAGAAACCCAGCAGGGGGATAGTGATCAAGGAACCTGAAACATGACATGTTTCATGTTTTCCTTAAGGGCTTTATGAGTGTGAACATTTTGTTATATGCACACTATCTATTTTGATAATCATATTTGTGTGTGTGCATCAATTACTGCTCATATATACTGTGAATGTTTATCTTCTGTATATGGTAGTGTACATCATTGACTAGGGTTCTGACTTCCTAAAATAAGGGGGATTGGTATGTCCATTGATCATAGTGTCCTAGATTTTAAGAAGGCTCATATGTCAATGATATACATATGAATGTATCTAATACATGTTCAAAGTTCATTGTATGCAGGTTGTATTCTGTTGCACTGATTTGACAGGTTGTCAGAGTTATAATGACAGTTGGACTCAAAACAGGATGCTGGCACACACAGAAAACTGGCTAAGTCCAGAAGAGTTGAGTGAAAACAGTTTACTCAATGCCAAGAGGATAAAAGCGTTGACAGAACCTCAAGCAGTCAAAGCCTCAGTGTTGCAAATAAGAAATCTGTCTAAGGACAAAAGCGTTGAGTGTAGCTAGTTCACTCAATGCCTACTCAACTGGATTTCAGCTCAAGTATAGAAGCGTTGAGTGAAGACATACCACTCAATGCCTCATCAAGAAGACAGTCAAAATACAGAAGCATTGAGTGTTGAAGATGCACTCAACGCCTTCATGTAGAGAAATTTCAACTAAATCCAGAAGCGTTGAGTGATGAAGGATCACTCAATGCCTTAATATTTAGATTGTAAATGTCAAAGAGTTGAGTGCTGAAGGTTCACTCAGCGCCTTAAGATGCAGAATTCTGCTAAGTGTTTATGCATTGAGTGACAAGGCTTCACTCAACGCCTATGCAGATTATTTGAAATTTATGAAGTCCACATGTGGTGAGTCATGCTGATGTCAACAGTAATTCAAATATTGCGGGAATAGTGCGCTAGATGACATAAGGCGTTGTATTCCTTTAATATAGTTGTAAATGCAAAAGTCATGAAGCAGTTGCCATTTCTTGCCAGTCCATATTGCGCAAAGAGTCGTTGGACGGAGATCGATAAAAGGAGAGTTCCGAGAAATCAAACAGGGTTTTTGGTCATCTTCTTCCTAGCAACCAAATTGAAGATTTCCTGACCTTGTTTTTATAGTAAGTCTGTGAACTATAGAAAGAAGTTGGTTGGTTGAAGAACTGAAGAATCATTCCGTCTTCAACAACAAGATCATAAATCTCATTTTCTGAGTAAGAAGAAGAAGCAGAGCAAACCCAAGTTGTTGATGTTCTTCAAGACCACTACTATCAACTCAACTACATCAAAGGCTTGAAGAGCCAGTGCTATGTAGTCATCTTCTCATCACAAGTAGAAACTTCCTGAAGATCTACTTTCTTGTTGTTGTGAAGAAGTTAGGGTTGAGTTCACTCAGTCCAGAAAGCAGACTCAGAGAATCATTTCTTTTGAGTCTTATATCATCAAACTCATACTCATTCTGTAGGATCTTATTTGGTCTGAGTTGTAAGCCTGGATTATAAAGGCTGAGAGCTAAGATTTAGTGTGAATCTGAGTAGGTAGGCATGTGTACCTTAGGTTGGATCTGAGTATGATCTGAGGTAGGAGATAACAACTCCGAATGTAGGGCTATCCTTCTAGCCTGAGTGGTAGGGATTTTTGATAAGCTTGAGGTAGATGATCTGGAGGATCACTGAGCTATAGGAGTGGAGCTTACTCTGTGTTGTAGGGATGTGGCTTGAGGTAGGACATGAAGGAAGTCTGAGAGATCCTTAGGGATCTGTTGTATGCTCTTTGAGCTGAGATTTTGATAAGATTGTCTTGTCTAACATACTATTAGAAAGGTAGGAGGGACAGTGGATGTACTAATACCTTGGGGAACCACTATAAATCCTGATGTGCTGATTCTTATTCTTGAAAGCTAACACATTAACTTAATACTCAACAAACCAAAATCAAAAAGTAGTCATAAAGACGAGGAAACCTATTCACCCCCCCCCCCCTCTAAGTGTATAGCTACTGTTGAAACAAAGAATTTCACCCGCAAACTGGAGACGGCTTTCCGTCCATAACAAAAATGGGGGGAGATCGGTCATGCTTGTCCAAGCAAGAGAATAAGCCAGGGTCAACGGTCATATGATTTGTAGCTCCTGAATCAATCAACCACTTATCCTGAGTGATAATATTAGCACTACACGAAGAATAAGAGGCAAGGGATGTGGACTTCTTAGTGTTTTCTCCTACAGACGGGCGAAGATGAGGATATTTAGCGCAGCAACGATCAACAAGATTGCCCATCTTGCCACAATGAGAGCAGATATGACGAGACACACCTCGCCCACCAGCATGACCTCCATGGCCACTAGAATTAACAGAGTGAACCTGATGAGCAAATGTGTCATGAGGTGTAGGGAGTTAAGCAGAGTGTAACGCCCCTAATTTTCAAGGTTTATTTAAAATCCCTTTGGTGACGTATTTTAACGTCAGGGCGTTACGTTGACGCGTAGTTGGTGGGTACCGCTATTGGAGCATGGCTTTTGCTCGTTGGTATCTGAGGTTTTGGTTTGAGAGTATTAGCTTGGCTAATCTCTCCTATGACTTGGTATTCCCTTGCGAGTCGGGGTTTGTTTTGGAACACAGCGGAGCGTTTTTGGGATATTTGATAAAAGTCAAAAACGTCGAAAATCTGATTTTGATAAAAGTCAAAAACCGATTTTGATAAAAGTAAAAAAACGCCGAAAATCAGTCATAGCCTAAGTCAAATTCATCGAGTATTAGGCGTTGAGTTCGTCGAGTATACGTTGAAATTAGGCGGGTAATGCTTGGCGTTGAGCTAAGTCAAATTCGTCGAGTATTAGGTTTTTAGTTTGTCGAGTATCGTGCGTTGAGTTCGCCGAGTATAAGACTTGGTGTTGAGTGTTGTTGTATTCATCGAGTATTAGTAGTCGAGTCGATGAATATCAGACATAGCGTTGAGTGAGGTTCACTTGGTGTTAATTGATGTTTTAGACTAAGTTAAATTCGTCGAGTAATCTCGACGAATTCGTCTAGTAACACCAGTTTGGCGTTGAGTGCACCGGGTGATAATTTGGCACTAAGTCAAAAGCGTTGAGTGCGCTGCATGCACTCAACACAGCGTTGAGTGAAGGTCACTTGGCGTTGAGTGAAGCTTTGGTGTTGAGTGGTCTATGAGGCAAAGGCAAAATCATTGAGTGCACTGAATGCACTCAACGCGGTGTTGAGTGAATAAATGTTGAGTGAATCTTTGGCGTTTAGTAGTTCTGAGACAAAGTTAAAGCATTGAATGGACTCAATGCGTCGTTGAGTGGACTCAACACGGCGTTGAGTGAAGGTAATTTTGCCGAGTAATCTAGTTGGCGTTGAGTGCGCGGAATGCACTCAATGCGGCATCGAGTGTACTCGAAGCTTTTCCCGTGGACTTAGGATTTTTCGCTGAATCGTTGTATATCTCTAGTGGGCTTGTTTTGCTAAGTAATAATCATCGAGTGCCTGCTGTATTCGTCGAGTATATTTGACGAATCAGTATGGACTTGGTTTTCAGTGGCTGAATTATATCTAATTCGTCGAGTTTGGCCTTAGGTCAATTTTTGGAATTTATTCCTCCATTTATTATTGAAGAAGCCCAGTGTTTTGGTTGTGGTTTGTTTGTGTTTAATTATGGTGGACAGTGTTTTGGTTGTTTATTTATGGCTAGGTTGGCAGTGGATAAAGGACCACCAACCTGATGTTTATTTTTAGTTAATTATTGCCATGTTAGGTTTTCCTGGTGTGGGTATGTGATTGATGGTGTGTTGGGTAGGTTCCTACAACTATAGGTGTCGGCTTTTCCTCAGTTTTGGGTGTGTCAAGGTATAAGACCACATTTCTTTGGGCCCTTGTGAAGTTTTTGATGTTGGTGCGTTGGGTAGGTTCCCACCACCGCAGGTGCCAGATGGACGATGTTTTATTTTTTTCACCAAGTTATGAGCTATTTAATTCCTTATACTCACAGTTATTTATTTACATGTTCCATAAAACATAGGTCTTTATAGCACTTAGTGTAAATTCTTTGCCTTTGAGCTCGTAAGTTAGTCTTTTCTCACTATTCTTGGGTTAGAGTTGGTAACCCTTTATTTATTTTTGATTTATTGCTAACTTTTTTTTATCTTTGATCTCCATTTGTATTTTCTTTCTTGCTGAGATGTTCTTTCTTTGAATGCCTCGGGTTTGGAGAAGTAGCTAATTGAGCAGCTAGGGTTGGTTTTTAGCTGGTACTCTACAACTGTCGTTTCCTCCCATCTGTGAGGTAGATGTTGTTTGTTTTCTTTTAGTTCAGACATACATATCTTTTAGTGGGTTCGTGTCAGGTTGTTGACGCCCACTAGATTTTTGTATAATGATAATTACTTGCTAGCTGCTAAGCTTTTCTACATGACTTGTTGTATTTACTTGCTCTCTGGGAAGGTTTTATGCTATGTTGCATGTAAGATATGTTAAAAGTATAAAAGTATTACCTCTATTACTTCATATATTTCATCTTTCAAACTAAAACCACTATGTTTGACGAACGTAGAAGCTATTTTTATACTTATACTAAATCTAGAGTCATGCATACCATGAGTTGTCCTGTATGGATGTTTTTGCTCATGTAGGATGTCAAGTAATATAAAAAAACTATTTTCCACAGCGTATAATTATATCTTTACTTGTGGACTAGGTGATCCACTAAGCCGAGGGATACAACTATCCAATTAAACTTAACTAGATTTTCTTCACAATAACTCATGAATTTCATTTAAATATAGAGTTGGAGTTTTGCCTGAGCGTCAGCAGTTATCCTCTGCTCGACGTGGTATCACGACGCGTATTTTCTCTTACTCTGATATGTCGTTTAAATAAGGAGAACATGTTGGTTATGACATAGAGGGCGCTGAAGAAGAGTGGTAACAGCTGTAATACGAGCAACAGTAGCATCAAGAGCAGGAGAATCAGCTTCGCAAGGAATTTGTTGTCGTATCATGTCATAAGATTCCGGAAGGCGAAGAAGATAACACATAACAAGAAGCTCCTGGAATTGTTTGTATTACTCAGCCAAATTAGCGGAGAATGGATGATGTTGTAGAATTTCAGCGTCAAGAGCTTGCACCTCCTGATAGGCAACAGAAGGACTCAAAGTATGCCAGGAAAACAGATCAACATATAACGTGTATATGCACGAGGTCTAGGCACCTTTTTAATATAGAGCAGCAAGATGCGTCCAAGAAGCTTTAATTGTCTCATCATGTCAAATAGCAGGAAGGCAGTCATCAGAGAGACTATTGGCAAACCACATCCTGACCAAGGCATCACTGGCATCCCAATCATCAAAGGCAGCAGATCAACATGTTGGAGTGTCATCAGTTAGATGATGGCATTTGCGTTGAGACTTCAGCAAGAACACAAATGAAACGCTCTAGTCTGGATAATTCGTGCCCGTCAACATAGATGCAATTCCAATATTGTTAAAAGGAAAAGAAGCAGCTAGGGCGGTTTGAGAAGAGGATGTGAATAGACTAGAAGAGTACTCGATATCTACAATGAAGAAGGTGGCTAGAAAAGATGTCGTGCGGTTATACCAAAAACACAGCAGGCAAATGAAGAGAACAAACTGAAATCTGCAGAAATCGAAGAAACTGCAGAAGGCGGGCGGTTAAAAAACCGGAATCCACAAAGAGCAAAGAAGAACAAAGCGAGCAGTTGGAAAACAGGAAGCCTCAAGGTCCACAGAAGTACAAACTGGGCGGTTAAAAAACCGAAAACCGTAAGGATCGGGAGAGCTCTGATACCATGTGAGAAAAACTAAATAATAAACTTTCCATTTCTCAAAAAGTTAAATTACAAGAGTATGACCCCTTATTTATAGGGAGAAGAATGAGAGGGAATATACAACAGACGATGTGGGACTAAAATGCAATAAGTGGATAGGCGGTTAAAAAATTTTATGACTGCTAAGACCGAGTGGTTAGGCAGTCTGCCTGCTCCATATAAGTAACCACTTATCTCTACATAGCCTGCTTCCACTACACCGAACAGCAGTTCGCTTAACACAGGCATATAGATGCATAAGATCGCCAAACTCTAGGTCATCTCCCTTAATCATCAGGCCACAACACTCGCCTGTACCCAAAACTTCAACTTGTTCTCTATCCGCATATTTAGCTGCTCATACCGCTCCTTCTATCTACAATGACTAGAACTCCTTGTCTGCCAAACCCATAACAGGGTTGAATAATTCCAAGCAGGCTAGAATACTGACAAGACCACCAGAGGCAATACGTAAAAGAGCAAAACCATACTGTCAGATCTAACCACCACTATCAATCCACCAGGCCTCCAAGGCAGTCTGCAATACAGCGAAACCAGGCCGCCAAGGCTAACTGTCAGACCGCAAAGCTATCATACCGGCTAGATAAATCGCCAAACCGTCAGGCTGCCTGATAAAACCGCCAGACCGCTAAGATCCAAAAAATCTAACATGCACTATTCTAATAGGTTCGGATAGGATTACCTCTAATCTCAATGCGCTTAGAAGGAATCCGATATTTTGTATTTTCTTTTAGCAATTCTTGAAGCCGCCCCTGACGACCTCACTTACGGAATTAATCTTGTTTGCAGAGCTTTCTTTAGGTGCATTGATGATGTGAAGGTTGGAAGAAGAGAAGATTTTTATGTTGAATGGGAGCAAGAGTGCAAGAACCTTGGTGCCAAATTTTGGGGGTTTTACCACTATTTAACCAAGTGTTCCCACTTTTTCTAATTTATTAATATAAAAAGGAATTCTAAACGATGTGTAATTGTATTAGAAATTAAATCTCTAGAATATAAGGTGTGTCGATATCCTTATTGATAGTAATTTAATTCCTTGTTTGTTTTCCCGTGAAGTCGACATTCTTCCTTATTTAGCTTATCGCATGTATCTTTGTTAGGAGCCTAGATTCTACTGGAAAATAATAATAATAATAATAATAATAATAATAATAATAATAATACAAGGGCAGATAATTGAGTTGAAAGGTTAGGCATTAAAATTACTCTAGATTCAACATGCCTAGTTTAATTTTAAAATAATTGAGCTTCTCCTCATCAAGAGGCTTAGTAAAGGTGTTTGCCACTTGCTTGTCAGTGGGGGTAAACTCAAGGTAGATATTTTCTTTTTCTACATGCTCTATGATGAAATGATACATTATCTCAATGTGCTTAGTCCTGCTGTGTGACACAAGATTTTGGCAATTGAGATTGCACTAGATAAATTACAAAATAAAGGTGCTTTGCATAATTGGATGTTGTAATCTTGGAGTTGATGATGTATCTAAAGCAACTAAGCATACCAGCTTCTAACTGAGATGTATTCTGATTCCGCAGTAAATATGGTCACACTGGTCTACTTCTTACTACTCCATGAAATCCTTCTTTTCTAAGGAAATGTCATGTCCCTGAAGTGCTTTTCTTGTTTTCCTTACACCCTGTAAAGTCTACTTCTGAAAAGCCTATTAGCTCAAAGTCATTACTCATAGGGTACCATAAGCCAATATTAGGTGTTCCCATACGGTATCTTTGAATCCTCTTAACAAAGTAATAGTGATATTCCTTAGGGTTCACTTGATACTTAGCACATGATGTCTGCTCTAACGGTAGTTAGGTAGAGCAGAGATCCAATTATACATCTATATATGGTTTCATTAAAAGGCTTCCCTTTTTCAGCCTTATTTAAAGATGTATTCGAGCTCATTGGAGTCCTCATAGAGGCTGTACTCTCCATTCCAAACTTCTTGATATGATATTTTGTGAATTTGGTCTGAGAAATGAAGATCCCATCATCAGATTATTTCACTTGAAGCCCTAAGAAGTACTTCAGCTCTCTCATGCTGCTCATTTTAAATTTTCCTTGCATAAGCTTAAAAAACTTTTTGCAAAGGTTATCATCTATAGATCCAAATATGAAGTCATCTACATATATTTACACTATCAGAATCTTATTATTCACTTCTCTTAGGAATAATGTACTATCTATCTTTTCCCTAGAAATTTTATTTTCAACGAGGAAGTTAGACAGAGTCTCATGCCAGGCTCTAGTGCCTATTTGAGACCATACAATGCTTTCTTTTAGGAATGTACATAGTTAGAATGAGAGGAATTTACAAAACCTAGGGTTTATTCTACAAATACTTTCTCTTTAAAATCTCCATTAAGGAATATAGACTTCACATCCATTTGATAAACATTAAACACTGTGTGAGCTGTATATGCTAGAAACAACCTTATGGCTTCCAATCTGACCACTGGTGCAAAAGTCTGATCAAAGTTTATACTTTTCTTCTTATCTGTACCCTTTTGCAACTAGTCTTGCTTTGTTCTTTATGATAACTCATTCATCCAGCTTGTTTTTGAATACCCACTTTGTCCAAAGAATATTGTGGTTGTGAGGACTGAGGACCAGTTTCTAGACCTTATATCTCTTGAATTGAATCAGTTCCTCTTGCATGGCCAATATCCAAGATGAATCTAAGCTTGTTTGGCTCTACTCTCTTGAATTGATCCAATTTTATTTTCCTTAAACTTCTTTGGCTCTACTTGAGAGTGAAAGCTCGGGTGGAACACTTCATTCATTACACTTCTCCTGGTTTGAAACCCTTGACCTAGGACACCTATGATTTGACTTTGAGGGTGATCCCTTAGGTGTCTTGTTGTTGTGTGCAATCTCCCAACATTTTCCTGTACTTCAAGATCAATTGGGGCTTCAGCTTGCTCTGTCCTTTCAACAACATCATTTGCATCTTCTTTGAGAATGCTTCCATCCATGATCAGTTCATCAGGTTAGGTAAGTACACTCTTCTCTCATTGTTCATTGATGTGTGTCTTTTCTAGTCTTTGTTTAATACCTACAATATTAGAGGAACTAGACCCGCCTTTATAGATCAGGCTGGTCTCATCAAACACAACATGAATTGATTCTTCTACTACTTTGATCTTTTTGTTGAATATTCTGTAGGCTCTACTATGGGAACTATACTCAACAAAAATCCCTTCATAAGCTTTCTCAACAAACTTAATCAAATAATGCTTCATATTGTTCAATATATAGCACTTACTCCTAAAGATTTTGAAGTAGGCTAGTGTTGGTTTTCCATCTTTCACATACTCATAGGGAGTCTTGTTGTAAGTCTTGTTGATTAGGGCCCTTTTTTGTACATGGAAAGCAGTGTTGACAGCCTCAGCATAGAAGTATTCTAGGAGTGAGGAGTCACTCAGCATAGTTCTACAAGCTTCAATCAGGGTTCTATTCCTTCTCTCTACAACTCCATTTTATTGTGGAGTTCTTGGAGAGGAAAGCTCTTGAAAGATACTAAGACTTTTACATAACTTGGTCATGACACCTGATTAAAATTCAGTTTCATGATCACTTCTAATCTTGACAATAAAATTGACCATTTCATTCTGAATTTGCTTTACAAAGCTAGTGAATACTTTTGGGGTATCTGGCATTTGTTTAAGGAAGAACACCCAAGTGAACTTAGATTAATCATCAACAATTACAAAGTTGTAGATTTTTCCTCCTAAACTGTGAATTGGCATAGGACCTAACAAGTCCATGTGCTACAAATATAAACATCTAGTGGAGTCATAGGGTTTGCTACTATACTAGAAGAGAAGGGTCAAACTATGTAGATACAGGGTGTGGATTCAGGTTATTAACACCTGCATGTTTGTGTGCTTGCTAGTAGATCTTATATTAAATAATTGTTTATATATATCATGCATTTCAATTGTTTACTATTATATTAGTTTCAACTTTGCTCCAAGCATGTTTCATGTACATCTATTTATATTATTGTTAACCTTTAATGCTTCAGCTATTTATATATTTTAGAGTCTCACACTTGTCACCAAGCCATAGGGATCTTGGGGAGGAGGTGTGAATCCACTAGTCTTATGACTAATATGTTATTATATACCCTTTTTAGGAGATGGAGGAGTATGAGGCCCAACAATAGTGTGAGAGAGTGCCCGCTATAGAGTCTACTTGAGTTAATGCACTAGCCTCATCTCCTGAATTTAGAGATATGAGCCTATAGAGCATAGAAGGAGCGAGGGATTTATAGTTTTTGTTTAGCCTAGTCGGGCCTTATGTATAAACAGATGGCTACGACCTTTTTATTTTATATATATATATATATATATATATATATATATATGTATTTATGTATATATATATATGTATATATATGCCTGGTTTTTGAATTGCTTCTGCACACTTATCTGGTATAATGATTTACTACAACCTTATAAGGTGATCATTCTAAGCTTGGAAGACGGGCACGTTACCCACTTGGAAAATATAGGGTTGATATCTTGGGAGGTAAGACCCTTCCATGACTCGAGCTACTATTGGGGGTAGGTGCCATACAAAACCTACATTATGTTATTAACACGGTGATTTGAGCAATGAGATGAAATTGAACCAAAACTGCTCCCAAAAGCTTGGCATAAGTTAAATCCTCTTGTATGCTACTTGACCTTGGGAAGTGTTGGGCCAGGTATGATCATCTAAACTAGTAATTGCTCAAGTGGTATTTTGGGATTATATATCTTAGATTAGATGTGGTGCTTATGTTAAAGTACTCCTTGTGCATTCCAAGGGTGCATGAACTCGCGTGATCATGTGTACCACAAATGTCATATTGTCAGATGATAGTGTAACATCCATTTTCCCAACTAGACCCCTAGGGATGATTTTGTCCTGACTAGGTCAGGACAAGCCCTTAGAGAACCATGAAGGACCAAGTGAACCTAGGGCTTCAGTTGAGTGTCACTTGGTCTATAAATAGTAAAACCCAGAAATCCTAGAATTGGAGGGCCAAGTAATTCCAACCTAAGTGGACCCTAGGGTAGGTCATAGGGTAAACCATAGGACCCATGTGGACCCCAATCAACACTTTGACCTAATTAGCCAAAAATGACCCTAAGCCCTATTCCTTGGGTTGGGCCCACCCAAACTAACCCAATGCCACCCAATGGGTCAAAGTCAACTCATACCCCATAGGGAGGATAAAAATGGGTTTCATACATGGATAATTTGAGAATTAACCTGGGAGAGAGAATTTGAATAGAATAGGAGAGAGAAAATTTGGAGGAAGAATATTCATGACTAAGGGCCTCTCTCGCCACCAACAAGCCTTGATATCATTCCACCCCCCCCCCATTTAATATATTATGCATGGGTGGGCTGCCAATAGACTAGAGGATTGACTAGCAAACCTAGTGACTAGGAGAGAGAGAGAATCTCAAAATGGAGAATAATTAGGAGAGAGAAAGGAGTATATTTAAGGGTGTTAGTGGATGGAGCCACTTGGGCTCATGCCATCAGCCCACACATGGGCTGGCCGACCCCTTGGTGTCATTTAGGAGGAGGTGGATGTAGTGGGGCCCACCATGCATGCATGGTGACAAGCCCAAGCCCAAAACCAACCCTACCTAGCCATGTGGCTTCATACCCTCCTCCCCACTCATTCCCTCAGACCTTGACCACCTTGGCCGGCCCCTCTAGCCCAATTAAGAGAGACTTGAACCGGTGGAGCCCACCCCATACAGCTGGCCGTTACAACCAAGGCAAACCCGCCACCCTCACCTTGATGATATCGCCCCCCCCCCCTTGATATCATCGCCTCTAATAATATACCCTCCTCATCTTCCTCATCACTTCCCCCCATTTCATTCTCATCCCGAGAGAGAGAGAGAGAGAGAGAGAGAGAGAAACCTGGAGCTGGAGCCGTGAACTCGAGAGAAAAGCCGCCACCACCGTCGAAATGGCTTCCCGCCGCTCCTGACGTCGCATGGCCGCCGGGAAGGTCCTCCCTCACCCATCTCTTCTTGCTGTAGATCTTAGGACTGTTAATGGAGTTCCTGAAGCTTTCGGGTTGGGTGGCGCCGCCGCCTCCCACCGCCCTAGCCGCCGGCAAAGGCTCGCCACCACCACCGTGAGGGTAGAGGAGAAGATTGTCGGGGGTTGCGCCGCCCCTAGCTGCCGGGAACCGCCCCGTGAAACACCACCATGCGCCGGCTCGATTCCAGGCCATTTGGAGAAGAAATACAATGGCCATCCGATTGCTTTAGAATTAGTGCCATGCAATATTATAAATCCTGTATTTATTTAATCATATGAATAGTGAAAAATTCTGCCTTATAAAACAGACTTTTGCATGTCAAATATAGGGCACTTACAGCAACTTTCATAAAACATGCTCAACATAAAATTTGTAGGTATTGCAGTTACCTTTAATTTGACATGTTACACAGTTATTATGGTTAAGTAGACTGCCCTATATAGCCATTTCCCTAGGACTGGTCCTAGGGTAGGTCAGAAAATAAAATGAGTGCCCTGCCCAAACCCTAAGTCCAAATGGGCTGAAATTTTGGAAATGTGGCTTAATTAGCTATATATAGATCCTCCCCAAAAAGGGAATTTTTGGGGAAAATAATCCTATAGTTTTAGTCAGAATATGATAAATCAAATAATGTTGATTTTTGGAGCATACGAACCCTAATTGGCCCCAAATTTTGGTGGCCTGCCCTTAGGGGTATATTAGACCTATGGTAGAAAAATTAGTAAATTTATCCTTCTGCATGTTGAGATATCTCACTTGCAAGATCTGAAAAAGGAATTGTCTTGGGCTGCAAATAGCAAAAATGCAGAAAATTGGAAGGGATGCCCAAGCCCATCCAGAGTCCCAAATGACCTGGGATTTTGGTAAGTAACTGTTTCAGGGCATATTTAGGCCCTGTCCAAAAATGGGATTAATTGGAATTAAAATTAGGGGGAAATTACTAAAATACCCCTAGGCTTGTTTAGGTGATTCTTGGAGTAGTTCAACTCCAAAAGGCCCCAATTTTTGGTGGCATGACCATGGGGACATTATTAGGGCATGGTTAAATTTTCAGCACATTTTCATCACCACATGTTTGGTTAATCCACTTGCATGTGTTGGCTAAATATGGCCTTGGGGTGCAAATAGCAATAAATGAAATGATGAACATTCAGCCTATTTGAGGCATGAAAAAATAATGGAATTGATTCCAGAGATTCATTAGGGTAAAGTTCACCCCTCAAATTAATTATGAGATTTTTGAGATCAAAAAAACCCATTATTTGGATTTTTAAAAATATAGCCTTTTTGGAAATAATTGAAAAAAATAGGTTTTGACTAAGTAAGGACCACCAAACTCTGTCAAATTATAAATGGAGGTTATACTTGACTTATTAAAAATTTACATTCCTATTTGAGAACCTTTTGAGTAAATGCATGGAAATTACCATTTTACCCATAATGCAACCATTCATGATTTGATGGAAATACTTATCAGAAAATTATGAAATTATTTATAGCATTGTATATTTGCATGATTATCATTGGGTAATTATCTCAAAAATTTTGGATGCACTGATAATTTTTAAATTAGCATAATAGCATTTTGGTAAATACTTAAGAATGCAATTTGATAGGCCATTACTCTGTAAAGGATATTAAAACTCTGCCATTAGTCTTAAATTGTTGATATGTATGCCCTGTAATTTTATTGGAATTTTGACTCATGCATTTCATTTTCTTCATTTGGAAAATGGCAACTATGGGATTCTTGTATTAACTAGGGAATAAATGTAAATAATTTAAGGAAAATTATGAAATTCTGTGGTTAGTAATGTTTTATCAATATACAATCCATGAAAAATTCCTTAGGTCAGAGGATTATAAATTGTACTACTCATGTGTAAAGTGACCAAAGGAATTAAATTAAATGATTTAATTAGAAGTCTTAGTGACCTAGGAAAGTTATGAAAATCAACATGCTCATTTCATTAGTCCATACAACCCTAGGATAAATAATTAAGGGTTGGTGGCCCAAGGAACCAGAAGTTCGACTTCGGGGTGGTTTTAGGTCGTGGGCTGCGCTTCGTAAAGATAAGTTATACCATAAAATCCACCAGGGGATAGATCGACAATTGAACTAGAGGTTATGATTGGAAGTATAACCCTGGAGGGTAGAGTGGTTATAGTGACGAGAGTAGAGTACAAGCTGTGATAGCAATAATAATGAGGTACGGAGGAAGACCGTCACACGTCTAATAACACCTTAAGTCTATAGGGTAGCTCTAAAGTAATAAAGAGAGTTGCGCAATAATCCTGGGTGGACATTAATACAAATAATTATCCTTGCGAAAGGGAACTTTGGGCTTGTCATCCCATCTTAGTTCCTAGTGTCTATTGAGAACCCCTCACAGGGTATAATCCAGAGGCAGTCCTGGGCTAACATAAACCTTAAGATAAACTGAAAGAGTAATTTAGAAAATAGGGCTTCACACTGCACACACTAGGTGGATAGGAGGTAGGGAAATGGTTAAGTCATCCCGAGGTGTTCAAAGGGGCGCCATCCCGCGGTGTTCAAAGGGATGAGGTTTGGAATTTGAGCCGGACGGGTTAGTCTAGGGAGCTTTGGCTCGGTTGTTGGTTATTACGGACGGTTTAGTCTGGGAGCTTGACTTGTTGGTTTCTTTTAAGAATATTGCATGTGCATAAAAAGGAATATCTAAGGTGGTGGGTCTTCGGTGTTGGAGGGTCGTTGCACCGATGCCAATACGATGACTCGGCAAGTGTGGTTTTACGCTTCGTCAAACTTAAGTCCGGCGGTCCAGTCGGTAAGAGTACGCAGGAGTCCGCTTTGTGCACCAAGCATTGAGGCGTATGATAGGTCAGACCGGTAGTGCTATACTGGTTTTGAGGTGGGCGAGGCCCAACCCACCGCTTCCGTCTTCCACTACGGAGGTATCCTGGGAGGTAACGGCTCTGAAAGGGGGAACTAAAGGTTTGTGTACACAAAGTCGGGTGTGTGAGTTGCATTGCTTGATCATAACATACCCACCATATAGAGGCATATCATAATAATTCATAATAACCTGTGACACCTAATGTATAAGTGGTATGGGACGCTTATACATTAGGACTTGCTAAACGACCCCTTGGTCTATAAGCTTGTGTGGGCAAGTTTATAAATTAAGGTTATTTTAATTTATATATATGGTGCTTGTGACAACCGACACCCCAACGTATAAAATGGTATGGGACATTTTATACGATGGGAGCCTTGTAGAAGATCCCTTGGCTTATGTATACTCGCATAAGTGAAGGTTAATTTCTTTTTTTACTTTACTTATTAACACATGATTATAAATTGCTAGCTAGGTCCCTTGTCACCTGTTTGTTTTACTCTCCACTTTCACGTCCTTCCCTTTCTTCCTCCCCGCTCGGTGCCTAGGAGCATGAGAGAAGGGGCGGGGGACGATAGGGCTTAGTCTTATAGACTAACGGTTTTCGAACCACATCATATTAGGGGATCGCGGAGCCCAGCAGGGAGGAGCAGCCCAGGAGACTTGTGCGATTGGAGACAGGGTAGTCTAGCTCAGGAGTACAGCCAGCTGGGATCGTGAGTACCGACTTCTAGTAAGGTTTCATTTTGCTTCCGCATAAGAAATCTGTAGTGAGGATATTGATGTACTAGGCTTAAGCCCTTCATTTCTGTACCTTTTTATTATTTTGTGGACACTCCCTTCGTGGAGCTTTTGATTATATGTGATCTGGATGTGGACTGCATTTTCTTACTATTCTACAGCTACTTTTGTGATCAATAAGGCCGGCAGAATCGGCGTTTTGTAGTGACGACCTTCCCGGGCGCGGAGGTGTCACCGCAAAGCGGCAGTTCTTGGCATAAGACCCCGGTTTGATAGAAAAGGGGGGGTCTTACAGATAGCTTATTAGCTTCATGTGTTGTTGCTTAGGCAGTTGGGGGATCCTTTGGTTTAACCCAACTATCATCACTTGCATTCCTAAGTTCCACATTTTTATATGCTCAAACTAGAATATTATTTGTGTTTGATCCTTCACCCTATGTAGCTTAATAATACTTTCAATTTGTTTCATATTGCTTGTTGTAACATACTTACAAGTGAGTGGTATCTTTCCCTGGAATTTGCAAGGATGACCAGGGAGCAATCAATATATGGTTTGTGGATAGCTCATAGCAAACCATCATTTACCTCTGACTTATGTTTGTTGAATAATAGAATATGTGGAGTCTGGGCGGTCTGGTGGACAGGAGTGGTGGACAAGTTTGGCGAACTATCGGTTTGTCTGGTTATATGCATGTCTGGTAAATCTGGTTGTGTTACTGCTTGGATGTTAGAGCTCTAGTTCATGTGGTCTTGCAATCAGCTGATGTTAGTCGCAATTGTGGCCTGGCATTTAGTACCTTCCTAACCTCCCTAGGTGGCCTTGTGTGTTTACTACAATTATGTCTTTTGGTGATCAACATAGGATTGACCGCAGTTGAAGTTTGGCAATTCCCAAGTGCTATCATAGTTGCGATCTGGCGGTTAGATTCAATCTAACAGTAGATGTTACTGAAAGTCTTTATTTCAATAGTAGTTATTATTGGGTCCATTGATCACAATGTCTCAGATTTGAAGAAGTCCTATAAGACAATGGTATATACAGTATTGTATTTGATGCATGCTTTAAGTTCTATGTATGCTGGTTGCTCTTTGTTCACTATTCAAATAGTTTGTCTAAGCACAAAAGACAGGTGAACACAAGACAGGATGTTGACATGGCAGAAATCTGTCTAAGTCCATATGCGTTGAGTGAAAGCAGTTCACAACTCCAGATGGCTTTAAGCATTGAGTAAAGCCTAGGAAGTTAAAGACTCAGTATTGCCAAAATAAAAATTTGGTTAAGTCCAAAAGCATTGAGTGAAGGCAGTTCACTCAACGCTTAGAAGCCAGAAGTGTTGAGTAAAGCTAAAACAGTCAAAGCCAGAGAAAAGTTGACAAAAATTCTAGCTAAGTCCAGGAGTGAAAATCTTTAATTTCAAGGATAGCTAAATCACCTAGAGGGGGGTGAATAGGTTATTGGTCTCTTTATTAGTTCTTTTCTTTTAGTTTGCTGCTTGAGTGGTTGGTTAATTTCTGCTTTAAAGATGATTTACCCTGCATAAAGAAAATAATATAGTAAAGCACACAGATATTTATAGTGGTTCCCCAACTGGGTGCATCCACTTTCCCTCCCACCTATCTAACTATCTTGTTGGACTAGGCACTTCTCCAAACTGCTCTAAAGAGCTTACACCTCAGGCCCTCAGCCTTACACTTAGGTTCTCTTCAGAACCCTACCTCAGAACCACAAAGGTTCCTACTTCAGAGCCCTGCAGTGCTCCTACAGCTCAGTGATCCTCAAACCACCTACCTAAGCCTTATATCTAAGGCCTACTACTCAGGCTTTTCAGGCCTACAATTTCAGGCACTAGGCCCTACTCTCAGAGTGCTGCAACACTCCTACAGCTCAGATCTAGAAGGATCCTACAAGATGGAAATGGGTTGATGGGGTTCTTGATTGATCACAAGAGAAATTCCTCTATGACAATCAGCCTTGGGTGAGTTAGACTCAGCCCTCCACTATGACACCAGGAGAGTTTTTGTGTGTCAACTTTACTGGACTGAGTGCATCTTAGTCCCAACTACTTCATAGAAACAAGTTTATACACTTGAGCTGGAAGAAACTTGCAGAATACTATTCTGTCTCTTTCTAAACTGAACCAAGGATTCAGCTCTCTCTTCTTCACAACAATAATGATGTAGAATCTTTGGCTTATGCTGGAAGCAACTAGCAGATCTGTTTCTCTGCTCCTTTTTCGAATTGAGCAAACTGCTCAGTTCCAACTTCTTCTTCACAGCTCCTCAAGTGTATGTTCTTTTAGAAAGTATTGGCTGGATCTGTGAAGCTCCTGCAGCAAGGGTTGGCTCTTGCTTCTATCTCTTTCTCAGAGAATCACCCTGAGCTTGCTTGTTGGTGCAGATGAAGATGGCACCAGCAAACTTGCCGTTGAATATGTTGATCTCAATAGCTAACTTGCTCTTTATCTTTCTGACTTGAGCTTCCTATTCTTTAGCTCCACAACAATGTCAGAGAAGAAGAACAACTATCACTGCTACTTTTTCTATAAAGAGCACTTCCTTTTATTTATTTAGACCTAACGACTCTTTTAGTAGTGGGTCCCACACTTTTAATGTTGGCTGCAATTTTGCTTTAACGCCAACTATCGTATAGTAGGTCTGTGGCAACCTTTGTCATGTACTGTATCCATCCTGCCACTTATTTGAAATATATTGACTTGTTGACTTACTGACCTCACCAGCTGTGGACTTAGCCAAAAATCAAACAACATTAGCATAGGCGTTGAGTGAGTAAGCATCACTTAATGCCAAAACACTTGGACAGATTTACTTTCCCTTGGCATTGAGTGAGTAGCCTTCACTCAATGCCAAACTACTTAGAATATAAATCTATTTCTAGGCATTGAGAGCATTGAGTGAACAACCCTCACTCAATGCCATCTGTCTAGCCATATGTTCGCTTCTTCAGCAACTGAAGCGTTGAGAGCGATGAGTGAGCATGCCTCACTCAAAGCTATTTGCTTTTAAATAATTTCTGCATAAAGGCGTTGAGAGCGTTGAGTGAGCACGACTCACTCAACGTTTTTTTCCTTAGCCAATTTTTTGTGTTTAAAACCATTGGGCTTGGACTCTTACTTTGAATTGAGTTTGACTAATGGTGAACTGAGCTTGACAAACTTTGAACTCAGTTCGACGAAATCTCAATTGAGCTTGACGAACTCAAAACTCAAGCTCTGAACTTAGCTCGACGAAAGGTGAGCTGAGCTCGAGGAACTCTGAACTTAGTTCAACCAGTTCAAATTATAGCATGTTTGCCGAATTACGTTGAGTGCGTCTTCATTACTCAACGCCAAAACACTTAACCAACTTTCTCTTTAGTAGCATGGCGTTGAGTGAGTTGACTTCACTCAATGCCTGTGGACTTAGCCATATTTTAGCTCATTCCAACTTTAGTCTTTTACTGCTTTAGCCTATCTCATAGCTTTTTTCTATATGGCATTGAGTGAGTTGACTTCACTCAACGCATGTGAACTTAGCCATTTTCTCAGCTTGCCACGGTCTTGGCTTTGACTGTATAGGATTCATTCAGCACTATAAGTCATCTGGCGTTGAGTGACTGATCTTCACTCAACGCTTGTGGACTTAGACAGTTATCTGTCTTCCCACCACTTAGGTAAGAACTTACCTGTCTTAGCCACTTAGGCTACCTATCCCATCATAGCTTATCAGGACAAACTGCAATCATTCACCTTGAACACAAGTTAGATCACAACATGTGTATACATTGTTTTACTGGTCCTTCTTCAATTTCAGGGCATTGGGATAAATAGACCCAACAATCTCCCCCTATTTGAATAATTCAAAATTTAAAACAATGTATACACTAACATACTCATATTATAAATATTTAAAACACATCATCACAGCAGAATTCAGAAAAATTATAGACATATCAAATGATGTAGCAGATAAGTCAAAATCATAGCAAATGATTTGTTAGACAGATCATGATTATAACAAATGGTTGATCTATTTTATCATATAGGGAATAAATGTTTAAGCAATATAAACTAAGTATTTCATTCCTAGCCCTGTAAGAAGAACCTGAAACATTTTAAGTTTCAGGTTCCCTTATCATAATCCAATTGCCTCTGGATTTCTTTACCGGCTTGTCTTCAGCTCCATCCATCTTCTTTCCTTTCTTATCAGCTTCATCAGCAGCCTTAGTCTTAGTAGCTCCAGCTTTAACTTTATCCTTTTATCTCTCAAAATAGCTGAAAGGCTTGGGGAAGTATTTAGATGGTATAGTGCCTGGTAAACAGTGGGGCTGAGAGAGGGAATTTTAGCAGCAGTGGGTTACACTCCCCACTGATTACCAGTACTATCATGATCTTCCATATACATCACATTATCTTGATTATCTTAAGCAGGCTCTCTGTTTAAGGTTTCTAGTACTTGAGTAGGCATCATTGGGATATTGTTATATTGCATTGGCTATAATCCCAATGAGCCTCTCGCAATATTTATTTCCCAAACCATGTTTTCAATATCGGCCCATATGGCTTCTCTCTCCCCCTTTTTGGCTTCTTCAATTAATTTAGTGGTCTGGGAGCTGCTTGCCTTGCTTCGTCCCACTTCCAGGTAGTTTACTCTAATAGTGACTTGATTCTTAACTTCCAGCATGTGGTCATCAAGCATCTTGGTGAAGACATCCATCTTTGTGAAGATTTCAGTGTTCTGTTCACTTCTCAAAATTTTATCATTCTCATTAATGGTCACAGAGTTCTCAGCTTGAATCTTTTAATTTTCAATGATAACAACAATATTCTGGCTTGACACATTCAGTTTCTTCATGGTATAATCTACAGCAGGAGCAGCTCTTATAAAGAACTTCATGGTTTCCCCCTTCAGCAGGTTTACCTCAAATCTTATGGATTTGATCTCTGTTGCCAGATCATTCTTGACATCTTTGAGGGATTCATCCACATAATTTTCTAATGCCCTTCTCTGCTCATCTACCAAGATCTTTAACTGGGCCATGAAGGTAGGTGGCAGCCGATTAAATCTGGCAAATGTGCCCTCATCCAGGGATTCTTGTATAGGCTTGCTCCCTGTTTCTTGAGCTGTGTCACTCTTGTGTTGTTTAGTTTCTCGATGTGGTGAGGTGTGTGCTTTCTCATGACTGTATTCCTCTTCCTCTGATTCAGATGAAACTAGATCATGTACCTAATGACCAGAGAGATCAGAAGGTTTCTCCCCCTCAACCACTGTCATGCTTTCATTTGCATGCAGGTCAACAGCAGCAACAACCTCTATTGGAGGAGCCTTCAGTTGCTCCCCTACAAATAATGCATCATGCATTATCTCTTGCATCTGGAAGGACTTTGTCATTACCAAGAGTAGCCAATAGCCCAATGCAGATCTTGTCCTCTCTGCAGATTTGCTACTCTATAAAGTTTCACATCTTATGGTTCATCTTTGAACACATAAGTTTAACCTTTTAGCTATCCTTGGAGGTCAACTCAGACTGTTAGGTCCTTTTTGAGTAACCTCCCTCTGATACCACTTGAAAGTCTTTAATTTCAAGTATAGTTAAATCACCTAGTGTGGGGGGGGGGGTGAATAGGTCATTGGTCTCTTTATTAGTTCTTTTCTTTTCTTTTAGTTTGCTGCTTGAGTGGTTGGTTAATTTTTGCTTTCAAGATGATTTATCATGCACAAAGAAAACAACACAGCAAAGAACACAGATATTTATAGTAGTTCCCCAACTGGTTACATCCACTTTCACTCCCACCTATCAAACTATCTTATTGGACTAGGCATTTCTCCAACATGGTCCAAAGAGCTTACACCTCAGGACCTCAGCCTTACACTCAGGTTCTCTTCAGAACCCTACCTCAGAACCACAAAGGTTCCTACTTCAGAGCCCTGCAGTGCTCCTACAGCTCAGTGATCCTCAAACCACCTACCTAAGCCTTATATCTAAGGCCTACTACTCAGGCTTTTCAGGCCTACAATTTCAGGCACTAGGCCCTACTCTCAGAGTGCTGCAACACTCCTACAGCTCAGATCTAGAAGGATCCTACAAGATGGAAATGGGTTGATGGGGTTCTTGATTGATCACAAGAGAAATTCCTCTATGACAATCAGCCTTGGGTGAGTTAGACTCAGCCCTCCACTATGACACCAGGAGAGTTTTTGTGTGTCAACTTTACTAGACTGAGTGCATCTTAGTCCCAACTACTTCATAGAAACAAGTTTATGCACTTGAGCTGGAAGAAACTTGCAGAATACTATTCTGTCTCTTTCTAAACTGAACCAAGGATTCAGCTCTCTCTTCTTCACAGCAATAATGATGTAGAATCTTTGGCTTATGCTGGAAGCAACTAGCAGATCTGTTTCTCTGCTCCTTTTTCGAATTGAGCAAACTGCTCAGTTCCAACTTCTTCTTCACAGCTCCTCAAGTGTATGTTCTTTTAGAAAGTTTTGGCTGGATCTGTGAAGCTCCTGCAGCAAGGGTTGGCTCTTGCTTCTATCTCTTTCTCAGAGAATCACCCTGAGCTTGCTTGTTGGTGCAGATGAAGATGGCACCAGCAAACTTGTCGTTGAATATGTTGATCTCAATAGCTAACTTGCTCTTTATCTTTCTGACTTGAGCTTCCTATTCTTTAGCTCCACAACAATGTCAGAGAAGAAGAACAACTATCACTGCTACTTTTTCTATAAAGAGCACTTCCTTTTATTTATTTAGACCCAACGACTCTTTTAGTAGTGGGTCCCACACTTTTAATGTTGGCTGCAATTTTGCTTTAACGCCAACTATCGTATAGTAGGTCTGCGACAACCTTTATCGCGTATTATAGTCATCCTGCCACTTATTCAAAATATGTTGACTTGTTGACTTGCTAACGTCACCAGCTATGGACTTAGCCAAAAATCAAGCAACATTAGCATATGAGTTGAGTGAGTAAGCATCACTCAATGCCAAAAACACTTCGATAGATTTATTGTCCCTTGATGCGTTCACTCAACACCAAACTACTTAGAATATAAATCTATTTCTAGGAGTTGAGAGCATTGAGTGAACAACCCTCACTCAATGCCATCTTCCTTAGCCATATGTCTTCTTCTTCAGGAACTGAAGCGCTGAGAGTGATGAGTGAGCATGCCTCACTAAATGCTATTTTCTTTTAACTCATTTCTGCATAAAGGTGTTGAGAGCGTTGAGTGAGCACGCCTCACTCAACGCTTTTTTCCTTAGCCAATTTTTTGTGTTTAAAACAACTGGGCTTGGACTCTTACTTTGAATTGAGTTTGACTAATGGTGAACTGAGCTCGATGAACTTTGAACTCAGTTCGAAGAAATCTCAACTGAGCTCGACGAACTCAGAACTCAAGCTCTGAACTTAGCTCGACAAAAGGTGAGCAGAGCTCAACGAACTCTGAACTCAGTTCGACGAATTCTGAACTTAGTTCTACCAGTTCAACTTACAGCTTTTTTGCTTAATGACGTTGAGTGTGTCTTCATCACTCAATGCCAAAACACTTAGCCAACTTTCTCTTTAGTAGCATGGCGTTGAGTGGGTTGACTTCACTCAATGCTTATGGACTTAGCCACATTTCAGCTCATTCCAACTTTAGGTGTTTACTACTTTAGCCTATCTCACGTCTTTTTGCTATATGGCATTGAGTGAGTTGACTTCACTCAATGCCTGTGGACTTAGCCATTTTCTTAGTTTGCCACTGCCTTGGCTTTGACTGTATAGACTTCACTCAGCACTATAAGTCATTTGGCATTGAGTGACTGATCTTCACTCAACCCATGTGGACTTAGACAGTTATCTGTCTTCCCACCACTTAGGTAAGAACTTACCTGTCTTTTCCACTTAGGCTACCTGTCTCATCATAGCTTATTAGGACAAACTGCAATCATTCACCTTGAACATAAGTTAGATCACAACATGCGCATACATTGTTTTGCTGGTCCTTCTTCAAATTTATGATAATGGGATCAATGGAACCAACAAGAAGCATTAAGTAAAGACAGTTCACTCAACGCCCTGAAGAGAAAGCGTTGACAGAACACAGTTCAGTCAGAGCCGCAGTGTTGTTTGACTTGGAAATCTATCTTAGGACAGATGTGTTGAGTGAAAACAACTCACTCAACGCTTATTCAATAGAAAATCTATCTAAGAACAGAAGCGTTGAGTGATAAGTCTTCACACAACGCCTATACAGAATTGTCTAAATTTGGCTAAGTCCACAGGTGCTGATTCATGATGACATCAGAAGGAATTCAAATGTTGCGGGAACGGAACAGTATATGACAATTGGCGTCTCTTGCCTGTTGTACATCAATTAATGTTAAAGAAAAGTTGCATCTACCAATTCCAGGTGGTCCCACTTCTCAAAGATCAATTGTACGGCGGGATAGAAAATGAAAAGATCGAGGATGAAGAAACCAACTTTCTAGATTATTAACTTTTGAAATACAGAGCTTCATCTTCTTCTTCTCGACCTAGTTGCAGAGATTGAAGATTTTGCTCCTTCTGGTGATCTAGAAGTTCAAGCAAGTTGGTTGTGACATTTTCATCTTAAACAGCAAGTTCAGAGAGTAATCTATCTGAGGTAGAAGAAGGGACATAGCAAGCCCTAACTACAGTAACTTTATAGCTCAAGCAGAATAGTCTTGAATATCCATTATTGGAGCTATGAAGAAGATAGGACTGAGTCATCTCAGTTCGGGAAGAGACAGACTCAGAGATATCTTCTCTAGAGTCATTCAACATCAACAACCAACCTTACTTTCTATAGGATCTTAATTGATCTGAGTGTAATCCTAATTTACAAAGGCTGAGGTAGGATGTTTTTATAGATCTAAGTTGTAAGGCATTTGTTCCAGATTTGTAGGATCCTCTTGTGGATCTGAGGTAGGGCCTGTGGGCGTGAGCTGTAGGAGAGTTTCTGAAAGACTTAGTTTTCAAGGTCAACTAACACCTAGCGGGGGGGGGGGGTGTGAATAGGTTTTAGGTCTCTTTTAAAATTATCTATACCTTTACTTGATTTACCTATTCTTAGTGTTTAGTTTATTTGGCTTTCAAGATACACACATAGAAGATACAGATATTTTATAGCGGTTCCCCAGATTATGGGTATGTCCATTGTCCCTCTCCGTCTTTCTAATAGCTTGTTAGACAAGAAACTTCACCAATTTCTCGGTTCCAAAGAGCTTATAACTCGATCTCGCAGGACCACTTAGTCTCCTTTAAGACCTACAACTTAGGCCCAAGGCCCTACAACTCAGTGATTCATAAATAACCTACCATAGGCTCAAAAGCCCTAAGCTTAAGCTGGAAAGACAGCCCTACACTCAGATCCAAAGTGGATCCTACACTTAGCCTTTATAACCCGGGCATACAACTCAGATTCTATACAGAATCCTACTCTAAGATCCAAGCCTGGATACTATAGAAAATAGAAAAGATGTTAGACAGTCAGATACGGGAGAGTTGTCTCTGTGTCTGTCTTCCTGGGTTGAGCAGATTTCAGCCCAATCTTATTCACAGCAGCAAGATGAAAAGATCTTCAGTAATGGTCGGCTTGTGATGGAAGTGACTCACAATTAAGAATCTGATCTACTGTTGAAGACTATGTATCTGAAAGTATTGTAACTTCTTCCAACAGCTAACTTAACTTACAGACACTGAAGGCTCTGCTTATCTTCCCAATCAGAAAATGATTCTGAACTTGTTGTCGCTGATGAAGATTGCAACAGCTAACTCTTGTCGCTTTCATGTTCAGTGAGCAGAACTTGTGCTTCAGGCTCGATGTTAATGGCGAGAAAGAAGACGAAGTTCTGCCACTATTCATATTCAGAAAACCCTAAAAGCTACTTTCCTTTCATCCAATCTTATCCTTTTATAGTCAGCTTATCAACGACTCTTTGTACTATGGGCCCAGCCTAAAAAGGACGAGATACCACCTTCCATTTGCAGAAAACGTCAACAGTTGTCCGTCGGTGCCATTAAAGGCATACTGTAGCTTTCCCGCAAACAATTTGAACTGCGTTGACTTTGTTGACTTATGCTGACGTCACCCATTCTGGACTTATAAAATTTCTCAGAATCAACTCAGGCATTGAGTGGCGTTGAGTAAAAGGCCTTCACTCAACGATTCTAGACTTAGCTTATTCTTCAGCTCTTTCTACATCCATGGCATTGAGGGCGTTGAGTGGTTGGCCTTCACTCAATGTCATTAGCCTTAGCTCCTTCTGAACTCTGCCAGCTGCTGAGGCGTTGAGTGAACTGGCTTCACTCAATGCTTCTGTACTTCAAAACTTTTCTTTCGAATGGAGGCATTGAGTGTGTTGACTTCACTCAATGCTTAATGCCTCAGCCTCATCTTTTGACTAAGCGTTGAGTGAACTGGCTTCACTCAATGCTTCTGGACTTAGTCAAATTATGATTTCTTTTCAGACTTTGACTATCCAAACTTGTTTCAATGCTTATCGTTATTTGGGATTGAGTGAACTGGCTTCACTCAACGCATTTGTATTTGAACAGATTTTTTTCTGTTTTTCTTCTTGGGCTTTGACAGATTAACATAGCATTGAGTGAACTGGCTTCACTCAATGCTTTTAGACTCAGAAGTTTTTTCCTTTGATAGAATCTCTCTAGCTTTGACTGCTTGAGCTTGTCTCAATGCTAACAATTATTTGGCATTTAGTGAACTATCTTCACTCAACGCATTTGTACTTAGCTGATTTTTCTTTGCCAGAAACTTTGTGGCTTTGGCTGAGGTAGCTTTACTCGACGAATTTGTTGTCTGGCATTGAGTGAGTTGACATCACTCAATGCATGTGGACTTAGTCACTTTTCTGTCTTATATTGTTGGGGATTTTATAGATCCTATTGTATTAAGCTCCTTTTGTGCTATGGCATTGAGTGAACTGTCTTCACTCAACGCCTGTGGACTTAGGCAATTTCATGCCTTTCCAGTATCCTTCTTTGTGTCCACCTATCCAATCAATGTGACAAGGACTATCCTGCATGCATGAACTTAAACACACATCAAATACAACTATGTATATGTCATTGACTTGTTTGACTTCTTACAAATCTGGGATATTGGGATCAATGGACCCAACAATCTCCTCTTATTTTAAGAAGTCAAAAACTCAATATCAACTTTCTTAGTCAATGACATGCACAATATATGCAGCAATAAAATACACTATAAAGATTGAATAGATCTAGGAAACATATCTAGGAAGATTAACACATTCCCTGCTTGTATGGTGAGTATCACCTTATCCCCTGAATTGTTGCAAGGTATGTGATACCACTTGAAGGCCTTTATACCTTCACCCCATAACCCTGTATGGGGACATCTGTTTCTCCTCGGCATTTGCTGCATGACATTGATCATCTTCTTTTCCCTTGATGCACTTGATTACTTGATTAATCTCTGATGCTACTTGATCAATCTCTTCTCTCCCAACAATCTCTTCTCTCTTCTCTCCCAATAATCTCTTCTCTTCTCCTTTTTTTACTTCTGAATTGTCAGGGAGGATTAGGTATACCTTGATTGTCTTCTCCCCTAGTTTATTTTAAATGATACCTCTGGGGAAGCTGCCAACTTCCTATCTTCTTGAGACTTAATTTGCTCATGCAACTGCTGGACTTGCTCCCCCTCAATAGGAGCATATTCTATCATCATGTTCTTGATAGGCACTTTTGTCTCCATTGCCACTTTAGGTCTTTATCACCTGCACAAAGAACAAATCATGTACCAAAATATCTTAGGTAGTAACTGAAGCTATGTTAAGTTCAACATACCTAACTCAAATTTGAAGGTGTTGAACTTTGCTTTATCCAATGGCTTAGTAAATATATCAGCCACTTGCTTGTCTGTGGGGATAAACTCTAAACTGATGTCTTCCTTTTCCACATGCTCCTTAATAAAATGATATCTAATTTCTATGTGCTTAGTCCTGCTGTATGAGACATGATTCCTAGTAATAGAAATAGCACTAGTCGAATCACAATAAAGAGGAATTCTACTTATCTAGAGGTTATAATCTTGGAGTTGATGCTGGATCCATAGCAACTGAGAACAACATCTACCTACTGAAATGTACTCTGATAGTTGAGATTGCCACACTAGTTTACTTCTTATTGCTCCAAGATATTAGTCTCCCACCTAATAACTGATAGGATCTTGAAGTGCTTTTCCTGTCCTCTTTGCTGGCTTCAAAATCTGCATCTGAATAGCCTATTAGTTCAAAATCCCTATTTCTAGGGTACCATAGGCCAAGATCTGGGGTGCCCTTAAGATATCTCAAGATCCTCTTTACAACAGTGTAGTGAGATTCTGTAGGGAAAGCCTGATACCTAGCACAGATACATTTAGCATACATGATGTATAGAAGGGAGCCAATTATACCTCTATACAAAGTCTTATCAACAGGTTTCCCTGGTTCATCTTTGTCTATAAGCATACTTGACCCCATGGGAGTTTTCATGGTGGAGGCACTCTCCATACCATACTTTTTTTATTAACTCCCTAGTGAACTTTTACTAGGATATGGAAAAGACATCATCAGCCTGTCTATCTTGGAGTCCCAAGAAGAACTTGAGCTCACTCATACTACTCATCTCAAACTTCCCTTACATAAGTTTTGCAAACTTCCTACAAAGGTTGTCATCAGTAGATCCAAAGATAATATCATCAACATATATCTGGATTAGTATGATCTTGCCCTTAGATTCCCTTAGGAATAGGGTCTTGTCTATTTTCCCCCTTGAGAATTTGTTCTCAATGAGGAAACTAGACAAAGTCTCATACCATGCTCTATGGGCTTGCTTCAACCCATATAGAGCATTCCTAAGTCTATAAATAAACTCAGGTGAGTTAGAATTAAAAAAACCTGGAGGCTATTCAACATAGACCTCTTCTTTTAAGTCCCCATTCAGGAAGGCTGACTTCACATCCATCCGGTAGACTTTGAATCCTTGGTAGACAGCAAGTGCAATGAAGAGTCTTATAGCTTCCAATCTAGCTACTGGGGCATATGTCTGATCAAAATCGATCCCTTCTTTTTGCATGTATCCTTTATCCACCAGTCTAGCATTGTTCTTAATTATAATGTCATTTTCATCAAGTTTGTTCCTGTAGATCCACTTGACTCAAATGACATTATGTCCTTGTGATCTGGGAACAAGCTTCCAGACCTTACATCTCTTGAACTGGTTCAGTTTCTCTTGCGTAGCTCCAATCCAGAATTGGTCTATGTTAGCCTCTTTAAATTTCATGGGCTCTACTTATGATAGAAAACTTGAGTATAAGATTATATTTAGACTTCTGCTTCTTATCATCACTCCTTGGCTTGCCTTCCCAATGATATGGCATCTTGGATGATCTCTCATATGCTTGATAGTTGGAGGCAATCTTGCTTCAACTTGTAATTCTTCATTGTCTTCAGTTAGATGTTCTTCATCCACAACTTCTAAGTCTTGTGCTTCCACTAGACAGCACTCATCTTTATCCTTATCTTGGACTGCTGGATCACCTTCCTTGATAGAGAGCTTGTACATCACCTTCTCTATGCCTGCAGAACAAGAAGAAGAGCTAGGCAGCTCACTGTTAATCATGTTTGATTCATCAAATAAAACATGAACTGACTCTTTTACAACTTGACTTGTCAAGTTGTAGATCTTATATGCCCTATTATGGTTGATGTACCTAACAAATATCCCTTCATAGGATTTGGCAGCAAACTTAGTCACATAAGACTTTCCATTGTTTAACACATAACACTTGCTGCCAAAGATCCTGAAATAGTTCAGGTTTGGTTTTTTGCACCTCAAGATCTCATAGGGAGTCTTCTTGTGGCTCTTGGTAATAGAGGCACTGTTGAGAACATGACATGCAGTATTTACTACCTCAGCCCAGAAATATTCTGGGAGAAATGTGTCACTCAACAATGTTTTTCCAACCTCTATGAGAGTCTTATTTTTTCTCTCAGCAATACCATTTTGCTGAGGTGTTCTAGGAGAGGAGAATTCTTGATGAATCCCTTGCTCTTCACAGAATCTTGTCAAGCATTCAGACTAAAATTAAGTCTGATAGTCGCTTCTAATTTTGACCATAGTACTATCATATTCATTCTAAATTTGCTTGACAAATGTCTTGAAGACATCAGGGATTTCATATTTCTTCCTAAGAAAGAACACCCAAACAAATCTGTAAAAGTCATCAACAACCACAAGGGTGTAGACTTTCCTACCTAGACTTTGAACTGGCATAGGACCAAACAAGTCCATATGCAGAAGATATAGGCACCTCACTAAGTCTTTGACCCCAATGCTCTTGAAGGAGGTCTTAGTCTGTTTGCCCTTTTGGCACGTAGAGCAGATACCCTTCTTAGTGCATTTCAACTTGGGACTATTTCTAACTAACTCTTCACTAAAGAGCTTACCTATGGTCTTGTAGTTCAGATGAGCCAACCTCTTGTGACATTGGACACAATATGAGACTTTCTCATTTGCAACTAGACATATAGGAGAGTCCTTGCTTTCACATAAAAAATTAATACAATAGACTTTTCCTCTCTTAGTGCCTGTCAAGATAACCGCTTGGTCACTTGACCTCCTAATTTGACACTCATCCTTGAGGAATGAAATGTCACGCCATGATCACATAGTTGGCTTATACTTATGAGGTTGTGTTGCAAGCCTTTCATATATGCTACCTATGTGATAGTGATTATGCCATTTGATATCTAACCAGACCCTTTGGTCACTCCCCTATCTGAACCACCAAAGATGACTTTGGGGCCATTCTTTACTAGAGGGTAATCCTTCAGCAAGCTCCTTATTCTAGCCATGTTCCTGGAACATCCACTGTCTAAGTACTATATAGGGGTATGACCACTGGGACTAACCTGAAAGACATAAATCTGTTAAGCTTAGGACCACAATTCTTATTGGGTCCTAGGTGCATGTTAGTTTGATAATAACCATGCCTACCTACAGCTCTTCTGACAGGTAAGCTCACTCTTTCTCTTGGCATACTTGTATTATGCCAGCAATCAATAGTATAGTGGCCCACTTAGCCATAGCACCAACGCTCATAAATGTTGTACCTTCTTTTAAGAGCTGGCCTTATAGCAGTGATGTCAGCAGCACTCAATCCAGAAGGTATAGCAGCAGCCTTTTTCTTATATCTTCCAGCCACAGTCTAACTTGGGATATGTCTGGTAGTAGAAGTACTTGGAATTTCTTGAGCCCTACCAGCAGTAGTCTTCTTTTTAGAAAACATACTCTTGATGGCCTCATTTCAGAAAACATACTCTTGATGGCCTGAGATATGCCCAAGTCTGGTCTGCTGACATACTTGCCCTTATTATGATAGTGGGTAGGGAGGTCTTGAGAGAAGACTGCCTCCTTACTCTTGAGTGTTGGGGCTGGTGCAGCAAACACAAATGGTCCATGATTAGCCATTTGGATTTCCTCATGGGCTGCCTTGAAGGCACTTGCACCCTTGTTATTTCTTCCACCATAGAGGTGAACATCTTTGTTCCCTTTGGTGGATCTACCATTAATCTAGTGACCAAAGATACTTTCTTGGTCATACCTGTTTGAAGGTAGCAACACTCTCTTGAAAGGACTAGGAGGTTTTATAACGCCCCCGGTTTTTTCTATGTTTTGTTTGGACATTGTTTGGCATTACGATGACGCGTTTCTGGCCTTTTGCCATTGTTAGAGTGTGGTCTTAGCTCTTTAGGTTCCTTGAGTGGCCTATTTGTAGCCTGTTTGCAAGATTCCCAAGCTAGTCGGAGTCTGTTTTGGTGACTCGGCTGAGCCTTTCAGGGAGTGCTTGTACTTTGGCTTGGGAGGTGTTAGCCCGAGTGTTTGATCGTCGGATGTTGTTTTCGTCTTCGCCGTCATTTTCGTAGCTTGGGTATTTAGCTACGGTGCGAGTTTTGTCGAAATCCGAGATCGTTTGTTTTCTCGTCGTTTCGACGTTTGCTTGATTAGCTAGTGGTAGTAGCTATTATTGTACATGGCTAGGTGGCCGAGCTTTGTAGAGCATGAGGCTTGTTTGATTGGCTTATTTTATGGCTATGAGCAGATAGCTAATTTTTATGTATATAAATTTATATGAGCTGTACATATATATATATATGTGTGTGTGTGTGTGTGTGTGTGTGTGTGTGTGTGTGTGTGTGTGTGTGTGTGTATTAGCTAGTTTGTCAGCTTGGTGGTTGAATTCCTTGATTCAGTTAGTGGCCGAGTTTTTCTATGTGCTAGAATATTTTATTAGCTATAAGTGAGTGAGTGGGTAGAAGATAATATATAATAGTTAGCTGGTTTCATCTTCCCCAAAAGAAGTCAGTTAGCTTCTCGCGGAAGGAAGGGGCGGCGGAAAAGCTGGGGATTTTGGCCGGCGATTTCTTGCCATCTAGAGCTCGGTTTGCTCGGATAAGAGCAGATTCGGTTTGCTCTCCTCCAGATCTTCCTTCCTAGGTATGTATTTTTTGTTCTAGGGTTGTCTTTAGGAATTAGGGTTTTCAGTTTTCTCTTCTTCTTCCTCAAAGCTTTAGTTTTGGTCTTCTAGGTGGCCGATCTTACCGCCGGTGCAAAGCTTTGGAGATAGCTGCTGTTTTCCTAGAGGTATAGGAAAGTGTTGCCCTTTGGCCTTGCCGAACTTAATCGTACTCTTATTATTCTTGTTGTAGTAGCTTAATTCTCTCCTCCTAGAAGCTAGGGTAGCTGCAGTTTCTTTCCAGCTAGGTTTTACTTGAGCTGTCCAGGTTTAAATTGTTTTTCTCCTTCTTTCTTTTCTCTTTCTGTTCACTATTTGTGGTCCAGGTAGAGGCTGGAAGCAGCATTATTTTTAGGTTGCTGAGTTTAGTCCAACTTGTTTTTGGTAGCTGTGGCTGGGCAGTAGGAGAGAGGAAGTGGTTGGAATTAATTTTCTAGCTCTCTGGATAGCATGCGTTAGGTGGGCTGGGGTCGGGCTAGCTCCAGGTTTTAGGAATATTAGGCTAAGTCAAAAGCGTTGAGTGAGTGTACCTCACTCAACGCCTAGAATGTTAGGCTTCTGACGTTGAGTGTGGTGCACTCACTCAACACCATAGTCATTTTTGCTGCTAAGTCATTTGGTGTTGAGTGAGTCGACCTCACTCAACGTCGTGGCTGTTTCGGCATTGAGTGTGGTGGACTCACTCAACGTCATTGATGTTTTGGCGTTGAGTGTGGTGGACTCACTCAGCGCCAAAGCCCATTTTTGCTGTTAAGTCATTTGGCGTTGAGTGAGTCGACCTCACTCAACGTCGTGGCTGTTTTGGCGTTGAATGTGGTGCACTCACTCAATGCCAAAGCCTGTTTTTGCGGTTAAGTCATTTGGCGTTGAGTGAGTCGACCTCACTCAACGTCGTGGCTGTTTTGGCATTGAGTGTGGTGGACTCACTCAATGCCAAAGCCTGTTTTTGCGGTAAAGTCATTTGGCATTGAGTGAGTCGACCTCACTCAACGTCGTGGCTATTTTGGCATTGAGTGTGGTGGACTCACTCAACACCAAAGCCTATTTTTGCGGTTAAGTCATTTGGCATTGAATGAGTTGACCTCACTCAACGCCGTGGCTATTTTGGCGTTGAGTGTGGTGGACTCACTCAACGCCAAAGCCTATTTTTGCGGTTAAGTCATTTGGCGTTGAGTGAGTCGACCTCACTCAATGTCGTGGCTGTTTTGGCGTTGAGTGAGTCGACTCACTCAACGCCAAAGCCTACTGTTGCGGTTATGTTACTTGGCGTTGAGTGGGTGGACCTCACTCAACGTCATGGTTATGCTTGGTGTTGAGTAACCCACTCAGGGCCGCGTTCAGTGAACTCGACGCTTTTGCCTTGGGGGGGTGTTTTCCTTTAGGACTGTTAGTATGGCTTCTTCCTTAGGGGGGGGGTGTTGGGTGTTCGGCTAGTTTTTGCATGCCGACTCGTGGATTATGGCAGGTTGTGTGGTTTTTTGGACTCTATAAGGGGTGAATTGTGTGTGCTGAGTTGTAGCCACCACCACCTAGGCCGTGTTGGGTATGTATGGTTGGGTGTGTGGACCTTGTAGCTGCCACCGGTTGTTTTCACCCTGGAGTGTTTTTTTTTTGGGTCTGGTTGATGGTGAGGGCAGTGCCGCCCACTCCGACCCAAGCTTTTCACCACGACCAATAATTCAAAAAGATTAGGACTGTTAGTTCCTTTACTTTATAGTTGCTATTTCTTTTTGTATAGGTATGTCTTGGTGCTGCTGCAGGTGCTTAGAAGAGCACGTTGCTATTATGTTCACACTTAGTATACTTTTACTATTCTTTGGACAATGTTTCTTCTTACTGTCATGCCTTTTCTTTTACTGATAGCATTTTGTTGCAGGGCTGGTAAACCCCTTCTTTTATTGCTCATGAATCTAATGCTCCACTACCTTTTATTTTCTTTTAATTACTGAGGTGTTCTTTTTTTTTGAATTCCTCAGGTTCAGGTTGTAGCCAGTTAGACGGCTAGTGCTCTTGTGGAGCTTACTTGTGGCCTCCTGGGTAGCTGAGGTTGTTGTTCTTTATCGGGTGAGGTAGTTTTTCTTCCTTTCTGTATAGACATGCATACTCACTAGTGGGTTCGTGTCAGATTGTTAACGCTCACTAGTGGCTTGCTCATGTTGCTGGGTATGAACTAAAACTACTACTTTTGCCTATTTGAGGTTGTTCACTTGTTTCTGGGAAGGTTTTATGCTAGGTTGCATGTTAGGTATTTTAAAACCCTAAAATATTACTACATATATCTCATGCACATCATGTTTACAAAACTAAAGCACTATTTTCTTCCTTAAGCGTAAAGACTATCTTTTTATATATACTACACCAACCTTAGAGTCGTGCATACCATGAGTCATCCCTCGGGGACACTTATGCTCCTTTAGGATGTCAAAATAACTTAATTAAAGTATTTTCCGCTACAAATGAATATATTTTTTATCGTGGACTAGCTGATCCACTGTGCTGAGGGATACGACCATTAAATATAACTGGCTTTCTTTCATAATAAGCTATGGTTTTCTTAAAATCTAAAGTATGGAGTTTTGCCTGAACGCGTGCAGTTATCCCCTGCACTACGTGGCATCACAACACGTATTTTCTCTTTCTCTGATATGATTTATTCGTCAAGAAAGTGCGGGTTGTGACAGTTGGTATCAGAGGGAGGTTGCTTGATAATTGGTCGGGCAACCTTTCCCTTATTTGCGTTGATAGTTTAGCATCATACCATACACACACTGATATGTCATCAGCACGTCTTGGCTAAAGCACGAACACTACACTCATAAGCATGAATAGAAGTATACGAGGCATATTATGTAGTATGGGATGCATTATATGTATTTGTATATGGATCCACCATAGGAGGCAACATGTGAGGGTTATGTAGTATGGGATGCATAACCTCACCACATGAATGCGGCTAGCACGTTTTCTTTTTTTTCGTTGCATGGAAATGTTATGTAGTATGGGATGCATAACATTTTTATGTGTACGCCGTCCAAGGCATGCATTAAGGTCTTTCTTTAGAATGCATAACACAACATGCATAGCATAACATTGCATAAGCACAACGTGCCAAGCTAAAGATTTGCATGATGACATATGTACACACATGGTTTTGAGTCAAAGGATATACCAATTCATGCATTCATGGTCTAAGCACATGAGTTAGAATGGTGGTGAGGAACCATCCTAGGTTAAGCATAACATCATTATTATAAAAAAAAAATCCTAGAGCAAGTTTAGCAGTTAAGATTTCATATTTGAGTATGTTTATTTGTACCGGGTAGTTTTGTTCAAGCAGCTGGGCTAGGTTTTAAGTCGTGCTAATACGATTATAGGATGGTGAGGCGTCCTTCGACGTGATCGACTCCCCAATCTGAGGGTGAGTCTTCTGGAGCGTAAAGCGATGCATTGATTGAAAGTCTGCGGCAGAGTAATGAAGCCTTATCTAGGCAAGTGATAGGTATGCAGACTCAGATCCAGTCTCTGTTAGAAGTTTTGGCAGGACAGCCTCCGAGAGTGCCAGACCCTACTGTAGGCATAGATGTTCCTACTCCTCCTGCTCCCCTGGTACCTCCTGTTGTGCTTCCCCCGGAGATGACATTCATATCACACTTCCAGCGACTTGGACCACCTACTTATGATGGGAAGGCAGACTTTATGGTTTTGGATGATTGGCTTATAGCCATCGAGGAGATGTTCTACTATTCTGGAATTACCCCCGATCAGAGGGTGATGATCGCCGCCTATCAGATTAAGGGATTGGCGAAGAGTTGGTGGCTGAGAGAGAAGGAGAGCTTGAAAGAGGGATGCTCTTGGGAGACCTTCAAGGAACTGTTGCTAAGGAAGTTTCTGCCTTCGGTCGAGCGCGACCGCCTGATGAATGATTTCCTACATTTGAAGCAGCGACAGCTCGCAGTTGCGGAGTATGAGATAGAATTCAGCAAACTGATCTGGTTTGCCCCCAGCTTGGTGAGTTTCAAAGCGGATAAAGTTAAGAGATTTCTTAGTGGCCTGAGAAGTGATGTTCAGTAGTTAGTTGTTGCTCATGGAGCAGTGAGTTATTCTGGTGCGGTAGAAGCTGCTTTGAAGATGGAGGCCATTGAAAATGCTAAGTAAAGAGGACAGCAGGTGAGAATAGATAAAAGGAAATTTGTTGAAGGAAAGAGCCCCCAGGTACCCGGTGCATCTTCAAGAAAGAAGAGCAAGGAGGGTTGTAGCTTCTGTGGCTGGCCGAGCCATCCTTTGGAGAAATGTTTCAAGAGGTTGGCAGCTTAGAAGAAGGAGCAGGTGCTTGCGATTCAAGGCGCTCCCAGGAAAGATTTATTCTGTTCTGCGTGTAAGAGGCCAGGGCATGATGTTGCCCATTGCTGGGGAAAGGATAATAGTAAGGTAAGAGGTTGTTTTCTTTACGGTCATGAAGGGCACATCAAGGCTCAGTACCCCCAGCTCCAGCCAGTGTTCCAGCTAGTGCCACTCCAGGTGTTGCCACCGCCTCAGCGGGTGGACAAAGGCAAGGGAAAGCTGAATGTAATTTCTTCAGAGGAAGAGCAGACTTCGACTCAGGTAATTTCAGGTTAGATTTCTCCCTAGCCTAAATGTTTTGTTTCTAGTATAGCTTTAGCCTTTGTTTTTCTTATTTGCGTCTGCCATCTTATAGGAAGATTTAAGGTGAGGAACCGCTGGACGCGTGTTCTCTTTGACTCTGGCGCTACCCACTCCTTTGTGGCTAGAGCCTTTGTGGAGCGCTATCGTTTGGGTCTAGAGCGAGTTAGTGATGCCTTTTGTGTCAAGTTTCCTTCCGGTGATTCCGTGATTTCAGATCAGGGTATTCGGGATTGTCTAATTTTGTTGGGAGATTTTCTAGCGAAGGCAGATTTGAAGGTGATCGACCTGGAAGACTTCGATGTTATCTTAGGCATGGACTTGTTGTCCAGTTTTGATGCAGTTATCTAGTGCAAGGGTAAGCACTTAGACTTCGTTAAGGGCAACGGTCAACCTGGGAGTGTTTATGCTGATCCGCGCCAGGATGCTCCAGTCATTTCTGCGGTATGTGTTTAGAAGCTGCTTGATTCTGATTGCTTTTCCTGTTTCGTCTCAGTAGTGGGGACTGTTGTTAGTATACTACGTTTGGAGGAGATTCCTGTGGTGTGCGAGTTTTCGGATGTTTTCCCTGACGATCATTCTAATCTTCCACCTGATCGAGATGTTGAGTTTGTGGTAGACTTGGAGCCAGGTACGCGTCCTATTGCGAAGGCGCCGTACCGGATGGCCCCACGAGAGCTAGAGGAGTTGCGTATCCAGCTGGATGAGCTGTTAGCGAAGGGTTTTATCAGGCCGAGTTCGTCGTCTTGGGGTGCGCCTGTTCTGTTTGTAAAGAAGAAAGATGGGTCGATAAGGCTTTGCATCGACGCTAGAGAGCTGAACAAGGTTACTTTCAAGAACAGGTACCCTCTGCCACGGATTGACGATTTGTTTGATCAGTTGAGCGGAAGCACAATATTCTCCAAGATTGATCATCGATCTGGCTACCATCAGCTCAGGATCCGTGAGTTCGACATTCCGTGGACAGCTTTTTGATCCCGGTATGGGCATTTTGAATTTTTGGTCATGTCGTTTGTTTTGACCAACGTGCCCTCAACTTTTATGGATTTGATGAACCGAGTGTTCAAGGATTTCCTGGATAAGTTCGTGGTCGTGTTTATCGACGATGTTCTGATTTATTCCCATAATGCAGAGGAGCACGACCAGCATCAGTGTTTGGTTTTATCTGCCTTGAGGGACCATAAGCTATTGGCCAAACTGAGCAAGTGCGAGTTTTTGTTGCCTCAGGTTGCATTTCTGGGCCACGTGGTGAATAAGAGTGGGATTTAAGTTGACCCAGAAAAGATCGCTGCTGTGATGGATTGGAGTAGGCCGGGCACACCCAAGGAGATTAGAAGCTTTCTGGGATTAGCCGGCAATTATAGAAGATTCGTGGAGGGTTGTTCTACCTTGGCTGCACCTTTGACTAGATTGACTCATAAGAACACAACTTTTTTTTGGAGCGAGAAGTGCGAGGAAGCCTTCCTGGATCTCAAGGACAGATTGTGTAGTACCCCTATTTTGACCCTACCTACTGAGGGTATGGAGTATGATGTTTATGTGTATGTGTCGCATGGTTGTCTTGGTTGCGTGTTGATGCAAGGCGGGAATGTGATTGCGTATGGGTCGAGACAGCTGAAGACTCATGAGAGGAACTACCCTACGCATGACTTGGAGTTTGTAGCCGTGATTTATGCGCTGAAGTTGTGGAGACATCTGCTTTATGGCGTGTAGTGCAAAATTTTTACTGATCATAAGAGATTAAAGTACGTCTTCACCCAGAAGGAATTGAATCTGCGCTAGCAGCGATGGTTGGAGTATGTGGCCGACTACGATGTTTAGATCCAGTATCATCCAGGCAAGGCCAATATGGTGGCCGACGCCCTGAGTCGGAAGTCGGGGAAGATTTTTGGTCACTCTGCCGAGCTTTTAGTAGAGGAGTTTCTTTTGATGGGCATTTCTGCGGGAAGCGGCGATTTGCAGAGTAGTTTGGTAGTGGCAAAACCTTCATGGATTGCGCTTACGAGACAACATCAGAAGGATGATCCTGATCTTCTGCATTTCTATCTTCGAGCTGAGAAAGGTGAATTGCCATATTTTTCTATTGATGATGCGGGTACCTTGCGGTACTGCGGTAGGTTTTGCATCCCCGCCGTGGGAGATATCCGGGTGATGGTGTGCAGGGAATCCTATGGATCTAGTGTTGCCTACCATCAAGGATCTACTAAGATGTATCATAATTTAAAGCAGATTTCCTAGTGGTATGGGATGAAGGGAGACATAGCCAGATTTGTTTCTGAGTGCCACACTTGCAAGCATGTGAAAGCCAGTCATGGAAGGCCTGGTGGCAAGCTGACTCCCTTGGAGATTCCGACTTAGAAGTGGGAGAGCATCTCGATGGATTTCATTACAGGCTTACCAAGATCTCCTAGGGGGCATGATTCAGTTTGGGTGATCGTGGACAGATTGACGAAGTGTTCTCACTTCGTACCGTTTAAGATCGACTATCCGATGAGGAAGATAGCTGAGCTATATTTGAATTAGGTCATTTGGTTGTACGGTGTGTCAGTCAGCATTATTTCAGACCGATACTCCTGGTTTACATCTCGCTTCTAGAAGAGCCTGCAAGAGGGTTTGGGTACGAATTTTAGATATTCTACTGCTTACCACCCGCAAACTAATGGCTAGAAAGAGCGAGTCAATCAGATAGTGGAGGACATGATCCGATGCTATATTCTATACCACGAGGAGCATGGGATGAGCGTTTGCGGCTTATGGAGTTTGCGTATAACAACAGTTATCAAGAAAGCTTACAAATGGCTCCTTTTGAAGCATTGTATGGGAGGCGCTGCAGGACTCCCTTGTTTTTGGCTGAGGTTGGCGAGGGACCGCTGTTGGGTCCAGAGGCACTCGAGGAGATGGAAATTGCTGTGAAGCTTATTCGGTAGAATCTTCGGATAGCCTAGGAGAGATATGAGAAGAATGTCAACCGACGTAGATTTAGCTTGGAATTTGTTGTGGGGGACTTGGTGTTCTTAAAGGTTTCCCCGATGATTGGAGTCAAGAGGTTTGGCAAGAACAGGAAGTTGGACCCGAGGTACGTGGGGTCGTTTATGATTGTTGAGCGGGTTGGTGTATCAGCTTATAGGTTGGAGTTGCTCGCAAATTTTCCTAGTGTGCATGATGTCTTTCACGTCAGTCAGCTGCGGAAATGTGTGCAGAGTGGCAGGCAGGTTTTTGATTATGTGCCTCAGTTGGAGCCGAATCTTTCTTATGTGGAAAAGCCTGTCCGCATTTTGGATGCTCAGGATCGCGTGTTGTGGAGGAAAACCATTCCTATAGTTAAGATTTTGTGGAGGAACCAGGATGTGGAAAGCGCGACTTGAGAGCTAGAGTCGGCGATGAGGAAGGCTTACCCTCATCTATTTCCCTAACTTTATTCCTGGTATGTTTTTTGCTTTCTTTTATAGCTCTAGCTTAGCTATTTCTTTTTTCTTCTTGATAGAAGTGTTATGTGTAAAGTTTCGAGGCGAAACTTTCTTCTAGGGGTGGTGGTGGCTAAAACTCCCTCGGTTTTTTCTGTGTTTTGTTAGGTCATTGTTTGGCATTATGATGACGCGTTTCTGACCTTTTGTCATTGTTAGAGCGTGGTCTTAGCTCTTTAGGTTCCTTGAGTGGCCTACTTGTAGCCTGTTTGCAAGATTCCCCAGCTAGTCGGAGTCTATTTTGGTGACTAGGCTGAGCCTCTCAAGGAATGCTTGTACTTTGGCTTGGGAGGTGTTAGCCCGAATGTTTAATCGTCGGATGTTGTTTTCGACTTCGCCTTCGTTTTCGTAACTTGGGTGTTTAGCTACGGTGCGAGTTTTGTCGAAATCCGAGATTGTTTGTTTTCGCATCGTTTCGACGTTTGCTTGATTAGCTAGTGGTAGTAGCTATTACTGTGCATGGCTAGGTGGCCAAGCTTTGTAGAGCTTGAGGCTTGTTTGATTGGCTTGTTTTATGTCTATGTGAAAATTGCTAATTTTTATGCATATAAATTTATAGGAGCAGTACATATATATATATATATATATATATATATATATATATATATATATATATATATATATATATATATATATATATATTATATATATATATATATTTGTGTGTGTATTAGCTAGTTTGTCAGCTTGGTGGCAGAATTCCTTGATTCAGTTAGTGGCCGAGTTTTTCTATGTGCTAGAATATTTTATTAGCTATAAGTGAGTGAGTGGGTAGAAGATAATATATAATAGCTTAGCTGGTTTCATCTTCCCCAAAAGAAGTCAGTTAGCTTCTTGCGGAAGGAAGGGGAGGCAGAAAAGCTGGGGGTTTTGGCGGGCAGTTTCTTGCCATCTAGAGCTCGGTTTGCTCGGGTAAGAGCAGATTCGGTTTGCTCTCCTCCAAATCTTCCTTTCTAGGTATGTATTGTTTGTTCTAGGGCTATCTTTAGGAATTAGGGTTTTCATTTTTCTCTTCTTCTTCCTCAAAGCTTCAGTTTTGGTCTTCTAGGTGGCTGATCTTGCCGTCGGTGCCAAGCTTTGGAGATAGCTACTATTTTACTAGAGGTAGAGGCAAGTGGTTCTCTTTGCCCTTGCCGAACTTAATCGTACTCTTATTATTCTTATTGTAGTAGCTTAATTCTCTCCTCCTATAAGCTAGGGTAGCTGTAGTTTCTTTCCAGCTAGGTTTTACTTGAGCTGTCCAGGTTTAAATTATTTTTCTCCTTCTTTCTTTTCTCTTTCTGTTCACTATTTGGGGTCCAGGTAGAGGCTGGAAGAAGCATTTTTTTTTAGGTTGCTTAGTTTAGACCAGCTTGTTTTTGGTAGCTGTGGCTGGGCAGTAGGAGAGAGGAAGTGGTTGGAATTAATTTTCCAGCTCTCTGGATAGTAGGCGTTGAGTGGGCTGGGTCGGGCTAGCTCCAGGTTTTAGGAATATTAGGCTAAGTCAAAAGCGTTGAGTGAGTGTACCTCACTCAACGCCTAGACTGTTAGGCTTCTACAAATGAGTGTGGTGCACTCACTCAACGCCATAGTCGTTTTTGTGGCTAAGTCATTTGGCGTTGAGTGAGTCGACCTCACTCAACGTCGTGGCTGTTTTGGCGTTGAGTGTGGTGGACTCACTCAATGCCAAAGCCCGTTTTGCGACTAAGTCATTTGGCGTTGAGTGAGTCGACCTCACTCAACGCCGTGGATGTATTGGCATTGAGTGTGGTGGACTCACTCAACGCCAAAGCCTGTTTTTGAAGTTAAGTCATTTGGTGTTGAGTGAGTCGACCTCACTCAACGTTGTGGCTGTGTTTGGCATTGAGTGTGGTGGACTCACTCAATGCCAAAGCCTAATTTTGCGGTTAAGTCATTTGGCGTTGAGTGAGTCAACCTCACTCAACGTCGTGGCTATTTTGGCGTTGAGTGTGGTGGACTCACTCAACGCCAAAGCCTGTTTTTACGGTTAAGTCATTTGGAGTTGAGTGAGTCGACCTCACTCAATGTCGTTGCTGTTTTTGTGTTGAGTGTGGTGGACTAACTCAACGCCAAAGCCTGTTTTTTCGGTTAAGTCATTTGGCATTGAGTGAGTCGACCTCACTCAATGCCGTGGATGTTTTGGCATTGAGTGTGGTAGACTCACTCAACACCAAAGCCTGTTTTTGCGGTTAAGTCATTTGGCGTTGAGTGAGTCGACCTCACTGACCTCACTCAACACCGTGGCTGTTTTGGCGTTGAGTGAGTCGACCTCACTCAACGCCATGGCTGTTTTGGCGTTGAGTGTGTGTCACAACCCGCATTTTCTCCGAAGAAAATGGATTATCAGAGTAGGAGAAAACACGCGTCATGATGCCACGTCGAGCAGGGGATAACTGCCGACGCTCAGGCAAACCACTATCAACTATACTTTAAGAAAATTCATAAGTTATATGGTTAGAAAATCAGTTATATTTTTAAAGGCCCTATCCCTCGGCTCGGTGGATCACCTAGTCCACAATTTAAAATCTATATTTATACGCGACGAAAAATACTTTATTCAGGTTTGACATCCTAAAAGAGTGCATAAGTGTCCCCAGAGGACAACTTATACTATGCAGGATCCTACTTTTAATTTATACTATATATATAGGAAAATGATCTTTTTACGTTGTTTGGAAAATAGTGATGAGTTATATAAAACATGTTGATCATGAGGTATACTTATAATAGTGTTTTTAGGTTTAAAAGTAACTAACAACCTAGCATAAATCATCCCAAGAGCAAGTAGACTAACTCCAGAAAGGTAGCAGCAAAAAGTAACATATCTAGTATCAAGGTAAAACTACCAGTGGGCGCCAACAAACTGACACGAACCCACTAGCAAGTATGTATGTCTGTAAGAAAAACTGTAAAATTACCTCACAACACCAAGGAACTAATCTCCACAGTACGAAAGACCACCAGCAACATCACAACACAACTAGCCGCCTAATCGGCTACTAACCAGAACCTGAGGCATTCAAAGAAGAAAAGAATACCTCAGCAAGCTAAATAAGTAAAAGTTGTACGGAAATGTTAGGTTATAAAGTAAGCAAGAAGAGTTAGTAAACCGAAAACAAGCACCACTGTCCAAGGCAAGACAAAAAGAAAAGCACTAAGTGCAAGGAAACAGCAACAAACCTGCCATAAAATAAATCCTGCAGAGTTTACCAGGCTACCATGAGCCCAAACGTTGAAATATTACAAAGGAAGAAACGTCTAACACCCTAAGCTGTGAGAGATGGTATTAGCAAAAACAACGCGGATCTGGGTTGGAGGCAAACTCAGCCTCCCAACCACCATTTCCAAGAAACAAAGCTCAGGGGTCTACATGTGAAAGCACTAGGGACCTCCAACCCCCTTGCCCAACCCGTACCTGGAGCAAGATAAAAGAAAAAGGGTAGCCTTGGCTAAATTACAAAACACCTTCCCCAATAAGAGCTTCAAACCACCACTACTAACCACGACCCACGATTCGGCCTTTTTGGAAAAAAAATAGCCGACAAGGAACCTCAAAATCAAGGAATTCACTCGGGGGAGAAAATCAAGGTAAGGTAAAAGCGTTGAGATGACTCAACATGGCATGACGTTGAGTGAGCCCCACTCACTCAACGCCTAAACAGACGGTGGCATTGAGTGAGCTAGCCTCACTCAATGCCAAAACAGTAATGGTGTTGAGTGAGGTTCACTCACTCAACGCCTTCTGCAACACTGGCTGTGGCGTTGAGTGAGCTAACCTCACTCAACGCAAAACAGCAATGACGTTGAGTGAGGTCCACTCCCCTTAGCACCTAACCGCAAAATCCAACCGTGGCATTGAGTGAGTCCACCTCTCTCAACGCCAAAACTGCTTTGGCATTGAGTGAGGTCGACTCACTCAACGCCAAAGTACTTAGCCGCGAAAACAAACTGCAGCGTTGAGTGCGCCCACCATTCTCAATGATAGAACAGCTTTGGCGTTGAGTGAGGTCAACTCACTCAACGCCAAAGTACTTACACGCAAGAAAAGGCTGCAGCGTTTAGTGAGCCCGCCTCACTCAGCGCCTAAATCGCCATGGCGTTGAGTGAGTCCTACTCACTCAACGCCATCCGGAATATTTCGGCGGGAATGCAGATTGATTCTCGCCAAATCGGCGGGAATGCAGATTGATTCTCGCCGAATCGGTAGGAATAACTAACGATTCTCGTCAAAGTCGGCGAGAATCACTAAGTGATTCCCGTTGATTTTGACTTAGAAGAAATTTATCGCTCAATACCACACTACTTAGCCGCAAAAGAACAGATCAAGGGGCAATGGCATTGAGTGTGTGCACCACACTCAACGCTAAGTCCCAGCCGACCCGGCGTTGAGTGTGTGCACCACACTCGGCGTTGAGTGTGTGCACCACACTCAACGCCAAGTCCAAGCAGACCCGACATTGAGTGTGTGCACCACACTCAACGCCAAGCCCTAAACCCTCCATCGCTAACTCCAGCAAGTCTATTCCTGAAGTAATATTAATCTAACAGCCAAACACGTTTCTAGGGTTATAATGAGGACTAGCACAATTTTCGAGTTAAAGCTTCTAACTCCTACCCAGCTACAGCTACGACACAGGAAAAATGCTAACCTAACCCTTACTTCCTTCCCCGGCCCGAGAACAAACAATCTACAGCGAGGGAAAAAGAACAGAGAACATACACGGCTGTTTTGGGCAAGGTTCTGTACAGGGAATTTTCTGACAGCAAGCTTAGGCATCATCACCGGTTCTTGCACAGGAAGAGAAAGCATCTATTGTACAGGAAATAAAACTGACTATGGCTAAAGCAATGCTCGGTTGTATCAAATAGGCTAACTGGGCATATAAGAAAAACAGGAAAACTAAATGGCAAGTGCAAGAGTACCACTTGCCTCGATTTCCAGCGGAGCTTGGTCGGCCTCCCTTATCCTCACTCGGTACCAACAACAGCAACACCTAAAGTAGAAATCTAGAGCTTTAATGGCGGAAACGGACAACCCTAGAAAATCGAGACCCCTAGAAACACCACGAAAATTGAATTTCTTATCGTAGGAATGAAGGTCTAGGCAAGAGCAATCCAAATCCGCTTTCGGAATCGAATTCCGTCCACAAACGCTCCCTGAATCGGCGTCCGAAGGGGAGCAGTTCCGGCGGTTTCTCTGCTTTCCGCGAACAGGCGCGGACTGGTTTGTTCTTTCGGGAAGATGAACTTGAGCGGTTTCCTCTTAAGTCTAAACTATCCTATATATAGCATCCTCTTAATCTTAATTAACTAATCAATTAATTAAGGCTAAAAATGACAAGGCAAAACCGCCAAGCATCCGCACCCTTTAAGAAAAAATAATATTTAATATAATATTTATTAAATAGTTTTATTTTTCATAAAATACAAAACGACGTGAAAACCGAACATCCTCGGAATTCGACGAAATTCGCACCGTAGCTAAATATTCACGCTACGAACACAACGGCGAAGTCAAAATTAACTTTCGAAGAACAGAACTCGAGTTATACCCACCCAAAGCCAAAACACAAGCATCCCCTGAGAGGCCACACCGGGTCACCCAAAACGACTCGGCTTTCTAGGGAGATCTTATCAATAGGCTACGAAATGGGCCACTCAGTTCTAAGGAGTTAAGACCACACTCCATAAATGGCACAAGCCAATAAAACGCGTCGACGTAATGCCAAGCTAGAATTTAATAATCGCAAGAAAATCGGGGGCGTTACAGTCACCCCCCCTAAAAGAAAGTTTCATCCCGAAACTTTACGCACAACGCCTCAACTATAGAAGGAAAGGTAACAAGCCAAACATTACAAGAAGAAAACAAACCAATCTAATCAGGGAAACAGTTGAGGGTGAGCCTCCCTCATAGCCGACTCTAACTCCCAAGTCGCGCTTTCCAAACCCTGATTCTTCCATAGAACTTTGACCATCGGGATGGACTTCCTTCACAGCACCCGATCTTCAGTATCCAAAATGCGGACCGGCACTTCAATAAAAGAGAGGTTAGGCTCCAACTGGGGAACAACATCCAAGACTTGCCCACTACTGCGCACACACTTCCGCAATTGGCTTACATGAAATACATTATGAACACCTGGGAAGTTTGCTGGTAAATCCAACATATAAGCTGACACGCCAATCCGTTCAACAATCTTAAACGGGCCAACATACCTCGGGTCCAATTTCCGGTTCTTACCAAACCTCTTAACACCAACCATCGGGGAAACCTTAAGAAAAACAAGGTCCCCTACAGAAAACTCCAAGTACGACCTATGCCGATTGGCGTTCTTTTCATATCTCTCCTGAGCTATACGAAGCTTTTATTGAATGAGCTTCGCCGCGACTTCCATATCCTTGAGCGCATCCGGACCCAACAAGGGTCTCTCACCTGCCTCAGCCCAAAACAGGGGGGGGGGGGGGGTTCTGCAGTGCCTCCCATACAAAGCTTCAAACAGAGCGATTTGCAAACTTTCTTGATAACTGTTATTGTACGCAAACTCCATAAGTCGCAATCGCTCATCCCACGCTCCACCGTGGTCTAGAATGTTGCATCTGATCATATCCTCAACTATCTGGTTCACCCGCTCCGTCTGCCCATTGGTCTGTGGGTGGTAAGCAGTAGAATACCTCAGATCTGTACCCAAACCCTCCTGCAGACTCTGCCAAAAATGAGAAGTAAACCGGGAGTCTCGATCAGAAATGATGCTAACAGGCACACCGTGCAATCTGATGACCTCATTCAACTATAACTCTGTTATCTTCTTCATCGGATAGTCAATCTTATACGGCACGAAGTGAGCACACTTTGACAGTCTATCCACTATGACCCAAACAGAATCAAATCCCCTTGGAGATTTCAGTAAGCCTGTGATGAAGTCCATAGAAATACTTTCCCACTTCCAAGTCGGGATCTCTAGTGGAGTCAACTTGCCACCAGGCCTTCCGTGATCGGCCTTCACACGCTTTCAAGTGTGGCACTCAGCAACAAATCGGGCTATATCACTCTTCGTCCCATACCACCAGGCAATTTGCTTCAAATCACGATACATCTTTGTAGATCCCGGATGGTAGGTAACACTGGATCCATGAGCCTCTCTGCATACCATACCCCTGATGTCTCCAACAGAAGGGATGCAAAATCTGCCACGGTACTTCAAAGTACCCGCATCATCGATGGAAAAATCTGGCAAATCCCCTCTCTCAGTCCTGAGGTATAAGTGTAGAAGGTCTGGATCATCCTTCTGGTGCAACCTAGTAAGGGAAATCCAAGACGGCTCTTCCACTGCCAAACTACTATGCATGCCACAGCATCCCACTGAGATATCCATAAGGAGGAACTCTTCCACTAAACGATCGGCGGAGAGATTAAAGATCTTCCCCATCTTCCGTCTCAGGGCGTCGGCCACCATATTGGCCTTGCCTAGATGATACTGTATCTCTACGTCATGATCGGCCACATACTCTAGCCACCGCCGCTGGCGCAGATTCAACTCCTTTTGCGTGAACACGTACTTCAGGCTCTTGTGATCAGTGAAGATCTTGCACTGAGCCCCATAAAGTAGATGCCTCCATAGCTTCAACGAATAAATTACTGCTGTAAACTCAAGGTCATGCGTAGGGTAATTTCTCTCATGAGTTTTTAATTACCTTGACCCATACGCAATCACTTTTCCAACTTGCATCAACACGCAACCTAGACCAACATGCGAAGCATCCACGTAAACATCATAGTACACACCCTCAGCAAGTAGGGTCAGGACGAGAGAACAGCACAATCTGTTCTTTAGCACCAGAAAGGCTTCTTCGCACTTCTCGCTCCAAACAAAGGCCGCGTTCTTCTGAGTCAACCTGGTCAAAGGTGCAGCCAGGGTAGAGAAACCCTCCACGAACCTCCTCTAGTAGCTGGCCAACCCTAGGAATCTTCTGATCTCCTTGGGCGTGCCCGACCTGCTCCAATCCATCACTGCTGCGATCTTTTTCGGGTCAACCGAGATCCCATCCTTGTTCACCACGTGGCCCAGAAACGAGACCTGAGGCAACCAAAATTCGCACTTGCTCAACTTGGCGAATAACTTATGATTCCTCAACTCCGATAGAACCAAGCGCAGATGCTATTCATGCTCCTCAGCGCTGTGGGAATATACCAACACGTCATCGATGAAAACCACAACGAACTTGTCTAAGAAATCCTTAAACACCCGGTTCATCATATCCATGAAAGCTGATGGTGCGTTGGTCAATCCAAACGACAACACCAAGAACTCAAAATTACCATGCCTCGATCTAAACGCAGTCTGTGGAATATCTGCCTCACGGATCCTGAGCTGATGATAGCCAGAACGAAGATCGATCTTGGAGAACACCGTGCTACCACGCAATTGATCAAATAAGTCATCGATACTTGGCAGAGGGTACCTGTTTTTAATAGTGACTTTGTTCAACTCCCTGTAGTCGATACAAAGCCACATCGACCCATCTTTCTTCTTTACAAACAAAACAAGAACACCCCAAGGCGACAAACTCTGCTTGATAAACCCTTTCGCCAATAACTCATCTAACTGGACTCGCAACTCCTCTAACTCACGAGGGGCCATTCGGTACGGTCCCTTAGCAATAGGACGCGTACCCAGTTCCAAATCAATCACAAATTCGACATCCCGATCGGGAGGAAGACCAGGAAGGTCATCAGGAAAACATCAGCGAAACCACGAACAACGGGAATCTCTTCTAAGCATGGTACACTAACAGCAGTCCCCACCACTGAGACTAAACAAGCAAAAAAATCAGAAAGAAACAACTTCTGAGCACATACCGCAGAAAAGACAGGATAATCTTGGCACGGATCAGCATACACGCTTCCCGGCTGACCATTGTCCTTGATGAAGTCCATGCGCTTCCCTTTGCACTGAATGACCGCATCATACTTATTCAGCCAGTCCATGCCCAGAATAACATCGAAGTCCTCCAGATCAATCATCTTCAAGTCTGCCTTCGCAAGAAAGTCCCCCAACAAAACAGGGCAATCTAGAATGCCCAAATCTGATAACACAGATTCACCAGAAGGGAACTTGACGCGGAAGGTATCACGAACTCGATCTAGAGTTAACCGATGTCACTCCACAAAGGCTCTAGCCACAAATGAGTGGGTAGCGCCGGAGTCGAACAAAACACGCGCCCAGCGGTTCTTCACCTTAAATTTCCCTATAGGAGTATATACAACTAAGGATCTACCAAAACCCAACTGTAACCATTCTAGTAAATAAAACTTTCAAGCTGGAAAAAGAAACAACTAACCTGAGATGACCTGAGTCGAAGCTTGAGCCTCCTCGGAAGAGATCACTTTCAGCTTTCCTTTTACCATTGTCCACACGCTGAGGCGGAGGTAGTGACTGAAGTGGAACTGCATGAAGAGAAGGCTTGACCTGAGGACACCTAGACTTGATGTGACCCTTCTGCCCGCACTGATAGCAGACCTTATCCTTGGACCAGCACTGGGCAGCATCATGCCCGGGTCGCTTGCAAACAGAACAGGAAACATCCCTCCTAGGAGCACCCTGAATAGCATGAACTTGCTCCTTCTGAGCTACTACTTTTTTGAAACACCTCTCAACAGGGTGGCCTGACCGACCACAGAAGCTACACACCACCTTGCTCTTCTTTCCTGAAGCAGCACCGGGAACCTGGGGTTTCTTCTCCTCAACAGACTTCTGCTTGTCCTTCCTCATTTGTTGTCCTCTGCTCTTTGCGGTCTCGATAGCCTCCACTTTCAAAGCAGCCTCTACTACCCCTGCATAAGTCTCTGATCCATAAGAACTGGTCAACTGCTGCACCTCGCTCCTCAAGCCACCAAGGAATCGCTTGACTCGATCAGCCTCAACACTCACCAACCCAGGGGCAAACTGGCTCAACTTGTTGAACTCTATCTCATACTCACCGACCGTGAGTTGCCTTTGCTTCAGGTGGAGGAAGTCATTCATAAGACATTCACGCTCAACCGAAGGCAAGAACTTCCTCAGCAACATTTCCTTGAACACTTCCCAAGAGCAACCAGCTACCAAGCTCTCCTTTTCTCTAAGCCACCAACTCTTCGCCAAACCCTTGAGCTGATAGGAGGCTATCATCACTCTCTGATCATCTGAAATACCGGAGTACGAGAACATCTCTTCCATGGAGATCAGACAATCGTCTATGACCATGAAATCTGCCTTCCCATCGTAAGTAGGAGGGCTAAGTCTCTGAAACTGCGAGATGAATGCCATCTCTATTGGCGCCACCACTGGAGGTCTCAGGCGTGCAGGAGGAGGAGGAACAACTAACCCTCCTGCAGGGCCTTGCACTCCCTGAGTCTGTCCGTCCACAACTGCCACCAAATATTGGATCTGGGCTCGCACCTCCACCATCTGTCTTCTCAAGGAATCGCTACTCTGTCGCAGGCTCTCGATCACCGCATCATTCTGCGCTCCTGATGACTCACCTTCAGATAGGGGGGTCGATCTAGTCGAAGGGCGTCTCGCCATCCTAAAATCATAGCAACATAAGTCAGATCCTAGTACGACAGCTGCAACTAACTACAAGTACAGTCAATACATACATAAATATGAACTTAAAGCTGCTAAACTTGCTCTGGGAGTTTATTTTTTTACAATAATTGATGTTATGCCTTAACCTAGGATGGTTAACCACCACCATACTAACTCTTATGCCTAGATCGAGAATGCATGACTTATATTATTTTTGACTCGAAAACTTATGTGTGTACATATGTCATCCTGCCAGTCTTTAGCTTGGCACGCTGTGCTTATGCAATGTTATGATATGCATGTTTGTGCTATGCATTCTAAAAAGGCCCTAATGCATGTTATGAGCGGCGTACACATGAAAATGTTATGCATCCCATACTACATAACATTTTCATGCAACGAAAAGAAAATGAGCTAGTCGCAGCCATGTGGTGAGGTTATGCATCCCATACTACATAACCCTCACATGTTGCCCCTATGGTGGATCCATATACAAACACATATTATGCATCTCATACTACATAATATGCCCCGTATACTTCGTGTTATGCTATGAGTGTACTGTTCGTGTTGTTGCCAAGACGTGTTGATGACATATCGGTCTGTGAATGACATGATGCTGAACCACTAATGCGGTCAAAAGGGACGGTTGCCTGACTAACTTGTCAAGCAACCTCCCTCTGATACCAACTGTCACAACCCGCATTTTCTCAGAATAAAACGGATTATCAGAGTAGGAGAAAACACACGTCATGATGCCACGTCGAGCAGGGGATAACTACGGACGCTCAGGCAAACCACTATCAACTATACTTTAAGAATATTCATAAGTTATATAGTTAGAAAATCAGTTATATTTTTAAAGGCCGTATCCCTCGGCTCGGTGGATCACCTAGTCACAAATTTAAAAACTATACTTATACGCGGCGGAAGATACTTTATTCAGGTTCGACATCCTAAAAGAGTGCATAAGTGTACCCAGAGGACAACTTATACTATGCAGGATCCTACTTTTAATTTATACTATATATATAGGAAAATGATCTTTTTACGTTATTTGGAAAATAGTGAAGAGTTTTATAAAACATGCTGATCATGAGGTATACTTATAATAGTGTTTTTAGGTTTAAAAGTAACTAGCAACCTAACATAAATCATCTCAAGAACAAGTAGACTAACTCTAGAAAGATAGCAGCAAAAAATAACATATTTAGTATCAAGGTAAAACTACTAGTGGGCGCCAACAAACTGACACGAACCCACTAGCAAGTATGTATGTTAGTAAGAAAAACAGTAAAACTACCTCACAAGACCAAGGAACTAATCTCCACAGTACAAAAGACCACCAGCAACAGCACAGCACAACTAGCCGCCTAATCGGCTACTAACCAGAACCTGAGGCATTCAAAGAAGAAAAGAATACCTCAGCAAGCTAAACAAGTAAAAGCTGTACGGAAATGTTTGGTTATAAGGTACGCAAGAAGAGTAAGTAAATCGAAAACATGCACCACTGTCCAAGGCAAGACAAAAAGAAAAGCACTAAGTGCAAGGAAACAACAACAACCCTGCCCAAAAATAAATCCTGTAGAGTTTACCAGGCTACCATGAGCCTAAATGTTGCAATTTTACAAAGTAAGAAACTTCTAACACCCTAAGCTGTGAGAGATGGTAGTAGCAAAAACAACGCAGATCCGGGTTGGAGGCAAACTCAGCCCCCCAACCACCATTTCCAAGAAACAAAGCTCAGGGGTCTACATGTGAAAGCATTAGGGACCTCCCACCCCCTTGCCCAGCCCATACCTGGAGCAAGATAAAAGAAAAAAGGGTGGCCTTGGCTAAATTACACAACACCTTCCCCCAATAAGAGCTTCAAACCACCACTACTAACCACGACCCACGATTCGGCCTTTATGGAAAAAAAAAGAAAATAGCCGACAAGGAACCTCAAAATCAAGGAATTCACTCGGGGGAGAAAATCAAGGTAAGGGAAAAGCGTTGAGATGACTAAACACGGCATGGCGTTGAGTGAGCCCCACTCACTCAATGCCTAAACAGATGGTGGCGTTGAGTGAGCTAGCCTCACTCAACGCCAAAACAGCAATGGTGTTGAGTGAGGTTCACTCACTCAATGCCTTCTGCAACACTGGCTGTGGCATTGAGTGAGCTAACCTCACTCAATGCCAAAACAGCAATGACGTTGAGTGAGGTCCACTCCATCAACGCCTTAGCACTAAACCACAAAACCCAACTATGGCGTTGAGTGAGTCCACCTCTCTCAATGCCAAAACAGCTTTGGCGTTGAGTGAGGTCGACTCACTCAACACCAAAGTACTTACCCGTAGGAAAAGACTGCGGCGTTGAGTGAGCCCGCCTCACTCAGCGCCTAAACTGCCATGGCGTTGAGTGAGTCCCACTCACTCAACGCCATCCTGAAGAGTTCGGCGGGAATGCAGATTGATTCTCGCCGAATTGGCAGGAATGCAGATTGATTCTCGCTGAATCGGCGGGAATGCAGATTGATTCTCGCCGAATCGGCGGGAATCACTAACGTTTCTCGTCGAAGTCGGCGAGAATCACTAAGTGATTCCCGCCGATTTTGACTTAGAATAAATTTCTCGCTCAACTCCGCACTACTTAGCCGCAAAAGAACAGATCAAGGGGTAATGGCGTTGAGTGTGTGCACCACACTCAACGCCAGGTCCCAGCCGACCCGGCATTGAGGAGATGGAAGTCGCGGTAAAGAAAACGGATTATCACTAATCCATAAGCACTGGTCTATTCCGAAGAAAACAGATTATCAGAGTAGGAGAAAACACGCATCATGATGCCACGTCGAGCAAGGGATAACTGCCGACGCTCAGGCAAACCACTAACAACTATACTTTATTAAAATTCATAAGTTATATGATTAGAAAATCAGTTATATTTTTTAAAGGCCGTATCCCTCGGCTCGGTGGATCACCTAGTCCATAATTTAAAAGTTATACTTATACGCTGCGGAAAATACTTTATTCAGGTTCGACATCCTAAAAGAGTGCACAAGTGTCCCCAGAGGATAACTTATACTATGCAGGACTCTATTTTTGATTTATACTATATATATAGGAAAATGATCTTTTTATGTTATTTGGAAAATAGTGATGAGTTTTATAAAATATGTTGATCATGAGGTATACTTATATTAGTGTTTTTAGGTTTTAAAGTAACTAGCAACCTAGCATAAATCATCCAAAGAGCAAGTAAACTAACTCCATGAAAGGTAGCCGCAAAAAGTAACACATCTAGTATCAAGGTAAAACTACAAGTGGGCGCCAACAAACTGACACGAACCCACTGACAAATATGTATGTCTGTAAGAAAAACAGTAAAACTACCTCACAAGACCAAGGAACTAATCTCCACAGTACGAGAGACCACCAACAACAGCACAACACAACTAGCCGCCTAATCGTCTACTAACCAGAACCTGAGGCATTCAAAGAAGAAAAGAATACCTCAGCAAGCTAAACAAGTAAAAGATGTACGGAAATGTTAGGTTAAAAGGTAAGAAGAAGAGTAAGTAAACCAAAAACAAGCACCATTGTCCAAGGCAAGACAGAAAGAAAAACACAAAGCGCGAGGAAACAGCAACAATCCTGCCCAAAAATAAATCCTGTAGAGTATACCAGGCTACCTTGAGCCCAAACGTTGCAAATTTACAAAGGAAGAAACGTCTAACACCCTAAGCTGTGAGATATGGTAGTAGCAAAAACAACGCGGATCCGGGTTGGAGGCAAACTCGGTCCCCCAACCGCCATTTCCAAGAAACAAAGCTCAAGGGTCTACATGTGAAAGCACTAGGGACCTCCCACCCCCTGGCCCAGCCCGTACCTAGAGCAAGATAAAAGAAAAAGAGTGGCCTTGGCTAAATTACACAACACCTTCCCCAATAAGAGTTTCAAACCACCACTACTAACCACGACCCACGATTCGGCCTTTTTGGAAAAAAAGAAAATAGCCGACAAGGAACCTCAAAATCAAGGAATTCACTCGGGGGAGAAAATCAAGGTAAGGGAAAAGCGTTGAGATGACTCAACACGGCATGGCGTTGAGTGAGCCCCGCACACTCAACGCCTAAATAGACGGTGGCGTTGAGTGAGCTAGCCTCACTCAACGCCAAAACAGCAATGGCGTTGAGTGAGGTTCACTCACTCAATGCCTTCTGCAACACTGGTTGTGGCATTGAGCGAGCTAACCTCACTCAACTCCAAAACAGCTATTGCGTTGAGTGAGGTCCACTCCCTCAACGCCTTCATCAAAGCAGGCTGTGGCGTTGAGTGAGCTAACCTCACTCAACGCCAAAACAACTATGGCGTTGAGTGAGGTCCACTCCCTCAACGCCTTAACACTTAACCGCAAAACCCAACTATGGCGTTGAGTGAGTCCACCTCTCTCAACGCCAAAATAGCTTTGGCGTTGAGTGAGGTCGACTCACTCAATGCTAAAGTACTTAGCCGCAAAAACAAACTGCAGCGTTGAGTGCGCCCATCATTCTCAACGATTGAACAGCTTTGGCGTTGAGTGAGGTCAACTCACTCAACGCCAAAGTACTTACCCGCAGGAAAAGGTTGCGGCGTTGAGTGAGCCCGCCTCACTCAGTGTAACGCCCCCGGTTTTTCGGTATTGATTGAATATTCCTTTGGCGTTACGTTGGCGCATTTCTAGCTTGTGCCGTTGTTAGAGTACCTCGTTAGGTGTTCTTAGAGGTTATAGTCTGTTGTATGGTTTCCCCAGCTAGCCAGTGTCTGTTTTGGAGGCCCGGCTGAGCCTCTTAGGGAATCCTTGTGCTTTGGCTTCGGGCGAGGCTAGCCCGATTGTGGGATCATCGGAAATTGTTTCTGACTTCGCCGTTGTTTTCGTAGCCCGAGTATTTGGCTACGGTGCGAGTTTGGTCGAAAACCGAGAATGTTAATTTTTTGTGTCGTTCCGACGGTCGTTCGTTAGCGAGTCGTCACTTTATGCGAGCGTGCTTGCATGTTTATGTTTTCTCGGCACCGCGAGCGGTATGGGCGAGCCGATGCGTAATTGCACGTGCGCGTGCGGGTGCGGGCGTGCGGGGTAGAACTTGTGCGTGCGGGTGCATGTTAATTGACGTATATATATATATTAGTGTATGTAACTAGCATGATTAGTGGTTTTCTTAATTAATTAGTGAGTATATAGTTATTAGATTTATAGTGTTATGATTGGTTACGAGAGTTTATGTATTGGTTACGAGAGTTTATGTATTGGTTACGAGAGTTTATGTATTGGTTAATATTAGGTTCCATTAAAACATTGAGTTTAATTAGTTAAGAGTTATATTAGTGTATAATGTAGTATATATTTCATTAGGTTTTAATTAGGTAGGTATGTATTAAGTATAGACAGGTTTGTTATTATATTATATATAACAGGGTTATAATTTATATATAATTATAAATAATAGGTTTCCTCCCCCCCCCCTTTACCGTCAGACAGCACAAAAAAAAAAAGAAACCGTCGGCCCTGTAGAACCGAGCGGGGGAAGTAGGGGGCGGAACCTTGCCGCTGCTCCGACCGCCCGATCTCCGGCGATTTCAGCCCCAAAATCTCCTCCCGAGGCCAGATCCGAACTCCCCTCGCCGCGATCTTCGTTCCAAGGTGAGTATTTTGGTGTTTCTCCATGGATTTCGTATGAACTTGAGTTTGATTTCACCCCTTTTTAGTTCCTCGCTCTGATGAGTTGTTCTTCTCAGTTTTTCTGAGGGGATTTGCGTGCTTGTGGCCAGCCGGATTGCGGGGTTGTGCTGGCGAAATTTTTGGTGGAGGTATTGAGGCAAGTGCGCCCTTCGCTCTTACCGTTTGGATCCCTTTATATCGTTATTTTGTTGTGTGATTTCTGATATTTCTCACCCGCAACTATCCTAACCGAAACCCTACCCGAAATCCCATTGTTAATCATTATTTCGTTCTTTTGGGTTGTAATTGTTCGTGCTAGGGTTTGTATGATAGGGTTTGTCATGATAAATTTAGCTATCTCTGATTTTTATAAAACCATTTGATAAAATTGATCAATATAAAATTGGTATATATTATCTTAGAAAAATTACAACTTGATAAAGCTATTAATTTATAACGTATCGTTTTAGGGGTTTTAGGGATTTTCGCTTAAGTCGTGTTAACCCTATTTGCTCATGTTGGAATTAGCCCCTCTTAATGAGTGTGCAAATGATTTCGTTAGGATTTTGTCTAGTTCACTTTTTCTTATTATGAGGCCGAATGTTCATGCTCAGGCTTAGGTTAAGTTTTGTTTAATAAGTGTAGGTGCCCCTTCTGCTCGGGCATGAGTTGGTGTATAGAATTTAACTGTAGATGTGATGGAAATCAAATTGACCGAGTAGGGTCGTATTTAAATTAATTTTATACGCGTAGTTTTGGGGAATCAAATTTTGAACATAGGTTCATGTCACACCAGTTGTGGGTGCTTGGTATTTACCTGTTCGCGCATAACGAATAGCAAGTCTCCGTGTCTGTTTAGTTTTATAGGGCTCTTAGGTGGGTTGCTCTAGTGAGTTTAGGGCTCTTGGATTTGCTTGGGGGTACATGGGACCACCAGTACGAGTTTTCCTCGGGTCACTTAGGACTGGAGTAGGATGTGGTTTTAGGGTAGGTCGGACCGATGCCGCCACCCTGGTTTTTCTTTCTTGCCTTATTATGACAATGTGGGCTGTTTGGTTGAGTTGGACGGATACCACCGCCACAGCCCATGAAGATGTTTAGGCCTGATAGATTTGGTTTGACACGTGGTCACAAGTCTAGGCCCTTGTTACTGATTTTATCCACCTCCAGTACTAGGTGATTCTTTCCGCTCTAGCCCTATGTTAGGATGTTATTGTTATTGTGCTAATCCTTCTTGCAGAGATTCTTGGAGCTTGGCTTCATTCGTGCACCTGGTGCACCCCTTTTTACTCACTTTTGATGAGTATTTTTCTTACCTGTTTTTCTTACCTCACTTTTCCTGCACTTGTTTACTTCATTTCTACTTGTCCTTACCTGATCTTAATTCCTGTTTGAATCTATTGCATCTTTGCTTTTCCTTTTGATAGTTGCTTTGCTGAGGTGTTCTTTTTCTGAATACCTCAGGTACAGGTATTTAGCCGACTGTGCGGCTAGTTTGTTCCTGGAGATTTTCTAGCATTTCAGCTGCTACTGTGGTTCTCAGTTCCTCTTGTTTGGGAGGTAGTTTTCTTTAGACTTGTAGTATAGACATACCTACTCACCTGTGGGTTCGTGTCAGATGTTGACGCCCACTGGTGGTTTCTCTTTTAGATACTTTGCACTTGCTTACACTGTTAGTTTTACTGTTTTTGGTTATATTAAACTTGCTCTTGGGATGATTTATGTTAGGATGCTAGTTACTTTTAAACCCTAAAAACACTATTAAGTATATATAGCTCATGATCTGCATGTTTTACAAAACTCATACATTACTTTCAAGGCGACGTAAAAAGATCGTTTTTCTTATATATATATATAAATTAAATCTAGGGTCCTGCATAGTATAAGATGTCCCTTGGGGACACTTATGCGTTCTCTCTTAGGATGTACAAATGTAAATAAAGTATTTTCCGATGCGTATAAGTATAATTTTGAAGGGTGGACTAGATGATCCACAGAGCCGAGGGATACGGCCTTAAAAATATAACTAAATTTCTAGTAATTTAACTTATGATTTTTCTTAAAGTAAAGTAGATAGTGTTTTGCCTGAGCGTCAGCAGTTATCCCCTGCTCGACGTGGCATCACGACGCGTGTTTTCTCAGACTCTGATGATTTTTAATTCGGAGAAAATGCGGGTTGTGACAGTTGGTATCAGAGGGAGGTTACTTGACAAATTGTCGGGCAACCTTTCCCTGTAAGTATTAAGTGTTTAGAGTCATATCATACACACACCGATATATCATCAGCACGTCTTGGCTGAAGCACGAACACTACACTCATAGCATGACTTGAAGTATACGAGGCATATTATGTAGTATGGGATGCATAATATGTGTTTGTATATGGATCCACCATAGGAGGCAACATGTGAGGGTTATGTAGTATGGGATGCATAACCTCACCACATGAATGCGGCTATCACGTTTTCTTTTTCGTTGCATGGAAATGTTATGTAGTATGGGATGCATAACATTTTCATGTGTACGCCGCTCATAACATGCATTAGGGCCTTTTTAGAATGCATAGCACAATCATGCATAACATAACATTGCATAAGCACAATGTGCCAAGCTAAAGATTTGCAGGATGACATATGTACACACATGGTTTTGAGTCAAAAAGAATATAAATACATGCATTCATGGTCTAGGCACCAGAGTTAGTATGATGGTGGTAAACCATCTTAGGTTAAGCATGATATCATTTTTGTAAAAAAATATATATATATAAAACCCCAGAGCAAGTTGGCAGTTAAAGCAAGTACTTATGTAGGTTTGTCTATACCTGTTTGTTTTGTCCTAGTAGTTGAACTAGGTTTCGATTATTGTGTTGTTTGCTCGTATAGCTTGGCGCCTAAGCGTAGAGTGTCGAGGGTGACTCCCCAATCTGAGGGCGAGTCGTCAGGCGCGCAGAGAGAGACGGTGATTGTAGAACTGCGCCAGTGCATGGAGACCATGGCGGGTCAGGTAGTGGAGATGCAAGTGCAGTTGCAGGAATTGTTGGCTGCAACCTTAGGACGGCAGCCTAGTGAGCCAGCCCCCCCCCCCCCCCCCCCCCCCCCCCCCGCAGTGGTGGAAAATGAGAACGAGATCAGCAAATTTAATAAGATTGCTTCTGGATTGTTTGCTGCTTAAGAGTGCAGAGTAAAAGGCTTCTTTGGTGGCCTCCCAAGTGACATTCAGCAGTACTCTAATACTTATCAATTCGAGACTGATGTAAGGCCAGTGGAAATTGCTCTTAAAGTTGATACTATGGGCCATGCTAAGGATAGAGACATGATGCTAAGGAATAATAAAAGGAAGACCGATGAGGGTAATACCATCCAGGTATCCGGTGATGTTTCAAGGAAAAGGAGTAAGAAAATGTCTAGCTTCTGTGGCCGATCAGGCCACCCCTTTGAAAGATGTTTTAAGTAAATGAAGGCTCAAAAGAAGGACCAAGTTCAGGAGGTTCAGAAGACCCCCAAATGAGATCTGGTGTGTACCTCGTGCAAGAAGAAGGGGCAGGAGGTGGCCCATTGTTGGGATAAGAGTAAGGTCTGCTTTCAGTATGGGCAAAAGGGGCATGTTAAGGCAAGGTGCCCGCAATTTCAGCCTGCGTTTCAGCCTGCCCCACCTCAAGTTTTACCTCAGGTGCAGTACTTGGACAAAGGAAAGGGTAAGCTGATCGCGTCGATCGATGAAGAAATTCAGTCTTCGACCTAAGTGATTTCAGGTTAGGTTATAACTTGTTTTATCTTCTTCCTGGTTTGTCGTTTATTCGTTTAGTTGTGTACACGATTTGTATAGAGAAGTTTAAGGTAAAGAACAGTTAGACGCATATTCTTTTGGTTTTGTCGCTACCCACCCGTTCGGGTCTAGGGCCTTGGTAGAGTGTTACGGTTTGACCCTCTGTCGGATTGGTGACATGTTTCGTGTCAAGTTTTCCTTCTGATGATTCAGTGGTATCAGACCAAGTTGTTCAGTTATGTCCGAATTAATTGGGTGATTTTCTAGTGGCTTTTGATTTAAAAGTGATAAACCGGGAAGTTTTTGATGTGATTTTGGGCATGTATGGGTCGTCTGGGCATGACGCTATTATCCGGTGCAAAATTTAACGCTTGGACCTCAAGATGGACGGGTGTATATGGTGATCCGTGTTTTGCTTCTCCAGTTATCTTCTGCGGTTTGTGCTTGGAAGCCGTTAGCTTCGGGATGTTTGTTTGTTTGGGTTCAGTTTTTAGAAACCGGTGTTCGTTGTCACGCTTAGAGGAGATTCCCTTGGTGCACGAGTGTTCGGATGTCGTCCTAGTTAATTTTCCTCCTGTGTGAGGCGTAGAGTTCGTCCTAAATCTGTACCTTTTATGATTGTGTTTTTAGGTGTCGCGCGTTTTTGGGTATTCTCTTAATGTCGTAAAACATGCCCATCCTTGTCCTTAGTGTTGCTTGCCTTGATGAACCTCAGGATGTGTGCTAGTTTGAGCAGGTTTGCGTTTTTGGTTATGTCGTATGGTTTGGCAAGTGTACTCTCGACCTTTATGGATTTGATGAACCGCGTGTACAAGGACTTCCTGGATAAGTTCGTGGTCGCGTTCATCGTCGATGTTTTGATTTATTCCCGCGATGCTGTGGAGGGTGAGCGACATCTGCATTTGGTTTATCTGCTTTGAAGGACCATAAGCTATTCGCCAATTTTAGTAAGTGCAAGTTTTGGTTACCTCAGGTTTCTTTCTGGGTCATGTGGTTAGCAAGGACAGGATTTATGTCAACCCAGAATAGATTGCTATTATAAGATGAGATTTCAGCCGATCCAGAGAAAAATAGCCGTGGTTATAGAATGGGCTAGGATTTCAATCGAAGCATAAGAATGCAGTTTTTTTTGGAGCAATAAGCGCGAGGAAGCTTTTCAAGAATTAAAGATTTGAGTATGCACTGCTCTTACGAGTTGAATTGTGTAGTGAGGCGCATGGTGTCAGTGTTGCCTACCACCCGTGTCCTAACTAAGATGTATTAAGACTTGAAGCAGATTGCTTTGTGTTTGTTTCTGAGTGTTCCACCTGCTAGCATGTTAAGGCCGATCATGGAAGGCCTGGTGGCAGGTTGACTCCATTGGAAATCACGACTTGAAAGTGGGAGAGCATCTCGATGGATTTTATTTCAGGTTTGCCGCGATCTCCGAGAGAATTTGATTCAGTCTTGACTATGGTTGTCAGATTAGCGAAGTGTGTTCACTTCGTACCTTAATGAGATGGATTACCCCTTGAAGAAGTTAGTTGAGCTGTATTTGAATAAAGTCATCCGGTTGCTTGGAGTTCTTTTAAGCAACATATCAGACCGAGACTCCAGGTTTACGTCTCGCTTCTGGAAGAGTTTGCAAGAAGGTTTGGGTACTGGTTTGAGATATTCTACCACATATCATCCGCAGAAAAATGGTCAGGCGGAGCGAGTTAACCCGATCGTGGAGGATACAATCAGATGTTGTATTTTAGACCACAGAGGAGCGGGGAATGAGCGTTTGAGGCTGATGGTATATGCGTGCTATAACAATTATCAAGAAAGCCTGCAAATGGCTCCTTTTGAGCTCTGTATGGGAGGCGCTGCAGGAATCCCCTGTTTTGGACCGAGGTTGGTGAGAGGTCATTGTTGGGCCCGGATGCCCTTGAAGAAATGGATGTTGCTGTGAGACTTATTCGAGAGAAGCTTCAGATAGCCCAGGAGCGATATGAGAAGAACGTCAATCAGCGTAGATCTGAATTGGTATTTGCTGTGGAAGACTTGGTATTTGTTAAAGTTTCCCCGATGATTGAAATCAAGAGGTTTGGTAAGAATCAGAAGTTGGACCCAAGGTATGTGAGGCCATTTATAATCGTTGAGCGAATTGGTGTGGCAGCTTATAGGCTGGATTTGTCCGCGAACTTTCCAGGTGTGCACAATGTGTTTCATGTAAGCCAGCTACGGAAGCGTGTGTTAAACGATAGGCAAGTTTGGGATTTTGTGTCTCAGTTAGAGCCGAATCTTTCTTATGTTGAGAAGCCTGTCCGCGTTTTTGGGTACTCAAGATCAGTAGTTGCAGAGAAAGTCAATCATGATGGTCAAAGTTTTGCGGAGGAATCAGGGCGTGGAAGCGCGACTTGGGAATTAGAGTCGGCTATGAGGGAGGCTCACCTTCATCTGTTTCCCTGATTGTGCTCGGTATGTTTGATATTCTTTTTACTAACTCTTGGTTAGTTCTGTTCTTTTCCTTCTATGACAGAAGTTTGTGCGTAAAGTTTCGGGGTGAAACTTTCTTTTAGGGGGAGTGATTGTAACGCCCCCGGTTTTTCGGTATTGATTGAATATTCCTTTGGCGTTACGTTGGCGCATTTCCAGCTTGTGCCGTTGTTAGAGTACCTCGTTAGGTGTTCTTAGAGGTTATAGTCTGTTGTATGGTTTCCCCAGCTAGCCAGTGTCTGTTTTGGAGGCCCGGCTGAGCCTCTTAGGGAATCCTTGTGCTTTGGTTTCGGGCGAGGCTAGCCCGATTGTGGGATCGTCGGAAATTGTTTCTGACTTCGCCGTTGTTTTCGTAGCCCGAGTATTTGGCTACGGTGCGAGTTTGGTCGAAAACCGAGAATGTTAATTTTTTGTGTCGTTCCGACGGTCGTTCGTTAGCGAGTCGTCACTTTATGCGAGCGTGCTTGCATGTTTATGTTTTCTCGGCACCGCGAGCGGTATGGGCGAGCCGATGCGTAATTGCACGTGCACGTGCGGGTGCGGGCGTGCGGGGTAGAACTTGTGCGTGCGGGTGCATGTTAATTGACGTATATATATATTAGTGTATGTAACTAGCATGATTAGTGGTTTTCTTAATTAATTAGTGAGTATATAGTTATTAGATTTATAGTGTTATGATTGGTTACGAGAGTTTATGTATTGGTTACGAGAGTTTATGTATTGGTTACGAGAGTTTATGTATTGGTTAATATTAGGTTCCATTAAAACATTGAGTTTAATTAGTTAAGAGTTATATTAGTGTATAATGTAGTATATATTTCATTAGGTTTTAATTAGGTAGGTATGTATTAAGTTTAGACAGGTTTTTTATTATATTATATATAACAGGGTTATAATTTATATATAATTATAAATAATAGGTTTCCTCCCCCCCCCCTTTACCGTCAGACAGCACAAAAAAAAAGAAAAGAAACCGTCGGCCCTGTAGAACCGAGCGGGGGAAGTAGGGGGCGGAACCTTGCCGCTGCTCCGACCGCCCGATCTCCGGCGATTTCAGCCCCAAAATCTCCTCCCGAGGCCAGATCCGAACTCCCCTCGCCGCGATCTTCGTTCCAAGGTGAGTATTTTGGTGTTTCTCCATGGATTTCGTATGAACTTGAGTTTGATTTCACCCCTTTTTAGTTCCTCGCTTTGATGAGTTGTTCTTCTCAGTTTTTCCGAGGGGATTTGCGTGCTTGTGGCCAGCCGGATTGCGGGGTTGTGCTGGCGAAATTTTTGGTGGAGGTATTGAGGCAAGTGCGCCCTTCGCTCTTGCCGTTTGGATCCCTTTATATCGTTATTTTGTTGTGTGATTTCTGATATTTCTCACCCGCAACTATCCTAACCGAAACCCTACCCGAAATCCCATTGTTAATCGTTATTTCGTTCTTTTGGTTTGTAATTGTTCGTGCTAGGGTTTGTATGATAGGGTTTGTCATGATAAATTTAGCTATCTCTGATTTTTATAAAACCATTTGATAAAATTGATCAATATAAAATTGGTATATATTATCTTAGAAAAATTACAACTTGATAAAGCTATTAATTTATAACGTATCGTTTTAGGGGTTTTAGGGATTTTCGCTTAAGTCGTGTTAACCCTATTTGCTCATGTTGGAATTAGCCCCTCTTAATGAGTGTGCAAATGATTTCGTTAGGATTTTGTCTAGTTCAATTTTTCTTATTATGAGGCCGAATGTTCATGCTCAGGCTTAGGTTAAGTTTTGTTTAATAAGTGTAGTGCTCGGGCATGAGTTGGTGTATAGAATTTAACTGTAGATGTGATGGAAATCAAATTGACCGAGTAGGGTCGTATTTAAATTAATTTTATACGCGTAGTTTTGGGGAATCAAATTTTGAACATAGGTTCATGTCACACCAGTTGTGGGTGCTTGGTATTTACCTGTTCGCGCATAACGAATAGCAAGTCTCCGTGTCTGTTTAGTTTTATAGGGCTCTTAGGTGGGTTGCTCTAGTGAGTTTAGGGCTCTTGGATTTGCTTGGGGGTACATGGGACCACCAGTACGAGTTTTCCTCGGGTCACTTAGGACTGGAGTAGGATGTGGTTTTAGGGTAGGTCGGACCGATGCCGCCACCCTGATTTTTCTTTCTTGCCTTATTATGACAATGTGGGCTGTTTGGTTGAGTTGGACGGATACCACCGCCACAGCCCATGAAGATGTTTAGGCCTGATAGATTTGGTTTGACACGTGGTCACCAGTCTAGGCCCTTGTTACTGATTTTATCCACCTCCAGTACTAGGTGATTCTTTCCGCTCTAGCCCTATGTTAGGATGTTATTGTTATTGTGCTAATCCTTCTTGCAGTGATTCTTGGAGCTTGGCTTCATTCGTGCACCTGGTGCACCCCTTTTTACTCACTTTTGATGAGTATTTTTCTTACCTGTTTTTCTTACCTCACTTTTCCTGCACTTGTTTACTTCATTTCTACTTGTCCTTACCTGATCTTAATTCCTGTTTGAATCTATTGCATCTTTGCTTTTCCTTTTGATAGTTGCTTTGCTGAGGTGTTCTTTTTCTGAATACCTCAGGTACAGGTATTTAGCCGACTGTGCGGCTAGTTTGTTCCTGGAGATTTTCTAGCATTTCAGCTGCTACTGTGGTTCTCAGTTCCTCTTGTTTGGGAGGTAGTTTTCTTTAGACTTGTAGTATAGACATACCTACTCACCTGTGGGTTCGTGTCAGATGTTGACGCCCACTGGTGGTTTCTCTTTTAGATACTTTGCACTTGCTTACACTATTAGTTTTACTACTTTTGGTTATATTAAACTTGCTCTTGGGATGATTTATGTTAGGATGCTAGTTACTTTTAAACCCTAAAAACACTATTAAGTATATATAGCTCATGATCTGCATGTTTTACAAAACTCATACATTACTTTCAAGGCGACGTAAAAAGATCGTTTTTCTTATATATATATATAAATTAAATCTAGGGTCCTGCATAGTATAAGATGTCCCTTGGGGACACTTATGCGTTCTCTCTTAGGATGTACAAATGTAAATAAAGTATTTTCCGATGCGTATAAGTATAATTTTGAAGGGTGGACTAGATGATCCACAGAGCCGAGGGATACGGCCTTAAAAATATAACTAAATTTCTAGTAATTTAACTTATGATTTTTCTTAAAGTAAAGTAGATAGTGTTTTGCCTGAGCGTCAGCAGTTATCCCCTGCTCGACGTGGCATCACGACGCGTGTTTTCTCAGACTCTGATGATTTTTAATTCAGAGAAAATGCGGGTTGTGACACTCAGCGCCTAAACTGCCATGGCGTTGAGTGAGGCCCACTCTCTCAACGCCATTCGGAATAGTTCGACGGGAATGCAGATTGATTCTCGCCGAATCAGCGGGAATGCAGATTGATTCTCGCTGAACTCTTCCGGATGGCGTTGAGTGAGTCCACCTCTCTCAACGCCAAAACAACTTTGGCATTGAGTGAGGTCGACTCACTCAACGCCGAAGTACTTAGCCACGAAAAAAACTGCAGCGTTGAGTGCGCCCACCATTCTCAATGATAGAACAGCTTTGGCGTTTAGTGAGGTCAACTCACTCAACGCCAAAGTACTTACCCGCAGGAAAAGGTTGCGGCGTTGAGTGAGCCCGCCTCACTCAGCGCCTAAACCGTCATGGCATTGAGTGAGGCCCACTCACTCAACGCCATCCGGAAGAGTTCGGTGGGAATGCAGATTGATTCTCGCCGAATCGGAGGGAATGCAGATTGATTCTCGCCGAATCGGCGGGAATCACTAACGATTCTCGTCAAAGTCGACGAGAATCACTAAGTGATTCCCGTCGATTTTGAGTTAGAAGAAATTTCTCGCTCAACGCCACACTACTTAGCTGCAAAAGAACAGATCAAGGGGCAATGGCGTTGAGTGTGTGAACCACACTCAACGCAAAGTCCCAGTCAACCCGGCGTTGAGTGTGTGCACCACACTCAACGCCAATTACAAGCAGACCCGTCATTGAGTGTGTGCACCACACTCAACACCAAGCCCTGAACCCTCCATCGCTAACTCCAGCAAGTTTATTCCTCAAGTTATATTAATCTAACAGCCAAAAACGTTTCTAGGGTTATAATGAGGACTAGCACAATTTTCGAGTTAAAGCTTCTAACTCCTACTCAGCTACAGCTATGACACAGTAAAAATGCTAACCTAACACTTACTTACTTCCCCGTCCCGAGAACAAGCAAGCTACAACGAGGGAAAAAGAACAGAGAACATACACGGCTGTTTTGGGCAAGGTTCTGTACAGGGAATTTTCTAACAGCAAGCTTAGGCATCATCACCGGTTCTTGCACAGGAAGAGAAAGCATCTATTGTACAGGAAAATAAACTGACTATGGCTAAAGCAATGCTCGGTTGTATCAAATAGGCTAACTGGGCATATAAGAAAAACAGGAAAACTAAATGGCAAGGGCAAGAGTACCACTTGCCTCGATTTCCAGCGGAGCTTGGTCGGCCTCCCTTATCCTCACTCAGTACCAACAGCAGCAACACCTAAAGCAAAAATCTTGAGCTTTAATGGCGGAAACAGACAACTCTAGAAAATCGAGACCCCTAGAAACACCACGAAAACTGAATTTCTTACCATAGGAATGAAGGTCTAGGCGAGAGCAATCCAAATCCGCTTTCGGAATTGAATTTCGTCCACAAATGCTCCCCAAATCGGCGTCCGAAGGGGAGCAGTTCCGGCGGTTTCTCTGCTTTTCGCGAACAGGCGCGGACTGGTTCGGTCTTTCGGGAAGATGAATAGGAGCGGTTTCCTCTTAAGTCTAAACTATCTTATATATAACATCCTCTTAATCTTAATTAACTAATCAATTAATTAAGGCTAAAAATGACAAGGCAAAACCACCAAGCATCTGCACCCTTTAAGAAAAAATAATATTTAATATAATATTTATTAAATAGTTTTATTTTTCATAAAATACAAAACGATGCGAAAACCGAACTTCTTCGGAATTCGACGAAATTCGCACCGTAGCTAAATATCAACACTACAAACACAACGGCGAAGTCAAAATTAACTTTCGACGAACAGAACTCAAGTTACACCCACCCAAAGCCAAAACACAAGCATCCCCGGAGAGGCCACACCGGGTCACCCAAAACGACTCGGCTTGCTAGGGAGATCTAATCAATAGGCTACGAAATGGGCCACTTAGTTCTAAGGAGTTAAGACCACACACCACAGATGGAATAAGACAAGAAAATGCATCGACGTAACGCCAAGCAAGAATTTAATAATCGCAGGAAAATCGGGGGCGTTATAGTGTGGTAGGCTCACTCAATGCCAAAGCCTGTTGCTGCGGTTAGGTTACTTGGCATTGAGTGGGTGCACATCACTCAACGTCGTGGTTATTCTTGGTGTTGAGTAACTCACTCAGCGCCGCGTCGAGTGAACTTAACTCTTTTGCCTTGGGGGGATGTTTTCCTTTAGGACTATTAGTATGGCTTCTTCCTTAGGGGGGGTGTTGGATGTTCTGCTAGTTTTTGCATGCCGACTCGTGGATTATGGCAGGTGGTGTGGTTCTGTGGGCTCTGTAAGGGGTGAATTGTGTGTGCTGAGTTATGACCACCACCACCTAGGCCGTGTTGGGCTTGTATGATTGGGTGTGTGGACCCTGTAGCTGCCACCGGTTATTTTCACCCTGGAGTGTTGTTTTTTTGTGTCTGGTTGATGGTGAGGGTTGTGCCACCCACTCCGACCTAAGGTTTTCACCACGACCAATAATTCACAAAGATTATGATTGTTAGTTCCTTTCCTTTTTAGTGGCTATTTCTTTTGTCATAGGTATGCCTTTGTGCTGCTGCAGGTGCTTAGCAGAGCACGTTGCTATTATGTTCACACTTAGTGTACTTTTACCGCTCTTTGGACAGTGTTTCTTCTTACTGTCATGCCTTTTCTTTTACTGATAACGTTTTGTTGCAGGGCTGGTAAACCCCTTCTTTTATTTCTCATGAATCTAATGCTCCACTTCCTTTGATTTTCTTTTACTTGCTGAGGTGTTCTTTTTTTTGAATGCCTCAGGTTCAGGTTGTAGTCAGTTAGACAGCTAGTGCTCTTGTGGAGCTTGCTTGTGGCCTCCTGGGTAGCTGAGGTTGTTGTTCCTCATCGGGTGAGGTAGTTTTTTTCCTTTATGTATAGACATGCATACTCACCAGTGGGTTTGTGTCAGGTTGTTGATGCCCACTAGTGGCTTGCTCATGTTGCTGGGTATGAACTAAAACATCTACTTTTGCCTATTTGAGGTTGTTCACTTATTTTTGGGAAGGTTTTATGCTAGGTTGCATGTTAGGTATTTTAAAACCCTAAAATATTACTACATATATCTCATGCACATCATGTTTACAAAACTAAAGCACTATTTTCTTCCTTAAGCGTAAAGACTATCTTTTTATATATACTACACCAACCTTAGAGTCGTGCATACCATAAGTCGTCACTCGGGGAAACTTATGCTCCTTTAGGATGTCAAAACAACTTAATTAACGTATTTTCTGCTGCAAATGAATATATATTTTTATCGTGGACTAGCTGATCCACTGTGCCGAGGGATACAGCCATTAAATATAACTGGCTTTCTTTCATAATCAGCTATGGTTTTCTTAAAATCTAAAGTCTAGAGTTTTGCCTGAACGTGTGCAGTTATCCCATGCACTACGTGGCATCACAACACGTATTTTATCTTACTCTGATACGATTTATTCGTCGAGAAAGTGCGGGTTGTGACAGGTTTGGAGGCTAGTGCCTGTTTTGGAGCCTTTCCCTTTCCTTGGGGATTGATAACTTTTGTGTGTCCCTTGAAGCCCAGCCCCTTCTTACCCTTTTGGGAAGTGAAGGAGTCTATCAAGGGCAGTACTGAACTTAGCTTTGAATAACTAGCTACTATCCTCTTCTCCCTCTCCAACAGCTCTTCTAGGTCCCTTATTCGGTTTTCCTAGTATTCTATGTTGCCTAACTATATGAAGGAAGTAATTTCCAGTTCACTGATTTCCTTCATCTTCAAACCCAGCAGGGAACCTGAGTTTGTATGTTGGGAAACAGCAAGCTGAAGAGAAGAAATCTCCTTATCCTGCTTCTTAGTTAGCAACTTGCTTTTTTTGAAAGCATTCAGCAAGACACCATACTTGTCAATAATAGAATTAACATATTCTTCAGATTCTGAGTCTCCTTCATCTTTTGATGAGTGAGCTTTAGAATCTGCGCTGGTCTCATAACCTGACTCAGAAGAAGACTTAGATAGAGAGTGTACCTTTTGTGGACCAGGCTGATCCTGGCTGGATTCTTCATCAGTCATAGCCATCAGCCCATAGCAGCAGCTGTCTTCTTCTTCTTTATTCGCCTCTTAATCACTATCTGACTGTGATAGAGGGGCCCTGATTCCAATTCTGGCAGCAGGATATTTTGCCTCTTCTTTCATCACAGCAACAATTAGCCAAATGTAGGCTTCTTCTTCTTCCTCCTCTTCCGACTCTTATGAGGAAGAGTCAGACCAACTCTTCTTTTTCTTAGTAATGAAGGATTTCTCCTTCTTGCCTTTATGTTATTGCTGGTGTTTCTTCTCACCATCCTCTCTTCTCTTTACTGGGCAGTCGGCTTTAACATGCCCTGGCTTGCTGCAGCAATAATATATAACATTAGTAGAAATCTGTTCACTAGGTTTAAAAGCATACATGTCCTCCTTGGAGGATTTCTTCTTTACCCTGTAGTAGTCTTCCTTGTGATGAGAGGATGGGGAGGGTTTGCTCTTCCTCTGCTTCTTCTTCATGAACTTCTGGAATTGTTTAGAGAAGACAGCAAAGTCATTATCAGACATGTGACAGTTTGATGTGCTTAACTCTGAGTCATCTGAGTCAGACTTAGCATCCCTCCTTAGTGGAGAAGGAGTCTTCCTTCTACTCCTCCTTGAGGCTTCAGCTTTAAAGGCCACTGACTTTTCTTTGGCCTGAGACTTACTGTTTTCTCCTCCTCCTTTCTGGCAGCCAGCTACATTTTATAGGACAGCAGCTTCCCAAATAATGTTGTTGGTGGAGTGTCAGCAAGCTTTGCTACCTCTCTGATTGCACAGATCTTAGTATCCCAGTCTCTAGTTAGTGACCTGAGAAACTTGTCATTTAGCTCATAAGTACTGAAGACCATGCCATATGTCCTCAGCTCATTAAATATCCTAAAGAATCTCTCAAAGCACTTAGTTATGCTGTTAATCTTACTCTGCCTGAAAGCTTCATACTCCTGGTTGAGTATGGACTTTCTGTCATCTCCGACTTCCTCTGTGCCCTCCATGTAAACTACTAGTGTGTCCACATTTCCTTTGTAGTTGTGCAGTGGATAAGATTCTGAAGGGTAGAATCATCAATAGTACTAACAATGATATTCTGAGCCCTTTTGTCCATGGTGGTAAGGATGACTTCATCCTTTGTCATTTATGCATAAGTCTTAGGGGTCTGATCATTTGCATTTAGAACTAACATTTTCATGGGGATAAAAGGACCCTCCTTGACAGTAATAAAGATCCTAGGGTTAGTTGCTTTCATGAACAACCTAACCCTCTCCTTCCAGATGTCAAACCCTTCCTTCCTGCAAATTGGAAGCTTCATGGAACCCAGCTCCTTATAGTTCACTCCTGAACCCATAAGGACAATCCTTTTTGCTGACTTTTGAGATATACTCAAATTGTTAAGCCTTTTTGAGCAACCTCCCTCTGATACCACTTGAGAGACTTAGTTTTCAAGGTCAGCTAACACCTAGAGGGGGTTTAATAGGTTTTAGGTCTCTTTTAAAACTATCTATAACTTTACTTGATTTACCTGTTCTTAGTGTTTAGTTTATTTGGCTTTCAAGATACACACACAGAAGACACAAATATTTTATAGTGGTTCTCTAGATTATGGGTATGTCCACTGTCCCTCTCTGCCTTTCTAACAGCTTGTTAAACAAGGCACTTTACCAATTTCTCGGCTCCAAAGATCTTTCAACTCGATCCCGTAGTACCACTCAGTCTCCTTCAAGACCTACAACTCAAGACCAAGGCCCTACAACTCAGTGATTCAGTAATCACCTACCTCAGGCTCAAAAGCCCTATAGCTCAAACTAGAAGGGCAGCCCTGCACTCATATCCAAAATGGACCCTACACTCAGCCTTTATAACCCAGGCTTACAACTCAGATTCTACACAGAATCCTACTCTCAGATCCAAGTCTTGATCCTACAGAAAATAGCAAATATGTGAGAGAGTCAGACGCACGATAGTTATCTCTATGTCTGTCTTTCTGGGCTGAGCAGATTTCAGCCCTATCTTCTTCACAGCAACAAGATGAATAGATCTTCAGTAATGGTTGGCTTGTGATGGAAGGGACTCAGAATTAAGAATATGATCTGATGTTGAAGACTATATATCTGAATGTATTGTATATTCTTCCAACAGCTTCCTTGACTTGCAGACACTAAAGGCTTTGCTTCTCTTCCCAATCAGAAAAAGATTTTGAACTTTCTGTCGCTGATGAAGATTGCAATAGCTAACTCTTGTCTCTTTCAAGTTCACTGAGCAGAACTTGTGCTTCAAGCTCGATGTTAATGGCGAGGAAGAATATGAAGTTTTGCCGCTATCCGTATTCAGAAAACCCTAAAAGCTACTTTGCTTTCAACCAATCTTATCCTTTTATAGTCAGCTGATCAACGGCTCTTTGTACTATGGGTCCAGTCTAAAAAGGACGAGATACCACCTTCCATTTACAAAAAATTACAACAGCTGTCCGTCGGCGCCATTAAAGGTATACTGCAGCTTGCCCACAAACAATTTGAACTGCGTTGACTTTGTTCACTTTTGCTGACGTCACCCATTCTGGACTTAGATTATTTCTCAGAATCAACTCAGGAGTTGAGTGGCGTTGAGTAAAAGGCCTTCACTCAACGATTCTGGACTTAGATTATTCTTCAGCTCTTTCTGCATCCATGGAGTTGAGGTCGTTAAGTGGTTGGCTTTCACTCAACGCCATTAGCCTTAGCTCCTTCTAAACTCTGCCAACTGCTGAGACGTTGAGTGAACTAGCTTCACTCAACGCTTCTGTACTTAGAAACTTTTCTTCCGAATGGAGGCGATGAGTGTGTCTACTTCACTCAACGCTTCCTGCCTCAGCCTCATCTTTTGAGTAGGCGTTGAGTAAACTGGCTTCACTCAACGCTTCTTGACTTAGTCAAATTCCAGTTTCTTTTCAGGCTTTGACTGTCCAAACCTGTCTCAATGCTTACTTTTATTTGGCGTTGAGTGAGCTGGCTTCACTCAAGGCATTTGTATTTGAATAGATATTTTTCTGTTTTTCTTCTTAGGCTTTGACAGAATCAGAATGACATTGAGTGAACTTGTGTAACATCCCATTTCCGGCTAGACCCCTAGGAGTCGGTTGGTTGTGACAGAACCCTAGGAAGCCCAAAAATTGAAATAAATCGACCGAGATTTCGGGTCATGGGTTGGTCACGCCCGTGACCGACCCGTCACGCCCGTGACCTAGGGCGTGACTCCTTCGACGATCGTCGATCTTAGGGAGATGATCATCGGACGCAGAATTTTCAACCCGGCCCTGTCACGCCCGTGACCCAGGTGTCACGCCCGTGACCAAGGGCGTGACCCCCTTCGGCGATCGGCGATCTCAGCGCGACGATCGTCGAGCGCGGAATTTGCCTCATGACCCTGTCACGCCCATGACCCATGTGTCACGCCTGTGACCTAGGGCGTGACCACCCTTCGAAGATTGTCGACCTCAGTTCGATGGTCGTCGAACCCAGAATTTGGTCACCCGGGCCTGTCACGCCCGTGACCCATGTGTCACGCCCGTGACCTAAGGCATGACCACCCTTCGATGATCGTCGACCTCAGTTCGACGGTCGTCGAACCCAGAATTGGCCACCCGGGCATGTCACGCCCGTGACCTATGTGTCACGCCCGTGACCAAGGCCGAAACGTCAGCCAGACTGGAAATTTCGGTAACCGACGTCATAATCAATTCTGATTATGGGAATGTACAGCAGGAATATTTATGGGCCGTTTCCGTCTCTAATTATTTAATAGAAAGAGAGAGTGAGGTCCAATAGAAAATCGCCATCTGGATCAGCCATTTCATCTTCCACCTTTTCCTCTTCCCCACATCATAATCGAAACGTTATTAAGAGAAATATAAATGGCCACCAACGTTAGACCTTTCCCCTCCCTCCTTTTTACTGCTTTAAAAGGCCCCTTAGGCTCAAGGATGAAGTTTCCCAGCCCTTACCTGAAGTTTCGAGCTTCCTACTATGTTGTAGAAGAACTCTGACGACGCCACCACCGCACCATGACAGTCTGACGTCCATCTCGCCTTCAAACCGCAAACAAGGTCCTCCTCTACTCTTTCTTCTATGGATAGATCTTAGAAATTACTTAGGAGAGATGTCAAGCTCAAAGGAGCAAGATTGAGTGAGTTTTTCCATGTTTTTCAAAAATAAATGGTGGTCGGGTTCGCCGGAAACCGCCTCTCCGGCGGCCGTGCCGCCGCCCGACGGTAGCCCTCACCTCAACAGAGGTGGTGGTGGTGGCCGGCCAGGGAGATGGTTGGGTGGCCGAGAAATAGATTTAGAAAAGCTACAGGTTTTAAGCATTTTAAGTGCTGGTTCGGGCTAAAGAAGAAGATGAACAGTAACATTTTATTATATTATATATTGTATAATTAGGAATTAAATCCCTTTACTGTACACTAGGTTAAAACTGATAATTATAGCCGTAGGGGCTGAAACATAAAGAGTGGTCAACATAGAAAATGTATCCCTTGAAGTCTAGTTTAATTTAAAATTGATTTCACTCGATTTGGAGTTTTGGTTAGACCACAACACACTTTTTGGTGAGGTCTATCCATAGGGCTGTCCTGACCTTAGAAAAATCCCCCACTCCAATCCAGTCATCAAAATAACTTGAAATTTGGAGTGTGGCCTAATCTTACATATATATAGGTGCTACCCAAAAATTAGGCTTTTTGGGAAATATTTTTCTATAGTTTTTAGAAAAATTCAATAATGCTTGCATAATTTAATTAGATGGCTAAATGACTTCCAAACCCTCCCAAATTTTGGTGAGTTGTCCCTGCGTGTATCATAAGGTTCTGGTAAAAATTTCATCTCATTTGGAGGTGTTTTGATTAGGTTTGTGTCCAACCCTAGGTTTATCCTTATAGGATAATTTAGGATCAAACACCCCCTTGGTATTTGAGTGGCCATATCACCTCAACAGGGGCTGATATTTTGGTCACTGACTTTTTAGGGCATGACACACCCTCCAAGGGAGTTTGGAGTGGTTTGGTGTAGGGTAGCCCTAGAACCCTAGGGTAGGTCCCTTAATGGGGATTTGTAGGGTTGTGAGGGTCATGGGGTAAAATGACCTTGAACTGACTTGAAATTTGGTGTAGAGGACCATAGGGTCATTATAGTTCTCTGGACAAAATCTTAGGGGATTTGGAGACAATTGGGCAACCTAAAAAACTAACCCTAGTTTAGGTCACCAACCTTAATTTGAATTATTAAGCTATCAACTGAACTACAAATCAAATAAAATTTGGGTAGAGTGATTTTATGGTCCAAGTAGACATAATATAATTTTTTTGAGATTTTTGGGCTAATTTATACAGTACTTTATTTACAACTCTAATTCTGCCCAAGATATTTATCTTGATGATTTTGGAATTCCTATGCATTGGAATGTTATGAAATCTTGGATTAGAGCATATTATAGCATGATATTCCTTCTGTAATTTTCTTGGAAGTTTTATCTGATTATTTTGGGTACTTTATTCTTTAATGTACTAATTGTGATAGTAGTCAAAAATACAAATGATGCCCATTTATTATTTGGAAAATTATGAAATTTGGTCAGTGGGAGTTTCAAATTATGATAGTCACCCTGTAATTTTCTGTGGAATTTTAGATTGATAAAAACAGTACCTCCTTCATTAAGTTAGGAAAATTAGTATCTTGCATTAAAATAAATTCAGAGTTCAAATGTTAGAGAAAAATTATGGTACTTGGTTTCTGATGTTTTTAGATCGCCATAAAGCTTCTATAATTTTCTTGGGATTTTTGGACACATATTTACAGTACTTCCTTCGTAATATAGTAGAAATGGCCTGAAACGGTAAATTAGGAAATATAGGCCTAAACACCTCTAGAATTTCTCAAAACTTGGAATTGCTGTTTAAATGTCTCATAGGATTATTACTGATTTTATGAGGATTTATTGTTGGCTCATTAGTGCACTTCATGTTCATACTAGGGCATTTGGAATCTTTGAATAAATAAATTAAATGCCCGATAAATAGGAAAAATTTGGAAATCTGGGTCTTAGCTATATTATGTCATGGTAGACCTCCAATAAATATTACATGAGATTCGGAAGACAGTTTGGAGTACCGCCCCTTGCATACCTCATAAAGCTTAGGATGGTCTGCGTTTAGTAAAAACTGCAGAAGCTGAACTAGAGTGGGTAATGAACTTGGGAGATGGAATTTTGGTAGTTTGCTGGTTTGGATAGGGTGAGTTAAATCAAGTTCATTATTGGAAGTCAGGATGGGTAGGGTGTGAGATTGGCTAGCGATAAGTAGTGTTCGGGTTCGACGGAAGACCGTCCTCCCCGAGAAGAGGAAGAGTCAAAGTCACCCTAGGATTAGCCCACTGTAATATGAGAAGGGAATGGGTTAAGGGAGCCAATCAATTATAATAAGTGCCTTGGAAAGGGAGCTTTGGGATTCACCCCATCATAGCTCCTAGTACCGCTGCGAGCCCTTCACCGGGTAAACCTCGGGAAGTCCAAGGTTAACCTTAAATCTTAGGAATAAATTGATCAAGAGTAACCCTAATAATAGTTGTACCTCACACCTACACTTGTACACTTGGGAAGAAGAATTGACATGGAATGGGTAGAGTAGGCCTGTGCTCTAAGGGCCTACTAGTAATGTCAATGGTCGGGTTTATGATTGGGAAGTCCAGGGAGCTGGATGCTCGGGGACTTGGTATGAATTTGGAAGTCCAGGGAGCGGGATGCTCGGGGACTTGGTATATTCTTGGTAGCCTAGAGAGCTGGAGGCTCGGTAACATGAGAACTTGTACAAATATAATTGTCATGATTGCATACGCATAAAAGTGGTGGGTCATCGGTACTGGGCGATCGATCACACCGACAGCGGTACGTTGACTCGGCGGTGTGGGACACTTAGCCAAAGAAAGCCTGGTGGGTATAGCCAGCACTAGTACGCGGATACTCTAGGTTGTGTTCTTCTAGGGGCGTACGGAAGGGCTAGGCCTGGTAGTGTGGTTACCCGCCTAGGAGTGGGGGGCCCGACTCACTGTCTCCGTTTGCCACAACGGAGGTTCCTGGGAGTGAAGCTAGCTTTCCGAACAGGGGGAACTAAAGGTCTGTGCGCATGGATTCGTGTGGGTGTGTTGCACTTGCTTGTGCATTCCATAGCATATTTGCGTGTCATAGCATAAACATTGCCACCTATCGTATAAGATGGTATGGGACGTTTTATACGATAGGCCCTGCAAAACGACCCCTTGGTCTATAGGGGTAATCCCTATAAATCAATGGTTATATTTCTTGTGCTTTTACTTACTTGCTTCTCCTTGCTGTTTGACAACCGACACCCCAACGTATAAGTGGTATGGGACACTTTATACGATGGGAGCCCTGCAAAAGATCCCTTGGCTTATGTGCTTCCGCATAAGTTAAGGTTATATTTCCTACTTTCTACTTCTATCGTATTTACTATAGACTTGCTAGCATAGGTCCACTATCACCTGCTTTTGACTTACTCTCCACCTTCATGTCCTTCCCTTTCTTCCTCTCCGCTCGGTACCTAGGAGCCATGGGGGAAGGGGTAGGGGATGATAGGGCTTAGTCTTTTAGACTAACGGTTTTCGAACCACAACATTTTAGGTGTACCATATGGAAGGGTCACGGGTATTGCAGTTTCTAACAGAGTTGACCCCGCGGCCGTGTTACCATTATCACCAGCCCGGACATACACGGGTTAAATGCCCCTTGATGGGTGGGATCCCACCAGCTCAGCAGCCAGGAGGCCGAAGACGTAGACGCAGACGTGGATTGCGAGGCGGCGACGGCAGGCCAAAAATGAAGAAGCACCCAGAGATGCAGCACCAGCAGAGTACGTAGTCGGTGGTGATGGGCCAGTCTAGCTTGGGTGCTCTCGGTTCAATGACAGTTACGGTGTCGCTTAGTTTCAGTTTTGCTTCCGCGAGTGACTTGTAGTGAGGATATGATGTACTGGGCACAAGCCCTCCTTTTGTACTCTGATTATTATTATTATTGTGGACTCTCACTTCGTGGAGATTTATTCATATACATGTGATTATTGTGGAATTGCTTTTACTTCTTTATGTTACTGTTCTGCGATCGAAAAGGGCTGGCATAATTGGCGCTTTGTAGTGGCGACCTTCCCGTGAGTCGGTGCCACCGCAAAGCGGCAATTCTGGGCTAAGACCCCGGGAATTTTTAAAAAGAAAAAAAAGGGGGGGGGGTCTTACAACTGGCTTCACTCAACACTTTTTGACTTAGAAGTTTTTTTCCATTGACAGAATCTCTCTAGCTTTGACTGCTTGAGCTTATCTCAATGTTATTTGTTGTTTGGCATTGACTGAACTGGCTTCACCCAACACATTTGTACTTAGCTGATTTTTCTTTGTCAAAAACTCTGTGGCTTTGACTGAGGTAGCTTTACTCGATAAATTTGCTGCCTGGAGTTGAGTAAGTTGACATCACTCAATGCCTTTGGACTTAGTCACTTTTCTATCTTCCATTGTTGAGGCTTTGACAGATACTGTTGTATTCAGCTTCTTTGTTCTATAACGTAGAGTGAACTGTCTTCACTCAACGCCTGTGGGCTTAGGCAATTTCCTGTCTTCCCAATTTCCTTCTTTATGTCCACCTATCCAATCAACGTGATAAGGACTATCCTGCATGCATGAACTTAAACACACATCAAATACAACTATGTGTATGTCATTGACTTATTTGACTTCTTACAAATCTTGGACATTGGGATCAATGGACCCAATAGTTTCACTCTGAGGTAGGATCCTGTAGTGGATCTGAGTATAGGGCTAACCTCCTAGCCTGACTGTAGGACTTTGAGTTAATGTCTGAGGTAGGGCATGTATGCCTGAGTTGTAGGAGAATATTTCTCTGAGTGTAGGGCCTTGGGCCAGAGTGTAGGACATGGAGGAGTCTGAGAAATCCAGAGGGATTTGTGTTGTAAGCTCTTGGAGCAGAGTTTGGAGATGTAAGACCCCCATTTTTTTTCTTTTCAGACACCGAGGTCTTAGGCCCAGAACCGCCGCCTTGCGGTGATACCTTCGCACCCGGGAAGGTCATCACTACAAGACGCCGATTCTGCCAGCCAATTCGATCACAACTGTAGCAATAAATTAAAAACAAGTCCACAGGAATCACATGTATAGAGAAAATAAACTCCACAAAGGGAGTGTCCCCAGATAGTACATATAACAGAAATCTCGGGCTTTTGCCCGGTACATCATGTCCTCACTACAATCACTCATCGCGGAAGCAAACTAATATATCTACTAGTGGTCTGGACTCACAGTCCCTGCTGTCTGGACTCCGGTACTAGACTGCCCGATCTCCAAGCGTGCCGACCTTCAGGGCTGCTGCTCCATGCTGGGCTCCGTGGTGCCCTAAAATGATGTGGTTCGAAAACCGTTAGTCTAAAAGACTAAGTCCTATCGTCCTCCGCCCCTTCCCCCATGGCTCCTAAGAACCGAGCGGGGAGAAGGAAAGGGAAGGACATGAAGGTGGAGAATATCAAATAGCAGATGACAGCGGAACTAAACTAGCAGATCTAAGTATGATAATAATGATATAAGATTTGAATAAGAAAGTAACCTTAACTTATGTGAATACACATAAGCTAAGGGATCTCTTGTAGGGCTCCTATCGTATAAAAAGTCCCATACCGATTTATACGATAGGGTGTCGATTTTACTAGCAGGCTTAATTATGTAGTACTGAAAGAGAACCTTGACTTTTAAGCACGCTCACGCGAACTTATAAGCCAAGGGGTCGTTTTGCAGGGCCTAATGTATAGAGCGTGTCATACCACTTATATATTAGGTGTCATGTTATATGCAATGATTATGCTATGAAATACAATTATGCCATGACGTGGACATGTAAGTGCAACTCACCCACTCGACTCGGTGTACACAGACCTTTAGTTCCCCCTTTCAGAGTCGTTACCTCCCAGGATACCTCCTTAGTGGACGACGGAAGCGGTGGGTTGGGCCTCGCCCACCTCTAAATAAGTAAAGCACTACCGGTCAGACCTATCGTACGCCTCAACGCTTGGTGACCAAAGCGGACTCCTGCGTACTCTTGTCGGCTGGTGCACCGGACTTCTGTTAGCGAAGTGCTAACCACACTTGCCGAGTCGACGTATTGGCATCGGTGCATCGACCCTCCAATATTGAAGACCCACTACCTTATACCTTTTATGCACATACAATAGTTATGAGTAGAACCAACAACCGAGCCAAAGCTTCCCCGGACTATCCTGTCCGTCAACAACCGAGCCAAAGTTCCCCGTACTATCCCGTCCGTCATAATCAACAACCGAGCCAAAGCTCCCCGGACTATCCCGTCCGTCATAATCAACAACCGAGTCAAAGCTCCCCGGACTATCCTGTCCGTCAACAACAACCGAGCCAAAGCTCCCCGGACTATCCTGTCCGTCAACAACCGAGCCAAATCTCCCCGGACTATCCTGTCCGTCAACAACCGAGCTAAAGCTCCCCGGACTAACCCTAGTATTTTGACAAATCCTCCTACGGGTCAGACGATCTTTCGTCGATCCCGGGCACCATCTAACATTTAGCCAAAACCTAACCCTTGCTTATCCTAACTCGAGTGATGAACTCATTCTAAATTATCCAAACCTATAACCACTAATCTTGACTTATGTGCCTAACTTGTACTCCAAATTATTTCTGCAGATTTACTATATGCAGACCACCAAGTTTAAATGTCATGTAAAATAGGAAGTACATCAAATATTCATCCAATACTCCTATAGTAATTAATGGAGCTCCATTATGACCTTTATTGCCCAATTCCAGAATTTCACAATTTTCTTACTTATCTAGTAATTTATTAAATATCCATAATGGCCAAAGTCTCCAAGATTGAACAGGAGGTACCAAATTTAGACAAGATAAAATTTCCCAAGATTTATGTTATAGTCAATATGAACATTTAACTTAAGATCCAAGGTCTCTTAATTTTCAGCAAGGTTTAGGCCAATGATTTTATTTTAAAGATAACTTGCAATAATTCATTAAAATAGATAAATAGGGCAATATTATTTTTAAATCAATTCAAGGAAAACTCTAACATGATTGCAAGGGCATATAAATTCTCTGGGTCAAATATCATAAGTGAATAAGGAGTGATAAGTTTCAAACAAATTAATGAACAACTTTCCAAAATTACTAAATGCAGACCACCAAGGTTAAACTTCATGTAAAATAGAAAGTACATCGAATAATCATCCAATATTCCTATAATAATTAATGTAAGTCCATCATGAACTTTAAGCCCTAATTCCAGAGATCCAAAATTTTCCTTATTTATTTAATAATTTATTTAATTATTATAGTGACTAAAATTTCTAATAATGAACATGATGTACCAATTTCAGACAAGATATCATTCCACTAATTTTATATGATATTAAAAATAAGAATTTAACTCATCCTCTAAAATATCTAAATTTTTCAGTAAGGTATTATCCCCAAATTCTTATTTTATTTTAATCCTTAAAAATTCATTTAAAGAGATATAAAAGACTATATTGCTTCCAAAAATTCAGAGAAAATTCAAGTATATATTTAATGGCATATAAATGCTTTGGGCCAAATCTCATAATTTATTTATTAGTAAAAAAGTCTCAAATAATATATTGAACAATTTCCTCATTTACCAAGATTGTGAAGTAAGTACCTCAAATATGTATTCAAAATTTCTTATAAAATATATATATGTCTATAATGATTCAAAACTTTCTCTGCCAAACTTTCATGCCCTCGCAAGGGGCAGAAAGACCATAATTATCAATTTATTAATTAGGGCATACCCTTGTGTTACAAAGGAAGTACTATAAATATTATCCCAAAATTTCCAAATAAATTACTAGAGGTTTCTAATATCCATAAGACCATTTTAACAAAATTTCATCTTAGTTTAACGGGTTTAACTAGCCCATTCCTACCCTACCCCATTTGTGCCTTAAACTAGGGTTAGGGTTTTGTGGGTCCCAAACTTTCCAAAATTCCCTAAGCTTTTCACCAGAGGGTTTTAGTTACCCTAGTACCCTCCATACAAAATTTCATGGTCATACAAGGTGTTTTGGCCACATGCCCTTCACAAGGTACAAAAGCCCTTCCTTAGGGTTTGACCTAGTATCTTGGGCCAAATCAATTCCAATACCCCCAATTTTTCATTGGAAGGTGCATAATGTCATGCCAAGTCAGTGTACCAAATTTGAACCTCTGTTGAGGCGAGTTGGACACTCTAAGCAAAAAATACACTTTTGGACCAAAATGCCCTTTTTAAGGCAAGGCTAGGGGTTGCAAGATTTCAGTTCAAATCACCTCCAAAGTTAATGAAATTTTAACCAGAGCCTCATAGTGACCCCCTACACCTCCCACCAAAATTTGGATGGATTTGGATTTCATTTAACCCATAAATTAATTTACCCTAGATAAATTAAATTATTTACAAAAACTATAGAAAAATTATCCCTAAAAATTCCCATTTTTGGGCAGGGTCTAGATATTTGGTAGGGTGACTTTATGCCAAAATTTAAACTCATTTGGGCTAAGTATGAAGTGTGGGCACTCTGTTTAATGTCTGCCTAGTCATATGTATAGACCCCACCAAAATGAGTGCCCCGGTCAAACCAGGCACCCAAATTGGTTCAAACTAATTTTTTATGAAAGTAGACTCAGAACGCTACAATTTATGTGTAGAACACTTTCTCTGAAAATGCCTCAAAGTATTTTTAAATATTAAATACATTAAATATAAAATCTGTGACAATAATGAAATAATAATACACATAACCTATAGATTATATTTATTTATTAGCACGAATCTTGGCGCGCCTTGGACGGCATCCCGTCATCTTCTACCTCCAGCCGACGACCAAGATTCATCCTGCCTGGGCTGACTTCTAGCCGTTGCCACCGGCAATCCGGCCACCTCCCCGGCCTGCCACCGCCGCCAACACCTTCGTGGTGGTCGTGGCTACCTCCAGGCGGCGGCACGGCCGCCGGGGAGTACTATTCTGGTGAACCCGAGGGTATGGATTTTCATGGAAAATCCATGATTTTTAAAATCAGTTTGGGCTCAATTGAGCTCCAACCTTGGCCCTAATGATTCTAAAGGTCTGCCCATGCAAGAAGGAGTGGAGGAGGACCTATGGTGGCGGCTGTAGCCGTGCTGATCGCCGGATTAGCATGGTGGTGGCTGGTGGTGGTCGGCCCTCTACAACAGCACAGTGAAATAGCCTGGCTCCTTCAGGAAAGTGGTGGGAATTACTCTCTGGACTCCAGTGAAGCTTTTAAAAGGGAGAGGGGAGGTGTTAGGTGGCTGAAAACTCTTTGGCCATTTTTGGCCAAAGTCAAGTTTGGCGGCTTGGGTAGGTAGGGGAGAAGGCATGGCTCCAACCAGTCAAGGACTGGTTTGTTGAATTGGGGCTGCCTTCCTTGTCCTAGAGGAGTGAATGGAGGGGGTTGGGGAGGGGGAGGATGAGCCCAAAAGTCCTCCTCCCTTTTCTTCCTTCTCTTTCTCTCTCCTCCATGACGGCCTCCTCTCTCTCCTACACCCCAAGCTGAAATTTTGGCTCCTACCTAACCCATGGCAGCCCACAAGTCCATCAAAACAAGGTTAGCCTAATCAAAATGGACTTGACCTTAAGTTAGCCCATTTGGGCTAGCTTGACCCAAACTTGGACTAGGGCCCACTTAGGTCAATTTGGTCCTTAATGTTTCCTTAATGGGTCCTTGGTGACTCATTGGCCTCCCTTAGGGTCAAGGTGGGGTTGGATTGGCCTTTGGAGGTTACTTGACCCTTAACTAGGGCATTTTGACCATTTTAGGTCTAGAGTTGACTTTGGTCAACCTAGCCTTTTTGATTGGTCCCAATGGGTCCTTGGTGACCTTTTGGCCTCTCATTAGGTCTATGAGGGTATGTGTGGGGTCCATTTGGCTAAGGTACTGCAACTGGCCCTTGTGTAGGTCAATTTGACCCAATTAGGGTTAGAGTTGACTTTGGTCAACTTAGCTCCTTTGACTGCCCTTCATGGGTCCTTAATGACCCATTGACTCCTCACTAGGGTTATAAAGGTATGGGTGGGGTCTTGGAGTCTTGGTGAAGCCCCATGATCACCTTAAACCAAGGTTTTGGAATTTACTATTTGCAGACCATTGTGCCCCTATCCACACCACCAGGTCCACTTGACTTTTTCTTGGGTTTCCTAGGGGTTTGTCATGACAAAACCACTCTTAGGGGTCTAGTTGGAAATGAGTTGTTACAAATCCCAATGAACAAAACAAAGATTTCGTCCCCGAAATCAAGGTTAAGCCCACGGGGACTCCTATCGGGGAGAAAGAAACTTATAACATCCCATGAGAATTGAAAGATTTACATCACGACACCATGGTTGCTATGTGAGGTTTAAAGGTGATAGTCAAATCTAAGACCAATTCGCCCAATTGGCAAAGTCTAGACCCCAATAAACAAAAGTTTAGCCCCTATTCTTGAAATTTCAGTCTTACTAGTTTAAAATAGGAAAATAAATTGAACATCCTGAGTGGTTGTGAGGTATACCTGACTGAAGAGTCCCAGGTATCTTTGTCGCATCAAGTCCTGGGGCTCCCATGTGTGCTCCTCTCTTCCGTGATTCCTCCACAGGACCTTGACTAATGGAACCTTCTTGTGGCATAAGCTCGTACTCCCTTGTCGTCAATCCGAACCGACTCCAAGTGAATAGACCGGTCTGAAGCTACCGGCCCGTCCGTAGTCGAAATCTACTGCTCCGGGCATAGTAGAGCCCTCCTAAGAGAGGATATATGGAACACGTCGTGCAGACTTGCCAGCTCCGGTGGCAGCTCCAGCCTGTATGCCAAGGGACCGATCCGCTCCTGGATCCTATAAGGCCCCATATATCTTGGGCTGAGATTCTTCCTCTGTCTGCGTACCCGAGTAACTCCATGCATTGGTCGGATCTTCAAGAACACATGGTCTCCCACCCGGAATTCCACCTGACGGTGCCGAGCAACGTAATACTTTGCCTGTCGGCTCTGTGCTTCTAGCATCCTGTCCCGTATCAATCTCACCTGAGCCTCGGTGTCCTCGACAAACTCTGAATCCAACGCCTTAGGGTCCTCGTCCTGTATCCATGACAACGGAGTCCTGCACCTCCGTCCGTACAACGCCTCATAAGGAGCCATCCTTATACTAGACTTGTAGCTGTTATTATACGAGAACTCGATCAGTGGCAACAACTTTTCCCAAGGTTCACCGCGATCCAATATGCAAAGTCGTAGCAAATCCTCCAGAGTCCGGTTAGTGCGTTCCGTCTGTCCATCCGTCTGGGGATGAAAAGCTGTACTGAATGTTAGTCGCATGCCCAAGTAAGTCTGCACTGACCTCCACTCCCTGGATGTAAATCGTCCATCCCGGTCCGACACAATCGACTTGGGCATGTCATGATAACGGACGAACTGCTCCACAAACTTTCGGACTAACACACCCACCGAGTCATCCTTCCTGATTGAAATAAACCTGGATACCTTCGTCAGCCGGTCGACGATCACCCAAATCGAATCTTTCCCTGTCCGCGATCGGGGAAGTCCATGTATAAAGTCAATGGCGATATCATCGAACTTCCACTCTGGTACTGGGAGTGGCTGCAATAATCCTGCGGGGTTTCTGCACTCCGCTTTCACTAACTGGCATGCCTCGCAATGGGTCACGAAGTAGGTGATATCCTTCTTCATGCCTAGCCAGTACATTGTCTTCTTCAGATCTGTAGTCTTCTTCGTAATCCCCGGGTGTACCGAATATCGACTTCAATGAGCCTCCATCATGATGTCCTCTCGGACCCGTCCTCCCTCTGGTATGTATACCCGTCCTCTGAAGCACACTAAGTCATCCCTCAGCGAGTAATCTCCCGCAGTGCCTGCTTCTAAGCCCCGGAATATCGGTTCTAGCTGGGTATCCTGCCTCTGTCCATCCTTGACCCGTTCTCGAATGTCATCCGTGGCAATTAATGACGATAGATACTCCGGGTACAACTCAGGGTGATCCTCAGACACAAGGGATATTTGCATCTTGTCTAACATCTGAACCAACTCCAAGGCCATCAACTGTGTTCCTACTCTGAGGTTTGCGGTCTTTTGGCTCAGTGCATCGGCTACCACATTCGCCTTTCCCGGGTGGTAGTGCATCTCGTACTGGTAGTCTTCTAAAAACTCCACACCCATCATCTCTGTCTGATGTTCAACTCTTTCTGCGTGTCCACATACCTCAAATTTTTATGGTCAGAGTATATGTCGCAGTGGACACCATACAGATAGTGCCGCCAGACTTTCAGTGCAAAAATGACAGCTACCATTTCTAGGTCATGGACTGGGTAGTTCTGCTCATGCTTCTTCAGCTGCCGAGAAGCGTAAGCTATCACATGACCATTCTGCATAAGCACTGCACCCATGCCCTGGTAGGAAGCGTCGGTGTAGACCTGAAATCCTTCTTTCCGTGAAGGGAGGGCAAGTATAGGAGCCGAAGTGAGTCATCCCTTTAGCTCTTGAAAAGCCACCTCACACTGTGGGGTCCAGATAAAGGGTAACTCCTTCCTTGTCAGAGATGTGAGTGGAAGGGCGATACGAGAGAATCCCTCTACGAACTTCCAGTAGTAACCGGCGAGTCCTAGGAAACTCCGCACATCTGTGGATGTCTTCAACTGTGTCCAATCCCGAACTGCTTGGATCTTGGCCGGGTCCACTGCCAACCCAGCACCACTAATGATATGGCCTAGGAAAGCCACCTCCTTCAACCAAAATTGGCATTTGCTAATCTTTGCATAAAGCTTGTGCTCCCGTAGTCTCTCCAGGGTCAGCGTCAGATGTCGTGTGTGCTCCTCCTCTGTCCTTGAGTAAATGAGGATGTCATCGATAAACACGATGACGAACACGTCCAAATATGCCTTGAACACCTGATTCATGAGGCTCATGAATGCCGACGGAGCATTTGTGAGCCCGAAGGGCATCACGGTAAACTCATATAACCCATATCTACTACTGAAGGCAGCCTTTGGAATGTACTCCTCCTGGATCTGTAGCTGGTAGTAACCCGACCTTAAATCCAATTTGGAAAAGAAATGCGCGCCTTCTAGCTGGTCAAACAGCTCATCTATCCTTGGCAGTGGATATGTATTTCAGACTGTCAATCGGTTTAGTGCTCGGTAGTCGATGCACAATCTCAGAGTCCTGTCCTTCTTTTTAACGAACAAGACCGGGGCTCCCCATGGCGAGGAGCTCGGTCGGACAAATCCGGCCTCCACCAGTTCCTGGAGTTGGCTTCTAAATTCTGTCAGTTCTTTTGGGGCCATCCGGTAAGGGGCTCTGGCTGCCGGCTTAGCCCCCGACACTAGCTGTATCCGGAAATCCTGCTCCCGGTGCGGGGGTAGCCCAGGCAGTTTCTCCGGGAATACGTCAGAAAAATCTCGCACCACCGGAATATCCGAGGTGGAGACCTTGGCTGTCATTTCAAATAATACCTCGTATACTTCTTCCCCCTGTAAGTGGGCCTTGACGGCCTATACAGATCACAACATGAGAGGGGGAATAGATCTAGTACCTTCGATGACGAGGTAGGAATCCCCATGTATCACGGTAACTCTATTGGACATGCAGTCAATCTGAGCATGATTCCAGTTCAACCATGTAATTCCTAGGATCAAATCAAAGACTGGCATCTTCATGATTATCGCTGGAGCTTCAAATATCTTTCCGCCGATTTCCGCCTCCATGTTGCAGTGGGCCGAGGTGAGCAGCTCCGATCCGTCGGGTAATCGTATCCTCATCATCAAACCCGTGAATCGTTCCACGCCTTCCAAACCTTCTACGAAGGATTCCGATACAAATGAGTGTGAAGCACCCGTATCAAACAGCGTATAAGCGGGTTTGCCGCTGATGAAAACTATTCCTGGGAGGGGCGGGGAAAGTTAAATGTCTTAGAATCTAGCTGCGGTTTTCTTTCCTAGATTATCACTTCTATATAAATTTAAATTTCATGATAAAATAACTTAAAATTTTCTGACATACCAGTGATTACTTGCTCCGGGTTCCGGGGTTGAGCCAGATCTAGTGCATAAATTTGTTCCCTCTCCCGCCTGCGATCTGCACCCTGGAAACCACGTCCTCGACCACGTCTTTGTCCTCCAAACTGTTGGGCATGCGGGGCAGCCTGTGGTGCTGGTAGAGGTGCTCCCCTCACGGGGCAATTTCTCTGAATGTGTCCTATATGATGGCAGTTGTAGCACTCCGGTGGGGGAAATGCCATTCCCCAAGGTCTTGGTGCCTCCCTCATCTGAATAGGCTGAGGAGCCATTACCACCCGCTCCCTCAGCTCTCGTCTCACCTCCTGACAAGGTTGGTCCTCTGTCCTTCTTCCCTCTCTCCCATCTGTGATGCGGCCACGCCGCTGATCATTCCGGGCTCCCCGGCCCTGGTCCTCCGTCGGCCTCTTTCGACCCCGAGTCGTGTGTTAATCAACCTCAATCCTCTTGGCCATCTCTAACATCTGAGGTATAGGCCCGTCAGAAACGAACAGAAGGACCTCCCTCAACTCCTCCCGCAGGCCCTTATAAAATCTCTTGGTGTATTCCGCCTCATCTAGCTGATAGGAGTCTGCGAATAGTGCTAAATGGTTGAACTCTCGGTGGTATTCTACCACTGTCTTGTTTCCCTGCTTCAATTGCAGGAACCTGTCCTCCAGCTCATCCCTGGTTGATTGTGGCACAAAATGCTCTAGTAAAGCGGCCCTGAACTCCTCCCAAGTAATATCTGAAATCTCCATATCGGCAAAAGTCGTATCCAGCGATGTCTTCCACCATCTTTTGGCATGAGACTCTAAATAAGATACTACCAAAGGAACCCTCTCTTCCCAGGGGCACCGTATCCCGATCAACATTTCATACATAATATCTAGCCATTCTTCTGTCCGAACAGCCGATTCTATCCCTAAGTAAGATGGAGGAGCGAGTCCTCGTAAGATGCTCAGCCAATTGGCCCCCGGGTTTGGCTGCGAGGCCGGAACCTGTTGGGCCCTGAAAGCATCCAAAATAGCTGTCAGGGTTTGCCCCATCTCCGAGTGTAGGAATGGAGTGGGGACTGGGGGAGGTGGTGCAACATTCGGAGTCTGCTGGACTCCACCTTGTGGTGTTGGCTGCGCTGGGGGTTGCGTAACAGAAGTCAATTATAAGTAATCGCACATATGTAACTAAAAGTGGACAATTTTATGTGATCCCCCATATGGGCCCACCACTGCTTCCGCTGCTTAGTTTGTCCCCAAACTAAACTCGTGCGGGGGTGGCCCGGGGTTTGTGGACTGCTACCTTGCGATCGATATGTTTTGCTCTGATACCACTTGTAAGACCCCCATTTTTTTTTCAGACACCGGGGTCTTAGGCCCAGAACCGCCGCCTTGCGGTGATATCTTCGCACCCGGGAAGGTCGTCACTACAAGACGCCGATTCTGCCGGCCAATTTGATCACAACTATAGCAATAAATTAAAAACCAGTCCACAGAAATCACATGTATAGAGAAAATAAACTCCACGAAGGGAGTGTCCACAGATAGTACATATAATAGAAATCTCGGGCTTTTGCCCGGTACATCATGTCCTCACTACAAATCACTCATCGAGGAAGAAAACTAATATATCTACTAGTGGTCTGGACTCACAGTCCCTGCTATCTGGACTCCAATACTAGACTGCCCGATCTCCAAGCGTGCCGACCTCCGGGGCTGCTGCTCCATGCTGGGCTCCGTGGTCCCCTAAAATGATGTTGTTCGAAAACCGTTAGTCTAAAAGACTAAGTCCTATCGTCCTCCGCCCCTTCCCCCATGGCTACTAAGCACCGAGCGGGGAGAAGGAAAGGGAAGGACATGAAGGTGGAGAATATCAAATAGCAGATAGCAGCAGAACTAAACTAGCAGATCTAAGTATGGTAATAATGATATAAGATTTGAATAAGAAAGTAACCTTAACTTATGTGAATACACATAAGCTAAGGGATCTCTTGTAGGGCTCCTATCGTATAAAAAGTCCCATACTGATTTATACGATAGGGTGTCGATTTTACTAGCAGGCTTAATTATGTAGTACTGAAAGAGAACCTTGACTTTTAAGCACGCTCACGCGAACTTATAAGCCAAGGGGTCGTTTTGTAGGGCCTAATGTATAGAGTGTCTCATACCACTTATACATTAGGTGTCATGTTATATGCAATGATTATGCTATGAAATACAATTATGCCATGACGTGGACATGCAAGTGCAACTCACCCACTCGACTCTGTGTACACAAACCATTAGTTCTCCCTTTCGGAGCCGTTACCTCCCAGGATACCTTCGTAGTGGCAGACGGAAGTCGTGGGTTGGGCCTCGCCCATCTCTAAACAAGTAAAGCACTACCGGTCAGACCTATCGTACGCCTCAACGCTTGGTGCACAAAGCGAACTCCTGCGTACTCTTGCCGGCTGGCGCACCAGACTTCTGTTGGCGAAGTGCTAATCACACTTGCCGAGTCGACGTATTGGCGTCGGTGCATCGACCCTCCAATACCGAAGACCCACCACCTTATACCTTTTATGCACATGCAATAGTTATGAATCCAACCAATAACCGAGCCAAAGCTTCCTCGGACTATCCTGTCCGTCAACAACCGAGCCAATGCTCCCCGGACTATCCCGTCCGTCATAATCAACAACCAAGCCAAAGCTCCCCGGACTATCCTGTCCGTCAATAACAACCGAGCCAAAGCTCCCCGGACTATCCTGTCCGTCAACAACCGAGCCAAAGCTCCCCGGACTATCCTGTCCATCAACAACCGAGCCAAAGCTCCCCAGACTAACCCTAGTATTTTGACAAATCCTCCTACGGGTCAGATGATCTTTCGTCGATCCCGGGCACCATCTAACATGTAGCCAAAACCCAACCCTTGCTTATCCTAACTCGAGTGATGAACTCATTCTAAATTATCCAAACCTATAACCACTAATCTTGACTTATGTGCCTAACTTGTACTCCAAATTATTTCTGCAGATTTACTATATGCAGACCACCAAGTTTAAATGTCATGTAAAATGGGAAGTACATCAAATATTCATCCAATACTCCTATAGTAATTAATGGAGCTCCATTATGACCTTTATTGCCCAATTCCAGAATTTCACAATTTTCCTACTTATCTAGTAATTTATTAAATATCCATAGTGGCCAAAGTCTCCAAGATTGAACAGGAGGTACCAAATTTAGACAAGATAAAATTTCCCCAGATTTATGTTATACTCAATATGAACATTTAACTTAAGATCCAAGGTCTCTTAATTTTTCCAGCAATGTTTAGGCCACTGATTTTATTTTAAAGATAACTTGCAATAATTCATTAAAATAGATAAATAGGGCAATATTATTTCTAAATCAATTCAAGGAAAACTCTAACATGATTGCAAGGGCATATAAATGCTCTGGGTCAAATATCATAAGTGATTAAGGAGTGATAAGCATCAAACAAATTAATGAACAACTTTCCAAAATTACTAAATGCAGACCACCAAGGTTAAACTTCATGTAAAATGGAAAGTACATCGAATAATCATCCAATATTCCTATAATAATTAATGTAAGTCCATTATGAACTTTAAGCCCTAAATCAAGAGATCCAAAATTTTCCTTATTTATTTAATAATTTATTTAACTATTATAGTGACTAAAATTTCCAATAATGAACATGATGTACCAATTTCAGACAAGATATCATTCCACTAATTTTATATTATATTAAAAATAAGAATTTAACTCATCCTCTAAAATATCTAAATTTTTCAGTAAGGTATTATCCCCAAATTCTTATTTTATTTTAATCCTTAAAAATTCATTTAAAGAGATATAAAAGACTATATTGCTTCCAAAAATTCAGAGAAAATTCAAGTATGATTTTAATGGCATATAAATGCTTTGGACCAAATCTCATAATTTATTTATTAGTAAAAAAGTCTCAAATAATATATTGAACAATTTCCTCATTTACCAAGATTGTGAAGTAAGTACCTCAAATATGTATTCAAAATATCTTATAAAATTTATATATGTCTATAATGATTCAAAACTTTCTCTTCCAAACTTTCATGCCCTTGCAAGGGGCAGAACTACCATAATTATCAATTTATTAATTAGGGCATACCCTTATGTTACAAAGGAAGTACTATAAATATTATCCCAAAATTTCCAAATAAATTACTAGAGGTTTCTAATATCCATAAGACCATTTTAACAAAATTTCTTCTTAGTTTAACGGGTTTAACTAGCCCATTCCTACCCTACACCATTTGTGCCTTAAACTAGGGTTAGGGTTTTGTAGGTCCCAAACTTTCCAAAATTCCCTAAGATTTTCACCAGAGGGTTTTAGTTACCCTAGTACCCTCCCTACAAAATTTCATGGTCATACAAGGTGTTTTGGCCACATACCCTTCACAAGGTACAAAAGCCCTTCCTTAGGGTTTGACCTAGGATCTTGGGCCAAATCAATTCCAATACCCCCAATTTTTCATTGGAAGGTGCATAAAGTCATGCCAAGTCAGTGTCCCAAATTTGAACCTCTGTTGAGGTGAGTTGGACACTCTAAGCAAAAAATACACTTTTGGACCAAAATGCCCTTTTAAGGCAAGGCTAGGGGTTGCAAGATTTCAGTTCAAATCACCTCCAAAATTTAGGAAATTTTAACCAGAGCCTCATAGTGACCCCCTACACCTCCAACCAAAATTTGGATGGATTTGGATTTCATTTAACCCATAAATTAATTTACCCTAGATAAATTAAATTATTTACAAAAACTATAGAAAAATTATCCCCAAAAATTCCCATTTTTGGTTAGGGTCTATATATTTGGTAGGGTGCCCTATGCCAAAATTTCAACTCATTTGGTCTAAGGATGAAGTGTGGGCACTCTGTTTAATGTCTGCCTAGTCATCTGTATAGACCCCACTAAAATGAGTGCCCTGGTCAGACCAGGCACCCAAATTAGTTCAAACCAATTTTGTATGAAAGTAGGCTCAGAACGCTACAATTTATGTGTTGAACACTTTCTCTGAAAATGCCTCCAAGTATTTTTAAATATTAAATACATTAAATACAAAATTTGTGACAGTAATGAAATAATAATACACATAACCTATAGATTATATTTATTTTTTAGCACGAATCTTGGCGCGCCTTGGACGACATCCCATCATCTTCTACCTCCAGTCGACGGCCAAGATTCATCCTGCCTGGGCTGACTTCCAGCCGCTGCCGCCGGCAATCCGGCCACCTCCCCGGCCTGCCACCGCCGCCAACACCTTCGTGGTGGTCGTGGCTACCTCCAGGAGGCGGCACGGCCGCCGGGGAGTACTATTCCGGCGAACCCGAGGGTATCGATTTTCATGGAAAATCCATGATTTTTAAAATCAGTTTGGGCTCAATTGAGCTCCAACCTTGGCCCTAATGATTCTAAAGGTCTGCCCATGCAAGAGGAGTGGAGGAGGACCTGTGGTGGCGGCTGTAGCCGTGCTGATCGCCGGATTGGCATGGTGGTGGCTGGTGGTGGTCGGCCCTCTACAACAGCACAGTGAAATAGCCTGGCTCCTTCAGGAAAGTGGTGGGAATTACTCTCTGGACTCCAGTGAAGCTTTTAAAAGGGAGAGGGGAGGTGTTAGGTGGCTGAAAACTCTTTGGCCATTTTTGGCCAAAGTCAAGTTTGGCGGCTTGGGTAGGTAGGGGAGAAGGCATGGCTCCAACCAGTCAAGGACTGGCTGGTTGAATTGGTGCTGCCTTCCTTGTCCTAGAGGAGTGAATGGAGGGGGTTGGGGAGGGGGAGGATGAGCCCAAAAGTCCTCCTCCCTTTTCTTCCTTCTCTTTCTCTCTCCTCCATGGTGGCCTCCTCTCTCTCCTACACCCCAAGATGAAATTTTGGCTCCTACCTAACCCATGGCAGCCCACAAGTCCATCAAAACAAGGTTAGCCCAATCAAAATGGACTTGAGCTTGAGTTAGCCCATTTGGGCTAACTTGATCCAAACTTTGACTAGGGCCCACTTAGGTCAATTTGGTCCTTAAAGTTTCCTTAATGGGTCCTTGGTGACCCATTGGCCTCCCCTAGGGTCAAGGTGGGGTTGGATTGGCCTTTGGAGGTTACTTGACCCTTAACTAGGGCATTTTGACCATTTTAGGTCCAGAGTTGACTTTGGTAAACCTAGCCTTTTTGATTGGTACCAATGGGTCCTTGGTGACCCTTTGGCCTCTCACTAGGTCTATGAGGGTATGTGTGGGGTCCATTTGGCTAAGGGACTGCAACTGGCCCTTGTGTAGGTAAATTTGACCCAATTAGGGTTAGAGTTGACTTTGGTCAACTTAGCTCCTTTGACTGCCCTCCATGGGTCCTTAATGACCCATTGACTCCTCAATTGGGTTATAAAGGTATGGGTGGGGTCTTGGAGTCTTGGTAAAGCCCCATGATCACCTTAAACCAAGGTTTTGGAATTTACTATTTGCAGACCATAGTGCCCTATCCACACCACCAGGTCCACTTGACTTTTTCTTGGGCTTCCTAGGGTTTTGTCATGACAAAATCACTCTTAGGGGTCTAGTTGGAAATGGGATGTTACAGGAGAAGTTGGTCTTGTCTAACAAACTATTAGAAAGGTGGGAGGGACAGTGAATGTACCCATACTCTAGGGAACCACTATAAACAACTTGTTTGCTGATTGTGTTATCTTGAAAGCTAACCTAAACTAAAACACAACTCACCAAATCAGAATAAAGAATCAAAAAGATAGAAAAACTTATTCACCCCCCTTCCCTTCTAGGTGTTTAGCTATTCTTGAAACTAAAGACTTTCAAGTAATATCAGAGGGAGGTTACTCAAAAAGGACCTAACAGTCTTAACTGATCTCCAGGAGTAGATTAAGTTTATTTTTTATGGGTTTAGGAGAGAACCATTAAGAGTTAGGCTCAATGAAGCTTCCAATCTGCTGGAAAGAGAGCTTTGAGATTTGGAAGGAGAGAGTCAGGGTGTTCATATAAGCATTTGATCCCAGGATCTTCATAATAGTGCAAGAAGGACATTTCATCCCTATAAAGGTCGTAGCTCTGGATGACAATATCTAGACACCTAAGAAGTATTCTAAGATGACCAAGGATGAGGTCATCCTGGCTACAATGGACAAGAGGGCACATAACATTATTGTGAGTTCCATTAATGATTCAACATTCCATAACCTTGTCCACTACAGAACTGCTAAGAAAAGTGGGACATATTGATTGTTTACATGGAGGGCACTGACGAAGTTAGGGATGACAGGAAATCCCTACTAAATCAGAAATATAAGGCCTTCAGGCAGTGCAAGAAGGATATCATAGATGAGTTCTATGAAAAGTTCTTCATAATGGTGAATAGACTAAGGACCTATGGGAGGGTCTTCAGCAATTATGAGCTGAATGACAAGTTCCTCAGATCTCTAACCAGAGACTAGAACATCAAGATATGTTCAATCAGAGAGGTGGCCAAGTTGGCTGAAACTCCACCACACACACTATTTGGAAAGCTGCTCTCCTATGAGATGTCGCTATTTGCCAGGAAGGAGGAGGAGACCACCAACAGATCTAAAACAAGGAGAAGATAGTGGCCTTCAAGGCTAAGAGCTCTAAGAAGAGCAAGGAGAGGATTTCCTCTACCCCAAGAAGGTCTGCTGATTCAGACAGCTCTGAGTCAAGTTCTTCTGACAGCAACATGCCAGATGGGGAATTTTTTATCTTCTCTAGGCAGTTACAGAAAATGATGAAGAGGAGGCAGTAGAAGAACAGTCCTTCCTCTTCCTCTCATTACTAGAAGGATCACAACAGATCTAAGAAGAAGTTCTCAAAAGGAGACAGTTAAGAAACTAAACCTAATAAACATAATTCTTCTAAAATTGTTTGTTATTATTGTAGCAAGCCTAGGCATGTCATAACTGACTGCCCAGTCAAGAGAAAAGAGACTAGTGAGAAGAAACATCACCACCAAAAGGGAATGAAGGAAAAGACCTTCATTGCCAAGAATGAGAAGAGAGAGAGTCAAAGTGACTCAGCTTCTTTAGATTCTGAAGAAGAAGCCAACATTGGGTTATTTGCGGTTGTTGCTGATGAAGATGAAGACTATCATGTTGCAAGGATAGGTATTAGGTCCCCTCTATCACACTCAGACAGTGACACTAAGGTGGATGAAGATGAAAACTGCAGTTATGGGCTAATGTCCATGTCAGAGGAAGAATCCAGCTACGATCAGCCTGGTCCAGATAAGGTACATTCTCTTTCCACCACCTCCTCTAAATCTGACTATGAGGCTAATCCCAATTATGATGCATCTTCTTCCTATGATGAAGATGGGCCAAAATTTGGGGAAGATGTCAATCGACTGATTGACAAGTATGGTGCCCTTTTGGATGCTTTGAAAGTAGCAAGAGGTTGGCCAAGAAACAAGCTGAAGAGATTGTCTCCATATAGATAGTTACTTCCCTACAGTCTGAGTCAGCATCCTTGCTGGATCAAATGAGGAGGGAAATCAGCCAACTGAAAACCATCTCAATCATCCAAATTAGAACCATCATCCATAAGAACAAGACCATTATGGATCTTGAAGAAAAGCTCCTCAAAGAGAGGAAGCTAGTGGCTCAGTACTCCAAGCCTAAATCAGTGTTGCCACTCATTGATACCTTCACCTCCCAACCAAATTAGAAGGGACTGGGTACATTGAGAGGAACACTGGAAGAAGGAATAAGAGGAAGGGCAGGGCCCCTATTCAGCCTGCTATCTCCTTTGAGAAAGTTATGCTGCCATCCAATAGGCATGACCAAGAAAGCATATATGGTCACTTGTTAAATGGTAGATCCACTAGTATGAACAAAAATGTTCACAGCTATAGTATATGGAAGGCATGGGTCTAAGTTCCTTTAAGTATCACCATGAGGAAATTCAGATGGCCCATCATGGACCATTTTTTTGGTGTTCCAGCCCCACTTTCAAGAATATGGCAGTGGCCAATAGTCAAGCTCCTCCAGCAAAAACTCCGACTAAAAGTAAGACATCCAGCAAGCCTCACTTGGCTATCTCTGATGAAATCAACAACTAGTCTTCTGCAAAGAAGACTGCTGCTAGTGGCATTCACAGTAAGACAAGTACTTCTACTAAAAGACTCACTTTCAGTCAGATCCTTGCTGAAAGAAATATGAAGAGGGTTGTTGTTATCCCTTCTGAATAGTCAACTTGTCTCAACTTGTCTATAAGAGCTATTCAGAAAAAGGATATATAGTATTCATGAGTGTTAGTGCTGTGAAAAAGTGAGACAATTTGCCATAGATTGTTGGCACAACCCCAATGTGCCTAGTGCAAGGGCAAGTCTACCTGTCTGAAATGCTGCAGGTAGACAGGCTGAACCTAGGACCAAAACTCTTTTGGGGTCCTAAGGTAAAATGAATTGTGGTTACAGGTTAGTCCAAGTACCCATCTAATATAGTACTTGGACAGTGAGTGTTCCAGGCACATGACTGGAATAAGAATTCTTCTAAAGGAATACAGTCCAGTAAAGAATGAACCAAAATTGATCTTTGGTGGCTCAGACAAAGGAGTCACGAAGGGCTATGGTATGATCACCAATGGAACAGTCACAATCACAAAAGTGACTTATGTGGAAGGGTTGCAGCACAAGCTGATTAGCATAAGCCAACTATATGATCTGGGATATGCCATTATATTCTACAAGGTTGAGTGTCTAATCAAAAGGTCAAGTGACCAAGAGGTCATTTTGACAGGCACTAGGAGTGGGAATATTTATTGTTTAAACATTTTATATTTAAGTTCTGACACCCCTATGTGTCTAGTTGCTAATGAGAAAGTCTCATATTATGTGCAATGGCACAAGAGACTTGCTCACTTGAACTTCAAGACCATAAGTAAGTTCTTCAGTGAAGAGCTAGTTAGGAATGGTCTCACCATAAGATGTACCGAGGAGGGCATTTATTGTGCATGTCAAAAGGGTAAGTATACTAAAGCATTCTTCAAGATCATTGGTTCCAAGGATTCTGTGAGGGGCTTATACCACATGTATATAGACTTGTTTGGTCCTATGTTAATTCACAATCTAGGTAGAAAAGTATGCACACTTGTGATAGTTGATGACTTCTCTAGTTTTCTTGGGTGTTCTTCTTGAAGAAAAAGTCAAAAACCCTTGACACTTTTATGACCTTTGTTAGACAAGCTCAGAATGAAAAAGATAACTCTGTGGTCAAAATTAGAAGTGACCATGGTAGTGAATTCAGTCTGAAGGCATGACAAAGTTCTGTGATGATTAAGGGATTCATCATGAATTTTCTTCACCAAGAACTCTCCAGCAAAATAGGATAGCTGAAAGGAAAAATAGAACTCACATAGAGACTGGCAGGACCCTTCTCAGTGATACTTCTCTCCAAGAATATTTCTAGGCTGAGGTAGTGAACACTGTATGTCATGTCCTGAACAGGGCCTCTATCAACAAGTACCACAAGAAGACTCCCTATGAGATTATGAAGGGAAAAAAATCAACTCTTAACCTATCTCAAGATTTTTGGTAGTAAATTCTTTGTGCTCAATAATGGGAACTCCCATTTGACTAAGTTTTTTGCCAAATCCTATAAAGGGATATTTGTTGGGTACAACAAGGCTTATAGGGTCTAAAACTTGAAAAATCAAGTTGTAGAAGAATATGTTACTGTAGTCTTTGATGAGTCATCAATTATTAATAGTGAGCTTCCAAGCTCCTCTAAATCTCCAGGTGTAGAAGTGAAGATGGACAAACTAACCATCAAGGATAATCCTCCAACTACCCTAGTAGAAGATGATGGAGTATGTATTCTAGAATGAGATCAAAGTGCACCTAACATGGATGAAGATCAGCAAGATCCAGCCAATGAAGTTCTTGATGCTGAAGTAAGAATGCCTCCAGCAATCAAGCACTTGAGGGATCATCCTAGAGATTAGATAATTGGAGATGCTATACAAGGGGTTAGAACAAGGAGTAGAAGCGAGAACATTGCAATATACTCCAGCTTCCTATCTCAGGTAGAACCCAAAAGGTTTGAAGATGCCAACATTGATCCCTTTTGGATTATGGCTATGCAAGAGGAACTGAACCAGTTCAAGATATTCAAGGTTTGGAAGCTGGTTCCTAGACCACAAGGTCATAACATCACTGGAACTAAGTTGATCTACAGGAATAAGCTTGATGAAAATGGTGTTATAGTTAAGAACAAAGCTAGACTGGTAGCCAAAGGATATAGACAAGAAGAAGGTATTGATTTTGATCAAACCTTTGCTCCAGAGACTATAAGCCATAAGAATATTCCTGCATATACTGCACATAAGGGATTCAAGGTCTACAGATGGATGTGAATTCAGCTTTCCTTAATGGTGACCTAAGTGAAGAGGTCTATGTTGAGCAACCCTCGGGTTTTGTCAATTCTAACTAACCTGATTATGTTTATAAGCTTAGGAAAGCATTGTATGGGTTGAAGCAAGCACCTAGGGCATGGTATGAGACCCTATATAGCTTTCTCGTTGAGAACAAATTCTCAAGGGGAAAGATAGACAAAACACTATTCTTAAGGGAAGTCAAGGGTAAGATCTTCCTAGTCCAGATTTATGTAAATGACATAATCTTTGGGTCTACTTATGATGATCTTTGCAAGAATTTTGCTAAACTTATGCAGGGGAAATTTGAGATGAGCAGTATGGGTGAGCTCAAGTATTTCTTGGGCCTCCAAGTAAGACAGTCTGAGAATGGATTATCCATTTCATAGTCTAAGTTCACCAGGGAGTTAATTAAAAAGTTTGGAATGGAGAGTGCCTGCATCATGAAAACTCTCATGGGGTAAAATGTGTCACTGAACAAGGATAAGATAGGGAAACCTATTGATGAAACCATGTATATAGGCATAATTGGCTCCCTCCTCTATCTTACTGCTAGTAGGCCAGACATACTGCTAGTAGGCCAGACATCTAGTATGCTACATGTGTTTGTGCTAAATACCAGACTTGCCCTAAGGGTCTCATTATTCTGCAGCTAAAAGAATTTTGATATATTTGAAGGGCACACTTGATCTTGGCCTATGGTACCCTAGGAATAGTGATTTTGAACTAACATGGTATTTAGATGCAGACTTTGCAGGCTGCAGAGAAGATAGGAAAAGTACATCAGGCTCTTGTCAATTTCTGGGAAGAAGACTTGTTTCTTGGAGCAGCAAGAAGCAAACCAGTGTTGCAATCTCAACTGTAGAGTCAGAAAACATATCTACTAGAAGTTGTTGTGCACATCTATTATAGATCCAACATTAGCTCCAGGACTATAATCTCAAGATAAGTAGAACTCCTATCTTCTATGATTCTACTAGTGCAATCTCTATTACTAGGAATCCTATGTCTCATAGCAGTACAAAGAACATAGAGATTAGGTATCACTTCATTAGTGAGCATGTGGAATGTGAAGACATCAGTCTTGAATTTGTCCCTATAGACAAGAAGGTAGCTGACAACTTCACTAAGCCACTAGATGATTCCAAGTTCAACACCTTCAAATTTGAGCTAGGTATGTTGAACTTAGTCTAGCTTCAGTAAAAATTCATATATTCCTGTTGTAGATAGTGTTACTCCTTGCAGGATAACATAGAAGAAATCGACTAAGTGTCAAGGCATAGAGTGCGCTGAGACAAGTCAGACATCGAGTGCGCTGAGTATAAGTACTCAGGCGTCGAGTGCGTTGAGATAACAACAAGCGTCGAGAGCGTTGAGTGTGTCGAGTCCACTCAACGCATACTCCCACGATCGTTTATTTATGGCTAACTATCGAAATTAATCACAGTCATTGATCACTTCGTGATCAAACAAAAGGTACGCGCCTCTTTACATTCTCTATTTAGAGGCAAGTATAAATAGACCTAAGTGTGCTTAGAATATGAAACACTATTCCTGGCCCTTTGCGAACTACTATCTCCCTGCGATGAAATCTCGTCAACTCTTCAGAAACTCATCAAATCAATGGCTCCAAAGGGAATGGATTTCTTGTTTGAGGGATCCGAGCAAGTTGGAAATGGCTTCAAGGATGCTCCTGAGGAAGTCATGCAATTTCTGCACTTATTAGAGGTCGCTGACCTAAGATTTGTCCTATCCGAGCCAGTTCTGATTTGGAAAAGAGAAGTTCTAGAACTTTATTCAAATGCAAAAGTGGAGTCATCCTCATCCAAAATCAAATCCTTAATAGGTGGAAAGAATATCAAGATCACTACAAAGAGAATATGTAAAGCTTTGCATCTACCAAAAGTGAATTAGTCCGATGAGGATACTGACTTAATTCAGGATGATGTTAAGACAAAACTGAAGTGGTGTGAGCTCTCCAAGCATACCTCTAGGTATGTGTTGAGGAAAGCATTGAACAACAGAGGCAACTTCCTAGCAGATGTAGTGGGAAAAGCGCTGCTCTGCAAGACATGTTCACATGATAAGATTTATAAGAAAATGTTTGAACTTATGACCATGATCATTCTATCAAAGAAAACAGACTGGGGCAAAGTGTTGTTTGATAGAATTGTAGAATGCATCCTAGAGCCCAATCTGGGCAGAATCCTGTCTCTGTATCTATACAGTACTATCCCAGGAATCCTCAACATGAGGTTAGGGACTAAGATCCATCATATGAAGAGAATGGACTACAGAATGTTTGATAGATGGGAGAGAGTTCTATAGCCACACCTTCAGTCTGCTGAGAAGAAGAAGAAGCCAGTTAAGATGTCAGCACAAAGAGCAGTTCATCATAGAATAGTGAAGAAGAGACACATGACCCAAATCTGACTGAGTCTACTAAAGAAACAAGGAGAAACATGAGTGCTCAAGTCTCAATATCTTCTGAACCTACTACAAGGATCCAGCTGACCAGAACTCAAGAGAACTAAGCAGGAGCTATGGTCAGATTGGAAGGCCAACAAGTGGAAAACATCTCTGCTGATGTTCACGGGGAGACATCTCAAATGGGTGTTGCAGTTGATGGGGAGATTCACCAGATACCAGCTCAAACTAAGAGGGATACCATCCAGTCTGTTCAAGAGGAATTGGACACCTTCATTGAGAATCTAGAGAAGAGGATTGCTGAAACATCAGAGGTCCCTGAAGTTGTGCTTTTCTGCACTCAAGCCGGGGAGGAGCAAATTCTTGAGAGAGTTATTGAAGATGCTCTTGCTGAGGGGAGCACAATCAGCTCATGAAGTAGAGTAACCATATTCCTATTGAGAAGGTTCTACCTGCTGAAGCAATGGAAGTAGAACATCCAATCAACATTGCTGAAGATCTGAATGTCCATGTAGACATTGTAGAGGTTGAGGTGGAGATTCACACTGACCTCTCTGCTCCATAGATTGTTTATAATATAGACTCTTCTTAATTAGAGATGGGCAATACTGCTAATGAAAATGCAACTCAACACTCTTCTGAGTATAAGATGGCTGATTTTGAAGCTAGAGAAGGAGAAAGGCCAGTACAACAAAATGTATGTGATGAAGGTACATCACACCCAGCTGATCATATATCATCCACCTTCCTTACTATAGATTCTCTAGAAAAGAGTAAAGCTTGTCCTTCATACCATACTGAACTTGCTCCCCCTCAACAGGAGTATCTAGCTTGTCAATCTTCCCCTCAATATTTACACAGATCCTGTCCACAATACTTCCAGTTACAATTTCAACTACCTCTGCTGAAATGTTCTTTGATTGGGAGCCAAAGACTTAGACATTCTTTGTTGCAGGTTCAGAAGATATTGAACCATGAGCACTCCTATCTCTTCGTATTTCCTCAGAAGAATCTGACAGGTGAGAATCATGTGCCTCTTCCTTACTGTTCTCAGAATAGTTGCTTTTTGTCCTTTCCTCAGGGAGTCGTGCATCTTTCTTTTTCTTCTTCTCAACACTTTGTTGATGTGGCAGCAAAACTATGTCCCACCTATCAAACATCTTGGAGTCCATTTTCCTCTGGAGCATAATCGCAGGGAGACAGCAGGTCGCAAGGGCTAGAAACAATGTTTTTTATTCTATTCACACACACTTTTATTTATACTTGCCTCTTATTTGAGAATGTGGAGAGGCGCGTACTTGTTGTGATAATCATGAAGATATGAGCTGCTGAGATTAACCCCATGAGATAACCGTAAATAGAAGTCCCTAGGAGTATGCGTTGAGTAGACTCGACGCACTCGACGCTTGGACATTTAGACTCAGCTCACTCGATGCTTGGTTTTGTCTCAGCGCACTCGCTGCCTGGACACTTAGACTCAATACATTCGATGTTTGGACCAACTTAAGACTGGTGTCCTCACTTTCTACATTCTCTCTATTGAAATGATACCTAACCTCTATGTGCTTAGTCCTACTATGAGATATAGGATTCCTAGTAATAGAGATTTTACTAATAGAATCACAAAACATATGAGTTCTACTTAGCTTGAGATTGTAGTCCTGGAGCTGATGATGGATCCATAGTAGCTGTGCACATCAACTGCTAGCTGATATGTATTATGGTTCAGTTGTTGAGATTGCAACACTTGTTTTCTTCTTGATGCTCCAAGATACAAGCCTTCTTCCTAGAAATTGACAGGAGCCGAAGGTGCTTTTCTTGTCTTCTCTGCAATCTGCAAAGTCTGCATCTGAATACCAAATTAGTTCAAAGTCAATATTCCTAGGGTACCATGGACCAAGATCAGGTGTGCCCTTAAGATATCTCAGAATTCTTTTTACTGCAGAATAATGAGACTCCTTAGGGTAAGCCTGGTATCTAGCACAAACACATGTAGCATACATAATGTCTGGCCTACTAGCACATAGGTAGAGGAGGGAGCCAATTATGCCTTTATACAAGGTCTCATCAATAGGTTTCCCAGTCTCATCCTTTTCTGATGACACATTTGACCCCATATGAGTTTTCATTATGGAGGAACTCTCCATTCCAAAAATTTTAATTAACTCCTTAGTGAACTTAAACTGAGAGATGGATAATCCATTCTCAGACTGTCTTACTTGGAGGCACAAGAAGTATTTGAGTTCACTCATACTGCTCATCTCAAATTTCCCTTGCATAAGTTTAGCAAACTTCTTGTAGAGGCCATAATCAGTAGACCCAAAGCTTATGTCATCTACATAAATTTGGACTAGGATGATCTTACCCTTCCCTAAGGAATAATGTCTTGTCTATCTTTCCCCTTGAGAATTTGTTCTCAATGAGAAAGCTAGACAGGGTTTTCATACTATGACCTAGGGGCTTGCTTCAACCCATATATATCCTTTTTAAGAAAATCTGAAATAGTCATCAAATATCACATGGGTGTAGACTTTCCTATATAGACTATAAACTAGCATATGACCAAACAAGTACAAATGCATGAGATACAAGCACCTCTTAGAATATTTGGCCCCAATGCCCTTTTGACATTCAAAGCAAATGACCTCTTTGGTGCATCTCATATTAGGTCCATTTTTGACTAACCCTTCACTGAAAAGTTTTCTAATTGTCTTGTAGTTCAAGTGAGCAGGCCTCTTGTGTCATTGCACATAATAAGAGACTTTCTCATTTACTACCAGACGTACTGGTGAGTCTATACTTAAACATAATAAGTTTAAACAATAAATATTTCCACTCCTAGTGCCTATCAATATGACCTCTTGGTCACTTGATCTCTTGATTAGACACTTATCCTTGTGAAAGACAATGACATAGCCAATATCACATAGTTGGCTTATGCTAATCAGATTGTGTTGCAATCCTTCCACATAAGCTACTTTTGTAATTGAGACTATGCCATTTGTGTTCATACCATATCTCTTGGTGACTCCTCTACCTGAATCTCCAAAGATCACCTTAGCTCCATTCTTCACAGGAGTATAATCCTTAAGATGGCTCCTTGTTCCAGTCATATGTTTGGAATATCCACTGTCCAAGTACCATATTGACATTGTATGGGTACTTGGACTCCCCTTCAAACACAGTTTAGTTTACCTTAGGACCCCAAAATAGATTGGGTCATTGGTTCTTGTTAGCTTGAAAATGAATATGTCTACCTACAACACTTTTGACAGGAAGACTCTCCCTTGCCCTTAGCATACTAGGGTTGTGCCAACAATCTATAGCAAAGTGAACCACTTTACCACAACACTAATATTCATGAATGTTGTATCTCCTCATCTGAATAGCCATTGTAGAGTGCAAGCTATCCATAGTTGTCTGTTCAGAAGAGAGAGCAACAGCTTTGTTCTTATTTCTTTCAGCAAGAATCTGACTGAAGGTGAGTGTGCCAGAAGATGTACTTGGCTTACTCTAAGATTCATCAATAGTAGTCTTCTTTATAGTTGACACGTTGTTGATGGCATCAGATACAACCAAGTGAGCCTTACTGACTGACTTCCCCTTGGTCAGGGTTTTTGTCGAAGCCTGAGAATGGACCACTACCTTATCCTTGAGTCTAGGGGCTGGAGTACAAAATACAAATGGTCCATGATGGTCCATAATGGTCCATCTGGATTTCCTCATTGGGAGCCTTCAGTGCACTCAAACTCATGCCCTTACTCCTTCCATTGTATGATACCCTTGTATTCTTACAAGAAGAGTTTCCATTCTTCCAGTGATCATACATGTTGTCCTGGTCATACTTGTTGGAAGGGAGGATTACCTTGAGAAAGGTGGTCTGAGGCTCTACAAGAGCTTTGCCTTTCCCTTTGGAATGGGTAGCTCTAGAGTTCCACTTAAACCAAAAACCTCTCTTATCCTTTTGAGAGGTAATGGAGTTAATCAGTGGCAACACAGTCTTGGGCTTAGAGAATTCAACCACAATATTTCTCTCCTTAAGGAGCTTCTCTTCAAGATCCAAGATGATCTTGTTCTTTTGTCCAATGGTGTAACACCTCACCTGTAATGACCGTATAATATGGGTTCGGCCGAGGCCCCACAACAAATGGACTCCACAGCTTAAGCGTTATAAGATGATATAAAACTACCCAACTCAAATCTTAGGAATAAATAACGGAAACAAACAACCAACAAGAAGTTATCCACTATTAAAGGAGTACGAACTGGCCTTAAGGCCTTACAACAAACATGAGTCAAAAACTGAAACAACCACAAACATAACAACGCACTTTAGCACTTCTAAGCTATCTCAGTATGCAAGCTAGATTAAAGTTCATGGAGCAAAGCATTCAACAAAACATAGACCACTAAACGAAGAGTTCACTTCATGAGGCTTAGGCCTTTTTCGCCGGCGAGCTTACTCTTGCTTGTGACCCTTGCCCTGTTAAACAATTTGTTGTAATATGGGTCAGCAAAGGCGGACCTCAACTGTGTAACCAACACATCTCCTCCCGGTCGTCCCTAGCGGACCCCAGGACACTCCATCACCCTGCAGGTAAGCACTTCGTATGCAAATATACATGAACATAGAAAGCAATAAAACAGGTTTGGATGTCTCATATATCAAACACATTTCTATGTTGAGCAGGTAAAATAAAGGGGCCTACAATACAACATGTATGCAATCCTGGGTTTTACCCAAGGCACCCTATAGCGTGTGAATCAAAAACATCATCACGCATCTTCAAAAAGGTACATCTAATTTCCCCATCGGCATTCAAGAAACAATCAAACGGGTACTTCAAATTTACCCATCGGCATTCAAGCCGCAAACACACGTGTACTTCTAATTTCACCTAACGGCATACAAGCCACCACACTGAACTCTTTCCAAGGCCCCACCCGCTCGGGGGTCTCAAAACCCGGGCTTGTCTACATGCTCTAACTTCTCATGTTACGATTCAGTCTCACAAACAACAAACTGATGCTAAGAACCCTTGCTTGACCCCACCCACTCGTGGGCTTCATCGCTCGGGCTTGTATAAATCTTTGCATTCTTGTCAGTTTCACAGAAGGGGACTTGTCTCACCGGGACACTCTCCACACATGACTTGCATGTCACGGGCTAGCCAGTCGACCACAGAGACAAAGCCGTGCCTTAGCACATCACAATCAACAACCTTTCCCTCCCTAATCCACCATTTGTTCTCACACGAAATTAAGGGAGAAACAAACAACACAAACGACATCTTGCCGCAAATGGATTTCTAGCAAAATCCTTAAGGCTCGTTATACAACATCACTGAGTCAGACCAACGGTCGCGACTACGGCTTCACCCGCAATGCCTAATCCACTAACAGAGTGGATTTCTATTGCAGCATCATGTTAGGGACAAACAAAATTGACCTGGTGGTTTCTCTTGAACCATGGCAACCCAAACCCCACTCATTTGAGAGACCCGGTACCTAAATGCTTGAAAGAAAGCAAGAATAAAACAGATGCCATGTACGCATCCTAAAGACCGAGAGGAGAACTGTCGTTACCTTACGATTCCTCTTCCTTGCCATAGAAAACTTGATTTGCACAGATGAAAGAGTGTGCCTTCAAGTCTTCTCTACGGATCTAGCCTTGGATCAACGATCGGAGCCCCGAAGCTTCGTCAATGGCAGAAGATGATCTTCCTCTTCTTCCAAACCCTCTCTCCCAAAAACCCTAACTTCAACTCTCAAATGAGAAGAAATGAGGGGAGAGATTCGGCCCAACTTATGCCCCTTGGACGAAGTGTACTGGGCCATAGGATCAAAACCAAAGCTAAATTAGACGGTCAGAACACAGATCTACAGAACTGCTTCCGTCCGCTACCATCGGGCGGTAGCCACCTACCGCACCGTGGTAGCTTCCCGAGCCCTCCGTCAAAAATAAAGCCACGCTACCGCCGGCGATAGAAATACCGCTGCGTAGTAGCTCACTCAACGCTTCCATCTTAACGTAAGGAGGCTAATGCCAAGAGGTAACTATCTAACGTCGCACGCTAGCACTAGATGCACTCAACACCTCCCACTCAATGCCTCCACTCAATGCCTGCTACTCAACGCACTCAATGACAGGCTACCACTGAGTGGTAGCTATCTAATGTCGCGCGCTAGCTTCCAAATGCTCGAGTACTAGAAAATATGGGTGTTATAACTCCTCCCCCCTTAGAAGAATTTCATCCTCGAAATTTAGCATGTACTCAAACAAAAGGCATACCTGAAGCAAAAAGTTCTGGGAAGTCCTCCCGCATTGCTTGCTCACGCTCCCATGAGAATTCGTCTTGCCCACAGTTATCCCAGCGCATTTTCACGAGCTTAACCTCTTTATTCCGCAACTGCTGAACTTCTGAATCCTCTATGCCAACTTGACGACTTTCTTCCTCAAGTCCTCTATTACTGGCACCGCCGTTGATTCAACCACAACACTTATCTCCACCAAGGCTTTCCTTAGAACTGAAACATGGAAGACATCGTGTAATCCACTCAGATCGGGGGACAACGCCAATCGGTAGGTTGCTTCTCCACTACGTTCCATAACTTCGAACGGCCCCAAAAACCTCGGACTCAACTTCTTGAGTAAGCGAATCCACGAAACACCTTTGAACGGCTTAATCTTCAGAGATACCCAGTCGCCTACCACGAACTACACATTCATATGGCGCGTATTGAAATACTTCACGTGCTGATCCTGAGTAACCTTCATGCGCTCCTGAATTGCTCACACCATCTCGCAAGAATCGGCCACCACCTCTTTTACCAAAAGTTTTGTGTCTCCTGCCTCTATCCATAACAACGGCATTCGACACCGCCTTCCATACAAAGCCTTGTATGGCACCATCTTGATACTCGCCTGGAAACTGTTATTGTAGGCAAACTCAACCATGAAAAGGTGATCTTCCCACCTCTTGCCAAAATCAAGGGTGCACATTCTCAGTATATCCTCCATAGTACGGTTCGTCCTTTTAGTTTGACCGTCAGTTTGAGGATGGAACGTCGTACTAAACTTTAGCCTTGTTCCCAGACTCTTCTGTACTAACCTCATGTCTTTGAACGTGAACCACCCATCGCGATCACTAATGATACTCTTTGGAATTCCATGCAACCGCACAATATTGTGAATATACAGTTCTACCAGCTTCTCCACGCTGTCCTCCTTCCGATTCGGGATGAAGTGAGCCACTTTGGTCAAGTGATCCACGATCACGCAAATTGCATTGTTACCCTGCTATGACTGAGGCAAGCCATGCACAAAATCCATGGAGATGTCATCAAATTTCCACTCAGGGATAGGAAGAGGCTTCAGGAACCCGCCCGACTTTTGACACTCTGCCTTCACTAAGGCACAAGTTTGGCCCCGACTCACGTACAAAGCTACATCCCGCTTCAAACTAGGCCACCAAAAGGATTTCTTCGTATCTAAGTATATCTTCGTACTGCTGGGGTGAATGAAGTAATTCGTGAAATATGCCTCAAACATTAACTCCTCATGGAGCTTACCAAACTGCGGTACACATACCCTTCCGTTCTTCCTCATGGTTCCACCAACCATCTCCCAAGTATTACCCTTGCCTTTTTGAGCTTTCACCATAAATGGCTGGAACAATACATCCACACTAGTCGCTTCTCGGATACGATTGGATAAGTCGTTCTACAACTCTATCCAGTTCAACCGAGCCATGCTAGACTCGCCACTTGCTACACACACAATGCCAAGGGGCTCATAATCCCGCACCAACTGCTCATCATGAGCTTTAATCCAATTCCCTTATCCTGAATTCTTCCTAATCAAGGCATCGGCCACCACATTGGACTTGCTCGGCGTATACTGAATTGCCACATCATAGTCCCCAAGGAACTCGACCCACTTGTGTTTCCGCATGTTCAAGTATTTTTGATCTAAAAGATACTTCAGGCTTTTGTGGTCCGTGAAGATCTCCACTTTCGCACCGTACACATAGTGCCGCCACAACTTCAACGCAAAAATTATCGACGCCAACTCTAAGTCATGGACGGGGTAATTCCTCTCATGAGGTTTCAACTATCTAGATCCAAAGGCTATCACATTGCCATGTTGCACTAGCACACAACCCAAACCGTAACCTGACGCGTCACTGAAGATGTGAAATCCTTCAGTTCCTTTAGGGAGACTTAGGATTGGAGCCAAAATCAGCCTTTCCTTCAAGGTATCAAAGGCTTGATTGCACTCCTAAGTCCACACAAATTTCTAGTCCTTACGAGTCAGAGTGGTGAGGGGCAGAGCTATCCGCGAAAAGTTTTCCACAAATCTTCTATAGTACCCGGCTAGTCCAAGGAAACTCCTGACTTCCTCCACGGTGCTCAGAACTGGCCAATATCTGATGGCCTCAACTTTTGCTGGATCCACCGCCACCCCATCACCACTAATCACATGGCCCAAAATGCCACCTTCTCTAACTAGAACTCGTATTTTGATAACTTTGCATAAAGTTGGTTCTCTCTTAGAGTTTGTAAGACTACTCTCAAATGAGCCTCATGCTCTGCCTCCGATTTGGAGTATACCAAAATATCGTCGATGAAGACTGCCACAAATGAGTCTAAGTACTCCTGAAACACTCGGTTAAACAGATCCATGAATACCGATGGCGCATTCGTCAACCCGAACGCCATCACCGAGAACTCAAATTCATCATACCTCGTACCAAACGTTGTCTTGGGTATGTCCTTGTCTCGAATCCGCAACTGGTAGTACCCTGACTTCAGGTACAACTTATAGTACACCACCGACCCTACCAACTAGTAGAACATTTCATCTATCTGTGAAATAGGATACTTATTCTTGACGGTTAGTTTATTCAACTCCCAGTAGTCTATGCACAACCGCATACTACTATCTTTCTTCTTCACAAATAGCACTGGCGCGCTCCATGACAAAGAGCTGGGTCTAATCTACCCCTGCTCCAACAGTTCCTACAACTGCACCTTGAGATCGACCAACTCCTTTGGTGCCGTCCTAAAAGGAGGATGTGACACCGACCTGGCTTCTGTCACTAACTCAATCGAGAAATCGATTTCCCGTTGAGGAGGTGCTCCAGGAAGCTCCTCAGGAAACACATCCTCGAATTCTGCCACAACCGGCACTTCTAAGAGTGATAGCTTGGAAAGGTGAACTTCCAAAAATGCTACTAAAGCTATTCCTCCCTGGTTAGATATCTGCACCAACTGCATGGCCGAAATCAGGGAACAGGCCACTCCACTAAGGCCCTCAAATTTGACTTATTCCTTTCCTTCGCTTCTCAAGGTCACCACCTTAGATAATCAGTCAATACTGGCGTGCTGCTCTGTCAGCAAGTCCATCCCCAAGATCACATCGAACTCAGCTAAAAGTATAACCGCTGCTACCAACATGAAGTCAACTCTGTCTAAACTCTAAACAATACGCCCTTTCATCCCGGTGGTCATAAAAGACCCATTGGGCATGCTCACTCTAAGCTCTGGGTTTTTCGAAAATGGCTCGACTCCATTTCTCTGAGTAAAGCTCTCTGCAAGTAAAGAGTGTGACGCTCCCATATCAAACAGTACTCTAGCCGGATAACCGGAAACTAGCACGAAACCTAAAACACAGGCAATACACATAAAAGCCTCGAAAGTCTAAAGCCAATAAACAAACTTAAACTTTCCCATACTTGTCACCACATCGGCTTGTCGAATCTCTTTCTGTTGCCCAAGGTTGTAAGCCCTTGGTTGTATTAGTTGGAACCGTGAAGCGTTCGACTCTGCCATCTTCCCTTTCTCCGCAGCGCTGGGACAGGAATGCACTGACCGTTCCTGCCTTGGCTCTTGCTCAGCATCACCCTCAATACAAAAACAGGCTATATGGCCTGACTTGCCACACTTGTAGCATGTTGGTGGTGCCTTGAAGCGAGATCCCACCGATGTTGTACTACTCTTCTCCCATCACTTGAAGTGATGGGGCTTCTTCCTCCGTTTACTCCCTTCAGACTTCCCCTGTGATTGAGAAGGCTTTCCTTCTCCTTACTTTACTGTCAGTCCCTTTCGACATTGGGTTCGTTCCATATCACTTTCAAACATCCTGGTAGCCTCTATTGTAAGACCCCCCCCTTTTTTTTAAACCACCGGGGTCTTAGCCCAGAATTGCCGCTTTGCGGTGGCACCGATTCACGGGAAGGCGACCACTACAAAACGCCAATTCTGCAGGCCCTTTTCGATCACTAGAGAGAAAAGTAATTAAATATAAAATGTAAACTAGTCCACATAAACATGTAAATAAAAAGTGAAATCACATTCAGTCCATCAATAGATAATAACAGAAAATAGATAAATGGGCTCGAGCCCAGTACATCAGAATCCTCACTACAAGTCACTCAACGCGGAAGCTATAAAACTACTAATCACTCACGGAGCTGGTCGCAGGTGCACCGGTGCTAGACTGTCCCACCTCCATGCGCACCGTACTCCGCTGGTGCTGGCCCCTGGACTGCTGGTCCCTGTCTCCCATCCGGAGCTCCTGTAATGTTGTGGTTCGAAAACCATTAGTCATAAAGACAAAGCCCCATCATCCCCTACCCCTCCCACCACGGTTCATAAGCACCGGGAGGAGAGGAGGAAAGGGAAGCTACAAAAGTGGAGAATAATCAAACAGGTGACAAGGAAGCTAATCTAGTGGTTATTAAGAATGAAATAGGTCTAATAATCCTACGGCAGTAAGTAATAAGGAGAGCAGTTAATAAGTAGCAATTTGTATAAAAAGGCAGCTAGAGAACAGTAAGTAAACAAGCAAGTAAATAAGTATGTAATCTTAACTTATATGAATGCAAATACAAACTTATAAGTTAAGGGATCTTCTGCAAGGCTCCCATCGTATAAAAACTCCCATACCGATTTATACGTTGGGGTGTCGGTTGTATGCAATTATGAGTGTAGTGATATGCTATGCCATGATTCATGCAAGTGCAACTCACGCACATGACTCTATGCGCACAGACCTTTAGTTCCCCCTGTTCGGGCAGCTAGCTTCACTCCCAGGAACCTCCGTAGTGGCAAACTGGTCGGGCCCCCCACTCCTAGGCGGGTATCCACACTACCAGGCCTAGCCCTTCCGTACGCCCCTAGAAGAACACAACCTAGAGTATCCGCGTACTACTGCTGGCTGTACCCACCAAACTTTCTTTGGCTAAGTGTCCCACACCGCCGAGTCAACGTACCGATGTCGGTGTGAACGACTATCAGATACTGAAGACCCACCACCTTTATTCTGTACTCCAACCCTCGAGCCCTCGGCCCCCCGGACAGTCCCGTCCGTGCATCTACCTTCAGAGCTACCGTCTGAATGGCAACCAACCAATTATTCTACCTTCCTAGCTACCGAGGTGTGTGTATGTGCAACCCTAGTTATACTAGTTGCTCTTTTAATTTTATTATTCCTATGGTTTACGTTAGCCCAGGACTGCCCCCGGCATACCCCGTGAAGGGCTCTCAAGGGGCACTAGGAACCAAGACGGCGGCATTACGGCCCGAAGTTCCCTTTCGCAAGGCACTTATTGTTATTGGTTGATCTCCCTTAACCCGATCCTCTTTTAGTTACTTTAGATCTATCCCTAGAGTATTAAGACTCTTCCTCTTCTTCCTGGTATGGACGATCTTCCGTCATTCCCGAACGCCACCTAATCTTAACCGGTCTCACACCCTACTTATCTTGACTTCCAATAATGAAACTTAATCGTAGCTTGCACTAACCAAGCAGCAACTACCAAAATTCCATTTCCCAAGTTCATTATTACTCTAGTTCAGTTTCCGTGGTTTTACTATATGCAGACCATCCTAAGCTATATGAGGTACACAAGGGAAGGTACACCAATTTATCTTCCAAATCTCCTATAATATTTACTGGAGGTCTACCATATCATAATTTGTCTAAATCCAGAAACTTATAATTTTTCTAATTAATCTGATATTTATTTAATTTTCCCAAATGGCGGGCCATGGGTCATTTTAAACATGAACTATATGATTCTCCCAGGTAATGGCTACCCAAAAATCATGATCATTAAATAACAGCAAGATAACCTCAAATACAAATTTTCAAAATTTTACAGAAAGTATTTAGCCTCTAAATAATTTATCCAGTATAATCACGTTAATCCTACGTAAAGAAGGAAGTATTAAAATTACTCATCAGAAAATTTTGGAAAAATTACTAATCAGTAGTATGATATAGAAAAAAATCTTTGTGCAAAGAATCATAATTTTAACAGTTTGCTAAACACCACTTTAGATTTAATCAATTATTCAAGGTAAAACATACTTAATGAAGCAAGCCTTAGAATTAAACTTCCAAAAATCCTAGAAAAATTCACAGAGAATTAAAATCCTAATAAACATTCTATACTTAAATTTCATCAATTTCCAGGAAGTATGTATTCCATAATAAATTTTCTAAGAAAATCATACAAGCTACTAAATCGTTAATGAAGTATCCAAAATAATGATCTTAAAAATTCATTGTAAAATATCCAGAGCTTGTACCATCCCTATAATTCACGCTACCCAGATCTCATCCCTTTTCAATGTGATTTAGTGTCATTTCCTATCTCTACAAGTTTTGCACCCTAAACTAGGGTTAGGTTTTTAGGTATCCCAACAGTCTCCAAATCTACTAAGATTTCATCCAGAGAACTATAATGGCCCTATGGTCCTCTTCACCAAATTTTTGGGTCAATCCAAGGTCATTTGACCCCATGACCTTCACAAACCACCAAGATCCCTCCTTAGGGTTTGGCCTTGGTTCTTAGGGCAAAACTTACCCCGATCCTCCTCAAACTCTATGAGGGGGTGCTAGAGAATTTTACTAGCCAGTGGTAAAAATCTCAGCCTCTGTTGAGGTGATCTGACCACTCAAATCTCAAAAGTGCACCTTTAACCTAAGACCCCTTATTAGGGAAAAACTTAGGTTTGATCATTTCTAATCCAAACCATCTCCAAATGAGATGAAAAATTATACAGAACCTTATGGTGAACCTAGGGACCACTCACCAAAATTTGGGAGGGTTTGGAAATTATTTAGCCATATAATTAAATTAAGCTTAGATTATTGAATTTTTCCTAAAAACTATAGAAAAATATTTCCCAAAAATCCTAATTTTTAGATGGTACCTAGATATAGGTAAGGTTAGGTCACACCCCAAATTTCAAGTCATTGTGATGACTGGATTGGAGTGGGGAATTTTTCTAAGGTTAGGACAACCCTATGGGTAGGCCTCACCAAAATGAGTGCTCAGGTCTATCCAGTGGTCCAAAATGCTTGAAACAAATTTTAAAATTCCCTAGACTCCAAGAGGTACAACATTGGTGTTGACCATTTTTCCTGCAGGGGTCTCTAGGTATTTTTCCCAAATTATTTCAAATGACAGATGTTTTCATTCAGAAATTGTTTTTAAAAAAATAGAATCTAATTAATGGCACTGTTCATCTTCTTCTACAGCCCGAAACCAGAGGCCTGAAAACATATTTTCCTGTAGCTTTTCCAAGGCTATTTCCCGGCCATCCAACGATCTCCCTGGTCGGCCACCACCACCACCACCTCTGTTGAGGTGAGGGCTATCGTCGGGCGGCGGCACGGTCGCCGGAGAGGCGGTTTCCTGCGAACCCGCCACCATGAAAACTTTGGACAACCATGGAAACGCTCACCCGATCTGGCTCTTTTGAGCCCGATATCTCTCCTAACAATTTCTAAGATCTATCCGCAGAAGAAGAGGGAGGGGAGGACCTTGTTCGCGGGCTGGAGGCGTGTAGAGCGTCGAGAAGCCATTGGCGCGGTGGTGGCGTCGCCGGAAATTCTTCAACAGCAAGGGGGAAATCTGAAACAGTTTGATGGAGAGTGTAACCTTTTCCTCTTGCTCTTAGGAGTCTTTTATAGGTCAGCAAGTGGGGAGGGGAAAGGATAAAACGTTCATGGCCATTAATATTTCCCTTAATGACGTTTCGGTTATGACAAAGGCAGTTGAAACGCTGGAGATGAAGAGGTGTTTGCCAGGTGGCGATTTCCTATTGGACCAACATTTCCTTATTTATTTAAATAATTACAGTAGGTAACATCCCATAAATACTCTTGGTTTTCATTCCCATAATCAGAATTTATTACGACGTCGGTTACCGAAATTTCCAGTCTGGCTGACGTTTCGGTTTTGGTCACGGGCGTGACACATAGGTCACGGGCGTGACAGGCACGAGTGGCCAATTCTGGGTTCGACGATCGTCGAACTGAGATCGACGATCGTCGAAGGATGGTCACGGGCGTGACACCTGGGTCACGGGCGTGACAGGACCGTGTGGCCAATTCTGGGTCGACGATCGTCGAACTGAGGTCGACGATCGTCGAAGGGTGGTCACGCCCTAGGTCACGGGCGTGACAGATGGGTCACGGGCGTGACAGGCCCGGGCTGCAAGTTCTGGGTTTGACGATCGTCGACTTGAGGTCGGCGATCGTCGAAGGATGGTCACGCCCTAGGTCACGGGCGTGACATGTGGGTCACGGGCGTGACAAGGTCATGAGGCAATTTCTTCGTTTCGACGATCGTCCCACTGGGATCGACGATCATCGAAAGTGTGACGCCCTAGGTCACGGGCGTGACACATAGGTCACGGGCATGACAGGCCTGGGCAGAAAAATTCTGCGCCCGACGATCGTCTCCCTGAGATCGACGATCGTCGAAGGAGTCACGCCCTAGGTCACGGGCGTGGCGGGTCGGTCACGGGCGTGACCAACCCGTGGCCCGAAATCTTGGTCGATCTATTTCAATTTTTTTGGGGCTTCCTAGGGTTCTATCACAACCAACCGACTCCTAGGGGTCTAGCCAGAAATGGGATGTTACAAATCCCAATAAACAAAACAAAGATTTCATCCCCGAAATCAAGGTTAAGCCTACGGGACTCTGATCGGAAAAATAAGCTTGTAACATCCCATGAGAATTGAAGAAATTACATCTCTACGTTATGTTTGCTTTGCGCGGTTTCAAATCTAAGATTGATTCGCCCAATTAGCTATGTATATACACCCCAATAAACAAAAGATTAGCCCCTATTCCTGAATTTTTTCAATTCTATTGGTCTAAAACAAGAAGGCAAATTGATTGTCCAGAGGGGTGGTGAGGTATACCTGACGAAAAAGTTCCGGGTATTTTTGCTGCATCAAGTTCTGTGGCTCCCATGTATGCTCCTCCTGCCCATGATTGTTCCACAGAACCTTGACTAGCGGAACCTTCTTCCGTCGCAAGACCCGCACTACTGTATTGTCAATCCTGATAGGCTCCAAGTTGACTGACCGATCCGAGGCCATCGGGCCATCTGCCGAGGAGATCAGCTGCTCAGGGCGTAGCAGAGCCCTCCGAAGTGAGGAGACATGGAAGACGTCATGTAATCCCGCTAACTCCGGCGGTAGCTCCAGTCTATAGGCTAAGGGGCCGATCCGCTCCAGGATCCTATAAGGCCCCATATATCTCGGACTGAGCTTCTTCCGCCCACGCACCCGCGAAACTCCGTGCATCGGCCGTATCTTCAAGAAAACTCGGTCCCCTACCTGGAACTCCACTTGACGATGCCTCGCATCGTAGTATTTCGCCTGTCTGCTCTGGGCTTCCAACATCCTGTACCGGATCAATCTAATCTGAGCATCTGTATCTCCCACAAACTCTGAGCCTAGTGACTGCGGGTCCTCATCCTGAACCCATGATAGTGGGGTCCTGTACCTCCTTCCGTACAACGCCTCGTATGGAGCCATGCCTATGCTGGACTAATGAGCGTTGTTGTATGAAAACTCGACCAGTGGCAGCAGTCTCTCCCAAGGCTCGCCACGGTCCAAAATACACAGTCGCAACAGATCCTCCAGTGTACGGTTGGTGCGCTCTGTCTGTCCGTCGGTCTGAGGGTGAAAAGCTGTGCTGAATGTCAATCGAGAACCCAGATGGGCCTGGACTGACCTCCATTCCCTGGATGTAAATCGCCCATCTCGATCTGAAACGATAGTCTTGGGCACCCCATGATAACGCACAAACTGCTCAACGAACCTCCGTACTAATACTCTGACCGGTGTGTCCTTTGCCACTGGAATGAATCTGGCCACCTTTGTTAGTCTGTCCACTATTACCCAGATCGAGTCATTCCCAGCACGGGATCGAGGTAGCCCATGTATGAAGTCCATGGCTATATCCTCAAACTTCCACTCCGGCACCGGAAGCGGCTGCAGCAAGCCTGCCGGGTTCCTGCACTCCGCCTTCACGAGCTGGCAGGCCTCGCAATGCGTCACAAAATACGTAATATCTTTCTTCATACCCGGCCAGTACATCGTCCTCTTCAAATCCTTTACCATCTTGGTGATCCCCGGGTGTACAGAATATCGGCTGCAGTGAGCTTCCGTCAAAATGTCCTCCCGGATCCGTCCTCCTGCTGGTATGTAGACTCTGCCCCGGAAACACAGGAGCCCATCCCTCAAAGAGTAATCTCCAGTCGTGCCTTCCTCCAAGGCTCGGAATATCGGCTCAGCTCACTCGTCCAGCATCTGCCCATCTCTGATGCGGTCTCGAATGTCATCAGTAGTAGCCATCGACCCCAGGTACTCCGTGTACAGCTCCGGGTCATCCTCAGACACTAGTGAAATCTGCATCTCCTCGAATGATCTAACCAACTCCAAGGCCATCAGTTGCGGGCCTACTCCTGTCATACTCGCTCTCCGGCTCAGAGCATCCGCGCCCACATTCGCCTTCCCCGGGTGGTAGTGCATGGTATACTGGTAGTCTGACAAAAACTCCACCCAGCGTCTCTGTCTGATGTTTAACTCCTTCTGGGTGTCGACGTACTTCAGATTCTTATGGTCGGAGAAGATATCACAATGTATTCCGTAGAGATAGTGTCGCCAGATCTTAAGAGCAAAAATGACTGCCCCCATCTCCAAATCATGCACGGGGTAGTTCTGCTCGTGCTGCTTCAACTGACGGGAGGCATAGGCTATCACGTGCCTGTTCTGCATCAGAACGGCACCCATCCCCTGATAGGAAGCATCTGCATACACCTGGAATCCCTCCTTCCCTGATGGAAGAGCAAGGATGGGAGCCGAGGTGAGACGATCCTTCAGCTCCTGGAAGGCAGATTCGCATCGTGGTGTCCAAATAAAAGGGGACTCCTTCTTTGTCAGAGACGTAAGAGGGAGGGCAATCTGAGAGAACCCCTTTACGAACTTCCGGTAGTAACCGGCCAGTCCCAAGAAACTTCGAACATCTGAGGCCGACTTTAGTGGTGGCCAATCCCGTACTGCCTGGACCTTCGCCGGATCCACTGCCAGACCTGCTCCACTGATGACATGGCCCAGAAAGGCCACCTTCTTTAGCCAAAACTGGGACTTGCTGTACTTGGCATACATCTCATGCTCACGCAGCTTCTCCAAGGTCAAGGCCAGATGTCTCGCGTGCTCCTCCTCCGTCCTTGAATATATAAGGATGTCGTCGATGAATACAATAACGAAGACGTCCAGATACTCTTCGAACACCTGATTCATCAGGGTCATGAATGCAGAGGGTGCATTCGTGAGCCCGAACGGCATCACTGTAAATTCGTACAAGCCGTATCTGCTGTTGAAGGCCGTCTTCGGGATGTCCTCCTCCCGAATGCGAAGCTGGTAGCACCCTGACCTCAGATCCAGCTTTGAGAACCAATGAGCTCCCTCCAGCTGGTCAAATAGCTCGTCTATCCGTGGTAAGGGATAAGTATTCCGGACTGTCAACCTGTTCAGAGCCCGGTAATTGATGCACAGTCGAAGGGTCCCGTCCTTCTTCTTAACGAACAACACCGGAGCTCCCCATGGTGAAGAGCTAGGCCGAACGAACCCGGCCTCCATTAACTCCTGAAGCTGGCTCCGAAATTCCACCAACTCCTTTGGGGCCATCCGATAGGGAGCTCTGGATACCGGCTTAGCCCCCGGTACGAGCTGAATCTGGAAGTCCTTCTCTCGGTGTGGGGGTAGCCCTAGTAGCTTCTCCGGAAACACGTCTGCGAAGTCCCGCACTACTGGAATATCAACAATGGAGTCCTTGGCCACGACCGCCTCAAAAAGGACCTGATAAACTTCTTTACCCTGCAGGTGGGCCTTAATGGCCTGCACAGACGATAGTAAGGTGCGGGGTGCTGGTATAATACCTTCGATGACAATGAAGGAGATGCCGTGCCTCACGGTGATCCTCTTCGCTACGCAATCGATCTGGGCATGGTTCCAATACAGCCAAGTCATGCCCAGGATCAGGTCGTAGTCCGGCATCTTCAGAACCGTCGCTGGTGCCTCAAACGCCTTCCCGCCGATCCTTGCTTCCATATTGCAATGAGCAGAGGTCATTATCTCTGATCCATCGGGTAGGCGCACTGTTGGGTACATTGGAAAATGTGTACCTGATTTGAAGAAGCCCAACTTAGCTCAATGATATACATCAAGGTGTATTTGATGTTGTTTTGAGTTGACATGTGCAGGTGAAGAAGTATTAAAGAATGCAGAAAAATATTCTAAGTCCACATATCGACACCTGAAGAAATTGTGTCGACACTTCAGAATATTTGTGTCGACACTTTAGAAAATCAGTGTCGACACAGAGAAAGATGGTCGACCACATTTATGTCGACACTGGGAAGCAGTGTCGACACATAAAGGAAATCGTCGACCTCAGCACTGGGAAGCAGTGTCGACACATAAAGGAAATCGTCGACCTCAGCACTGGGAAGCAGTGTCGACACAGAAGAAGATAGTCGACCAGAGAAAGAGTGTCGACACAGAAGAAGATAGTCGACCAGAGAAAGAGTGTCGACACAGAAGAAGATAGTCGACCAGAGAAAGATTGTCGACACAGAAGAAGATAGTCGACCAGAGAAAAATAGTCGACTAGTGGAAGATAGTCGACTAGAGAAAGATAGTCGACTCACAGAAGAAGATAGTCGACCTCTACTGTGTCGACACTGGGTGGATGTGTCGAAACCTTGAGATTGAGTCGACACATATTGGCAGAAGTCGACTATGCTTGTGTCGACACCAGAAGACTGAGTCGACACATATTGGCAGAATTGAAGATTGATGTGTCGACACCTGAAGGCTGAGTCGACACATACTGAGTTCTGAATCTACAACAACTGTGTCGACACACAGGACTTGTGTCGACACACTGCAGAGTCTAGACCAAGTTATTTTATGAAGAAGCTGTGTCGACTTAAAGGCAACTTAGTCGACATCATCAAAGACTGTGTCGACACCAAAGTCACTTGTGTCGACACAGATAGACAGTTTGGTCTCAACAATTTCTAACAGACTGTCTCGACATTTTGTTGTCCAAGGCTAAGGTACAGGAACTGTTTGAAGACTTGACAGCTGTGGGTTGCCACCATTTAACTGAAGCTGTCAGACCTGTCAGAAAACAGTTAGAAACCGGATCAGCCGGTTACCATGAAGAAAGTCTATAAATAGACACATTCAGAAGGAAATTAACAACCAAGTTAAGAAAGATAATTGTAGAAGATCTAAGAAGAAGAAACAAAAGGATTACGATCCTATTGAAGTTTCAATTCAAGAAAGTGCTAAGCTCTAAAGAAGATCTTCATCAGAAAATCTAAGAAGAAGTCTGAAGTATCAGAAAAGGTGTTGGATAGAGAGGGATCCAGTCATCTTGAAGAAGAAGAAGGAAACCATCTGTGGTTTCTCAAGAAGCTGTTTAGAAATCAACTCAGCTAAGTTCAGATTCAAGAAGCTTTGAAGAAAGCTCAGATTCAGTTGATTTCTTCAGCTGATCAAGAAGTGTCTTGTCCTCTTCTCTCTCAACAAAGGCAAGACATTAAAATATCTTTTCTAATTTTCTGTAGGATCTGTTTACACAGATCTGAGTTGTAAGCCTGTGTTATAAAGGCTGAGTGTAGGAGAGGTGATCTCTGAGTGGTAGGGCTATTTGCCTGAGTGTAGGAGAAGGTTATTCTCTGAGTGGTAGGCCTTGAGGCAAGGCTGAGGTAGGGCTGTTGAGCCTGAGTTGTAGGAACCTATCCAGGTTCTGAGCTGTAGGATCTGAGGATCTGAGAATAGTGGAAGTTTGGCCGAATCTAGCATATTGCTAGATAGGTGAAGGGGGAAAGTGGATGTACCCAGACCTTGGGGAACCACTATAAAACACTGTGCAATCTGTGATGCTTAGTTTTCTGTGAATGCTGTGCTAGATGTTTTAATTTGCAATTGAATTCTGCCTAGAAGTATAAACAAGAAATTAGAACCTATTCACCCCCCCTCTAGGTGTTTAGGTTATCTTGAAAGTAAAACTATCAAGTGGTATCAGATGGAGGTTCCTCAAAAAGGACTTAACAGTCTGAGGTAGATCTGAAAGGCAGAATCAAGATTCAAAAAGATGGGTTCTGGTGAGAATCATAAGGAGCTAGGGTCTATGAAATTACTCATATGCAAGAAAGAAATTTTTGGAATTTGGAAAGAAAGAGTCAGACTGTTTATGGAGGCATCTGACCCAAGGATTTACATCACAGTACAGGAAGGCCCCTTCATTCCAATGAAGGTATCAGTTCTTGATGCAAATATCCAAACTCCAAAGAGTTATTCAGAAATGACCAAGGATGAAATCATCTTGGCAACCATGGATAAAAGAGCTCAGAACATTATTGTTAGTGTCATAGATGATTCAACATTTCAGAATCTGATTCACTGCAAGACCTCCAAAGAGATGTGGGACACATTGATTGTCTACATGGAGGGATCTGAAGAAGTAAGGCAGGACAGGAAATCTATGCTCAATCAGGAGTATGAAAGTTTTAGACAAGGAAAATCTGATAGCATAACTGAGTGCTACAAGAAATTCTATAGAATTGTGAATGAGCTTATGTCCTATGGAAGAGTCTTCAGTACTTTTGAACTGAATGACAAATTCTTGAGATCCTTAACAAAGGATTGGGGCATAAAGATCTGTGCCATAAGAGAAGTGGCTAAATTGGCAGAGATATCTCCTCCCACCTTGTTTGGAAAGTTGCTATCCTATGAAATGCAACTTATGGTGAGGAAGGAGGAGGAAAAAAATTCAAGAGGAGAGCATAGAGAAAAGACTGTGGCATTCAATGCAGAAGCCACTAGAAAGAATAGGAGGAAATCACCATCTCCTCCTAAGGAAGTTGCAGAAGATAGTTCTGAAAATTCAGATAAGGGTTCAGAAAGCTATGATTCAGATGCAGACTTTGCTGCATTCACAAGGCAATTCCAGAGGTTCTTGAAAAAGAAGCAATGGAAGTCTAGGCCTTCCACATCACAGCAAGTTGATGACTATTATCAGAAGAAAAGGTCATCAAGGAAAGAGAAGAGCAGATCAAAGCCCAGCAAAGCCTCTACTTCAAAGATTGTCTACTATTATTGCAATAGGCCTGGACATGTAGTGGCTGACTGTCCTGATAAGAGAAAGGAGTCTTCAGATAAGAAGAAGACTCATTAGAAAGGCAAGAAGGAGAAATCCTTTGTTGCAAAGAAAGATAAGAGTCTAATAGACCAGTCAACTTCAGAGTCAGAATCTGAAGCTGAAGCATATATTGGACTATATGCTGCATCTGAAGAAGAGGAGTTTCTGCAGTTGCTAGACTCCATCAATGAACAAAAGAATCATCAGTGTATGGGGCTGATGGCAGGATCAGAAGAGGACATATGCCAGAATCAGTATGGTCCTAATAAGGTACAATGTCCTTCTATTACATCTGATTGTTGTACCAGTGAAGAATCAGCTACATCTGCATCAAGTGATGTAGATGCATCTGAATCTGAAGGAGATGTCTATCAATTGATAGACAAGTATGGGGACTTGTTGCAGGCCCTTAAGAAAAGCAAGAACTTGGTTAAATCTCAGGCTCAGGAAATTGCTGAACTAAGGGTTGCTACAACTGAGTTAGAGAAAGTTATTGATCAAAAATTAAATGAAATTGCCAAGCTGAAGAATATAACTATTATTCAGATGGGCACAATTAATTATACTAATGATCAAGTGAAGAGTCTGGAGGCCAGACTTAGAATTGAAAGGGATTTAGTGGCTAGTTACTCTAAGCCAAAATCTGTCTTACCCTTGATAGATGAATTTGTCACTCAAAAGGGTAAGGCTGGATTAGGATTCAAAGGTAACTTCAGGGCTGGCAGATTCAAGAGGAAAGGCAAAGCTCCTATTCAGCCACTAAACCTTTCAGTCCCCATAAAGTTTAGTAAGGTGAAAGCGCCTTCTAACAAATATGATCATGAAGATATTCAAGGTCATATTAAGACTAATGTTCTGAAGAACAAGGGTGTAAATGCAAGCAGGCCTACCTATGGTCATAAACCCAATGGTTTTAAGAAATCAGTAGGTGAAGTTGCTGCAGCACCAGCAATGAACAGAAATTCTTCTGACAAGGATGTATCTAGATCTAGATACAATAAGTTTGAATGTTGGTGCTGTGGCAAGAGAGGCCATTTTGCACTAGACTGCTGGTATAACCCAAGTGTTATAAAGAACAATAGTCTACCTGTTAGAAGAGGTTATGGTAGCTTTATTAATGCTAACATGAACCAAGGACCCAAGACTTACTTGGGTTCTAAGGGTAAGTAATTCTGTGTTGCAGGTGAATCCAAGTAACCATGCCCCTATATGGTACTTGGATAGTGGTTGTTCCAGGCACATGACTGGAACAAAGGGGCTGCTGAAGGAGTATTCATCTGTCAAAGATGGACCTAAAGTGATCTTTGGTGGATCTGAAAAAGGAGTCATCAAAGGGTTTGGTAACATTTCTTCTAACCTAATTACTATCACTCAAGTGGCTTATGTAAAAGGTTTGAAACATAATCTAATAAGCATAAGCCAGCTAAGTGATTTAGGATATGACATTTCATTTGTTAAAGATGGATGTCATATCAAAAGGTCAAGTGATCAAAAGATCATATTGACTGGGTATAGGAAGAGAAATGTATATTGTCTTAATTTTGAATGTGAGAATAAGGCTTCTCCCATCTGTCTTGTAGCTGATGACAATGCCTCTCATTGTGTTAAGTGGCACAAGAGATTGGCTCATCTAAACTACAAGACAATTGGCCAACTCTTTAGCAAAGAGTTAGTAAGGAATGGACCTCAAGTTAAGTGTATAGAGGAAGGGATATGCTCAGCTTGTCAAAAGGGCAAGCAGACAAAATCCTCCTTTCAAAGCCTTGAAAACAAGGATTCTGTGAGGTGCTTATACCTCTTACATATGGATCTTTTTGGTCCTATGCCAGTTCACAGTCTAGGTAGGAAAGTCTACACTTTTGTGGTTGTAGATGATTATTCAAGATTTACATGGGTGTTCTTTCTGAGACAAAAATCTGAAACCCCAAGTATATTACTTAATTTTGTAAAGCAAATTCAGAATGAACTGAATAGTACAGTGGTCAAAATCAGAAGTGACCATGGTACTGAGTTTCATTCTGAAAGCATAACAAACTTGTGTAAAGACTTTGGGATTTTCCAAGAGTTCTCCTCACCAAGAACACCTCAGCAAAATGGAATTGCTGAAAGAAAGAATAGAAAATTAATTGAAGCAGGTAGAACTTTGTTGAGTGACACCTCTCTCCCAGAATATTTTTGGGCTGAGGCAGTTAACACTGCTTGTCATGTAATCAATAGGGCTACTATCACCAAAAGCCACAAAATGACTCCTTATGAGATTGTGAAAGGCAGAAAACCAAATCTATCTTACTTTAGGATCTTTGGTTGCAAGTGTTATATACTTAACAATGGCAAGTCATATTTGACTAAGTTTGCTGCCAAATCCCAGGATGGGATATTTGTTGGTTACAGCACTAATAGTAAGGCCTATAGAGTCTTCAACTTGACTACTCAAGTTGTTGAAGAATCTGTGCATGTTGTGTTTGATGAAACAAGATTAATCAACTGTGAGTTGTCTTGTAGATCAAATGACTCAACAGGTATAAGCAAAAGTATGGACAAGCTCTCCATTACTGAAGGATCAAAGGAAGATGGGGCATTGGAAATTGAAGGCTTCTGTCCAGGGGGAGAACAAGACACTATAGAAGCTGATAAAAACCAAGAGATTCAGCTAAATGAAGGAGCTGGAGATGTTCAACCAGAAGGGAATCTTCCTCCAGCTACAAGACATTTGAGAGATCATCCAGCTGATCAAATAATAGGTGATCCAAGACAGGGGGTGCAAACTAGAAGCAGAAATCAAAACACAGTTCTACATTCAAGTTTCCTGTCACAAATGGAGCCTAAGAAGTTTGAAGAAGCTATCCAAGACTAGCACTGGATTGATGCTATGCAAGAGGAGTTGAATCAATTCAGAAGGTGCAATGTCTGGGAGCTTGTTCCTAAACCAAGAGGCCACAACATAATTGGCACAAAATGGATCTATAGGAACAAGCTAGATGAAAGTGGAATAATAGTAAAGAATAAAGCAAGATTGTGTTGGGTACATTGGAAAATGTATACCTGATTTGAAGAAGCCCAACCTAGCTCAATGATATATATCAAGGTGTATTTGATGTTGTTTTAAGTTGACATGTGCAGGTGAAGAATTGATAAAGTATGCAGAAAAATTCTAAGTCCAAGTGTCGACACAGAGGAAGCAGTGTCGACACATAGAAGAAAATAGTCGACACAACACTGGGAAGCAATGTCGACACATAGCAGTTAGTCTACAACTACACTGGGAAAAAGTGTCGACACAGAAGAAGTAAGTCGACACATCACTGGGAATTTGTGTCGACACAGAAGAAAAGAGTCGACACAACTCTGGGAATTTGTGTCGACACAGAAGAAAAGCGTCGACCTCAACATTGGGAGAATGTGTCGACACAGAAGAGTATAGTCGATCTCAAGATTGTCAACATCAGCTGAATGTGTCGACACAGAAGAAAATAGTCGACCTCAAGTTTGTCGACACCAGCAGAATGTGTCGACACATTGTGATTAAGTCGACACATTAAAGCAGATTTAAGAAATGAATGTGTTGACACCTGAAGGCTAAGTCGACACTTACTAAGTTATGATTCTACAACAACTGTGTCGACACACAGGACTTGTGTCGACACACTGAAGAGTCAAGACCAAGTTATTTTCAGAAGAAGCTGTGTCGACTCAAAGGCAACTTAGTCGACATCACTGAAGACTGTGTCGACACCAAAGTCAATTGTGTCGACACAGATAGACAGATGGTCTCGACACTTTCTGACAGACTGTTTCAACAACTTGTGGTTCAAGACTAAGGCACAGGACTTGTTTGAAGACTTGACAGCTGTGGGTTACCACCGGTTAACTGAAGCTGTCAGACTTGTCAGAAAACGGTTAGAAACCGGATCAGCCGGTTACCATGAAGAATGTCTATAAATAGACAGATTCAGAAGGAGAACAAAAACAACCACAACAGATAGTCCTTTTGAATAACTTTGAATCAAAAAAGAAGAAGAGAAGGATCACAATCCAATTCATTTCAAGAAAGTGCTAGTCACTTAAGAAGATCTTCTCCGGGAGATCTAAGAAGACTATCTAAGGATAGATCTAAGAAGAGTTCTAATCAGAATTCAGAAGAATCATTCAAAGTACTGGATAGAGAGAGATCAAGCCAGAATTAGAAGAAGAAGAAAGAAACCACCAGTGGATTCTCAAGAAGCTGTTTGGAATCAACTCAGCTAAGTTCATTTTCAAGAAGCTTTGAAGAAGGCTCAGATACAGTTGATTGCATCAGCTGATCAAGAATTGTCTTGGCCTTTTCTCTCTCAACTTTGGCAAGACAGTTTAATAATCTTTTCTATATTTCTGTAGGATCTGTTTACACAGATCTGAGTTGTAAGCCTATGTTATAAAGGCTGAGTGTAGGAGTGTTGAACTCTGAGTGGTAGGGCAGTTTGCCTGAGTGTAGGAGAAGGATATTCTCTGAGTTGTAGGCCTTGGGGCAAGGCTGAGGTAGGGCAGTTGTGCCTGAGTTGTAGGAACCAGTTGGGTTCTGAGTTGTAGGATCTGTTGATCTGAGATAAGTGGAAGTTTGGCCGAATCTAGCATACTGCTAGATAGGTGAAGGGGGAAAGTGGATGTACCCAGACCTTGGGGAACCACTATAAAACATTGTGCAATCTGTGATGTTTTATTTTCTGTGATTGCTGTGCCAATTGTGTTAGCTATTGAATTGAATTCTGCCTAGAAGTTTTTATAAGAAAAGCAGAACCTATTCACCCCCCCCCCCTCTAGGTGTTTAGGCTGCCTTGAAAGTTAAACTATCAAGTGGTATCAGAGCCAGGTTCCTCAAAAAGGACTTAACAGTCGGAGGTAGATCTGAAAGGCAGATTCAAGAATCAAGAAGATGGGTTCTGGAGAGAATCATAAGGAGCTGGGGTCTATGAAATTACCCATATGCAAGAAGGAAATCTTTGGGATCTGGAAAGAAAGAGTCAGATTGTTTATGGAGGCATCTGACCCAAGGATTTACATCACAGTACAGGAAGGCCCCTTCATTCCAATGAAGATATCTGTTCTTGATGCAAATATCCAAATACCAAAGACTTATTCAGAAATGACCAAGGATGAAATCATCTTGGCAAACATTGATTGTCTACATGGAGGGATCTGAAGAAGTAAGGCTGGACAGAAAGTCTATGCTAAATCAGGAGTATGAAAGCTTTAGACAAGGAAAATCTGATAGCATAACTGAGTGCTATAAGAAATTCTATAGAATTGTGAATGAGCTAATCTCCTATGGAAGAGTCTTCAGTACCTATGAACTGAATGACAAATTCTTAAGATCCTTATCAAAGGACTGGGATACAAAGATCTGTGCCATAAGAGAAGTGGCTAAATTGGCAGAGATATCTCCTCCAACCCTGTTTGGAAAGTTGCTATCCTATGAAATGCAACTTATGATAAGGAAGGAGGAGGAAAGAAACTCAAGAGGAGAGCATAGAGAAAAGACTGTGGCATTTAATGCTGAAGCCACTAGAAAGAGTAGGAGGAAATCACCATCTCCTCCTAAAGAAGTTGAAGAAGATAGTTCTGAAAATTCAAATAAGGGTTCAGAAAGCTGTGATTCAGATGCAGACTTTGCTGCATTCACAAGGCAATTCCAAAGGTTCTTGAAAAAGAAGCAATGGAAGTCTAGGCCTTCCACATCACAGCAAGTTGATGACTATTATCAGAAGAGAAGGTCATCAAGGAAAGAGAAAAGCAGGTCAAAGCCCAGCAAAGCCACTACTTCAAAGATTGTCTGCTATTGTTGCAATAGGCCTGGACATGTAGTGGCTGATTGTCCTGACAAAAGGAAGGAATCTTCAGAAAAGAAGAAGACTTATCAGAAAGGCAAGAAGGAGAAATCCTTTGTAGCAAAGAAAGATAAAAGTCTGTCAGACCAGTCAACTTCAGAATCAGGATCTGAAGCTGAAGCATATATTGGACTATATGCTGCATCTGAGGAAGAGGAGTTTATGCAGTTGCTAGACTCCATCAATGAACATCAATGCATGGGTTTGATGACAAGATCAGAAGAGGACATATGCCAGAATCAGTCTGGTCCTAATGAGGTAAACTGTCCTTCCTGTACATCTGTTTGTAATACAAGTGAAGAATCAGCTACATCTGCATCAAGTGATGAAGATGCATCTGGATCTGAAGGAGATGTCTATCAATTGATAGACAAGTATGGGGACTTGTTGCAGGCCCTTAAGAAAAGCAAGAATCTGGTTAAAACACAGGCTCAGGAAATTGCTGAACTAAGGGTAGCAACAACTGAGTTAGAAAAAGTCCTTGATCAAAAATTAAATGAAATTGCCAAGCTGAAGAATATAACTATTATTCAGATGGGCACAATTAATTATACTAATGATCAAGTAAAGAGTCTGGAGGCCAGACTTAGAATTGAAAGGGATTTAGTGGCTAGTTACTCTAAGCCAAAATCTGTCTTACCCTTGATAGATGAATTTGTCACTCAGAAGGGTAAGGCTGGATTAGGATTTAAAGGTAACTCCAGGGCTGGCAGATTCAAGAGGAAAGGCAAAGCCCCTATTCAGCCACTAAACCTTTCAGTCCCCATAAAGTTTAGTAAGGAGAAAGTGCCTTCTAACATATATGATCATGAAGACATTCAAGATCATATTAAGACAAATGTTCTGAAGAACAAGGGTGTTAAGGCAAGTAGGCCTACCTATGGTCATAAACCCAATGGTTTTAAGAAATCAGTAGGTGAAGTTGCAACAGCACCAGCAATGAACAGAAATTCTTCTGACAAGGATGTATCTAGATCTAGATACAATAAGTTTGAATGTTGGTGCTGTGGCAAGAGGGGTCATTTTGCATTGGACTGCTGGTATAACACAAGTGTTATAAAGAATAAGAGTCTACCTGTTAGAAGAGGTTATGATAACTTTATTAATGCTAACCTAAACCAAGGACCCAAGACTTACTTGGGTTCTAAGGGTAAGTAATTCTGTATTGCAGGTGAATCCAAGTAACCATGCCCCTATATGGTACTTGGATAGTGGTTGTTCCAGGCACATGACTGGAACAAAGGGGCTGCTGAAGGAGTATTCATCTGTCAAAGATGGACATAAAGTGATCTTTGGTGGATCTGAAAAAGGAGTCATCAAAGGGTTTGGTAACATTTCTTCTAACCTAATTACTATCACCCAAGTGGCCTATGTAAAAGGTTTGAAACATAATCTAATAAGCATAAGCCAGCTGAGTGATCTAGGATATGACATTTCATTTGGTAAGGATGGATGTCATATCAAAAGGTCAAGTGATCAAGAGATCATTTTGACTGGGTATAGGAAGAGAAATGTATATTGCCTTAATTTTGAATGTGAAAATAAGGCTTCCCCCCTTTGTCTTGTAGCTGATGACAATGCTTCCCATTGTGTTAAGTGGCACAAGAGATTGGCTCATCTAAACTACAAGACAATTGGTCAACTCATTAGTAAAGAACTAGTGAGGAATGGGCCTCAAGTTAAGTGTATAAAGGAAGGGGTATGCTCAGCTTGTCAAAAGGGCAAGCAGACAAAATCCTCATTTCAAAGCCTTGAAAACAAGGACTCTGTGAGGTGCTTATACCTCTTGCATATGAATCTTTTTGGTCCTATGCCAGTTCATAGTCTAGGTAGGAAGGTCTACACTTTTGTGGTTGTAGATGACTATTCTAGATTTACATGGGTGTTCTTTCTAAGACAAAAATCTGAAACCCCAAGTGTACTACTTAATTTTGTAAAGCAAATTCAGAATGAACTGAATAGTACAGTGGTCAAAATCAGAAGTGACCATGGTACTGAGTTTCATTCTGAAAGCATAACAAACTTGTGTAAAGACTTTGGGATTTTCCAAGAGTTCTCCTCACCAAGAACACCTCAGCAAAATGGAATTGCTGAAAGAAAGAATAGAACATTAATTGAAGCTGGTAGAACTCTATTGAGTGACACCTCTCTCCCAGAATATTTTTGGGCTGAGGCTGTTAACACTGCTTGTCATGTCATCAATAGGGCTTCTATCACCAAAAGCCACAGAAAGACTCCCTATGAGATTGTGAAAGGCAGAAAACCAAATCTATCCTATTTTAGGATCTTTGGTTGCAAGTGTTATATACTTAACAATGGCAAGTCATATTTGACTAAGTTTGCTGCCAAATCCCAGGATGGGATATTTGTTGGGTACAACACAAATAGTAAGGCCTATAGAGTCTTCAACTTAACTACTCAAGTTATTGAAGAATCTGTGCATGTTGTATTTGATGAAACAAGATTAATCAATAGTGAGTTGTCTTGTAGATCAAATGACTCAACAGGTATAAGCAAGGAGATGGACAAGCTCTCCATTGCTGAAGCTTCAAAGGAAGATGGAGCATTGGAAAATGAAGGCTGCTGTCCAGGGGAAGTACAAGAGATAATGGAAGCTGATGAAAACCATGAGGCTCAGCAGAATGAAGAAGCTGGAGATGCTCAACCTGAAGGGAATCTTCCTCCAGCTATAAGATATCTGAGAGATCATCCAACTGATCAAATAATTGGTGATCCAAGACAAGGAGTGCAAACTAGAACCAGAAATCAAAGCACAGTTTTTCATTCAAGTTTCTTGTCCCAGATGGAACCTAAGAAGTTTGAAGAAGCTATCCAAGACCAGCACTGGATTGATGCTATGCAAAAGGAGCTGAATCAATTCAGAAGATGCAAAGTCTGGGAGCTTGTTCCTAAACCAAGAGGCCACAATATAATTGGCACTAAGTGGATCTATAGGAACAAGCTAGATGAGAGTGGGATAATAGTGAAGAATAAAGCAAGGTTAGTTGCAAAAGGATACAGGCAGGAAGAAGGAATTGACTTTGATCAAACCTTTGCTCCAGTAGCAAGGCTGGAGGCAATCAGAATGTTCCTTGCCTATGCAGCCTACCAAGACTTCAAAGTATACCAGATGGATGTGAAGTCAGCATTTCTGAATGGTGATCTTAAAGAAGAAGTATATGTAGAGCAGCCATCAGGTTTTATAGATTCTCTTAAACCTGATTATGTGTATAAGCTTAGGAAAGCTTTGTATGGGTTAAAACAAGCTCCAAGGGCTTGGTATGAAACCCTGTCTACCTTCCTCATTGAGAATAAATTCTCAAGAGGAAAGATAGACAAAACTCTATTCCTCAGGGAATCCAAAGGAAAGATCATCTTAGTCCAGATCTATGTTGATGACATAATCTTTGGATCTACTGAAAACAACCTTTGTAAAAAGTTTGCCAAACTTATGCAAGGGAAGTTTGAGATGAGCAGTATGGGTGAACTTAAGTTCTTCTTGGGACTCCAAGTAAGACAGACTGATGATGGATTGTCCATATCCCAGTCTAAGTTCACCAAAGAATTAATTAAGAAGTATGGTATGGAGTCATCCTCCACCATGAGAACTCCTATGGGAACCAGTATGCCTATATGCAAAGATGAGACAGGTAAACCTGTTGATGAATCATTGTATAGAGGAATAGTTGGGTCTCTACTATATCTCACTGCTAGTAGACCTGACATTATGTATGCAATATGTGTCTGTGCTAGGTACCAAGCCTGCCCTAAAGAATCTCATTATACTGCAGTCAAAAGGATTCTGAGATATCTAAAGGGCACTCCTACTCTAGGTCTTTGGTACCCTAGGAATAGAGATTTTCTACTAACAGGCTATTCAGATGCAGATTTTGCAGGATGTAGAGAGGATAGAAAGAGTACTACAGGTACTTGTCAATTCCTGGGAGGAAGACTAATATCTTGGAGTAGTAAGAAGCAGACCAGTGTGGCAATTTCCACAGCTGAGTCAGAGTATGTTGCTGCTGGAAGCTGCTGTGCACAGCTATTGTGGATGCAGCATCAGCTTAAGGATTATGGTATTCAGGTAAGTAGAACACCCCTTTTATGTGATTCAAAGAGTGCTATTTCTATTGCTAATAATCCAGTTTCTCATAATAGAACTAAGCATATAGAAATCAAATACCATTTTCTTAGAGAACATGTAGAAAGAGGAGACATCTCATTGGAATTTGTAAAAACAGATTATCAAATAGCAGATGTATTTACTAAGCCTTTAGATGAAATCAAATTCAATAAATTCAAAATTGAATTAGGTATGTTAACCATTGATTAATGTATTAACAAAATCATTAACAATGCTATTGAAGTGGTATATAAGTAAGTAAAAGTAATAACAACATAATCAAGTGTTAAAAAGGACACATTGAAGTTACAGAAATTGGCTAAGTAAGAATGTGTCGACACATTCAGTAATAATGTGTCGACTCAGAGAAATTATGTCGACAAGTCAGAAATATTGTGTCGACACAGAGAATATGTGTCGACACTTAAGAGTTATATTGTCGACTTCACCAGAAATGTAATGTCGACTCAACCAGGAAAATGGTGTCGACACTTACAGAATATGTGTCGACACTTATCCTTAGAGTCGACACAGAATTTCTGTTTATCTAAGGTGTCGACATAACCACAAATTGGTGTCGACACATAGTAGGCTGAAGTAATGTCGAGACAATAGAAGTTTGTGTCGACACATTCCGTCTGTGTCGACACATTTTTACTGTTTTTGGCGCCTTTTGAACTTCTTTCAACTGAGGCTATAAATAGGTCAAAAACTCATTCTGTCGACACGCTTCCAAGGTTTTCGAGACTAAAACCCTGTGTCGACAGTCTATCTTTCTCTCTTCTCTCAAGCTTTCTCGATGAACCGATGGCGCCAAGGATTGAAGACAACATAAATGAAGGGTATGAGTTGGTGCGCCAGGCCTTTGCAGAGGCGCCGCCAGATGTTCAAGGAGTTATCACCCTCCTCTCTGAGTCAGGGTTAGAATTTCTCATCTCAGAACCTACTAAAATCTGGAAGAAGGAGGTGCACGAGTTCTTTATCTCTGCATCAGTCCACTCTACTGGCCTCAAGATTAAGTCCACTGTTCAAGGGACTAAGGTGAAGATTAATCAAAGAAGTTTAAGAAAGATCTTTCAATTGCAAGTAGTTGAGAATGAAGAGGAAGTTCCTATATCTAAGACAAGGGAAGCCCTTCAATGGTGTGGACTGGACTCAGGATTGAAGATTGGAGCTGCATTCAACAGGAAGGGTATGAATCAGCAAGGGAAGTTCTTGTCAGAAGTAGTTGGGAAAGTAATCCTCTGCAAGACAGGTGGATATGATAGGATTTCTGCCTATATGTTCAGCCTGATGACCAGGATTGTTTTTACTATTCCTACTGATTGGTTAGGAGTGATCTTTGACAAGATCAAAGAAGGAATCAAGAAGCTTAACATGGCTAGGATCATGAGCCTGTACCTCACTGGAGTGATTCCTGAAGTGATGCAGCAACTGCAAGGGAGTAAGATTAATCATATGAGAAGAATGGATATGAGACTGTTCTCTAGGTGGGATAGGGTGCTGTCCAAGGATGTGCCTGAAGAGAGCAGGCCAGACACCCCTGTGAAATCCCCTACACAAAATCAAGAATCTGAACAATTACAAGAAGACCCACTGAGGACACAGGTTGAAAAACAGCTTGACTCAACTATAGTCCAGGAAGTGTCAACACCCGCACAGATGCAGGGGGAGCCAGTTTCCACTCCTGCTCCAAAGGTATCTACTCCTGCTCAGGTATAGGGGGAGCTAATGTATTTTACTATAAAAGACATTGCTCATATTCTTATTACTGCACAGGTTCAGGGGGAGCTAGTGTCCACTCCCACTCCAGATACTACAAATACTGAAGTGCAAGTACAAGAGGAAGCACAGTTAAACTTATCTCAAGATTTAACTGCTGCAGAAGTTACAGCTCAACTGGAATTTACTATGGAGGAGTTATTCCCAGATATTGATACTACTGCTGATAAAGTAGGAGGTGGACCAGATATTGAGAAGTCCATAGGTATGGACATTGATCAGGAAGCTGAAGTTGAGCCACATGTTGAGGGTGAGCTAGTGGATGTTGAAGCTGAGCAACAGGCCCCTAGAACAGATACAATTCATCATCCTCAAGAAAGAATTCATGTAGATACTTCATCTGAAACAGAAACTGAAGATGCCAGGGTGGCAAAGAAAAGAAAACTTGTTGTATTTAAGAGAAGAAGCAAACATTATAAGCAGGCTTTACAGACCACACCTCTACAAGTATCTCCAGCCTTTGATTACAACAAATTTATGATAGATCTACAAGTAAAATTGGATGAACAAAGGATGGCTATGGAAAAGTATGTTGATGAAAATAGCAAGTCACTTCAGTTTGACTTAGCTCAGGATATAAAGTCCATCCAGTTTCAGGTCAACATGCATAAAACTGAAATGACAGATTGCTTCCACAAGGGTGGCAATGCTGTGGTTTATCTAGCTAAACAACAGGAGGCTATTACTACAAAGGTGGATGACATTGCTTTGAAGCAAAGTTATGTTTTGGAAAATCAGATCAGAATGAATGAGAATTTAACTGAATCTCATAATGAGATCGTTGAGGAGGTAAAGAAGATTGTTCCAGGTCTGCCTGCAGATAGAGCCAAAGAAAGGGAAGAATTTGATAAGAATTTTCAAGCTGCCATTGCATCTGTTAAGACTGCCATCACAACCTCTCAAAAAGAAATATCTGAAAAGCTTCAAAAGTTAAAACCATTTTTCAAAGAGGGTGTGAATTATTTGGATGGCCAAATCCGATTTCAAAAGGAAGATCTAAGAGATCATGTATCTAGAGAAGCCATAAAGGGGGAGAGGATGCTAATTCATGCAGGCTCAGAGCACACCAAATGGGTGACCAATAGCATTCGAGCCACTTTGGGATATCCCCCATTGTGTGATGATGCTATGGTGGCTGAGTCAGGAATACAATCAAATCTACTTGAAGGCAATCAACCTGAGGTTGCCCAAGTCATTTACCCCCCTCCAGATTTTGACATGATTGATCAGAAAGTTCAAGGAATGTATAGTCCTCCAAAGGAGGTTACTAATATTGTCTTTGGAAAGGTTGATAAGCCTGAGGCTACTCTGAAAGAACAGCAAGATGCTCTATTAGCAAAGAAGAAATTCAGAGAGCAGGCTGTACTTAAGCCAGATTATGAGCAGTGGAGTCCTACTTCAAGGAACATAATACTCACTGCATGGAAAGCTGTACAAGATAAAGTTCATGAGAGAGGCAAGTGGTACAATGAAATAGAATGGCAGAAGTATGAGGCAAGACAAGAAGCAATAGTACAATTCAGAAGGAAAGCTAAGCTGGGAAGACTGCCATCAGATGCTAAGGAGCCAAGCAAATACTTCCCAAAGCCTTTTCATTATTTTGAAAGGCAAAGGATCAAGGAAGAAGCTCAGAAGAAAGCTGATCTTAAAGGAAAGAAGATAGCTGAAGAATCAGAAGCTCCTGTGACAGCTACAATTCAATCTGGCAAAGGGATTATAATTAGAGAGCCTGATCAATCCTGATTATGTTTTAAGTTCTTCATAGTGTTTTGTAATGTTGTGATGTAATTATTAAATGAAAAACAATGTAATCAAACATTACCCAGTTATAAACAAAATGTTGTTTGGCATATTATAATGTGCATTCTGTGATGAATTGTTTTTATGTTTTGTTTATATTAAAGTATTCCTGTTATGTCATTAATCATCATTTAGTACTATTTATAAATGGTGTATATCATTGGCTATAGGGGTTATGACTTCTCCAAATAGGGGGAGATTGTTGGGTACATTGGAAAATGTGTACCTGATTTGAAGAAGCCCAACCTAGCTCAATGATATACATCAAGGTGTATTTGATGTTGTTTTAAGTTGACATGTGCAGGTGAAGAATTGATAAAGTATGCAAAAAAATTCTAAGTCCAAGTGTCGACACAGAGGAAGCAGTGTCGACACATAGAAGAAAATAGTCGACACAACACTGGGAAGCAATGTCGACACATAGCAGTTAGTCTACAACTACACTGGGAAAAAGTGTCGACACAGAAGAAGTAAGTCGACACATCACTGGGAATTTGTGTCGACACAGAAGAAAAGAGTCGACACAACTCTGGGAATTTGTGTCGACACAGAAGAAAAGCGTCGACCTCAACATTGGGAGAATGTGTCGACACAGAAGAGTATAGTCGATCTCAAGATTGTCGACATCAGCTGAATGTGTCGACACAGAAGAAAATAGTCGACCTCAAGTTTGTCGACACCAGCAGAATGTGTCGACACATTGTGATTAAGTCGACACATTAAAGCAGATTTAAGAAATGAATGTGTCGACACCTGAAGGCTAAGTCGACACTTACTAAGTTATGATTCTACAACAACTGTGTCGACACACAGGACTTGTGTCGACACACTGAAGAGTCAAGACCAAGTTATTTTCAGAAGAAGCTGTGTCGACTCAAAGGCAACTTAGTCGACATCACTGAAGACTGTGTCGACACCAAAGTCAATTGTGTCGACACAGATAGACAGATGGTCTCGACACTTTCTGACAGACTGTTTCAACAACTTGTGGTTCAAGACTAAGGCACAGGACTTGTTTGAAGACTTGACAGCTGTGGGTTACCACCGGTTAACTGAAGCTGTCAGACTTGTCAGAAAACGGTTAGAAACCGGATCAGCCGGTTCCATGAAGAATGTCTATAAATAGACAGATTCAGAAGGAGAACAAAAACAACCACAACAGATAGTCCTTTTGAATAACTTTGAATCAAAAAAAAAGAAGAGAAGGATCACAATCCAATTCATTTCAAGAAAGTGCTAGTCACTTAAGAAGATCTTCTCCGTGAGATCTAAGAAGACTATCTAAGGATAGATCTAAGAAGAGTTCTAATCAAAATTCAGAAGAATCATTCAAAGTGCTGGATAGAGAGAGATCAAGCCAGAATTAGAAGAAGAAGAAAGAAACCACCAGTGGATTCTCAAGAAGCTGTTTGGAATCAACTCAGCTAAGTTCATTTTCAAGAAGCTTTGAAGAAGGCTCAGATACAGTTGATTGCATCAGCTGATCAAGAATTATCTTGGCCTTTTCTCTCTCAACTTTGGCAAGACAGTTTAATAATCTTTTCTATATTTCTGTAGGATCTGTTTACACAGATCTGAGTTGTAAGCCTATGTTATAAAGGCTGAGTGTAGGAGTGTTGAACTCTGAGTGGTAGGGCAGTTTGCCTGAGTGTAGGAGAAGGATATTCTCTGAGTTGTAGGCCTTGGGGCAAGGCTGAGGTAGGGCAGTTGTGCCTGAGTTGTAGGAACTAGTTGGGTTCTGAGTTGTAGGATCTGTTGATCTGAGATAAGTGGAAGTTTGGCCGAATCTAGCATACTGCTAGATAGGTGAAGGGGGAAAGTGGATGTACCCAGACCTTGGGGAACCACTATAAAACATTGTGCAATCTGTGATGTTTTATTTTCTGTGATTGCTGTGCCAATTGTGTTAGCTATTGAATTGAATTCTGCCTAGAAGTTTTTATAAGAAAAGCAGAACCTATTCACCCCCCCTCTAGGTGTTTAGGCTGCCTTGAAAGTTAAACTATCAGATTGGTTGCAAAAGGATACAGGCAGGAAGAAGGGATTGACTTTGATCAAACCTTTGCTCCAGTAGCAAGGCTGGAGGCAATCAGAATATTCCTTGCCTATGCAGCCTATCAAGACTTCAAAGTATACCAGATGGATGTGAAGTCAGCATTTCTGAATGGTGATCTTAAAGAAGAAGTATATGTAGAGCAGCCATCAGGTTTTGTAGATCCTCTTAAACCTGATTTTGTTTATAAGCTTAGGAAAGCTCTGTATGGGTTAAAGCAAGCCCCAAGGGCTTGGTATGAAACCCTGTCTACTTTCCTTATTGAGAATAAATTCTCAAGAGGAAAAATTGACAAAACTCTATTCCTTAGGGAATCCAAAGGCAAGATCATCTTAGTTCAGATCTATGTTGATGACATAATCTTTGGATCTACTGAAAACAACCTTTGTAAAAAGTTTGCCAAACTTATGCAAGGGAAGTTTGAGATGAGCAGTATGGGGGAACTGAAATTCTTCTTGGGACTCCAAGTAAGACAGACTGATGATGGCTTGTCCATATCCCAGTCTAAGTTCACCAAAGAATTGATTAAGAAATATGGTATGGAGTCATCCTCTACCATGAGAACTCCTATGGGAACAAGTATGCCTATATGCAAAGATGATGCTGGTAAACCTATTGATGAGACTTTGTATAGAGGAATAGTTGGCTCACTACTATATCTCACTGCTAGTAGACCAGATATTATGTATGCTACGTGTGTCTGTGCTAGGTACCAAGCCTGCTCTAAAGAATCTCATTATACTGTAGTCAAAAGGATTCTGAGATATCTTAAGGGCACACCTAATCTAGGTCTTTGGTACCCTAGGAATAGAGATTTTCAACTAACAGGCTATTCAGATGCAGATTTTGCAGGATGTAGAGAGGATAGGAAGAGTACTACAGGTACTTGTCAATTCCTGGGAGGAAGACTAATATCATGGAGTAGTAAAAAGCAGACCAGTGTGGCAATTTCCACAGCTGAGTCTGAGTATGTTGCTGCTGGAAGCTGCTGTGCACAACTATTATGGATGCAGCATCAGCTTAAGGATTATGGTATTCAAGTAAGTAGAACACCTCTTTTGTGTGATTCTAAGAGTGCAATTTCTATTGCTAATAATCCTGTTTCTCATAGTAGAACTAAGCATATAGAAATAAAATACCATTTTCTTAGAGAACATGTAGAAAAAGAAGACATTTCATTGGAATTTGTGAAAACAGATTATCAAATAGCAGATGTGTTTACTAAGCCCCTGGATGAGACCAAATTCAATAAATTCAAAATTGAATTAGGTATGTTAACCATTGATTAGTGTAATCACAAAATCATCAACAATGAAGTTGAAGTGGTAACAAGACATTCAAGTGATATAAAGACACATTGAAGTAGTAACAAGTACTTTGTAGTACTTATAAGTTGTGTTGAACAAACAGAAATTGGCTAAGTAAGATGGTGTCGACACATTCAGGACTATTGCGTCGACTCAGGGTAGTAATGTCGACAAGTCAGAGATATTGTGTCGACACAGAAAATATGTGTCGACACTTAAGATTCTTATTGTCGACTTATCCAGGAATGTAGTGTCGACTTCACCAGGATAGTGGTGTCGACACTTGCAGATTTTGTGTCGACACTTATACTAAGAGTCAACACAGAATTTCTGATGCTCTACTATATATCTCTGGTGTCGACATAACAGTAAATTAGTGTCGACACATAATAGACGGACTTGATGTCGAGACAATAGAAGCTTGTGTCGACATATTTCATCTGTGTCGACACTTATAGTCTGTTTTTGGCGACTTTTGATCTTCTTTAAACAGAAGGTATAAATAGGTCAAAAACTCATTCTGTAGACACGCTTACAAGGTTTTCGAAACCCTGTGTCGACATTCTCTCTCTCTCTCTCTTTCTCTCATCTTTCAAGCTTTCTCGACTGATCAATGGCGCCAAAGATTGAAGATAATGTGAATGAAGGATATGAGCTGGTGCGCCAGGCCTTTGCTGCTACCCCTCTAGATGTTCTCAGGGTTATCTCTCTCCTCTCCGACTCAGGATTAGAATTTCTGGTCTCCGAACCATCTAAGATATGGAAGAAGGAGGTGCATGAGTTCTTTACTTCTGCATCTGTAGACTCTGAGAGTCATGAGATAAAATCCACAGTTCATGGGTCACCAGTGGAGATTACACCAAGTAAGTTAAGAACAATTCTACACTTACCTATAATAGAGAATGAAGAGGATGTCCCTGCTTCTAAATCAAGGGAAGCTCTTCAATGGTGTGGATTGGATTCCACCATGAAGATTGGAGCTGCTTTCAATAGGAAAGGAATGAATCAACAGGGCAAGTTTCTATCTGAGGTGGTTGGAAAGGTTATTCTATGCAAGCCAGGTGGACATGATAGGATTTCCGCCTATATGTTCAGCCTAATGACCAGGATTGTGTTTACAATTCCAACGGATTGGTCAACTGTAATTTTTGAAAAGATTAAAGAAGGAATCAAGAAGCCAAATCTGGCAAGAATAATGAGTATATACCTAAGTAAGGAGATTCCTGATGTTATGCAACAACAATCTGGAACTAAAATTAATCACATGAGAAGGATGGACATGAGATTGTTCTCCAGATGGGATAGGGTGCTAACCAAAGAGATGCCTGAAGTGGAAAGGCCGGATTCACCTGAGAAATCCCCAGGTCATGCTACCAGTACTGAGCACCAACAAGAAGAGCAAGTAAGACAAGAGGTTGAGGATTAGCCTGCTTCTACACAAGTTCAGGATGCCACAATACCTGTAATTCAAGAAGAAGAAGTAAGAATACCAGCTCAGCAAGTTTATTCACCTACACAGACTGTATCTACTCATGACCAGGTACAGGTGCAGGGGGAGCTGGTGTATTTTCCTACAAAAGACATTTCTAATATTTCTATTTCTGCACAGGTCCAGGAAAAGCAAGTGTCCTCACCTGCCCAGGACATCCCCAATACTGAACAAGTACAGGGGGAGAAGCTGTCTGAGCAAGTGCAAGAGGAAGCTCAAATTGATTTATCTCAAGATTTGAATACTGCAGATGTACCAGCCCAGAAGGAATATACTCTTGAGGAGTTATTTCCAAATGATGAAATAGTTACTGATAGAATGGAAGTGGAGCAAGCAATTGAGGGGGAGCCTGTGCATGTTGAGACTGTACAACATGGCACTGAAGCAGCTGTTCCTCCTCCTCCCAAAGAAAGAGTTCAAATTGATAGTACTTCTGATTCTGAGAGTGAAGAAGCCAGGGTGGCTAAGAAGAGAAAACTTATGGTCTTCCAGAGAAGGAGCAAGAGCTACAAGCAGGCTCTACAGTCTACAGCATATCACACTCCTTCTGACTTTGATTATAACAAGTTTTTGGTCGATTTACAGGTGAAATTGGATGAACACAGAGTGGCCATTGAAAAATATGTTGATGAGAACAACAAGTCCCTGCAATTTGACTTAGCTCAAGATATAAAATCTATTAGGTTTGAGGTCAATATGCATAAGAAGGAAATGACAGATTGCTTCCATAAGGGAGGTAATGCTGTGGTGTATTTGGCAAAACAACAGCAGACTATCATCCCTAAGGTGGATGATATTGTTTTAAAGCAAAGCTATGTCTTGGAAAATCAGATAAGGATGAATGACAATTTAACTGAATCTCATCATGAGATCATTGAGGAATTGAAAAAGATTGTTCCAGGCCTACCTGCAGCTAGAGCAAAAGAAATGGAAGAATTTGATAAGAACTTTCAAGCTGCTATTGATTCTGTTAAAACTGCTATCACAACCTCTCAAAAGGAAATATCTGCAAAGCTTCAAAAGTTAAAACCATTTTTTAAAGAGGGTGTGAATTATCTGGATGGCCAAATCAGATTTCAGAAGGAAGATTTGAGAGATCATGTTACTAGAGAAGCCATAAAGGGGGAGAGGATGTTAGTTCATGCAGGCTCAGAGCACACCAAATGTGTGACCAATAGTATTCGAGCCACATTGGGATATCCACCGTTGTGTGATGATGCTATGGTGGCTGAGTCAGGAATACAAACAAGTCTACTTGAAGGCAATCAACCTGAGGTTGCCCAAGTCATTTACCCTCCTCCAGATTATGATATGATTGATCAGCAAGTTCAAGGAATGTATAGTCCTCCAAAAGAGGTTACTAATGTTGTTATTGGGAAGGTTGACAAGCCTGAGGATACTTTGAAAGACCAGCAAGATGCTCTATTATCTAAGAAAATATTTAGAGAGCAGGCTGAACTTAAGCCAGACTTTGAGCAGTGGAGTCCTACTTCCAGAAATATTATACTCACTGCATGGAAGGCTGTCAAAGACCAAGTGCAGGAAAGAGGCAAGTGGTACAATGAGATGGAATGGCAGAAGTATGAAGCCAGGCAAGAGGCCATTGTACAGTTTAGAAGAAAAGCCAAGCTGGGTAGGCTGCCTCCAGATGCTCAGGAGCCAAGCAAGTACTTCCCAAAGCCCTTTCATTATTTTGAAAGGCAAAGGCTCAAGGAAGAAGCAAAGAAGAAGGCTGATCTAAAAGGCAAGAAGCCAGCTGAAGATTCTGAAGCTCCTGTGAAGGCTCAAGTTCTATCTGGCAAAGGGATTGTCATTAAAGAGCCTGATCAGTCTTAATTTTTAGTTCTTTCAAAGTATTTTGTAATGTTTTGATTAAATCATTAAATGTAAATCTCTGTATTCAAACATTATCAAGATAAACAAAATGTTGTTTGATATCATATAATGCTCATTCTGTGTTGGATGATTTTTATTTTGTTTATATTAAGTATTCCTGTTATGTCATATTTCATCAGTACATACTTTTTATAAATGGTGTATATCATTGGCTATAGGGTTATGACTTCTCCAAATAGGGGGAGATTGTTGGGTACATTAGAAAATATGTACCTGATTTGAAGAAGCCCAACTTAGCTCAATGATATACATCAAGGTGTATTTGATGTTGTTTTGAGTTGACATGTGCAGGTGAAGAAGTATTAAAGAATGCAGAAAAATATTCTAAGTCCACATATCGACACCTGAAGAAATTGTGTCGACACTTCAGAATATTTGTGTCGACACTTCAGAAAATCAGTGTCGACACAAAGAAAGATGGTCGACAACATTTATGTCGACACTGGGAAGCAGTGTCGACACATAAAGGAAATCGTCGACCTCAGCACTGGGAAGCAGTGTCGACACAGAAGAAGATAGTCGACCAGAGAAAGAGTGTCGACACAGAAGAAGATAGTCGACCAGAGAAAGAGTGTCGACACAGAAGAAGATAGTCGACCAGAGAAAGATTGTCGACACAGAAGAAGATAGTCGACCAGAGAAAAATAGTCGACTAGTGGAAGATAGTCGACTAGAGAAAGATAGTCGACTCACAGAAGAAGATAGTCGACCTCTACTGTGTCGACACTGGGTGGATGTGTCGACACCTTGAGATTGAGTCGACACATATTGGCAGAAGTCGACTATGCTTGTGTCGACACCAGAAGACTGAGTCGACACATATTGGCAGAATTGAAGATTGATGTGTGGACACCTGAAGGCTGAGTCGACACATACTGAGTTCTGAATCTACAACAACTGTGTCGACACACAGGACTTGTGTCGACACACTGCAGAGTCTAGACCAAGTTATTTTCTGAAGAAGCTGTGTCGACTTAAAGGCAACTTAGTCAACATCATCAAAGACTGTGTCGACACCAAAGTCACTTGTGTCGACACAGATAGACAGTTTGGTCTCGACACTTTCTAACAGACTGTCTCGACATTTTGCTGTCCAAGGCTAAGGTACAGGAACTGTTTGAAGACTTGACAGCTGTGGGTTGCCACCATTTAACTGAAGCTGTCAGACCTGTCAGAAAACAGTTAGAAACCGGATCAGCCGGTTACCATGAAGAAAGTCTATAAATAGACACATTCAGAAGGAAATTAACAACCAAGTTAAGAAAGATAACCGTAGAAGATCTAAGAAGAAGAAACAAAAGGATTACGATCCTATTGAAGTTTCAATTCAAGAAAGTGCTAAGCTCTAAAGAAGATCTTCATCAGAAAATCTAAGAAGAAGTCTGAAGTATCAGAAAAGGTGTTGGATAGAGAGGGATCCAGTCATCTTGAAGAAGAAGAAGGAAGCCATCTGTGGTTTCTCAAGAAGCTGTTTGGAAATCAACTCAGCTAAGTTCAGATTCAAGAAGCTTTGAAGAAAGCTCAGATTCAGTTGATTTCATCAGCTGATCAAGAAGTGTCTTGTCCTCTTCTCTCTCAACAAAGGCAAGAAATTAAAATATCTTTTCTAAATTTCTGTAGGATCTGTTTACACAGATCTGAGTTGTAAGCCTGTGTTATAAAGGCTGAGTGTAGGAGAGGTGATCTCTGAGTGGTAGGGCTATTTGCCTGAGTGTAGGAGAAGGTTATTCTCTGAGTGGTAGGCCTTGAGGCAAGGCTGAGGTAGGGCTGTTGAGCCTGAGTTGTAGGAACCTATCCAGGTTCTGAGCTGTAGGATCTGAGGATCTGAGAATAGTGGAAGTTTGGCCGAATCTAGCATATTGCTAGATAGGTGAAGGGGGAAAGTGGATGTACCCAGACCTTGGGGAACCACTATAAAACACTGTGCAATCTGTGATGCTTAGTTTTCTGTGAATGCTGTGCTAGATGTTTTAATTTGCAATTGAATTCTGCCTAGAAGTATAAACAAGAAATTAGAACCTATTCACCCCCCCCCCTCTAGGTGTTTAGGTTATCTTGAAAGTAAAACTATCACGCACCCTCATCATCTTCCCGGTGAATGGCTCTACACCTACCAGTCCTTTCACAAAATCCTCTGACACGAACGATTGCGACGCACTAGTGTCGAAGAGGGTGTGAGCGGGCTTGCCGCTAACGAAGACTATGCCTGGGGTAATTAAGTGTCTTAGTATTCTTGTTGCAGGTTTCTTCTCTTAATTTCTAACCAGGTTATGTCTAGAATACTATTTTATATGTTAAAAATTTAAAAGTACTGCCATACCTGTGATAACCTGCTCCGGGTTCCGGGGCTGTGTCAGGTCTAGAGCATACACCTGCTCCCTCTCTGGCCTGCGGCCTCGATCCTGAAATCCTCATCCTCAGTCCTGTCCTCGTCCGCCAAACTGTCGGGGAGGTGGAGCGCCCTGCTGTGTTGATGGGGGTGCTCGCCTCATAGGGCAGTTCCTCTTGATATGCCCCGGCTAGTTGCACTGATAGCATACCGGTGGCTGCTCTGCCGCCCTTAGCATTTCCAGCATCTGTATAGGTTGGGGAGCCAATACCCCCTGACTCCTCTGCTCCTGCCCAAACTCTTGATGAGGCTGATCCCCGTTCCTTCTCTCCCCAATAACCTGGCCTCGAGGACGGTCTCTATGTCCTCCAATCACTATATCATCAGCCGGTCTCTTCCGGCTCCTCACTGTAAGCTGATCCGCCTCTCTCTTCTTAGCCATCTCCAGAATCCTGGCCAGACTCCCCTCCGAGACGAAAAGGAGGGCCTGTCTCATGTCATCTTGCAGCCCCTTATAAAACCTCCGGGCATAACCAGCATCGTCTAACTGGTAGGCGTCCGCATAGCGGGCCAGGTGAGTGAACTCCTGATAGTACTCCACCATAGTCCTGTTCCCCTGCCTCAACTGCAGGAACCTATCCTCCAGGTCATCCCTCGCCGACTGAGGTATAAAATGTCCCAAGAGCGCTGCTCTGAACTCTTCCCAAGTAATATCAGCACAGTCCATCCCCGCAAAGGTGGTGTCCAGCTGAGATTTCCACCACCTCTTTCCGTGTGACTCTAAGAAAGAGACTACCAAAGTGACTGCCTCCTCCGTGGGGGCATCGAATCCCTGCCAGCATTTCGTAAATGGTGTCCAACCATTCCTCCGTACGTACTGCAGACTCCGTCCCCTGGTAAGATGGAGGGGAAAGTCCCCGGAAGACAGTCATCCAATTGGCCCCGGGGTTTGGCTGTGGAGCCGGGGCTTGCTGAGCTCTGAAGGCCTCCAGAATGGCCGTCAGTGTTTTCCCCATCTCCGTCTGCTGGAACGGAGTTGGAGCCGGCGGGGGCGGGACCTCATTCTGAGCCTGGGGTGTCCCCTGCTGTGGTGTAGGGTTCGTCGCAGGCTACAAGTAAAAATTCCATCTGTTAGAGAGCGAATGAATGGAATTTAAGGAGAGTTAGGATGGACTTTCACATGTGATTTCCCTTATGGGCACACCACTGCTTCCGCTGCTAGTTTGTCCGCAAACTAAGCTCGCACGGGGGTGGCCCAAGGTTTTTTGTGGACTACTTCTCTTTCGATCGAGGTTTCCTCTGATACCACTTGTAAGACCCCCCCCCCCCTTTTTTTTTAAACCACCGGGGTCTTAGCCCAGAATTTCCGCTTTGCGGTGGCACCGACTCACGGGAAGGCGACCACTACAAAACGCCAATTCTGCCAGCCCTTTTCAATCACTAGAGAGAGAAGTAATTAAACATAAAATGTAAACAAGTCCACATAAACATGTAAATAAAAAGTGAAATCACATCCAGTCCATCAATAGATAATAACATAAAATAGATAAATGGGCTCGAGCCCAGTACATCAGAATCCTCACTACAAGTCACTCAACGCGGAAGCTATAAAACTACTAATCACTCACGGAGCTGGTCGCAGGTGCACCGGTGCTAGACTGTCCCACCTCCATGCGCACCGTACTCCGCTGGTGCTGGCCCCTGGACTGCTGGTCCCTGTCTCCCATCCGGAGCTCCTGTAATGTTGTGGTTCGAAAACCATTAGTCATAAAGACTAAGCCCTATCATCCCCTACCCCTCCCACCACGGTTCCTAAGCACCGGGCGGAGAGGAGGAAAGGTAAGCTACAAAAGTGGAGAATAATCAAGCAGGTGACAAGGAAGCTAATCTAGTGGTTATTTAGAATGAAATAGGTCTAACAATCCTACGACAGTAAGTAATAAGGAGAACAGTTAATAAGTAGCAATTTGTATAAAAAGGCAGCTAGAGAACAGTAAGTAAACAAGCAAGTAAATAAGTATGTAACCTTAACTTATATGAATGCCCATACAAACTTATAAGTTAAGGGATCTTCTGCAAGGCTCCCATCGTATAAAAAGTCCCATACCGATTTGTACGTTGGGGTGTCGGTTGTATGCAATTATGAGTGTAGTGATATGCTATGCCATGATTCATGCAAGTGCAACTCACGCACACGACTCTATGCGCACAGACCTTTAGTTCCCCCTGTTCGGGCAGCTAGCTTCACTCCCAGGAACCTCCGTAGTGGCAAACGGAGACAGTGGGTCGGGCCCCCCACTCCCAGGCGGGTATCCACACTACCAGGCCTAGCCCTTCCGTACGCCCCTAGAAGAACACAACCTAGAGTATCCGCGTACTACTGCTGGCTGTACCCACCAGACTTTCTTTGGCTAAGTGTCCCACACCGCCGAGTCAACGTACTGATGTCGGTGTGAACGACTATCAGATACCGAAGACACACCACCTTTATTCTGTACTCCAACCCTCGAGCCCTCGGCCCCCCGGACAGTCTCGTCTGTGCATCTACCTTCAGAGCTACCGTCTGAATGGCAACCAACCAATTATTCTAACTTCCTAGCTACCGAGGTGTGTGTATGTGCAACCCTAGTTATACTAGTTGCTCTTTTAATTTTATTATTCCTATGGTTTACGTTAGCCCAGGACTGCCCCTGGCATAGCCCGTGAAGGGCTCTCAAGGGGCACTAGGAACCAAGACGGCGGCATTACGGCCCGAAGTTCCCTTTCGCAAGGCACTTATTGTTATTGGTTGATCTCCCTTAACCCGATCCTCTTTTAGTTACTTTAGATCTATCCCTAGAGTATTAAGACTCTTCCTCTTCTTCCCGGTATGGACGATCTTCCGTCATTCCCGAACGCCACCTAACCTTAACCGGTCTCACACCCTACTTATCCTGACTTCCAATAATGAAACTTAATCGTAGCTTGCACTAACCAACCAGCAACTACCAAAATTCCATTTCCCAAGTTCATTATTACTCTAGTTCAGTTTCCGTGGTTTTACTATATGCAGACCATCCTAAGCTATATGAGGTACACAAGGGAAGGTATACCAATTTATCTTCCAAATCTCCTATAATATTTACTGGAGGTCTACCATATCATAATTTGTCTAAATCCAGAAACTTATAATTTTCCTAATTAATCTGATATTTATTTAATTTTCCCAAATGGCGGGCCATGGGTCATTTTAAACATGAACTACATGATTCTCCTAGGTAATGGCTACCCAAAAATCATGATCATTAAATAACAGCAAGATAACCTCAAATACAAATTTTCAGAATTTTACAGAAAGTATTTAGCCTCTAAATAATTTATCCAGTATAATCACGTTAATCCTACGTAAAGAAGGAAGTACTGAAATTACTCATCAGAAAATTTTGGAAAAATTACTAATCAGTAGTATGATATAGAAAAGATCTTTGTGCAAAGAATTATAATTTTAACAGCTTGCTAAACACCACTTTAGATTTAATCAAATATTCAAGGTAAAACATACTTAATGAAGCAAGCCTTAGAATTAAACTTCCAAAAATCCTAGAAAAATTCACAGAGAATTAAAATCCTAATAAACGTTCTATACTTAAATTTCATCAATTTCCAGGAAGTATGTATTCCATAATAAATTTTCTAAGCAAATCATACAAGCTACTAAATCGTTAATGAAGTATCCAAAACAATGATCTTAAAAATTCATAGTAAAATATCCAGAGCTTGTACCATCCCTATAATTCACTCTACCCAGATCTCATCACTTTTCAATGTGATTTAGTGTCATTTCCTATCTCTACAAGTTTTGCACCCTAAATTAGGGTTAGGTTTTTAGGTATCCCAACAGTCTCCAAATCTACTAAGATTTCATCTAGAGAACTATAATGGCCCTATGGTCATCTTCACCAAATTTTTGGGTCAATCCAAGGTCATTTGACCCCATGACCTTCACAAACCACCAAGATCCCTCCTTAGGGTTTGGCCTTGGTTCTTAGGGCAAAACTTACCCCGATCCTCCTCAAACTCTATGAGGGGGTGCTAGAGAATATTACTAGCCAGTGGTAAAAATCTCAGCCTCTGTTGAGGTGATCTGACCACTCAAATCTAAAAAGTGCACCTTTAACCTAAGACCCCTTATTAGGGCAAAACTTAGGTTTGATCATTTCTAACCCAAACCATCTCCAAATGAGATGAAAAATTATACAGAACCTTATGGTGAACCCAGGGACCACTCACCAAAATTTGGGAGGGTTTGGAAATTATTTAGCCATCTAATTAAATTAAGCTAGGATTATTGAATTTTTCTTAAAAAACTATAGAAAAATATTTCCCAAAAATCCTAATTTTTGGATGGTACCTAGATATAGGTAAGGTTAGGTCACACCCCAAATTTTAAGTCATTGTGATGACTGGATTGGAGTGGGGAATTTTTCTAAGGTTAGGACAACCCTATGGGTAGGCCTCACCAAAATGAGTGCTGAGGTCTATCCAGCGGTCCAAAATGCTTGAAACAAATTTTAAAATTCCCTAGACTCCAAGAGGTACAACATTGGTGTTGACCATTTTTCCTGCAGGGGCCTCTAGGTATTTTTCCCAAATTATTTAAAATGACAGATGTTTTCATTCAGAAATTGTTTTTTAAAAAATAGAATCTAATTAATGGCACTGTTCATCTTCTTCTACAGCCCGAAACCAGAGGCCTGAAAACTTATTTTCCTGTAGCTTTTCCAAGGCTATTTCCCGGCCATCCAGCGATCTCCCTGGTCGGCCACCACCACCACCACCTCTGTTGAGGTGAGGGCTATCGTCGGGCGGCGGCACGGCCGCCGGAGAGGCGGTTTCCGGCGAACCCGCCACCATGAAAACTTTGGACAACCATGGAAACGCTCACCCGATCTGGCTCTTTTGAGCCCGATATCTCTCCTAACAATTGAGAGGTCTAAGTTGTTAGCCTAAATCACCTAGAGGGGGGGGGGGGTGAATAGGTGAAATGCGTGTCAAATGCGGAATTAAAAACTAACACAGCACACATCAAGCAATCACAGACGACAAGAGATTTATAGTGGTTCCCCAACCTTGGGTACGTCCACTTTCCTCACCGATCTAGCAAATCACTAGACTCGGCTACTCCACTTTCTCGGATTGAAAACAATCCTACACCTCGGAACCACGTTCCTACAAAACTCGATCCAACTGGATCTACAAAACTCGGAAGCAAAAGCCTTCCTACGAATCTCGGAGAAAAACTCCTACACAATAATTTGTTTAAAGAAAATACAAACAATAATCTCAGATCTGGATCTTGACAGTCTTCTTCCTTAAGAGCTTTGGCTTGATCAGAAAAGTTGAAGACGACTTGAGAGAGATCCACGAATCTGAAAACTAGAATCACCTCGATCGAGAAGTAGATCTGAAATCTTTGAGGCTCGGCGAGATCGAGTGATTCACTTTTGTCTGGATCGCTGGAGAAACAATCGTTGAAGACAGAGATTGGCGATCCAGAACTTCTTCTTCCGTGAACGTCAATGGCGGCGTGAGAAATTAGGGTTCACGGACTTTCTTTTTCTTTCGTAAAATGAATATCTCTGTAATCTTGTTTAGTTAAATCTGAAAGGACCTATTTATAGGTGGACTCCAACGGTCATAATCTTAATTAGGGATGACACGTGGACCAATCAGAAATAACCGATTCAAATACATATGGCGAAATTGTACTTAGAGAAATTCTGGAATAATGGATATACTATACTCGAGTTAGAGACAAGATATACTCGAGTATGAGAAGTTAGATACTCGAGTGGCAATGAGAAGTATACTCGAGTATAAGAAGAGAAATCTAATCGAGTGAAACTTAAACTACTCGAGTATCAGAAAATAACTTACTCGAGTGAAAGGGAACTACTCGAGTATCAGAGTAAATACTCGAGTGAAAACACTTAGAAAAGTTTCAGATAAAGTGTGAATAAATACTCGAGTACAAGAGTTGCAGATACTCGAGTGAGAGAAAAAGAACTACTCGAGTATATTAGGAGAACTACTCGAGTGAGGGGAAAATGAACTACTCGAGTATCTTAGAACAACTACTCGAGTGAACATTGACTTACTCGAGTATGAAAAATAACTACTCGAGTACAGAGTCACTTACTCGAGTATATAGGGAACTACTCGAGTATGTGGACTTAGAATAATTCTGAAATGGGAAGAACAGAACTACTCGAGTATAAACAAGGCACTTACTCGAGTAACTAACCAACTACTCGAGTACAAGTTATCACTTACTCGAGTGAATACAGCCTACTCGAGTATGTAAACTAACTTACTCGAGTACAGACCCACTAACTCGAGTATACTAGAGAAGTACTCGAGTATGTGGACTTAGACAATTTCTGGATTAAGAATAGAAGGATTTACTCGAGTATAAGAAATGATCTACTCGAGTGACTGACTATCTACTCGAGTATAAACTAACCTACACGAGTATGTCTAAGGATCTACTCGAGTATTAAGTCACTTACTCGAGTATATGAAGGTACATACTCGAGTATGTGGACTTAGAAAAATTTCTTCTGAAAATCATACTTCAATACTTGAGTCCACCATTCCAAGTGCATGTAGGAAGTGTATCCCAATAGAGAGGCTATACATGGGCCAACACTTTGGATCACACAATGAGGGATTACATTGTATGGTCCCGTGTTTGGTGACCCATTATAGACTGACATTGGTCTACACTTGCCATTAAGGACCTGCACACATACAACTTAAACACAACATCAAATACACCTTAATTCATCTTAGTTCAAGGTCTGACCTCCTACAAATCTGAGGTATTGTGGAGACAAATCCCAACAATCTCCCCCTATTTGTAGATGTCAGCATCCTCTATACTAAGGTGAATTATTCAGAGTAAAAAGAACAATACACATATACTTGAAAAAAATAAGCTAAAGCAGGATAATTAATGAAATAACCATAATCAGAATCAAATATATATATAGAATTGTTTTTAACAAAAGGAATCCATTTCCACATTCTCTTTACTCAAGAGGGTCCTTCCTTATGCATCCTTTCTTTCTTCAGCTCTTGCCTCTCTAGGTAACTGAATGGCTTGGGAAAGTAAGTTCTGGGCCTAGGAGGAGCAGCTGGGTTGTTGTGCCCCCAATTCCTATCATGGAGCCTGATCTTTATCTGAGATGCTTCATAGGCTTTCCATTCTGAATAACTGTAGTGGTTATCTCTGTTCTCACCAAGATCTGTCACTAACCTCAAGGTATCAAGAATTAGAGACTTAGAGGTAGGACTCCACACTTCAGCATGTACAACAGGTGGTCTACCTTCAAAAGCTGGCTCTTTCCTGGGTGCAGAACGGCTGGCAGAAGCGCTGTCACCATATTTTCTTTTCTTCTTTGAGGGACCTTGAGAACTTTGTGGAAAATCATCTTGCCATGTCTCAGTATAGGATAGGGGAGGCTCAGTCACATCACCCTCAGGTCTGGGTGAGAAGACTGGCACACCTCCTTGAAAGGTTGCTTGAGCTGAATCATCTGCTGGAGGCTGTTCTGCAAGAGGATCTAGATGTTGAGGTATGATGGAGGGGTTCAGTTGAAACTCAGGAAAGTTCTGATTATGCAGCCAGACAGCAGTGTCATAGGTATAAAATTTTACAGACTGGAGCTGGGAAAGAATAGATTCTTTCAATCCTTTTTCAAGATCACTTACAGAATCTTGAGATTGGGTTGATAGTTGTTTAATTTGAGCTTCAGCTTGTTCAGAGAGATTTTCAACTTGTTCTTTTACGATCTTCTCCCCCTTGCTGATATCTATGGATAGCTGGGCAATTGCTTCATCTCTGAAGGTGCTCACTTCATTACATACTTTCACAACATTAGTTTCAGCTCTATCATCTAGCTTGAGCTGATTGTGAGCTACTGTCTCTGCCTGATTCCTCAGCTCACCTATGCTTGTGATGGTGTGATCTATTGCTTTGCCTCCAATCTTGAACAGCTGCTTGAGTGTGTCAGTGTTTGCTTGAATTTCAGCAAAGCCTCTGCTTATCTCCTTTTCAAGAGCAGAGACCTTGGAGGTGACTGACTGCAGAGAGGCATCAAAGTAATCTCTCTGTTCTTTGAGCATAAGCTCAATCTTGCTTACAAGATCTGAAGAGGAAGAGGAAGAAGGGGCTGAGGTTGATGCAGGGACTGAGGGAGCAGGAGTAGTAGTAGTCCAAGTAGGGATTTCTGTAATGACCACTGAGCTAACAGCTCTTTTGAAGGGTTCTATTTCAACAGTTTCTTCTGAATTTAGGAAAGATGGTATGGAGAAATCCAAAGTCTTCAGAGGTGCCTCCACAGGATCTGGAGACATTTCCTCATCATCAGACAAGAGAATATGATCAGATTTGCTGGGCTCACTATCAGGAGACTTGGCAGGAGACTGTACTGGAGTCTGAGCTGGAAACTGCACAGGAGATGGAACTGGAGACTGAATGGGAGACTTGGCAGGAGACTTGGCAGCTGAATCATTCTGAAAAAGAGGAGCATCTGAGCTGAGCTCATCAATAAATCTGTTAATATCTTCAGCTGTAGACAGTAAAGCTGTGGTATCTGGAGTAGGAGAAACTGGAGGAGTAGAAATTCTGACTTCTTCTTGTTCTGGAATCACTGATTCTGAAGAAACTTGATGCTGAGGAAGAGAAGAGGCAGGCTCCCCCTCAACTAATGCACCAGAGGTAGCAGTAGTTTGATGTAGAGGAGGAGATGGAATCCTGTCTTCAGGTAAACTGGTTTCTTGGTGAGTTTCTGAGATGGCATCAGCCTTTGAAGTTTGGGCAGAATTCAGGATCTTGATGTCATACCTCTGTATGGAAGAGATGGAAACTTTCTTCATGTGGTGAAGAGGAGTCCCTTTGGAGAAGTCAAACACTGTAGGATTTATCTCATGGAGGAGGAGTGAGATAATCCTAGCATAACTTGGATGTTTCACGCTCTCTCGGATCTTATCCAGTATCATCATTCCGAACTGGAATTTCTTCCTGCAGACTATGGCTTGCATAACGTCGAAGAAGTTTTGGGATACATCTCTTATGGAGTATGTCTTGCACCATAGGATTTTGGCGATGACATCGACTAGAAACTTGCCTTCTGAATTGAACAAAGACCGATTCAAGGTTTCATCTCCACCTTCAGGATCTCGACCACAGAATAGAGAAGTACGGTCGGCATCTTCCTTTTCTAGGTCATCTTCTTCGTCAACCACGGGCATCCGAAGCAGAGTGGCGACTGAAGTTTTATCCAACCGAATCTCAACTCCTTTTACCTTGGATTTCAGAACTGTGCCATTGCGTATAACCTTCAGATTTCTGTAGAATTCTTCAACATCAGGAAGCAGGAGACGGCAGGGTTCTTGAAGAACGAAGGACAATCCGGCCGTGTCCAAGAGAATCAGTAAATTCTTGAAGTCATCAGAAATATCTTCAATACCATCTGTCACTAGCTCGGAGCCGATTCCAATCTTGGAGGAGGAGGGAGCCATCAGCGATTCTGAAAGCTTGCGGCGAAGGAAGACGAAGAACAGTGATTTCGGGAAAACGAGAGGTCGGCGGCTACTCGAGTGAATGAGAAGTGGAAAGGATTTTTCGTTTGTATATATATATATATATATAAGTAATCCTAATTTAGGTTTAAGAATAATTAAGTATACAGTCATACCTGTATGAGGCGGCAAGTGGCTCGGTGCGAATAGAAGATTTTGAATTCCAGAAAGTTCGAGTACTCGAGTAGAAGATGGCAGCATACACGAGTATTAAGCTTAGTATACTCGAGTAGGTAACAACATACACGAGTATTCTATAAAACATACTCGAGTAGGTAAACGTCATACACGAGTATCTTTTGAAATACTCGAGTATGTAAAGTTCATACACGAGTATCTTTTGGATTACTCGAGTATGTAAAACTTTTTACTCGAGTATTAGCCGTTTACTCGTGTAAGTCTAACTATGCTCGAGTCTCTAATACTTGAAGGAATTTCCCTGATAGATTTCTGTTGCCACTGAAAACTGTACCTCTGAGCAGCCAACACTACTGATATCTTCTTAATCTTGAGAGTCCATCACTGGTCTTCTTTGTTGAGCATTCCAAGCTCAGTTTTGAAGAATGAGAATTTGGACTCGTCAAGCGGCTTGGTGAATATATCTGCAACTTGCCTGTCTGTGGAGACATATTGTAGATCTATGTCTCCATTTTTCACATGCTCCCGGATGAAATGATAGCGAAGCTCTATGTGCTTGGTCCGGCTGTGGGAGACTGGGTTGTTGGCTATTGCTATAGCGTTGGAAGAATCACAGAACAAGGGAATGTTCTGGAACTTCATGTTGTAGTCTTCAAACTGATTCTTGATCCATAAGAGCTGTGCACAACAGCTGCCTGCAGAGATGTACTCTGATTCAGCCGTTGAGATGGCTACACAGTTCTGTTTCTTACTGCTCCAGGAAATGAGTCTCCTTCCGAGAAATTGGCAAGTCCCGGAGGTACTTTTCCTGTCATCTTTGCTACCTGCAAAGTCTGCATCTGAAAATCCAATTAGTTCACTATCATTACTTCTTGGGTACCATAAGCCAAGATTTGGTGTACCTTTGAGGTATCTCAAGATTCGCTTTGCAGCGATGTAGTGAGATTCCTTAGAGTTCACCTGAAATCTAGCACATACATATGTTGAGAACATTATATCTGGTCTACTTGCAGTGAGGTAGAGCAAGGACCCAATTATGCTTCTGTACATGGTTTCATCAAAAGGTTTCCCTTTCTCATCCTTGTCCAGAGACATAGCTGAGGCCATTGGAGTCCTCATAGAGGTTGCATTCTCCATTCCGAATTTCTTAAGCAGCTCTTTAGTGAACTTTGTCTGTGAGATGAAAATCCCATCTTCAGATTGTTTCACCTGAAGCCCTAAGAAATACTTTAGCTCTCCCATACTGCTCATTTCAAACTTCCCTTGCATAAGTTTAGAAAACTTCTTGCAGAGGTTGTTATCCGTAGAGGCGAAAATAATGTCGTCGACATAGATCTGCACTAGCAAAATCTTGCCTTTTATTTCCCTAAGAAATAATGTTTTGTCTATCTTTCCTCTTGTGAACTTGTTCTCAAGAAGGAAGCTAGACAGAGTCTCATACCAAGCTCGAGGAGCTTGTTTAAGACCATATAGTGCTTTCTGTAATAAATATACATAATTAAGATGGGTTGAATCAACAAAACCTGGCGGTTGCTCTACGTACACTTCCTCCTTTATGTCACCATTCAGGAAGGCGGACTTTACGTCCATCTGATAGACGGTAAAGCCCTTAAGTGCAGCGTAGGCAAGAAATAACCTGATCGCCTCCAGTCTTGCTACTGGAGCATAAGTCTGGTCGAAGTCGATTCCTTCTTCTTGACGATATCCCTTGGCGACAAGTCTGGCTTTATTCTTTATAATTGTTCCATCTTCGTCCATCTTGTTCCGGTAGACCCATTTTGTCCCGATGATGTTCTTATGCTTGGGTCTAGGAACAATTGTCCAGACTTTGCATCGTTTGAACTGATTCAATTCTTCTTCCATGGCTAGAATCCAGGATGCGTCGGAGTTGGCTTCCTCAAATTTCTTTGGTTCAACCTGTGAGAGAAAACTTAAGTGTAAATTCTCGTTAGTTGTACCTCGACGGGTTCTGACACCATCCCGAGGATCTCCTATTATTTGGTCAACAGGATGATCCTTCAAGTGTCTGAACTCTAAAGTCCTTGCATCTGGGATCTCTTCAGCCACTGGAGTTGCATCTTCAGCTGGGATGTCTTCTTCATCTTGATCATCTACCTCTCCAATGGTGGTTGTAGAGAGGATCTTGATGAACGTCTCATCATTATCTTCACTAGGTTCATCCAAGCTAAGTTCTTTCAACTTTGTACCTGCATCTACAATAGGCACACTAGACGAGTTGCTTTGCAACAGACTCGTCTCATCAAATACAAGATGTATCGACTCTTCCACCACCAGAGTTTTTCTATTGAATACTCTATAAGCCTTACTATGGCTACTATATCCTACAAAAATACCTTCAAAGCTTTTCTCGCTAAACTTTGTAGTGTGATACTTGCCATTGTTAAGTACGAAGCACTTACAGCCAAAGATTCTAAAGTATGAAATGGTTGGTTGCCTGCCTTTTAGAAGTTCGTAAGGAGTCTTATCATGGTTCTTGTTGATGAGTGCTCGATTTTGCACGTGACAAGCGGTGTTGACGGCTTCAGCCCAGAAATACTCCGGAAGTGAGGCATCACTCAACATGGTCCGACAAGCCTCTATGAGTGTTCTATTCCTTCTCTCAGCTACTCCATTTTGCTGTGGAGTGCGAGGAGAGGAAAACTCATGAAGATACCTTGACTTTCACAAAATTCTGTCATGGCTCCAAATTTGAATTCCGTTCCATTGTCACTTCTGATTTTGACTACGGAACAGTTGTATTCATTCTGGATCTGCCTCACAAAATTAGTGAAAATACCGAAGGTATCTGACTTGTGTTTCAGAAAGATCACCCACGCAAAGCGCGAGTAATCATCCACAATAACCAACGTATATTCCTTACCTCCCAAACTTCTAACCTGCAGTGGACCAAACAAGTCCATATGGAGAAGCTGCAAACTTCTATTGGAATCCTTGCCTATTATGCTTTTAAACGAACTTCTTGTTTGCTTGCCTTTGATACAAGCGTGACAAGGACTGTCCGTAACGCACTTGACATTAGGTGCATCACACACTAAGTTTTGAGAGAATAATTTATTAATAGTTTTGAAATTAATATGTGCTAGTCTCTTGTGCCATTGGTCAGCAAGAGATGCACTACTTTTTGCCAAAAGACACACTGGTGTCGAGGAGTCTATACAAATAAAATTTAAACGGAAAATATTTCTGCTTCGAGTGCCTGATAAAATAGTTTCCAAGTTGTTAACCGATTTTATCAAACACTTGTCAGCATGAAATTCAACTACGTATCCTTTGTCGCATAGTTGGCTTATGCTAATGAGATTGTGTTCCAATCCTTCAACATAGGCTACATCCGAAAAGGATACGCTACCATTAGAAATCATACCATAGCCTTTAGTGATTCCTCGATTTGAACCTCCAAAGATGACCTTTGGTCCGTTGCAGACTGAGGTGTAATTCTGTAGTAGGCTCCTTGTCCCGGTCATATGCCGAGAGCATCCACTGTCCAAGTACCAGATTGGCGTTTTGGTGGCCTTTGGACATACCTGCAATTACAATCATTTAGCCTTAGGAACCCAAACAAGTTTGGGTCCTTGGTCTTGAGTTAGAATACTCCCCCTACGAGTATTAGCCTCATGAGTGGTCACTCTCACGTTGCTAACTTTAGGGGTTGCAGCATTTTCAGGATTGAACCAACAATCACTGGCAAAATGACCAATTCTGCCACAGCACCAACAGTTGAACCTGTTGTATCTTTGCCTTGTGTAGTCCTGCTTGACTTTCTGGAATGAAGGTCTAGCAGGAGCTTTACTCTTGGAGGAAGAGGCTTCATGATGATGGCAGTTACATGAGGTCTTCTCCTTCATAGGCTTTTCTACAATGGGTTTTACTTTTGGTGTCTTTTTGAAATTATGACCATGAGTATAAGGTCCATAGCTTTGAAGCTGAATCTCCTCATAAGGTGCCTTGAAGACACTCTCGCCAAAGTTACGAGGACGAGTCCAACCTTGGTATCTTGACTTAGGCTTCTCAGGGATCGGCCTAGAAAAGTGTCCGTAGGTGGACTCATAATCGAGTTCGTTCGTGGGAAAGATAACTTTCTTGAACACAACAGGTTCCAAGGGAGCTTTCCCTTTTTCTTCAGCTAGAGCCTTCCGGGCAGCCTTATTCTTTCTCTTGGCCTTGTTTCTCCTAGAGGATTTACTAGAAGAGCCAATGTGGCCTAAACCAGCACCCTTGGCCTTAGCAGAGAATTCAGCAACGATTGGAAGAACTGTCTTAGGCTTAGAGAAACTCTCAACAAGCTTCTTTTCAGCCTCGAGTTGTCGTTCCAATTCTTTGATGATTTTCACTTTAAGGTCGATGTACTTGAGAGCTTTATTGTATTCCTCCATAGCTACATTGAGGTTCTCTTGAAGAGAGTTAGTCTTATTGACTTCTTCTCTCAAGCTGCTCTCACTAGCCCGTAGAGTATTTATCTCTTTGGCTTGAGTTTTCATTAATCTACGACATTTTTCGTAAGCGGTGAGTAACTCCTTATACTGACCCATAAGCTCAGATTCATCTTCAGAGGAATATCCCTCTTGCTCATTGTCATCATCAGAATCAGAGAGAGGAGTGTGAGATTTTACCTCCCCATTAAACTGGGGGACTTGTTCATCATCTGAATGAGCCATGAGCCCAAAGTAAGCTTCCTCTTCTTCACTCGACTCAGATGAGTCAGAGTCGCTGAGAGTTTTGCTCTTCTTGGCTACTAAGCTTTTCTATTTCCTGTTCTTATGGTGTGAGGATTTCTTTTCCTCTCTTCTTCCACCCTCTTTCTTTTTGTGAGGGCAATCGGCGATGACGTGACCTGGCTTATTGCAACAATAACAAATGATGTCAGTTGAGATCTGTTTGTTCTGTTTAGAATTATACCTATCATGGCTGCTTGAGCCTTTCTTCCGATGATCACCGTCATGTCGTGATCTTCTATATGAGGCATCCTTGCCTCTCCATTGCTTCTTCTTGTTCAAGAACTTCTTGAACTGCCTTGAGAGTAGGGAGAACTCTCCATCAGATAGTTCTGAGCCAGATGAGCTGGGCTCAGATGATTCTTCTTCATCAGCCTCAGGAACTGGGGCAGGAGAGCTAGCCTTTATCTTCCTTGAGCTGTCTGCCTTTAGAGCGACAGATTTCTCCTTGGATGCAGACCTGCTTGTCTCTTCTTCAGTTTTTCTTGAGTTGATTTGCAGCTCGTAAGACATAAGCTTTCCGAACAGATTCTGCGGGTCCGTCTCAGCTAACCTTCCAAACTCCTGAATGGCACATACCTTATTGTCCCATTCCTTGGTTAGGGATCTTAATAATTTGTCATTGAGTTCCCCGTTGGTGAAGACACGTCCATAAACTCTTAGGCCATTTACTATCTTGAAGAAGTTCTCAAAAGTGTCAGCTATGGCTTCCTTATGACCCTGCCTGAAGGCTTCATATTTCTGGTTCAGTAGGGATCTACGATCATCCCTCACTTCCTCTGTACCTTCCATTAGAGTCACTAGGGATTGCCACATCTCCTTGGCAGACTGGCAATGAATCAGATTCTGCAGCATTGAGTCATCGACTGCACTTGCTATAATATTTTTAGCTTTCTTGTCCAGAGAGACAAGTGCAATCTCATCCTTTTCTAGATCCATCAACTTCTTGTGAACTTGCTTGGTGGGATCTATGGTGGAAGTAGTCATAGGAATGTGGGGACCTTCTTCAACAATCATGAAGATCCGGGGATCTACTGCTTCCATGAAGAACTTTACTCTTTCCTTCCACATAGGAAAATTGTTCTTGGTGCAGATAGGGAGTTTAGCAAAATCCTTGGTCTTACTCATGCTTGATACCTTTCAAGAAACAACTTAGAAGGATAAGATCAAGGTGTTAACCTTTTAACGATCAACCTCCCTCTGATACCAATTGAGAGGTCTAAGTTATTAGCCTAAATCACCTAGAGGGGGGGGGGGGTGAATAGGTGAAATGCGTGTCAAATGCGGAATTAAAAACTAACACAGCACACATCAAGCAATCACAGACGACAAGAGATTTATAGTGGTTCCCCAACCTTGGGTACGTCCACTTTCCTCACCGATCTAGCAAATCACTAGACTCGGCTACTCCACTATCTCGGATTGAAAACAATCCTACACCTCGGAACCACGTTCCTACAAAACTCGATCCAACTGGATCTACAAAACTCGGAAGCAAAAGCCTTCCTATGAATCTCGGAGAAAAACTCCTACACAATAATTTGTTTAAAGAAAATACAAATAATAATCTCAGATCTGGATCTTGACAGTCTTCTTCCTTAAGAGCTTTGGCTTGATCAGAAAAGTTGAAGACGACTTGAGAGAGATCCACGAATCTGAAAACTAGAATCACCTCGATCGAGAAGATAGATCTGAAATCTTTGAGGCTCGGCGAGATCGAGTGATTCACTTTTGTCTGGATCGCTGGAGAAACAATCGTTGAAGACAGAGATCGGCGATCCAGAACTTCTTCTTCTGTGAACGTCAATGGCGGCGTGAGAAATTAGGGTTCACAGACTTTCTTTTTCTTTCGTAAAATGAATATCTCTGTAATCTTGTTTAGTCAAATCTGAAAGGACCTATTTATAGGTGGACTCCAACGGTCATAATCTTAATTAGGGATGACACGTGGACCAATCAGAAATAACCGATTCAAAATACACATGGCGAAATTGTAATTAGAGAAATTCTGGAATAATGGATATACTATACTCGAGTTAGAGACAAGATATACTCGAGTATGAGAAGTTAGATACTCGAGTGGCAATGAGAAGTATACTCGAGTATAAGAAGAAAAATCTACTCGAGTGAAACTTAAACTACTCGAGTATCAGAAAATAACTTACTCGAGTGAAAGGGAACTACTCGAGTATCAGAGTAAATACTCGAGTGAAAACACTTAAAAAAGTTTCAGATAAAGTGTGAATAAATACTCGAGTACAAGAGTTGCAGATACTCGAGTGAGAGAAAAAGAACTACTCGAGTATATTAGGAGAACTACTCGAGTGAGGGGAAAATGAACTACTCGAGTATCTTAGAACAACTACTCGAGTGAACATTGACTTACTCGAGTATGAAAAATAACTACTCGAGTACAGAGTCACTTACTCGAGTATATAGGGAACTACTCGAGTATGTGGACTTAGAATAATTCTGAAATGGGAAGAACAGAACTACTCGAGTATAAACAAGGCACTTACTCGAGTAACTAACCAACTACTTGAGTACAAGTTATCACTTACTCGAGTGAATAAAGCCTACTCGAGTATGTAAACTAACTTACTCGAGTACAGACCCACTAACCCGAGTATACTAGAGAAGTACTCGAGTATGTGGACTTAGACAATTTCTGGATTAAGAATAGAAGGATTTACTCGAGTATAAGAAATGATCTACTCGAGTGACTGACTATCTACTCGAGTATAAACTAACCTACACGAGTATGTCTAAGGATCTACTCGAGTATTAAGTCACTTACTCGAGTATATGAAGGTACATACTCGAGTATGTGGACTTAGAAAAATTTCTTCTGAAAATCATACTTCAATACTTGAGTCCACCATTCCAAGTGCATGTAGGAAGTGTATCCCAATAGAGAGGCTATACATGGGCCAACACTTTGGATCACACAATGAGGGATTACATTGTATGGTCCTGTGTTTGGTGACCCATTATAGACTGACATTGGTCTACACTTGCCATTAAGGACCTGCACACATACAACTTAAACACAGCATCAAATACACCTTAATTCATCTTAGTTCAAGGTCTGACCTCCTACAAATCTGAGGTATTGTGGAGACAAATCCCAACAATAATTTCTAAGATCTATCCACAGAAGAAGAGGGAGGGGAGGACCTTGTTCGCGGGCTGGAGGCGTGTAGAGTGTCGGGAAGCCATTGGCGCGATGGTGGCGTCGCCGGAAATTCTTCAACAACAAGGGGGAAATCTGAAACAGTTTGATGGAGAGTGTAACCTTTTCCTCTTGCTCTTAGGAGTCTTTTATAGGTCAGCAAGTGGGGAGGGGAAAGGATGAAACGTTCATGGCCATTAATATTTCCCTTAATTACGTTTCGGTTATGGCAAAGGCCGTTGAAACGCTGGAGATGAAGAGGTGTTTGCCAGGTGGTGATTTCCTATTGGACCAACATTTCCTTATTTATTTAAATAATTACAGTAGGTAACGGCCCATAAATACTCTTGGTTTTCATTCCCATAATCAGAATTTATTACGACGTCGGTTACCGAAATTTCCAGTCTGGCTGACGTTTCGGTTTTGGTCACGGGCGTGACACATAGGTCACGGGCGTGACAGGCACAAGTGGCAAATTCTGGGTTCGACGATCGTCGAACTGAGATCGACGATCGTCGAAGGATGGTCACGGGCGTGACACCTGGGTCACGGGCGTGACAGGCCCGTGTGGCCAATTCTGGGTCGACGATCGTCGAACTGAGGTCGACGATCGTCGAAGGGTGGTCACGCCCTAGGTCACGGGCGTGACAGATGGGTCAAGGGCGTGACAGGCCCGGGCTGCAAGTTCTGGGTTTGACGATCGTCGACTTGAGGTCGGCGATCGTCGAAGGATGGTCACGCCCTAGGTCACGGGCGTGACATGTGGGTCACGGGCGTGACAAGGTCATGAGGCAATTTCTTCGTTTCGACGATCGTCCCGCTGGGATCGACAATCGTCGAAGGTGTCACGCCCTAGGTCACGGGCGTGACACATAGGTCACGGGCGTGACAGGCCTGGGCAGAAAAATTCTGCGCCCGACGATCGTCTCCCTGAGATCGACGATCGTCGAAGGAGTCACGCCCTAGGTCACGGGCGTGGCGGGTCGGTCACGGGCGTGACCAACCCGTGGCCCGAAATCTTGGTCGATCTATTTCAATTTTTTTTTGGGCTTCCTAGGGTTCTATCACAACCAACCGACTCCTAGGGGTCTAGCCGGAAATGGGATGTTACATCTATCAACTCATTAAAACCCGCACTCTTCATAGTTATTAGGGGTTATCTTAAATTCTCTCTCAACCCATGGTAGAAGAGATTGTCTCACTCCTCATCGTCAGCTATGGTTGTTCCAACATAACGACCCAATCGAGTAAATTCCTGAACATACTTATCTTGTTGCACCAAGTGCAGAAACTACCTATGAAGGGCTAACCTTGTTAACGAAGGGATATACTTCTGTAAGAAGGCATTCCAAAACTCTCCTATGGACGGGGTACATCCATGAAACTAGCGACCGCTATGGCTCACCCACCACAACTTAGCGTCACCTTCTAACATGAAGGTCGCAAACTAAGACTGCTTCTCCTCTAGCATCTCTGCCTCCCTCAGAAGTTCTTAAATCCTCTCCCACCAATCCTCTGCTTCGGTAAGCATGCTAACTCCCTTGAACGTTGGAGGATGGAAACTTAGAAAATACTTCATCTGTCAGTCTCCCTGCCCAACAACCACTCTCTCAGCCAACAGATATTCCTTCCTGGCTCCTTTGCCCAGTATGACTGGTGTCGCATCTGAGGTAACGGGAGTCGTTACCTGTACAATAGGGGTCACAACTTGCGTTGTTGGTACTTGGGCCACCACCGTTGCCTCTGCATGCATGCGATAAAAATTTGTCGGTGTTACACCCATGCCCATAGGACCTAGAGCAGTAGCACTGCTTGCGGAAGGCTCCTCTTGCGGCCTCGACATCCATGCATTGTTTCTTTCACCCTTAGCAAAAGCAAGGTAAAACAAGAATCAGCTTCTATTCGCAAAACTTAGACACTAGGACACTCACGGTCCCGCGATACTCCTATGACGATAACTTCTTTACGCGATTCGATTGTGTCATATCGACCACTAAACCTTACCTTGGACACTAACCTCCCTCTGATACCAAATTGTAACACCTCCCCTGTAATAACTGTATAATATGGGTCCGGCAAAAGGCCCCACAACATACAGACTCCACAGTTTAAGGATTATAAGATAATTTAAAACTACTCAATTCAAAACTTAGGAATAAACAGCGAAAACAAATAACCAACCAGAAGTTATCCACTACTAAAGGAGTACGAACCGGCCTTAATGCCTTACAAAAAACATGAGTCCAAAACCTGAAACAAAAATAAAAACAACAACGTGCTTTAGCATTCCTAGGCTACCTCATCATGCAAGTCGAATTATAGTTCATAGAGCAAAGCATTCAACAAAACATAAGCCGCTAAACAAAGAGTTCACTTAATAAGGCTTAGGCCTTTTTGGTCGGCGAGGTTACTCCTGCTTGCGACTCTTTCCCTGTAAAAAAATTTGTTGAAACGTGGGTCAGAAAAGGCTGACCTCAACTGTGTAACCAACACATCTCCTCTCGGCCATCCCTAGCGGACCTCGGGGCACTCCATCACCCTGCAGGTCAGCACTTCGTATGCAAATATACATGAACATAGAAATCAATAAAATAGGTTTGGATGTCTCATACAACAAACACGTTTCTATGTTGAGCAGGTAAAATAAAGGGGCCTATAATGCAGCATGTATGCAATCCTGGGTTTCACTCAAGACACCCTATAACACATGAATCTAACACATCATCACATATAATCAAATTGGTACATCCAATTTCCCCATCGGCGTTCAAGCCGCAATCAAATGGGTACTTCCAATTTCCCCATTGGCTTTCAAGCCGCAAACATAAGGGTACTTCTAATTTCCACTACCGGCATACAAGCTGCCACACAGAACTCTTGCCAAGGCCCCACCCGCTCGTAGGTCTCAAAACCTGGGCTTGCCTGCAAGCTCTAACTTCTCATGTCAAGATTCTGTCTCATAAACAACAAACCGATGCTAAGAACCCTTGCTTAACCCCACCCGCTCGTGGGCTTCATCGCCTGGGATTGTCCAAAGCTTGGCATTCTTATCAGTTTCATAGAAGGGGACTTGTCTCGCAAGGACACTCTCCACACATGACTTGCACATCATGGGCTAGCCAGCCAACCACAGAGACAAACCGCGCCTCAACACATTACAATCAACGGCCTTTCCCTCCCTAATACACCATTCATTATCACATGAAAATAAGAGGGAAATAAACATCATAAACGGCATCTTGCTGTAAACTGATTTCTAGCAAAATCCTTAAGGCTCGTTATGCAACATCACCGAGTCGGACTAGCGGTCACGACTATGGCTTCACCCACAATTCCTAATCTACTAACGGAGTGGATTTTTGTGCAACATCATGTCGGGGATGGACACAATCGACTCGGTGGTTCCTCTTGAACCATGGCAACCCGAACCCCTCTCATTTGAGAGATCCGGTGCCTAAATGCTTGAAAGAAAGAAAGAATAAAACAGATGTCATGCACGCATCCTAAAGACCAAGAGGAGAAGTTTTGTTACCTTATGACTCCTCCTTGCCATGGAAAACTTGATTTACATAGATGAAAGTGTGCACCTTCAAGTCCTCTCTACGGATCTATCCTTGGATCGACGATCGAAACCCCGAAACTTCATTAATGACGGAAGATGCTCTTCCTCTTTCTCCAAACCCTCTCTCCCCAAAACCCTAACTTCAACTCTCAAATGAGAAGAAATGAGGGGAAAGAGTGTTTCAGCCCTACTTATGCCCCTTCGACGGAGTGTCCTGGGCCATAGGATCAAAACCGAAGCAAATCAAACGATCAGAACACAGATCTACGAAACTGCTTTTGTCCTCTACCGCTAGGCAGTAACCACTTACCGTGTCGCGGTAGCTTCCTGAACCCTCAGTCAAAAATAAAGTCGCGCTACCATCGGCGATAGAAATACCACTTTGTGGTAGCTCACTCAATGCTTCCGTCTCAACGCAAGGATGCTAATGCCAAGTGATAATTAGCTAACTTTGCGCACTATCACTCGATGCACTCAACGCCTCCCACTCAATGCCTCCACTCAACCTTGCTACTCAACGCACTCAATGTTAGGCTACCGTCGAGCAGTAGCTATCTAACGTCGCGTACTAGATTCCAGAGGCTCAAGTACTGCAAAACTTGGGTGTTACAAATGGTCTCAATTTTGATAATTGAGATTGTCTTGAGTTGGCTAACTTATCTCCTCATCTGAGCTAGAAAGGGTGCTGAATCAGACTGTAGAGAAGCAGCTTGTTGTAGGGAGACAATCTCTTCAGCTTGTCTCTTGACAAGCCTTTGTATCTTCTGCAGAGCATCCAGAATTGCACCTTACTTATTATTCAATTAATTAACATCATCTTTAGAATCTGATCCCTCATCCCCACTAGAAGAAGTGGATGCTTTAGAGTCTGAGCCATACTCATAGATAAAAGGATATCTAGGGGTAGAGTGTACCTTATCAAGAGTAGGATTTGCCTAATTTTCTTCTGATATGGCTGTGAGACTGTCCTCCTCATCCTCTTTACAATCATTGTCAACAGAGGATAGTGGGGCCCTTATGCCAGATAGAGCAGCTGGATGATCAGCCTCTTATTGGGCTATAATGAAGATCTTGGGGTCTGAGGCTTCCATAAATATCCTAACCCTTTCTTTCCAAATTCTAAAGTTTTTTTTTCTGCAGATAGGTAGCTTCATGGAGCTTAAATCCTTGTGGTTCTCACGTGAACCCATGGAGTTAATCTTTAGCTACTCTTTGAGATTTGTTCAGACTGTTAAGTCCTTTTTGAACAACCTAGCTCTGATACTACTTGAATTTCTTTGTTTCATGAGTAGCTATACACTTAAAGGGGGGTGAATAGGTTTCTTAGTCTTTATAACTACTTTTTTGTTTTGGTGTTTTGAGTGTTAAGTTATTTTGTTAGCTTTCAAGAATAAGACTCAGCACATCAAGATTTATAGTGGTTCCCCAAGGTATGGGTACATCAAGTTTCTCTCTCACCTTTCTAACAGTGTGTTAGACAAGTAAATCTTCTCCAAACTCGGCTCAAAGAGCTTACAACACAGATCCTGTGGGATCTCTCAGACTTCCTTTAAGTCCTACCTCAGGTTAAAGCCCTACAACTCAGAGATAATATCTCCTACATCTCAGTGATCCTTCAAATCACCTACCTCAGACTTAATCAAAAGTCCTACAACTCAATCTAGGAGGATATCCCTACACTCAAGGAGTACGACTCTCCTACAGCTCAGATCTGATTCAGATCCTACCTCAGGCCAAAGGTCCTACTTCAAATTCTCAACAGAATCCTACCTTAGAGAATATATTTCCCACCTCTAGAACACAGGCCCTACCTAAGATTAACAACTGAATCCTACCTCAGGCACAAAGGCCCACCTCAGGCACACTAGCCCTACCTCTCATCCTTTATAATTTAGGATTACAGCTCAGATCAATTAAGCTCCTACAGAAAGATTAAGTTTGATGTTGATGATTGACTCTATAGAAAGTGTCCTCTGATCCTGCCTTCTAAACTGAGTAGACTCAGCCCTAACTTCTTCAATATATGACTCGAAAGAAATGATTATCTGAGCTTGCTTTCTAAACTGGGAAAACTCATCACTGTCTTCTTCACAGTAACAAGATGGTTGATCTTCAAGTTTGTTCTGCTTTTGCTGAGAAGTAACTGCAGAGTACTATTTCTTCAAGCCTTTGATGTAGTAGAGTTGAGTGCAGTGGCCTTGAAGATGAACAACAACTTAGGCTTGCTTTGCTTATTTTTCTTACTAAGAAAGAGAACTTTATGATCTTATTGTTTTTATACTTAATGATTCTTTAGTGATTTATTTTTCCAATAGCCAACTCTATCTGTGGTTCAAATACTAACTGTAAGAGCAAGTTCTTGGAAAACTTCAACTTCATCGAGAGGAAGAAGATGACCAAAAAGCTCTGTCTGAAAATCACTTTTCTTCTTTCTTGGGACTCTGCTTTTGTATCCCTCTGTCCAACGGCTCTTTGTGTAGTATTGACCAACCGGAGGTTGTAACCGCAACACTTCTTTTGCATTAAATGATGTACTAAAGGCAAGCGGAGCCTTTTGTCATCTAGCATGCAAAACCCACAACATTTGAATTCTTGATGACATCAGCATGACTTAGCGCTTCAGGACTTGGCAAATTTCAAACAATATGCATAGGCATTGAGTGAAGCCTTATCACTCAACGCAAAAGTACTTAGCATAATTTTGCATCTTTAGGCGTTGAGTGAGCCTTCATCACTCAATGCTTTTGACTTTTACAGTCTTACTGTTAAGGCATTGTGTGATCCTTCATCACTCAACACTTCTGGACTTGGTTGAAATTTCTCTGCATGAAGTCATTGAGTGAAGATTCAACACTCAACACTTTCTGACTTTTCCTGTCTTCTTGATTGGGAGGTTGAGTGGCCAGTCTTCACTCAGTGCTTCTGTACTTAGACAGAAATCTTGTTGAGTACGCATTAAGTGTACTGTCTTCACTCAATGCTTTTGTCCTTAGATAGATTTCTTGACAACATGTAGTTTTGTCAACTCTTTTAGGCTTCTGTTGTTGAGTGAAGTGAGTTCACTCAACGCTTCTAGACTTAGTAAATTTTCATCCTGTCTTCTTGATGAGGCATTGAGTGGTCAGTCTTCACTCAGCACTTTTATACTTAGATAACATTTTTTTTGAGTAGGCATTGAGTAAACTATATTCACTCAACGCTTCTATTCTTAGCCAGAATTCTAGTCAGCAATACTGAGGCTTTGACTGCAGTGTGTTCTGTCAATGCTTTTTCTCTTCTAACTGAAAGTGAGGGGATAGATCTGTCTTAACTCTAGAGGGGGGTGATAGAGTGTTTTAAAAACTTTGATTAGTTTTTATTGTGGAATTAAAATAAGTGATATTAAGGTATATAAAGAGAAGTAAAAAAAAATTTATCACAACACAGCAAAACAAGAAATATTACAACCAGACGACACAAAGAAATTATAGTGGTTCCCCAAAACTGGGTACATCCACTCTTCTACCACCCTGGTAGGAATCCACTAAAATGTTTTTGATTAGGTGCCCTGCCACCAAAGGTTTTTGCTCAGGTGTCCTGTCACCATATGATCTATTTCAAGGGAGATCTCACAACCCATTGAGATTTTGATCAGGTGCCCAAAAACTAACCCAAGTCTTTTGATAAGGAGACTTGACAACAAAAAGAAACTTTTGAAGGGAGTTATAAAACCCTTTATACAGTGAGGTAAGGAAAAATTATGTTGTCTTCTCTTTAACAATAGCACTAAGAAGACTAGTGGATTGCTATGATGTCAAAGCTCCCCCTGAGATGAAGATTTATTCAGGAAGCTGGAAGCTTTTCATAGGGTGTAGGCCTTCAACTTGGATTGTTGATCTTCAGGATCTTTTTGACAGATATTTATTGTTGTCTCTTGAAATGTCCTGAAGCAGAAATTGAAGAAGACTGAAGATGCGTGTAAGATGTTCTTCTTCAATTTTCTGTATGCACAATAGCAAAAGTCTCTTCTCTGTGTGTCGTGTATCAGTTGTTGAGAGAGTTTTTTTTGAAGAGAAAAAAAATCTTTTTATATTCTGAGTAGATTTCAGCCTTTGAATATTGAATGATATCCTTGATTTACTGTTGAAATCCTGGGAGTTGAACGGCTAGAATTTTATCTTTAATATGTTTCCGCAACTGACCCAGTAAATAAGCCATGTAATTAACTCTGTGAAGGCCATAATTAATGCTATATGAAACGACTATATTTTCTTGAGAATATGAGCATTAATTATCAGAGAATTACTACCTAAGAATAATATAATTTGAAGTCATGCTGAAAGAAAATACGAAAAACTTATTTTGAAAAGGAATTAGTCAAACTTAGGACAGATTTCATCGACCTGAACTCCAAGTTCGTCGAGCTGAGAAATCTTTTTCGCCAAGCTGAGCTCAGAGATCATCGTTCTGGAAAATAACTGTCAATACTGAGTTCCAAGTTCGTCTAGTTGAGATAGACTTTCGTCGACCAGAGAATCTGAGAAGAAGAAGAAGGATCGTCGACTTGAGCTCGTATTTTGTTGAGCTCAGCTCAGAGTTCAAACTCTGAGTTCATTGATCTGAGATCGACAATCGTCGAGCTGAGTTCGAAGAACTTTGAACTGATTTTATGAACTCTTTAAAACTGTATTTCTTCTAAGTCTGAGTCTCTGAAAAACTTCTGAAGGCTGTATCAAAGTAGTCTAACCTAATCAGACTAACCTTAACCTTAGAACTAACAGATGACCCTAGGTTATATATGTTGGGTCAACAAACCTAATAGTGAACCTAGCCCAAATCCAAACTGGGATTCCAACAATCTCCCCCTATTTGGGTGAGGTCACTAAACCAAATAAAGAAAACATGAATACACAAAGCAATATAAATATCTGACAGAATTTAAACTATTCAGTAGATATGATATGGATAAGTTCATTACACATATAATTCACAGGTAAATAACAAAACAAAAAAAGTTTAAGAACCAGCAGAAGATGATTTAGCAAAAGCAATTATCCTGGTTGGATCTTCAACTTCCCTTTGAGTCATTTTCATATCTTGAGCCCCAAGAATTTTCACAGATGCAGCTCTGGGAACTATAGCTTATGGATGGATCTGCATGTATGCATTAGGATCAACTAAGTTTCTGTTTACCTGAAACCTGTTTAATTCTTCATGTCTGTAAGAAGACATTTTTTTATATTTTGATATATCTCCTCCTTCTTCTCTGGCTTTATTGATTTGAGATAGACCAATAGTCTCCTTGAGTCTAGCCATCCTGTAAACTTAATCTAGCTCAGGTTCATATGTGGGAGAAGGAGGTCTCTCTGGATTGGAAATTTGTTCATCACTCTGAGAAGTTTTCTGTAGAGGAATTCTGTACTGAATTGATTGATGTTGAAAGTTACTTGGACTAGGTCTCTATTGATGTTGGCTTTGATAATATGACCTTGGAGGTATGCACTAGTTGTACTTCCCAACTGGTTTGGAGGACTGGTAGGAAGCTGGCCTTTGGGACTGAGAAACATTTATTGAGGCACCTGCAGCAGGAGGAAGAGGAGGAGGAGGTCCTCTCCAGGTCTGCCTTGGTGGAGAACTGTATCTTTTCTTTTTCTTCATTTCCTTTAGCTCATTCTTAGAGAATCTCATCCAGTAAGGCATGTCTTTAGAGAGAGGAATGTTATTCAGAATGTATTAAGGAGTGTTAGAAGTAGTATTTTGCTTAGGAACAGCCTTGGGAGGAGCCTTTCTCTTCTTAGATTTCCTCTTCTTGGAACTGAGATCATCTGAATCATCATCCTCATCATCATCAAATGTTTCAGCAGGATGATCATATAGATCATCAATATCTTTTAATTGTTCATCAGAAATGCACTTCTTAGCTCGAGTCTTAGAAGATAAATTGAGGATTGGAATGGCAGCTGCTAGAACTATATCTGCTGGATTGTCTTGAGAATCATCCATGTCTGCAAACAGAATCTCATCCAAGTCTGCCATAGGACTTTCATCCCAAACAGCCACAATAGGAGAATCGGTTGAAGGATCAATGTATTCAAGAGCAGAAACTTGCTCAATAATTTCTGAAACCACTGAGGGCTCTATAATCATAGGAAGTGCAAAACTTGCATTTAGTTGTTCCATAACTTCAGGACTTATTGGAGTAGTAAAATAAACAATAGCTTTAGAATGATCTTGCTGAAGTACTGTTAAAGAATTTCTATATATTGTATCAAAATACTTAAGAATAGAAGGAATGTCAACTGTGGGATTAATGAAACATTCACTAATAGTGCTTATTTCTGGTATTACCTCTGCATCTGTGCAAACCATTTCAGAATCAACATCTGTTGTAACTGCTTTTGCTAATGTAGAAACAGCTGGAGCTTGAGCTTCTTCATGGAACATCTCCCCCTGCCTGGATTCAGAAGGTACTAAACCCAGGCCCCTGGAATAAGAAGGGACAGATGAAGAAGGAACAAGATGAGTAGCAAGGGAGGATATGGAGGCAGCAAGAGGTGCAATTTCCTCTACTATGAGTTGTCTGATGATTGGAGTGATAAGCTCCAAGATGTTGGAAATGGAGGTAAAATCCAATTGCATAAACTCAGGTGGTGTCTGAGTAGATACAAATGGATGGATGGAGGGGGTAGATGGGATGAAAGGAGGAAGAGGAATGAAATCAGTCATAACTTCATCCTGAGTTGGAGATGATTGTTGTTGAGGAGAGTGAGGTGGATATGGTGATGGTAAAAGATTAAAATTTGGGAATGACAGAGTAGTATGTTGTGGTATGTCATCAAGGTAAAGTGGTAAAGGAGATTGAGGAGGTGAAGACTGAGGTTGTGATGGTGAGGCAGGAGGGTTTTGAGAGGAAGTGGAAAGATGTTGGAGGGGAGTTGATGATGGAAATATTGAATGAGGTGGAGATGGAGGAGGAGCAGGAACTTCTACTTCAGGTGGGGGAGAGGTTGTTACTGCCCTAGTATTCTCTAAAGCTCTAGAAGAGGAAGAAGCCCAGGATGGCTTAGGGATGGTCCTCTCCCATCTGCTAAATAAGTCAGAAGTTAGCCTCTTGGAGGCATTGATGAATATGGTTTGGAAGACCAATAGTTCAGGAGCCTTGGCCTAGAGGAAGATTCCCAAAATCCTCCCAAAACAAACTTCCTTCATGGAATTTTTCTTCTTGATCAACTCAAATTATAACATACCCCAATTTACTGATTTCCTATTAACCAAGGCACACATCACCAAGAATTGGTGCCTGGTAATATAATCAAGGGCAGTGTGCTTTCCTAGCAAATCTTTCCCAACAACATCAGCCAGAAATTTATATTCTACAGATAAATTTGTCTTCAACAACTTGTTAGGGTTTCCTTCAGAATGACCCATTTTAATCAACATATCGTCATACTCAGAACTATTTAGTTCTATGTCGTCTTCTCCATTAACCAATTCAAAAATTTTAGAAATTATAACAGGTGTTAGAGAAACCTATTGACCTGCGATGGTGCCAATCATGGTTGTTGCATCTGGTGAAGTTGAGGTATACACCCATTCTCGTATCTCTGTTGCTGGCAGTTTGATCCTTGTAGTCATCAGTTTCTTGAGTTGCTGATCTTTGAAGAGTTTCAGAATATCCGTGAAGACCTTATCAGAATGGCTAAAAGAATCAAAGTCAATGTCGAATCCCGTATCATATTTCTTGCTGAAGAGAGTAGTCGGCGAAATCGCCATTGTTTGCCTGCAAAAGCGAGAGAGAGAGATCAAGCGTAAGAGAACTGGAAAGCGCGGGATTGAGTTCGATGAAAACCTAGATATAAAGTTTTTTGAATATGAAGCGGCAAACTCCGTCCTACAAAAAGAAAAGATCTTCGAACTTAGGTCGACGTAAAAATTTCATGGAGAAATGATATCGTCGATCTCAGTTTGAAGAGAGGAAAATAGTTCGTCATTCTCAGGTCGACGAAATATTTTTTGAAGAAAGATCGTCGATCTCCGTTCGACGAAAAAGAATTCACACAAAGATTTCATCGATCTCAGGTCGACGAAAACTCTCAAGAAGAGTTCACAGATCGTCGATCTCCGTTCGATGAAATGTGACCAATTCTTTGACCTTGAACAGAAATCAAATTAAGCCTTCCCCATTAATCATACCTAACTGATTTAAGAAGAACAGATGTTTCTTCTTATCCATTGGTATGGTGAAGATGTCTGCTCTTTGTAAATCAGTAGAGATAAAGATGAGGTTAATTTTCTTTTTGTCCACACAATCTCTAATGAAATGATGCCTAATTTCTATATGCTTGGTCCTACTATGATGCACTGGATTTTGTGCAATGGAAATTGCACTGGCATTATCATAAAATATAGTTGAATTATTTAGATTGTAACCATAATCTAGGAGTTTGTTTTGAATACACAATATTTTTGAGCAACAACTGCCTGCTGCAATGTATTCAGCTTCTGCAATTGAAGTGGACATAGATGTTTGTTTCTTACAAAACCAAGACACTAGCTATCACCAAGGAACTGGCACGTTTCTGATGTGCTTTTCCTGTAACCTATACGTCCAGCAAAGTCAGCATCTGAGAATCCAGTTAATTCAAATTCTACTCAGTTGGATAAAAGAGTCCTAGATTTTGGCAACCCATTATATATCTCAAAATTCTTTTAAGTAAAGTATGGTGAGATTCTTTAGGGTTCACCTGGAACCTAGCACAAAGACATATAACAAACATTATATCTGGCTTACTGGCTGTGAGATACAATAAGGATCCAACAATAGCCCTATATGTTTTCTGATCAACTGGCTTGCCATGTTCATCAGAATCAATCACAACATTGGAAACCATGGGTGTTTTCTTGGCTGTTGCATCAGTCATCCCAAATCTTTTAATTAGGTCCTTAGCATATTTGGATTGGGAGATAAAAATGCCATCAGGGGATTGCTTCACTTGGAGACCAAGAAAGTAAGAAAGCTCACCCATGCTACTCATTTCAAACTTGGAATGCATCAGGTCAGAAAACCTTTTGCATAGTTTGGAATCAGTAGGGACAAAAATGATGTCATCTACATATATTTGTACTAACAAAATATTATTATGATGATGCCTAGTAAACAAAGTTCTATCTACAATGCCCCTAGTGAACTTATGCTCTAAAAGAAAGCTAGCTAGGGTCTCAAACCAAGCTCTTGGAGTTTACTTTAAACCATAGAGAGCTTTATGAAATTTGAAAACAAAAGAGGGATGAGTTGGAGAAATAAAACTTGGTGGTTGTTCAACATATACTTCCTCTTTGAGTTCACCATTCAAGAAAGCACTCTTGACATCCATTTGGTAGACTTTAAACTTTTTGAAGGCTGCATAGGCAAGAAAAATTCTGATAGCTTCAAGTCTTGCAACAAGTGCAAAGGTTTGATCATAGTCAATTCCATCTTCCTGTATGTATCCTAGTGCTACCAGCCTTGCTTTTTTCCTTATGATAGATCCTTGTGCATCCAATTTACTTCTGAATACCCATTTAGTTCCAAGGACTTGGAAGTATTTGGGTCTAAGAACTAAATCCCAAACTCTGTATCTCTCAAACTGATTGAGCTCCTCTTGCATTGCAATAATCCAGTGGGGATCTTGATCTGCATCTTTTATGGATTGGGGCTCAAGTTGAGATATGAAGCAAGCATGCATCAAATCTTGGTTGAGTTGATGACTTGTTTGCACACCAACTGATATGTCTCCAATCACTTGAGATACAGGGTGTTCTCTAAGTGTGACAAGATCAGTTGGAGGAGTTGGTTCAGCAACAGCATTAGGAATTAATTCCACTTGTAGAATTTTGTTTGTTGTTGGTGGTTCAGTAATTATTTCACTGAATTCTTCTTCACTGTCTACATACACATATGGAGAAGGATGTGATATAGCCACATTGGTGAGGTTTAAACCATCCAATTTCTCACACGGTTGGGGTACCTGCAATAAATCTTTGGTAGAAGAATCCTTCTTCTTGTAATACATGTTAGCTTCATCAAATTTTATATGTACAGATTCTTCCATATTTAAGGTAGATTTCTTAAAAACCCTATAGGTCTTACTGATTTGGGAATATCCAAGAAAAATTCTCATTGTAGCTTTGGCTTCAAACTTTCTAAGATGTTTCTTATTATTATTATGAATGTAACATCTACAACCAAAAATTCTAAAGTAATCTATTTTAGGTTGCTTCCCTTTAAGTAATTCATAGGGAGTCTTACCCTTAAGTTTATGTATTAAACTCCTATTCAGGACATAATTTGTTGTGCTCACAGCCTCTGCCCAAAAGGATAGGGGCAAGTAAGCATCTGCAAGTAATGTTCCTGCAGCTTCAATGAGGGTTCTATTTTTCCTTTCTGCTACCCCATTTTGTTAAAGAGTTCTAGGAGCAGAGAAACAATGTCTGATACCTTCAATCTCACAAGAATTCTTGCATAAGAAGAGACTCAAACTCAGTACCATGATCACTACTAATCAATGCAACTAGAGTTGAGTACTCAATCTTAATGCTCTTAAGAAAATCTATAAGAACTTTAAAGTTATCTTGCTTGTTTCTCAAGAAGAACACCCAAGTGAACCTAGAGAAGTCATCTACAATAACTAAGGTATAAAATTTCCCTCCCAAGCTCTGTACAGCAATGGGTCAAAATCGATCCATGTGTAGCAAATACAGAATCCTGGGTGAATCACTCTTATTAATAGATTTAAAACTATTTTTGGTTTTCTTGCCTAATTGGCAAGCCTAGCAGAGACTTTCCTTCTTGTAGGAACCAGAAGGCAATCCTCTAACAAAGTTGTCCCTAGAGAGTTTAGTAATATTTTAAAGGTTTACATGTCCTAATCTTTTATGCCATAATTCATTATTATTACTAATTTGATTGAACATGCAAATTTCTGAGCTAGCTGACTTAAAATTAACTATATAGATGTTCCCTTGTCTAAGTCCAGTTAAAACAATTTTGTTATCTATAGAAGTAATAAAAAAGGTAGATTGGTTAAAAGATACTTGATAACCTTCATCACATAACTGGCTTATGGATATCAGGTTATGTTTCAGACCACTTATATATGATACCTTCCTGAAGGTGACAGCTCCAATGATGACATTCCCATAGCCTTCTGTTTGGCCATAGTTGGAGTCTCCAAATATCACCTTTGGTCCAAGCTTAGACTTATAGTTGGTTAAGTTGCCCTTACTGCCTGTCATGTGCTTTTAACATCCACTATTCAGATACCACTGTTCCTCTGTGGTAGGATAGTCTTTCACCTGCATAAAAATCGATTAGGTTTTCTTGACCCAGGTAACCTTGGATCCTTGATTCTTTTCAAATTTAAAGCTAGAAATATAAGAACATTCAAGTTGACTCTTATATCCTAGAGGGTGAAATTTCCTAGGTGGAATTATCCACTGAGTAAATGGGTTAACAAATTTTCTTGGTTGATTACTGGTTCTAGAATAATTTAAGTTTATGTTATAATGAATTGGGATCGACGAATTTTGATAAGTTCGTCGATCTGCGTTCAAAGAATAGAGATGAGTTCATCGAACTCTGCTCAGAGAATGAAGGTATTCATTTTCTTTGCCCCAATATCGTCGATCGCAGCTCGAAGAACCATATTGGTTTCGTCGATCATAGTTCGAAGAATAATTATAAGAAAATTTTGATTTCAAAGTTCGTCAATCTGAGTTCGACGAACTGTATGCATTTCATCGATCTGAGTTAGACGAAAGCTACTGAGCATTGTTTTTATTATAGTTCTTATTTTCTTTCTCTTTCTTTTGGGTTTCTGAATTATTTCAACTTGTTCATTATTCTTATCTAGTTTTTCTTTTCCCTTTTTTGATATAAATTTTAAGGGGGTTGAGAGAATATTTTTCTGAATAAGATGAGGTTGGCTTGATGAAGCACCTAAGCCTAGTTTGCCATTTAGCCTGGCATTAACAGCGCTTGTGATGTTCATCAATTTGATGTTTCTCCCATTCAGGGATTCTTCAAATTTCTTAGCCTCACTTAATTTAGTTTTTAATTATATGATTTGTTCTGTGGCTATAACTAGTTCATCTTTTAGCTTTATATTTTCAGAAAATAGGTTATCATGTTAAGTTAATTTATCTCTGAGAAGTTTGATTTCCTTCTCAGATTTAATTAGGTCATTACATAATAACTTAAACTCAGTTTTAAAATGATCTGAATTAAATCAAATAAGGATATTACCTGATCCTCTTCTGATTCAGAATCTTCATTTTCTGAATCTTCGGCTTCTGAAGGATTTCCTGATGCATTGATAGCCATCAAGAAAATTTATTTTGCTTTAGCCTCTTCTTCATCTTCACTGGAACTGGAAGATGAAGTTTCCTCTTCTGTCTCACTCCAAGTTTCTGCAACAAAGCCTTTTTACTTCCTCTTATGCTTGCTAGAGGAGGGCTTGCTGTAATGCTTCCTGTATTCCTTCTTTTTTTTTATCCTTCTTTTGAGCCTCTAGACACTCAGGTAGAATGTGTCCAGGCTTCCTGCAACCATAGCAAACAATTTCCTTAGTAGGAGTCTTGTCATACCTTGGTCTGTCTTCTTGTTTGGATGATTTCCTCCTGAAATCTTTTCTATCCATCTTGTAAAATCTTTTGGCCAGTAGGCTTACGAGTTCATCATTTGCTGATGCAGCTTCTAATTCTTCAAATGCCTTGAAGGCAATGCTTTGCATCTTCCTTCCTGAGGTAGAATACTTCTGTTCAGCTGCTTCCCTGGTCTTAACAAGCTGTTCATAGGACTTGAGCTTGCCTAGCAAAGACTCAGTAGAAATTTCATTTAGGCTTCTGGCCTCCTTAATTGGCAAGATCCTAGAATCCCATGTGCTGGGGAAGCACATAAGGATCTTGCCATTGATCTCAGTCAGGTATATGTCCTTGTCCAGTGTTTTCAGCTCATTGATGATTAAGCTGAGTCTGTTGTACATATTAGCCACTGACTCTGACTCTTCTTTCTTTAAGTTCTCATATTGGGAAATGAGATTTGATCTTCTATCTTTTCTCTCATCAGCTGATCCTGCTACCATTTTGTTTAGGGAATCCCAAATGGCTTTTGTTGATGTGCATTCAGCAACCTTCTGGAAGATGTCATCTGACATTATTTGTGCCAGAATGTTCATAGCCTTAAAATCAACAATTTTTGCTTTCTTCTATCCTTCAGTCCACTCAGGTGGTGGAATTGCACTTGAACTTGAAGTAGTAGCCACTGGAAGTGGAGGACTTGTCAAAATGGAATTATAGATATCTTCATCAATTGAGTTCATATATAATCTAATCCTTGCCTTCCAGATTGCAAACTTATTAAGGTTGCATACTGGAGGTCTGGTGCTTGAATATTTCTTATTTCGTGCCATGATATAAAAGAGATACTAGAGGTATTAAGATCTATCAAAGGATATTTTGATTCAGGTATTAGCCTATAAAACCAAATGAACACACCTCTAATACCAATTGAAAGTGAGGGGATAGATCTGTCTTAACTCTAGACGGCGGGTGAATAGAGTATTTTAAAAACTTTGATTAGTTTTTATTGCGGAATTAAAATAAGTGATATCTTTTAAAGGGAGTTATAAAACCTTTTACACAGTGAGTTAAGGAAAAATTATGTTGTCTTCTCTTTCTCAATAGCACTAAGAAGATTAATGGATTGTTGTGATGTCAAAGCTCCCCTGAGATGAAGATTTGTTCAGGAGCTAAAAGCTTTGCACATGGTGTTGGCCTTCAACTTGGATTGTTGATCTTCAGGATCTTTTAGACAGATATTGATTGTTGTCTCTTGAAAAGTCCTGAAGTAGAAACTGAAGAAGACAGAAGATGTGTGTAAGCTATTCTTCTTCAATTTCTTGTATACACAATAGCAAAAGTCTCTTCTCTGTGTGTCGTGTATCAGTAGTTGAGAGAGTTTTTTTTTGAAGAGAAAAAATATGTATTTTTATATTCCGAGTAGAATTTAGCCTTTGAATATTGAATGATATCCTTGATTTACTGCTGAAATCTTGGGAGTTGAATGGCTAGAATTTTGTCTTTAATATGTTTCCGCAACTGACCCAGTAAATAAGCCAAGTAATTAACTATGTGAAGGCCATAATTAATGCAACATGAAATAGCTATATTCTTGAGAATATGAGCATTAATTATCAGAGAATTACTGTCTAAGAATAATATAATTTGAAGTCATGTTGAAAGAAAATACGACAAACTTATTTTGAAAAGGAATTAGTCAAACTCAGGATAGATTTCGTCGACCTGAACTCCAAGTTCGTCGAGCTAAGAAATCTTCTTCATCGAGCTGAGCTCAGAGATCATCATTCTGGAAAATAACTGTCAATACTGAGTTCCAAGTTCGTCGAGCTAAGATAGACTTTCGTCGACTAGAGAATCTGAGTAGATGAAGAAGGATCGTCGACCTGAGCTCGGATTTCGTCGAGCTCAGCTCAGATTTGAAACTCTGAGTTCGTCGATCTGAGATCGATGATCGTCGATCTGAGTTCAAAGAACTTCAAACTGATTTTATGAACTCTTTAAAACTGTATTTCTTCTAAGTCTGAGTCTCTGAAAAACTTCTCAAGGCTGGATCAAATTAGTATAACCTAATCAGACTAACCTTAACCTTAGAACTAACAGATGACCCTAGGCTATACATGTTGGGTTAACAAACCTAATAGTGAACCTGGACGAAATCCAAACCGGGGTTCCAATACTAATATTGAGTGAAGTGAGTTCACTCAATGCTTCTTTACTTAGTAGATTTTCTTCCTGTCCAGTAACCTGTCTTGGGTATAACAGTCATTATGAGCCTAACAACCTGTCAAATCCATGTAATAGAATACAACCTGCATACAATGTACTTTGAGCATATATTAAATGCATCCATGTGTATACTATTGACTTGTGGACCTTCTTCAAATCTAGGACATTATGATCAATGGATCCAATAATTGCCTCTAGAGTTTTCCACTACATCCTAGCAAATAGAGACCAGAGAAACCCTGTTGATATCATCTCAATCTCCTTGTAATCATGCAGTTTCCTTGTCAAACCGCACAACCTGTGAGGTCTATTTTTTATCTATCAGCTTAGCCATATTTGACGGGCGTTATGTATTCTCTCTCTTATTTTCTCTCTTCTCCCCATTTTTTATAAATAGGGGGCATACCCTTGTATTTTTCACTTTTTGTAGCAATAAAAATTCCCTTTATTTAGAATTTTTCACACGGTATTAGAACTCATTGATTCATTTACTCCAATTTCTATTTTTCTAGCAAAAGACAGTGCAAGCGATCTCCTATTTTTTAACTGTTTGCTCTTCTCCTTCCTTTGTGTGGTTTCTTTCTTACCTGCATTCTTCTTCCATTGTAGTTTCCGTAGTTTTCTTTCTTAACCACACTCTTCTTTCTTTTGCGGTCTCTTATTAACTGTTGGTTCTTGTTGCCCTCCTACACTTCCCTTTGCTCTTCACACTTTCTATAATATAAACCCTTTTGTGGGCTCTCTCTCTAACCTTGCGGTTAGAGTTTCTCTACCTACTTTTTTCTTCGCACTTTTGGCAGTCTCACTTTCTTCGACTGTTCTCTCTTTGTTCATGTGGATAGTCTTTTCTATCTGTTTTCTCTACTGTCTATGGAGACCCCGCCCTTCTCTTCCTCTACTCTATCTGCACCTCCTGTTTTATCTTATCCTTCTATCCTTACTCCTCTCGGCAATCTAAGCACTGCATCCAAGCTCACTGATCCAACTTATCTAGATTGGAGCGTTTTGTAACGACCCCATCCGTTACATGACGTATAGTAGAAGGTCCGGCCGGGGCCCCACACTATATGCCACAAACAGACGGTGAGGTCACAGGATAATACCAAACCATACACGTATCCTAACTCAGAGCATTCTTGCGGAAGCTTTAAGTTGTAAATTGAACTCTAATCAGGAATGTCCAATATATAAACCATAGTTATATATACAGCCACGGAATGTACAACAAAGGTGAAGGGTTGGCCTTAAGGCCTTACAGTTCCTCTTTCCACACATCATGGATTACAAACATCGGCGCGCAGGCCAGCCATACATGAGTGAAAGCAAAACAAACAAAACTATTCGCGCAGCCTTCAAGGGCTTAGCCGCAGCAGCAGCAGCAGCAACAGCAGCAAGGGATTCAGCCCTTCATTTACCACTCGGCTCTCCAGTACCTGCATAGGGACAATCCACCCAAACGGTGGCAAACACGGCAACGGTCAGCATTCAGCTGACCCAATTATAACAATCCTACCCCTTTCTCGGGGCAGTAGCATTCCTTCCCTGCACAACATGGTATCAACAATAGCAAATATGTGCTCGCAGGCACACTCAAGCCATCACAACCGGCGGCCACACGGCCCGACAGTCCGTGCACTCAGGGCACATTCTTGGTGCACCGGAAAACCAGGGTCAACACCACCGTTTACACGGTATTGAGCATTCTAGTCTTTTTGGCGCGCGGGCCTAAGACTCTCATTATGCGCTCCAACGAAACCTATAACTAGGCTTACCAGTCGGACGGACATAACGCAGGTACGGATCAGCCACCCCCCGTTGCTCAAGTCGCCGTGCCACCTCGAATACGGAAGTATCCATGGCAATTTATAGGCGCGGGTCGGTTTCACCTTTCCTGTTCGGCAATCTTCCTTTTCATCGAGTTGCAGCCCAACGGCTCAACCGCACACAGAGTGGCAACGCACGGCCACAAGAGTTGCATCCAACCCTCTTCATTTCCTGGACTTCATCCAGTACTTCCTGCTGCACCAAGCAACAGGTAGGCACAAGGCAAACAAGCCATAACCACAGAGTATTCTCCGATATGCAAACAAGCATCACCAATCCAGACCAGCATGTCCAGATGGGCTTCACACAGCATGTCTAGATCCGTACTCCAAGTCCGGACTCTAACAAGGGGGACTTCACATATCTACCCCAAGGGATGCCACAACCCACCGCACACTCGCGGGGAAGGGTTTTCCCTATGCAATGCAGAAAAGAAGGACTTCACATGTCCAAGAAGGGAGATCGTTACCCTTGATGATCTCTTGGGAGCCATCGAAATCTAGCCGGTGAGAAAGCACCGCAGCAGCTTTTCCTTCACAGCGTTGGCCTCGGATCTCGAATCGGACCACGGGAGCTCCGCCGGTGGCTTGATCTCCTCCTCCTTCTTCCTCCTCCTCTCTCTTTCTCTCTTCACTTAGCCAAATGAAGAATGATCTCTTCATCAAGCCTCTGGTGACTTAATCCAGCAAGGAATCACCTGAGCCTTTGGATCCAAATAGAGAAAAGGAACGGCCACGATTTTCCCAAAATTACATTTTTTTGGATGACACAGCCTGTGACACGCCCGTGTCACAGGCCGTGTACCCTTAAGCGGCACACGCGCCACACTTACCGACTGAAATCTACTAGAACACGGGCATCGACACGCCCGTGTCAAACCTGACACGCCCGTGTCAGTCATGTGACACGCCCGTGTCACCCCTGCCTCAACGAGCTCCAAAACCAACAAGCAGTACACGGGTAGGCACACGGCATCGGACACGCCCGTGTCAAATCTGACACGGCCGTGTTCAAGGCTTGGTTCCGGGCCGTGTAATTCTCTGACTCAGTCCGCCCATTTCTTGAGTGACACGCCCTGGGACACGCCCGTGTCCCAGGCCGTGTACCCCCGACACGCCCTGGGACACGCCCGTGTCCCAGGCCGTGTCAAACAGCCTGCACCTCAAATCCAGTTTTGAGATTTTTGGGGTGTTACAATCCTCCCCTCCTTAATAAAATTTCGTCCCGAAATTTGACACGGTAAGGAAACAAGAAAATACAATGTTATAACTTGATAACTCTGTTATAACAAAAGGTACACGGTCTACAGTTTATACAAATAGCTCGGGAAATTCAGCTCGCATGGTCTGCTCTCACTCCCATGTTAGTTCTTCACGGCCACAATTGTCCCATCGGACTTTGACCATCCCGATCACTTTGTTCCGCAACTGTTTCTCGGCTCGATCCTCGATCCGAATGGGTCGAACCCTCGTCGTTAGCCCATACTCGACCGGTACCCGATCATTCTCTACTACTTGCGCTGGATCCTTAACAGCCTTACGATGTACTGAGATGTGAAATACATCATGTAATCCACCCAAGTCTGCTGAAAGTGCTAGTCGATAAGCAGCTTCCCCAACTCGCTCCACCACCTCAAATGGACCAAGATACCTCGGACTTAGCTTTTTCAAACGCCGAATCCTGGACACGCCTTTGAAGGGTTTGATCTTCAAATATACCCAATCACCCACTGCGAACTCCACGTTCCGATGTTTGGCATTGTAGTAATTTGCTTGGCGATCATGGGCGATCAATAACCTCTCCCGAATAGAGCATATAAGCGAGGTAGCTTCTTCGACTTCCTTTTTCCCATGCAGCTTAGATTTGCCTGCTTCTGCCCAAGCTAATGGTGTACGGCATTTACGACCATACAAAGCCTCAAATGGTGCCATACTGATGCTCGCTTGGTAGCAATTATTATAGGCAAATTCTACAAGAAAAATATAATCTTCCCACCTCTTACCAAAGTCGAGGGCGCACATGCGGAGCATGTCCTCCATCGTCCTGTTGGTTCGTTCAGTCTGGCCATCCGTTTGGGGATGAAAGGTCATACTAAACGCTAATTTTGTACCCAACATTTGATGAACTATCCGCCAATCATTCGATGTGAATCTCCCATCACGGTCACTGACGATGCTCCGAGGAACACCGTGCAGTCGAACAATCTGCTCCACATAGAGCTTGGCCAAGGTTTCCACTGAATCGTCTCTTCTGTTTGGAAGGAAGTGCGCCACTTTTGTCAACCGGTCCACAATCACCCAGATTGAATCATGACCGCGTTGCGATCTCGACAACCCGTGCACGAAATCCATCGAAATGTCATCGAACTTCCACTCCGGAATGGGTAACGACTTCAGGAAACCGCCAGGCTTCTGGCATTCTGCTTTCACCAACGCACAGGTATTGCATTCCGCCACATAACGTGCTATATCTTTCTTTAGTCCGGGCCACCAGAATAGCTTTTTCAGATCTCTGTACATCTTTGTGCTCCCTGGGTGAACTGAGTACTTTGCAAAGTGAGCTTCGTACATCAACTCTTCCCTCAATTTACCCACACTCGGAACGCACACTCGACCATTTCTTCGTAACAAACCGTTATCCCAAGAGAATTGGTCATCCGGGCCATCTTTAGCATAACGCTGGAGACTTTCATCAAGCTCCGTTGCTCGCCGAACTCTGTCTGTAAGGTCATATTGAACCTCCATCCAGTTCAAGCATGCATCGGTCGACGAACCCTTGTCAACACAAGATATCTCCAATGCTTCCAATTCCTGGATTAAACGCTGATCATGCCTCTGCAACCAGCTTGCCCGTACCGGAGTCCGACTCAAAGCATCAGCGACCACATTTCCCTTCTCGGGAGTATAGTGAATCTCGAAGGTGTAGTCCCCAAGGAACTCCATCCATCTTCATTGTCGCATATTCAGATCCTTCTGATCCAACAAGTACTTTAGGCTTTTGTGATCTGTATAGATGTCCACTTTAACGCCCTAAAGATAGTGCCGCCACAACTTGAGCGCAAAGATTACCGCCGCCAACTCCAAATCATGGACGGGGTAATTCCGCTCATGCACTTTCAACTGGCGCGAGCCATAAGCAATCACTTTACCAAACTGCAGAAGAACGCAGCCTAAGCCGCTCCCGGAAGCATCACTATAGATCTCATAGCCATCTGTACCACATGGCGATGTCAACACAGGCGCCGTGGTCAAACGACTCTTCAGGTCTTCAAACGCTCGCGCGTACTCCGGCGTCCAAATGAACCTTTGATCTTTTCTCGTCAGCGTGGTTAGAGGTAAAGCAATCCATGAGAAGTTTTCCACAAACCGTCTATAGTAGCCCGCAAGCCCAAGGAAGCTCCTGACCTCGGCCACTGAAGACATCACTGGCCAATCTCGAATGGCACTTATCTTCAACAGATCCACCGCGATACCTTCTCCACTTACCACATGGCCTAAAAAGGCTACTGAAGAGAGCCAGAACTCACACTTTGAGAACTTGGCATAATGCTTATTCCTCCGCAGGGTATGCAAGACCAACCGCAAATGGTTTGCATGATCCTCTTCCGACTGAGAGTATACTAAGATGTCATCGATAAACACAATCACGAACAAATCCAAGTACTCTCGGAACGTTCGATGCATTAGATCCATAAATACCGAAGGCGCATTACATAGGCCAAACGGCATTACCGTGAACTCATAATGACCGTAGCGTGTTCCAAACGCCGTCTTGGGAATGTCACCTTCCCGAATCCTCAACTGATAATATCCCGATTTCAAATCCAACTTGGGATAGACCGTTGATCTTGCCAGCTGATCAAATAGGTCATCAATCCGTGGAATCGGATATTTGTTTTTCTCCGTCAGCTTATTCAATTCGCGGTAGTCAATACATAACCGCAAACTACCGTCTTTCTTTTTCACAAATAGAACAGGCGCGCTCCAAGGTGACATACTTGGGCGTATTTATCCCTGCTCCAACAACTCTTGCAATTGGACTTTCAATTCAGCCATCTCTTTTGGCGCGACGCGATATGGTGAGCGGACCACAGGTTTAGCACCTGGCACCAACTCAATAGAGAAGTCAATCTCCCGCTGGGGTGGTAACCCAGGAAGATCATTAGGAAACACATCGGCAAACTCTGACACAACCAGAACGTCACCGACACTGGCCTTTGGCTCAACAGCTTGAATTAGCGTGAAGAATAACTCCGCGCCCTTCCGAACAGCATTGACGACTTGGGAGCGCAGACAATAAAGTCCCGCCAACTCCTCGCATACCAGCGAACTTCATCACAAGTCCGGTATTCTGGCCCAGTGTGATCTCCTTGGAGTTGCAATCAATAAAGGCACGCTGCTCTGAGAGCCAGTCCATGCCAAAGATCACATCAAACTCCGATAACGGTAGCACAGCTGCACTCAAACCGAAATCCTGACTTCCTATTTGAACATCCTCATCGCAAGCCCTAACCGCAAGCATCACACAGCCATTCGGCAATAGCACCCTTGTACTATCAACCGTCATATGACTCGGTACCCCAATTCGAGATACGAAGTCCTCAGACAGAAAAGAATGCGAAGCACCCATATCAAACAGGGCTCTCGCCAGATTATTCCGAATCAGGACAAAGCCTGCAGCACACACACATCATGCACAAGCTATACATTAGCACTTAAGCAAGTAAGTTATATTAACTCGTACCTGTGACGACGTCACTTTGCTTAATCGCCTCCTGCTGACCAAGGTGATAAACTCGAGGCTATGCCTGGGACGCAGAGGAATCAACCACTGCTTTGCCCTTCTCAGTATAAGACGCACCCGTCTTCTTTTCCCCTTTGGGCTGAACAACCCGACAATCACGGGCTATATGCCCCACCCGGCCACAAGTAAAGCATGTACGAGACTCCGGCCTTGACGTCGCCCCCGACACAACGCTCGTAGACACTTGCCCAAACGGCTTGGACCTCTTGCCCCCTTTCTTCTGGTAGAACGATTTGCTAGGGCGAGGTGCTTGAAACTCTGGCTTTGACACAACCAAGCCCTTGTTCCCTTGCACCCGTCTCATGTCCTTCTCCAACGCACATGCAGTATCAACCAACGCCTGAAACCCTTGGTTCACTGAACTCGAAAGCAGGAACCTCAACTCATCCCGCAATCCTTCATAGAACCTATTTGTTTTCCTTTGGTCATCCGCGAAAATTGTTCCCGCATACCGTCCCAACCTTGTAAACTCATGCAGGTAGGTATCCACGCTATCTTCTCCTTGCTTTAACCGTTGGAACTCATTTTCCATGGCAATGCGTTGCGCCGCTGGGACATGCTTCGCCAGAAATATTCGAGAGAACTCCTCAATCGATACTTGCGTTAATTTCCTGCCCGCCAAATGGTGTACCTCAACCTCGTCCCACCACAACCGCGCCTCTCCTTCAAGCATGAAGGTGGCCAAGGTGACCTTTAAAGTTTCCTCCGCCCTGATCGCTGTCATTATCCGCTTGACACGCGATAACCAATCCTCTGCCTGCGTTGGGGATCCCAGTCCCGTAAATGTAGGCGGACTGAAGCTCATGAATTGCTTCAACTGTCGGTCAGCTGCTCGTGGATCGACAGCCTCAACCGGCTCGGGTCTTACATCAACACGAACTGGCACTACTGCCGGCTGCGCTTGCCCGGTCGGCTGAATCATGGCAAATAGAGCCTCAGCAACTAAGCGAACAGTTTCCGCAGATGGAGGAGGTGTTGGCACCTCAGCTGGTGCCGCACTCTCATCAGAGCGCTGGGGCTCAGATGCCCAGCACCACTACGCGTCACCTATAGGTGGACAAGACACACATTAGCGATCGCATGCAAGAAAAACAACAGAAAAGGAACGCGCAGATTTCTCAAACAAGATTATGTACATTCCTTAGTGGACATTCCAGAGTTCATTAGCATTACAGCAGGGCGCACAAACACACGCTCGCCACCATATAAAAGAATTCGACCACGAATTCGAAAGAGGAAGACCGAACGAAGCTGATACCAAAATGTAACGACCCTATCCATTACATGACGTATAGTAGAAGGTCCGGCCGGGGCCCCACATTATATGCCACAAACAGACGGTGAGGTCACAGGATAATACCAAACCATACACGTATCCTAACTCAGAGCATGCTAGCGGAAGCTTTAAGTTGTAAATTGAACTCTAACCAGGAATGTCCAATATATAAACCACAGTTATATATACAGCCACGGAATGTACAACAAAGGTGAAGGGTTGGCCTTAAGGCCTTACAGTTCCTCTTTCCACACATCATGGATTACAAACATCGGCGCGCAGGCCGGCCATACATGAGTGAAAGAAAAACAAACAAAACCATTCGCGCAGCCTTCAAGGGCATAGCCGCAGCAGCAGCAGCAGCACCAGCAGCAAGGGATTCAACCCTTCATTTACCACTCGGCTCTCCAATACCTGCATAGGGACAATCCACCCAAACGGTGGCAAACACGGCAACGGCCAGCATTCAGCTGACCCAATTATAACAATCCTACCCCTTTCTCGGGGCAGTAGCATTCCTTCCCTGCACAACATGGTATCAATAATAGCAAATATGTGCTCGCAGGCAAACTCAAGCCATCACAACCGGTGGCCACACGGCCCGACAGTCCGTGCACTCAGAGCACATTCTTGGTGCACCGGAAAACCAGGGTCAACACCACCGTTTACACGGTATTGAGCATTCTAGTCATTTTGGCACGCGGGCCTAAGACTCTCATTATGCGCTCCAACGAAACCTATAACCAGGCTTACCAGTCGGACGGACATAACGCAGGTACGGATCAGCCACCCCCCGTTGCTCAAGTCGTCGTGCCACCTCGAATACGGAAGTATCCATGGCAATTTATAGGCGCGGGTCGGTTTCACCTTTCCTGTTCGGCAATCTTCCTTTTCATCGAGTTGCAGCCCAACGGCTCAACCGCACACACAGTGGCAACGCACGGCCACAAGAGTTGCATCCAACCCTCTTCATTTCCTGGACTTCATCCAGTACTTCCTGCTGCACCAAGCAACAGGTAGGCACAAGACAAACAAGCCATAACCATGGAGTCTTCTCCGATATGCAAACAAGCATCACCAATCCAGACCAGCATGTCCAGATGGGCTTCACACAGCATGCCTAGATCCGTACTCCAAGTCCGGACTCTAACAAGGGGGACTTCACATATCTACCCCAAGGGATGCCACAACCCACCGCACACTCGCGGGGAAGGGTTTTCCCTATGCAATGCAGAAAAGAAGGACTTCACATGTCCAAGAAGGGAGATCGTTACCCTTGACGATCTCTTGGGAGCCATCGAAATCTAGCCGGTGAGAAAGCACCGCAGCAGCTTTGCCTTCACAGCGTTGGCCTCGGATCTCGAATCGGACCACAGGAGCTCTGCCGGTGGCTTGATCTCCTCCTCCTTCTTCCTCCTCTCTCTTTCTCTCTTCACTTAGCCAAATGAAGAATGATCTCTTCATCAAGCCTCTGGTGACTTAATCCAGCAAGGAATCACCTGAGCCTTTGGATCCAAATAGAGAAAAGGAACGGCCACGATTTTCCCAAAATTACATTTTTTTGGCTGACGCGGCCTGTAACACGCCCGTGTCATAGGCCGTGTACCCTTAAGCGGCACACGCGCCACACTTACCGATTGAAATCTACCAGAACACGGGCATCGACACGCCCGTGTCGAACCAGACACGCCCGTGTCAGTCATGTGACACGCCCGTGTCACCCCTACCTCAACGAGCTCCAAAACCAACAAGCAGTACACGGGTAGGCACACGGCATCGGACACGCCCGTGTCAAATCTAACACGGCCGTGTTCAAGGCTTGGTTCCGGGCCGTGTAATTCTCTGACACAGTCCGCCAATTTCTTGAGTGACACGCCCTGGGACACGCCCGTGTCCCAGGCCGTGTACCCCCGACACGCACTGGGACACGCCCGTGTCCTAGGCCGTGTCAAACAGCCTGCACCTCAAATCCAGTTTTGAGGTTTTTTTAGTGTTACACGTTTCTTTTATGTTTTTATTACGCTCTCAACGTAAGCATCATCATCTCACTGATGACCCTTCTACACAAGGGTCTACCGCCTTTAATGACTAGGATGCCAATGATGCTCTGGTTAGAACATGGCTTTCCAATAGCCTTTCCGATGAGTGTCTTCCCATCATTCGCTATGATGAGATGGTTAAGGCTGGCTGGATTCATCTTGCTACTCTATACTCCAAGGAAGCTCAAACTTTGCACATATATATTTTGAATGCGGATTTATTTGCCCGTCCCAAGATGACTTTTGTTTCTACCTATCAGGAGGTGCAAGCTCTTGGTGATGAGCTTCTTTAGCATCACCCCTTCTCTGTTGATATTAATGAGCAAAACAAATACTTCTAGGAACTTCTAGTTGTGTGTTATTTGCTTCATTTGATATAATGTTATGATATGAACCGACAATAAATTCTCGGAGAGACTGACATTCCTACTCTGGATGTCAATGTTGTGCGCATCTCTTCTATCACTACCTTTGTTCAGCATCCTTTGTTTGCCTCTCCACCTCCTCCTGACATTGTTGCTCATCTAGTTTCTCATGACATTCTTAGTGGTCGTGGAGGTCACTCCGGTGAGCGTGGTCAGTCTAAATATCTCTGCTCTCATTATGATAAGATAGGCCATGTTGTTAATTATTGTTGGGTCAATCATCCTCATCTCCGCCCTATTGCAAGTGATGCTACCTTGAAGAAGCCAACTTCTCTTGCATCCTCTTCAGGTAGTGCTCATGTGGTCACTAAAGGTAGGTGGCTCATTGACTCTGGTGCTACTAAAAATATAATGGGTAATCCTCATCTTTTCTCCTATTTGTACAAACATTACCGGTCACCTCTAGTTTTATTGTGAATGGTTCTCCATCCCATGTATATGGAACAGGAATAGTCCACGTCACTTTGTCTCTCTAACATGAGGACACTCCCTATATTCCAACTTTTTCGTGCAACTTACTTTTTGTTACCTCTCTATATAAACAACTAAATTGCACGGTTACCATTACTTCGACAACCTGTTCTTTTCAGGATCCACACTCAAAGGAAACAATTGCTATTAGGACTGACAGTGGCGGTTTATTCCACCCTGATAATGTCTCTGCTCTTTTTTGTTCTACTTCTCTTTTATAGTGACATCTTCATCTTTGATATCCACCTCCTTGCCTTCATTTCCATCTCCTACCAAATCTACCTAGAGGAGACTCTTCTCTCTATTGTGAAGCTTGCTAACTCGACAAACACCACCATTCATCCTTTACAGTAAGAGAAGGACGTAGTTCTTCTCATCATAACATTTGGGGTCCTTCTCCTACTAATTCAGTTGGTATGGGTATTCTATATTTTGTCACTTTTATTGATGATTTTTCTAGATGTACCTGGTTGTATCTGTTGAAAGAACGTTCTGAACTTTTCTCTGTTTTCATTATGTTTTGTAAAGAAATACGGACACTGTTTGGTGTGTCTATTAAAATACTTTACACTGATAATGCAAAAGAATCATAAATTCTAATTTTTTGTGTACATCATGGCATTATATATCAAACCATTTGTTTGTACACATCCCAACAAAAAGGAGTTACTAAATGTAAGAATCGTCATCTCCTTGATGTTACTCACACTCTTCTCCCTCAAATGAATGTCCCGCGGTCTTATTGGGGTCATGCCATTCTTATCTTTTATACTCTAATCAACTGAATTCCTTCTTTGATTCTTAACTGCAAAACCCTATTATCCATCTTATGCCTCAGTGTCACACCATTTCCTTTACCTCTACGAGTCTTTGAATGTAAGGCATTTGTTCTCTCTCCTTCTCCTGTTCAAGACAAACTCTCTCCTCGCTCCATTAAGTACATCTTCCTTGGCTACTATCCAACTCAAAAGGGGTATCAGTGTTATGCTCCCCTTCTCCGAAAATAGTATGTTTCCACTGATGTCACTTTCTTTGAAGATGCTCCTTACTTTCCTTGCACCTCTACTCTCTCACCGTCTGATGATCCCTCTTCTCTACCTATTATCACTACACCTCTTCCTAAGCATGCACATCTTCCTCCTCCTACACTAGTTTCTGATTCTCCATCCTTTTCTCCAGATATTACTTCTCTACCTGAGCTATTTCTAATAGTTCATGGGCTAGCAGTCTCTCCAATGGGTGGATTTGATATTGTAGACAACTAGGACCTTGATCTTCCCATTGCTCTTCTAAAGGGTGTTTGGCATATACTCAGCATTCCATTCATGATGGTGTTTTGTATGCTTGTTTATACCGCTCTTGCAAAAGTTTTTCTCTTGCTTTTTCGGCTAATGTCATCCTAGCTACCTATCAAGAAGCTCTTATTATCCCTCATTGGAAAGCTGATATAGACGAGGAGATGAAAACTTTAACCAAGAGGGGTACTTGGACTCTTGTCCCTACCCTTCTAAAAGTGGATGTGGTTAACTGTCGCTAGGTATTTGTGATCAAGTTTCATCATGATGGTATCATCGATCGCTATAAGGTTCGGCTTTTTGCCAAAGGATTTACTCTGACCTATGGTTTGGACTTCTTTGACACCTTCTCACAAGTTGCTCACATTACCATGACCTGTGTTCTCTTCTATGTGCCATTAACAAAGATTGGGAGATGTATTAGTTAGATGTCAAGAATTCCTTTCTTTATGGAGATCTCTAGGAAATGGTATACATGGAGCAACCTCCTGGGTATGTTGCTCAGGGGGAGTCTCAGGTGTGTAGGTTGTGGAAGACTATCTATGGACTTAAGCAAAGCCCGCGGGCTTGGTTCAAGTTCAGCAAAGTTGTCTCTATTATTGGATTTACTCAGAATTCTGCAGATCACTCTCTCTCTCTTTCTTCATACGCAAGGCTTCTACATGGCAGGTTTTTCTTGCTGTTTATGCGGATGACATTCTTCTTTCAAGTGATGATAAGAAAGGGATTTATCTAACGAATAAGAATCTTCTTCAACACTTCGTTACGAAAGATATGGGGTCTCCTAAGTACTTCCTAGGGATATAGATCTCCTAAAAGCCTAACTCATTAGTGCTCTCACAACGGAAGTATGCATTAGATCTTTTAGAAAAGATAGGTCTTCTTGGGGCTAAACCTGCTCGATGTCCAATGTTCATTGGTGATGACAAGTGTTGGAATGAGGATTCACATCATCTTTCAGATATCACTAGATACAAATGGCTTGTGGGAAAAATTATTTATCTGATAGTCACAAGACCAGATATATATTATGTGATAAGATGGGTGAGTCAGTTTATGCAAGCTTCCAAGGAGTGTCATCTTCAATCAGCTCTAAAAATATGGGAATATGTGAAAGGATCTTCGGGGAAGGGACTTCTGTTTCAGAAGAATAACCATTTGAGGGTTGAAGCCTACTCTTATGTCAGCTATGTTGATAACAAAGAGGATAGAAAGTCTACGTCTAATTTTTTCACCTTTGTAGGGGGAAATTTTTTTAGTCGGAAGAGAAAAAAATAGTCTATTGTTTCCAGGTTGAGTGCTAAAGCTGAATACAGAGGCATGAATTTGACTACTTGTGAGCTGAAGTGTTTATGGCACTTATGCTTGACTTAAGAGAGATCTATGATCATCCTCTGTAATTGTTTTGTGACAGCAATACAACTATATATATTTTGATGAATCCAATGTTTTATGAGAGGACAAGGCATATTAAAGTTGACTGTTATTTTATAAGAGAAGAGGTACTGAAGAATCAAATCCGCACTCTATTTGTCACCAAACAGAGCGCGGATATATGCTAGCCAATGTTTTTACCAAACAAGTATCCTCTTTTTCGGACGTCTGTGAAAAGCTGGGCATGATTGACATATATGCTCCAACTTGAGGGGGAGTGTTAGAACATGTAGAGTCCAGGCGGTCTAGTACACAGGAGTTGCGGACAGGTTTGGAGGACTATCAGTTTGGTCTGGCGGTCTGCCTGTTCGGTAGATCTGGCTATGTTACCACTTGGATGCAAGAGCTCTAGTTCATGCGGTCTTGCGATCAGCTGAGGTTAGTCATAATTGTGGTCTGGTGGTTAGTACTTGCCTAATAGCCCCAGATGGCCCTATATGTTTACTGCAATTATGCCTTTTGGTGATCAGTATAAGCTTGACCGCAATTGAAGTTTGATGGTTCCTAAGTGCTATTGCAGTTGCGGTCTAGCGGTTAGATTCAATCTACTCACAGTTGTTTCCCTTGGAGTTGTCCACTGAATCATAATGGATAGAAACCAGAGAAACCCTATTGATATCATCTCAAGCTCTGTGTAATTATATAGTTAGCTTGTCTAATCGCACAGCCCGCACAGTCTATTTTTTATCTATCTGTCTAGTCGTATGTGACAGGCATTATATATTCTCTCTTATTTTCTCTCTCTTATCCTTGTTTTTTTATAAATAGGGGGGCATACCCTTGTATTATTCACTTTTGGGGGCAATAAAAAATTCCCTTTATGTAGACTTTTTCATAGTGCAGGTGCCATTGAGCACAGTGGAGTGTAGTGGGCTTAAATCCCAAAGCTACAAAAACAAAATAAGTTTCTTTTTTATCTATCTGGCATGTGAGCCTATGTTTTGATCATTGTACTTACATGTTACTTTGATACTATTTTGAGACTTGTTGTAAGGTCATAAGGTCGTCTCTTTATTGAACATTTCTTTTGAATTTGGGGACATTCATATGTTTTATGTTAAGAATCCGCTCATACATACCGCGCTTCAAATAGTTTTACTTGTGTGCCTTATATCAAATTTATCATATGTACATAGTATGTTGTGGAGCTCCGACCGGACCTATGTGATACTTGCATAGAAGAGATGTTACAATATCTTATACCTCAGCAAAAAATTCACTCTTGGATAATATTTATAGGTGTCGTGAGATCATTATCAGGGGATTCACAACATCTTATATCTCAATGGAAATCTCTCTTAGATAGTATTCTTGGGATATATCTTGCAAACTCAGGGATAGAATCCATAGTATTATGGTCTTCATCGCTTTCATCCTTGGTATATTCTTGTGTATTAAACATACAATGATTCATTGCTAATTAATATAAATATCTCACGAGACCATGTTCCCAGAGGGGTATTTGCTAGATGTAATACTTAATCTAACATTCTTGTTGATCTTCAGTTTTTTTAATGCTAATCATTAATAGAAGTTTATTTTTAGAGAGTTCATTGGACGTTATTCTATGTATTGTGACCTCTATCTGCATATACTTTTGGTTGATTCAAATTACGGGAGTTTCCTCCCATTCATCCTTAGGAAGTTGCTGACACCTAGCAACAGGTACTTTCAACGTCAATGTTGAGCTATAAAGAATTATTGAAATGTCTAAGTAAAACTACTGGAGTGGAGTCGGGAAATGTTAGGGTGTGAACGAGATGGTTTTCAAGCTTAGATTCACGGTAATAATATTCAAGGTGTATTAGCACCTATAATCGAGGTATTCATGTAACATTCAAATAGAATAATAAGAAAAGTTACTTGCATTCAAACAACATAAAGTGAAATTCACTTTTCATTACTATCTTAAATATCTTTACATGTATAAAATTCAAAAATATCACGCGCGAGTGTCCTAAAACTGAAAAGGAAAATTCAACTACTCATATGCATACTAACTAGCATCGTCTTTGATATTGTCGGTACTGCTACTGGCGAAGGATTCACTCTCGCTCTCCAATTGTTGTTGTGGGAGGTATTTAACTAAACATCTATGGCATCTGAATAAATTTGGCATAATTCAAGCCAAAGAACTCGTCAGTTATCTCCCCCTTTTGTTTGAGTTCCACAATGGTCTCATTATTAGCAATCTGCAAGAGCTTGTTGGCCTCATTTAAGCATTTTATGTTTTATTGGTTAAAGGGATTTTCCTTCACCTTCATTATCCTTTAGTGCAATATCTACAGCAACAAAAATACTCATTATCATTAAAAGTAAAGATCTCCCATTATCCTTTAGGAGCATGACATTGTTCCCTTTTAGACGCCAAAGTTTCTTCAGTAAGTGCTTTATCTTAGAGGTGGCATGATGATTGATCAAGAGACTATGCATCATGTTTCTCGCCTCCACATTTGAAAGATTAAGAAGGTCAATGTTCTATAGCTCATAGACTTCCTCCTTGGTATACAACATATGAAGAAACTCTAACATGTTGGTGAATTCTTATATGAGGGGAGTCACAAGCACATCGAGAAGCGATGTGTCTCATCATCCCAAAAGACTAGAGGTTGGCCTTTTGATTCTAATATGCTTATGGTAGCATGATGGAAGGAGTGACCGGAGCTTGACAAAGAGAATCCCTCTTCGATCTGCTGAGCTCTTGTCCTCGGCCTGATAGAGGACTCTTTGACATCGAGAATCGATTTCCTCTTCTTCTTTTAGTGCCAACTTTTGCACACTCACTGTGACTCTTTCTTGATGATTTCTTCGGGATCTTTCTTAGATTTCAAGTATCCTTCATTGATGTTTCCCATGAAGATAAGGTTAGTTGCAACAAAGGGGAAAAGACAGATCTCGCAACACCATATATCAATGGGTATTCGTTGGACAAATTCTTACCTTCCGTAGGAACGAAGTTGGTGAATTCATCCAAGTACCATGTAGTGGTTTACATCTAGCAGATTGATCAAAATGAAATCGACGACCTCCATATAAATTCCTTTGGGAGTAGTGGTCATGAATACACTCTCTATTCTCGTCGATGAACGGTAAATGAAATGTTGGGTTTTCTCTATGGACTAAACATCGTATATGCACAGCAGAATAGAGTTTAATAAATCCCAAACTAGAACAAGATCTTGTAAAAAACCATTAATCAAGAAGTAAAACATGGTAAATTTTAAATTTACTTATATGGAATCGAAAATGCATGCTTGTTCCCTTTGAGTTCACGCAGAAATTGATATGCGACTCTATAATAGTACACATGAATGTTGGAGAACCCCATGGTCTTGTCCAATAAGATCTGGGATAGAGAAGGAATGCCCTTAGTGTCTCCTCAAATTGCTAGATTCATTCGAGGAGAGCGCATGGACAGTCGAAACTAGGTCTCATGGAATAGGAGGTAGACCCTAGATCTCGGGAAAACCTTATTCGTCTGATCTCAAAAGGGGCATAGGGAAAAACATAATTGTCTGTATATTTATATCCCAGGGTTATAAATGCAGACATGTGTCTTTGCTATTTGCAACCCCGAGACTTTAATTGGAGAATACAAGGAATGTCGTCGTGATGAACTGAAATATTGTCAAGACAATTTCGACGATATCATTGAGACAAACTCGACGATACACACAGTATCTCAATGATATACACAATATTGACGATCGGTCTTGTCATCTTGACATCACGACGATATTTATAATATTGTCTTGTATGTTCAAACAACGGAGACCTATTGGCATGTCATCTTGTCTACTCGACGATATTTAAACTATTGTCTGGACTGCAATACGATATTTATAATATCATCTTATATATTCAGACAAGAAGAATCTATCGGTTTTCACCTTTACTGATCGATAATATTCATAATATCATCATGTAGTCTCGACATCATACCAGCTGATAAACACATCAAGTGCAAGACTTCTCGACGACATTCATAATATCATCATTAAGTCATGATGACATGCTCCACACAATATTCATAATATCTGGAGCATTTAATCAATCCAACCCAACTCCAATGAGTCATAGGATTGGTCATTCACTCATATCCAATATGAGTAAGGCCAAAACAATCCTTCATCCAACTTATCCAAATGCTCTTATATGTGACATGTTGGGAACAGTATCCACAATGTTCCTTATTTGAAGAATTCCTCATCATATAGATGAACACAATTTTATTTGACGTGTTTGCATTTATTGTGATGATTTCAGGTACATTTGAGTACAAACTCAATATACAGCTAGACTTTGTTTCATTAGACATAGCCTTGCTAATGCAATCCTATATTGTGTAAGACACTAAGTCGATTTATGTTCTAGTATATATTGGGCTTGGAAGTACACTAAAAAGACAACCAAACATTATCCAGAATATTGAACAAATAAAAGGAATCAAACAAAAAGAGTTAGAAATTAACTGTCGAAATTTGACTTAACAGGTAGTCAAAACTGTTAATGGTCTAAGTAAATGCATGCTCTAACTAGTCGAGTCATGCATATATCAACATGAATGCAGAAACTTTGTTAAGGCACCGATCCAACTTGTCAATCTAATCGAACTGTGTGAAGAAGGATCTTGAAAAATCGGGTGAAGAACTTTAAAGAAATGGTTAAGTATTTATTTTTCTTGAAGATCTAGTCATTTGTGCTGAGGAATCAAGCGCAATCGGACTGAAGTATCTTAAAGTCAAAAGTTCACCTAAAGAACAGTTTCAAAGAAGCATCAAGAGAATCTTGACGAACCATCAAGATGGCTCAGCCTGATGAACTTAAAATATAAATACTGAAGGTTTACTTGTACTTCAACCATTCATGTAGACGAATCAAGACGATCAATGTAGAAGATGTACGTGCATGTTGAAGACCAGTACAGATATATTACACAATCGTATAGAAAGTATAAGGGGATTCGATCTATAGTTCCTTGAATATGAAAGTTTTATTAAAGACAAGAAGGGAAGATTTGATTAGTCATAAGGAATACTTTGTTATATCGTTCTGTGAAGAAGAACATGAAGCAAATTCGAATCAAAGTAAAGTAGTCTTGATATTATGTCATTCAACCAGAAATGCCCTATTCATCTTTATATCAATTCATTCAACCATAAATTACTTATTCATCTTGATATTAAGTAATTTAACTAAATGACAAGTAAATTTAAGTTGGTCATATCATCCAGTAGAATCAATAGTCAAGTTCGACTGGAAGTCCAGTATTCGAGCAGAAAAGCTATTAAATAAGAACTTCGACCTAACAAGGAGATGTCAACTTGAAGTCAAGACGATCAACGCATCACAACTTAATTCAAATTAATGCGCCGATTTGGCATGTAGTCCATTAATGGCATCGCGGAAAAAGCCAATCAATTGTATTCTTTTAGGGAAAAGATTTTTGGTAGAAGATTGTTTGAAGATTCAACAGTTAGATTATGGCAGAAGGCTTTGTCGTTACCAACTTGAAAATTAGAGTTTTTGATTATCGAAACTCAAAGTTCCTGGAGAAGATGATTTGAAAGAAAACCCTTTTCTTCTTCAGTAAGATCGATTGGTTCAAGTTGTTGAAATAGATAAAAAGTAAAATCATTTCTAAGGAAGAAAAAATCCTCCAAAACAATATAGAGCAGTTCATCATCATGCCCTCTGCTAGAAGACTAGAGAAGAAGCTAGCATCAACAACTTCAAGAAGACTCCAAAGCTTTTGAGATAATTCATTTGAATCAAAAGAAAGTGTGTAAAAAAACTTATTATAAACTGTAGGAGACTTTTGTCTCTGTGTGGTAGGATCCCTTATGGATTTTAGGTAGGAGACTTCTATCTCTGAGTTATAGGGTCTTTGGGACTTGAGGTAGGAGGTCAGTTTGGGCCTCTGAGGGATAATTCTTTGTGGATCAAAGGTAGGGTCTACGTGATGTAAGGTAGGAGGTCAGCATGTGCCTCTGAGGTTGGAGACTTGGTCTCTAAGTGATAGGATCTATAGATCTAAGTATTTGTTGAAGTTTTTATGAGTCAAGTACACTGTTAGATAGACAGAGGGGAAAAGTGGGCATACCCAACTCAAGGAACCACTATAAAATTATTGTGTGCTAGTAATGATTGTGTTGTATTGAGTTTTACTATTAAATTCTACAAAATTACTATAAAGGTCAAACTCTAATTTAACCCCCACCCCCACCTTGGTGAGTAGGGACATCTCTTAACTTTCAAGTTGTATCAAAGCCAAGTTGTTCAAAAATAGGCTTAACCACCTAAATAAGATTCTTTAAGGGGAAACACAGTCTGTTCATTATTATATCTGGTGAAAACTATAAAGAGTTAAGTTCTATGGAACTTCTTATTTATTGGAAGAAGAACTTCAGAATCTGGAAGTAAAGGACAAGGCTATTCATGGAAGCCTCTATCCCTAAAATAGTCATTATTGTTGAAGAGGGACCCTTCATCTCAATGAAAGTGTCCATTATTGATGAAAACATGCATGTTCCAAAAAGGTTTTCAGAGATGACAAGGTATAAGTATATTTTGGCTACTACGGATAAAATGGCCAAAAACAATATAATAAGTGTTATAGATGATTCCATATTTCCAAATTTAATTCACTGCCAAACAGCCAAGGAATTGTGGGATTCACTGATTGTATATATGGAAGACATTAAAGAAGTAAGGGAAGATAGAAAATCCTTGTTGAATTAGGAGTATGCAGCATTCAAAGAAGGGGTGAAGGACAACATTGTTGTCTACTTTGAGAAGTTCTTCAAAATTGTTAATGCTCTGAAGAACTATGGGAGAACCTTCTAAAATTATGATCAAAATAACAAGTTCCTTAGATCCCTTAATAAGGAATATGACATTAAGATCTGTGTTATAAGGGAAATAGGAATTTGGTAAACATACATCCTCAAAATTTGTTTGGGAAGCTCTTGTCCCATAAGCTCTAATTGAATACTAGGAAAGTTGAGGAGGAGAGCAACAAAACCAAAAGAAAGGAGATGATCGTGGCTTTCAAGGTTGAAAGCTCCAGGAAGATCTGAGTGGAGACTTTAATCTATCTAAGTGGATCTGCATGATTAGTTGACTTTGACTCCTTCACCTCAAAATCAGAGCTATCTGATGGAGACCTGGCCATGTTCACTAAGCACTTCAAGAAGATGCTCAGCAAAATAAGTAGTGGAACTGGAAACCCTACTCCTCCTCCATCTCAAGAAATCCTAGCTACCACAGGGAGAAACCCAAGTATAAAGAAGGCATGTATGACTCTAAGCATAACAAGCAATTTTCAACTAATGTTGCTTGATATGGATGCAAAAGAACAGGTCATATTAATGCTAAATGCCCCTCAAGAAGAAAGGATAATGAGAGGGGAGAAGAGAAGAAGACATTCAAGGGCAAGATGTAACGTCCCAAATTTCTTGAGGTATGAGATGCTTCCCTGGGGGTTAGCGCCCGACAGTAACTAGTTACCGCACGACAGTAACTCCAGGGTTTACGTTCGTCGGGCGGAGAAAACTGTTGGGTATTGTATCCACAATGGACCTGACTTGAAGAAGCTCCTGAACAAGCTAAGTTGAATTGACAATGTATTTGACGATCTTCTATCAAGTTGTGCTTGCAGCTATTCCATGCTAATTACACACCAATGTCAGGGTGCAGTGGGTCAATATGCACAGGACTGCGCAACGTAATCCCTCGTTGAGTAAATCAGTGTGTTGACTCACGTGTGCTCTCTCTATTGGAGTGTACTTATTTTCAAGTATAGGGTTAAGGTAGATCAAGAGCAGAAGAAGGAGCAAAGATGGGTCAAAGACCAAGTATTCAAAGGAAGGAAGAGAAAAATCTTCTAAGTCAAAATCGACGGGAATCACTAAGTCATTCCCGCCGACTTCGACGGGAGTCACTTGTGAGTCCCGCCGACTTCGACGGGAATCGTTAGTGATTCTCGCCGATTCGTCGAGTATCAGCTAGCCTCTCCCACCGACTTCTTTCGGCTGACAGTTTTTCAGACAGGGATCTTGCTAAGGCAGAATCGACGGGAATCGTGAATGATTCCCGCCGACATCGACGGGAATCACCAACGATTCCCGCCGATTTTGCCTTAGGCAATTTTTCTCTCTCGCTGGACTGAACCAAGGTGTCGTGCGCTGTTTCGGCCGGGGCTAGGGTTTCTCCTTGTGGGTCCCACAATGGTCTTTAGGGTTGGCCTCTGGTATATATATACCCGTATTTTGAACCTCTACAGTAACAATTCACACGAAATAAAAAGCAGCCGACGACGTGCCCTAGCCGATCGCAAAAAGCGCCGATCGCCTGTAGCTGCTCGCAGTTCGTCGTTGCCGCTAATCTCCGATCATCTTTGATCTTCCGACGACAGTATTGAGGCAAGACGAGCGTCTCACGCATCTCTCTTGAGATATCTTGTCTCTCGATTCGTTGAACAAGACTAGTTCTTCATTCCAAATCGGTGGAGACGATTTATCCGACTGAGATCGTTCGTAGACCTTGCTTGCTTCGTTAAGAAGTTTGGATCTACAAAGTATCGCCGCCGCAATCACTTGCCGCCACCGATCTTGACAAGATCCTCTCCAAGAGAGAAATCTGGTTGTGGACTCTTCGTAACTTTCAAGAAAGCTTCAACGAACGAAGAAGGACATCGGAATCTCCAAAAGCTTTGTTTGTATTTTCTTTTACATTCAATTTTGATTTGTTGTAAAGGAATTTTTATTCCTAGTTGTAAGGGATGGGTGCAACCCGTGGTGGTGGAGTTGTGACTCCTTTATTGGAAGAGTTCCTTCTGTAGTGTGAGGATTAGATTTCAATCTATTTGGAGAAGTGACCGAGTCGTCCCTTGGTGGGAGATAGGTCGAAGGGGGAAAGTGGATGTACCCAAATCGGGGAACCACTATAATTCTTTGTGTGTTTTCTGTATTGTGTTTGTTAATTTGTGCCGGTAAATTTAATTCCGCAAAAGACTGCAAGACACCTATTCCCCCCCCCCCCATAGGTGGATTTAGTTGACACTAGAGACTTTGAAGTGGTATCAGAGGGAGGTTACTCATCAATAAGTTTAACACCTTGAGTAAGATCCTGTGTCTAGTGTCGAGAAGAAAACAAGACTCAAGCATGGAGCTATACACTGATGTCTCTCCCCTGAGACTACCTGCCTGCACCAAAGAATATTATCCCATATGGAAAATGAGAGTTCAGTTTCATCTGGAAGCCATTGACCCTCGTGCTTTATTCATTGTGGAAGAGGGTCCTTTCATTCCCATGAAGGCTTCTGGTTCTGAAAAAAATCTCCAAATCCTTAAGAGTCCCGCAGAGATGTCTGAAACTGAGCTCTCACTATTCAACTTGGACAAGCTGGTTCGACAGATCATTTCTGACATTTGGTCTGGATCATATCGTACGAGATTGGATAAGAGTAAGACTGCAAATTCCATGTGGCAAACTATCTCTGACCTCAAGGAGGGAACGAAGACTGTCGGGACTGAATGCCAGCAAGATGATGAAGTATATGTGGGGGTCCTCGTCTCTGAAGATGAAAGTCAAGAACAACTTCTCAATATCAGGGCTCCCATGTCTCTATCTGAGACTAAAGAAGAGATTGAGGAATGCAGTTGTGATGAAGCTGAACATCAGTCTCTGCAGACCATAACTCTAACCCTGATCAGCACAATCAGGATCAGGTATCTTCCTCTTTTTGTTCTTTTCCTCTTGTATCTCCTGAAGACAGTAGCAGGTCAGAGGTTTGTCCATCTTTTGATGCAAGGGAAATGACAGCTTCAATCAAAAGATTGAAACTCTTGATTCCCTTCGTAGATCCCTTCAGAAGAGCAACCTGCTTATTGAGGAACAAGCTAAGGTAATTGCTCAGCTGAGGACCATGATGGACCTCCAATTGGAATCCATCAAGGTGAAGGACTCAAAGATCTCGGATCTAGAGTTTCATCTAGAGACCAAGAAGAGGGTAGTATCTAATTTTTCCAAGATAGATGCTATTAAGAGAAAGGGAGAAAAAGGATAGATCTCGCGAATTATAAAATCATGGAGAAATGGGGAAACTATTTTCAGACCCCCCACACCAAGTAGGAGGGGCACTCATCATTCCTTCAGGTATGACCATAAGAACAACTATGGTCACTGCAAGAATGATCGGCCCTCAGGTGGAAACACCCATAGTGCAAGTGCTGTTATGGTTACCCATGATAAAATACACACGGCTCATCATGAACCGTTTGTATTTACGGCCTCAGCGCCCACACCTCATGACATTGCAGAAACCAGCTCTCACAGAACATCTTCCCACCCTAATAAAAAGGAAAAGGGAGTTGGCAAAAATGTGGCAAGCATCACTGGGGCCCCGGATGGGTGCTGGCTGAAAAGAAAGTACCACCCCCCAGGCCTCATGACACTCACCACATGTTCACCATCAGACCCCCCTCGTGTCTTGGTGTAAAGGGTAAAACTGAGAACAGATCTAGCGTTGCCTCCTTCAGACCTAGGGTCATGACCAACTCCGTTAATAGATCTGGTCAGAAAAGGAGGTACAATATTCATGAATGTTGGTGTTGTGGCAGAGTGGGTCACTTTGCCATAGATTGTTGGCACAATCCTTCTGTGCCAAGGGCAAGGGTATGTCCACATCCTTTGGCAAGAGACAGCCTTCCTGACAGAAATCCTGTAGGAAGGCATGCTGTATTTTATGCTGACAAGAACCTAGGACCCAATACCTATTGGGTTCCTAAGGTAAGGTAATTCTTTTTTGCAGGATAGTCTAGGTACCCATGAACATGATGGGACCTAGACAAGAGATGTTCCAGGCTTGCTATGGAACAAGATTATGGGAAAAGATATAATGCTTATTACAGAGTCCTTCATGACATGACATCCCTCGTACTTCGAATCGTGGATCCGAATGATCATCCTAATAATCCCAGCATAATATGGCTTAAATCAAGCTCCTCGAGCTTGGAAGCAGGGATGATAGGAAAAGCACTTCCGGGACGTGCCAATTCCTCGGAAGAAGGATTATTTCATGGAACAGAAAAAAGCAGAACTGTGACGCAACCTCTACAGATGAATCAGAGTACATCTCAGTAGGCAGCTGTTGCGTACAACTTCGATGGATCAGAAATCAACTCGAAGATTATGACCTGCAGTTCAGAGAAGTTCCTATGTATTGCGACTCCTCGAGCGCAATAGCAATTGCGAACAATCCTGTGTCGCACAACAGAACAAAGCATATTGAAGTGTGCTACCACTTCATTCGAGAGCATGTGGAAAACAAAAATATCTCTCTCTGCAATGTCCCCACGGATAAGCAGATTGCAGATATCTTCACAAAGCTCCTAGACGAGGCCAAGTTTAGTCTCTTCAAAACTGAACTCGGCATGCTAAACTATGAAGGTTGAAGACTGAAGGGCTCCAGGCTCTTGGATCAAGGGGGAGCATCAGCGAGGAACTCAAGATCGGGAACAGATGCAAGAACTGAGGGGAAGCTTTGTGCTCCAAGTGAAGTCCCAGATTTGCAGAAGCCGAAAAGGGGGAGATTACCCTCTCGGCTATGGCTAAGGTGGTTGTCAATGCTAAGTATGCTCTCAGGAGAATGGTAATGGATTTCACTCTTAACTGCAGTTTCATTTTATGATTTTCATTCCCATCTGTTCTATTCACCTTAGCTTATAGGGTTTAGACTTCTTCAAATAGGGGGAGATTGTTGGGTATTGTATCCACAATGGACCTGATTTGAAGAAGCCCCTGAACAAGCTAAGTTGAATTGACAATGTATTTGACGATCTTCTATCAAGTTGTGCTTGCAGCTATTCCATGCTAAGTACACACCAATGTCAGGGTGCAGTGGGTCAATATACACGGGTCTGCGCAACGTAATCCCTCGTTGAGTAAATCAGTGTGTTGACTCACGTGTGCTCTCTCTATTGGAGTGTACTTATTTTCAAGTACAGGATTAAGGTATATCAAGAGCAGAAGAAGGAGCAAAGATGGGTCAAAGACCAAGTCTTCAAAGGAAGGAAGAGAAAAATCTTCTAAGTCAAAATCGACGGGAATCACTAAGTCATTCCCGCCGACTTTGACGAGAGTCACTTGTGATTCCCGCCGACTTCGACGGGAATCGTTAGTGATTCCCGCCGATTAGTCGAGTATCAGCTAGCCTCTCCCGCCGACTTCTTTCGGCTGACAGTTTTCCAGACAGGGATTCTGCTAAGGCAGAATCGACGGGAATCGTGAATGATTCCCGCCGACATCGATGGGAATCACTAACGATTCCCTCCAATTTTGCCTTAGGCATTTTTTCTTGCTCGCTGGACCGAACCAAGGTGTCGTGCGCTGTTTCGGCTGGGGCTAGGGTTTCTCTTTGTGGGTCCCACAATGGTCTTTAGGGTTGGCCTCTGGTATATATATGCCCATATTTTGAACCTCTACAATAACTATTCACGTGAAATCAAAAGCAGCTGACGTCGTGCCCTAGCCGACGCCGTGCCCTAACAGATCGCGGAAAGCGCCGATCGCCTGTAGACGCTCGCAGTTCGTCATCGCCGCTAATCTCCGATCATCTTTGTTCTTCCGACGACAGTACCGAGGCAAGCCGAGCATCTCACGCATATCTCTTAAGATCTCTTGTCTCTCGATTCATTGAACAAGACTAGTTCTTCATTCCAAATCGGTGGAGATGATTAATCCAACTGAGATCATTCGTAGACCTTGCTTGCTTCGTCGAGAAGTTTGGATCTACAAAGTATTGTTGCCGCAATCACTTGCCGCCGCCGATCTTGACAAGATCCTCTCTAAGACAGAAATCCGGTTGTTGACTCTTCGTAACTTTCAAGAAAGCTTCAACGAATAAAGAAGGACATCGGAATCTCCAAAAGCTTTGTTTGTATTTTCTTTTACATTCAATTTTCATTTGTTGTAAAGGAATTTTTATTCCTGGTTATAAGGGTTGGGTGCAACCCGTGGTGGTGGAGTTGTGACTCCTTTGTTGGAAGAGTTCCTTCCGTAGTGTGAGGATTGGATTTCAATCCGTTTGGAGAAGTGAACGAGTCGTCCCTTGGTGGGAGATAGGTCAAAGGGGGAAAGTGGACGTACCCAAATCGGTGAACCACTATAATTCTTTGTGTGTTTTCTGTGCTGTGTTTGTTAATTTGTGCAGGTAAATTTAATTCCGCAAAAGACTGCAAGACACCTATCCCCCCCCCATAGGTGGATTTAGTCGACACTAAAGACTTTCAAAAACGTCGAGCTCTTGAGAAAGATGTTACCGCGCAGCGGTAATGAATACCACGGGTCAGTAGCTCGCATCTCTCAACATTCTCAATGCCTCAGCTCTTGCTAGCGCACGGCGGTAGTGTTAACACCGACAATAGCTGTGGCGATTTATTTGGCAAAGCTCTCGGAAGTTACCGTGCAGCGTTAGCCTTACCACGGAGCGGTAGCATAATAGTTATGATGTGTCCACGTGTCAATTCCCGATTCGAGTTTAGGGTTTGTGGCGTCCTTACGAAGCTAAATGATTGAGGTACCGCACGGCGGTAACATCCTACCGTGCGGCGGTAGTTCTCATAAACAGAATTTGTAACGCCTCACCAAGAACCAAGCACAGGCTAAGCACGTTACCGGGCTGCATCCCAAGCAACCTAACCCCTCTCTGGTCCACCGGCAGGATGTTGGTGGCCACAACCACCATTAGATGAGTCAAACTCGATAGTCAAGCGCGCACAATGGGGACTTCCCAGGAGGTCACCCAGCCTAGTACTACTCTCGCCCAAGCACGCTTAACAATAGAGTTCTTTCAACTCTCATCACCAATTGAGCAGCTCAATTGGTGATGAGAGTTGAAAGAACTCCATAGTTAAGCGTGCTTGGGCGAGAGTAGTACTGGGATGGGTGACCTCCAATGAATTCCCTGTGGTGCGCGCTTGACTATCGAGTTTGACTCATCTAAGGGAGGTTGTGGCCACCAACATCCCGTCGGTGGATCGGAGGGGGGTTGGGGTGCTTGGGCTGCAGCCCGGTAACATGCCTGGCCTGTGCTTGGTGCTTGGCGGGGCGTTAGAATAAAAAGTACACCTTTTATTGTAACGCCCCTAACCGATCCAATGTGACAGTGCCACGGCTCCGCTCTAGGCTACGCTACTGGGCTGCAGCCCAAGTACCCCAAACTGAAAGAGAAGGGATAGATACTACTCTAGAGGGGGGGTGAATAGAGTAATCAAAAATTGTACTGGCAAAGTTGACTTTCTACTCAACTCCCTTGGAGTTAAATGCGGAATGAAGGTTATAGATATTTGAGATTTAAACCTTAAAGCCTAACACAAGTATTGTGCACAAAAAAAAGGCAGCCAACTGTAATTACAGTTAAGGCTTGGAAACCTAAACAACAACTAGCAAACCTAGTTAAAATCTAATCACAGCCACAATGCAAGTAATTAAACAAAGCAATCCAGACGACACAAGGAATTTATAGTGGTTCCCCAAACAACTTGGGTACATCCACTCTTCTACCAACAAGGTAGGAATCCACTCAGGTTTTTGATCAGGTGCCCTGCCACCAACAAGATCTGCTTCAAGTAGATCAAGAAACCCTTTAGACTTTTGATCAGGTGTCTAAAAACCAACACAGGTTTTTGATCAGGTGCCCTGCCACCAAGGGATACTTTTGAAGGGAGTAATAACCTTGTACAGAGGGGGAAAGGAGGTTAAGGTGTCTTCTCTATTTTACAATAGATTAGAGAAGCACAATAACTTGAACTGAGCTAGAAAGCTCTAAAAGAATCAAGGCTCCCCCTGGCTAAAAGAATGTCCAGGTGAAGTCTTGCTTCAGTGCAGAAACACTTCAGAAATTTCTGAAGGAAAAGCTATAAGAAGATAAATAATATGAAATAAGATTTTCTTCTTCAGGGAGCTATCTTCTTCTTCTTCTTCTTCAAAAGGCTCTGAGTGAAGATCTTCCTGTAAGCAGGAGAACTCAGGTTGAGGAAGAGAGAAGAACTTGAACTTCTTCTCAGTTAGATGAGAAAGTGCTGAGAGCAGTTTGGAGACTGTAAGTTCTTAAGCTTGAATGCTGCTGTTAGCTTTTGAATTGCTTTTTCTTGGATGAACTTGATTTTTGCTATGTGGACTAGTTCATTTCTTTCCTTAAGAAGGTCTTTATATAGCAGCAGCAGCAACGGCTCTTACTTGAGTTTGAATCTTGTCTTGTTCTGAACTCTGCAAGCTGGGCTGCATAAAGCATAAAGCAAAACAAAAATACTGCAGACAGATATCCTATAATAGGATAAAGCTTTCTAAGAAGCTGCAAATACTTCTGATAAAATAATATAAGAGAAAGTCACATCAGAAAAGACTCTTTACAGCCAAGGAAGACTTTTCGAGTCTAACGGCTATAAAGGACAGCCTGGCAGAATTCATATCTCAGCTATAAGACAAACAACTTTGTCAGAAAAGATTAGCTCATGCATAAAGAATAGAATAGATATTGCATGGAAGAGTTATCATAATTTACTCAGATAATCTTTTATAAAATATGCCAAAATAATTATGAAATTAGTCACATCACAGAAGACGACAAAACTATTTAAAACAAACAGCAAAACGTCAAACGACCTTCGGAGATCGTCGACCGACGCACGGAGATCGTCGACCTATCGGGCAGATAGTCGAACGATCCAGATAGTCGAACTATTAAAGAAAATAGTCGAACTACCTCAGCAGATAGTCGACCTATCAGAACAGATAGTCGATCTATCCGGACAGATAGCCGAACTACCAAACAAAACAGATAGTCGACCTATCAAGCAGATAGTCGACCTATCACAGAAAACAGATAGTCGACCTATCAAAGCAACACAGATAGTCAACCTATCAACAGATAGTCGAACTATCAGATAGTTGAACTATCCAAGCAGATAGTCGAACTATCAAAGCAACGCAGATAGTTGACCTATCAACAGATAGTCGAACTATCAAAGCAACACAGATAGTCGACCTATCAATAGATAGTCGAGCTATCAAAGCGGACAGATAGTCGACCTATCAACAGATAGTCGAGCTATCAGATAGTTGAACTATCAGGATAGATTGTCGAACTATCAAAGACAACAGATAGTCGACCTATCAACAGATAGTCGACCTATCAGATAGTTGTACTATCAGGACAGATAGTCGAACTAACAAAGACAACAGATAGTCGACCTATCAACAGATAGTCGAGCTATCAACGCAGACAGAACGTCGACCAACTGATAGACGATCGTCGATCAACCGATAGACGATAGTCGAGCGACGTTCGACTATAGTCGAACGAAAAACTACTTAACCAAATATTCATCTGGAAAGGCAATTCTACACAACTAGAGAATCTAACCTATCAACTAACCTTTGACCATAGATAAAACTTGGGTAAAGAGACAGAAAGAGAGGACTGAACTCAAATCAAAACCTAGGGTTCCAACAATCTCCCCCTATTTGAGTTAAGTCTCTCAACAATTAAAACATACAAAACTAATTACTGAAAGTAACATAAAATGCATAAAGAGAAACAACTAAGCAGATATCATCAATCAATCAGATAAGAAATTAACTGTCAATCAATGAAAAATAAGGAACTTAAGAGTCAGGCTTAGGATTAGAAGAGCTAGAAACAAAAGTAATTTTTCTTGTAGGATCTAGAGCTTCTTTTTTCGATAGCTTCAAGTCTTGCTCTCCAATAATTTTCAATTCTGTTGTTCTTGGGACCACTGCCTCAAGATGCTTTTCCATATACTTTGAAGGGTCAAATATCTCAGGTCTAACCTGGAACTTGTTTAGCTCCTTCATTCTGAATTTAGACATAGTGGTCAAGCCTGCAGTGTCCTTTCCTTCTGCTTTAGCTTTCTTAATTTGTGCTGCTCCAACCAGTTCAAGAAAATGAGCCATCCTAAAGTTAGGATCAAGCTCTGGGCTTTCATAAACATTCTCAGAAGATGAGTCAACTGGTTCTTTATCGTGATTAACTATATAACAAGAGGGAGCAGACTTAGCAAAGTTCTTGCTAGAATTTTCAGACAAAAATAAATTGCTTACCTTTTGGAGCATCCTTCTCAGAGAGATCTGGCTTAGAGATTGAGCTTTTGATTTCTTTAGACTGAGGAGGAGAGAAGGTTGGCCTTTGATACACTACCTCCTTAACTTGTTCTTTAACAGCATCAGGTCTTTGATGTCCAGTTTGACTTTTTCCTTGAAATCCTTGCGAACTTCTCCTTTGAGCAGATTGAGATGGATTTGATCTTTCAGATTGAGAAGCAGATTTAGAAGATAAGTTTCCTGAGGCTCCTGCACCGGGAGGTGGAGGAGGAGGACCTCGAGGATTCCATCTGGGAACAGGAGAGTCATACCTCTTTGACTTTTTCCTTTGCTTTTGCTGGTTCTTAGAGAATAACATCTAATGCTGGAAGTCTTTTGACTTTGGATCAATCCCTTTTAGTATATAATATGGTGTATCATTGTCTGTATTAGTAGGAGGAGGAGCAACAGCTTTTCTTTTCTTCTTAGCAATCCTTTTTCTTTTAGTCTCAGCAGACTCATCAGAGTCGATCTCATCTTCAGAATTAGAAGAGATAGGTAAATCATATGGGTCAATAGCATCTTTTATAGCTCTTTCTTTTTCCTTTCGAGCAGCTCTTTCTCGTTCTTCTTCTATGGCATCCGGTGCCAATAGAGCATCTAAATCCAATCCTAGGGAATCATCCCATACAGTAGATTTTTCAATCTGGGCATCTGCAGCTGATTCTTGAATCTCAGAGACTGTCATAGAGACCAATTCTGCTTGAACTTCTGGCAGATCAACTTCAGAGATTTGAACACCTGATACTGGTTCAACTTCTGGAGCAATTTGGATAACAGGTTCTTGAGCATCTAGAACTTCTTCCAATTTATCTGTAGTTTTATGAATAAAATTGTTCTAAATGACATCTAATCATGCCTTCCAGATATTCCCAAACTATCATATCAGTTAACAAGTCTAAAAAGTAAGTAAAGGGAATACCTTCAGAATCAACCACAGCATGTCCTAACTCCCACAATTCATATAGAAAGGAGGTGATGATTCCTTCTAGGAACAAGATAACCAAGGGAGTAGAACACTCTTCTAAACAGGCTTTAACAATGAATTCAGATTTCAGCACTGCATCAGAAATTTCTTGTTCAGATAAAGAAGGAGGAGCTGAATCTACTGTTGCTTTCTCTATCACTGCAAGATGAACTGCTGGAGGAGAGGTCAAGGGCTGCTCAGAGACGTCTTCATCAAGCATCTCCCCCTGCTTGATTTTAGTAGAAACTGAAACCAGGCCCCTAGAAGAAGAAGGCTCAACAGAGTTAGAGAGTTTCAGAATATCAGCAGTTAGAGAGGAGATAGAGAAAGCAAGGGGGAGCAATTGCCTCATCAATCATAGTTTTGATTGAGGGGGTAATTAACTCCACAATGCTAGATATAAATGCAGGAGTAATTTCAAAAGAAGATGATGATGATGGAATTTCAGAAGATGGAAGAACAGCAGGGATGGTATATGCAAGATGAGCTGGAGAATGAGCTGGAGATGGAACTGGAGATGGTAGATGATCAATGTGATCAGGAGAGGGAATTGGAGAGTGAACTGGGGTAGAAATTTCAGACACCAACAAATCAAAACTGGGATGAGAAATCCCAGCAAGATGAGTCGGGAAAGGAGATGCAGGAGGAGAAGCAGAATGTCGTACTTCAATTGAAGTTGAAGGAACTTCAACTGAAGTAGACGACAAAACTGATGAAGAAGATGGAAGAGATAAATTTGCTGAGCCAGCTGCTAGAAGGGGGGAGTGACTGCGACAGTTCTGGTGCTCTCAGAAGTAACTGGAGCAACCCCTGCGGGAGCGGGCTTCAGGAAGGTCCTTTTTCATTTGGCGAATAGCGATGGATCCATCTTCTTGCTTGCGTTGATGGAGGTGGCGGCTGACACAAGCAGGTGAGGGTATTTCTCCTTCAGAAAAATTCCAACTACCCTTCCTAGGGTAACTTCTTTCTTTCCATTCTTTTTCCTTATTAAATCAAAGAGAACGCCTGCCCAGTTTATCTGCTTCTTATTAATAATTGCATACATTAGTGCAAATTGCTGCCTTATAATATTGTCGTGGGCGGAGTGCTTTCCCAGTTGCACTTTTCCAATAATTTCCGCAAGAAACTTGATCTTAAACGGGAAATTCACTTTGAGCAGCTTGGAGGGAATGCCTTCGGCATGTCCCAGCTCAGTTAACATTCTTCCGAACTCAGGAGCATCTTGCTCATACTCTTCTTCACCATTAATCAAACCAAAGATTTCAGTCAGAATAGCAGGAGTCAAAATTACCTCTTCTCCGCTAATTGTTCCAGTCATCGAATCTTCAGTAGAAGATGAAGAGAAGGCCCACTCTTTGATCTCTTGAGTGTTTATCTTTATTCTGTAGGACATGAGTTTCTCTAATCCTTGATCTCTGCACAGATTCAGAATCTCCACTATTCCTGGTTCGCAGCAGCTGAAGGCGTCAAAATCTACGCTGAAACCGGCATCAAACTTCACTACTGCAAGAAGAGCTGGAGCAATCGCCATCGAAAATGCTGTAGAAGACGAGGGAGAGACGGCGAGGACGGAGCGGCAGAAAACGCGAGACAAAGAGCAAGCGGGAAGACGGAATGCGAAAAGACGCTTTCCGTCGACGATAAGAGCAACTATCTTTTAACCTAGGTCGACCATCGGCTTTATATTAAAACAGCGATCGTCGATCTACTTAAAAGATACTGGAGACGATGGTCGAATGGTCGTTCGACGATTGGTCCTGAAGCAGAGTAGTCGATCAATCGTTCGACTATTTCTGTCTTCACAAACAGCAAGCTGTCGTCAACCATAGATCGACGATAAGCTCGACCTGTTCGACTATCTTCGAATGCCGGTCGACGATCTTCAAGAAGATAAGCTATCTTCAACCATAGGTCGACGATAGGCTTGATCCGCTCGACTATCGTCGAACTTCGTTCGACTATCTTCGAACAAGTTTCAACAAGGCAGACATCACACTTAGTCTTTTCCATTAATCATGCCTAGTTGAACTAAAAAGAACAGATGCTTCTGTTCATCTAAGGGCTTGGTGAATATATCATCTCTCTGAAGGTCTGTGGATATGAACTCAAGGCTGATCTTGTTCTTTTCCACACAATCTCTCAGGAAATGGTGTCTTATCTCAATGTGCTTCGTTCTAGAGTGGTGCACTGGATTTTGTGCAATGGAGATAGCACTTGTACTGTCACACATGATTTTAGTGTTCTTGTGTGAGTACCCATAATCCAAAAGTTGATTTTGTATCCACAGGATCTGTGAACAACAACTAGCAGCTGCTATATATTCAGCTTCTGCAGTTGAAGTTGAGACAGAGGTCTGCTTCTTACAGAACCAAGAGACCAATCTCTCTCCCAGGAACTGACAAGTTCCTGAGGTACTTTTCCTATCAACTCGACAACCAGTATAATCAGAATCAGAATATCCAATTAATTCAAATTCTGACTCAGCTGGGTACCAAAGTCCTAGATTCTGACATCCCTTCAGGTATCTCAAGATTCTCTTGAGAAGAATCAGATGAGATTCCTTGGGGTTGACCTGGAATCTAGCACAAAGGCATGTAGCAAACATTATGTCTGGCCTACTTGCAGTTAGATACAATAGGGAACCAACAATGGCCCTATAATTCTTTTGATCAACAGGCTTTCCCTGATCATTAGAATCAATAACTATATTAGTAGCCATAGGTGTATGCATTGCTGAAGCATCTGCCATCCCAAACTTCTTTACCAATTCCTTGGCATATTTGGATTGGGAGATGAAGATGCCATCAGCATCTTGCTTTACTTGGAGACCAAGAAAGTAAGATAGCTCACCCATACTACTCATCTCAAACTTAGAATGCATTAAGTTGGAGAACTTTTTGCATAGTTTGGGATCAGTGGAACCAAAAATAATGTCATCCACATACACTTGAACTAACAGGATTGTGTCCTTGTGGTTCTTGACGAAGAGGGTTCTATCAACTACTCCCCTAACAAAGTTGTGCTCTAACATGAAGCTAGCTAGAGTCTCATACCAGGCTCTTGGTGCTTGTTTTAGTCCATAAAGAGCTTTCTATAACTTGAATACATGTGAGGGCTGAGTTGAAGAAACAAAACCGGGTGGTTGTTCAACAAACACCTCTTCCTTTAGCTCACCATTAAGAAAAGTACTTTTGACATCCATCTGAAAAACCTTAAACTTCATATAGGCTGCATAGGCTAAGAAGATCCTTATTGCCTCTAGCCTTGCAACAAGAGCAAAGGTTTGGTCATAATCTATGCCTTCCTCCTGTCTGTAGCCCTGAGCTACAAGCCTAGCTTTATTCCTTACAATGATTCCATTTGCATCCAACTTGTTTCTATACACCCACTTGGTGCTTATGATCAGTTGGCCTTTAGGTCTTGGAACCAAAGTACATACTTTGCATCTCTCAAACTGATTGAGTTCCTCTTGCATAGCAATGATCCAATGGGTATCTATCTCTGCATCTTTAATGGTGAGGGGCTCAATCTGTGAGAGGAAACAAGCATGCATCACATCCTGTCTTAACTGATGTCTTGTTTGAACACCAGCTGATATGTCTCCTATCACTTGAGATGTAGGGTGATCTCTAAGTGTGACAACATCAGCAGGTGGGATGTGATCTTCAGCAATAGTTGGGATTAATTCCTCAGGAGGAATTTGATCTACTATTGGTGGTACATCAACAACATCTGCAATGTCATCATCACTGTCTGATTCAGTGATATGAAGAGTTGAAAGATGGAGGATTTCTTGAGAGACATCTTTGGTAGATTCTTGTACCTGTAATGAAATTGAGGAAGGGGAAGTTTCCTTCTCCTTGTAAAACATTTGGGATTCATCAAAGGATACATGAATAAACTCTTCAATTTTAAAAGATGATTTATTAAAAACCCTATAAGCTTTGCTTACTTGGAAATATCCAAGAAAAATTCCCATTGAAGCCTTTGCTTCAAACTTTCTAAGATATTCTTTATTGTTATTATGAATATAAACAATACAGCCAAACACTCTAAAATAATTTATTTTAGGTTTTTTTCCTTTAAGTAACTCATAAGGAGTTTTACACTTAAGTTTGTGTATCAGACTTCTATTCAAGACATAGTTGGCTGTACTAACAGCTTCTGCCCAATAAGAAAGAGGCATATTAGCATCTGCCAACAATGTGCCAGCAGCTTCAATTAGTGTTCTGTTTTTCCTTTCAACTACCCCATTTTGTTGGGGAGTTCTAGGAGCTGAGAAGCTATGTTTGATACCTTCTCTCTCACAGAATTCTTGCATGAGAAGAGAGTCAAACTCAGTACCATGATCACTTCTGATCAAGGCCACATGAGTAGAGTACTCAGTCTGCACACATAATAGAAAATCTGTAAGGGCTTTGATGTTATCAACCTTAGTTCTCAAAAAGAACATCCAAGTGAACTTGGAGAAGTCATCTACAATGACTAGGGTGTAATACTTCCCTCCTAAACTCTGTACATTTATTGGGCCAAATAGGTCCAAATGTAATAAATACAGGATTCTAGGAGAATCACTTTTGTTTACTGATTTAAATGAGTTCTTGGTTTGCTTGCCTAGTTGACATGCCTTGCATAGGCTCTCCTTCTTGTAAGGGCAAGAAGGTAAATCTCTAATAAGGTTGTGTTTAGATAACCTAGATATATTCTTGAGGTTAACATGACTAAGCCTTTTATGCCATAGAGTATTGTTATTGGTTACTTCATTAAACAAGCAGATTTCAGAGTGAGTTGAATTAAAATCTACTAAATAAATGTTACCTTGTCTAATGCCTACTAATACAACACTATTATTTAAAGTAATATTACAAAGAGAGTTAGAGAATGATACCTGGTATCCAGCATCACATAACTGACTTACTGAAATTAAATTATGCTTCAGTCCAGTCACATAAGCAACTCTCTTGAATGTAACAGCTCCAATTGTCATCCTGCCATAGCCTTCAGTTTGACCACAGCTTGAATCTCCAAAGATTACCTTTGGGCCAAGCTTTGCCTTGAACCTTGACAGATGTTCTTTATTTCCTGTCATGTGCTTGAAGCAACCACTATCCAAATACCACTTATTTTGAGTGATAGGATAGGTCTTCACCTGCAAGTAAATCAATTTAAACATTGTGGACCCAGGTAACCTTGGGTCCCTTATTTTTCACATAAGAAAAACTGGAAATAAATGAATAAGCAGGCTGAGGGTGATAACCTAACGGGTAAGATCTCCTAGGTGGGATTCTCCATGCTGATGATGGGTCAATGAACCTAGGGTTTCTATTCATATTTGGGTTTCTAACGTTCTGGTTTGAATTTTGAAATTCTTGTTGAAAGCGTCGATCGACGTTCAACGATTGGTACCCAGATCGTCGATCTTCGTTCGACCATTGGGTCTGCGATCGTCGAGTAGCGTTCGACGCCCTTTGTAATTCCTTAAATTTTTGTTTTCTTTTCTCTCTTTTAGCTTTATTTAAAGCTCTATTTACTTGATTGACTTACTCAGTATTTTTTATTCCACTAGATGAAATAAAATTCACTGGAGTTGAAAGTTGATTTTTAAGAATGATTGGGGGCTCACTAGAAGATGCTCCTAAGCCTAATTTGTTATTGCCTGACCTAGTGTTAGACATGCTGGTTATTTCAAGCAACTTAAGGCTTCTACCGTTCAGAGACTCTTCTAACCTTTTGGATTTAGCTAACTCATTCTTAAGAAATTTAATTTCTTCACTAGAATTAGTGAGATCTTTCTTTAACTTAATGTTTTCATTAGCAATCAGTTCAGATTCAGCTAGTTTAATTCTAAGTTCTTTTATTTCTTTTTCAGAACTAATTAAATCTAGACATAAAGATTTAAAATCAGATTTAAATTCAGCAGATGTAAAGTCATAAGAAGATAATACCTCATCTTCTGTTGGCATCTCTTCATCTGAATCTGAATTCTCTGCAGCTGAGTGATTGCTGCAGGCATCAATTGCCATCAGGCAAACTTCCTTTGCCTTCTTTTCTTCTTCATCCTCACTGGAGCTTGAGGAAGAGGATTCCTCATCAGAATCGCTCCAGGTTTCAGCAACAAAGCCTCTCTCCTTCTTTTTGTTCTTGTAGGAGGATGGCTTGGAATGCTTACTATACTGATCCTTGTCTTTTCTTTTATCTTTGTTCTTTTCCTCTGGACAATCTGGAAGAATATGTCCAGGCTTCCTGCAACCATAACAGATTATTTCTTTAGAGGGGGTACGATCATACCTTGGTTTATCTTCATACTTTGAAGATTTCTTTCTGAATTCCTTCCTTCCCATCTTGAGAAACCTTTTGGCAAATAATGCCATCAGTTCCTCATTGGACTGGCTGCCTTCAGAAATGTCAGCAGCTTTGAGAGCAAGGGTTTGCTCTTTTCTTGTAGGATTTGGGGTCTTTGCTTCAGCTTCAGCTTCCCTGGACTTCAGCACTTGCTCAAAAGACTTGAGCTTGCCGAGAAGGGCTTCTGTTGAGATTTCATTTGTGCTTCTGGCCTCCTTGATAGGCCAGATTCTTAGATCCCATGTGCTAGGGAAGCACATAAGAATCTTATCATTGACCTCTGTCAATGAAATATCCTTATCAAGGGTCCTCAGCTCATTGATGATTGAGCTGAGCCTTGTGTACATAGCTTCAACTGATTCAGCATCAGTTTTCTTGAAATTCTCATACTGTGAGATAAGGTTGGACCTTCTGTCCTTCCTTTCATCAGCTGAACCAGCTACAATCTGGTTCAGTGTATCCCACATAGCTTTTGCTGAAGAGCAGTCAGCAACCTTCTGGAATACTTCATCAGACATTGTCTGAGCCAGAATGTTCATTGCCTTGGCATCTGCTATCTTTGCCTTTTTGTACTCATCATTGTAGTCTGGAGGAGGCACTTCACTCATATCAGATGATGATGAGGCAGTAGCAGCAGCAGGTGCTCTTGGTGGTCCTGTCAAAATAGAAGCAAAGATACTTTCATCAATAGAGTTCATATATAATTTGATCCTTGCCTTCCAGATGCTGAACTTGGCTAAGTTGCATGCTGGAGGTCTGGTGCTAGAATAATCCTTGGACTGGGCCATGATAGTGAAAGTGAATATCTATAAACTTTGGTATCTATCAGGATCTTGTGACTTAGGTGTTAGCCTATTCAGTCAGTCAACCTCCCTCTGATACCAATTGAAAGAGAAGGGATAGATACTACTCTAGAGGGGGGAGGGTGAATAGAGTAATCAAAAATTGCACTGGCAAAGTTGACTTTCTACTCAACTCCCTTGGAGTTAAATGCGGAATGAAGGTTATAGATATTTGAGATTTAAACCTTAAAGCCTAACACAAGTGTTGTGCACAAAAAAAAAGGCAGCCAACTGTAATTACAGTTAAGGCTTGGAAACCTAAACAACAACTAGCAAACCTAGTTAAGATCTAATCACAGCCACAATGCAAGTAATTAAACAAAGCAATCCAGACGACACAAGGAATTTATAGTGGTTCCCCAAACAACTAGGGTACGTCCACTCTTCTACCAACAAGGTAGGAATCCACTCAGGTTTTTTATCAGGTGCCCTGCCACCAACAAGATCTGCTTCAGGTAGATTAAGAAACCCTTTAGACTTTTGATCAGGTGTCTAAAAACCAACACAGGTTTTTGATCAGGTGCCCTGCCACCAAGGGATACTTTTGAAGGGAGTAATAACCCTGTACAGAGGGGGAAAGGAGGTTAAGGTGTCTTCTCTATTTTACAATAGATTAGAGAAGCACAATAACTTGCACTGAGCTAGAAAGCTCTAAAAGAATCAAGGCTCCCCCTGGCTAAAAGAATGTCCAGGTGAAGTCTTGCTTCAGTGCAGAAACACTTCAGAAATTTCTGAAGGAAAAAGCTACAAGAAGATAAATAATATGAAATAAGATTTTCTTCTTCAGGCAGCTATCTTCTTCTTCTTCTTCAAAAGGCTCTGAGTGAAGATATTCCTGTAAGCAGGAGAACTTAGGTTGAGGAAGAGAGAAGAACTTGAACTTCTTCTCAGTTAGATGAGAAAGTGCTGAGAGCAGTTTTGAGACTGTAAGTTCTTAAGCTTGAATGCTACTGTTAGCTTTTGAATTGCTTTTTCTTGGATTAACTTGATTTTTGCTATGTGGACTAGTTCATTTCTTTCCTCAAGAAGGTCTTTATATAGCAGCAGCAGCAACGGCTCTTACTTCAGTTTGAATCTTGTCTTGTTCTGAACTCTGCAAGCTGGGCTGCAAAAAGCATAAAGCAAAACAAAAATACTGCAGACAGATATCCTATAATAGGATAAAGCTTTCTAAGAAGCTGCAAATACTTCTGATGAAATAATATAAGAGAAAGTCACATCAGAAAAGACTCTTTACAGCCAAGGAAGACTTTTCGAGTCTAACGGCTATAAAGGACAGCCTGGCAGAAATCATATCTCAGCTATAAGACAAACAACTTTGTCAGAAAAGATTAGCTCATGTATATAGAATAGAATAGATATTGCATGGAAGAGTTATCACAATTTACTCAGATAATCTTTTATAAAATATGCCAAAATAATTATGAAATTAGTCACATCACAGAAAACGACAAAACTATTTAAAACAAACAGCAAAACGTCAAACGACCTTCGGAGATCGTCGACCGACGCACGGAGATCGTCGACCTATCGGACAGATAGTCGAACGATCCAGATAGTCGAACTATTAAAGAAAATAGTCAAACTACCTCAGCAGATAGTCGACCTATCAGAACAGATAGTCGAGCTATCAGATAGTCGATCTATCCGGACAGATAGTCGAACTACCAAACAAAACAGATAGTCGACCTATCAAGCAGATAGTCGACCTATCACAGAAAACAGATAGTCGACCTATCAACAGATAGTCGACCTATCAAAGCAACACAGATAGTCGACCTATCAACAGATAGTCGAACTATCAGATAGTTGAACTATCCAAGCAGATAGTCGAACTATCAAAGCAACGCAGATAGTCGACCTATCAACAGATAGTCGAACTATCAAAGCAACACAGATAGTCGACCTATCAACAGATAGTCGAGCTATCAAAGCGGACAGATAGTCGACCTATCAACAGATAGTCGAGCTATCAGATAGTTGAACTATCAGGACAGATAGTCGAACTATCAAAGACAACAGATAGTCGACCTATCAACAAATAGTCGAGCTATCAGATAGTTGAACTATCAGGACAGATAGTCGAACTATCAAAGACAACAGATAGTCGACCTATCAACAGATAGTCGAGCTATCAACGCAGACAGAACGTCGACCAACCGATAGACGATCGTCGATCAGCCGATAGACGATAGTCGAGCGACATTCGACTATAGTCGAACGAAAAACTACTTAACCAAATATTCATCTGGAAAGGCAATTCTACACAACTAGAGAATCTAACCTATCAACTAACCTTTGACCATAGATAAAACTTGGGTCAAGAGACAGAAAGAGAGGACTGAACTCAAATCAAAACCTAGGGTTCCAACACAAACCCTCTCCAGCACTCTGGCGGGTTGTTGGTGGCCACAGCCTCCCTTTGATGAGCAAACTTGACAGTTAAGTTGGGATGTACGGGGACTTCCCAGGAGGTCACACATGCTAGTACTACTCTTGCCCAAGCACGCTTAACTTTGGAGTTCCTTCACTTCTCATCACCAGTTGAGTTGCAGCCTAAGTTGATGGCAGAATTGAAGGTACAACTTCAAGAGCTGTTGGATCAAGGGTATGTGTGTCCAAGTTCGTCGCCTTGGAGCGCGCCGGTCCTCTTTGTTAAGAAGAAGGACGGAAGCTTATGACTATGTATTGATTATCGGGAGTTGAATAAGCTAACGGAGAAGAATAAGTATCCAATCCCAAAGATTGATGATCTGTTCGACCAGCTTGTCGGGTCAACTGTGTACTCGAAGTTGGATCTGAAATCCGGATACTATCAATTGTGGATAAGGGAAAGTGACATTACCAAGACGGCTTTAAATACACGTTATGGGCATTATGAGTTCACCATCATGCCGTTTGGGCTGACGAATGTGCCATCTGTGTTTATGGATTTGATGAATAGGACGTTCAGAGAATACTTGGACCAGTTCGTGATAGTTTTTATCGACGATATACTGGTGTACTCGCAGTGTGAGGATGATCATTTAAAGCATCTACACATGGTATTGGAGATCATGAGGAAGAACCAACTGTATGCCAAGTTCTACAAATGAGAATTTTGGTTATCCTCGGTAGCATTCCTTGGTCACGTAGTTAGCGGTGAAGGAATTGTGGTGGATCCAACAAAGTTAGTTGCGATATGTGAGTGGCCTTTGTTGTCTACCGTGGCTGAAGTCTGTAGTTTTCAGGGACTTGGAGGTTATTACAGGCGCTTTGTGGAGAACTTCTTGCAGATAGCGTTGCTCCTCAGTACTCTAACAAGGAAGGACCAGAAGTTTTTTTGGTCGCTGGAGTGCGCACAAGCTTTCGCAGATCTAAAATGTAATCTGACCACGGCGCCTGTCTTAGGTTCGCCATATGGTTCGGAGGGCTATGAGATTTATAATGGCGCCTCTAGGAGTGGGTTAGGTTGTGTTCTGCTCCAACATAGGAAGGTGATAGCCTATGGATCGCGCCAGTTGAAGATGCATGAGAGAAATTACCCGGTCCATGATTTTGAGTTGGCGGTCGTGGTATTCGCTCTCAAGCTTTGGAGGCATTATCTGTATGGGGTAAAGGTCGATATTTATTCAGACAATAAGAGCTTGAAGTATATGATAGATCAGAAGGACCTGAAAATGCGTCAGCGAAGGTGGATGGAGTTCCTCGGGGACTACACCTATAAGATTCATTATATTCTCGGGAAGGGGAATGTCGTGGCAGATGCGCCGAGTTGTAGGACTCCTGCACGGGCAAACTGGTTGCAGTTGCATGACGAGCGGCTCATTCATGATTTGAAGGCTTTGGAGATCTCTTGTGTTGATAAGGGATCTAGTGCAAACGCATGCTTGAGTTGGACGAAGGTTCAATACGACCTCACGGACAGGATTCGACAGGCCTTGGAGTTGGACGTAAGCTTGAAACGTCACTTGGCAGAGTCCGTGGATTCGTCGAATGACCAGTTCACTGTTGTTGATGGCCTGTTATGGAATAGTGTTCGATTGTGCATCCCTAATGTTGGGAAGTTATGAGAAGAATTGATGTACGAGGCGCATTTTACCAAGTACTCAATTCACCCTGGGAGCATAAAGATGTTCAAAGACATGAAGAGACTTTTTTGGTGGCCAGGTATGAAGAAAGACAGCGCTATACATGGTGAAGTGTCAGACTTGTGCCTTGGTAAAGACCAACTGCCAGAAGCCTGGTAGATTTTTTGAAGTCCTTGCCTATACCGGAGTGAAAATTTAATGACATCTCCATAGATTTTGTGTTCGGTTTGCCGAGATCGCACAAGGAGAATGATGCCATTTGGGTGATTGTTGATCGTTTAACGAATGTGTCACACTTCATACCCAATAGGAAGGATGATTCAGTGGAGAAGCTAGTGAAGCTTTATGTGGATAGCATAGTACATTTGCACAGCGTACCCCGAAGCATTGTTAGTGATCGAGATGGTCGGTTCACGTCGAATGACTAGAGGCTCATTCATCAGTTGTTTGGTACCAAGTTGCGTTTCAGCACGACCTTTCACCCACAGACAGACGGTCAGACTGAAAGGGTGAACAGGATAATGGAAGATATGCTTCATATGCGTGCATTGGACTTTGGGAAAAGGTTGGAGGACCATCTTTACATGAATGAATTCGCATACAACAACAGCTACCAAGGCAGTATTCAGATGGCGCCTTTTGAGGCTTTATACAGGAGAAGGTGTCGTACACCTTTGGCTTGGGTAGAAATGGGAGAAACTAAATTGTACAAGCGGAGGGTCATTGAAGATGCTACTTCAATGATATAGTTGATTCGGGAACGGCTAATGATTGCTCAAGATAGACAGGCCAAGTGCTACAACGCCAAGCATCGAAACGTGGAGTTTGCGGTGGGCGATTGGGTATACCTCAAGATAAAGCCGTTTAAAGGCGTATCAAGGATTCGACACTTAAAGAAGCTTAGTCTGAGGTACATTGGGCCTTTTAAAATCTTGTAGCGGGTTGGTGAAGCCGCCTATTAGTTTGCTCTCTCAGTGGAGTTGAGCGGATTGCATGATGTGTTCCACATCTCGGTGCTGTAGAAGGCTATTCAAGATCCTACTCAAGTGGTTGCTGCGAATCAAATGCTGGTCGATAATGGATTGACGACGAAGGTACAACCCATTCAGATTGAGGATGTAGAAGTCAAATAGTTGCGGAATAAGTCCATTAAAATGGTCAAGGTTCTTTGGGACAACTATGGCTGAGAAGAGTTGTCTTGGGAGCACGAGCAATCTATGAGGGAGGAATTCCCTGAGCTTTTTCTCTAAGGTAATCAGTTGTACTGTTTGTTTTCTTATATCCCTGTAACGTCAATTTCAGGACGAAATTTCTTTAAGTGGGGGAGATTTGTAACACCCCAAATTTCTTGAGGCATGAGATGCTTCCCTAGGGGTTACCTCCCAGTGGTAGCTAGTTACCGTGCGGCGATAACTCCAGGTTTTGTGTTCGTCGGGCAGAGAAAATGTCGAGCTCTCGAGAAAGACGTTACTGCACAGCGATAATGAATACCGTGTGGCGGTGGCTCGGATCTCTCAACGTTCTCAACGCCCCTGTTCTTGCTAGCGTGCGGCGGTAGTGTTAACGTCGACGATAGCTCTTGGGTACATTGGAAAATGTGTACTAGATTTGGAGAAGCCACAACTTAGTTAATGATTTGCATCAATTTGTATTTGATAGGAGTTTGAGTTTCATTGTGCATGTTTAAGTATTTGAAGGAAAATTTTCTATGTACAAGTGTCGACACTTGTGAAGAAACTGTGTCGACACTCAAGAAACTTGTGTAGACACTTAGGCAAGCTGTGTCGAAATACAGGCAAATTGTGTCGACACTAAGGGAAGTTGTGTCGACACCTAGAATTTGTGTCGACACTTATAAAGAAGCTGTGTCGACACTCAGAGCTTTGTTTACACCTTAAGAAGCAGTTGTGTCGACATCCAGAAATGTGTCAACATCTGAAGCAGGACTTATGTCGACACTTAAAACTGAAGCTATGTTGACATTCAGGAGATATGTCGACACCTGAAGCAATTGTGTCGACACACAGGACTTGTGTGGACACACCAACTCTCAAAAGACTGTGTCGAGTTCAGAAGTAATTTTGTCGACACACAGGACTTGTGTCGACGCACACTCAATGCCATTTGACAAACACTCAACACCAACTATCTGCAACAGAAATGTCGAGAGAAGAAGCTGCTGTGTCGACACACAGGACTTGTGTCAACACATACAACATAAGCAATGTCGAGAGGAAGAAGTATGACTGTGTCGACACTTGGAGTAATTGTGTCAACACCATGAAGACTTATGTCGACACTTAGTCTATATGAGTCGACACATGTGAAGCAGTCTGCTGAGTGTTGTATGCTGAGTTGAAAAGACATTGAAGAACCTGGTGACGTGACTGGTGACTTGACAGTTGTCATAACTAGCCGGTCTGACACCACTGTCAGAACTGTCAGAAGTTTGTTATGAACCGGATCAGCCGATAACCAGGAAGCAAGCTCTATATAAGAGAAAGATCGGAAATGACAGAAAGTAATGAACAACAACGTGAGGCATCAATAAGAAGAATTCTGACAGATCAAGGGCTGTCTACAAGAAAGATTCAGAGTTCTATCTGAATTTAGGGAAGAAGCTGATTGAAGATAATCTTCATCAACAGAGAAGATCCAACTTATTTTTTTCTAATCAAGAAGCTTTGAAAAGCTAAGTTAGGTTGGATCATAAGGATCAGCCAATCCAAGAACTGATCAAGAAGACTACATCAACAGAGAAATCTAGCTGGTGAAGTTTTCAGTTACTCTTTACTCACAAATTCTTGTCGGATGTTCTGTTAGATCTGAGATTGTAAGCCTAAAATTATAAAGGCTAAGGTAAGGCTGTGTGCCTGAGGTAGGACTTGTGGAAAGTATGAGTTGTAAGCCTAATTATAAAGGCTAAGGTAGGGCTGTGGCCTGAGGTAGGATTCTGGAGAAGAATCTGAGGTAGGACTTGTGTTAAGTCTGAGGTGTAGAAACTATCTTTGGTTCTGAGATTGTAAGATCTGAGGACCTGAGCCAGTGGAAGGAAGTTAGGCTGAATCCAGTTATCTGCTGGATAGGCGAAGGGGGAAAGTGGATGTACCCATATCTTGGGGAACCACAATAAGTCTGGTGTTTACTGTGATGTGATTATTTTATGTAGATTGATTAATCTGGGCTGAAAGAAGTCTTATAACTGTTTGCTTAAAAAATTAAAAAGACTCAAAAAAAGATTAGAACCTATTCACCCCCCTAGGTGTTTAGGCTATTAAAATAAAGTCTTTCAAGTGGTATCAGAGGAAAGTTCCTCAAAATTTGACCTAACAGTCAGAGGATTTCTCCAAGACAAATAATAGATAACAAAAATGGGTTCAAGTGAAAATCAAAAGGAATTTGGATATATGAAATTGCCCATATGCATGAAAGAATCTTTTGGCATTTGGAAAGAAAGGGTCAGGCTATTTATGGAAGCATCTGATCCAAGAATTTATATCACAGTATAGGAAGGCCACTTCATCCCAATGAAGGTTTCAGTTCTTGATGCAAACATTCAAACTCCAAAGAGTTATTCAGAGATGAATAAGGATGAAATCATCTTGTCTACATTAGATAAAATAGCTTAGAATATAATCTAAGTGCCATAGATGATGCAACATTCCAAATCTTGTGCACTGTAAAACTTCCAAAGAAATGTGGGATACATCGATTGTCTATATGGAAGGAACAGAAGAAGTCAGAGAGGAAAGAAAGTCTATGCTAAATCAGGAATATGAGAGCTTTAGGCAGAATAAAACTGACAGCATAGCTGAATGCTATAAAAAGTTTTTCAGAATAGTGAATGAACTGATGACATATGGAAGAGTCTTCAGTACTTATGAACTGAATGACAAGTTTCTTAGGTCCCTAACAAAGGATTGTGACACTAAGATATGTGCCATCAGGGAAGTGGCCAAACTGGCTGACACACCACCACCTACACTTTTTGGAAAACTGCTTTCATATGAAATGCAGCTTACTGCTAGGAAAGAGGAAGAGAAGGGAAGCAGATCTAAACATAAAGAAAAGTCAGTAGCCTTCAAGGCCAAGGGCTCAAGGAAGGGTAGGAGAAAATCTCCTTCTGCACCTAGAAGGAGTACTGAAGCAGAAGAAGGTGTTCTTGAAACAAGTACATCAGATAGTCATACATCTGATGAAGACTTTGCTGCCTTCACAAGACAATTCCAAAGGTTCATGAAGAAAAAGAATTGGAGAACCAACCCTTCATCTACATCCTATTCCAAGGATGAATACTATAGGAAGAAGAAAACACCTAAGGAGGACATGTATGCTTCTAAACCTGGTAAACAATCTAATTCTAAGATTGTGTGTTATTGCTGTAACAGGTCTGGGCATGTCATAGCTAACTTTCTTGACAAAAGAAAAGAGTCAAAGGACAAGAAGAAGAAGCTGGTCAAAGGCAAGAAGGATAAGTCTCTAGTGGCTCAGAAGGAGAAGAGTTGGACAGACTCTTCATCTTCAGAATCTGAAGAAGAAGAGGTAGAAGCATATGTTGGACTCTTCTCAACAGAAGAGGATTCTAGGGAACTAGAATTCCTACAGATGCTGGACTCCATAAATGGAGTGGAAGAATATTGTTGTAAAGGGCTGATGGCTCAATCTGAAGAAGATAAGTGCCAGGATCAGCCCGGACCAAGTAAGGTAAACAATTCACCCCTAGTCTCAGATTACTTTACTGGATCAGAATCAGAAGCATCTTCTTCAAAAGAACTGGATGGATCTGAGTCTGAGGGGGATGTTCACCAACTTATTAATGAGTATGGTGGGTTGTTGCATGCTCTAAAGAAGAGCAAGTTTCTTGTTAAAGAGCAAGCCAAAGAGATTGAGTCTCTTGAGCTGGCTGCAGCAGTTTCAGCAAAAGTGCTGGATCAAAAACTGAATGAGGTTGCCAAATTGAAAAATATTACAGTTATTTTGATGGGCACAATCTCATTCAAAGAGAATCATATCAAGAAACTGGAGGGAAAACTTCAATAAGAGAGAGCTAGTGGCAAAATTCTCCAAGACAAAATCAGTCTTATCTTTGATAGATAATTTTGTTTCACAAAAAGGAAAGACTGGTCTAGGCTTTAAGGGAAGAACTAGGGCTACCAATTCTCATAGAAAAGGTAAAGCCACAGTTCAGCCTCTAGCTGTTAATCCCCCTATTTTCTTTAAGACAGTAGTGAATCCTACTAACAGATATGATCATGACATTACACATGGTCGATGTGAGCATGAAAATTTCATGAGCAAGGGTGCTAATGCCAATAGACCAATCTATAGGCATGCCCATCATATTCAAGAGGAGTTCTTGAAGAACGTTGTTCCAGCACCAACACTTAATAAGTCTACTGACAATAAAGTAAGAAGGCATGTACCTAAGAATAGGTATAATAGGTTTGAGTGTTGGTGTTGTGGCAAGGTGAGCCACTTTGCCATGGATTGCTGGTTTAACTTAAGTGTTAAAACAAAAAGTAGGATTCTTGTTAGATCAGTCACAGGGTTTCAAACTAACAAGGACCTAGGACCCACTAGTAAGTTGGGTTCTAAGGGTAAGTGATTCTTTATTTGTTGCAGGTGAATCCAAGTGACCATACCCCTATATGGTACTTAGATAGTGGCTGTTCCAGACATATGACTAGAACAAGGAGAATGTTGAGGGACTATGTGCCCATAAAAAATGGACCAAAAGTTATCTTTGGTGGATCAGAAAAGGGAATCATCAAAGGATTTGGTAACATATCTTGTGATTCAATTACAATTACTAAAGTGGCTTATGTAAAGGGTCTAAAACATAAACTGATTAGCATAAGTCAACTTAGTGACCTAGGTTATGATATTTCTTTCCTCAAAGGGGAGTGCCTAATAAAAACGTAAAGTGATCAAGAGATCATTTTGACTGGCACTAGGAAAGGAAATGTGTATTGCCTTAACCTAGAGTGTGAGTCTAACAACTCACCTATTTGTTTGGTTGTAGGAGAGAAAGCTTCTCTATGTGTCAAATGGAACATGAGGCTAGCTCATCTGAACTATAAGTCAATTGGACTGTTGTTCAACATGGGATTAGTGAGGAATGGTCCTCAAGTTCAGTGCATAAAAGAGGGTGTGTGCAAAGCTTGCCAAAAAGGCAAGCAGACTAAGTCCTCTTTTCAGTCACTTGACATCAAAGTTTCAAAGAGATGTTTGTATCTCATGCATATGGATTTGTTTGGTCCTATGCCAGTCCATAGTCTTGGTAGGAAAGCATACACATATGTTGTTGTGGATGATTATTCTAGATTTATATGGGTTTTCTTCTTGAGGAAGAAATCTGAAACCCCAACTATTTTCCAGACTTTTGTCAAATAAATATAGAATGAATACAATAGCTCCGTGGTCAAAATCAGAAGTGACCATGGAACTGAATTTGAGTCTGAATGTATGACAAAATTCTGTGAAGAACTTGGGATTCATCAGGAATTCTCTTCACCTAGAACTCCTCAGCAAAATGGTGTTGCTGAAAGAAAGAATGAGACTCTAATTTAAGCCAGTAGAACTCTAATGAATGACACTACTCTCCCTGAATACTTTTGGGCTGAGGTAGTAAATATTGCATGTCATGTGCTGAATAGGGCCTCCATCAACAAGAAACACAAGATGACTCCCTACCAGATTTTAAAAGGCAAAAAACCAAACATATCTTATTTCAGAATCTTTGGTAGTAAGTGTTTTGTACTAGTCAATGATAAACACTACAAAACTAAGTTTGCTGCCAAATCCCTAGAAGGGTTATTTGTTGGGTACAACAACCATAGTAGAGCATACAGGATCTACAACTTGACTACTCAAGTTTTAAAAGAATCTGTGCATGTTGTATTTGATGAGTCAATGTTTATTAACAGTGAATTGTCTAGTTCTTCAGTTAGTTCTGCAGGTCTAACATATAAGCTGGACAAGCTGATCATCAATGAAGATGTTCCTGCTAAATTTGATGAGTATAAAGATGCCAGCTATTAAGGGGGAGATCAATTCCCTCTGGGTAAAGAAGAAAATATGGAGCATCAAGATGAGGAAACTGGAGATAGCCATAATGCTGACAGAATTCCTCCAGCTAGGAGACACCTGAAGGATCATCCAGCTCACCAGATCATTGGTGATACAAGTGAGGGTGTTCTAACAAGGAGCAGGAGCATGAACACAGTTTTATGTTCTAGCTTCCTGTCTCAGATAGAACCTAGGAAGATGGAAGAGGCCATGCAAGACACCAACTGGATTGATGCAATGCAAGAAGAGCACAGTCAGTTCAAAAGGTGTAAGATCTGGGAACTGGTGCCAAAACCTAAGGATCATAACATAATAGGAACTAAGTGGATCTACAGGAACGAGCTTGATGAGAATGGCACTATAGTCAAGAAAAAGGCTAGACTGGTAGCAAAAGGCTACATACAAGAGGAAGGTATTGATTTTGATCAAACCTTTGCTACAGTAGCAAGGCAGTAGGCAATAAGGCTGTTCTTAGCCTATGCTGCCTATCAAGAGTTCAAAGTATATCAAATGGATGTGAAATCAGCATTTCTGAATGGTGATTTAAAAGAAGAAGTCTATGTAGAACAACCCTCAGGTTTTGTAGACTCTCACTTTCCTGATTATGTATATAGGCTTAGGAAAGCTCTATATGGTTTGAAACAAGCTCCAAGGGCTTGGTATGAAACCTTGTCTGTCTTCCTCATTGAGAAAAAATTCTCTAGAGGAAAGATAGACAAAACTCTATTCTATAGGGAATCAAAAGGCAAGATAATACTTGTCCAAATATATGTGGATGACATTATCTTTGGTTCTACTGAAAACAGCCTTTATAGGAAGTTTGCCAAACTTATACAAGGGAAGTTTGAGGTGAGCAGTATGGGTGAGCTAAAGTTTTCTTGGGACTTCAAGTTAGACAGACTGAGAGTGGATTGTCCATATCCCAGTCTAAGTTTACCAAGGAGTTGATTAAGAAGTATGGTTTGGACTCAGCTTCTACAATGAAAACTCCAATGGGAACCAGTATGCCTATATGCAAAGATGAAGCAGGGAAACCTGTTGATGAGTCTTGGTATAAAGGGATAATTGACTCCCTACTATACTTGACTGCTAGTAGACCTGACATCATGTATACAACATGTGTTTGTGCTAGGTATCAAGCATACCCTAAGGAATCTCATTATACTGCAGTTAAAAGAATTTTGAGATATCTTAAGGGCACACCTAATCTAGGCCTTTGGTGCCCTAAGAATAGAGATTTTCTATTAACAGGTTTCTCAGATGCAGATTTTGCTGGATGCAAAGAAGACAGAAAAAGTACCACAGGAACCTGTCAATTCCTTGGTGGGAGGCTGGTGTCATGGAGCAGCAAGAAGAAAACAAGTGTAGCTATATCAACAGCTGAATCAGAGTATATAGCTGCAGGTAGCTGCTGTGCACAATTGATGTGGATGAAAAATCAACTAGAAGATTATGACATCCAGGTAAGTAGAATACCACTATTTTGTGATTCTACAAGTGCTATTTCTATTGCTAAGAATCATGTATCACACAGTAGGACAAAGCATATAGATATTAAGTTTCATTTTATCAGAGAACATGTAGAGAAGGAAAATATTAATCTAGAGTTTGTAAAAACTGATAATCAAATAGCTGATATTTTTACAAAACCACTAGATGAAACTAAATTCAATAATTTAAAAATTGAATTAGGTATGTTGAACCTAGACTAGGTTAACACAAGTTTCCACTAGTAGCATATGTAAGCACCAAATTTCTGTTGAAATTTGGCTAAGTACAAAGTTTGTGTCAACACAAGCAAGTTGTGTCGACACACTCAGTGTGTTGTGTCGACACAGAGCAAGTTGTGTCGACACAGAAACAGTATCTGTGTCGACAGAAGAATAGGTGTCGACACAAAAAGTCTCGACACAACCTTGTCGAGACTATATGTCGAGAGGATATTTGTGTCGACACAAAAAAGTTGGTGTCGACACAACTCTGTCGAGACTAAAGTGGTCAGTGTTGACACAGATTCAAGTATGTCGACACATAGATGTGTCGACTTAAAATATGTTTTGTCGACTTAGACATTAGTATGTCGACACATAGTCATGTCGACTTAACTTAAGTTCTGTCAAGACCTAGTTTATTTTTGTCGACACAAAAACTGATTTGTCGACTTAAACCCGACTTTTGATCTGCCCTTGACTCAAGTACTATAAATAGGTGAAGCCAAAATTTGGTCGACTACGCTATCATAATTTTTGACTCTACACCTTCTGTCGACATAGACCTTCTCTTCTCCTCTAGCACTTACGTCAATGATGCCAAACCAAGAAGATAAGGTTAATGAAGGTTATGAACTGGTTCGCGAAGGATTCACGACTGTTTCTGATGAAATTCAGGGAGTCATTGCCCTAATTTATGAAAATGGATTAGAATTTTTGGTCTCTGAACCGACCAAAATATGGAAAAAGGAAGTCAAGGTGTTCTACTCAACGGCTACTATGGACACAGAAGGACAGAAAATCAAGGCCTCTATTCAAGATACCCGGGTGAAGCTCACATTGAAATCAATCAGGAAAGCACTACATCTACCATTGATCAAGGATACAGACGAAATAACTCCTTCCCAGATAACTGAAGCTTTATGCTGGTGTGGATTGAGTCCCAGTATTAAGATTGGATCATCTATCAGTAGAAAAGGGATGAATTCCCAAGGAAAATTTCTTTCAGAAGTTATGGGCAAAGTGATAATCTGCAAGACTGGTGGACATGATAGGATTTCTGCCCACATGTTCAATCTTATGGTGAGGATTATATTCAAGATAAACACTGACTGGGCAGCAGTAGTGTTTGATAAAATACAAGAAGGATTTAAGAAACGTAACTGGGAAGGATCCTCAATTTATGCTTAACATCAGTAATTCCAGATGTTCTGAAATAAGCAAATGGCTCTAAGATAAATCACATGAGGAAAATGGATGTGAGGATACTGTCAAGTTGGGACAGAGTTCTTACCAAGGAAGTCACTGCTCCCAAGGAGCAAACTAAGAAATCCAAGAAGAAAAAGAAAGTGATTGTACAGGCTGATTCCTCCAGTGATTCTGAAGAGGAAGTGGTCTTTAGTTCTGATGAAGACCATCACCAACAGGAAGCACATGATCAAGTAAAGGGCAGTGAGCCCCAGGAGCAACAAGTTGACTCCACTCAAGGGGGAGAACACTTTGAACAAGGAACTGAGCTGCCTGCCCAAGGGAGTGGTATTGATGATGCTGTCCTAGACAGTGATTTAGCTGTAGATACAATCATGAAGGTAGTATCTGAAATCAACACTGCAGCTGAAGAAACTGATAAGACATATGCTCAAAATGAGTCATTAAGTATGTTCTCACAGTCTAGTGATATATGATAATATTCTTCTCAATAATTGTTCAGGGGGGGAACTTTTGTGTAAAAAGAAAGTCTTTTAAGTCATTAAACCAAAACAAATCTTATTCCTTCTGTACAGATTCAGAAGGAATTTATAATAGAAGAATTGTTTCCTGATCTTCCTCTAGATAGAACTGAGGGGGAGCATATTGAGAAAGGAAAAGATATTCCAAGGACTGAGGGGGAGTTATCAAAGGATACTGAGAAGGATACCCCAGCTGAAGAGAATACTGTTAATATTAATAGTACAACTGAATCTTTTGAAGATGAAGAAGCCACATTGGCTAAGAAAAAGAAGCTAACTGTTTTAAAGAAAAAATAGTTCTGGATACAAGAAGGCTTTGCAAGTAGGAACAACACCATTTACATCAACTATGGACTTCAGTTCTTTACTGGTCTAGATGCAAATAAAACTGGATAATCAAAGACAGTCTATAGAGCAATATGTGGATGAAACTCATAAGGAGTTACAGTTTCAATTGGCCCAGGACATCAAATCCATTAGATTTGAAGTGAATCAACATAAGAAGGAGATGACAGATTGCTTCCATAAAGGAGGTAATGCGGTGGTGTTCCTGGCCAAGCAACAGCAAAATATCCAAGCTAAAGTGGATGAAATTGAAGTGAAGCAGGGATATGTACTGGAGAATCAATTAAGGATGAATGACAATCTCAAGGATTCACATCATGAAATATTGAGAAAGCTCACTGATTCTAGCACTACTCTGAAGGCTGAAATCTCCAAGCAAATCCAGGAAGATATATCTGCTGTCAAAGCAACATTTCAAGAATCTCAAGAGAAAATTAAAACTTTCTTGACAAAATTCAGAGCTTATTTTAAAGAGGGAACTGAATATATAGCTGATCAAGTCACATTCCAGAAAGAAGATTTAAGAGATCATGTTGCAAGAGAATTCATAAAGGGGGAGAGGTTGCTAGTCAAAGCCAGCTCTGACCATACTAAATGGACTACCAATAGCATCAGAGCTACTCTTGGATATCCTCCTCTTTGTGATGATGCTAATGTAGCTGAGTCTGGGATTCATCCTAAATATTTTGAAGGAGGTCAGCCTGAAGTTGCTCAGGTGATCTACCCCCCAGTTGATTTTGAGATGGTTCAAGAAGAAGTGCTGAAAATATATAGTCCTCCACCAGAGGCACAAAATGTAATTCTGGAAAAGGTTGAAATATCAGAAGCTGTATTAGAAGCTCAGAAGAAAGCTCAACTTTCCAAGAAGAGATTCAGAGAGCAGGCTGAGCTGAAGCCAGATTTTGAGCAGTGGAGCCCAACTTCTAGAAACATCATACTTACTGCCTGGAAAGCTGTAAAGAATAAAACTCATGACAGGGGTAAGTGGTATTCTGAACAAGAGTGGAATAAATATCAAGCAGGACAAGAGGCAATTCTTCAACATAGAAGAAGTGTTAAGGCTAGGAAGCTACCTGTTAATGCTCAAGAGCCAAGCAAGTACTTCCCCAAACATTTCCACTATTTTGAAAGACAGAAGATCAAGGCTGAAGAATTAAAGAAGAAAGCTCTAAAAGGGAAAAATCTAGCTGAGGTTGCTGAACCTTCTGTGTAGGCTAAAATCAAATCTGGCAAAGGAATAGTTATTAAGGAGCCTAGTCAGTAATAAGATTGATAGGTTTATGTAATAGAACAATGTACTAATTTGTTTCTTTTGTTCTATAAGAAATTCATGTAAACCAAAGTTTTTCTAATTAATAAAATCTGTTTCAGTATTAAGTGTTTGTTGTTTACAATGATTATATGATAACCTGCTCTGAAATGTTTTTACTTCTATTACAATTTTTGTTTTATCTTAAGAGATGTATATCTTTGACTAAGGGTAATGACTTCTCCAAATAGGGGGAGATTGTTGGGTACATTGAAAAATGTGTACTAGATTTGGAGAAGCCACAACTTAGTCAATGATTTGCATCAATTTGAATTTGATAGGAGTTTGAGTTTCATTGTGCAGGTTTAAGTATTTGAAGGAAAATTTTCTAAGTATAAGTGTCGACACTTGTGAAGAAACTGTGTCGACACTCAGGAAACTTGTGTCGACACTCAGGCAAGCTGTGTCGACACACAGGCAAATTGTGTCGACACTCAGGGAAGTTGTGTCGACACCCAGAATTTGTGTCGACACTTATAAAGAAGTTGTGTCGACACTCAAAGCTTTGTCGACACCTAAAGAAGCAGTTGTGTCGACATCCAGAAATGTGTCGACATCTGAAGCAGGACTTGTGTCGACACTTAAAACTGAATCTATGTCGACATTCAGGAGATATGTCGACACCTGAAGCAATTATGTCGACACACAGAACTTATGTCGACGCACCAACTCTCAAAAGGCTGTGTCAAGTTCAAGAGTAATTGTGTCGACACACAGGACTTGTGTCGACACACACTCAACGCCATTTGACAAACACTCAACACCAACTATCTGCAATAGAAATGTCGAGATAAGAAGCTGATGTGTCGAAAAACAGGACTTGTTTCGACACATACAACATAAGCAGTGTCGAGAGGCAGAAGTATGACTGTGTCGACACTTGGAGTAATTGTGTCGACACCATGAAGACTTGTGTTGACACTTTGTCTATATGTGTCGACACATGTGAAGCAGTCTGCTGAGTGTTGTATGCTGAGTTGAAAAGACATTGAAGAACCTGGTGACGTGATTGGTGACTTGATAGTTGTCATAACTAGCCGGTCTGACACCACTGTCAGAACTGTCAGAAGTTTGTTATGAACCGGATCAACCGGTAACCATGAAGCAAGCTCAATATAAGAGACAGATCGGAAACAAAAGAAAGTAATGAACAACAACGTGAGGCATCAATAAGAAGAATTCTGACAGATCAAGGGCTGTCTGCAAGAAAGATTCAGAGTTCTATCTGAATTGAAGAAAGAAGCTAATTGAATATCATCTTCATCAACAGAGAAGATCCAACTTATTTTGTTCTAATCAAGAAGCTTTGAAAAGCTAAGTTAGGTTGGATTAGAAGGATCAATCAATCCAAGAACTGATCAAGAAGACTACATCAAAAGAGAAATCTAGATGGTGAAGTTTTCAGTTACTTTTTACTCACAAATTCTTGTAGGATCTTCTGTTAGATCTGAGATTGTAAGCCTAAAATTATAAAGGCTGAGGTAGGGCTGTGTGCCTGAGATAGGACTTATAGAAAGTCTGAGTTGTAGGCCTAATTATAAAGGCTGAGGTAGGGCTGAGGCCTGAGGTAGGATTTTGGAGAAGAATCTGAGATTGGACATATGTTAAGTCTGAGGTGTAGGAACCATCTTTGGTTCTGAGATTGTAAGATCAGAGGATCTGAGCTAGTGGAAGGAAGTTAGGCTGAATCCAGTTATCTGTTGGATAGCCGAAGGGGGAAAGTGGATGTACCCATATCTTGGGGAACCACTATAAGTCTGGTGTTTATTGTGATGTGATTATTTTCTGTAGATTGATTAATCTGTGCTGAAAGAAGTCTTATAACTATTTGCCTAAAAAATTAAAAAGACTCAAAAAAGATTAGAACCTATTCACCCCCACCCCCTCTAGGTGTTTAGGCTCTTGAAATAAAGTCTTTCCATAGCTATGTCGATTTATTCGGCAAAGCTCTCGGGAAGTTATCGCGCAGCGTTAGCCTTACTACGATACGATAGCATAGTAGTTATGACACGTCCGCGTGTCAATGCCCGATTCGAGTTTAGGGGCAGTGGCGTCCTTACGAAGCTAAACGATTGAGGTACCGCGTGACGGTAACTTCCTATCACGCGGCGGTAGCTCTCGTAAACTGAATTCTTGGAGGAATCTTGTCAGTCCACTGGTTTTATTTAGAGATCTGATGGCTGGTGCATTCCTCTGCGGGTATATGGCTAGGAGTTCAGTTTTCCCAACTCATTTCTTCATTGGCTTTTTATTTTTAAGTACTAGAGAGAAGGGAGAGTGAAGAAGGAAGAAGAAGGAAGAGATCTCGCCGCCATTAGAGTTCTAAAGCTCCGATTCACAAGCCAGTCTGAATCTGTGGAGGCAAGAGCGTTGCGGTCGTACTCATCCGTCTAGATCTTTGGAATGGTACCAAAGAAATCGCAAAGGGTAATGATTCTCTACTTGTACATGTGAAGTCCTATTCCATTTTGCATAGGAAACCCTCACCTGCGAGTGTGCGGTGAGCGTGAGGTATTCCTTCGGTTAGATATGGTTTATCCCTGTAGTTTTGCATATAGAGTTCAGAATTATAGTACAGACATAAGCATGGTGTGTGAAGCCCATCCGGACAAGTTGGTCTGGATTGGTGATGTTTTCATAATGCATGAATTGTCGGAGAAGACTTCGTGTTGTATGTTTTCGGGTTTCTACGCGGTAGATTGCAGCAGGGAACTTTGGGGACTAACTCCCAAGGAGCACCCAGAAAACTAGGCAGAAACACATTTCTTCTAGGTACTGTACCGTGGTAGTGTTACCGCCGACGGTAGCTCTGTGAGAGATCCGTTGTGAGGCCTATCTAATAGAGACCTGGGGGCCAGTATGTGGGGTTGAGAGCTCTGGGAGCCCAGCTTGGTGGCTTGAGTGCTGACCTTGTGCATAACCGGGTTATGTATTATTGTATGATCAATTCTTCGGGAATCAGGGAGGCTGACCCGCGTCGATTACTTAAATTTACATGACGATGTCTTGGGTATACTGGAAACTGTGTACCAGATTTGGAGAAGCCTCACATAACTCAATGATATACATCAATGTGTATTTGTTGGGATATTGAGTTTCAATGTGTTGGTTAAAGAAATACAGGAAAATACTCTAAGTACAAGTGTCGACACTTGTGAGGGAAATGTGTCGACACTAGAAGCCATATTGTGTCGACGCACAAGACTTGTGTCGACACACACTCAAGAAATCTGTCAATAGAAGCTATATCGAGACTAGAAGCAGTTGTGTCGACACACAGGACTTGTGTCGACACACACTCAAGAAATTTATCAACAGAAGCTATGTCAAGACTAGAAGAAGTTGTGTCGACACACAGGACTTGTGTCGACACACGGGACTTATGTCGACACACACACAAGAAATCTGTCAACAAAAGCTATGTCGAGACTAGAAGCAGTTGTGTCGACACACAGGACTTGTGTCGACACATCCAATAGAAGCTATATCGAGAAGATAAAGAATGACTGTGTAGACATTTTAGGAGCTGTGTCGACATCATCAAGACTTGTGTCGATACATGGTCTATTTGTGTTAACACATTTGAAGTGTTATCCTGATAAGTCTCTGCTGTGATAGAAGTTCAAGGAGGTGTTAGGTATCAAGAATGAAGACCCGACAGCTGTCATAAGTAACAAAGTTGTCACATCTGTCAGAGCTGTCAGAAGGTCGTTATGAATCGGATCAACTGGTAATCATGGATGGGTTCTATATAAAGACCTATTCTATCACAAACAAAAAAGAGTAAATAGTGAAGAGTGAACAGCGAACTAAGAGACAAACACAAAAAAGGCAGATCCTGAACAAGTCTGCAAGAGGAGTTCAGATCTAATTCTGAATATAAGAAGGAAGCTGGATTGAAGATCATCTCCAACTTCATTTAAAGATCAACTTTACTTTGTTCAAATTCAAGAAGCTTTGAAGAAGCTAAGACATGGTTGATCTTAAGAAGTTTGTTCAATCAAGAACTTATCAAGAAAGTCTTCACCTCATTCTCTTTATATCTGGGTGAAAAATTTATTATTTTAAACAATCAATTTTTTTGTAAGATCTCTAGTAGATCTGAGTATAGGAGAGTTGTCTCTCTAAGTTATAAGCCTAAACATATAAAGGCTGAGGTAGGGCTGAGTGCCTGAGGTAGGATCTTGCTGATCTGAGTTGTAGGCTTGGTGGTTAAGGCTGAGGTAGGGTTGAGTGCCTTAGGTAGGATCATGGTGATCTAAGTTGTAGGCATGGTGGTTAAGGCTGAGGTAGGGCTGTTGCCTGAGGTAGGATTCTTGGGAAGAATCTGAGTTGTAGGACTTGAAGAAGTCTGAGCTGTAGGAACCAGTTGGGTTCTGAGTTGTAAGATCTGAGGATCTGAGATAGTTGAAGGAAGTTAGGCCGAATCCAGTACTCTTTTAAATAGGTGAAGGGGGAGAGTGGACGTACCCATAAATTGGGGAACCACTATAAACCATTGTGTGTTGTGTTATGAATTTTCTGTGATTGTTATTCTTTATGTTGTGATAGTTGTGTTGTGTTTAACATTTTTAATTGCCTAAGTTGTTAAAAAGGATTTGAACCTATTCACCCCCCCCCCTCTAGGTGTTTAGGCTCTGTAAACCAAATCTTTTAAGTGGTATCAGAGGGAGGTTCACTCAAATATAGACCTAATAGTCTGTGAAGATCTCCAAGGCAATTAACTGTTAGCCAGAATGGGTTCAAGTAAAAATAAGAATGAACTTGGATCCATGAAACTTCCTATCTGTAGGAAAGAAAACTTTGGCATATGAAAAGAGAGGGTCAGATTGTTCATGGAAGCATCTGATCCAAGAATCTACATCACAGTTCTAGAAGGACCTTTCATTCGTATGAACATATCAGTTCTTGATGCAAATCTCAAAACTCCAAAGAGCTATTTTGAAATGAATAAGGAAGAGATCATCCTAGCAACCTTAGACAAGAGAGCACAAAACATAATTGTGATTGTCATAGATGATTCTACATTCCAGAATCTGGTACATTGCAAAACCTCCAAGGGGATGTGTGACACTTTGATTGTATACATAGAGGGAACTGAATAAGTAAGAGAGGATAGAAAGTCCATGCTAAATCAAGAATATAAGAGCTTTAGGCAAGCCAAGACAGATAACATAACTGAATATTACAAGAAATTCTTTAGAATTGTAAACGAGCTAATGATCTATGTAAGAGTCTTTAGCACATATGAACTGAATGATAAGTTTCTCAGGTCACTAACCAAGGACTAGGATACAAAAATATGTGCCATCATAGAGGTGGCCAAGCTTGCTGATACACCTCCACCAACCTTGTTTGGAAAACTGTTATCTTATGAGATGCAGCTCACTGCTAGAAAGGAGGAGGAGAAAAACAATAGGTCTGAATACAAAGAAAAGTCAGTAGCCTTCAAGGCTGAAGCCACAAGAAAGGGTTGGAGAAAGTCTCCTTCTCCACCCAGGAGAATTGCTGAGGTTAAATCAAAAAATCCTGACATCAACAATTCAGACAGCCACAAGTCTGATGATTACTTTGATGTCTTTACAAGACATTTTCAAAGGTTCATGAAGAAGAAGAAATGGAGAACAAAGTCATCTTCATCTCTCTCCAAGGATGACTATTACAAGAAGAAGAAAACTTATAAGGATGATAGGTATGGCTCTAATCCTAGTAAACAAACTTCCTATAAAATTATTTGCTATTGTTGTAACAGGCCAGGACATGTGATAGTTGATTGTCCTGATAAAAGAAAGGAATCTAAGGACAATAAGAAGCATCAAAATAAGGGCAAGAAGGAGAGATCCCTTGTTGCCTAGAAAGAAGAAGTGTTTGATTGACTCTTCATCATCAGAATCTGGAGAAGAGGATGAAGCAGAAGTCTATATTGGATTGTTCACTACAGAAGAGGATTTTGTAGAAACTGAATTCCTGCAAATGCTGGATTCTATAAAAGGGAGTGAAGATCATTATTGTAGAGGGCTGATGGCTTTGTTTGAGTAAGATCAGTATTAGGATTAGCCTGGTCCTAGTAAGGTATACAATCCACCATCAGTCTCTAATTATTATACTGGATCAGAATCAGAAGCATCAGCATCAAGAGATGAGGATGGTTCTGAATCAGAAGAGGATGTACATCAACTAATTGATAAGTATGGTGGTATGTTGCAAGCTCTTAAGAGAAGCAGAATCCTTATCAAAAAGCAGGCTAAGGAAATTGCATCTCTTAAATTGGCTACATCAAATTTAGCAAAGTGCTGGATTTGAAGCTGAATGAAGTTGCCAAACTGAAAAACATAACTGTTATTCAGATGGGTACAATTACCTTTAAAAATGATCACATCAAGAGTCTGGAAGTCAGACTTAAAAGAGAGAAGGATCTTGTGGCTAAATTCTCAAAGCCAAAGTCAGTCTTATCCTTAATAGACAACTTTTTCTCCCAAAAGGGTAAGACAAGATTTGGCTTTAAGGAAAGAACTAGAGCAGCTAATTCCAAAAGAAAATGCAAAGCCCCAGTTCAGCCACTAGCCTTCAAACCCCCTATTTATTTAAGAAAAGTGATACAGCCTACTAATAGGTATGATCATGACATCACTCATGGTCACTGTAAGTATGGTAATCTGAATGGCAAGGGAGCAAATGCTAATAGTGCTGCCCATGAGCAAACACAACAGGTTATTAAAGAATCCTTAGTGTTTGCTGCTCTAGCACCTGCACTTAAAAGGATTGCTGACAACAATATTGTTAATCCTGGACTTAAGAGAAGGTACAAATGATTTGAGTGCTGGTGTTGTGACAAGGTGGGTCACTATGTCATTGATTGTTGGTACAATTCTAGTATTCTGAAAAAGGCCAGCTTACCTGTCAGAAAGGTTGCAGGTAAGCATGTCAAATATCAAGCTGACCTGGACCTAGGACCCAATAACAATTGGGGTTCTAAGGATAGGTAATTTTATTTGATGCAGGTGAGTCCAAGTGGCCATACCCCTATATGGTACTTGGACAGTGGATGTTCCAAGCACATGACTGGAATAAGAAGGATGCTGAAGGATTACTCTCCCATAGAAAATGGACCCAAAGTGATCTTTGGTGCATCTGAAAAGGGAGTCATCAAAGGGTTTGATAACATTTCCAATAACTCTATTACTATCACCCAAGTGGCTTATATGAAAGGTCTAAAACATAACCTAATTAACATAAGCCAACTAAGTGATCTTGGTTATGACACTTCTTTCCTCAAGAGTGTGTGCCAAATAAGAAGGTCAAGTGATCACGAGATCATTCTGATAGGCACTAGGAAAGGAAATGTCTACTGTCCTAACTTTGATTGTGAGAATAAGATCTCTCCTATTTGTCTAGTTGTAGATGAGAAAGCATCTCATTGTGTCCAATGGCACAAGAGGCTAGCTCACCTGAACTACAAGTCAATAGGCCAACTCTTTAGTATGGAGTTAGTGAGGAATGGTCCTTAGGTCAAGTATATTAAAGAGGGTGTATGTTCAGCTTGCCAAAAGGGAAAACAGACCAGGACCTCTTTCCATGGACATGATACCAAAGATTCTGTGAGTTGTCTTTACCTCCTGCATATGGATTTATTTGGTCCTATGCCAGTTCATATTCTAGGTTGGAAAGCTTACACATTTGTAATTGTGGATGACTATTCTAGATTTACATGGGTGTTCTTCTTGAGGAAGAAATCTGAAACCCCAACTATCTTCCAGAATTTTGTTAGGCAAATTCAGAATGAACTTAACAATTCAGTGGTCAAAATCAGAAGTGACCATGAGACTGAATTTCAGTCTGAATGCATGACAAAGCTCTGCGAAGAACTTGGGATTCATCAGGAGTTCTCATACCCTATAACTCCCCAGCAAAATGGGGTTACTGAAAGAAAGAATAGGATTCTTATTGAGGCAAGTAGAATACTATTAAGTGACACTTCTCTCCCAGAATATTTCTGGGCTGAGGCAGTAAATACTGCATGTCATATTCTCAATAGAGCATCCATCAATAAAAGACACAAGAAGACACCCTATGAGATTATGAAAGGCAGAAAACCAAACATATCCTACTTTAGAATCTTTAGTAGCAAGTGTTATGTTCTAATAATTGCAAGCACTATTAAACTAAGTTTGTTGTCAAATCTCTAGAAGGGATATTTGTTGGGTACAGCAATAACAGTAGGGCTTATAAGATCTATAAATTGACTAAACAAGTTGTAGAAGAATCTATCCATGTAGTCTTTGATGAATCTAAGCTAATTACCTATGAGCTGTCTAGCACTTCTATTAGTCCTACACGTTTGAAGGAAAAGATGGACAAGCTAACAATTAGTGAAGACCAACCTGCAAGACAGGATGAATAAAATGATGGATGTTGTCTAGGGGGAGTACAAGTCTCACTAGATGTAGATGAAGACAATTAAGTACATCTAGATGAGGACAATGAAGAAGACCAAGAGGTGGACAGATTTCCTCCAGCAAGAAGACATTTGAAGGATCATCCAGCATACCAAATCATTGGTGATGCAAGACATGGAGTTCTAACCAAAAGCAAGAGCATGAACACAGTTCTATGTTCAAGCTTCCTATCCCAGATAGAACCTAAGAAGTTTGAAGAGGCTATACAAGACATAAATTGGATTGATGCCATGCAGAAAGAGTTGAATCAATTCAGAAGATGTAAAGCCTGGGAGTTGGTTCCTTAACCAAAGAACCACAATGTCATAGGAACTAAGTGGATCTACAGGAACAAGTTAGATTAAAATGGCACTATAATCAAGAACAAAGCCATACTGGTAGCAAAGGGCTACAGACAGGAAGAAGGGATAGACTTTGATCAGACATTTGCCCCAGTGGCAAGGTTGGAAGCAATAAGACTGTTCCTAGCTTATGCAGCTTATCAAGGGTTCAAAGTATTTCAAATGGATGTAAAGCCAGCATTTTGGAATGGTGACTTAAAAGAGGAAGTTTATGTTGAACAACCTTCAGGTTTTGTAGATCCTCTTTATCCCAACTATGTATATAGGCTTAAGAAAGCTCTATATGGATTGAAACAAGCCCCTAGGGCTTGGTATGAAACACTGTTTGCTTTCCTTATTGAGAATAAATTCTAAAGATAGAAAATTTAAAAGACTCTATTCTTTAGGGAATCAAAAGGTATGATCATCCTAGTCCAGATATATATTGATGACATTATCTTTGGTTATATTGAAAACAACCTTTATAGTAAGTTTTCCAAACTTATATAAGGGAAGTTTGAGATGAGCAGCATGGGTAAGCTGAAATTCTTCTTGGGACTCCAAGTTAGACAGACTGATGATGGATTGTCCATATCTCATTCTAAGTTCACCAAGGAGTTAATTAAAAAATATGGCATGCAGTCAGCCTCCACCATGAAAACTTTAATGGGGACAAGTATGTCTATAGGCAAAGATGAGGCAGGAAACCTATTGTTGAGTCTTTGTATAGAGGGATAATTGGCTCCATACTTTACTTGACTGCTAGTAGACCTGACATCATGTATGTCACATGTGTATGTGCTAGGTACCAAGCTTGCCTAATGGAATCTCATTATTCTGCAGTTAAGAGAATCTTAAGATATCTTAAGGGAACACCTAATCTAGGTCTTTAGTACCCTAAGAATATAGATTTCTTGCTAACAGGTTTTTCAAATGCAGACTTTACAGGATGCAAAAAAGACAGGAAAAAAACCACAGGCACATGTCAGTTCCTAGGTGGAAGGTTGGTGTCATGGAGCAGCAAAAAGCAGACAAGTGTAACTATTTCCACTACTAAATCAGAGTATATAGCTGCAGGCAGTTGCTGTGCTCAGTTATTGTGGATAAAATATCAACTTAAAGACTATGACATCAAGGTAAGTAGAATTCCATTATATTGTGATTCTACTAGTGCTATATCTATTGCTAGAAATCTTGTTTCACATAGCAGAACTAAGCATATAGAAATCAAGTTTCACTTCATCAGGGAAATGTTGAAAAAGAAGACATAAGTTTAGAATTTGTCAACACTAACAATCAAATTGCTGATATATTTACAAAACCTCTGGAGAAAAGTAAATTGAATCATTTTAAAATTTAATTAGGAATGTTGAACCTAAAATGAGATGTTAGGTCAGCACAAAATTTCTCAAGAAATTTGGCTAAGTTAGGAAGTTTGTGCTGACACAAGCCAATTGTGTCGACACTATCAGAAGTTTGTGTGTACTCAACTCTGTCGAGACCTTGTACTAGTAGAATTTTGTGTCGACACACAAAAATCGTTGTCGACACATAAACATATCAACACCCTCAATACTCTGTCAAGACTTAAATATTCTATGTCGACACAGCCAAAAGTATGTCGACACATAGACATGACGACACCTACAAAGCTCTGTCGAGACCTAGGTCGTCTATGTCGACACATGTAAAATTTTGTCGACTAGTAAAATCCCTAGTCAGGCACGTCTTTTGACCCTCCTTTTACAAGTATACTATTAATAGGAGAATACAAAATCTGGCCGACTGTGCTTTCAAAACTCTCGACTCTAGACTTTGTGTCAACAAGAAATTCTCTCGTCGACTCTCTTCTCTCTCTTTCACTCATGGAGCCATAACAGGAAGACAAGGTGAACGAGGGATATGAACTGGTACGCAAGGCGTTCGAGATTGCCTCCACAGAAATCAAGGTCATGATTACCCTAATCACTGAAAATGGATTGGAATACTTGGTCTCAGAGCCTACAAGGATCTTGAAGAAGGAGGTTCTTGAATTTTACTCGTCAGCAACAATAGATTCTAAGGGAAAGAAGGTAAAGTCCACTGTAAATGGTACTACAGTAAAACTCTCACCAAAGAATATAAGAAATTCACTTCAGCTTCCCAAGATTAAGGAAGAAGATGATATCGCATCATCCATGACAAGGGATGCGCTCCAATGGTGTGGACTGGATCCACTACCAAGATTGGATCTTCAATGACCAGGAAGGGAATGAATTCCCAGGGTAAGTTCCTATCCGAGATAATAGGCAAGGTTATTCTATGCAAAACAGGAGGACATGATAGGATTTATGCCTATATGTTCAAACTCATGGCCAGAGTTATATACAAGGTGAAAATAGACTGGTCAGCTGTAATATTTGACAAGATCAAAGAAAGTGCCAAGAAGCTAAATCTGGGTAGAATACTAAGCCTGTTTCTGGCTTCCACCATTCCAGAAGTGATGAATCAAACTCCATGAACCAAGATTAATCACATGAGGAGAATGGATCTGAGAATACTATCCAGATGGGATAGAGTTTTGACAAAAGATGTTTCTACCCCACAGAAACAAGTGAAGAAGGATAAGAAAAAGAAAACTACCACCCAGGCAGCAGAATTTTCTAGTGATTCTGAAGAGCAGGTTGACTTCAGCTCAGATGAAGAGCAACCAAGAAAATCACCTACACCAATACCAGCAAAAGAGGCTCAAGCCCAAGGGGAGAGCATTCAACTACCATAAAACCAGATGGTCTCCACTCCAGGGGATACAACAATGAGATTGCAATTGTTCAAGAACCTGAACAATCACAGCTGCTAGCCCAAGGGGGAGGTATAGCTGAAGTTGCACTAGATAGTGAGAATGCAACTGATACTGTTATGGACATAGTCTCGGAAATCAACAATGTTGCAATAATCATCATTAATAAAGAAGTACAGGATGTGCAAATGTTAGACCCAGATCAAGCTGAGCAACCCCACTCCTCCAATTTAGAGAAAAACCTGGAAAAGGATCTTGATGTCCAGGGAGAACCATTTATTGAAAAAGAGAACATTATCCCTCCTATTCAGATGCAGCAGGAGGAAACTCTAGAAGAGTTATTTCCTGATTTACAAGGAGCTAAAACTGAGGGGGAGATGGCAAGGACTGAGGGGGAGATGCCACTAAATGCCTCAAGTCCTAAGGAAACTGTGGCTATAGAAACTTCATCAAATTCTTCTGAAGATAAAGAAGCCACCAGGGCCAATAAAAGGAAGCTGGTGACGCTCAGGAAGAGGAGCACAGGCTATAAGAAAGCCTTGCATACTGTCCCTCAAACATCTGCTCCAGGAATAGACTTCAGTTCACTTTTGGTGAAACTGCAAGTGAAAATGGATGAGCAAAGACTTGCTCTGGAGAAATATATGGATGAGTCACACAAAGAAATGCAGTTCCAGCTGGCCCAAGATATCAAGTCTATTAGATTTGAAGTAAATTTTCATAAGAAGGAGATGAAAGATTGCTTCCATAAGGGAGGTAATATTGTAGTATACTTTGCCACACAACAACAGGACATGAAAACTAAAATAGATGACATTGCAGATAAACAAGGATATATTCTAGAAAATCAATTCAGAATGAATGAAAATCTCACAGACTCACATGGTGCTATTCTCACAAAAATGGGAGGTATTGTTACTGATGTGAAAACTGAAGTATCTAACCAGATCAAAGAAGATCTAGTTGCTGTCCAAACAACAATTCAGGCATCTCAAAAGGCTATTTCTGATCAACTGCAGAAGTTCAGACTCTACTACAAAGAGGGCATAGATTTTCTGGCTGATCAAGTAAAGTTTCAGAAGGATGATCTAAGAGATCATGTAGTCAGAGAAGTCCTAAAGGGGAGAGAATGTTAGTCAAAGCAAGCTCAGATCATGCAAAATGGGTATCCAGTACCATCAGAGCTACTCTTGGATATCCACCCCTTTGTGATGATGATAATACTGTTGAATCTGGTATTCAACCTGCTTATATTGAAGGGGTTCAGCAAGAAGTTGCCCAAGTCATCTATCCTCCATCTGATTTTGAAGAAGTACAATAAGCAGTAGATCAAATGTATAGCCCTCCATAGGAGGCACATAATGTTATTATTGAAAAATTTGAAATGTCTGGTTTATAAAGAGAGCAAGAAGCACAAAGAGCTAGGGATGCTCAGAAAGAGGCTCAACTTTCTAAGAAAGGATTCAGAGAGCGGGCTGAATTAAAGGCTGATTTTGAACAATGGAGTCCAACCTCTAGAAATATCTTTCTTACTACTTGGAAAGCTGTGAAAGATAATATGCATGATAGAGGCAAATGGTATTCTGAACAAGAGTGGGGTAAATATCAAAAAAGGCAAGATACCATACATTAGTTCAGAAGGGATATCAAAGCTGGGAAGTTACCTGCTAACTCTGTGGAGCCTAACAAGTACTTCCCAAAGCCTTATCATTACTTATAAAGGAAGAAGATTAATGAAAGTCCACCTAGTGCCAACTACCTTCACCTATGGGGGGGGGGGAATAGGTGTCTTGCAGTATTTTTGCGGAATTAAAATTGTACCTGCACAAATAAACCAAACAACACAGCACAGAAAGACACAGACAAATTATAGTGGTTCCCCGATTTGGGTACGTCCACTCTCCCCCTTCGACCTATCTCCCAACCAGGGACGACTCAGTCACTTCACCAACAGGATTGAAATCCAATCCTCACACTAACGGAAGGAACCCTTCCAAACAAAGGAGTCACCACTCGTACACCACGGGTTGCACCCAACCCTTACAACTAGGAACCAACGTTCCTTTACAATAAAATTGGAAATGGAGTGTATTAGAAATACAAACTACTTATGGAGAATAAGGTGTCCCTCTTCGTTCGACGACGTGTTCTTGAAGTCGACGAAGAGTCCACGACCCTAGATCTCACTTGGAGAGAATCTCCCCGAAACCGGTGGCGGCAAGAAGGGCGGCGGCTCGGCTCTCGGGATTGGCAGAGACAACAGAGTGCTGCGGCTGTTCTTTGGAGATTCAACCTTCGTAGCAAAGCTAGCAAGGTCTTCCAACGATCACACTAGGATCGATCGTCTCGATCGATTCGGAAGGGGGAGGTTTTCCCGATCTACGAATCAAGAGACAAAGGATCTTTGGTTAGACGCGTGAGATGCTGTGCTTGGCTGAGCTTCTGTAGCCGAGAGATCTGGAAGAAACCACGATCAGCGACGGCAATCAACTGCCACGAGCGGCGACGGCGGCGGAGCGAGATTCACGATCTAGGTCACGTCGGTGGCTCGTATTTTTGAATCCGTGTATTCGTATGTGTACTGCTCAACAATACCGAAGTATTTATACATTAGGTCATCCAAAATGACCGTTATGGGCCCCAACAGTAATAACCCTAAGTCCGGCTCCAAACAGCGTGAGTTAACTTGGACCGGTCCAGAGAATAGCAGAAATTTGCCTAAGTCAAATTCGGCGAGAATCGTAGGTGATTCTCGACGAATCGGCGAGAATCACCTACGATTCTCGCCGAATTCCACTTAGCAGAATTCTAGCTTCATTGAAATAGCAAGTCGGAGAGAATCGGCGAGAATCACAATTGATTCTCGCCGAATTGTCGAGAATGCAGAGTCATTCTCGACGAATCGGCGAGAATCACTTCGTGATTCTCGACGATTCTGCCTTAGCAGAATTCAGGGCGGCGTCGAGACAGTCGGCAGCATTCGGCGAGAATCAGCGAGTGATTCTCGTCTATTCGGCGAGAATCACTAGTGATTCTCATCGAATCGGCGAGAATCACTTAGTGATTCTCGACGATTTCTACTTAGACGATTTTCGCCTTTCTTCCCTTGAGCTGATCTTTGGCCCATCCTTGCTCCATGTCTGCTCTTGATCTTTCTTAACCCTGTGCTTGAAAGTAAGTACACTCCAATAGAGAGAGTACACGTAAGCCAACACACTGATAGCTCAACGAGGGTTTACGTTGCATAGACCCGTGTATATTGACCTACTGCACCCTGACATTGGTGTGTACTTAGCGAGGAATAACTGCAAGCACAACTTGAAGACAAGTGATCAAATATATTGTCAATTCACCTTAGCTTGTTCAGGGGCTTCTTCAAATCAGGTACATTGTGGATACAATACCCAACAATCTCCCCCTATTTTAAGAAACCTAAACCCTACAAGCTAAGGTGAAAATAACGGCTGGAAGAAAACACAACTTTTAAAGATGAGAATAGAGGTTCCATACCATTATCTTTAGAGCAATTGGAGCATACACCTTAGCACCTTAGCCGAGAGGGTAATCTCCCCCTTTTCGGCTTCTGCAAATCTGGGACTGTTGCACTTGATACCATGCTCCCCCTCAGTTCTTGCACGTGTGCTTACACTTGAGTTCGTAGAAGATGCCCCCCTAGAAGCACGAGCCTGGGGCTTCTGAAGTTTTCATTCCTCATAGTTTAGCATCCCTAGTTCAGTTTTGAAGAGACTAAACTTGGCCTCGTCTAGGGGCTTTGTGAAAATATCTGCAATCTGCTTATCTGTAGGGACGTAGCAGAGAGAGATGTCCTTGTTCTCCACGTACTCCCGAATGAAGTGGTAGCGCACTTCAATATGCTTCGTTCTGCTGTGCGATACCGGATTGTTGGCAATAGCAATTGCACTGGAGGAGCCGCAGTACATTGGTACTTCCTTGAACTGAAGGTCATAGTCTGCTAACTGGTTACTGATCCATAGGAGTTGTGCGCAACAGCTGCCTGCCGAGATGTATTCAGACTCCGATGTGGAGGTTGCTACATAATTCTGCTTCTTGCTGTTCCATGAGATAAGCCTTCTTCCGAGGAATTGACACGTCCCAAAAGTGTTTTTCCTGTCATCCCTACTCCTTGCAAAATCAGCATCTGAAAAACCTATTAGCTCAACATCATTGTTTCTCGGGTACCACAAGCCAAGATTAGGGGTACCTTTAAGGTATCTAAGAATTCGCTTTGCAGCGACATAATGAGATTCCTTAGTGTTCACCTGATATCTGGCACAAACACATGTGGAGAACATGATATCCGGTCTACTTGCAGTAAGGTAGAGCAGGGATCCAATGATGCTTCTGTATTTGGTTTCATCAAAAGGTTTCCCTTTCTCATCCTTATCCAGAGACATGGTAGATCCCATTGGAGTCCTCATAGAGGTTGCATTCTCCATTCCGAATTTCTTGAGGAGTTCATTTGTGAACTTCGTTTGAGAAATGAAAATTCCCTCCTCAGACTGTTTCACTTGAAGCCCCAAGAAATACTTTAGCTCTCCCATGCTGCTCATTTCAAACTTTCCTTGCATAAGTTTAGAAAACTTTTTGCAAAGATTGTTGTCCGTTGAGCCGAATATAATGTCATCGACATAGATTTACACCAGCAAGATCTTGCCTTTGACTTCCCTGAGAAACAATGTCTTGTCTATTTTTCCTCTAGAGAATTTGTTCTCAAGAAGAAAGCTAGACAAGGTCTCATACCAAGCTCGAGGAGCTTGTTTTAACCCATATAGAGCTTTATTAAGAAAGTATACATGATTAGGATAAGTAGGATCGACAAAACCTGGGGGTTGAGCGACATATACTTCCTCTTTCAAGTCTCCATTCAAGAACGCCAATTTCACGTCCATCTGATAGACTGTGAATCCTTTGTGAGAGGCATAGGCTAAGAACAGTCGGATTGCCTCGAGCCGAGCAACTGGCGCAAACGACTGGTCGAAGTCAATCCCCTCCTCCTGTCTGTATCCTTGAGCCACCAGTCTAGCCTTGTTCTTGATGATGACCCCGTGTTCATCCAGCTTGTTTCTGAAAATCCACTTGGTGCCAATCACATTTTGCGTCTTAGGTCTGGGAACCAGCGTCCAGACGTTGCATCTTTCGAATTAATGCAGCTCATCTTGTATGGCCAATATCCATGACGCATCTTTGTTCGCTTCGTCAAACTTCTTTGGCTCAACCTGCGATAGGAAGCTAAAATGCAGAATCTCGTTAAGAGTACCTCGGTGAGTTCTGACACCGTCTCGGGGATCTCCGATGATTTGATTTCTGGGATGATCCCTCACGTGTCGGAGCTCTAGTAGTCTTGCATCAGGAGCTCTGGCAATTTCTGGGGCACCTTCCTCTTCAGGGAGGACTTCTCCATCCTGACCGTCATCCTCCCCGATCGGCGTTGAGGTGGAGACCTTGACGTACTTTGGAGTTGAATCTTTCTCGGGCACATCCAGGTGTAGCTTTTCGAGTCTTGCACCTGCATCTTCAAGAGGACCACTGGAAGAATTGCAATTAAGCAAACTTCCTTCATCAAATACCACATTTATTGATTCCTCTACCACTAGGGTTTTTTAGTTGAAAACTCTATAAGCCCGGCTATGGCTACAATAGCCCATGAATATGCCTTGGAAGCATTTTTCACCAAACTTAGTACAAGGGTACTTCCCATTATTCAGTACATAACATCTGCAACCAAAGATCCTCAAATAGGACATGGTTGGTTTCCTGCCTTTCAGCAGCTCATAAGGCGTCTTACGATGGTTCTTGTTGATCAACGCCCGGTTTTGCACATGACAAGCAGTATTGACAGCCTCGGCCCAGAAGTATTCTGGGAGAGAAGCGTCATTCAACATTGTCGTGCACACTTCAATGTGCATTCTATTCCTCCTCTCCGCAACTCCATTCTGTTGAGTAGTGCGCGGGGAGGATAAATCATAAAAGATACCAAGTTCTTCACAGAACTCTGTCATAGCACCAGACTCGAACTCTGTTCCATGGTCACTTCTGATTTTGACCACTGAGCAGTTAAGTTCGTTCTGAATCTGCTTGACAAAACTGGTGAAGATGTCAAACGTATCAGACTTGCGTTTTAAAAAGATCACCCAAGTAAACCGAGAGTGATCATCTACAATCACTAGCATATAAGACTTGCCTCCTAAGCTATGAACTTGCATTGGACCAAACAAGTCCATGTGCAGAAGATAAAGACATCTGGAGGAGTCTTTGTCTGAGATGCCCTTAAAGGTAGCCCGAGTCTGTTTGACCTTCTAGCATGCAGGACAGGGGCTATCTTTGATGCACTTAATAATAGGAGCATCCCTTACTAAATCTTTAGAAAACAACATACTAATTGTCTTGAAATTAATATGTGCCAATCTCTTGTGCCACTGTTCACAAAGAGATGCACTGTCTTTTGCTACTAGGCATACAGGGGTAGAAGAATCTAGACTAAGAAAATCTAAACAGAAAATATTTCTGCTCCTAATGCCGGTTAATACCGTCTCCGAAGAGGCACAAGATATTATCAGGCATTTATCCTTGCAGAACTTAATGTCATAACCTTTATCACATAACGGGCTTACACTGATCAGGTTATGATTTAACCCTTCAACATAAGCCACATCAGTGATAGAGAGTATACCGTTGGAAATCATACTGTAACCTCTGGTGACTCCCCGATCAGATCCCCCAAAGATGACTTTGGGTCCATTCTTGACTGGAGAGTACTCCCGCAGCAGGCTTCTTGTCCCAGTCATATGTCGGGAGCATCCACTGTCCAAATACCATGTAGGAGTCTTGGTGGCCTTTGGACATTCCTGCAAAACAGAATTAATTACCCTTAGGAACCCAATTGAACTTGGGTCCTAGATTCCTCGTTAGCATACTCCCCCTCGGGTGGTTAGCCCTACGAGTGGTCGGCCTCGCATTGCCAACCTGAGGAGTCTCGTTATTCCTCGGATTAAACCAGCAATCCACGGCAAAGTGACCAACTTTGCCACAGCACCAGCAGTCAAATCTGTTATACTTTCTCCTAGGCACCTGCTTCACCCTTGGAACGGAAGGTTCAGCCGGGGCCTCGGACCTGGAGGTGGAGGCATCATGATGACAACAGTCGCATGATTTCTTCACCTCCTGGTTTCTCAATGTAACAGGCTTGGCCTTGGGTGCCTGCTTCCTATTATGGCCGCTAGAGAAGTGGCCATAATCCTCCATCTGAACTTCCTCATAAGGTGCCTTGAAGACACTCTCGCCAAAGTTGTGGGGGAAGGCCCACCCCTTATACCGGCTCTTGGGCTTTTCAACCGAGGACCGAAAGAAGTGGCCATAAGTTGACTCAAAGTCCTGTTCATTGCAGGGATAGCCAGGCTTCCTGAATACAACAGGGTTGAGTGGGGCCTTTCCCTTTTCTGCAGTAGAGGCCTTCTTAGCAGCCTTATTTCTCCTCTGCTTTTTGTTTCTCCTGGATGATTTACCAGGCACACCCACATGCCCCAAGCCAGCCCCCTTAGCCTGAGCAGAGAGGGTATCAATAAGTGGAAGAACAGTCTTTGCCATAGAGAAGCTTTGGACAATCTTCTTTTCTGCCGTAAGTTGTTCTTCCAACTTATTGATTTCTTCCTGTTTAAGGTCAAGGAGACTTAGAGACTCTGAGTGCTTAGAGATAAGGTCCAGGTGCTCCTGTCGGAGAGAAATCAAGCTAGTGATCTCTTCCCTTAGGGAGACACCCTCGACCTTAAGAAATTTGACTTCCTTTTTCTGACCCTTAATCTCTTGCGGCATTCCTCGAAGGTGTTGAGCAAAAGCTCATACTTTTCGAGGAGCTCAGCTTCTCGGGCAGATGGGCTGTCCTCGAGATCATCATCAGGAGACTCATAGTCAGAGTTAGAGAGGGGGTACGAGCTTTTACCTTCCCAGTGAATGGGGGGCATTCTCCTTCTAAGTCAGAGCGACCCACCAGCCCGAAGTAGGCTTCCTCATCATCACTAGAGTCTGAGGAATCAGACTCACTCAGTGTCTTTGACTTTTTGGCGATGTAGCTCCTCTCCTTCTTCTTATCTCTAGAGGTCCTATGCTATTCTCCCTTCCCCCTTCTCTCTCTTGCCTTGATGGCAGTCGGCCACGACGTGTCCTGGCTTATTGCATCCAAAATAAATGATGTCAGTATTACGATGTTTGTTCGGTTTTGATTCATACCTGTCAGAAGAATAATTCTTCTTCTGATTTCTGGAGGAGGAGCCGTCTCTCTTTCTTTGATTCCTCATCTTGAGGAACTTCTTGAATTCTCGGGTGATGAGGGAGAAGTCATCTTCAGACAACTTTGAGCCGGAGGAGCATGGCTCGGAGTCTTCCTCCTCATCCTTTTTCCCCGCACGGGATGAAGCCGCAACCTTGCCCTTCTTGGAGTGAATGGCTTTTAGGGCCACAGTCTTTTCCTTGGCTGCAGCCTTCTCTGCTTCTTCTTCAGCTTTCCTTGTGTTCATCTGGAGCTCATAGGACATGAGCTTCCCAAAGAGTATCTGAGGATCAGTTTCAGCTAATCTTCCAAACTCTCGGATGGCACAGATCTTCGTTTCCCATTCCTTAGTAAGGGACCTAAGGAATTTATCATTAAGTTCACCATTAGTGAACACTCTTCCGTATCCCTTGAGAGCATTGACGATCTTGAGGAAGTTTTTGAAGGTAACTCCGATTTCTTCCTTGGGCCCCTGCCTGAAGGCCTCATATTTCTGATTCAGGAGGGATCTCCGATCATCCCTCACTTCATCTGTTCCCTCCATCAGGATAATCAAGCTGTGCTAGATATCCTTGGATGTCCTGTAGTTGCAGAAGTTCTGCATCATGGAGTCATCGACTGCGCTGATCAGTATGTTCTGTACCTTCTTGTCAAGTCCGACCAGCACCATCTCGTCCTTGTCCATTTCAGAAAGCATCTTTGGCACCATTTTGGTAGGATCAATGGTGGAGGCCTTAGTGGGAATATAAGGTCCCTCCTCCACGACCATAAAGAGTCGAGGGTCGACTGCTTCCATGTAAAATCTAATTCTTTCCTTCCAGATAGGAAAGTTTAGTCTGGTGCACACTGGGATTTTGCCGGAGTACTTGAGTCCGTCCATAGCAGATATCTGTCTTCTTCTTGGCACTTGTGGCAGGATTAAACTCAAGGTGTGAACCTTTTTGATGAGTAACCTCTCTCTGATACCACTTGAAAGTCCACCTAGTGCCAACTACCTTCACCTATGGGGGGGAATAGGTGTCTTGCAGCATTTTTGCGGAATTAAAATTGTACCTGCACAAATAAACCAAACAACACAGCACAGAAAGACACAGGCAAATTATAGTGGTTCCCCGATTTGGGTACGTCCACTCTCCCCCTTCGACCTATCTCCCAACCAGGGACGACTCGATCACTTCACCAATAGGATTGAAATCCAATCCTCACACTAATGGAAGGAACCCTTCCAAATGAAGGAGTCACCACTCCTACACCACGGGTTGCACCCAACCCTTACGACTAGGAACCAACGTTCCTTTACAACAAAATTGGAAATGGAGTGTATTAGAAATACAAACTACTTATGGAGAATAAGGTGTCCCTCTTTGTTCGACGACGCGTTCTTGAAGTCGATGAAGAGTCCACGACCCTAGATCTCACTTGGAGAGAATCTCCGCGAAACCGGCGGCGGCAAGAAGGGCGGCAGCTCGGCTCTCGGGATTTGCGGTGACAACGGAGTGCTGCGGCTGTTCTTTGGAGATTCAACCTTCATAGCAAAGCTAGCAAGGTCTTCCAACGGTCACACTAGGATCGATCGTCTCGATCGATTCGGAAGGGGGAGGTTTTCTCGATCTACGAATCAAGAGACAAAGGATCTCTGGTTAGACGCGTGAGACGCTGTGCTTGGCTTAGCTTCTGTAGTCGGGAGATCTGGAAGAAACCACGATCAGCAACGACAATCAACTGCCACGAGCGGCGACGGCGGCGGAGCGAGATTCACGATCTAGGTCATGTTGGCGGCTCGTATTTTTGAATCCGTGTATTCGTATGTGTGCTGCTCAACAATACCGAAGTATTTATACATTAGGTCATCCAAAATGACCGTTGTGGGCCCCACCAGTAATAACCCTAAGTCCGGCTCCAAACAGCGCGAATTAACTTGGACCGGTCGAGAGAATAGCAGAAATTTGCCTAAGTCAAATTCGGCGAGAATCGTAGGTGATTCTTGACGAATCGACAAGAATCACCTACAATTCTCGCCGAATTCCACTTAGCAGAATTCTAGCTTCATTGAAATAGCGAGCCAGAGAGAATCGGTGAGAATCACAATTGATTCTCGCCGAATCGTCGAGAATGCAGAGTCATTCTCGACGAATCGGCGAGAATCACGTCGTGATTCTCGATGATTCTGCCTTAGTAGAATTTAGGGCGGCGTCGAGACAGTCGGCAGCATTCGGCGAGAATCAGTGAGTGATTCTCGTCGAATCGGCGAGAATCACTTAGTGATTCTCGACGATTTCTACTTATACGATTTTCGCCTTTCTTCCCTTGAGCTGGTCTTTGGCCCATCCTTGCTTCCTGTCTGCTCTTGATCTTTCTTAACCCTATACTTAAAAGTAAGTACACTCCAATAGAGAACGTATACGTAAGCCAACACACTAATCTGCTCAATGAGGGATTACGTTGCACAGACCCGTGTATATTGACCTACTATACCCAGACATTGGTGTGTACTTAGCGAGGAATAGTTGCAAGCAAAACTTGAAGACAAGTGATCAAATACATTGTCAATTCACCTTAGCTTGTTCAGGGGCTTCTTCAAATCAGGTACTTTGTGGATACAATACCCAACAATTAAGACAGAAGATCTCAAAAAGAAAGATCTGAAAGGGAAGAAGCCAGCTGATGACATAGAATCAAAGGTGCAAGCTAAGATTCAATCTAGAAAAGGAATAGTTATCAAGGAGCCTGATATATCTTAGGGATAGATCGACTAGTTTTAGAACTGTGTAATTTTCTATTCTAACAAATCTTGTAAATCAAAAACTAATTCCTGATTAATGAATTTTATCATATTCTGTGTTGAAATTTCATGTTGTTTCTGTATTATGAGTTACCCTGTCTGTGTAATGATTATATGCTTCTTAATCTTTGTTTTATTATAAGTGGTGTATATCATTGACTAAGGGTTATGACTTCTCCAAATAGGGGGAGATTGTTGGGTACACTTGAAATTGTGTACCTGATTTGAAGAAGCCTCACTTAACTCAATGAAATACATCAATGTGTATTTGATGGGATGTTGAGTTTCAATGTGCATGTTAAAGAAATGTAGGAAAATATTCTAAGTACAAGTGTCGACACTTGTGAGGGAAATGTGTCGACACCAAAAGCCAGATTGTGTCGACACACAGGACTTGTGTCGACACACAGAAATTATGTCAGCGGCAGTTATGTAGACACACGGGACTTGTGTCGACACACAGAAGTTCAGACTAGATGCAGTTGTGTCGACACACAGGACTTGTATCGACACACGGGACTTATGTAGACACACAGGACTTGTGTCGACACACACTCAAGAAATCTTTCAACGGAAGCTATGTCAAGACTAGAAGCAGTTGTGTCGACACATAGGACTTGTGTAGACACACACTCAAGAAATCTGTCAACAGAAGCTATATCGAGACTAGAAGCAGTTGTGTCGACACACAGGACTTGTGTCGACACATACTCAAGAAATCTATCAACAGAAGCTATGTCGAGACTAGAAGCAGTTGTGTCGACACACAGGACTTGTGTCGACACATCCAATAGAAGCTGTGTCGAGAAGATAAAGAATGATTTTGTAGACATATTAGGAGCTGTGTCGACATCATCAAGACTTGTTTAGACACATGGTCTATTTATTTTGACACATTTAAAGTGTTATCCTGACAAGTCTCTGTTGTGATAGAAGTTCAAGGAGGAATCAGGTATCAAGACTGAAGACCTGACAGCTCTCATAAGTAACAAAGCTGTCACATCTGTCAGAGCTGTCAGAAGGCCGTTATGAACCGGATCAACTAGTAACCTTGGATGGGTTCTATATAAAGACATATTCTATCACAAACAAAAAAAGGTAAATAGTGAAGAGTGAACGGCGAACTAAGAGACAAACACAGAAGAAGAAGGAAGGTCCTGAACAAGTCTGCAAGAGGAGTTCATATCTAATTCTCAATATAAGAAGGAAGCTGGATTAAAGATCATCTCCAACTTCATTTGAAGATCAACCTTACTTTGTTCAGATTCAAGAAGCTTTGAAGAAGCTAAGACAGGTTGGATCTTAAGAAGTCAGTTCAATCAAGAACTTATGAAAAAGTTCTTCACCTCATTCTCTTTCTATCTGGGTAAAGAATTTATTATTTTAAACAATCAATTTTTTTGTAAGATCTCTTGTAGATCTGAGTGTAGGAGAGTTGTCTCTCTGAGTTCTAAACCTAAAAATATAAAGACTGAGGTAGGGTTGAGTGCCTGAGGTAGGATCTTTATGATCTGATTTGTAGGCCTGGTGGTTAAAGCTGAGGTAGGGCTGAGTGCCTGAGGTAGGATCTTGGTGATCTGAGTTGTAGGCCTGGTGGTTAAGGCTGAGGTAGGGTTGTTGCCTGAGGTAGGATTCTTTGGAAGAATCTGAGTTGTAGGACTTGAAGAAGTCTGAGCTGTAGGAACCAGTTGGGTTCTGAGTTGTAAGATCTGAGGATCTGAGATAGTGGAAGGAAGTTTGGCCGAATTCAGTACTCTTCTGGATAGGCGAAGGGGGAGATTGGACGTACCCATAAATTGGGGAACCACTATAAACCATTGTGTGTTGTGCTGTGAATTTTCTATGATTGTTATTCTTTGTACTGTGATAGTTATGCAGTGTTTAACATTTTTAATTGCCTAAGTTATTAAAAAGGATTTGAACCTATTCACCCCCCCCCCTCTCTAGGTGTTTAGGCTCTGTAAACCAAATCTTTCAGATGTGAGCAATGGGTTGAGCTGAACCGTACCCACTCTATGTGGTTCTGTTAAAGAGACCTAATGTACGTGGCACTTACTAGGGCGTAGAGGACAAGTCTTAGGCTTCGGCTGGAAAGACTTAAATGCTCACATTGGTTGCCGTCCAAGGGGCGGTGGTGAAGCCTCGAAATGGACCGGATTCACCGAGAATGTGCCCTGAGAGTACGGGGTGTGTGGTCATGCGTGCCAACGCCTGTGGTGAAGTGTACTTTAATTGTACTTTCTATACCATGGTTGAATATACTAAAGAAATGCAGGGAAGGAGCACCGCCACCCCGAGTAAGGGGTGGGGTCATTATAATTTGGTCAACTTTAGCTGACCGTTGCCTTGTTTTACCACCATTCGGTGGATTGTTGTGCCTCAACAGGTGATCCAAGTGGTATGTAGCGGGCTGAAGCCCTTGATGCTGCGCTGGCCCTTGAAGGCCAAAGTGAAGTGTTTTCTTTTACTATTATCATATGTGGCCAGCCAGCCTGCCGAAGTATGTAAAACACTTACTATTTAAGCCAACTATTGTAAGACCTTAAGGCCAAATCTTTTGTTTATGATCTTTCATTCCAATTGTGGTTGTAGTGGACATTCATGTATTGTTTATGAGTTCTTATAATTGTCTTAAAAAGCTTTCACTAGAATTCTCTGAGTTAGGATTCGAATTCCTATGGTAGTTTTTTTGGTATTAATACATAACTCCACTAACTGTCTGTGATACATGACGTGGGGCCCTGACCAGACCTTCTGTTATATCCCATGTGACGGATATGGGTGTTGCACAAGAAGCAAGAAAAATCTTCATTGCCAAGAAATCTTAGACACTAAATGATAGCAGTAGCAACTACTTAGACTCTGATGAAGATGTCTATATTGGGCTATTTACTCTATCTGATGGTAAGGAATGGAAAGGATGTTTTATTGCCCAGGTGGGGATAAGTTCACCCCTAACACTCTCTAAAAGTGAATGGGAAAATGAATACTATTATGGGCTTGTAGCCTTATCAGATGAAGAAGTCCAGGATGAACCCCATACTTCTTGGGTTTGCATAAAAACCTTGCAACCTCTTTCAGGTTCTATAAATGTAGCCGAGAATGCATCAGAAGCTCACTAATCATTTGATGAGAGTGATTCCAACGCAAAATTATAAGTTGACTCATTATATAACAATGAAAATCATACTAAGTTGTTGGAACAATATGGTGCTCTCCTGGCTTCTCTCAAGAAGCGCAAAAAACTGGTCAAGTCTCGGGCTGAGGAGAATGAAATCTTCAAACCCTTCAAATCTCTATGTGGTGAAAAGACACTAAGTTAACTAAAAGAAACTTTTAGTTGTTTGAGCTCAAGAAAAATCTTGATGCTCAAGCCAAACTTCTAAATCAAAAAGAAAAAGTCATTAAGGCTCTAGATGAGAAACTCAATGAGAGGAAGTTAGCGGCTCAGTTCTCTAAGCCAAAAACTATCTTGCCAATAATTGATAGATTTTCTACATCATATAGAGGCGGTGTAGGATTTCTAAAATGGAAGAGAAAGGAAAGGCACCTAAAGATAAAATTATCTTTCAAAAAGTAATGCTACCTTCAAATATTTATGATCTTGACTCAGCATATTGATACATATCCAATGGATGCTCTACCGGTGGAGCAAAACCACAAAATACAAGAAATAGAGCAGATATTAGATAGAATGCATTCAAAGCACCCCATGAGGAAATCCATAAGAGAAGTTATGGACCCTTCGTATTTGAATATGTAGCAACTTCAGCAAAAGGAAAAGAAAAGATTCTTCCTCAAAAGCATGTTCCTAAGAGAAATCCTGTTTCTGTGCAACCCAACTTTCAGCATGCGCTTTCATTACCAACCTGTTGTCGTACGAACATCACCTTTTGAAGGAAACTTCGTACTCTTACCAGATTGAAATTCTATTAAGTATTCTTAATAGCTATACTAATTTGTCTTTGGTACTTTAGTAGGGCTTGTGGATTGAACGACATTCTGTTGTACTACTCACACTAGCTGTACTAGAGTAATTTAGTAGTGCCTTTTGAATCAAATAGGTGAACCCTTTCCAAAAGGCAAACAACCTGCATTGCAAGCAAATAGATAGCCCCCGCCACAACCACACGATTAAATGACAAAAATATAGAAGCCTACTCATCTGATCATCAGCACCATCATTTCACTCAAAAGGTTGCTACAAAAAAGGACGTATGACTATTGAGCCTTAGTAACAGGCACATGAGCATAGGATAAATCAACAAAAGGCAATGACTTTTGAAGGTTGCTCCTCTGATCATCTACACTCGTATGCACTTAATCAAATGAGTCAGAGGAGAAGATATAATAAATATGAATGTTGGTGTTGTGGAAAGATTGACCACTTTGCCATAAACTATTGGCTCAACCCAATAGTGCAAAGAGAAAAGAATGTGAGGGTTGTTAATAACAATATAATGAGAAATACATTTAATAAAATTAATAGAATCTAGGACCCGGAGACTTTCGGGTTCCTAAGAAAAGGTAAAATTTTGGATCAAGAACAATAGGAGTCAAAACAAGAAAGTTGATTAGTATCTCCGAGACTGCACACAACAAGACTCTGAAGTATATAAGAGAACCCTGAGATGGAAAATTAAATCAGGTCAATCATTCAAGTGGCGTCTAGTGGAATGAAGACCCCTAGATACATGTAAAATAAGATCATTCAAAGTTGAGTTTGGTGCACTCAATGCTGAATGAGTGATATCTCTATCTTAAGTTAGTAGTATTAGTAAATAAGGTTGAATTAGATCTTCATCTGTGTCTAGACCTTATTTTGACTAGATGGAGAAGTTAGAGTTCAATGGGAAGAAAAGCTAATATGGAAGAATCCTTAAGATTTTCTAAGTGTTGATAGAATTCGAGTTAAAGTCGGAGTGAATGCGCGGATGTGAAAAGAGTTGTTGTAAAGACATGTTTGCAAAGGGAGCTGTTGGAAACTGGATGCTGGAAATGGAGATCTGTTTGGATAGTCTGTGTTTGCAGAACTGTTCCAAACCGAGAATCATTTGACAAAACTGCGGTGGCGTTTTGAAAATAATTTTATTATAAAATAATTTATATTATATAATTTTTAATTATTTTTCTTAATCTAAAACCCTAATATATATGTATATATATATATATTTGAAAATATTATATATATATTTAATTATTTTTATTAATATAATTTACTGTTTATACTATATAACTTATGTATTTTAATTTTACTGTTTAAAATTTGCCTCCGCCGTGGCTCTGTCGTGCCCCGCCCTGCCTCCTGCTAGCACCCTGCCCGGAGCCCCCCAGGGGGCTCGCCGGTCCCCGGCGAACCCGCCTGGGGTATCCCGGAAGGGCTCCGGCAGGGCCACCGCCGGCGGTGGCCCTGCCGGAGCGCTTCCGGGATACCCCAGGCGGGTTCGCCGGGGACCGGCGAGCCCGCTGGGGGGCTCCGGGCAGGCCGCCAACGCCGGAGCCGCCGGCGCCGGACCTAAAAAATTTCTGCGGCACGGGATGGCGGCGCAACAAGACTCGCGGGGAAGATGCACAGTCGGAGAAGATGCGGCCCAAATGCTAGAAACGGAGCTCTCCCTCAAGGTTTCGATCCGAAAAGTTTTGAGCACCGATAAAACGCGGGCGGTTCCAAAAGTTTGCGGAAAAACAAATGAAAAAACAGTGCTCTGCATTTTTTGAAAACGAAACGCTCAAAAAAAACATAAACAAATGAAGCGTAAGCCAAGATCGCTTTAGAGAAACCCGGCAATGTTTGTACTGATGAATTTCAGGGAGATATCAAGAACATGAAGTAGTGATGGCGATTCAACTCCAATTCGATCAGAATAATTACATCTTAGCTAGAGAGCTAATCTATAACATTCATTTCATTCTATTAAATCGAACGATCAAGATCTGGATGAACAGGTACACTTATTTTCATATATTTCGGAAATAAATATATAAATAAGCATGAAAAGTTAGACAAAGTTCAGCTTTTGTCATTCCTAAACCCTTCGACTAGAACTATATAAGCCCCTCCACTCCTCCCACATGAACCCATTGTCCATGGCACTGAAGAAATCAGTATAGCTATTAATGTTGGCTACGAGCTCTGTTAGGATGCAGACACGTTTTCAGCTCAGCAGGGTTCAACATCCAGATCTCAGCACGTGGCAGAGCTGGATTAATACAGCTTATCTCAGCCAGCAGGATCAGCGTACACTTGGCGGCATCACAGCTGAGTCCACTTCCCAACCAGCCAGCATCAATTAATTTGATTCCAGCAATACCAGGAGCATTCAACGCGTGGCAACATCACAGCATTTCATTTTATCATCCAGTCATGCAATAAGCCTGTGTAATAGATCCGTTATGTATGAGATTTTTTTTTAATTTTACTCATGAGTCTAATGTAGGTTATAAAAAGGGTCAGAGTCTGTAATTATGTTTTTATGCTTGATTAATGAAGTTTCTTTTCTCTCCCGCCTCTGTCTCCTTCTTTCTCTCTCTCTCGCTCTTTCTTTCTCTCTCTCTCTCTGTTCTCTCTTGTTTCCCTTTCACTGCCCCCTTCTTCTCCACCTCCGGCGGCCTTCCGGCGACGCCGTGGTTTTCGTAGTATCAACCTAACATTTGGTGCTCTCGTTCCTTGAACTCACCTTCCACATGGAAGATCATACACGCTCCAAGGAATCACACACCCATCTTCTTGAATTACAAGAACGATTCCATGCAGAGCAGATGGCTCGGCAAACTCAAATCACAGAACTTCGTGATGACATCCAGACGAAAGAGGCCTTCCTCGTCCAGCAAATCGTTGAAACAAGAACGGACGCGGCAGATAAAATTGACACATTACGCTGTGACATGATGACCCAATTCAAGCAAATGCAGGCCTCCCTAGACATCCTGCATGCTCGCACAATACCGGCTGATTTCAGCGCACCCTCTTCGTCCCAAGGAGTTCTTGGACATTCCCCAAATCTTCCAGCGTCGCACCAGGTTGTTTCTACCTTTTCTGATTATAAATTTACCTGTACTCGTTTTAGTGAGGGTGACCCAACCGATTGGCTCTATAATTTACAACTTTATTTTCAGTATCATAATACCAACCAAAGAGATTATCTCTTGATTACGGCCAGTCACCTTGACCGGCCAGCATCTCGTTGGTATCAAGCAACGTTACGTGATGTCCCTAATCTTACGTTCACCATTTTTGTTGATGCACTAATAAAACGTTTCGGTCCTTCTGCTTACGACGATCCAGCGGGGGCCTTAAAACAATTGCAACAAACTTCGACTATTACCGATTATAATAACCAATTTGAAGAACTCCTCACCCGTGTACCAGGTCTTACTCCCGGATTTATCACTAGCATTTTTGTCTCCGGTCTAAAACCTAGTATTCGTAGTATTGTGAAAATGCAACGCCCAACAGTTTTAAACGATGCTTATTCCCTAGCCCGAATGGTCGAGGACCAGGAATTAGACACCCCTTCAGCCAACTTTCTCCGCCCACGCATTGACCACACACCACCGCCAAAACCACCCGTCAGTAACACAACGTCACCCATTCCTCGCCTACATTGGCATTCTGTTTCTAATGCGCCCGAGTTACCAAAACAACCATACCCTCCCAAATATCCAATTCGTTGTCTCTCCTCTGCGGAGCGACTGTCACAACCTGTATTTTCTCCGAATTTAGGAATTATCAGAGTATGAGAAAACACGTGTCATGATGTCACGTCAAGCAGGGGATAACTGCTGACGCTCAGGCAAAACCATCTACTGTACTTTATGAAAGAAATTCATGAGTTTAATGATTAGAAAATCAGTTATATTTTAGAGGCCGTATCCCTCGACTCGGTGGATCACCTAGTCCACAGTTTAAAACTATACTTATGCGCTGTGGAAAAATACTTTATTCAGGTTTGACATCCTAAGGAGTGCATAAGTGCCCCAAGAGGACAGCTTATGTTATGCAGGACTCAACATTTAATTTATATTATATATAAGAAAACGATCTTTATACGTTGTTTGGAAAATAGTGATTTAGTTTTATAAAACATGCTGATCATGAGCTATACTTATATTAATAATTGTAGTTTTAAAAATAACTAGCAACCTAGCATAAATCCTCCTCAGAGCAAGTAGACTATCTCCAGAAAATGGTAGCAGCAAAAGTAATATATCTAGTACAAAGGTAAAAACTACCAGTGGGCGCCAACAAACTGACACGATGTAACACCTCTACCCGTCAAGAAGAATATAATAGAGGGTCCGGCCGGGGCCCCACACCATATTCCACAAACAAGCGGAGACGCTACTAAATAATATCATAACCAACGCATCCTAACACAGAGCATTCTAGCGGAAGCTTCACGGTTGAATTAATGAACTCAAGATAAACAACATTGTCCACTACCATAGGAATGTATATACATACATCAAAAGAGTCTGGCCTTAAGGCCTTACAACAGTTTCTCTTAACAAGAGTGTGGTTTACATACATCGGCACGCAGGCCGGCCACACATGAACAAAAGAACAAAACAATGCCTTCGAGGGCAGCAACGCAGCTTTGGGCTTCAGCCCGCTAAGTCCCGCTCGGACCAGCTCCTCCAGCACCTGTAAGAACCAATCCACCAAACGGTGGTAAAACAGGGCAACGGTCAGCATTCAGCTGACCAATTATAACGACCCTGCCCCTGGCACGGGGCAGCGGAATTCCATCCCTGCAAAGCATTCATCCAACATGATATATATAGCCATTCAAGCAAGACGTGCACGCCCGCACCGTCACATATCACAAACGTCGGCTCGACGGCCCGACGCTCCGTGCACTCAGGGCACATTCACACCGTTCAGAGGTCCCAGACATAACGGCGCACTATGAGCATTCTAGTCTGATCGGCTCACCGGCCGTCGACTCTCGCTATGTGATCCTAACAGGGTCTTAAGCACCCAAGGTTAGACAACCATAACGCGGGTACAGATCCACCTTTCCCGTTGCTCACATCGTCAGACTCACGCCTGGACTGACGCGGGTACAGTTTCACCTTGCCCGTTCCACCATTTCCTAGTTGCAGCCTCACAGCTCAACTTTCCACCAGTAGCACTCACGGCCACAAGAGAGTCCAACTCTCATAATTTCCTGGACTTCCTCCAGTACTTTTATCCATCATGCATACAAGCAATCATCACGGAGCCTTCTCCGATATGCAACCAAGCATCACCAATCCAGACCATGTCCAGATGGGCTTCACACAGCATGCCTAGATCCGTACTCCAATTCCGGACTCTAACAAGGGGGACTTCACATATCTACCCCAAGGGACGCCACAACCCACCGCACACTCGCGGGGAAGGGTTTTCCCTATGCAATGCAGGAATTAAGGACTTCACATGTCCAAGCAGGAAATCGTTACCCTAGGAGTTCGCTTCGGAGCCATGGAGAGAAATTTGAGACGGATGAAAGCCTTCGCAGCAGCGTTGCCTTCGCAAATCCGATCTCGGCTCGCGATTTGGACCACCGTAGCACCACCGGCAGCCGGACTCCACTTCTTCTTCTTCCTCCTTGCTCTCACCTCTCTCTTACTTTAGAAAGAGAAGATGAAAAGAAGAATGAGCTTCTCCCCCCCTTTTCCCGGCCTTATCAGCCCAGGAATGAACTCCAGCCACAGGATCTTATTTAAAGAAAATGAAGGGCCACGATCTACTGAAAATTCCCCTGAAATTTGGCCGACACGGCCTGTGACACGCCCGTGTCACAGGCCGTGTACCCTTAAGCGGCATACGCGGCAGTCGCACCGACTGAAATATTCGAGAACACGGGCATCGACACGCCCGTGTCGAACCTGACACGCCCGTGTCAGTCATGAGACACGCCCGTGTCTCCTGTTACACGGTACTCACTGATTTCCAAAACCAGTACACGGGTCGGAACACGGCAGCTGACACGCCCGTGTCCAGCCTCACACGCCCGTGTTCCCGGCCGTGTTCAAGGCCGTGTCCAGCTCTGACTTGAATAGGTCACTTTCGAAAATTAATTCGAACACGCCCTGGGACACGCCCGTGTCGAAGGCCGTGTCCCAGGCTCGACGATCGTCGACTCTCAAACGTCGACCAGCCTGAACACGCCCTGGGACACGCCCGTGTCCCAGGCCGTGTACACCCGACACGCCCTGGGACACGCCCGTGTCCCAGGCCGTGTCTAACAGCCTCCAACCCAAAATTGTGTACAAACATATTTTGAGATTTTTGGGGTGTTACAATCCTCCCCCCCTTAATAAAATTTCGTCCCGAAATTTGAAGAAAATAGGGAGAAAATAACAAAACACTTATATGTTTCTATTACACATACAACGAGTGAACAAGTTACGAAAATAACTCGGGAAACTCGGCTCGCATGGTCTGCTCGCGCTCCCATGTTAGCTCTTCTCGGCCACAGTTGTCCCACCGGACTTTGACCATCCCGATCACCTTGTTCCGCAACTGTTTCTCGGCTCGATCCTCTATCCGTATAGGCTTCACCTTTGTCGTTAGCCCATACTCAACTGGCACTCGATCATTTTCAACTATATGAGCTGGATCCTTGACTGCTTTGCGTAACACCGAGATGTGAAACACGTCATGCAATCCACTCAATTCCGATGAAAGAGCTAACCGATAGGCAGCTTCCCCAATTCGCTCCACCACTTCAAACGGACCAAGGTATCGCGGACTTAGCTTTTTCAACCGCCGGATCCGAGATACGCCTTTGAAGGGCTTAATCTTTAAATAGACCCATTCACCCACCGCGAACTCCACGTTCCGGTGCTTAGCATTGTAATACTTGGCCTGCCGATCTTGGGCTATTAGGAGCTTCTCTCGAATAGAGCGTATTATTGAGGTAGCATCCTCGACTTCCTTTTTGCCTAACAGTTTAGTCTCGCCAGTTTCTGCCCAAGCTAGCGGTGTACGACACTTGCGACCATACAGCGCTTCAAATGGGGCCATGCCTATACTCGCTTGATAGCTATTATTATAGGCAAACTCCACCATAATAAGATGTTCTTCCCACTTCTTACCGAAGTCCAGGGCGCACATACGGAGCATATCCTCCATCGTTCTGTTGGTTCGTTCAGTTTGGCCATCCGTTTGCGGGTGAAAGGCCGTACTGAATGCTAACTTCGTGCCCAACATCTGATGAACTAATCTCCAATCCTTTGAAGTAAAGCGCCCATCTCGGTCACTTACGATGCTCCGGGGAACACCGTGCAATCGAATTATCTGCTCCACATAGAGCTTTGCCAACGTTTCCACTGAATCGTCCCGCTTGTTTGGTATAAAATGAGCCACCTTTGTCAACCGGTCTACAATCACCCAGATTGAGTCATGGCCGCGCTGAGATCTCGGCAATCCGTGCACGAAATCCATAGAAATATCCTCAAATTTCCATTGCGGAACCGGCAACGACTTCAGGAAACCACTCGGCCGTTGACATTCTGCCTTTACCAAAGCACAAGTACGACATTTAGCCACATACGCGGCTATGTCCTTCTTTAAACCAGGCCACCAGAACAGTCTCTTCATGTCTTTGTACATTTTTGTGCTCCCAGGGTGAATTGAATACTTTGTAAAGTGCGCTTCATATAGCAGCCCTTCACGCAATTTACCCGCACTAGGGACGCACAATCGGCCATCCTTCCGTAATAAGCCATCATCCCAGGAGAACTGATCACCCGATCCCTCCTTTGCATAGCGTTGAAGACTTTCATCCAACTCCGTTGCCCGCCGAACCCTGTCAGCAAGGTCATATTGAACTTCCAACCAGTTCATGCTTGCTTCAGTTGAAGAATCTCTTTCCACACAAGATATCTCCAAGGCTTCCAACTCTTGGACTAACCGCTCATCATGTATCCGCAACCAATTTGCCTGTACCGGAGCCCGACGACTCAAGGCATCAGCGACCACATTTCCCTTTCCGGGAACATAGTGAATGTCGAATGTAAAATCCCCAAGGAATTCCATCCACCTTCTTTGTTGCATATTCAACTCCTTTTGATCGAGCAGATACTTTAAACTTTTATGATCGGTATAAATGTCTACTTTCACGCCATATAGATAATGCCGCCACAATTTTAGCGCAAAGATCACCGCCGCCAACTCCAAATCATGGACGGGGTAATTACGCTCATGCACTTTCAATTGACGTGAACCATAAGCGATCACCTTGCCAAACTGCAGGAGAACGCAGCCTAAGCCGCTTCCTGACGCATCGCTGTATATTTCAAATCCATCTGTACCACATGGCGACGTCAACACGGGCGCCGTGGTCAAACGACTCTTCAGCTCCTCAAAAGCTCGTGCGCACTCCGGCGTCCAAACGAACTTCTGATCCTTTCTCGTCAACGTAGTCAGAGGCAAAGCAATCCGGGAGAAGTTCTCCACGAACCTCCTATAGTAGCCCGCCAGTCCAAGGAAACTCCTGACTTCGGCCACTGAAGATAACACTGGCCAATCCCGAATGGCACTTATCTTAGCCGGATCCACCGCTATGCCCTCTCCACTTACCACATGGCCTAAAAAAGCCACCGACGAGAGCCAGAACTCACACTTTGAGAACTTGGCATACAGCTTATTCCTTCGCAAGGTATGCAATACTAATCGCAAATGGTTTGCATGATCTTCCTCCGATTGTGAATATACCAGAATATCATCAATAAACACAATCACAAATAGATCCAGGTATTCGCGGAACGTACGATGCATGAGATCCATGAATACCGAAGGCGCATTACACAAGCTGAACGGCATCACTGTGAACTCATAATGACCATAGCGTGTGCCAAACGCTGTCTTGGGAATGTCACCTTCCCTAATCCGCAACTGGTAATACCCGGACTTCAAATCCAACTTCGAATAGACGGTTGAGCCTGCTAGCTGATCGAACAAGTCATCGATCCGAGGAATTGGATACTTGTTTTTCTCCGTCAGCTTGTTCAGTTCACGATAATCAATACATAGTCGCAAACCACCGTCTTTCTTTTTCACAAAAAGAACAGGCGCGCTCCAAGGTGACATACTTGGGCGTATATATCCCTGCTCCAACAACTCTTGCAACTGAACTTTCAGTTCGGCCATTTCTTTTGGCGCTACCCGATACGGCGAACGGGCCACGGGTTTTGCACCCGGCACCAGCTCGATAGCGAAGTCAATTTCCCTTTGGGGAGGTAACCCCGGAAGGTCCTTTGGAAACACATCCGCATATTCCGACACAATCGGCACTTCACTCACACTGGCCTTCGGCGCCACCGCCTCTATGAGTGTGAAGAACAACTCCGCACCCTTCCGAACTGCCTTAACAACTTGGAGAGCGGATAACAACATCCCACTCATCCCTTGCATACCAATAAACTTGGTCTCTCGTTCGGTATTTTGCCCAAGTGTGACCTCTTTTGAAGTGCAATCAATACAGGCACGCTGCTCTGAAAGCCAGTCCATACCAAAGATTATATCAAACTCTTTGATCGGCAATACTAGTGTTTCCACTTTGAACTCCCGACTTCCTATCTTGACCTCAAGACCGCAAGATCGATCCGCGCACATCAAACATCCGTTAGGCAACAACACCTTTACACTGTCTGTCTTGGTCCGGATAGGCACCCCGACACGCAAGACAAAATCCTCAGACAGAAACGAATGTGAAGCACCTGTGTCGAACAGTGCTCGCGCCGGATACTCTCGTATAAGGACAAACCCTATAACATGACAATTAAAACAAGCACAGCACACCAAAAGTACAAATATTAAAACTTAAGCGCACCTGTGACGACATCAGCCTGCTTAATGGCCTCCTGTTGTCCAAGGTTGAAGACTCTGGGCTGCGCGTGCGAGGCAGAAGACTCCACCATAGCCTTCCCCTTCTCCGCATAAGACGCTCCCGTCTTCTTATCACCCTTTGGAGGACCAAATCGGCATTCACGTGCGAAGTGTCCAACCTTCCCGCACGTAAAACAAGCACGAGCTCCATTCCCAGATGTGTCCGTCACAGTCGCAGAAGGAGCTTGTCCAGAAGACTTAGACTTCTTATTCCATTTCCTTCGGTAGCCAAACTTGTCCGGACGCGGCGGCTTAAACTCCGGCTTCACAACCGCCAAGTTTCCCTTTGCTTGCCCCCGTTTCATGTCCGTCTCCAAAGAACGAGCCGTACAGACTAAGGCTTGGAATCCCTGACTCACAGAACTCGAGAGCAAATACCTTAGCTCATCTCGCAGTCCCGCATAAAACCGACTAGTCTTACGCTCTTCTTCGGCGAAGATCGAGCCCGCATATCTTCCCAACCGGGTGAACTCATGCAGGTAGTCATCCACACTTCGATCTCCCTGTGCTAACCGTTGGAACTCCATTTCCATCGACATCCTTTGCTGCATCGGCAGATGTTGTGCTAAGAACAACCGAGAGAATTCTTCCATTGTAATCTCTGCCAATTGCCTGCCGGCCAAGTGATGCAGTTCAATCTCATCCCACCACAATCGCGCCTCTCCTTCCAGTAGGAAAGTGGCTAACATCACTTTCTGTTCCTCCTCAACCCTGATAGCCCTCATAATCCTCTTAATTCTTGCAAGCCAATCCTCTGCTTGGGCCGGTGTACCCGCCCCATGAAACTGCGGAGGGTTAAAGCTTAAGAATTGCTTCCATTGTTGATCTGCTACCCGCGGATCAACTTCGGCTTCTATCGGTTCTTGCCGTACCCCAGCTTGCGTTGGCACCACTGCAGGATGTGCTTGCCCCGCTTGCTGAGCATTCATCACAGCAAGTACCGTTTCCGTGATGAGACGGACTGTTTCAGCGGATGGAGGAGTTGTGGGCACCTCGGCTGGTGCCGCACTCGCAACAGAACGTTGTGGTTCGGACTGACCCGCAACACTTCTGGTCACCTATATGTGTAAAACACACAGGTTAACGACCAATAAAAACGGCAATCATACAAAGAGAATACACAAGTTCAACAAACAAGTGTATTTGCATTCCTAAGTGGACAATCTTGAGTTCAAATTAAGTGTTATAACGACGGCACTGACACGTGCGCGCCCCCTCTCAAAAGAATTCGTCCGCGAATTCGGAAGAGATCGACCAACAAGCTGATACCAAATTGTAACACCTCTACCCGTCAAGAAGAATATAATAGAGGGTCCGGCCGGGGCCCCACACCATATTCCACAAACAAGCGGAGACGCTACTAAATAATATCATAACCAACGCATCCTAACACAGAGCATTCTAGCGGAAGCTTCACGGTTGAATTAATGAACTCAAGATAAACAACATTGTCCACTACCATAGGAATGTATATACATACATCAAAAGAGTCTGGCCTTAAGGCCTTACAACAGTTTCTCTTAACAAGAGTGTGGTTTACATACATCGGCACGCAGGCCGGCCACACATGAACAAAAGAACAAAACAATGCCTTCGAGGGCAGCAACGCAGCTTTGGGCTTCAGCCCGCTAAGTCCCGCTCGGACCAGCTCCTCCAGCACCTGTAAGAACCAATCCACCAAACGGTGGTAAAACAGGGCAACGGTCAGCATTCAGCTGACCAATTATAATGACCCTGCCCCTGGCACGGGGCAGCGGAATTCCATCCCTGCAAAGCATTCATCCAACATGATATATATAGCCATTCAAGCAAGACGTGCACGCCCGCACCGTCACATATCACAAACGTCGGCTCGACGGCCCGACGCTCCGTGCACTCAGGGCACATTCACACCGTTTAGAGGTCCCAGACATAACGGCGCACTATGAGCATTCTAGTCTGATCGGCTCACCGGCCGTCGACTCTCGCTATGTGATCCTAACAGGGTCTTAAGCACCCAAGGTTAGACAACCATAACGCGGGTACAGATCCACCTTTCCCGTTGCTCACATCGTCAGACTCACGCCTGGACTGACGCGGGTACAGTTTCACCTTGCCCGTTCCACCATTTCCTAGTTGCAGCCTCACAGCTCAACTTTCCACCAGTAGCACTCACGGCCACAAGAGAGTCCAACTCTCATAATTTCCTGGACTTCCTCCAGTACTTTTATCCATCATGCATACAAGCAATCATCACGGAGCCTTCTCCGATATGCAACCAAGCATCACCAATCCAGACCATGTCCAGATGGGCTTCACACAGCATGCCTAGATCCGTACTCCAATTCCGGACTCTAACAAGGGGGACTTCACATATCTACCCCAAGGGACGCCACAACCCACCGCACACTCGCGGGGAAGGGTTTTCCCTATGCAATGCGGGAATTAAGGACTTCACATGTCCAAGCAGGAAATCGTTACCCTAGGAGTTCGCTTCGGAGCCATGGAGAGAAATTTGAGACGGATGAAAGCCTTCGCAGCAGCGTTGCCTTCGCAAATCCGATCTCGGCTCGCGATTTGGACCACCGTAGCACCACCGGCAGCCGGACTCCACTTCTTCTTCTTCCTCCTTGCTCTCACCTCTCTCTTACTTTAGAAAGAGAAGATGAAAAGAAGAATGAGCTTCTCCCCCCCTTTTCCCGGCCTTATCAGCCCAGGAATGAACTCCAGCCACAGGATCTTATTTAAAGAAAATGAAGGGCCACGATCTACTGAAAATTCCCCTGAAATTTGGCCGACACGGCCTGTGACACGCCCGTGTCACAGGCCGTGTACCCTTAAGCGGCACACGCGGCAGTCGCACCGACTGAAATATTCGAGAACACGGGCATCGACACGCCCGTGTCGAACCTGACACGCCCGTGTCAGTCATGAGACACGCCCGTGTCTCCTGTTACACGGTACTCACTGATTTCCAAAACCAGTACACGGGTCGGAACACGGCAGCTGACACGCCCGTGTCCAGCCTCACACGCCCGTGTTCCCGGCCGTGTTCAAGGCCGTGTCCGGCTCTGACTTGAATAGGTCACTTTCGAAAATTAATTCGAACACGCCCTGGGACACGCCCGTGTCGAAGGCCGTGTCCCAGGCTCGACGATCGTCGACTCTCAAACGTCGACCAGCCTGAACACGCCCTGGGACACGCCCGTGTCCCAGGCCGTGTACACCCGACACGCCCTGGGACACGCCCGTGTCCCAGGCCGTGTCTAACAGCCTCCAACCCAAAATTGTGTACAAACATATTTTGAGATTTTTGGGGTGTTACACACGAACCCACTGACAAATATGTATGTCTGTAAGAAAGTGCAGAAGAAAACTACCTCACTAAAAAAATCCAGAAGGATCTCCAAAGTCCAAGAGACCACCAGCAACACCACCGCAACCTAGCCACCAAACTGGCTACTGCTCAGAACCTGAGGCATTCAAAAGAAGAAAGAATACCTCAGCAAGCAAAACAAGGAAAAACTGCATGAAAGTGTCAACCAGAGGATAAATGAAAGAGGAAAACACACCGCAGTAAAAGTCACAACTTCCCAAAGCAAGACAAAAAGAAATGCACTAGGTGCGAGGAAACAGCATCAACCCTGCCCAGAAACTACATCCTGCAGAGTCTACTAAGCTACCAAGAGCCCAAAGTGCTGCAATCTACCAAGGAAGAAACATCTAACACCCTAAGGTGTGGGAGATGGTAGTAGCAAAAACAAACAACATGGATCCGGATTGGAGGCAAACTCAGTCCCCCAACCACCATTTCCAAGCCAACAAGCTCAAGGGTCTACATGTGAAAGCACTAGGGACCTTCGACCCACTTGTCCAGCCCGTACCTGGAGCAAGATAGAAGAAAAGGGTGGCCACGACTAATTTACACAACGCCTCCCCCATGAAGAGCTTCAAACCACCACTACTAACCACGACCCACGATTCGGCCTTTAGGAAAGTAAAACATGGCCGACAAGGAACCTCAAAAAACAAATAAAATCAAGGAATTCACTCGGGAGCGAAAATCAAGGTAGGAAAAAGTGTTGAAATGACTCAACACGACTTGGCATTGGGTGGGACCCACTCAACGCCTAACAAGACCTTGGCGTTGAGTGAGTCAGCCTCACTCAGCGCCAGAACAACCATGGCATTTAGTGAGGTTCACTCACTCAACGCCCCCCAGAAGAACTACTCTGGCGTTGAGTGAGCTGGCCTCACTCAATGCCACAACAGGCATGGCGTTGAGTGAGGTTCACTCACTCAACGCCTCCCGCAAGAATTCTCTGGCGTTAATTGAGCTAACCTCACTCAATGCCAAAACAGCGATGGCGTTGAGTGAGGTACACTCACTCAACGCCCTGGTTCCTAACCACAGACAGAGAAAGTTGTGTTGAGTGAGCTGGCCTCACTCAACGCCAAAACAGCAATGGCGTTGAGTGAAGCTCACTCACTCAACGCCCTTACACTTAGCCGCAAAAGAAAACTGCGGTGTTGAGTGAGTCCACCTCACTCAACGCCAAAACAGCAATGGCGTTGAGTGAAGCTCACTCACTCAACGCCCTTGCACTTAACCGCAACAAGGCAAATCTACGGCATTGAGTGAGCTGACCTCACTCAACGTCAAAGCAGTAATGGCGTTGAGTGAGGTCGTCTCACTCAACGCCAGAAGTCCTGGCCGCAACAAAGGGCTGTGGCGTTGAGTGAGTCTACCTCACTCAACGCCAAAGCAGAAATGGCGTTGAGTGAGGTTCACTCACTCAACGCAACGGGACTTGGCCGCAAACTTGCCTACGGCGTTGAGTGAGGCCACCTCACTCAACGCCAAACCAGAAATGGCGTTGAGTGAGGACAACTCACTCAACGCCAAAGTACTTAGCCTCAGAAAAGGCTATGGCGTTGAGTGAGCATACCTCACTCAACGCCAAAGTACTTGGCTGCACAGAAGCGACGGCGTTGAGGTAGTCCACCTCACTCAACGCCAAAACCGAAATGGCGTTGAGTGAGGTCGACTGACTCAACGCCAAAACACTTAGCTTCTCAGGAAAACTGCGGCGTTGAGTGAGCTTGCCTCACTCAATGCCAAAATGGAAATGGCGTTGAGTGAGGTCGACTCACTCAATGCCAAAGTACTTAGCCGCTAGCAGGGGATGCGGCGTTGAGTGAGTCCACCTCACTCAACGCCCTAGTACTTAGCAAAATTCTGACTGGCTACAGCTGCGGCGTTTAGTGTATGCACCACACTCAACGCCGGCCAGACAGAATCCTAAAAAAAACTCTTTCCAACAAATACTGCAGGCACCCCCTCCTCTCTCTCTCTATCTCGGCTTCACTCGCAAGCCACCAACCAGACAGCAATCTGGAGTTTAACTGATGGCATTACGCCGGCGGGTTGAGCACCAACAGCACAAAGAAGGGGGGCTCATAGGAGAATCTAAGCCCTAAATTCAGTAACATAAAAGAGAACATGCTTGGCTTCTACCCTAGGGCTAACCAAGAATTTTAAGAATTACAAGAGAACAACAATGGCAAGGGCAAGAATACCACTTGCCTCAATTTCCGGAGAAGCTTGGACGACTTTCCCTCCTCTTCACTCGGCACTAGCAGCAGCAGCACCTAAAAGCATCTAACAAGCAACACGCACATAAATGGAGGAAATCCACAAGACCCAAAAATCAAAATCTCCTAAAACTCCACGAAAATCGAATCTCTTACCGTCGAAACGTAGATCTTAGCGAGAGCAAGCCAACGCCACTTTCGGAAACGAATTCCGTCCACGAAAGCTCCCGAAATCGCCGGCCGAAGGCTATGGCAGTCTGTCGTTTCCGCCTCTGCTTTCCGCGAACTGGAGCAGCGGTTATAGGTTTCGGGAAGGAGGAAAGAGTGGGCCCGCCACTCCAAGTAAAGCTTTATAAATAATCCTTACCACGCCTGTTCAGCCTAACCGTCTCCCAAGCCACCGGTTAACTTAAACTAAGAGGGTTTCTAATTAGTCTTTACTAATGGCACACCCAAAACGACACGAAAACCGAACTACCTCGGAATTCGACAAAATTCGCACCGTAGCTAAATACCCACGCTACGAACACAATGACAAAGTCGAAATTAACTTTCGACGAACAGAACTCGAGTTATACCCACCTAAAGCCAAAACACAAGCATCCCCTAAGAGGCCACACTGGGTCGCCCAAAACGACTCGGCTTGCTTGGGAGACCTTGCCCATAGGCTACAAAATAGGTCACTCAGTTCTAAGGAGCCAAACCACACTCCACAAATGGCACAAGCCACGAAAATGCGTCACCTTAACGCCAAACAAGAATAAAATAGTCGCAGAAAAATCGGGGGCGTTACAGTCACTCCCCCTAAAAGAAAGTTTCGTCCCGAAACTTTACGCACAACACTTCTACTATAGAAGGAAAGAGTAACAAATAGGAGTTACAAGAAGGGAAACATACCGATCAAATCAGGGAAACAAGTGAGGGTAAGCCTTCCTCATGGCCGACTATAGCTCCCAAGTCGCGCTCTCCAAATCCTAATTCCTCCAAAGAACTTTCACCATCGGAATGGACTTCTTTCGCAGCACCCGTTCCTGAATATCTAAAATACGGACCGACACTTCAACAAAAGAGAGATTGGGCTCCAACTGGGGCACAACGTCCAAGACTTGCCCACTGCTGCGCACACACTTCCGCAATTAGCTTACATGGAAAACATTATGAACACCTGGGAAGTTTGCTTGCAAATCCAATCTATAAGCTGATACGCCAATCCGCTCCAAAATCTTAAACGGGCCCACATACCTCAGGTCCAATTTCTGATTCTTACCAAACCTCTTTACACCCACCATCGGGGAAACCTTAAGAAATACAAGGTCCCCTACAGAAAACTTCAAGGCAGACCTACGCCGATTGGCGTTCTTCTCGTATCTCTCCTGAGCTATACGAAGCTTCTCACGAATAAGCTTCACTGCGACTTACATCTCCTCAAGAGCATCTGGACCCAACAAAGGCCTCTCACCAGCCTCAGCCCAAAACAACGATGTTCTGCAGCGCCTCCCATACAAGGCTTCAAAAGGAGCATTCTGCAAGCTTTCCTGATAACTATTGTTGTATGCAAATTCCATAAGTCGCAGCCGCTCATCCCACGCTCCACCGTGGTCTAAAATATAGCATCGGATCATATCCTCAACTATCTGGTTCACCCACTCCGTCTGCCCATTGGTCTGCGGGTGGTAAGCAGTAGAATACCTCAGATCCGTACCCAAACCCTCCTGCAGACTCTGCCAAAAATGAGAAGTAAACCGGGAGTCTCGATCAGAAATGATACTCACAGGCACACCATGCAGTCGGATGACTTCATTCAAGTACAACTCCGCTATCTTCTTCATCGGGTAATTAATCTTATATGGCACGAAGTGAGCACACTTCGTCAGTCTATCCACTATGACCAAAACAGAATCAAATCCCCTTAGGGATTTCGATAAGCCCGTGATGAAGTCCATAGATATACTTTCCCACTTCCAAGTCAGGATCTCTAACGAAGTCAACTTGCCACCAGGCCTTCCATGATTGGCCTTTACACGCTTGCAAATGTGGCACTCCACAACAAATCGGGCTATATCGCTTTTCATGCCATACCACCAAGCAATTTGCTTTAGGTCACGATACATCTTCGTAGATCCTGGATGGTAGGCAACGCTGGATCCATGAGCCTCTCTGCAAATCATACCTCTAATGTCCCCAACAGCGGGGATGCAAAATCTGATGCGGTACTTCAAAGTACCCGCATCATCGATAGCAAAGTCTGGCAACTCCCCCTTCTCGATCCTGGTGAATAAGTGCAGAAGATCCGGATCGTCCTTCTGGTGCAGTCTGGTCAAAGAAATCCAGGACGGCTCTGCCACTGATAAACTACTCTGCAAGTCACAGCATCCCACTGATATATCCATAAGGAGGAACTCCTCCACTAAATGATCGGCGGTGAGATTGAAGATCTTTCCCGTCTTCCGGCTCAGGGCGTCGGCCACCACATTGGCCTTGCCTGGATTATACTGGATCTCTACGTCATAATCGGCCACATACTCTAGCCACCGCCGCTGGCGCAGATTCAACTCCTTCTGCGTGAACACGTACTTCAGGATCTTATGGTCGGTGAAGATCTTGCACTGAGCCCCATAAAGTAGGTGTCTCCACAGCTTCAACGCATAAATAACTGCTGCGAACTCGAGGTCATGCGTAGGATAATTCTTCTCATGAGTCTTCAGTTGCCTTGACCCATAGGCAATCACTTTTCCAACCTGCATTAACACACAACCCAGACCTACATGCGAAGCATCCACATAAACATCATAATCCACCCCTTCAGTAGGCAGGGTCAGAACGGTTGCAGTGCACAATCTCCTCTTTAACTCCAGGAAGGCTTCTTCGCATTTCTCGCTCCAAACAAAAGCCACGTTCTTCTGAGTCAGCTTGGTCAAAGGTGCAGCTAGGGAAGAGAAACCCTCCACGAACCTCCTGTAGTAGCCAGCCAACCATAGGAAACTCCTGATCTCCTTAGGCGTATTCGGCCTACTCCAATCCATCACTGCTGCGACCTTTTCTGGGTCAACCGAGATCCCATCCTTGTTCACCACGTGGCCTAGAAATGAAACCTGAGGCAACCAAAATTCGCACTTGCTCAGCTTGGCGAATAACTTGTGGTTCCTCAACTCCGATAGAACCAAGCGCAGATGCTGCTCATGCTCCTCAGCACTGCGAGAATAAACCAACACGTCATCGATGAAGACCACCACGAACTTGTCTAAGAAATCCTTGAACACCCGGTTCATCATATCCATGAAGGCTGATGGTGCGTTGGTCAAACCAAACGACATCACCAAGAACTCAAAGTGTCCATGCCTCGATCTAAACGCAGTCCGTGGAATATCTGCCTCGCGGATCCTGAGCTGATGATATCCTGAATGAAGATCGATCTTGGAGAACAACGTGCTACCGCGCAACTGGTCAAATAAGTCATCGATCCTCGGCAGAGGGTACCTGTTCTTAATTGTGACTTTGTTCAACTCCCTATAGTCGATGTAAAGCCGTATCGTCCCATCTTTCTTCTTCACAAACAACACAGGAGCACCCCAAGGCGACAAACTCTGCCTGATAAATCCCTTTGCCAACAGCTCATCCAACTGAACTCGCAACTCCTCTAACTCACGAGAGGCCATCCGGTACGATGCCTTAGCAATAGGACGCGTACCCGGCTCCAAATCAATCACAAACTCCACATCCTGTTCAGGAGGAAGACCAGGAAGATCATCCGGAAAAACATCGGCGATACTACGAACAACTGGAATCTCCTCCAAGCGCGGTACACTAACAGCAGTCCCAACCATCGAGACCAAATAAGCAAAACAATCCGAAAGAAACAGCTTCTGAGCACATACCGCAGAGATAACAGGAGAATCCTGGCATAGATCAGCATACATGCTTCCGGGCTGACCGTCGTCCCTGATGAAGTCCAAGCGCTTCCCTTTACACTAAATGACTGCATCATACCTAGACAGTCGGTCCATGCCCAAAATAACATCGAAGTCCTCCAGATCAATCATCTTCAGGTCTGCGTTCGCAAGGAAGTCCCCCAACAAAATAGGGCAATCTAATATGCCCAAATCTAACAACACAGATTCACCAGAGGGGAACTTGACACGGAAGGTATCCCGAACTCGATCTAAAGTCAACCGATGTCGCTCCACAAAGGCTCTAGCCACGAACGAGTGGGTAGCGTCAGAGTCAAATTGAACACGCGCCCATCGGTTCTTCACCTTAAATTTCCCTATAGTAGCATATAAAACTAAGGAACTACCACAATAATAATGCAAACATTCTAGCAAAACAAGAACAAAACCTTCAGGCTGGAAAGACAACTAACCTGAGATGACCTGAGTCGAAGCTTGAGCCTCCTCGGAAGAGATCACGTTCAGCTTTCCCTTTCCCTTATCAACACGCTGAGGTGGAGGTAATGCATGTAGTGGAACTGCATGAAGAACAGGCTGGACCTAAGGACACCTAGACTTGATGTGTCCCTTCTGCCCACACTAAAAGCAAACTTTATCCTTGGACCAACACTGGGCAGCCTCATGCCCGGGTCGCTTGCAAACAGAATAGGAGACATCTCTCCTAGGAGCACCCTGAATCACATAAACCTGCTCCTTCCTCTGTGCTGCTGCCTTCTTGAAACATCTCTCGACAGGGTGGCTTGATTGGCCACAGAAGCTGCACACCACTTTGCTCTTCTTTCCCGGAGCCGCACCGGGTACCTGGGGTTTCTTCTCCTCCACAGACTTCCTCTTGTCCTTCCTCATTTGCTGGCCTCTTCTCTTCGCGGTCTCAATAGCCTCCACCTTCAGAGCAGCCTCCACTACTCCCGCATAAGTCTCTGACCCATAAGCATTGGTCAACTGCTGCACCTTGCTCCTCAAACCACCGAGAAATCGCTTAACTCGATCAGCCTCAATGCTGACCAATCCAGGGGAAAAACGGCTTAACTTGCTGAACTCTATCTCATACTCACCCACCATGAGTTGCCTTTGCTTCAGATGGAGGAAGTCATTCATAAGGCGGTCACGCTCGACCGAGGGTAAGAACTTCCTCAACAGCATCTCCTTGAACACCTCCCAAGAGCATCCAGCTATCAAGCTTTCCTTCTCCCTCAACCACCAAATCTTAGCCAAACCTTTAAGTTGATAGGCGGCTATCATCACCCTCTGGTCATCTGCAATCCCTGAGTACGAGAACATCTCCTCCATGGAGATCAGCCAATCGCCTATCAACATGAAATCTGCCTTCCCATCATAAGTGGGAGGGCTCAGCCTCTAAAACTGCGAGATGAAGGCCATCTCCACTGGCACCACCACTGGAGGTCTTAAGGGTGCAGGAGGAGGAGGGATAGCTAACCCCCCTGCAGGACCTTTCACTCCTTGAGTCTGACCTGCCACAACCGCCACTAGTGACTGAATCTGGGCCTGCATCTCTACCATCTGCCTGCTCATGACATCGCTACTCTGTCGCAGGCTCTCGATCACTGCGTTATTCTGAGCTCCAGATGACTCACCCTAAGACAGGGGAGTCGATCTAGTCGAAGGACATCTCCCCATCCTAAAATCATAGCAATACTAGTTAGATCCTAATACAATGGCTAGAACCAACTACAAGTACAGACAATACATATATAGATATAAACTTAAAGCTGCTAAACTTGCTCTGGGAGTTTATCTTTTTACAAAAATTGATGTTATGCCCTAACCTAGGATGGTTAACCACCACCATGCTAATTCATGTGCCTCGATCGGGAATGCATGAATTTGTATTACTTTTGACATGAAAGCTTATGTGTGTACATATGTCATCCTGCCAGTCTTTAGCTTGGCACGTTGTGCTTATGCAATATTATGCCATGCATGTTTGTGTTATGCATTCTAAAAGGCCCTAATGCATATTATGAGCGGTGTACACATGAAAATGTTATGCATCCCATACTACATAACATTCTCATGCAACGAAAGAGAAAACGAGCTAGTCGCAGCCATGTGGTGAGGTTATGCATCCCATACTACATAACCCTCACATGTTGCCCCTATGGTGGATCCATATACGAACACATATTATGCATCCCATACTACATAATATGCCCTGTATACTTCATGTTATGCTATGAGTGTAGTGTTCGTGCTTTTGCCAAGACGTGCTGATGACATATCGGTGTGTGAATGACATGATGTTGAACTACTAAAGCAATCAAAGAAAGGTTGCCCGACTTACTTGTCAAGCAACCTCCCTCTAATACCAACTGTCACAACCCGCATTTTCTCCGAATTTAGGAATTATCAGAGTATGAGAAAACACACGTCATGATGCCACGTCAAGCAGGGGATAACTGCTGACGCTCAGGCAAACCCATCTACTATACTTTATGAAAGAAATTCATGAGTTTAATGATTAGAAAAATAGTTATATTTTAGAGGCCGTATCCCTCGGCTCGGTGGATCACCTAGTCCACAGTTTAAAACTATACATATGCGCTGCGGAAAAATACTTTATTCAGGTTTGACATCCTAATGAGTGCATAAGTGCCCCAAGAGGACAGCTTATGCTATGCAAGACTCTACATTTAATTTATATTATATATAAGAAAACAATCTTTATGCGTTGTTTGGAAAATAGTGATTTAGTTTTATAAAACATGTTGAACATGAGCTATACTTATATTAATAATTGTAGTTTTAAAAATAACTAGCAACCTAGCATAAATCCTCCTCAGAGAAAGTAGACTATCTCCAGAAAATGGTAGCAGCAAAAGTAATATATCTAGTACAAAGGTAAAAACTACCAGTGGGCGCCAATAACCTGACATGAACCCACTGGCAAATATGTATGTTTGTAAGAAAGTGCAGAAGAAAACTACCTCACTAAACAAATCCAGAAGGATCTCCAAAGTCCAAGAGATCAGCCGCAACACCATCGCAACCTAGCCACCAAACTGGCTACTGCTCAGAACCTGAGGCATTCAAAAGAAGAAAGAATACCTCAGCAAGCAAAACAAGGAAAAACTGCATGAAAGTGTCAACTAGAGGATAAATGAAAGAGGAAAACACACCGTAGTAAAAGTCACAACTGCCCAAAGCAAGACAAAAAGAAATGCACTACGTGCGAGGAAACAACATCAACCCTGCCTAGAAACTACATCCTGCAGAGTCTACTAAGCTACCAAGAGCCCAAAGTGCTACAATCTACCAAGGAAGAAACATCTAACACCCTAAGCTGTGGGAGATGGTAGTAGCAAAAACAAACAACATGGATCCGGGTTGGAGGAAAACTCAGTCCCCCAACCACCATTTCCAAGCCCACAAGCTCAAGGGTCTACATGTGAAAGCACTAGGAACCTTCCACCCCCTTGCCCAACCCGTACCTGGTGCAAGATAGAAGAAAAGGGTGTCCACGGCTAAATTACACAACACCTCCCCCATGAAGAGCTTCAAACCACCACTACTAACCACGATCCACGATTCGACCTTTAGGAAAGTAAAACATGGCCGGCAAGGAACCTCAAAAAACAAAGAAAATCAAAGAATTCATTCGGGAGCGAAAATCAAGGTAGGAAAAAGTGTTGAAATGACTAAACACGGCTTGGCGTTGAGTGGGACCCACTCAACACCTAACAAGACCTTGGCGTTGAGTGAGTCAGCCTCACTCAGCGCCAGAAAAGCCATGGCGTTGAGTGAGATTCACTCACTAACCGCCCCCCCAGAAGAACTACTCTGGCGTTGAGTGAGCTGACCTCACTCAACGCCACAACAGGCATGGCGTTGAGTGAGGTTCACTCACTCAACGCCACCCGCAAGAATTCTCTGGTGTTGAGTGAGCTAACCTCACTCAATGCCAAAACAACGATGGAGTTGAGTGAGGTACACTCACTCAACGCCCTGGTTCCTAACCACAGACAGAGAACCTCACTCAATGCCAAAACAGCAATGACGTTAAGTGAAGCTCACTCACTCAACGCCCTTACACTTAGCCGCAAAAGAAAACTGCGGTATTGAGCGCGTCCACCTCACTCAACGCCAAAACAACAATGGCGTTGAGTGAAGCTCACTCACTCAACGCCCTTGCACTTAACCGCAACAAGGCAAATCTGCGGCGTTGAGTGAGCTGACCTCACTCAACGCCAAAACAACAATGGCATTGAGTGAGGTCGTCTCACTCAATGCCATAAGTCCTGGCCATAACGAAGGGCTGTGGCGTTGAGTGAGTCTACCTAACTCAACGCCAAAGCAGAAATGGCATTGAGTGAGCTTCACTCACTCAACGCCACTGGACTTGGCCGCAAACTTGCCTACAACGTTGAGTGAGGCCACCTCACTCAACGCCAAACTAGAAATGGCGTTGAGTGAGGTCAACTCACTCAACGCCAAAGTAATTAGCCTCAGAAAAGGCTATGGCATTGAGTGAGCACACCTCACTCAACGCCAAAGTACTTGGTTGCACAGAAGCGACGACGTTGAGTGAGTCCACCTCACTCAATGCCAAAGCCGAAATGGCGTTGAGTGAGGTCGACTCACTCAACACCAAAACACTTAGCTTCTCAGGAAAACCGCGGCGTTGAGTGAGCTTGCCTTACTCAACGCCAAAACAAAAATGGCGTTGAGTGAGGTCGACTCACTCAACGCCAAAGTACTTAGCCGCTAGCAGGGGCTGCGGCGTTGAGTGAGTCCACCTCACTCAATGCCCTAGTACTTAGCAAAATTCTGACTGGCTACAGCTGCGGCGTTGAGTGTATGCACCACACTCAACGCCGGCCAGACAGAATCCTAAAAAAAACTCTTTCCAACAAACACAGCAGGCACCCCCTCCTCTCTCTCTATCTCGGCTTCACCCACAAGCCACCAACCAGACAGTAATCTGGAGTTTAACTGATGGTATTACGCCGGCGGGTTGAGCACAAACAACACAAAGAAGGGGGGCTCATAGGAGAATCTAAGCCCTAAATTCAGCAAGATAAAAGAGAACATGATTGGCTTCTACCCTAGGGCTAACCGGGAATTTTCAGAATTACAAAGAACAACAATTGGCAAGGGCAAGAATACCACTTGCCTCGATTTCCGGCGAAGCTTGGACGACTTTCCCTCCTCTTCACTCGACACTAGCAGCAGTAGCACCTAAAAGCACCTAACAAGCAACACGCACTTAAATGACGGAAATCCACAAGACCCGAAAATCCAAGTCTCCTAAAACTCCACTAAAATCGAATCTCTTACCGTCGAAACGTATATCTGAGCGGGAGCAAGCCAACTCCGCTATCGGAAATGAATTTCGTCCACATAAGCTCCCGAAATCGCCGGCCGAAGGCTAGGGTAGTCCGCCGTTTCCGCCTCTGCTTTCCGCGAACTAGAGCAGCGGTTATAGGTTTCGGGAAGGAGGAAAGTGTGGGCCCGCCACTCCAAGTAAAGCTTTATAAATAATCCTTACCACGCCTGTTCAGCCTAACCATCTCCCAAGCCACCGGTTCACTTAAACTAAGAGGGTTTCTAATTAGTCTTTACTAATGGCACACCCAAAACGACACGAAAACCGAACTACCTCGGAATTCGACAAAATTCGTACCGTAGCTAAATACCCACGCTATGAACACAACGACAAAGTCGAAATTAACTTTAGACGAACAGAACTCGAGTTATACCTCCCAAAATCCAAAATACAAGCATCCCCCAAGAGGCCACACCGGGTCACCCAAAAGGACTCGTCTTGCTAGGGAGACCTTGCCCATAGGCTAAAAAATAGGTCACTCAGTTCTAAGGAGCTAAACCACACTCCACAAATGGCACAAGCCACGAAAACGCGTCACCGTAATGCCAAACGAGAAAAAAATATTCGCAGAAAAATCGGGGGCGTTACAGCGACAACGTCGCCGGGATTTAGGTTTGTGCTATAACTGTAACGAAAAATACTCCTATGGCCATCGTTGTAAAGGATCCAACACACTTTTATATTTCCAAGGGAGCGATGAAATCGAATCGACTGACAATCCTAACGAAGAACCAATACAGGAAGCTGTAGACCAAAGTGGATCCGTATGCTTCTTATGCTCTTACAGGAGAACCTTCCAGCACTTGTTTACGAGTCTTAGCCAACATAGGTACTCACACATTACAAACATTAATTGACAGCGGAAGTTCACATGATTTCATTTCCATACGTATAGCCAAATTTTTGCAATTACCAATTCTGGCCATCCAACCCTTTAAGGTTTTCATGGGCAATGGTATGTCGGTTCTCTGCACAGGCAAGTGTGTGGACATCTCCCTGCTCATTCAAACCATACAGTTTAAAATCACTTTATACGTCTTAGACCTTCACGGGGCAAATATCGTACTGGGAGTACGATGGTTACAATCCTTAGGACCGGTGACCACTGACTACTCAACCCTCACGATATCCTATCTCTCGAACCAGGGCCCAATAACCTTATACGGTCAGCCCTCCGGTTTTGATAAGACGGTTTCATAATCGCAGGTAGCCCGATTTATGTGTCTACAAGCATCTGCACTGTGCATACTCATCGATAAATTACCACCCGACACAGCACCAAGCTCTCCCGGGATGATTTATGATCCAACTTTACCTCCCATATTTCAATCACTCTTACAGGATTATGAAAACCTATTCCAGGAAAACCCGGTTTATCCTCCAAAACATTCCATTGATCACACCATACCCCTCCTCCCTCTTTCCAAACCAGTCAATGTCAAACCATATCGATACCCGCACTACCAGAAAAATGAAATTGAAAAACTGGTTCTTGAAATGTTAAATTCGAGACTGATACGTCCTAGCACATCTAGTTTTAGTTCCCCAGTAATATTAGTAAAAAAAGATGGCTCATGGCGCTTTTGCGTCGATTACAGAGTCTTAAACTCGATTACTATAAAGGATAGATTTCCCATACCTACAATAGATGAACTGTTAGACGAACTATTTCACGCACGTTTTTTTTTCAAACTAGATTTACGGGCAGGATACCATCAGATAAGGATGGCCGAAGAAGACATTCATAAAACGTCCTTTCGTACGCATCATGGTCACTATGAATTCACTGTCATGCCTTTCGGCCTTACAAATACCCCCTCCACATTTCAATCGTTAATGAATTCCATTTTCTGACCGTACTTACGTAAATTTATCGTGGTTTTTTTCGATGACATATTAGTGTTTAGCACCACGGAACATGAACATTTAGACCATCTGGCCACAGTTTTCCAGATACTTTATACTAATGTATTGAAAGTTAAGTACTCAAAATGTTTTTTTTAAAGGGAAATAGAATTTTTAGGACACTGCATCACTATGGGCACCGTCTACCCTATTCAAACTAATATTAAGGCAATCGAAAAATATTCTGCCCCAAAAACACAAAAAGACGTACGAGCCTTCCTAGGCTTAGCCGGTTTCTACCGAAAATTCATTAAAAAATTTTCAATAATTGCTGCTCCTTTATCCGACTTGCTTAAAAAGAATAATTTTGATTGGAATACTCACACGGAGGGTGCATTCCAGACATTAAAACGAGCTTTAATATCAAAACCTACGCTTTCTTTACCAAATTTTGCCAAACAATTCACCATCGAAACCGATGCCTCAGTAATTGGAATTGGAGCAGTTCTGTTCCAAAATAAGAACCCAATAGCATACTTTAGTAAAAAACTGACACCACTCATGCAACGGAAGTCCACCTACGTACGAGAATTATACACGGTTACTTCAGCTGTTGCCAAGTGGAGGCAATATTTACTTGTGCATCAGTTTCAAATACTGACAGATCATAAAAGCTTACATAACCTTCTCACACAAGATTTGCACACCCCGACCAGCAAATGTTCTTAGCCAAACTAATTGGTTTTGATTATACAATCAAATATAAACCTGGTAAAAGTAATATTGTAGCCGATTCCCTGTCACGATCGTGTTCCGACCATCCTGAACCCATTAAGGGCTCACCGACTACAACACATAGCACACCAGCAAACCTACTTACCATGACCATATCTAGCTCATCCTCCTCCTTATTAGAGGGGCTTGCCTCAGCTTATGCCACAGACCAATTTTCCCAGGAATTACTGGGCAAACTGCGCACAAACACTAACACCCAATCAGATTGGACACTAAGAGGAGACCACATTTACTTCAAACATAGGCTTTTTATACCCGAACACTCCCCGATCGCTCACAGGATCATAACCAATTATCATGATACCCTCTATAGGGGGCATTCCGGAATTAAAGCAACCTTACATAGAATACAGAATAACTTTCAATGTCCTCACATGAAAAAACATATAACTGATTTTATCAACAACTGTGAACTGTGTCAGAAAGCTAAACCTTCAAACCATCTACCCTACGGTTTACTTCAGCCATTAGCCATTCCAACCCTAATTTGGTCCGACTTGACTATGGATTTCATTACACATTTGCCTAAATCCAATAATTTTACCATAATCATGGTAATAGTCGATCGACTATCCTGGGCAGCTCATTTCGCAGCCTTGACTCCACCCTTAACTGGACCCAACGCGACCACAACATTTTGGGAATCAGTAGGAAAATTACACGGCCTTCCTACATCAATAATTTCAGAACGTGATACCGTTTTTCTGTGTCATTTTTGGAAAGATTTATTTACACTACAGGGCACCAAAATTTTATATAGTTCGTCCTATCACCCTCAAACAAATGGGCTGACAGAGCGAACAAATAGAAGTTTGCAGCAGTATTTACGCTTGTTTACTCATGACCACCCAAAAAATTTGTCCAATTATTTAAGTTTAGCAGAATATCATTTAAATACTACTCTTAACACCTCGACCGGAATGACCCCATTCGAGGCCATGTTCGGACGACCGACCCCTGGGCTTCTTACTTATTGTGCAGGAACCAGCAAGAACGAAGCCGTGGACATTACACTCCAAACCAGAGAAACAACATTGCATCAACTACGACAACACCTCCAGCGTGCTCAACACCGGATGAAGACATTTGCTGACAGGAAAAGACGTGAAAAATCCTTCGAGCTTAACGACTGGGTGCTACTAAAATTGCACCCCTACCGCCAGCTTACACTCAAACAGAAAAGTTGCAGGAAGCTCTCTCTCCGTTTTTACGGACCCTTCCAGATCATCGAAGTCGTCGGAGAAACAGCCTACAAACTTTGACTCCCGGATGACTGCAAAATACACCCAGTATTTCACGTATCTCTGCTCAAACCGTATACTAACAACAACACCAGACAAGTGACGCCCTTACCAACACAGAGCCACAAGAATATGCCCTTGCATGTTCTATTAGTCGTGGTTAGTTTGCGACAGATTATACGCAAAAATCTGTCGATCCAGCAAGGACTAGTCCAGTGGAAGGATCTTCCACCCGAAGACAGCACCTGGGAAGATCTAGACTCCCTTCCAACAGATCTACAACACTCACCAACCTTCGTCGCCACAACCGCCCCTTCAACGGAACTCACAGATCTACTTCCCACAACATGGCATCAACAACGAAAACGCTCGGCACGCCGACCCCCTTCCCACCTCTAACCTGACGCAGAGTTAGAGAGATATTACAATCAATCCAGCAAAACAGGGCTACCGCCGGACGAAGCTTCGCCGCTACTTGATTCGTCCACTCCGGCCATCTCTCTTTCATGGATCAGAAATACCACCAGCCAGCAGATGGTTTTCCTCGCCGGCCGCATGTACTTCCTAAAACCCTAAAGTAGGTGCAAATACCATAACGATGAGGACATCGTTTTTAAAGGCGCGGGCATTTGTTAGGATGCAGACACGTTTTCAGCTCAGCAGGGTTCAGCATCCAGATCTCAACACGTGGCAGAGCTGGATTAATACAGCTTATCCCAGCCAGTAGGATCAGCGTACACTTGGCGACATCACAGCTGAGTCTGCTTCCCAACCAGACAACATTAATTAATTTGATTCCAGCAATACCAGGAGCATTCAACGCGTGGAAACATCACAACATTTCATTTTATCATCTAGTCAAGCAATAAGACTGTGTAATAGATCCGTTATGTATGAGTTTTTTTTTTAATTTGACTTATGAGTCTAATGTAGGTTATAAAAAGGGTCAGAGTCTATAATTATGTTTTTATGCTTGATTAATGAAGTTTCTTTTCTCTCCCGCCTCTGTCTCCTTCTTCCTCTCTCTCTCTCTTTTTCTTTCCCTCTCTCTATTCTCTCTTGTTTCCCTTTCACTGCCCCCTTCTTCTCCACCTCTGGCGGCCTTCCGGCGACGCCGTGGTTTTCGTAGTATCAACCTAACAAGCTCCTTCGTGTAAGTTTCAATGATGGAGAAGCCAGTCTTAAGGAGGTAGTAACATTGTGCACCTCCGCTGGATTAGAGTTCGTCCTTCCTGAACCCACTCGAATTTTTGAACGAGTTGTCAAATTCTTCCAAAATGCTGAGATATCCACAACGGGCAGAATTATTCAATCCAGATTGTGATACATCAAATAAAGGTTTCCATCCATGCCCTAACTAAAATTCTCAGGCTCGTAAAAATTTTAGAAGAATATGAAGTGAGCCCCAGCGATCATGAACAAGCTGAAGAGTGGTGCATGTATACAGGAATGCTGACCTGAACCTTATATAAAAATAAGGTATCAAGCCCTAGAAAGCTGATGGCAGACATAGTGGGAAAAGTTCTCATTTACGAGCCTGGATCGCATGATAGAATCTCCAAGGAGATGTTTGAGCTGATAATAAGGATCATCCTAAAGAAGAAGACTGGTTGGGGAATAGTTTTGTTAGAGAAAATGAAAAATTCTCTAAAAACTCCAAACTTTGGAAGAATCCTCTCCCTATTAATGTATAACTCTGTAGCATATCTGAAATTGAACCAATCTCAATGAGCGGTAATACACTATACTAAGAGGATTGATATCAAGGATGTGGGTAGATTGGGTCAAGCCTTTCCCAGGACTGGGAAGAAATTGAAGTGCAATACCTCAAGGGTCAGTCAAGAGCAACCTGAGGTAGAGAGAATTCCAATCCAAGTCCAGAAACTAAAATCAGAATAGTAAGAGAGCCAATAGTTATTGAAAAACCATTACTCAATGAGTCTGCTATCATAAATGAGACACATCATTAAGAGATTATCAAGGAAGAATCAGTTACTGAAGAAATCAAATGTGAATGGTTTGTTGAGATAAGTGTTGATACAGGAAGGAGTGTTGTAGTTGAGGGGGAGTCTCAAGAAGAGCACTTTGCCCAAGAGACTGAGGAGAAGAGGAAGAATGATGTATATGTTAAGGGGGAGTCATGCATTGAGCTCCCTGCTCAGGAAATTGAGAATATAGATATGATTCCTAAAGTTGAGGATGCCACCCACATTGGGTCAGCAATCCATAAAGACAAGGAGGAGGATGTTGAACAAGATGATGATGTCAGTGCTAAGTTCCAGCAGCATCATCTAGAGCCAATGCATATGATCTCTAAAATAATAGATATCATCTGTAGGGATATTATTCCTTATGGAGCTCCAAATAGTGTTAAAGAAGATGGAACTCTAGTTCATGTGAACATACTAGACAGTCCTTATTCCATGTATGAAGAAGTTGATGTAACTGAGTTGTTGAAGGATATGCAATAGAAGAAGGTTAAGAAAAATTCAGAACTCCCTAGCTCCTTTAAAGACCATGTAACTGAGTTGCTGAATCAGATGAGAATTATACTAGAAGAACAAAGATGATACTTTGAAAATCATGTCTCTAAATCCATCAAGGAAGTTGTTGGGAAAAACCCTTATGATTTATTTTAATAAATTACTTTAAGTGATTTTACATCCTAGGTCTATTACCCATGATGTATAGTGAGGGTAATTTGGTTTTAGAATTCTTAAGTTGTCATTAGTACAAAGGACATAAGAAAGGCATACTGAATTTTAGAGAAAAGTCATGGATTGCCAACATGCGTTGACTTGAAGTCGATGCAACTTCGACTGAAATTCGACGCTACTTTGAATTAAAGTCAGAGCAACGAAATTTGATAATTTGATGTTATTCAAAGGATTATATCGACGCATATTTCGATATGATATCGACGGAACATCGACTATAGAGTTATTCTTACAGATAGTCAGAATTCGATGTTGTTTCTATAAGAACTCGACGTTACATCAACTAAATTTCTTAATAGAATTCATTTTGAGGTTTCAATACGATTTAATTTAAGAAGGTGTTTGCATAACAGAATCTTGGAAACGATTCAAGGATAATCTGAAATTAAGAATGATAAATTATTATTGAATTCATACATCAATATCCAACTACATTTCAACAGACGATCAGGAAATTCAAATCGGATACAACAGTGAATAAAGAATGCTGAATTATTATTTAATTCATACATCAATCTCCAAGTACATTTCAAGAAACGATCAAGAAATTCAAATCAAATCGTGATAGATCAATTTTGACATAGGAAGTTTGGAAGATCATCATCTGCAATTGAATTTCTTGCATCAATCAGTCGATTGTTAGAATGTTACTGAATCTAAGTTCGGAAGGTCATCATTTGTAATTAAATTTATTCCATCAACCTGTCGATTGTTAGATTGTTACTAAATCTGTAAAAAATAATTAATTCTTCTTCTTAAAATGGAACTACATTAGATTTAAAGAAGAATCACGGATAATCTGGAAATATGGCATATAATCTTTGTGATTTTCATATTCAGAGATTCATCAGAAGTTTCAGATATCATCACTGTTAGTCCTCAAAAATCTGCTGAGATGACTCAATAAGAAGATTAACTCAATCACAAATCTTCTTTCATTTTCTTATTACACTTTGAGAAAAGAGTTTTGAGAATCCCTCTTTAAAGGATTCAGTGAGAGGTTCTGAGAGTCTTCTTGAGAAAATACTCAGATTGTATAGGTTCAAGATCTCTTTATTAAAAGATCTTGTGTTGGTTCTAAGAGTCTCCTGATCAAAAGACTCAGACACTGTGATTGTGAATTCCTACCAAAGGGAGTAGAAGAGTTGATGTACCTAGATTTAGGGGAACCACTATAATCTGTGTCTTCTGTGATTTTGCATTTATTTTTAATTTCGTGCTGTGATTTTATTTACCTGCACCTATTTTGGGCTGATTGCTGATGTACATGCAAATTCTGTGGAATTATTTTAGTATTTGAAACAAAATTTTATTCCTTATTCACCCCCTACCCCCTCTAGAGAAAACTCTGAGGTATTTAGCAACTGCTCTACCATTTTAGAAGTGAAGGTTGATCTCATAGGAGAGATCAATATTATCAAAGAGATCATGGATCATGTAAATATTGAGATCACTAGATAGTTTGTCAAATTAGCTTTTGTAGTGCATAAATGTCAAAGTGATGAGGTACATAGATGATAATTTGAAGATGTCTACTAAAGAAATTACCAGTATTAAATAGTATATTAGCAAAATGGTTGAAGTGTTGTAAAGTGGAGTAAATCATCTACATGGACAAATCATAAACTGTCATAATGAATATGTTCAAATGAGTGCTCATCGATCAGAATATCTCAAGAACCTGGCTGGCCATTTACAAGCACTCATTTAGGTCTTTGTTGAATAACTATGAAAAAGCAAAAGTGCCATCTTTGATAGAATGTGCGCAATTAATGAATTGGTAAGCCAGAAGATATGGGACTCCCAAGCAAAAATATTCAAGCACATATCTGAAGAAGCCAAAAAAGGGGAGAATATAGGGGCAACAATGATGCATAGTTACTGAATGAGATCCGCATATCCCATTGTCATCCTCCTTATCCTTTACCTGAGATGAAAACACCTTTTGAACCAGAATAACCTCAAGTGAGACCATCCCAATCCTATCAGCTCAGTCCTAGCCTTTAAGAACAAGAGAGGGAGGGTGGAGTAATAGTAGATTCATATGAACATGAGCAGTACCTTGAGTACCTGTCTGAGGAAGAAGTTGCAACTGATATTACACATGAAAATTGCAGTTGATGCGTCCAAGAAAGGCAAGCAGCTAACAATACAATTAGATGATAAGGAGACTGCCATGAAAAAGAAGCACAATGAAGAATTGGAAAAGGATCCAATTGCTTACATTTGGAGCCCTGAATCAAGAAGCAGTATTCTGGCCGCTTGGGATCTCCATACCAAAGATAAAGGTGATGGGAGTAAGTTGTACAGCTCCCTGGAATAGGAAGGGCATGATAAGTAAGTGGCTAAGAGAAGAGCCTTTAGAAGAGACAAAAAGACCAAAAAAACACCCTGACAATGCAGTTGAGTCTAGCAGAAAATATCCCAAGCCTTACGATTATTTCTGAGGCAGAAGACAAAAAAAGATAAAGCTAAGGTTTTCGCGGCTAAAATAGCAAAGGAGTGTAGTTATCATGGATATTGAATCATCTAGCTTAACTGATTCAAACACTTTTGAACTATTTATATATGATCTTTGGAATGATATTTTGGAATATTTCAGGTTATTGATATACAATCGCTCTGGTTATTCATATATATAATCTCTCTAGTTATTCACTTATATAATCCTTGTAATTGTATATTGAATGATGGTAATTTATTTTGGATTATGTTTAATTTGCTGCTATTATTATCTGTGTAATTCATCTATATTTGAGGTTTTGACTTCTTCAAATATGAGGAGATTGTTGGGAACAGTATCCATAATATTTTCGATTTGAAAAAGTCCTCGCAATATAGATTAACATAATTGTATGTGATGTGTTTGCATTTATTATGAAGATTTCGGGTACATGTCAGTACAAACCCAACATAGGGCTAGACTTAGTGTCATTAGATATAGTCTTGCTAATGTAATCCATTATTATGCAAGGCACCATGTCGACTTAAGTTATAGTCTATCTTGGACTTGAAACTATGCTCAAAAGATAGTCAAACAATGTTCAGAATATGGAACAAACAAAAGGAAATCAAACAGAAGAGTTAGAAATTAACTGTCGAAAATTGACTTGATATCTAGTCAAACGTGTTGATGGTTTAACCAAATACATGATCTAAAATGTTGAAATGTGCATATATCAACATGAATACGAAATCTCTATTAAGGCAGTGATTCGACTTGTCAATCTAATCAAACTACATGAAAAAAGAACTAGAAGAATCAGGTGAAGAACTTTAGAAAAATGGTTAAGTATTTATTTGACTTGAAGATCTGATCATTCATGCTGAAGAATAAAGCACATTCCGGCTGAAGTATCTTGAAGACAAAAGTTCACCTGAAGAATAGATTTGAAGAAGCATCAAGACGGTTATGTTGAACCATCAAGATGGTTCGGGCTGATGAACTTAAAATATAAAGACTGAAGGTTTAGTTGTACTTAAATCATTCGTGCAGATAAATCAAGATGATATGTGTAGAAGATGTACACACATGTTGAAGACTAGTACATATCAACTGCATAGTCATATAAAAAGTACAAGGGGATTTGATCACATGTTCCTTGAAGAAGAAAGTTGTATTAAAGGCAAGAAGGGATGATTTGACTGGACATAAAGAACACTTTATTATATCATTCGGTGAAGAAGAATATTCGACTTGAATTAATGTAGTCTTGGTATCAAGTCATTCGACCATAAATGCCATATTCATCTTGATACCAAGTAATTTGACTACATGACAAGTATATTTGAGTTGACCATATCATCTAATAGAATCAACAGTCAAGTTCGACTGGAAGTTTAGCCTTCGAGCAGAAAAGCTGCTAAAGAAAAACTTTGACCTGACCAGGAGAATTCAACTTGAAGTCAAGTCGATCAGCACATCACAGCTGAATTCAAATTAAAACGCTAATTTGGCAAGTTGTCCATTAATGGCACCGCGAAATGAGCTAATCAATTGTGTCCTTTTAAGGAAAAGATTTCTAACATAAGATTGTCTGATGATTCAACTGTTAGAATCTAGTTCATATAAAAGGCAAGAACATGAACATAAACCCTAACGAGAATAATGAGATATGAACCAACAAATGAATTGGTTGTCTAAAGAATAGAGCTTTGTCGCCGCCAACTTGAAAATTAGAGTTTATGATTATCAAAGCTCAAAGTTCTTGGATAAAATGATTTGAAAGAAAAACCTTTTCTTCTTCAATAAGATTGATTGGTTCAAGTTGCTAAAATAAATAAAAAGTAAAATCATGTCTCATCAAGAAGAAATCCTCTAGAACAATAGAGAACCATTCATCATCAAGCCCTCTGCTTGAAGACTAGAAAAGAAGCTAGCCTCGACGGATTTAAGAAGACTCCAAGGCTTTCGAGACAAATCATTTGAGTCTAGAGAAAGTGTGTAAAATACCTTATTGTAAACTGTATGAGACTTTCACCTCGAAGTGGTAGGTTCTCTTGTGGATCTGAGGAAGGAGACTTTTGTCTCTGAGTTGTAGGGTCTTTAAGACCTGAGGTAGGAGGTCAGTTTGGGCCTCTTAGGCAGGATCATTTGTGGATATAAGGAAGGGTCTATGTGACTTTAGGTAGGTGGCCATCTCGTTCCTCTGAGGTAGGAGACTTGGTATTTGAGTTGCAGGATCTGAGGATCTGGAATCAGTTAAAGGTTTGTCAAGTTTAGTACACTGATAGATAAAATAGAGGGGCAAGTGGACATACCCAACACGAGGAACCACTAAAAATTTGTTGTGTACTTGTGTTGTATTAAGCCATACTATTAAATTCCGCAAAATATATTATAAAGGTCAAACACATATTCATCCCCTAAGTGAGTAGAGACATACCTTGGCTTACATGACCCTATAGGCTCATATTGCATTGGTACTAACACCAACTGATTGACTACTTTCATATCACCATAAAAACACCAACATGAAAGGGTCGAGATCTTATTTAAAAAAGAAGAATTGATGAAATAATGAACCTTGTTACTGTTTGTGATAGACTTTCTACTTTGACTAGCTGATACAGGTTATGTCAGTTAGATAGGCTATATCGTCTAGAAGCGCTTCATATCAAGTAGAAGTGTGTTGTATCATCTAGAACTTGCATCACGCGGTGATAATACTACTGGTTGTTGGTGTGTCAGCTAGAGGTATTCCCGAGTGGCTAGAAGTCAAGGAGACATAAGACAGAGAGCTTTATTTTTTGTTCTAGAGCTACCATGGTGCAGTAACCTGCGTAAACATATTCGTAAATCTATTTTTTGTCGTCCAGTCCTTTTCGAACTTGATCCAAGGGCCCCGAAGGGTTCGCCCATGAACCATAAAAGAGGATAAGTCCTTAAACTTTCTCATTCTAATGTCATTCATGAGTTTTTCAGCTAGGGTGAGTGGGAGAGGGCGGAGGAGGAAGGAGACAAAAGTGTCTAGTAGTCAACCTAAATCGCCTAGAGGGGGTGAATAGGTGATTTCTGCGTCTTTTAGCAGAATAAAAAGTTAGTACAAGAATGCACACAAAAACACAGATAATTTATAGTGGGTCCCTGAATTTGGTACGTCCACTGTCCCGCCTTGCCTATCTACCACAAAGCGCTAGATTCGGCTACTTCACCTTTATCTCAGATTGAAAACAATCTTACAACTCGGAGCTTTAACTTCTACAAACTTGAAGAAAACTCTCCTACCACTCAGAGAACAACCTCTCCTACTATTTCAATCCTATAAACAAGGATCTACAACTCAGAGGCAAGACCTCCTATAATGGTACAAAAAGAGTTATACAAACTAATCTTCTTCAAATCAAAAACTTCAGTCTTCTGTTCCTCTGAAAGGTAGAACTTGAAAGCATTGAGGAAATAAAGAACTTGAAATCTTTGAAATCTTGAACTGAACAAAAGAGATCAACTAGATCTGAAGAGAACTTGGACTTTCAAAGATCTAGTCGACATACTGGAAGAAGAACGAATCGTGAAGAATTTCATCGTCGACCAAGAGAAAGTCATGAAGATGATTCGCATGCGTCGACGGGAGTTCTAGAAATTATTATCGATTTGAGCAATTGGCACGATTAGGGTTGAATGAAAATCACCCAAGGTATTTATAGAAACTCCTCCTTTCTAACAGCTAGAAATTTCCTCCATACTGAGAAATCTACAAGTTACTGTACATGGCGGTCGGGATGAGACAAGATGGAATTTTGAAAATAGAAATAAAAACCCTAAGTCTTATTAATCGAGTATATAAGGGTATACGCATCGAACTGCTTCAAATCTCGACGAATATGACTTAGAAAAATCCAGACATCTAACTGAGAGCTCAGCACAATCCTAGAGAGACTCAGCGAATTCGACGAATATCGACTAGCATACCTGATAAATTCGACGAGTATCGAAAGATACTTTCAACAAATTCAACGAGTAGGCAAAGTGATACACGATGAATTTTACTTAACTGATTCTCAAGGATGCAGGAAAAATTCACAGGGTTAATTCCTATGAATTCGACAAGTTTCAGTAGGTATACCCGATGAAGTTGACGAGTGTCAATAGATAACCTCGACAAATTCGACGAGTCTACTCTACGATACTCGACAAATTTTCCTTAGAGAAAATTCTGTCTTTCCTGAATATAGCAACACATCCTTCCTTGAATCTTCTAATGCACTTGAAATAGAAGTACACTCCAATAGATATTTTACACGTGGGTCAACACATTAGCCTACATAATGAGAGATTATATTGTATAGTCATGTATTTCATGACTCACTGTAACCTGACATTGGGTTGTACTTGGCAATAACATCCTGCAAACACATAACTAAAAACACGCAATCAAATACAATCTAAAATCGTCTTAGTTCAAGGGGCACATCTTCAAATCCGAGTTATTGTGGACATAATACTCAATAATCTCCCCCTATTTAAAGAAGTCAGAACCCTACAAACTAAGGTGAATTGTACACAAGATAATCTTAAAGAATGATAAGGAAAGGACATAACAATCGAGAAATAAGAACAATCGCAATCAAAACATTAAAATATATATGTAAGTTCTGTCGGGGCAAATAGTTTTCACAACCATCAAGTAAAATAAAAACATTAAAGTTATTTTCCGTGGCTCTTCTAGAACCGCCTGTCAAAATAAGCCTTCGGCTTCAGGAAGTACTTTGGCGGTGGTGGAGGGGCATCTGGATCATCCCTTCTGAATTTTCTGAAGTGAATTCTTCTCTTGGCATTTGCCACCTCATGTTTCTGTCATTCCTCCCTACTATAGTGTGTCTTTCTACTTTCATTGCCCAAGTCCACTAAGGTGAAGGTTTCCATGGTAATGCTTTTTGAGACAGGACTCCACACTTTATATAGTTCCCTATTAGGATCGGACCTGATAGCATAAGGACCGTCCCCAAACTTTCTTCTCTTAAGAGCTGGTTGAGGTACATCTTCAACTACTTGAACATCTGGGTCAGTAGCAGCAGTAGAGAAATCTTGAGAGTCTATCAAGTACTATGTGTAGTTCTGAGTAGGATGAATATAGTCATGCACAGGATTATGTATCATCGGTTTTGGCATCCTTACCTCAAAAAATCCTAGAAATAGTTCTCCATATATCCATTTGATATTTTAATAACTATAGATGTTGACATCTTGAAACTATTCTTTCATGGAGGTTTCAATTGCATTTACCTTAGCTTTCAATCCTTCCTCCCCCTTTCTGACTTTTTTATCACCTCCGAAGCAATCACTTTACTATAATACACCATTTGACTGTCAAAGTGGTCCATCCGGTCATTTTGGGTATTTATCACTGTCTCGGCATTCTCATCAACATTTCTGAGCACATCAAGATTACTCTTCAGCCCAGCCATTGTGTGAATAATGGCTTGCCCACCATGCACAAACCAGCTATCAAGGGTGGACTCAAATTTATCAAAACGTACCTTGACTTCAGCAAAGCTGTTGTTCAAATCCCGTTTAGTCTCTTTAACATTCTTCATCACATTCTTCAGAGATAAATCAAATTGAGCTTGTTGTCTGGCCATCAAACTTCTATTGACTTTAGTAATGAATTTTTTGAACTTGTACTAGGAAGATCTTAAATCGAAATACTTGAAGGAGGGGGTAGATCTGTGTAATGCCCCGAAACTCAAAAGAGGGACGGGTGACGTTTTAAGCCAAATTTGGGTTTTGCTAGAGGTGACACGGCCTGGGACACGGGCGTGTCCCAGGGCGTATCGTGCTCGGGTCGGTGTTGGTCGCATGGGCGAAAATTTTTGAGTCACCGGTCGTAGGGGGGGTGAACACGGCCTGGGACACGGGCGTGTCCCAGGGCGTGTCAGCTACTCAGAGCCTTACACTCAACGATCGTTGAGTGAGGGGTGCACGGCATGAGCCCAGGCGTGTTCGGGTCCGACACGGGCGTGTTCAATTCGACACGGGCGTGTCGAATGCCCGTGTCCTCCTCGGGTCATGCGGCGTTTTGTTCTAAGGAGATTACACGCCCTGGGACACGGGCGTGTCCCAGGGCGTGTCTAGCACATGGCATGTGATACGGGCGTGTCACATGGCCGTGTCCTTCTCGGGGAAATCGTTAATTTTGAATACGGGCCGTGACACAGGCCATGACACGGGCGTGTCACATTGTGACACGGGCGTGTCACATTGTGACACGGGCGTGTCGGTGGACGTGTCATAGGCCGTGTTCTGGTCGGGAATTTTTGGTGACGACGAATGAGTGACACGACCATGCACACGGCCGTGTTGCAACCGGTGTTTGGCCCAGATTTTCTATTTTCAGCCTAAATCGTGGCCGTCCGTTTCCATGGCTTGGGATCCAAGGGCTAGGGTTGTTCCTGATGGGGTTTAACCCGGGAATAGGGTTAGAAAACCCTTATTTTCCATTTGAGTTCTCTCTCTAAGTTCTAGAGAGAAGGGAGAGCAAGGAGGAGGAAGAGGAGCTAGATCAGGTCACCGACGGAGCTTCGGAGCTCCAAATCGCGACCCGACTTCGGATCCGCGGATGCAAGGAGATTGCGGTGCTTTCCATTCGCATAGATTTCCATGGTGCCAAAGAAGAACACTAGGGTAACGATTCTCATCCTAGGACATGCGAAGTCCTCTTTTCCTTTACATAGGAAGCGCTCTCATACGAGTGTGCGATGAGTTGAGGCATTCCTTGAGGTAGATATGTAAAGTCCCCCTTGTGTAGAGTCCGTATGTGAAAATGGACATAGGCATGTTGTGTGAAGCCTATCCGGACATGTTGGTCTGGATCGGTGATGTTGCATTGCATAATAACAAGAGAAGACTCCGGGTGAATGTTCGTTTTTCGGGTTTTCTATGAGGTAGATTGCAACAGGGAGCCTTGGGGACTAACTCCAAGGTGCACCTGGAAAACTGGGCAAATACGGGATGTTGCCAACATGGTGGTCGGGGAGCCAACTTGAACATAACTGGGTTATGTGTATTGTGTGATGGAAATGGGACTCGGGGAGTCTTGACCTGCGCATATTGCTTAAATTATCGTTGCGGTATGAGCACGGGTCAGGCAAAACCGTACCCGATCTATGCCATTCGGCGGAACTATTGGCATAGATGAGGGTCTTCGGCGGTCTATGGCTTAAATTGACGTGACCAATGCCAGGGAGACAAAATGCTCATATGGTTGGCCGTCCAAGGGACGGTGGTGAGACGGGAACGTCTATGGCTTAAATTGACGTGACGTTGGCCGGTTCACCGTGAATGTGCCCTGAGTGCACGGAGTGTGTGGCCGTGAGTGCCTGCACCTGTGTTGTAGTGTGTGTTTATACTATACTGCTTGTTTATGCTAACAAAATGCAGGGAAGAGCATCGCCGCCCCGAATTGGGGGCGGGGTCGTTATAATTTGGTCAGTATAGTTGGCCGTTGCTTTTGTTTACCACCGTGCGGTGGATTGTTGCTTGCAGGTGCTGCGGAGCCGAGTGGCAAATAGCGGGTTAAAGCCCAAGTTGCTGTGCCGGCCCTCGAAGGCCAAGCTTTGAGTGTTTTATTTTGTACTCATGTATGACCGGCCTGCGTGCCGAGGTTTGGAAGACACTTTTATTAAGCAAACTCTTGTATGGCCATAAGGCCATTGTTTGTCGTATTATACATTCCTATGGATCTTTTGTAGTGGACATTCATGCTTTGACTGGGTTCTTTTATCTTGCAACTTAATAATTTTCTTCCGCTATGTGCTCTGTGTAGGACGTTGTGATTGGTTGAATGGTTTCAAATAGTAACCAACCGGTATGTCCGTAGTATATGGCGTCGGGCCCATCCGGACCTACTGCTATATGCTATGTGACGGATAGGGGTGTTACAAATTGGTATCGGACTACCGGTTTCGGTCAAGCTTAAATGAATTCGTGGGCAAATTCACTTTAAGGGGTGGTGAGCACAAGTGTGTGTGTCATCGTTATAACATGAAAATAACCCATGAATGTCCACTTAGGAATAAAAAATACACATGTTTGAGGAACCTACGTGTTCCTATAATTGCTTTTTGCAATATTATTTGGTCGCTTATCGGTGTTTTGCATGATTATAGGTGACCAGAAGTGGTGCTGGACCATCAGAACGGCCAGGTTCTGTGGCAAGCAGCGCACCAAATGATGCGCCTGCAACACCTCCTTCAGCCGAGACCATTAGATTGGTGGCGGAAGCTGTACTTGCAATGATCAATGCGCAGCTTGCGAGGCAGATGCAGCAGCCTGTTCCTGCTATGGAGCAAGTACCGCTCCAAGCGGCAGAGCCTAGGAGGGTGGAATAGGTGATGGTGGAACTAGAGTTGCCTCAGAGAGCAACTGAGAAACAACTTAAGCATGTGATGGTTTTCCATCCGCCAAAGTTCTAGGGAACGTGAACCCTGACTCAGGCGGAGGATTGGCTATTGAGAGTCAAGAGAGTGTTGACAGCAATGGAAACAGAAGAGTGGCAGAAGACCACGATTACGACGTTCTTGTTGGACGGGGACGCGAGGTTATGGTGGGAAGGGCTGGAGCTACACCACCTGAGGGGAAGGCAGTTGGCTGATGTCTCTATGGAGGAATTTTTGAGGTTGTTTATGGCTCGATACCTCCCCTCAGCGCAGAGGATCGCGTTGGAAAATGAGTTTCAAAAATTGGTGCAAGGAGATAGCACTGTGGACGAGTATCTCCACGATTTCACTCGTTTGGGACGATACGCAAGCACTACCTTTTCCGATGAGGAGCGCAAAACGAACCGTTTCTATGAAGGGTTAAGAGATGATCTGAGATTTTTACTTTCGGGGACTAAGGCGCAGGGTTTCATGACCTTGGTCAACTCGGCCTAGTCTTTGGAAAAGGACATGAAGAATTTTCAAGCGAAGAAGGAATCCGGTGGCAAGAAATCGGAGTTTAAAGTGTCGTCTACTTCGAAGTCTGGATATCGAAAGTTCTACAAGAAGGCTAAGACGTCGGGTCCAGCCCCTTCTTCAGGTGCCTCGGGGGAATCAACCAACCGAACCCCGGGTGCTTGTTATACTTGTGGAAAGACAGGGCATTTTGCCCGCGATTGTTGGAGCGGACGTCCGAAGTCCGAGAGAAAGCAAGGAGCCACTTATGAAGAGAAGGGCAAGGCGGTGGAGTCAACCACATCCCACTATGCTCCGACTCAACCGAGAGTCTATAACTTGGGCCAGCAGGAGGCCATCAAACAGGCCGACGTAATGATAGGTACAGTTTAATTTATAGCAAGTTAGCTTTAAATACTGTTACCCAGTGCTTGTTAGCTTAATACTATTATATAGGCTTTGTTCTGATTGGCGGTAGTCCGGCAGGAGCACTTTTTGATACGAGAGGTTCACACTCCTTTTTGTCAGAAAGTTTCGTAACGCGCATCGGAGTCCCTTCTTCGATGGCGAAGGACAAATTGGATGTGTAGCTACCGAATGGGTGTTCGATGCGTGCGGACAGAATATGCGCCGTGAAGGTTCTTATTGGAAGCCAAGAGTTCGACTTGCTAGCGTTGTTGTTGCCACTAGCAGAGTTCGACGTCATCTTTGGTATGGATTGGCTTTCGGAGCAGAAGGCTTGTATCGATTGCAACCGTAAGGAGGTCAAGCTGGGTGTTGGGCAGGAGACAACGTTTGCGGGACTGAAGGGGTCGAGCAAGACGCTGATGTTTACTCTTCAGGTGGTGAAGGCGGTTCGTGCTGGAGAAGAGCTGTTCTTCACGTTAGTGGAGGCTGTAAAGCCTAAGGCCACTTTGGATAGTATCCCAGTGGTATTGAGTACCCCGACGTGTTCCCGGGCAATCTTCCTGGAACCCCACCGCAGCGAGAAATTTATTTCACTATCGAGCTAGTGCCAGGTGCCAAACCTATGTCACGTTCTCCTTATAGGTTAGCGCCTAAGGAGATGGTTGATTTGAAGGTTCAACTAGAGGAGTTGATGGAGCAAGGGTATGTGAATCCGAGCTCGTCGCCTTGGAGCGCATCGGTCCTCTTCGTTAAGAAGAAGGACGGGATTTTGCGGCTATGTATCGACTACAGGGAGTTGAACAAGCTAACGGAGAAAAATAAATACCCAATTCCAAGGATTGATGATCTCTTCGATCAGTTAGTCGGATCATCGGTATATTCCAAGTTGGGTCTGAAGTCTGGGTATTATCAGCTGAGGATAAGGGAGTGTGATATCCCGAAGACGGCATTCAACATAAGGTATGGGCACTTCGAGTTCACGGTCATGCCATTTGGACTGACGAATGCGCCATCGGTGTTTATGGATTTGATGAACAGGACGTTCTGAGAGTACCTAGAATGTTTTGTGATCGTCTTCATTGATGACATATTGGTGTACTCGTAGTGTGAAGAAGATCATTTCAAGCATCTGCATCTAGTCTTAGAGACGCTGAGAAGGAATGAACTCTATGCAAAATTCTCCAAATGCGAGTTCTGGCTTCCCTCAGTAGCATTCCTTGGTCATATTGTCAGTGGGGAAGGTACAGCGATGGATCTGGCGAAGGTTGTTGCGATACGAGAGTGGCCTGTGTTGTCTTCGGTAGCGGAAGTCCGTAGTTTTCTTGGGCTTGCCGGCTATTACAGGCGCTTTGTAGAGAACTTCTCGCGGATAGCGTTACATCTCACGAAGTTGACAAGGAAGGATCATAAGTTCTTGTGGACGCAGGAGTGCGTGCAATCGTTTGAGGAGCTGAAGGGATGGTTGACCACAGCGCCAGTGCTAAGTTCGCCGAGTGGGACCGAGGGCTTTGAGATTTATAGTGATGCCTCAGGTAGTGGTTTGGGTTGTGTGCTGCTGCAGCATGGTAATGTTATAGCGTATGGATCGCGTCAGCTAAAAGTGCACGAAAGGAATTATCCGGTCCACGACTTGGAGTTTGCGGCCGTGATATTTGTGCTTAAGCTGTAGAGACACTACTTGTACGGCATTAAGGTTGATATTTATACCGACCATAAGAGCCTGAAGTACCTATTGGATTAGAAGGATCTAAACATGAGACAGCGGAGATGGATGGAGTTTCTAGGGGACTATACGTTCAAGATTCATTATGTACCCGGCAAGGGCAATGCAGTTGCGGATGCATTGAGTCGCAGGGCTCCCTCCCAAGCCAATTGGTTGTCGGTGCACGATGAGAGGCTAATTCAGGAGTAGGAGGCGTTGGAGATCTGTTGCGTGGACAAGTAGTCTAGCGCTAAAGCATTGTTGAATTAGACGGAAGTTCAGTATGACCTGGCTGATCGCGTTCATAAGGCATTGGAGTTGGATGGTAGCATGAAGGAGCTTATGGATGCAGCGTTGGATGGGTGAAATTCAAAATTTTCAGTCGAGGATGGGCTGTTAAGGAAGGACCATCGTTTGTGCATCCCAAGCGAGGGAAATCTTTGGGCGGAGTTGATGTACGAGGCTTATAATACCAAGTACTCAATCCACCCAGGGAGCACGAAGATGTACCGGGACCTAAAGAAACTGTTTTGGTGGCCAGGGCTCAAGAATGATGTAGCACTGTTTGTGGCTAAGTGTCAAACCTGCGCTTTGGTAAAGGCGGAGTGCCAATATCCTGGAGGATTCTTGAAATCCTTGACTATTCCGAAATGGAAGTTCAAAGACATATCGATGGACTTTGTGCATGGCTTGCCAAGGTCGCAGAAATGGAACGATGCCATCTGGGTGATCGTAGACCAGTTAACAAAGGTGTCGCATTTTATTTAGCATAGGAAGGATGATTCACTGGAGAGACTGGCAAAAATTTATGTGGATAATATAGTTAGATTGCACGGTGTGCCTCGCAGCATCGTGAGTGATCGCGATGGGCATTTTATGTCCAATGATTGGAGGTTGGTGCAACAGATGCTGGGGACTAAATTGAAGTTCAGCACAGCCTTCCATCTACAGACGGATGGGAAGACCGAGAGGGTCAACAAAACTATGGAGGACATGCTCCGCATGTGTGTTCTAGACTTGGGGAAGCATTGGTAAGACAACCTGTATTTGGTGGAGTTCGCATACAACAACAGCTACCATACGAGTATTCTAATGGCGCCCTTCGAGGCCCTGTATGGTAGGAAGTGTTGCATGCCGTTATCGTGGCTAGAAATGGGTGAGGTAAGGTTGTACAAGAAGCAGGAGGTGAAGAATGCTACATCTTTGGTGCTGATCATTCGAGAGCGTTTGCTGATCGTTATGGACAGGCAAGCTAAGTACTACAATGCCAAGCACCGGAACATGGAATTCGTGGTCGGCGATTGGGTGTACTTGAAGATAAAGCCGTTCAAGGGTGTTTCGCGGGTGAGATGCTTGAAGAAGCTGAGCCCAAAATACCTTGGACCCTTTGAGATTCTGGAGTGGATCGGCGAAGCGGCTTATCATTTGAAGCTATCAGTGGAGTTGAGTGTACTACACGATGTATTTCACATTTCTGTATTGCGGAAGGCGGTGCACGAGTCTTTGCAGGTGATCGCAGTTGATCAAGTGCTGGTGGACGAAGGGTTGACGACTAAGGTCAAGCCCGTTCGTATTGAGGACTTTGAAGTTAAACGACTCCGTAACAATGAGATCTGGATGGTCAAGGTCCGGTGGGACAATTGCAGTTGGGAGGAGCTCTCTTGGGAACGGGAGCAAACCATGCTGGAGGAGTACCCGGAGTTTTTTCGCTCAGGTACCGCTTAAAGTTTTCCGTTATCTTTCCTTTGGTAATTTCGTGGACGAAATTCTTTTAAGAGGGAGAGAGTTGTAACGCACCGAAACTCAAAAGAGGGACGGGTGACGTTTTAAGCCAAATCTGGGTTTTGCTAGAGGTGACACGGCCTGGGACACAGGCGTGTCCCAGGGCGTGTCGTGCTCGGGTCGGTATTGGTTGCGTGGGCGACGATTTTGGAGTCACCGGTCATCGGGGGGGTGAACACGGCCTGGGACATGGGCGTGTCCCAGGGCTTGTCAGCCACTCAGAGCCTTACACTCAACGATCGTTGAGTTAGGGGAGCACGGCCTGAGCCCAGGCATGTTCGGGTCCGAAACGGGCGTGTTCAATTCGACACGGGCAAGTCGAATGCCCGTGTCCTCCTCGGGTCGTGCGGCATTTTGTTCTAAGGAGATTACACGGCTTGGGACACAGGCGTGTGCCATGGCGTGTCTAGCACACTGCATGTGACACGGGCGTGTCACATGGCCGTGTCCTTCTCGGGGGAATTGTGTATTTTGCACACTGGCCGTGACACAGGCCATGACACGGGCGTGTCACATTGTGACACGGGCGTGTCGGTGGTCGTGTCAGAGGCCGTGCTCTGGTCGGGAATTTCTAGTGACGGCGAATGAGTGACACGGCCATGCACACGGTCATGTTGCAACCCGTGTTCGGCCCAGATTTTCTATTTTCAGCCTAAATCGTGTCCGTCTGTTTCCTTGGCTTGGGATCCAAGGGTTGGGGTTGTTCCTGATGGGGTTTAACCCGAGAATAGGGTTAGAAAACCCTTATGTTCCATTTGAGTTCTCTCTCTATGTTCTAGAGAGAAGGGAGAGCAAGGAGGAGGAAGAGGAGCTAGATCCGGTCACCGATGGAGCTTCGGAGCTCCAAATCGCGAGCTGAGTTCGGATCCGTGGAGGCAAGGAAATTGCGGTGCTTTCCATCTGCATAGATTTCCATGGCGCCAAGGAAGAACGTTAGGGTAATGATTCTCATCCTAGAACATGTGAAGTCCTCTTTTCCTTTGCATAGGAAGCCCTCTCACGCGAGTGTGCGATGAGTTGAGGCATTCCTTGGGGTAGATATGTAAAGTCCCCCTTGTATAGAGTCCGTATGCGAAAACAGACATAGGCATGGTTTGTGAAGCCTATCCGGACATGTTGGTATGGGTCGGTGATGTTGCATTGCATAATAACCGGAGAAGACTCCGGGTGAATGTTCATTTTTCAGGTTTTCTACGAGGTAGATTGCAACAGGGAGCCTTGGGCACTAACTCCAAGGTGCACCCGGAAAACTGGGCAAATGCGGGATGTTGCAAACATGGTGGCCGGGGAGCCAACTTGAACATAACATGGTTATGCGTATTGTGTGATGGAAACGAGACTCGGAGAGTCTTTACCTGCGCATATGGCTTAAATTGTCGTTGCGGTATGAGCACGGGTCAGGCGGAACCGTACCCAATCTATGTCGTTTGGTGGAACCGTTGGCATAGATGAGGGTCTTAGGCAGTCTATGGCTTAAATTGACGTGACCAATGCCAGGGAGACAAAATGCTCATATGGTTTGCCGCCCAAGGGACGGTGGTGAGACGGGAATGTCTATGGCTTAAATTGACGTGACGGTTGCCAGTTCGCCGCGAAGGTGCCCTTAGTTCACGGGGTGTGTGGTCGTGCGTGCCTGCACCTGTGTTGCAGTGTGTGTTTACACTATACTGCTTGTTTATGCTAACAAAATGCAGGGAAGAGCATCGCCGCCCCGAGTTGGGGGTGGGGTCGTTATAATTTGGTCAGCATAGCTGACCGTTACTTTTGTTTACCACCGTGCGGTGGATTGTTGCTTGCAGGTGCTGCGGAGCCGAGTGGCAAATAGCGGGCTAAAGCCCAAGTTGCTGTGCCAGCCCTCGAAGGCCAAGCTTTGAGTGTTTTCTTTTGTACTCATGTATGACCGGCCTGCGTGTCGAGGTTTGGAAGACACTTTTATTAAGCAAACTTTTATAAGGCCATAAGGCCATTGTTTGTTGTATTATACATTCCTATGGATCTTTTATAGTTGACATTCATGCTTTGGCTGGGTTCTTTTATCTTGCAACTTAATAATTTGCTTCCGTTAGGTGCTCTGTGTAGGACATTGTGATTGGTTGAATGGTTTCAATAAGTAACCAACCTGTCTGTCCGTAGTATATGGCGTCGGGCCCCGGCCGGACCTACTGTTATATGCTATGTGACTGATAGGGGTGTTACAATCTGCACTTTCCTCAGAGTCACTGGACGACTTTGCCACTTGGGAAAGACAAGCTTAAGTTAGTAGGTCGGGATCAGGAGCTACTAGGACAGGAGGAAGCATCTCGGCTTCTCCTTCCTCATTAGAAATATCAACAATTTTTACTTCCTCCACTAGAGTTCCGCCTGAAAACACATCAATTCGTTTCTGAAGGTTTCGAACAAACCTATCAAGTTGCATTTGATCCGAGATTAAAGAATGAATCGGCTCCCCCTCAGTTACAACAGAATGAATCTCTAGGAGACTTACGTTCATGTTCTCTGTAGTAGTAAACTCAGTAGAATCATTTACATTATTAGTAGACAATACCTTGTCTGTATCATTTACATTATCCACGGCATCCAAAATTTCAGCAGCAGCCTCATTAGACACAACCTCAGTAACAGCAGCACGACCAATATCAGCAATCACTGTGTTTAGTTCAACTTTCTCTATACTAACTGAATCTGGTACCACTGACTCCATAAAGACTTAATCTTGAGGAACTTCAACTTCAGCTACCTGAACAACTGTCTCTGGAAATGAGGGAACAATCAAGGGCACTTGAACATTAGTAGCCACTTGATTTTCAACCGACTCCCCCTCAATTCCTGCACTTGAGCTCTTAGGAATTTCATGGAGGGTAGGAGTAGGAATCCTATCCTCAAGAACTACCTCCTCCTCACCCTTAGGCAAATCTCCGACTTCACCTTGCCTTGGGACCCTCCTTCCCATCTGGTGAAGATTGATGCATCAATTTTCTTCAAGTGATGAATTTGTACATCTTTGTTCATGTCAAAAGTATCTCTGTCCAGCTGATTTAGATACAGGCTAACTATTCTTTCAAAGTTTGGTATGCGGAGATTGTCCTTTATTCTTCCAAACAACATTGCTCTCCAGTTAATTCTTTTCTGGCAAATGATGGTGACCAGAAGCTTGAACATTTCTGAGGAAAGATAGTCATGTGATCCAACTTTGCACATAAGGACTTTTCCAATGATGTTTGAGAGAAGTTTGCCTTCATCATTCATTCCTTTCTACTTAACGGTCGTTGTTCCTCTTGGTCGTCCACAAAACAAAAGAGCCCTTATGAAATCATCATATTCTAACTGGTCGGCCTCTTCACACTTTGGAAGCCACACATACCTCGTAAGGAGGGAATCCTTCACTTTAACTGATACAGTTCTGACTTTGCTTTTTATGAGAGTGTCTTCAATACGAATCTTAACATTGTGGAAGAACTCCAAGACGTCCTTTCCTAGAACCTTGCACGGGTGTTCAAGAACGAAGTTAAGTTCGGCCAATTCCAATATAAGAATGACGTTGCACAAATCATCTATGGCTGAGGCAAAACTCGTTCGGACTAGCTCTCCCCATACAAGCAAGCTACCAGTTCCTCAAGGAGCCATGAAGAATAGAATAAATCCAGAGGCAAAACAAATGGAGGAGATGGTGAGCTTGCAATCGCGAAATCTGAAACGGTGGAGGACGATTCGAAGGGAAGCAGAAGTTCATTTTCAACGAAGTGAACTTATTTACCCCGACATCCCTATATATATACTTAATATTTTGAAAAGAGAGAAATAGGCACGTACCTTAGACCGTGTTACTCTTCGGATCCAATATAAAAAAAATTTGTCATGTAGTAGGATTAGTCAAGATTCCATGGGAGTGAAGTGGAATTCGTCGGATATCCCCGAGTTTCGTAGAAGGATTACGTGTTGTTTCGACAAATCAGTGAGTTACCACGAATGCTTCTCGATGAATTTGTTGGATCTAGTGGCCAACCTTAGAGGGGGTGAATAAGGTTTACGTCGTTTATCAAAAATTCGAATTATTTCGTTCCAAGGAAAAACTTGTTGAGGAAGCTATCGCGGGGCGTTAGGTATTTAACGTGCGGCGGTATGTATCTGAACTCATTTTTCTGGGCAAATTATCCCTTGGAGATCTATGCACTCTTTAGGATAACACAAACTAACATTCACAACAGTACATGCAAGTAAAGAAGCAGGAGATGAATTTCATTGCAAAAATTAAATAAACAACTATTTTGAAAATTACAAAATCTTAATCCCCGTGATGCGAGAGATCGAAGGCGGTGAGTGAAAAAACTTTTTGGTTTTCTATACCGACCCACTCTCTTGATCGGTTGACTCTCTCCCTTTATCTCAAAGAAAGGTCTTCGAGCCAGCTCTTCACCTCCACACAAGGAAGGGTCTTAGAGCCCCGCTAGATCACCCGATCTAGACGTCCCTTCCCTAGGATGATTTCTCACTGAATCCTCCCCGGATTTCGACGACCTTCCCCGATCTATTTCCCTCACCACAAGAATATAGAGAAACGAGAAAGATTAAAACAATAGTTTAAAGGATTTAAAAGATTAAAATCTCCCTCTTGACGATTCCTCCATCGATCAATTCGCGGCCGGTGCTTGAGATCTTTGTGTGCTTGTAACAGATCGTCTCTTCATAGTTGATGTAGTTCTTTACTCGTCAGAGTTCTTCACGCGCAAACGGGAGGGAGGTGGTCTTCTTTTACATCGACGGAGATGGCGGAACGGACCAAAGAGAGGCGGCCGAACCCTAGGAGTCGTAGATCTCACTCTTTTTTTGTCTTGGTAAGGAACACAAAAAATGAGGCGCCTTTTTTGCGTCTTTGTAAAAATAGGCTACCGTCGGCGGTAAGGCTAGCGCCCGACAGTAGGTTCACATGCTTGATCATAATAGCTGTCCTTCAAATCTGGAAAATATTCAAAATGAATATTTTCATTTTTCTAATGCTAGCGCGGCGCGGTAGGTAGATAGCGCCCGACGGTAGTCCAGTAATCTCGATGCTTTTGTCTCGAAGATTGTTGAGTGCGTTACCGCGAGGCGGTACCAAGCTAGTGCCCGATGGTAGTCTAGTTGTCTCGACAAATCAGCCAGTCATGACGATCGTTGATTATGCTATTGTGGCGCAGTACCAAGGTAGCACCCGATGATAGTCTGGTTGTCTCGACAAATCAATTGGTCTCAATGATTCAATCAGTTGCAACGATTGTTGAGTGTTCTATCATGGAGTGGTATCAAGTTTGCTCCTTCAAGATAGGTTACCAAGAGCCTGGATGAATTAATTCCTCGAGCTAGCGCAGGCGATAGGACAAACGCAGTGCTGTAGATTCCCGAGCACCTTAGCCATTTAATTCAGGCTACCGCCCGGCGTTAGCTACTACTGCTCCGCGATAGGTTCCTGAGGAGAGCTCCTTTTATTTCTTGGACCTGTAAATCTTTATACTCTACCAAACACAAGATGTAATAAAGTACAATATGAGAGTTGATATTATCAAACTAAGGATATGTGATCCGTCAGCTCCAACAATCTCCCCCTTTTGATAATATCAAGTCTCATTCATGAGATATAATAATGAACTACATGATACACTGTATATATAAGAGATAGTATTGAAAGCTAAGGTTTCAGGTTTTATATAGCTCCCCTACACACACGCTCCCCCTATATATGTGTTTTACATGCTCCCCCTATCTACTTGCACATAGTGAACTAAGCTCCCCCTACATGTGATCTACAATTACCCATGACTCATGAACCATCTATTCTCCCCCTTTGATATTATCGAAATGGCATGGGCTAGACCATAAATGAACCTACACATACACAGGAGAAATGAAATGTTGTATATAATGAGCATGAGAAAGAAAGTAAACAGTGCACGTTATAAAAAGTGAAATGAGAGGCAGAGACAATAGGGGTGACCAAGCATGAAATCAGAGAATAGTAAGCATAGAGGACAAACAGATGAATGTAGTACGTAGAAATAGTTTTCAAGAAGCGTTCAGAGTGACAAAAAAATTGGACAACACAGGTAAACTAAGCACACAATGATGTAGAGTACAATGCTACAAGAGGTATAGAATTAATACAGAAGAACATTGTACAATTCATAAATAGAAATTGTGTGCTAGAACTTACGTGCTTATAGCCATATAGTGTCGTATCAGTCCAATTCTTATGCGTGAAAACATTAGATAGAGCAACGACGTGTGATCGTGTAGCATCAGAAGACAAATATCAAGTAGAGTGAACATTCATGGCATGGTTTATCTCAGTAAGTAAAAATGCTATCACGGGAGAAATAAGGTGAAAAATCACGTCACGGTGCTATCTATGATATATCGAAACTAGAACTAGGAGACATAAGCTCAAGGTACTAGTCTGTGCACAAGATCGAAATGATTTTTTGGACCATGGTGCTTATCCTCATAATGCTCATAAAGACTTATCAGGAAGAGTGAGTAGTGATTGGGGGGGGGGGGTATCCTTGACTCAATGCTTGATAACATTCATTATTTTCTTCATACACGTTGAGCTATCAATTTTTCTATTTGTGTTTTAAATTCGAAGGTCCCCAAATCCATCGAAATCTACCCACATAGATAGATACACTTTAACTTGTATACACATGACTTGACCACTAGAGATTTTCCCCAAAATTCTATCCTTTATAAAAATACATATGTATCGTGACATTGATTCTTCAAGTTATTTCTAACGTGGTAGACACAATATCACGAGTTATAGCATGTAAGCATGTACTCTCTACAAGAGTGCTCTGTTAGGGATGTGTGAATAGTGTAACGTCATTCCGCTATCTAAATCCTCACACATACCTAGTGGCATATTCGACGAACACTAACATATCTACTCGCACTCAGTAGCTAAGCACCTATAGATTTGACACATCATGACATATGTAGACAATGTTCATAGGGATTAGCATGCCTAAGTCCAACATTATACGTAATCGTTACGCTCTAAGTTCGAGCCATGTGTGTCCTAAGAATGATTAATCCACAGTTTTTGTTTATTTTTGGGTTATATATATATATATATATATATATATATATATATATATGTTTTAAGATTCGACAAAAATAAATAAAATAAACCACAAATCAAGCAAAAACAATGAAAAAGTAGAAAGTAAATAGGCAAAGACATGCTTTTGGTTTTTTTTATTTTTTTGTTATATTTATATATATATATATATTTAAAAAAATGAAAATAGAAACAGAAAACAACCAAAGAAAAAAAATAGACAAATGCACCATGACTGAAAAGAATAATCCAAAACACCCAGCTCGAGTTGAAGTAATGAGAAACGCGCATTTGGGAGGGGTTTTGTGAATATGTCAGCTAGTTGGGTGTCGGTGCTAATGAAGCTTACTCTCACATTCTCTTTCTTAATGTGATCCTGAATGAAATGATGACGAACGTCAATATGTTTTTACCGTGAGTGATGCACTGGATTATTTGTCAAGTCTATTGCACTCTTGTTGCCACACCTAAGAGTAACATTTCTACAAATTAGGCCAAAGTCTTCTAACGTTTAAGACATCCAAATTTCTTGTGCGCAACTGATAACTCTAATTATTTCTATATTTTTATTTTAATCCAGTTTTTACCTGGGCATGACACAGGGCGTGTCTAGCCAGAAAAAGAGAAAATTCAGTTTTTGCTCCAAAAAATATATATGTCAGCCCTGCAAGGTTAAAAATCAATTTATTAGAACATATAAATATAAAATGTAGAAACTTGTTACTTATAAACTTAATATTATAAAATTGATATAAAATATCTATTATTAATATAAAATAGTAAATAAAAATATATAAATAATTAGAGTTATCAAATACCCCCATACTTATCCGTTTGCTAGTCCCGAGCAAACAACTTCCTATAGAGGGTAGAGAAATTTTAAATGCTAGAAAAGAGAATTGAACCTAAGGAGTAAAATGTGAAGTCTTATGCCTATGCTTGTAGAAATTTTTGTAGAAAGACTTACTCAGCATACACATTAGGTTTTTTACTTTTCTTAAAATATGTTTCCACTATTATTTTTACTTTTAAAATGAAAAATCCGGCAAATCATAAAATTATATTTAGGGAGAGTGTAGCGTGTGTACTAAGATAACATTGCACGTACGAAGATTAAGATACCCTCCAAAGAAATCCATCAATGTCGATGGCCATAGGCTTGCCCTTTCACACTCTCGCCACAGCACTAGTCTAACTCATAAGTGCAAATCAATAGGACTTAACTAGGTTGAGATGTAGGCTTAGGTTTTTGGTGAGGATAGTCAAAGATAAAAAACGGTGGCTAGGCACACCAAAACCTAGAAAGAGCTTGCACAAAAATAAATTGTCATGGCTTTAAATAACGTAGCCAATTCCTAAATTCTTTTGTTTCTTTTCTTATTTTTTAACTCTCTCATCATATTGAAATTTTTTTCTACCTCTTCATGTTTTTTAATGATAATTTTTTCTTTATTTTGAAGAGGAGAGAAAATAAATCAACTCTTTTCTAATTTTTAATTAACCACCGAAATAAAGTGGCTCCTAATCACTCCCAAAATATTTCTACATTTGTTCTTTCAAGCTCGGGTTTAGTTGTGTAATTAGGATGCTTTTTAGGCTTTGGTAAAGTTCTTGGTGGAGCTAAAACAAAGGAATAGGGAAATAGGCTCAAAATGGCTTAACAAAGATAAAAAATTTAGGTATGAGTACAAAAGCTCAAACTGGCCAAAAGAAATGCCTAAATCATATTTATGCTAATGAGTCTAACTTATGCAAAGTCTTGAGAATAGTTAGAGGGCAAGTTCTAGACATCGAAAAAGAATAACTCTCTCTTGGTCCGCGAAATATCTCTCTTGTAAACTTCTACTTACTCACCTAAATTATTTTAAAGTTTTACCGGTTTTCAAAATTAAAGTAAAATAAAACATTTCCACGCATTTAGAAAAATGAAAATCTAAATATATGCTGAATATTTAAATCTACATAAAATTCTACTTACACGTGTACTTAACTAGAAACACAACATGGCCAGCAGTTTTACTCCAAAATTCAACATTCAATTAAAACATTAAAATTCTCTAAACACTATAAAGAAATTGAATTACGAGGAATTTTGCATGTGAACAAATATAGAACTAATGATTTCTCTAAATAAAAATTTAATTTTTGTTTGTTTAATTTTTTTTTTGTATTTTTGATAATAAAAGAAAACAATTTTTTTTTTTAATTTATAAAGATTTTTATATATATATTTTTTTTATAAAGATTTTTATAATAAATTTATAAAGATTTATATATATATTTTTTTGTTATTTTAAATAAAAACAATAATTAAGAATCCACCCCCATACTTAAAAATAAACATTGTCCCCAATGTTTATAAGTCAAGTACGAGGGGGGAAAGAAAAAACAAAAAAAAAATTAGAAGAAAATAAATGCATAAAAATTAAAGATAAGCAAGGGGTGTCTCCCAAGAGCGCTTTTCTTTTTCCAGTCTTTAAGCTAGACGGTATTGGTTAGGAAAAAGGGAAATAAAAATTGAAATTTAAGGGCAACTCCCTTAATTCCCGCTTGGGTGAATATGCCGAAGACGCTCGCCCAGCTACTCCTCCGCTTGCTTCTTGATTTTTCTTCTTGGAATGGTGGTCTTGAGGATGTAAATTCAAATCACCTATACATACCTGAGGTGATGTGAATTTTTGCAGATGAGCGGCAAAGGGATCGTATACGACTTTGGATTGCAACGGCTCATTGTCTACATGAAAATCATTAGAGTAAGAAAAATCAAAAAGAAACGTGTTAGAAATAATTTCACACGGAGGAGGGTCGTGTGAAAGAAATTGATCAAGCTCCGGTTGTTTATTTTCTAAAATTAATTTTTTCTTCCGTAGTTTGAGTTAAAATTAAATCATCGGACGCATCAGGTTCATAAATTTTCGCTCATAAATAATCATAAATTGTGTCTGCAAATTCATAAATAGGAGAACAATTGGTAGTAGTAGTAGGAGGAGAAATATATTCTTCTTCTACTCCCCCCAGCGTGTCCATACACTTAAAAAATTCTTGAAATAAAAGTTTTTCTTCTTCTTCGATATAAGAAACTAAAGGAGAACATGAAGAGTCATGTTCCACATTAGCAACATTATCCGAAGGAGAAAAATCACTAAAATTAATAAAATTCTCATTCAAATTTTGGGGAGAAGAATCATATGAAATTTGAGAGAAATCCCCAAAATTATGAAAAAAAGCTTGCGGCGCTGAAAAAGAAGAACAAGAAGTCGGATCTAAATAAAAATCCTCATTACTCGGGAATCTTTCCGGGTGATCATGCCGAAAAGCAACATCCGAGGAAGAAGAAAAACTATTAAAATCATAAAAATTGTTCTCATTGAAGCTTGAAAAAGTATTTTCATGAAAATTATTTTCACCAAAATTAGAAGAATTAACTTCATTAAAATTGGAAAAATTATTAGAAAAGTGTTTTTCATGAAAATTCGATAAAGGATTCTCATTAAAGTAGGAATAATTATTTTCATAAGTATTGTGAAAATTATAATAAAAATTTTGATGATAAAAGTAATAACATTCCTCACTTCGATGAGGGGCACTGCAAAAATTACATAAAACTTGGCGCTGTCTTGCAGCTTGCAAAAGATTAATTTTATGTTGGAGCTCGGCAATTTGAGCGGCCAAGTTTGATAACATAATTTTTTATTTTAAGAAGAAAAGAAAACAACCGGTACTTAATATAATGGAATTAGAAATAAAATAAAAATGATGAATATGGGTCAAGAAAGAGAATGATAAAATAAAAGTTGTAAAATTAAAAATTTATAAAATAAAATTTCCCGGACTTCCCAAGGGCTACCCAATGACGGGTTCGCAAGGTACTAGGCGGTATTGCGGGATGAAAATCCGGCACGTCCCTTTCGCAAGAAACTTTAATTATAAAAAATTTAAGTTAAAACTTTTAAAGAAAACAAACAAAATAAAAAAAATGATAAGATTAATAGATTCTTGCTTTCAAAATATCGATAAAGAAATTCCCCGGCAACGGCGCCAAAAACTTGATGAAGATTTTCTATAGTTTTAAAATATATCCAAACTAAAATCTCAAATAGGCAAGTGCACCTATCAAAATTTAGTATAGGAATGTCGTATTCGACTCGGGGCTGACGAGTACTTGTACTCACAAGAAAAGCTATTATCTTATCGGATAGAAAAGTTGGTTTTTGTCTAAGAAAACGGAAGAGGAAGAACTAAGCGTTAATCTAGGAAATAGAAATACGATTTTGAGGAAGCTAGCACTTGATCTAGAATTCTCTTGAGATAAAATAAATCTTCTTGTAAAATAAAGCAATGCGAGCTCTTATCTACTCACTCGACCGTGGAGGTTCCTAAAGTATAGAAGCGTCTCTCTCGAGCTCATGCTTCTAACTAACCTTAGGTTGATCGATTAAGACCTCTCGGCCAGTCGAAACCCCTAAGCTTGCTTTAGGCGGTGAACCCCACTATTGGATTTGACTCCAATCCGGAAGATTTACGTCGTCCTCTCTCGAGGAGTGCATTCAACTCCTTTTATCTTTGAGTGATCTCCTCGTATCCGCAACCTCTCGGTCATTTAGGATACGGATCTTAGATCGAAGATCATATACGCGTAATATGAATTCGATGAAATAGAAATCAATGATAAATTGTAGTGAGTAAGATGAAGAACAAGACTTTTGATAAAAAGGAAGAGATTATTTTATTGCAAGCTTCATCAAAATCAAGTGCTAAATGAAATCTAGCTACTCATCATAATAAGAGAATTACAAGATAAGGTAGAGACAAACATGATTAAATTGAAAAGCAAACTAGAATTGAAACTTACACAAAGTAAAACTAAGCTAAGAAATGGAAAATACGATAAAATAAAACAACAACTTAAAGACTACAACTCCCAAAAATTCCTCCCTTGACATCTGAAGCTGTCTGGAATTTATAGAAAAAGTTTCTGGATGGTCACGCCCGTGACCTAGGGCGTGTCAGGCTCAGAACCGTCGTCTTGAAACCCCGGGAACGTTGGAGGGAAAACCGCCAAAATCTGTTAACTGACGGGTCACGCCCCTAGGTCACGCCCGTGACTTAGGGCGTGTCAAGGCTGTTTCTGGAAAACGGCGGGAAGCTGAAAATGGCGGGAGTAAACTGGGCTTGATGGAGGCGCCACGCCCCCTGGTCACGCCCGTGACCAGGGCGTGTCAAAGCTGCAACGGCTGCAGGCGACAACGGCTGGAACGAAGAGTAATTGGCTGGAAAATGCCCCTGACACGCCCTAGGTCACGCCCGTGACCCAGGCGTGTCAATTTAATCTGATGTGGCACGGTCAACAATTCTTCCACGGGCCGTCACGCCCCGTGTGAGGGGTACACGGGCGTGTCGTCATCCGACACGGGCGTGTCAGGGCCGGTCGACGATCTTTGGGCGCGGGTCGACGGGCTCTGGCTGTAGGCTTAATTTTGCGTGTCACGCCCTGTGACACGCCCTACCTGGGTGTGACACGCCCGTAGGTGGCAATGTTTATGCTATGACATGCAAATATGCTATGAAATGCACAAGCAAGTGCAACACACCCACCGACTCTATGCGCACAGACCTTTAGTTCCCCCTGTTCAGGCGGCTAGCTTCACCCCCAGGAACCTCCGTTGTGGCAAACGGAGACAGTGAGTCGGGCCCCCCACTCCTAGGCGGGTAACCACACTACCAGGCCTAGCCCTTCCGTACGCCCCTAGAAGAACACAACCTAGAGTATCCGCATACTTGTGTTGGCTGTACCCACCAGTCTTTCCTTGGCTAAGTGTCCCACACCGCCGAGTCAACGTACCGCTGTCGGTGTGATCGATCGCCTAGTACCGATGACCCACCACTTTTATGCACATGCAATCATGATAATTATATTTGAACAAGTTCTCATGTTACCGAGCCTCCAGCTCTCTAGGCTACCAAGCATATACCAAGTCCCCGAGCATCCCGCTCCCTGGACTTCCCAATTACAAACCAACCACCATCAATACTAGTAGGCCCTTAGACCACGGACCTACTCTACCCATTCCATGCCAATTCTTCTTCCTAAGTGTACAAGTGTAGGTGTGAGGTAGAACTATTATTAGGGTTACTCTGGATTATTTTATTCCTAAGAGTTAAGGTTAACCTTGGACTTCCCGAGGTTTACCCGGTGAAGGGCTCGCAGCGGTACTAGGAGCTATGATGGGGTGAATCCCAAAGCTCCCTTTCCAAGTCACTTATTATACTTGATTGGTTCCCTTAACCCGTTCTCTTCTCACATTACAGTGGGCTATTCCTAGGGTGACTTTGACTCTTCCTCTTCTCGGGAAGGACGGTCTTCCGTTGAACCCGAACACTACTTATCGCTAGTCAATCTTACACCCTACCCATCCTGACTTCCAATAATGAACTTGATTTAACTCACACTATCCAAACCAGCAAACTACCAAAATTCCATCTCCCAAGTTCATTACCCACTCTAGTTCAGCTTCTGCAGTTTTTACTAAACGCAGACCATCCTAAGCTTTGTGAGATATGCAAGGGGTGGTACTCCCAACTGTCTTCCGAATCCCATATAATATTTACTGGGGGTCTACCATGACCTAATTAGTCTAAATCCAGAAAATAATAATTTTCCTATTTCATTTGGCATTTAATTTATTTATCCTAAGATTCCAAATGCCCTAGTATGAACATGAAGTGCAATAATGAGCAAGCAATAAATCTGCATAAAATCAGTAAAAATCATGTGAGACATTTAAACAGCAATTCCAAGTTTTGAAAAATTCCATAGGTGTTTAGGCCTATATTTCCTAATTTAACATTTTAGGCCACTTTTAGTATATTATGAAGGTAGTACTGTAAATATATATCCAAAAATCCCAAGAAAATTATAGAAGCTATATAGTGACCTAAAACCATCATAAACCAAGTACCATAATTTTTCTCGATCAATTGAACTCTGAATTTATTTTAATGCAAGATACTAATTCTCCTAACTTAATGAAGGAGGTACTGTTTTTGATCATCTAAAATTCCAGAGAAAATTACAGAGTTACTACAATAATTTCAAACACCCACTGACCAAATTTTATAATTTTCCAATTAATAATTGGGCACTATTTGTATTTTTTACTACATATCATAAATAGTACTTTAAAGAATAAAGTACCCAAAATAATCAGATAAAATTTCCAATAAAATTACAGAAGGAATAACATGTTATAATATGCACTAATCCAAGATTTCATAACATTCCAGTACATAAAAATTCCGAAATCATCAAGATAAATATCTAGGGCACAATTAGAGTTGTAAATGAAGTATTGTATAAAATAGCCCAAAAATCTCAAAAAAATTATATTATGTCTACTTGGACCATACAATCACTCTACCCAAATTTTACTTGATTTGTAGTTCAGTTGATAGCTTAATAATTCAAATAAAGGTTGGTGACCTAAACTAGGGTTAGGGTTTAAGGTGGGCTAAATATCTCCAAATACCATAATATTTTCACTAGAGGACTTAAATAGCTCTATGGTCCTCTCCACTAAATTTCAAGTCAGTCCAAGGTCATTTGACCCCATGACCTTCACAACCCCAAAAACCACCATTAAAGGACTTTCCCTAGGGTTCTAGGGCTACCCTACAACAAACCATCCCAAACTCCCTTGGAGGGAGTGTCATGCCCTAAACAGTCCCTGGACAAAGTATCAGCCTCTGTTGAGGTGATATGGCCACTCAAATACCAAGGGGGTGTCTGATCCTAAATTATCCTATAAGGATCATCCTTGGGTTGAACACAATCCTACTCAAAACATCTCCAAATGAGATGAAATTTTTACCAGAACCTTATGATAAACCCAGGGACCACTCACCAAAATTTGGGAGAGTTTGGAAGACATTTAGCCATCTAAATAAATTATGCTAGGATTATTAAATTTTTCAAAAAACTATAAGAAAAACATTCTCCAAAAATTCTCATTTTTGGATAGAACCTAGATATAGGTAAGATTAGGCCACACTCCAAATTTCAAGTCATTTTGATGACTGGATTGGAGTGGGGAATTTTTCTAAGGTCAAGACAGTCCTATGGATAGACCTTACCAAAAAGGGTGTTGTGGTCTAACCAGGACTCCAAATCGAGTAAAATCAATTTTGAATTAACGTAGACTTCAAGGGCTACATTTTCTATGTTTACCACTCTTTATGTTTCAGCCCCCACGGGCTATAACTTTCAGTTTTAACCAAGTGTACAGTAAAGGGAATTAATTCCTAACTATACATTATATAATATTGTTAAATACTACTGTTCACCATCTTTTTCACCCGAACCCGAACAGCATCAGAAAAACAAAACGCCTCCTGTAGCTTTTCTAAAGCTATTTCCTGGCCACCCAGCCATCTCCCTGGCCGGACACCATCACCACCACCTCTGTTGAGGTGAGGGCTACCGTCGGGCGGCGGCACGGCCGCCGGAGAGGCGGTTTCTGGCGAACCCGCCACCATGAAATTTTTGGAAAACCATAGAAACGCTCACCCGATCTGGCTCTTTTGAGCCCGATATCTCTCCTAACGATTTCTAAGATCTATCCGCAGAAGAAGAGGGAGGGGAGGACTTTGTTCGCGGTTTGAAGGCGAGATGGACATCGGACTGTCATGGCACGGTGGTGGCGTCGTCGGAATTCTTCTACAGCACAGTAGGAGGCTCGAAACTTCAGGTAAGGGCTGGGAAACTTCATCCTTGAGCCTAAGGGGCCTTTTTAAAGCAGTAAAAAGGAGGAAGGGGAAAGGTCTAATGCTGGTGGCCATTAATATTTCTATTAATAACGTTTCGATTATGATGCAGGGAAGAGGAAAAGGTGGAAGATGAATTGGCTGATCCAGGTGGCGATTTCCTATTGGACCTCACTCTCTAATTCTATTAACTAATTAGGGACTAAAATGGCCCATAAATATTCCTGCTGTTCATTCCATAATCAGAATTGATTAAGACGTCGATTACCGAGGTTTAAAGTCTGGCTGACGTTTCGGCCTTGGTCACGGGCGTGACACATAGGTCACGGGCGTGACAGGCCCGAATGGCAAATTCTGGGTTCGACGATCATCGAACTGAGATCGACGATCGTCGAAGGGTGGTCACGCCCTAGGTCACGGGCGTGACACATGGGTCACGGGCATGACAGGCCCGGGTGACCAAATTCTGGGTTCGACGATGTCGAACTGAGGTCGACGATCGGCGAAGGGTGGTCACGCCCTAGGTCACGGGCGTGACACATAGGTCACGGGCATGACAGGGTCATGAGGCAAATTCTGCGCTCGGCGATCGTCGCCCTGAGATCAACGATCGCCGAAGGGGGTCACGCCCTTGGTCACAGGCGTGATACCTGGGTCACGGGCGTGACAGGGCCAGGTTGAAAATTCTGCGCCCGACGATCATCTACCTGAGATCGAAGATCGTCGAAGGAGTCACGCCCTTGGTCACGGGCGTGACGGGTCGGTCACGGGCGTGACGGGTCGGTCACGTGCGTGACCAACCCGTGACCCGAGATCTTGGTCGATTTATTTCAATTTTTTGGGCTTCCTAGGGTTCTGTCACAACCAACCGACTCCTAGGGGTCTAGCCGGAAATGAGATGTTTTAAATCCCAATAAACAAAACAAAGATTTCGTCCCCGAAATCAAGGTTAAGCCTACGGGACTCTAATCGGGAAAAGAAGCTTGTAACATCCCATGAGAATTGAAAGATTATATTTCTACGTTAGGTTTGTTATGTGCAGATTCGATTCCAAAACCAGTTCGTCCAATTGATATGGTATATATCCCAATAAACAAAGGATTAGCCCATATTCCTGAAATTTCAGACTTATAGGTTTAAAAATAGGAACCCGAATTGATTGTCCAGAGGGGTTGTGAGGTATACCTGACCGAAAAGTGGAGTGCTCTGGTGGCAATCTCCAGCCTGTAAGCTAGGGCCCCGATTCGCTCCAGGATCCTGTAAGGGCCCATATACCTAGGACTGTGCTTCTTGCTCCGACCACGCACCCCGTGGTATCGAACAATCTGCTCCACAAATCTCCGCACTAGTGCCCCCCCCCCCCCACAGAGTCATCCTTCTTGATCGGAATGAATCTGACCACCTTCGTCAACCGATCGACGATGACCCAAGTCGAGTCGTTTCCCGTCCATGATCGGGGAAGTCCATGAATAAAATCCATCGTGATGTCCTCAAATTTCCATTCCGGGAGTACAGGTTCTGAGATACATCATCCTTCTGAGGATACGACCTAGCGATTAAATCTTTACCTTCTCAGATATCCCGAATCTTGTTACCCGTCACCTAATTTCACGTGATAATAGTTAATTCTTGTAACTATTTCGTCTTATTACCATGTCATTGTCTTGGTGACGCTACGGGTCATCATTCCAACCATGTTTGTTACGCCTCTTTCCCTAAACTAGGTCCAAGGGAACCCAAACCAATACTAGTTTGCCCAATAAACAAAAGTTTAGCTCCCAATAAACAAAAGATCAGCCCCTACCTATCTTGGGCAAAGTATCTTGACATTACCCTGTTATATCTGTCCTAGCTTGGTGCACAACCCCTAGGGCATCAATCTTCGACTTGGGGTTCCACCCTGAAACTCGTTAATATACTCAATACTTAAACTCTCTGAGTCACATCTACGACAACCTTATCCGGGTCAAAATGTTCCCAATCCCAAATGAGTATCTTCCGAACTCGAATTCCTATCTGACCCTCCGTGTTTGTCTCGGTGGTTGCCTCCAGGTAATTTTATTATTGGTATTGAGGGTTAAGACTACTTGTCTTTTAACATTCTGCTAATGTATTATTGGACTTGATTCTCCTTAAAGTAGTCTACCGCTTTGAATAATCCTTGATTGGGATAGTAGGGACACCTGAGTTTACGTATTAGGTAGTCATTCTCGTGCTAAACTCCTCCTTTATTCTCATTGGGTATCTCCACACCTTAACCAAGTTCATACCCATGGTCTATTTTGGAATAGGACATACTAAAAGTCGTCATGGTTAGTCACGAGTCCTAGTTGGTTGAGTCTAAGTCGTAGACTAGAGAATTATGTGAAATGTTCTTTGCAGCCGGAGGTGTTCCCTACTGGGGGCAGGGTAGGTCACAGGCTACAAAGAAGGATTCCAATTAATGATGAAGTGGACTTTTACATGTGATTTCCCTTATGGGCACACCACTGCTTCCACTACTTAGTTTGTCCCCAAACTAAACTCGAGCGGGGGTGACCCAGGGTTAGTGGACTGCTACTTTTCCGATCGAGGTTTCCTCTGATACCACTTGTAAGACCCCCTTTTTTTTCTTTTAACACCGGGGTCTTAGCACAGAATTGCCGCTTTGCGGTGGCACCGACTCACGGGAAGGCCGCCGCTACAAAACGCCAATTCTACCGCCCTTTTCGATCGCAGAATAGTAGCATAATGAAGTAAGTCCACATAACCACATGTATATAAATAAATCTCCACGAAGGGAGTGTCCACAATAATAATATATCAGAGTACAAAGGAGGGCTTATGCCCGGTACATCATATCCTCACTACAAGTCACTCGCGGAAGCAAAACTAAAACTAAGCGTCACCGTAACTGTCACTGAACCGAGATCACCCAAGCTAGACTGGCCCATCTCCACCGACTCCGTGCTCTGCTGGTGCTGCATCTCTGGGTGCTTCTTCCTTTTTTGCCTGCCGTCGCCGCCTCGCAATCCACGTCTGCGTCTATGTCTTCGGCCTCCTGGTTGCTGAGCTAGTGGGATCCTACCCATCAGGGGGCATTTGACCCGTGTATGTCTCGATTGGTGTCAATGGTAACACGGTCGCGGGGTCAACTCTGACAGAAACTGCAACACCTATGACCCTTCCATATGGTATACCTAAAATATTGTGGTTCGAAAACCGTTAGTCATAAAGACTAAGCCCTATCATCCCCTACCCCTTCCCCCATGGCTCCTAGGTACCGAGCGGAGAGGAAGAAAGGGAAGGATATGAAGGTGGAGAATAAGTAAAAAGCAGGTGACAGCGGACCTATGCTAGCAATTCCCTAGTAAATATGACTGAAGCAGAAAGTAGGAAATGTAACCTTAACTTATGCGCGGAAGCGCATAAGCCAAGGGATCTTTTGCAGGGCTCCCATCGTATAAAATGTCCCATACCACTTATACGTTGGGGTGTCGGTTATCAAACAGTAAGGAGTAGCAAGTAAGTAAAAGCACAAGAAATATAACCATTGATTTATAGGGATTACCCCTATAGACCAAGGGGTCGTTTTGCAGGGCCTATCGTATAAAACGTCCCATACCATCTTATACGATAGGTGGCAATGTTTATGCTATAACATGCAAATATGCTATAAAATGCACTAGCAAGTGCAACACACCCACCGACTTTATGTGCACAGACCTTTAGTTCCCCCTGTTCGGGCGGCTAGCTTCACCCCCAGGAACCTCCGTTGTGGCAAACGGAGATAGTGAGTAGGGCCCCCCACTCCTAGGTGGGTAACCACACTACCAGACCTAGCCCTTCCGTACGCCCCTAGAAGAACACAACCTAGAGTATCTGCGTACTTGTGCTGGCTGTACCCACCGTGCTTTCCTTGGCTAAGTGTCCCACACCGCCGAGTCAACGTACCGCTGTCGGTGTGATCGATCACCTAGTACCGATGACCCACCACTTTTATGCACATGCAATCATGACAATTATATTTAACAAGTTCTCATGTTACCGAGCCTCCAGCTCTCTAGGCTACCAAGCATATACCAAGTCCCCGAGCATCCCGCTCCCTGGACTTCCCAATTACAAACCAACCACCATCAATACTAGTAGGCCCTTAGACCACGGACCTACTCTACCCATTCCATGCCAATTCTTCTTCCTAAGTGTACAAGTGTAGGTGTGAGGTAGAACTATTATTAGGGTTACTCTGGATTATTTTATTCCTAAGAGTTAAGGTTAACCTTGGACTTCCCGAGGTTTATGTAAGACCCCCTTTTTTTTTCTTTTCTTTTTCAACCACCGGGGTCTTAGGCCCAGAACCGCCGCTTTGCGGTGACTCCTTCACGTCCCGAAGGGTCATCACCACAAGGCGCCGATTCTGCCGGCCAATTCGATCGCAGAAAAGTAGCACAATATAATAGTAAGAGAAATCAGTCCACAATAATAAAAATCACATATATATAATAAAACTCCACGAAGGGAGTGTCCACAGAAACATCAGAGTACTATAAATACGGGCTTATGCCCGGTAAAAAATGTCCTCACTACAAGTCTCTCATGCGGAAGCGAAACAGTAAACTACTCAAGGATCGAGACTCACGGTCCCGGCTGTGTGAACTCCGGAGCTAGACTGCCCCATCTCTAGGCGCACCGATCTCTGGGGCTGCTCCTCCATGCTGGGCTCCACGATCCCCTAAATGATGCGGTTCGAAAACCGTTAGTCATAAAGACTAAGCCCTATCATCCCCTACCCCTTCCCCCATGGCTCCTAGGTACCGAGCGGGGAGGAAGAAAGGAAAGGACATGATGGTAGAGATTAAACATGGAACAGATGGCAGCGGAAACTAATCTAGCAAGTTGTGTTAGGTGAGCAGTTAATAAATTGTTATAATAGGTCTAGCAGTAAGAAAAGCAATTATAAGAATTTAAACCTTCACTTATGTGAGAACACATAAGCAAAAGGGGTCTTTTGCAAGGCTCCCATCGTATAGAGTGTCCCATACCACTTATACGTTGGGGTGTCGGTTATCAAACGGCAATGGTTGTTATATATTGAAATTAACCTTTGATTTATAAACTTGCCCACACAAGCTTATAGACCAAGGGGTCGTTTTGCAGGTCCTAATGTATAAGCGTCCCATACCACTTATACTTTAGGTGTCAGGGTTAAATGAATCGATTATGCTATGACATGCTAGTGGGTATGATGAAACATGCAGTGCAACTCACACACCCGACTCTGTGCACACAGACCTTAGTTCCCCCTTTCGGAGCCGTTACCTCCCAGGATACCTCCGTAGTGGCAGACGGAAGCGGTGGGTTGGGCCTCGCCCACCTCAAAACCAGTAAAAGCACCACTGGTCTGACCTATCGTACGCCTCAACGCTTGGTGCACTAAGCGGACGCCTGCGTACTCTTGCCGGCTGGCGCACCGGACTTCTGTTGGCGAAGTGCTAACCACCTCGCCGAGTCAACGATATCGGTGTCGGTGCAATCGAACTCCCCGATATCGAAAGACCCACCACCTTAACTTTTCCTATTTTATGCACATGCAAGTTTATCGTAAACACACAAAAACCGAGCCGAAGCTCCCCGGACCAAAACGTCCGTCTCCAAACCAACCGAGCCGAAGCTCCCCGGACCATCCGTCCGTCTCCAAACTAACCGAGCCGAAGCTCTCATCATTCTTCCTGTGCCAACAGTGTTCGTGAAGAGTGCAACCCTAGTTACTAAGTTACTCTTGTCGGTTTATTATTACAGTTTACGTTAGCCCAGGACTGCCCCCGGTATACCCCGTGAAGGGCTCTCAAGGGGCACTAGGAACCAAGACGGTGCATTACGGCCCGAAGTTCCCTTTCGCAAGGCACTTATTATTATTGGTTGTCTACCCTTTTACCCGATTTCCTTCTCGTATTACATTAGACTCTCCTAGGGTGATTTTAAACCTTCCACTCCTCGGGGAAAAGCGATCTTTCGCCAAACCCGAGCACCTCTTAACTCTAGCTATCACCACTACTCACTACTCTTTATATCTTCCTATTGTAATTTCTTCCCCAATTGTTCACCCAGACAAAATGTTTAAACCTCAAAGACTTTCTCAGATCGTGTCCTATTGCATCTCACAACCTGCTATATGCAGACCGACCTAGGCTACATGTCGAACCGGTTATGCAATGATCCATTACTCATCCAAATGCCCTAAACTATTTACTGGAGACTTATCTTGGTATAAATAACCTAAATCCAGAAAATGGAAATTTTCCTAATTTATTTGGCATTTAATTAAATTCCTCGAAAATCTCAAGGGCCACCGGTTTGAACACGAACTATCCTAATTATTCATGCAAGATGTCCAGCAAATTTATGATAATTAGTAGGCTATCTCAGAAGGCTAAATCCTAAGTATCATAATTTGCTATCATCAAAATGACCTGAAAAACTATTTGGAAATAATCTCTAATTTCTATAGTTTATGAATCAAGTACAGAAAATATTCTTCCAAAAATTCTAAATAATTTATGACATGAAGATTAAGGCCTAAAATTTGCACTGGCTAAGTTTCATAATTTTCCAGCAAGTGTTCTATCCATAATAATTTTTTTAAACATAAAAGCCCTTTCTATCATTTGTGAATAAAGTACTAGATTTACTCAACATAAAATTCTTATAAAAATTCAGGGATCAATGTTCTACTAGTCAAGATCTAAATCCAGAATTTTAACTGATTATAATTAATGTAAAGCCTCCAAATAATTGAAACAACAAATTGGGCTAATAATTCTTTAACACATGAAGTATAATATATATTAATCATAAAATTCCAGAAAAATTACCATAAGTCTAATACATCCTAAAACTCCCTCCTCCCGAGTTTCATAATTTTTGGATTAGATTTAGTGCTTAAAATAATTAAATTACATGTTTATCCTATTCCAAAATCTCAACTTTCGAGGTACCTAACTACCTCCAATTCCTTCACTATTTCAACCAGAGGGTTTTCATAATATCCTCCCCCTCTCCTCCAAATTTCAAGACCATACAAGATCTTTTGCTCCTATGTCCTTCACAAACCTCAAACTCCCACCCGTTGGAGTTGAGCCAATCTCTTAGGGTAAAATCCACCCTAAACCACACCATGTTACCCAAGAGGGTAGACATAGACTCAACAAATCAGTGGTCAACAACTTCAGCCTCTTTTGAGGAGATTTGTCCACTCCATCTCCAATTGTACTTTTCCCCAAAGTACCCCTCACCAAGACCTATCTAGGACTTGATAATTCCCTATTCAAAACTCGACCAACCGAGTTGAAATTTCGTACAGATCTTAATATTGATGCCAGGGACCACCACCCAAAATTTGGGGGAGTTTGGGCTTAATTTCATCTCCTAATTAATTTTATATTGTTTATTAAATTTTTACAAAAACTTTAGGCAAAAGTTCTCCAAAATTTCTCATTTTTGGACAGCCTCTCGATATTCATATTATAGATCTCCAGTCAAAATTTCAAGTCATTTGGACATGTTATGAACCATGGGCAACCATTTCAATTTCTGGTTAGCCTAGGTCTTGATCCCACCAAAATGAGTGCTGTGGTCAAACCACTCACCCAAATTGAATAAAATCAATTTTAAATTAAAGTAGACCAAGAGGTCTACAACTTTTGTGACTGGTCATTTTTCCTAATTCGGCCTCTAAGTGCCTCGTTTACAGCCCCAAAAATATGTTCAAATAATGCATTTTCCCATTTTGTAATTTATAATAATCAATATATTATACAGTTTATCCTACTGTTCATCTTCTTCATGAACCCGAACAGACACAGGAAAACATTTTTCCTGTAACGTTTCCGTGATCCGTTGCCGGCCGTCCGGTCACTTCCCTGGCCAGCCACCACCACCACCACCTCCGTTGAGGCGATGGCTAGCGGTCGGCGGTGGTTTGGCCGCCGGAGGTGGCGGTTTCCGGCGAACTCAAAATACCTTTTTCATGGTTTTCCATGAAAACGAGAGATGGATCCGGCTCCGTTGAGCGCGAACCTCCTTTCTAAGAATCCTAAGATCTACCCATGAAAGAGAAGGAGTAGAGGAGGACCTTGTTCGCGGTTTGAAGGCGAGAAGAACGTCGGGGTGCCATGGCGCGGTGGTGGCGTTTGCTGAACTTCTCCTACAGCAAGAACAAAGGTCTGTTCTGATTACTTGAGCGTGTAACCTTCTCCTCTTTCCCTAAGTGGGCTTTTATAACTCAGGAAGTGGGAAGATGAATAGTTTAAGCCTTAATGGTCATGAAGTTCCCTCCCCTTAATGCTTCGGTTATGATGCAGGGATAAGAAACGGCGGAAACTGAACAGGTATGTCCAGCTGGCGATTTCCTATTGGACCACCCTTTCCTCATTTATTATGTATTTACAGAAGGAGAACGGCCTGAAATTACTCCTGGTGTAACCTCCCAAGCCAGCATTTATTTCCACGCGTGTTAGAATTATTTCGGGCCTGAACCGTCGTTTCGGTCAATGTCACGGGCGTGACACATAGGTCACGGGCGTGACAGGCCCGGGTAGCCCATTCTGGGTTCGCCGATCATCGAACTGAGATCGACGATCGTCGATCGAAGGTCACGGGCGTGACACCTGTGTCACGGGCGTGACAGGCCCGAACGGCAGATTTCTGGTCGACGATCGTCGAATTGAGATCGACGATCGTCGAAGGCTGGTCACGCCCTAGGTCACGGGCGTGACCTCCAGGTCACGGGCGTGACATGCCCGAACGGCAAGTTTCGAGCTCGACGATCGTCGAATTGAGGTCGACGATCGTCGAAGGCTGGTCACGCCCTAGGTCACGGGCGTGACACTCATGTCACGGGCGTGACATGCTCGGGCCGCAAGGTCGACGATCGTTTCACGGCGATCGACGATCGTCGATGGGGTCACGCCCATAGTCACGGGCGTGACATCTTGGTCACGGGCGTGACATGCCCAGACAGCGCGTTCGACGATCGTCTCGTGGAGATCGACGATCGTCGAAGTAGACACGCCCAGGTCACGGGCGTGACGGGCCGGTCACGGGCGTGACCAACCCGTGACCCGCAATATTGGTCGCTTTATTTCCAATTTTGGGCTTCCTAGGGTTCCGTCACGACCAATCTGACTCCTAGGGGTCTAGCCGGAAATGGGATGTTACAAATCCCAATAAACAAAACAAAAATTTCGTCCCCGAAATTGAGGTTGAGCCTACGGGGATTTCTATCGAAATAAATTAAACTTGTAACATCCCATACGATCCTTCTATTGGGTTCAGGCGACTGTTCGTTTGATAACGAAGACAATCTCCCCAATAAACAAAAGATTAGCCCCTACCTTTCTGATTAAGTGTGCATGCCTAGGTCCTGGATTTTTCCTTATCTAATCTTAACATTCCAAAACAAGAAGGCAGTCTATAATATACCGAGAGGTGGTGAGATGTACCTGACTGAACAACTCCGGGTATCTTTGCCTCATCAGATCCTGCGGTTCCCAGGTGTGCTCCTCCTGACCGTGATTTCTCCACAGAACCTTGACTAAGGGGATCTTCTTGCGGCGCAAGATCCGCACTCCTTTGTCATCGATCCGAACCGGCTCCAAGTGAACAGATCGGTCTGAAGCTACCGGCCCTTCTGTGGTCAAAATCCGCTGCTCCGGGCGTAGTAGAGCCCTTCTCAGCGAAGAGATGTGGAAGACGTCGTGTAGAGCTGCCAGCTCCGGTGGCAACTCTAGCCTGTAGGCTAGGGGTCCGATCCGCTCCAGGATCCGGTAAGGGCCCATATACCTAGGGCTGAGTTTCTTCCTCCGACCGCGCACCCGTGAGACTCCGTGCATGGGTCGGATCTTCAAGAACACTCGATCCCCTACCCGAAACTCCACCTGACGATGCCGGGCGTCATAGTATTTGGCCTGTCTGCTCTGCGCCTCCAACATCCTATCTCTGATCAGTCTCACCTGAGCCTCGGTATCTTCAACGAAATCCGATCCCAGCAGCTTCGGATCCTCGTCCTGAACCCAGGAAAGCGGGGTCCTACATTTCCTTCCATACAAGGCCTCATAAGGCGCCATCCTGATGCTGGACTGGTAGCTATTATTGTAGGAGAACTCGACCAACGGTAACATCTTCTCCTACGGCTCCCCTCGGTCCAGTATACACAGCCGTAGTAAGTCCTCCAAGGTCCGGTTGGTGCGCTCGGTCTGCCCGTCCGTCTGAGGGTGGAAGGCCGTGCTAAAAGTCAACCGGGTGTCCAAATATGCCTGCACTGACCGCCACTCCCTGGATGTAAACCGTCCATCGCGGTCTGACACTATCGTCCGGGGCACGCCATGATATCGGACATACTGCTCCACAAACTTCCGTACCAGCACTCCCACCGAGTCATCCTTCCTGATCGGTATAAAGCGGGCCACCTTCGTCAAACGATCGACAATCACCCAAATCGAGTCGTTCCCCGTCCAAGACCGGGGAAGACCATGTATAAAATCCATCGCTATGTCGTCAAACTTCCACTCCGGCACCGGGAGTGGCTGCAACAGTCCTGCGGGGTTCCTGCACTCCGCCTCCACCAACTGACACGCCTCGCAATGGGTCACGAAGTACGTAATGTCCTTCTTCATGCCCGGCCAAAACATCGTCCTCTTCAGATCAGCGGTCATCTTTGTGATCCCCGGGTGCACGGAGTACCGGCTGCAATGCGCCTCCGTCAGAATATCCTCTCGGATCTGGCCTCCTGCGGGTATATATACTCTGCCTCTGAAGTGGAGCAAACCATCTCTCAGGGAATAATCTCCTGTCGAACCTTCCTCCAAAGCTCGGAACATCGGCTCCGCCCACGCATCTGTCCTCTGTCCGTCCCGAATGCGGTCCCGAATATCGTCTATGGCCACTATCGATGCCAGATACTCCCTATACAGATCTGGGTCATCCTCGGACACTAGGGATATCTGCATGTCTCTGAATGACTGGACCAGCTCCATAGACATAACCTGGGGCCCAGCTTCGGAAGTGGCCGCTCTCCGGCTCAACGCGTCGGCCACCACGTTTGCCTTCCCTGGGTGGTAGTGCATCTCATACTGATAATCTGCTAAGAACTCCACCCAACGCCTCTGCCTGATATTCAGCTCCTTCTGAGTGTCCACGTATTTCAAGTTCTTGTGATCGGAGAAGATATCGCAGTGGACTCCATAAAGGTAATGACGCCAGACCTTTAGAGCAAAAACGACCGCTCCCATCTCGAGGTCGTGCACCGGGTAGTTCCTCTCATGGGTCTTCAGCTGGCGGGAGGCATATGCTATGACATGTCCGTTCTGCATCAGCATCGCTCCCATCCCTTGGTATGATGCGTCGGTATACACCTGGAATCCCTCCCTTCCGGATGGAAGGGCCAGGATAGGGGCCGAGATGAGTCGGTCCTTCAGCTCCTGGAAAGCCGCCTGGCACTGCGGGGTCCAAACAAAAGGTGCCTCCTTCTTTGTCAAAGATGTGAGGGGGAGGGCAATCCGAGAGAACCCCTCCACGAACTTCCGGTAGTAACCGGCAAGCCCCAAGAAACTGCGTACATCGATGGCTGTCCTCAGCTGCGGCCAATCGCGAACTGCCCGAACCTTTGCTGGATCTACTGATAACCCGGCTCCGCTGATGATGTGGCCTAGGAAGGCCACCTCCTTCAACCAGAACTGACACTTGCTGAATTTGGCATAAAGGTGATGCTCCCGCAACCTCTCCAAGGTCAGTGTCAGATGCCGAGTGTGCTCCTCCTCCGTCCTAGAGTAGATCAGGATGTCGTCTATGAACACTATGACGAACACATCCAAGTAAGCCTCGAAAACCCGGTTCATGAGACTCATGAACGCCGACGGAGCATTCGTGAGCCCAAAGGGCATCACGGTGAACTCATACAGGCCATATCTGCTACTAAAGGCCGTCTTCGGGATATCCTCCTCCTGGATCCGCAGCTGGTAGTATCCTGATCTCAAGTCCAGCTTCGAGAAATAATGGGCCCCCTCCAGCTGGTCGAATAATTCGTCTATCCGTGGGAGCGGATAGGTATTCCGGACGGTCAGCCTGTTTAGTGCTCGATAATCGATGCACAGGCGGAGTGTCCCATCCTTCTTCTTCACGAACAGGACCGGTGCTCCCCATGGCGAGGAACTCGGTCTGACAAAACCTGCCTCCACCAATTCCTGCAACTGGGTCCGAAACTCTGCCAACTCCTTTGGGGCCATCCGATAAGGGGCCCTAGACGCCGGCTTGGCCCCCGGCACAAGCTGTATCTGAAAATCCTGCTCTCGGTGTGGAGGTAATCCTGGTAGTTTCTCTGGAAAGACGTCAGCGAAATCTCGCACCACCGGGATGTCTGTCACCGACTCCTTAACCTCCGCCATCTCAAATAGAATCTGATAGACCTCCTCTCCCTGCAGATGGGCCTTGACGGCCTGTACCGAAGATAAGAGTATACGAGAGACAGGTCTTATACCTTCAATGGTAATGAAAGAGTCCCCGTGTCTCACGGTGATCCTCTTTGCCTGGCAGTCAATCTGGGCATAGTTCCAGTGCAGCCATACCATGCCCAGGATCAGGTCGTAGTCCGTCAGCTTCAAAATCGTCGCTGGAGCCTCGAACGCTTTTCCACCAATTTCTGCCTCCATATTGCAGTGATCCGTGGTAAGGAGCTCAGATCCATCCGGTAGTCGCACCCTCATCCTCGAGCCTGTGAACCGCTCCACACCTTCCAGTCCTTCCACGAACGACTCCGACACAAAGGAGTGAGTAGCTCCAGTATCGAACAGCGTGCGGGCAGGCTTGCCGCTGATGAAGACTATACCTGGGGTGATTAGATATCTTAGGGTTCTATAATGAGTTTTTACTTTCCTTGCTATCAATCTAGTGCGATTCAAAGTTTTAACAACTTAAAGGGGAAATTCTATGAAAACAAAGAAGCATTTCGGCATACCTGCGATGACCTGCTCCAGATTCCGCGGCTGTGCAAGGTCCAAGGCATATACCTGCTCTCTTCCCTGTCTACGATCTTCCCCCTGGTATCCTCGACCGCGGCCGCGTCCTCGGCCTCCGTAATGCTGAGCTGGTGGGCCGCCCTGATGTGCTGGAGGTGGTGCCCCCCTCATGGGACAGTTCCTCCGAATGTGCCCAATCTGATGACAAAAGTAGCACTCTGGGGGATACGCCATTCCCCCGGGTCTCGGCATCTCCTGCATCCGAAGGGGTGGAGGGGCCAATACCACCTGTTCCCTCGGCTCCGACCTCACATCCTGACGAGGATGGTCCTCTGTCCTCCTCCCCTCTGGTACAGCACCCCGCCGCTGGTCATTCCTTCCTCTTCGTCCCTGATCCTCTGCTGGCCGTTTCCGGCCCCAGGTGGTGTGCCAATCTGCCTCAATCCTTTTGGCCATCTCCAAAATCCGGGAGATGGGCCCGTCAGATACAAACAAGAGGGCCTCCCTCAAGTCCTCACGTAGGCCCTTGTAGAACCTCCTGATATACCCCGCCTCGTCCAGCTGGTAGGAATCTGCGTATCGAGCCAGGTGGTCAAACTCCCGATGGTACTCCACCACGGTCCGAGTACCCTGCTTCAGCTGTAAGAACCGTTCCTCCAAGTCATCCCTAGCCGACTGCGGAACGAAATGCTCCAGCAGTGCGGCCCTGAACTCCTCCCAAGTGATCTCCGCAACCTCCCTATCAGCAAAGGTCGTGTCCAACAGCGTCTTCCACCACCTCTTTGCATGGGACTCCAGGCAGGAGACAACCAGAGCCACCTTCTCCTCCCATGGACACCGAATCCCGGTCAGCATCTCATACATGATATCTAGCCACTCTTCCGTCCGAACAGCCGACTCTGTCCCCAAATAGGACGGGGGAGCCAGTCCTCGGAAGATGCTTAGCCAGTTGGCCCCCGGATTTGGCTGCGGGGCCGGAACCTGCTGGGCCCTGAAGGCCTCCAGAATGGCAGTCAGGGTCTGTCCCATGTCTGACTGAAGGAAAGGAGTGGGGGCCGGTGGGGGTGGTGCAACATCCTGAGCCTGTGGAACTCCACCTTGAGGCGTAGTCCGTGCTGGAGGCTGCGTAACAAAAACACACGCTGAGAAAACGTTCAAATACTACATAAAGGTGGACAAATTATATGTGATCCCCATATGGGCACACCACTGCTTCCGCTGCTTAGTTTGTCCCCAAACTAAACTCGAGCGGGGGTGACCGAGGGTTTGTGGACTGCTACTTCCTTTTGATCGATGTTTCCTCTGATACCACTTGTAAGACCCCCCTTTTTTTTTCTTTTCTTTTTCAACCACCGGGGTCTTAGGCCCAGAACCGCCGCTTTGCGGTGACTCCTTCACGTCCCGAAGGGTCATCACCACAAGGCGCCGATTCTGCCGGCCAATTCGATCGCAGAAAAGTAGCACAATATAACAGTAAGAGAAATCAGTCCACAATAATAAAAATCACATATATATAATAAAACTCCACGAAGGGAGTGTCCACAGAAACATCAGAGTACTATAAATACGGGCTTATGCCCGGTACAAAATGTCCTCACTACAAGTCTCTCATGCGGAAGCGAAACAGTAAACTACTCAAGGATCGAGACTCACGGTCCCGGCTGTGTGAACTCCGGAGCTAGACTGCCCCATCTCTAGGCGCACCGATCTCTGGGGCTGCTCCTCCATGCTGGGCTCCACGATCCCCTAAATGATGCGGTTCGAAAACCGTTAGTCATAAAGACTAAGCCCTATCATCCCCTACCCCTTCCCCCATGGCTCCTAGGTACCGAGCGGGGAGGAAGAAAGGAAAGGACATGATGGTAGAGATTAAACATGAAACAGATGGCAGCGGAAACTAATCTAGCAAGTTGTGTTAGGTGAGCAGTTAATAAATTGTTATAATAGGTCTAGCAGTAAGAAAAGCAATTATAAGAATTTAAACCTTCACTTATGTGAGAACACATAAGCAAAAGGGGTCTTTTGCAAGGCTCCCATCGTATAGAGTGTCCCATACCACTTATACGTTGGGGTGTCGGTTATCAAACGGCAATGGTTGTTATATATTGAAATTAACCTTTGATTTATAAACTTGCCCACACAAGCTTATAGACCAAGGGGTCGTTTTGCAGGTCCTAATGTATAAGCGTCCCATACCACTTATACTTTAGGTGTCAGGGTTAAATGAATCGATTATGCTATGACATGCTAGTGGGTATGATGAAACATGCAGTGCAACTCACACACCCGACTCTGTGCACACAGACCTTAGTTCCCTCTTTCGGAGCCGTTACCTCCCAGGATACCTCCGTAGTGGCAGACGGAAGCGGTGGGTTGGGCCTCGCCCACCTCAAAACCAGTAAAAGCACCACTGGTCTGACCTATCGTACGCCTCAACGCTTGGTGCACTAAGCGGACACCTGCGTACTCTTGCCGGCTGGCGCACCGGACTTCTGTTGGCGATGTGCTAACCACCTCGCCGAGTCAACGATATCGGTGTCGGTGCAATCGAACTCCCCGATATCGAAAGACCCACCACCTTAACTTTTCCTATTTTATGCACATGCAAGTTTATCGTAAACACACAAAAACCGAGCCGAAGCTCCCCGGACCAAAACGTCCGTCTCCAAACCAACCGAGCCGAAGCTCCCCGGACCATCCGTCCGTCTCCAAACCAACCGAGCCGAAGCTCTCATCATTCTTCCTGTTCCAACAGTGTTCGTGAAGAGTGCAACCCTAGTTACTAAGTTACTCTTGTCGGTTTATTATTACAGTTTACGTTAGCCCAGGACTGCCCCCGGTATACCCCGTGAAGGGCTCTCAAGGGGCACTAGGAACCAAGACGGTGCATTACGGCCCGAAGTTCCCTTTCGCAAGGCACTTATTATTATTGGTTGTCTACCCTTTTACCCGATTTCCTTCTCGTATTACATTAGACTCTCCTAGGGTGATTTTAAACCTTCCACTCCTCGGGGAAAAGCGATCTTTCGCCAAACCCGAGCACCTCTTAACTCTAGCTATCACCACTACTCACTACTCTTTATATCTTCCTATTGTAATTTCTTCCCCAATTGTTCACCCAGACAAAATGTTTAAACCTCAAAGACTTTCTCAGATCGTGTCCTATTGCATCTCACAACCTGCTATATGCAGACCGACCTAGGCTACATGTCGAACCGGTTATGCAATGATCCATTACTCATCCAAATGCCCTAAACTATTTACTGGAGACTTATCTTGGTATAAATAACCTAAATCCAGAAAATGGAAATTTTCCTAATTTATTTGGCATTTAATTAAATTCCTCGAAAATCTCAAGGGCCACCGGTTTGAACACGAACTATCCTAATTATTCATGCAAGATGTCCAGCAAATTTATGATAATTAGTAGGCTATCTCAGAAGGCTAAATCCTAAGTATCATAATTTGCTATCATCAAAATGACCTGAAAAACTATTTGGAAATAATCTCTAATTTCTATAGTTTATGAATCAAGTACAGAAAATATTCTTCCAAAAATTCTAAATAATTTATGACATGAAGAGTAAGGCCTAAAATTTGCACTGGCTAAGTTTCATAATTTTCCAGCAAGTATTCTATCCATAATAATTTTTTTAAACATAAAAGCCCTTTCTATCATTTGTGAATAAAGTACTAGATTTACTCAACATAAAATTCTTATAAAAATTCAGGGATCAATGTTCTACTAGTCAAGATCTAAATCCAGAATTTTAACTTATTATAATTAATGTAAAGCCTCCAAATAATTGAAACAACAAATTGGGCTAATAATTCTTTAACACATGAAGTATAATATATATTAATCATAAAATTCCAGAAAAATTACCATAAGTCTAATACATCCTAAAACTCCCTCCTCCCGAGTTTCATAATTTTTGGATTAGATTTAGTGCTTAAAATAATTAAATTACATGTTTATCCTATTCCAAAATCTCAACTTTCGAGGTACCTAACTACCTCCAATTCCTTCACTATTTCAACCAGAGGGTTTTCATAATATCCTCCCCCTCTCCTCCAAATTTCAAGGGCATACAAGAGCTTTTGCTCCTATGTCCTTCACAAACCTCAAACTCCCACCCGTTGGAGTTGAGCCAATCTCTTAGGGTAAAATCCACCCTAAACCACACCATGTTACCCAAGAGGGTAGACATAGACTCAACAAATCAGTGGTCAACAACTTCAGCCTCTTTTGAGGAGATTTGTCCACTCCATCTCCAATTGTACTTTTCCCCAAAGTACCCCTCACCAAGACCTATCTAGGACTTGATAATTCCCTATTCAAAACTCGACCAACCGAGTTGAAATTTCGTACAGATCTTAATATTGATGCCAGGGACCACCACCCAAAATTTGGGGGAGTTTGGGCTTAATTTCATCTCCTAATTAATTTTATATTGTTTATTAAATTTTTACAAAAACTTTAGGCAAAAGTTCTCCAAAAATTCTCATTTTTGGACAGCCTCTCGATATTCATATTATAGATCTCCAGTCAAAATTTCAAGTCATTTGGACATGTTATGAACCGTGGGCAACCATTTCAATTTCTGGTTAGCCTAGGTTTTGATCCCACCAAAATGAGTGCTGTGGTCAAACCACTCACCCAAATTGAATAAAATCAATTTTAAATTAAAGTAGACCCAGAGGGCTACAACTTTTGTGACTGGTCATTTTTCCTAATTCGGCCTCTAAGTGCCTCGTTTACAGCCCCAAAAATATGTTCAAATAATGCATTTTCCCATTTTGTAATTTATAATAATCAATATATTATACAGTTTATCCTACTGTTCATCTTCTTCATGAACCCGAACAGACACAGGAAAACATTTTTCCTATAACGTTTCCGTGATCCGTTGCCGGCCGTCCGGTCACTTCCCTGGCCAGCCACCACCACCACCACCTCCGTTGAGGCGATGGCTAGCGGTCGGCGGTGGTTTGGCCGCCGGAGGTGGCGGTTTCCGGCGAACTCAAAATACCTTTTTCATGGTTTTCCATGAAAACGAGAGATGGATCCGGCTCCGTTGAGCGCGAACCTCCTTTCTAAGAATCCTAAGATCTACCCATGAAAGAGAAGGAGTAGAGGAGGACCTTGTTCGCGGTTTGAAGGCGAGAAGAACGTCGGGGTGCCATGGCGCGGTGGTGGCGTTTGCTGAACTTCTCCTACAGCAAGAACAAAGGTCTGTTCTGATTACTTGAGCGTGTAACCTTCTCCTCTTTCCCTAAGTGGGCTTTTATAACTCAGGAAGTGGGAAGATGAATAGTTTAAGCCTTAATGGTCATGAAGTTCCCTCCCCTTAATGCTTCGGTTATGATGCAGGGATAAGAAACGGCGGAAACTGAACAGGTATGTCCAGCTGGCGATTTCCTATTGGACCACCCTTTCCTCATTTATTATGTATTTACAGAAGGAGAACGGCCTGAAATTACTCCTGGTGTAACCTCCCAAGCCAGCATTTATTTCCACGCGTGTTAGAATTATTTCGGGCCTGAACCGTCGTTTCGGTCAATGTCACGGGCGTGACACATAGGTCACGGGCGTGACAGGCCCGGGTAGCCCATTCTGGGTTCGCCGATCGTCGAACTGAGATCGACGATCGTCGATCGAAGGTCACGGGCGTGACACCTGTGTCACGGGCGTGACAGGCCCGAACGACAGATTTCTGGTCGACGATCGTCGAATTGAGATCGACGATCGTCGAAGGCTGGTCACGCCCTAGGTCACGGGCGTGACCTCCAGGTCACGGGCGTGACATGCCCGAACGGCAAGTTTCGAGCTCGACGATCGTCGAATTGAGGTCGACGATCGTCGAAGGCTGGTCACGCCCTAGGTCACGGGCGTGACACTCATGTCACGGGCGTGACATGCTCGGGCCGCAAGGTCGACGATCGTTTCACGGCGATCGACGATCGTCGATGGGGTCACGCCCATAGTCACGGGCGTGACATCTTGGTCACGGGCGTGACATGCCCAGACAGCGCGTTCGACGATCGTCTCGTGGAGATCGACGATCGTCGAAGTAGACACGCCCAGGTCACGGGCGTGACGGGCCGGTCACGGGCGTGACCAACCCGTGACCCGCAATATTGGTCGCTTTATTTCCAATTTTGGGCTTCCTAGGGTTCCGTCACGACCAATCTGACTCCTAGGGGTCTAGCCGGAAATGGGATGTTACAGTTTACCCGGTGAAGGGCTCGCAGCGGTACTAGGAGCTATGATGGGGTGAATCCCAAAGCTCCCTTTCCAAGGCACTTATTATACTTGATTGGTTCCCTTAACCCATTCTCATCTCACATTACAGTGGGCTATTCCTAGGGTGACTTTGACTCTTCCTCTTCTCGGGAAGGACGGTCTTCCGTCGAACCCGAACACTACTTATCGCTAGTCAATCTCACACCCTACCCATCCTGACTTCCAATAATGAACTTGATTTAACTCACACTATCCAAACCAGCAAACTACCAAAATTTCATCTCCCAAGTTCATTACCCACTCTAGTTCAGCTTCTGCAGTTTTTACTAAACGCAGACCATCCTAAGCTTTGTGAGATATGCAAGGGGTGGTACTCCCAACAGTCTTCCGAATCCCATATAATATTTACTGGGAGTCTACCATGACCTAATTAGTCTAAATCCAGAAAATAATAATTTTCCTATTTCATTTGGCATTTAATTTATTTATCCTAAGATTCCAAATGCCCTAGTATGAACATGAAGTGAATTAATGAGCAAGCAATAAATCATTATAAAATCAGTAAAAATCATGTAAGACATTTAAACAGCAATTCTAAGTTTTGAGAAATTCCAGAGGTGTTTAGGCCTATATTTCTTAATTTAACATTTTAGGCCACTTTTAGTATATTATGAAGGTAGTACTGTAAATATATATCCAAAAATCCCAAGAAAATTATAGAAGCTATATAGTGACCTAAAACCATCATAAACCAAGTACCATAATTTTTCTCCATCAATTAAATTCTGAATTTATTTTAATGCAAGATACTAATTCTCCTAACTTAATGAAGGAGGTACTGTTTTTAATCATGTAAAATTCTAGAGAAAATTACAGGGTGACTATCATAATTTGAAACACACACTGACCAAATTTCATAATTTTCCAGTTAATAATTGGGCACTATTTGTATTTTTAACTACATATCATAAATAGTACATTAAAGAATAAGGTACCCAAAATAATCAAATAAAATTTCCAAGAAATTACAGAAGGAATATCATGCTATAATATGCACTAATCCAAGATTTCATAACATTCTAGTGCATAGAAATTCCAAAATCATCAAGATAAATATCTAGGGCACAATTAGAGTTGTAAATAAAGTACTGTATAAATTAGCCCAAAAATCTCAACAAAATTATATTATGTCTACTTGAACCATAAAATCACTCTACCCAAATTTTACGTGATTTGTAGTTCAGTTGATAGCTTAATAATTCAAATAAAGGTTGGTGACCTAAACTAGGGTTAGGGTTTAAGGTGGGCTAAATATCTCCAAATACTATAATATTTTCACCAGAGGACTTAAATAGCTCTATGGTACTCTCCACCAAATTTCAAGTCAATCCAAGGTCATTTGACACTATGACCTTCACAACCCCAAAAACCACCATTAAAGGACTTTTCCTAGGGTTCTAGGGCTACCCTACACTAAACCATCCCAAACTCCCTTAGAGGGAGTGTCATGCCCTAAACAGTCCTTGGACAAAGTATCAGCCTCTGTTGAGGTGATATGGCCACTCAAATACCAAGGGGGTGTTTGATCCTAAATTATCCTATAAGGATCATCCTTGGGTTGAACACAACCCTACTCAAAACATCTCCAAATGAGATGAAATTTTTACCAAAACGTTATGATAAACCCAGGGACCACTCACCAAAATTTGGGAGAGTTTGGAAGATATTTAGCCATCTAATTAAATTATGCTAGGATTATTAAATTTTTCTAAAAACTATAGGAAAAACATTCTCCAAAAATTCTCATTTTTGGATAGCACCTAGATATAGGTAAGATTAGGCCACACCCCAAATTTAAAGTCATTTTGATGACTGGATTGGAGTGGGGGATTTTTCTAAGGTCAAGACAGTCCTATGGATAGACCTCACCAAAAAGGGTGGTGTAGTCTAACCAGGACTCCAAATCGAGTGAAATCAACTTTGAATTAAAGTAGACTTCAAGGGATACATTTTCTATGTTGACCACTTTTTATGTTTCAGCCCCCATGGGCTATAACTTTCAGTTTTAACCAAGTGTATAGTAAAGGGAATTAATTCCTAACTATACATTATATAATATTGTTAAATACTACTGTTCACCATCTTCTTCACCCGAACCCGAACAGCATCAGAAAAACAAACGCCTCCTGTAGCTTTTCTAAAGCTATTTACCGGCCACCCAGCCATCTCCCTGGCCGGCCACCACCACCACCACCTCTGTTGAGGTGAGGGCTACCGTCGGGCGGCGGCACGGCCGCAGGAGAGGCAGTTTCCGGCGAACCCGCCACCATGAAATTTTTGGAAAACCATAGAAACGCTCACCCGATCTGGCTCTTTTGAGCCCGATATCTCTCCTACCGATTTCTAAGATCTATCCGCAGAAGAAGAGGGAGGGGAGGACCTTGTTCGCGGTTTGAAGGCGAGATGGACGTCGGACTGTCATGACGCGGTGGTGGCATCGTCGGAATTCTTCTATAGCACATTAGGAGGCTCGAAACTTCAGGTAAGGGCTGGGAAACTTCATCCTTGAGCCTAAGAGGCCTTTTTAAAGCAGTAAAAAGGAGGGAGGGGAAAGGTCTAATGCTGGTAGCCATTAATATTTCTATTAATAACGTTTCGGTTATGATGCAGGGAAGAGGAAAAGGTGGAAGATGAATTGGCTGATCCAGGTGGCGATTTCCTATTGGACCTCACTCTCTCATTTTATTAACTAATTAGGGACTAAAACGGCCCATAAATATTCCTGCTGTTCATTCCATAATCAGAATTGATTAAGACGTCGGTTACCGAGGTTTAAAGTCTGGCTGACGTTTCGGCCTTGGTCACGGGCGTGATACATAGGTCACGGGCGTGACAGGCCCGAATGGCAAATTCTGGGTTCGATGATCGTCGAACTGAGATCGACGATCGTCGAAGGGTGGTCACGCCCTAGGTCACGGGCGTGACACATGGGTCACGGGCGTGACAGGCCCGGGTGACCAAATTCTGGGTTCGACGACATCGAACTGAGGTCGACGATCGGCGAAGGGTGGTCACGCCCTAGGTCACGGGCGTGACACATGGGTCACGGGCATGACAGGGTCATGAGGCAAATTCCGCGCTCGGCGATCGTCGCCCTGAGATTGACGATCGCCGAAGGGGGTCACGCCCTTCGTCACGGGCGTGACACCTTGGTCATGAGAGTGACAGGGCCAGGTTGAAAATTCTGCGCCCGACGATCGTCTACCTGAGATCGACGATCGTCGAAGGTGTCATGCCCTAGGTCACGGGCGTGATGGGTCGGTCACGGGCGTGACCAAGCCGTGACCCGAGATCTTGGTCGATTTATTTCAATTTTTGGGCTTCCTAGGGTTCTGTCACAACCAACCGACTCCTAGGGGTCTAGCCGGAAATGGGATGTTACAGTCTTTGACCCATCTTTGCTCCTCTTCTGCTCTTGATCTATCTTGACCCTGTACTTGAAAATAAGTACACTCCAATAGAGAGAGCACACGCGAGTCAACACACTGATCTGCTCAACGAGGGATTATGTTGCGCAGACCCGTGTAGATTGACCCACTGCACACTGACATTGGTGTGTACTTAGCATGTAATAGCTGCAAGCACAGCTTGAAGAAAATCATCAAATACATTATCTATTCAACTTAGCTTGTTCAGGGGCTTCTTCAAATCAGGTACATTGTGGATATAATACCCAACAATATCTTCCTATTTTAAGAAGCCTAAACCCTACAAGCTAAGGTGAATAGAACATATGGTAATGAAAATCATAATCTAAGAATTCAGTTGAGAGTGAAATTCGTTACCATTTTCCTGAGAGCATACTTAACGTTGGCAGCCACCTTAGCCTTAGCCGAGATGGTAATCTCCCCCTTTTCGGCTTCTGTAAATCTGGAACTTCACTTGGAGCACCATGCTCCCCCTCAGCTCTTGCATCCATGCTCGAGCTTGAGTTCCTTGCCGATGCTCCCCCTTGATCCAAGTGCCTTAATCCTTACAGTCTTCACTCTTCATAGTTCAGCATGCCGAGTTCAGTTTTGAAGAGACTAAACTTTGCCTCGTCTAGGGGCTTCGTGAAGATATCTGCAACCTGCTTGTCGGTGGGGACATAACAGAGAGATATATCTTTGTTTTCCACATGCTCCCGAATGAAGTGATATCGCACTTCAATATGCTTTGTTCGGCTGTGCGACACAGGATTGTTCGCAATTGCTATTGCGCTTGAGGAGTCGCAATACATCGGAACTTCGCTGAACTGCAAGTCATAATCTTTGAGCTTATTTCTGATCCATAGAAGTTGTGTGCAATAGCTGCCGGCTGAGATGTACTCAGATTCAGCTGTATAGGTTGCGACACAATTCTACTTTTTACTGTTCCATGAAATAACCCTTCTTCCAAGGAATTGGTCCCGGAAGTGCTTTTCCTATCATCCCTGCTTCCTGCAAAGTCAGCATCTGAAAAGCCTATCAGCTCGACATCATTGTTTCTTTGGTACCATAAGCCAAGATTTGGTGTACCTTTAAGGTATCTAAGAATTCGCTTTGCAGCGACATAATGAGATTCCATAGTGTTCACCTGATATCTGGCACAAACGCATGTGGAAAACATAATATCCGATCAACTAGCAGTAAGGTAGAGCAGGGATCCAATTATGCTCCTGTATTTGGTTTCATCAAAAGGTTTCCCTTTCTCATCTTTGTCCAGAGACACAGTGGATCCCATTGGAGTCCTTATAGAGGTTGCATTCTCCATTCTGAATTTCTTGAGGAGTTCATTTGTGAACTTCGTCTGAGAGATTAAAATTCCATCCTCAGACTGTTTCACTTGAAGTCCCAAGAAATACTTTAGCTCTCTCATGCTGCTCATTTTAAACTTTCCTTGCATAAGTTTAGAAAACTTTTTGCAGAGAATGTTGTCCGTTGAGCCGAATATTATGTCATCGACATAGATTTACACCAGCAAGATCTTGCCTTTGACTTCCCTAAGAAACAATGTCTTATCTATTTTTCCTCTCGAGAACTTGTTCTCAAGAAGAAAACTAGACAGAGTCTCATACCAAGCTCGAGGAGCTTGTTTTAAGTCATATAATGCTTTATTAAGAAAATAGACATGATTAGGGAAAGTAGGATTAACAAAACCTGGGGGTTGCGCGACATATACTTCCTCTTTCAAATTTCCATTTAGGAACGCAGATTTCACGTCCATCTGATAGACAGTGAATCCTTTGTGAGAAGCATATGCTAGGAACAATCTGATCGCCTCGAGCCTTGCAACTGGTGCCAAGGTTTGGTCGAAGTCAATCCCCTCCTCTTGTCTGTAACCTTGAGCCACCAGTTTGGCCTTGTTCTCTATGATGACACCGTGTTCATCCAGTTTGTTTCTGAAGATCCACTTAGTGCCGATCACATTATGTTTCTTTGGTCTGGGAATAAGTGTCCAGACGTTGCATCGTTCGAATTGATGCAGTTCATCTTGCATGGCAAATATCCATGATGCATCTTTGTTCGCTACGTCGAACTTCTTTGGCTCAACCTGTGATAGAAAACTAAGGTGTAGAATCTCGTTAATTGTACATCTGCAAGTTCTGACACCGTCACGAGGATCTCCTATGATCTGATCTCTGGGATGATCCCTCATGTGTCGGAGCTCTAAGAGTCTGGCATCTGGAGCTCCAATAGCTTCTCGGGCTCCTCCCTCTTCTGGGAGATTTTCTCCATCCTGATTGTCATCTTCTCCAGTTGGCGTTGAGGTGGAGACCTTGACGTACTTGGGAGTTGCATCTTTAGCAGTCTCATCGAGACTTAGCTGTTCAAGCCTTGCACCTGCATCTTCAAGAATGCCACTGGAAGAATTGCTATGAAGCAAGCTTCCTTCATCAAAAACAACATTAATGGACTCCTCTACCACTAGGGATTTCTTATTGATGACCTTATATGCCCGACTATGGCTACTATAGCCCATGAAGATGCCTTCGAAGCATTTTTCTCCGAATTTAGTACGTGGGTACTTCCCATTATTTATTACATAACATCTGCAACCAAAAATCCTCAAATAGGACATGGTCAGTTTCCTGCCTTTCAATAGCTCATAAGGCGTCTTACGATGATTCTTGTTGATCAACGCTCGGTTATGCACATGACAAGCTGTGTTGACAGCCTCTGCCCAGAAGTACTCTGGAAGAGAGGCGTCATTCAACATTGTCGTACATGCTTCAATGAGTGTACTATTTCTCCTTTCCACAACTCCGTTTTGCTGCGGAGTATGCGGGGAGGAAAACTCATGAAAGATACCAAGTTCTTCACAAAATTCTGTCATAGCACCAGACTCGAATTCTGTTCCATGGTCACTTCTGATTTTGACCACTGAGTAGTTAAGTTCGTTTTGAATCTGCTTGACAAAACTCGTGAAGATATCAAACGTATCTGACTTTCATTTCAAAAAGAACACCCACGTAAACCGAGAGTGATCATCAACAATCACTAGCATATACGATTTGCCTCCTAAGCTATGAACTTGAACTGGACCGAACAAGTCCATATGAAGAAGATAGAGACATCTGCAGGAGTCTTTGTCTACAATGCCCTTAAAGGTAGCCCAAGTCTGTTTTCCCTTCTAGCATGCAGGACAAGGACTATCTTTGATGCACTTAATAGTAGGGGCATCCCTTACTAAGTTCTTAGAAAACAACATATTAATTGTCTTGAAATTAATGTGTGTTAATCTCTTGTGCCATTGTTCACAAAGAGAGGCACCGCCTTTTGCTACTAGGCACACGGGTGTAGAAGAATCTAAGCTAAGAAAATCTAAACAAAAGATATTTCTGCTCCTAATGCCAGTTAATACCGTCTCCGAAGAGGCACACGATATTATCAAGCACTTATCCTTGCAGAACTTAACGTCATATCCTTTATCACACAACTGACTTACACTGATCAGGTTATAATTTAACCCTTCAACATAGGCCACGTCGGTGATTGAGATTATACCGTTGGAAATCATACCGTAACCTCTAGTGACTCCTCGATCTGATCCTCCAAAGATGACTTTGGGTCTATTTTCGACTGGAGAGTAACCACGCCGCATGCTTCTTGTCCCAGTCATATGCCGGGAACATCCACTGTCCAAGTACCAGATAGGTGTTTTGGTGGCCTTTGGACATACCTGCAAAACAGAATAAGTTTCCCTTAGGAACCCAATCGAACTTGGGTCCTAGATTCCTTGTTAGCACACTCCCCCTCAGATGGTTAACCCTACGAGTGGTCGGCCTCGCATTGCTAACATGAGGAGTCTCGTTGTATCTTGGATTAAACCAGCAATCCATGGCAAAGTGACCAACTTTGCCACAGCACCAACAGTCAAATCTGTTGTACCTTTTCCTAGGCTCCTGCTTCACCCTTGGAACGGTGGGTCCAGCCGGGGCCTTGGATCTGGAGGTGGAGTCATCATGATGACAGCAATCACATGATTTCTTCACCTCCTGTTCCTTCAGTATAACAGGCTTGGCTTTTGGTTCCTTCTTCCTATTATGGCTGCTAGAGAAGTGGCCATAATCCTCAACTTGGATTTCCTCATAAGGTGCCTTGAAGACACTCTCACCGTAGTTGCGGGGGAAGGCCCAACCATCATACCAGCTCTTGGGCTTTTCAACTGAGGGCCGGAAGAAATGGCCATAGGTTGACTCAAAGTCCTGTTCATTGTAGGGAAAGCTAGGCTTTCTGAATACAATAGGGTCGAGTGGGGCCTTTCCCTTTTCTACAGCAGAGGCCTTCTTAGCAGCCTTATTTTTCCTCTGCTTTCTGTTTCTCTTGGATGATTTACTAGGCACACCCACATGCCCTAAGCCAGCCCCCTTAGCCTGAGCAGAGAATTCATCAACCAGAGGATGAATGTTCTTGGGCATGGAGAAGCTTTTGACAATCTTCCTTTCTGCCGCAAGCTGTTCTTCCAACTTGTTGATTTCTTACTGTTTTAGGTCAAGGAGCCTTAGAGACTCTGAGTGCTCAGAAGTCAGGCCCAGGTGTTCCTGTGGGAGAGAGATCAAGCTAGTGATCTCTTCTCTTAGAGACACACCCTCAGCCTTAAGGAATTTGACTTCCTTTTTTTGAGCCCTCAACCTCTTGCGGCATTCCTAAAAGGTATTGAGCAAAAGCTCATACTTTTCGAGGAGCTCAGCTTCATAAGCAGATGGGCTGTCCTCGAGATCATCATCAGGAGACTCATAGTCAGAGTCAGAGAGGGGGGTACGATCTTTTACCTTCCAAGTAAATGGGGGAAGTCTCCTTCTGAGTCAGAGCGACCCACTAGCCCGAAGTAGGCTTTCTCATCATCACTAGAGTCTGAGGAATCAGACTCACTCAGTGTCTTTTACTTTTTGGCTATATAGCTCCTCTCCTTCTTCTTATCTCTAGAGGACTTATGCTCCTCTCCCTTCCCCTTATCTCTCTTGCTTTGGTAGCAGTCAGCGACGACGTGGCCTTACTTATTACATCCAAAGAAAATAATGTCATTAGAGCGGTGTTTGTTCGGTTTGGATTCATACCTGTCAGAAGAATAATTCTTCCTCGGATGTCTGGAGGAGGAGCCGTCTCTCTTTCTTTGATTCCTCAACTTGAGGAACTTCTTGAACTCTCTAGTGACGAGGGAGAAGTCTTCTTCAGATAGCTCTGAGCCGGAAGAGCATGGCTCAGAGTCTTCTTCCTCATCCTTTTGAGGCTGCACCCTTGCTTTTCCTTGAGTAATTGGCTTTTAGGGCTACAGTCTTCTCTCTGGCAGCTGCTTCATCAGCTTCTTCTTCAGCTTTTCTTGTGTTCAGGTGAAGCTCATAGGACAGAAGTTTCCCAAACAGAATCTGGGGATCCGTTTCACCCAGCTTGCAAAATTCTCTGATGGCGCAGATCTTGGTGTCCCATTCCTTAGTGAGGGATCTAAGGAAATTGTCATTTAGTTCACCATCGGTGAACACTCTGCCATAGCACTTCAGGGCATTGACGATCTTCAGGAAGTTCTCGAATATTACTCTGATTTCTTCCTTGGGACCTTGCCTGAAGGCCTCGTACTTCTGGTTCAGAAGGGATCTTCGATCATCCCTTACTTCATCAGTGCCTTCCATCAGGATGATCAGGCAGTGCCATATGTCCTTGGCAGTCCTGCAGTTGTAGAAAATCTGCATCATGGAATCATCGACAGCGCTTACCAGAATGTTTTGAGCTTTCTTGTCAAGTCCGACAAGCCCCATCTCATCCTTATCCATCTCGGAAAGTTTCTTGGGCACTTGCTTGGTTGGATCAATGGTGGAGGCCTTAGTGGGGATATAAGGTCCCTCCTCCACTATCATGAAGAGTCGACGGTCGACTGCTTCCATGTAGTACTTGATCCTTTCCTTCCATATAGGAAAGTTCAGCTTGGTGCACACTGGGATCTTCCCTGAATACTTGAGTCCTTCCATTTAAGAGATCTTCTTTCTTCTTGACACTAGACACGGGATCTTACTCAAGGTGTTAACCTTATTGACGAGTAACCTCCCTCTGATACCACTTGAAAGTCTTTAGTGTCGACTAAGTCCACCTATGGGGGGGGGGATAGGTCTCGTGCTGTCTTTTGCGAAATTTAAATAACCTGCACAAATAACAAACACAACATAGAAAAACACACAAGCAATTATAGTGGTTCCCCGATTTGGGTACGTCCACTCTCCCCCTTCGACCTATCTCCCACTAAGGGACGACTCCGTCACTTCACCAAACAGATTGAAATCCAATCCTCACACTACGGAAGGAACCCTTCAACCCGAAGGAGTCACTACTCCTCCACCACGGGTTGCACCCAACCCTTACAACTAGGAATCACTATTCCTTTACAACAAAACAAAAATAGAATGTACAAGAAATATAAACTACACGTGTGGAGAACCCGATGTCCCTCTTCGTTCGTTGAAGCGTTCTTGATGAAGACGAAGAGTCCACGACCGGAGCACTCTCTTGGAGAGGATCTTCCCAAGATCGGCGGCAACAAGTGAATGCGGCGGCGATGCTTTGTAGATCCAAACTTCTTGACGAAGCAAGCAAGGTCTACCAACGATCTCAAACGGATCGGTCGTCTCAATCGATTCGGAATGAAGAGCTAACTTTGTTCAACAAATCGTGAGACAAGGGATCTCGAGAGAGAAGCGTGAGATGATATACTTAGCCTAGGTCCTGTCGCCGGATGATCAAAGAGGATCTAAGATCTGCGGCGGCGACAGCTTGCGAGCGGCGACGGCGACGGAAGGATTTCCGCGATCGGCTAGGTCACGCTCGGCGGCTTTGATTTCTCGTGAATGATTATTGTTCAAGTTCGAAATAATCGAGTATATATACTGTAGACCAACCCTAAATGACCATTGTGGAGCCCACAAGAAGAAACCCTAGGCCCGGTCAAAACAGCGCACAGTATGTTGTTTCGGTCCAGCGAACAGAGCAAATTTGCCTAAGGTAAATTCGGCGAGAATCATTGATGATTCTCGACGAAGTCGGCGGGAATCAAGATCATTCTCGACGAATCGGCGAGAATCAGTCGTCAATTCTGCCTTAGCATAAGTCTTGAAGGAGGACAGTCAGCCAGATGAAGTCGGTGGGAATCGGCGAGTGATTCTCGACGATTCGGCGAGAATCAATAGTGATTCCCGTCAAATCGGCGAGAATCACTTAGTGATTCCCGTCGATTTTGACTTAGAGGATTTCTTCTTCCTTCCTTTGAACTTGGTCTTTGACCCATCTTTGCTCCTCTTCTGCTCTTGATTTATCTTGACCCTGTACTTGAAAATAAGTACACTCCAATAGAGAGAGCACACGTGAGTCAACACACTAATCTGCTTGACGAGAGATTACGTTGTGCAGACCCGTGTATATTGACCCACTGCACCCTGACATTGGTGTGTACTTAGCATGTAATAGCTGCAAGCACATCTTGAAGAAAATCATCAAATACATTATCTATTCAACTTAGCTTGTTCAGGGGCTTCTTCAAATCAGGTACATTGTGGATACAATACCCAACAGGTAATTTATTATGATTTGTTTTCATCTTAGATTTATTATGATCACCGCTCGGTGGTAGCGTCAGACTTACATATCCTAGTACAAATTTTTCAGATCCATGACACTGTGCACCAAACAACATGTTCAGTGATTTTTGCCCTATTGCAAATTTCTAGATAGCACGGTTGAGATCATGGATCCTCGCCTTTGGGGCGGTATTTTCAGTAACTAGCATAACACACTGATTGGAGAACTGTTGTTTACCTTTCTCTATTTTGGCAAGAGATATTTGAAGTCTTTTTTCCAAGACATTCTTTTCATTAGTGAGATTGTTGGCTTTCAACAATATCTTGGAGAGACTTGCTTTCTGATCTTCAATCTTTTCTATCAAGTGAGGACACTCTAGGCACTCGATCTTCTCTTTGCCATATATATTTTATTAACTCATTTATTAAATTTTTCTAAGTCCTTTTTAATTCTCCTGTTTTCATTTCAAATGGACTTCTTCTCATGTATAACACTATCTAACTTCTCACATATGTGTTCATAAATCTCAAGAAGTTCATTATACGAGGGTAGAGTTACCTCAGTGTCGCTCTAGACACTGGACTCATCGTCAGATTCAGCTTGATTTCTCCCCATGAGGCACAGATTTGCCTCGTCTTCATTACTCGATTCAGAGGTGCTCGAATCATCAAATCCATCCTCATCCTAAGTTAGTGCCTTCGGCACCTTCTTCTTCCCTTTGTGCCGGCTTTGCTTCTCCTTTTCCTCCTAAAGTCTTGTACATTCCCTCTTTATGTGCCCAGGCTTGTGACAGTGATAGCACTCAGGCTGGGACTTCTCATCATCGCTCTCTGTCTCCTTCGACAGCTTGTTCCACCGCATGGCTTCTTCAGCTCCTATCTTCAGGAATTTCTTAAATTTTCCCTGCCTCTTGGGATTCTTCATGAACCTTTTGAATTCCAAGACATAGAGGCTTTCCTCGTCATCTTCCTCAGATTCTTCAGCATCCTTTCTCTCCCTTGCGGCCTTCAGTGCCAGCCCCTTCTTCTTTATCTCCTTGGGATACTCCTCAGCTTGAATCTTCAATTCAAGTTCACGTGTCTTCAAGTTTCCAATGAGGCTCTCTATCTCCAGGGTGCTAATATCATGTGATTCAGTAATCTCAGTCACCTTTGGGTTGAAGCGAGGAGGCAAAAATTGCAGGATCTTCCTCACCAAATCTCCATTTAAGTAGCTCTTCCAGAGGGATCTTGAGGCATTGATAATCTTGGTGAAGCGTGTATGCATGTTGTCTACTTCCTCATAGATCTCTATCCGGAATTGTTCGTATTCAGATTCAAGTCAGAATAGCTTCGACTCCTTCACCTATGAGGTATCTTTGTGAGTAAGCTCAAGTAGACGTCATATATCATATACAGTTTCACAGTTGCAGATTCTATTAAATTTAGTTTTATCCAATGCGCAAAATAAATTGTTCATTGTTTAGGCATTGACCGTACATCTGAGTTTATCAACGTCATCCCATTTATCGTATGGTTTGACTAAGACGATATCCCCTACAGCGATAGTGGGTGCAGTGTATTTCGTCTTGATCATGGCCCACACATCCATGCTTTGTATCATTAGAAAGATTTTCATTTGTGTTCTCAAGTGACTGTAATCACTTGCCATGAACAGTGAGGGTCTACTCACACCCTGTCCCTCAAAAAATGCGTAAACCGCATTGGCCATCTTACTTCAGGTTGTTAAGCCTTTTAAAAGTAACCTCCCTCTGATGCCACTTGTTGGATCTAGTGGCCAATCTTAGAGGGAGGGGTGAATAAGGTTTGCATCATTTATCAAAAATTTGAAATATTTCATTCCAAGGAAAAACTAGTTGATCAGGAAGCTACTGCAGGGTGTTAGGTATCTAACGTGCGGCGATATGTCTCTGAACTCGTTTTTCTGGGCTGATTCTCCCTTGGAGATCTATGCACTCTTAAGGACAACACAAACTAACATTCGCAATAGTACATGCAAGTTAAGAAGCAGGAAATAAATTTCATTGCAAAAACTAAATCAACATCTGTTTTAACAATTACAAAATCTTGATCCCCGTGATGCCGGAGATCGAAGGCGGTGAGTGAAAAAACTTTTTTGTTTTCTATACCAACCCACTCCACAGACCGGTTGGATCTCTCCCTTTCCCTCCAAGAAAGTTCTTCAAGCCGGATCTTTACCTCCACGCAAGAAAGGGTCTTAGAGCCCCGCTAGATCATCCAATCTAGACGTCCCTTCCCCGGGAAAATTTCATATGGAATCCTCCCCGGATACCAACGACCTTCCCTGGTCGATTTCCCTCACCACAAGAATATAGAGAAATTAGAAATATTACAACAAAAGTTACAGGATTTAAAAGATTAAAATCTCCCTCTTGACAATTCCTCCGTTGAGCAATTCGCAGTCGGTGCTTGAGATCTTCGTGTGCTTGCAATTGATCGTCTCTTTGTAGTCGATGTAGTTCTTGGCTCGTCAGAGTTCTTCGTGTACAAACGGGAGGGAGGCGGTCTTCTTTTCCTTCGACGGAGATGACAAAACGGACCACAGAGAGGCGGTCGAGCCTAAAAGTCGTATACCTCAGTTTTGTTTCGTCTTTTTGAGGAACACAGAAAATGAGGCGCCTTTTTATACGTCTTTGTAAAAATAGGCTACCTTAGGCGTTAAGTCTAGCGCCCGGCTGAAGGTTCGCGTGCTTGATCCTGACAGCTGTCCTACAAATATGGAAAAATATTCAAAACAAATATTTTCCTTTTTCTAATGTTAGGGCCTTGTGGTAGGTAGATAGCGCCCGACGGTAGTCCAGTCATCTCGACGCTTTTGTATCGAAGATCGTTGAGTGTGTTTTTGCGGCGCGGTACCAAGCTAGTTCTCGGGGTAGTCCAGTTGTCTCGACTAATCAGCCAGTCTCGATGGTCATTGATTTTTCTACCACGACACAGTACCAAGCTAGCGCTCGGCGGTAGTATGGTTTTCTCGACGAATCAATTGGTCTCGATGATTTGATCAATCACGACGTTCATTGAATGGTCTACCGCAGCTCAGTATCAAGTTAGCGCCTGTGCGGTAGGTTATCGAAAGCTTGGACGAATTAATTCCTCGAGCTAGAACGGGCGGTAGGACTAGCACAGCACGGTAGATTCCCGAGTGCCTTGGCCATTTAATTCAGGCTACCGTCCGACGTTAGCTACTACCGCTCGACGGTAGGTTCATGAGGAGAGCTCCTTGTATTTCTTGGACCTGTAAACCTGCACACTCTACCAAACACAAGGTGTAATCAAATACAATATGGGAGTTTATATTATCAAACTAAGGATATGTGAACCATCGGCTCCAACAGAATTTGCCTTGGAAAATTTTGACTTCTTTGAGATGTAGTTCACTGAGAGATTTCTGACTCCTTAGCTATCTTCATGATTCCTTGTTGAGCATAACCAATTCCATTTTGAAGAATGAGAACTTAGCCTCGTCCAGGGGCTTTGTGAATATGTTTGCGACTTGCTTATCCATTGGGACATAGCTGAGATTTACTCCCTTTTCTCCACATGCTCCCGGATGAAATGATATCTTATTTCAATGTGCTTTGTATGGCTATAAGAGATTGTATTATTTGCAATCACTCGTATTGGAGGAGTCACAAAACATTAGAATCTCCTTGAATTGCAAGTTGTAATATTCAAGTTGATTCTTGATCCAGAGAAGTTGTGCGCAACAGCTGCAAGCTGAGATGTACTTTGACTCGGCAGTGGAGATTGCCACACATTTTTGATTCTTGCTGCTCCATGAGATAAGCCTTCTTCCAAGGAATTGGAAAATCTCGGAAGTGCTTTTCCTGTCATCCCTACTACTTGCAAAATCAGCGTCTGAAAATCCAATTAGCTCGACATCATTACTTCTTGGGTACTATAAGCCAAGATTTGGTGTACCCTTAAGATATCTCAAGATCCACTTTGCAGCGACGCAATGAGATTCCTTAGAGTTCACCTGAAATTTAGCGCACACGCATGTCAAAAATATTATGTCAGGTTTACTAGTAGTAAGAAAGAGCAAGGACCCAATTATACTTATGTACATAGTTGAACCCATTGGAGTCCTCATCGAGATTGCGTTCTCCATTCCGAATTTCTTAAGTAACTCTTTGGTGAACTTCATCTAAGAGATGAAAATTCCATCTTCAGATTATTTCACCTGAAGTCCTAAGAAATACTTCAGCTCTCCCATATTACTCATTTCAGACTCCCCTTGCATAAGTTTAAAAAACTTCTTGCAAAGGTGGTCCTCCATAGTGCCAAAAATAATGTCGTCAACATAGATTTACACTAGCAAAATATTGCATTTTACTTCCCTAAGAAATAATGTCTTATCTATCTTTCCACTTGCGAACTTGTTCTCAAGAAGAAAGCTAGATAGTGCCTCATACCAAGCTCGAGGAGCTTGTTTTAAATCATACAGAGCCTTTTTAAGAAAATACACATAATCAGGAAAAGTTGAGTCGACAAAACCTGGGGGTTGTGCTACGTATACTTACTCATTCAAATTATCGTTGAGGAATGTTGACTTCACATCCAATTGATAGACCTTGAAGCCTTTGTGAGCAGCATATGCAAGGAACAACCTAATTGTTTTGATCCTGGACACTCTAGCAAAGGTCTGATCAAAGTCAATCCCTCTTATTTGTACTCTTGAGCTACAATCCTAGCTTTATTCTTTATAATTACTTCATTCTCATTCAGCTTGTTTCTGAATATCCATTTGGTACTGATCACATTGTGTCCTTTGGGCCTTGCCACAAATTCCCTGACCTTGCACCTTTCAAACTGGTTGAGCTCCTCTTGCATAGCCATTATGCAAGAGACATCCTTGTTTGCTTCTTCAAATTTCTTTGGCTCAACCTGAGAAAGGAAGCTAAGATGTAATACTTTGTTAGTAGTACCTCTTCTGGTTCTTACACCATCGCCTGGCTCTCCAATGATTAGATCAACTGGGTGGTCTCTTAGGTGTCTGAACACTAAATATCTTCCTATCCCACCAGTACATTTTTCCATATCTGTTGTAACTCATGTAGGTTGAAGGAGTTCATCATCTAGTAGCTCTTCTTCCACAACACTTGGATTGACGACTTTGACTGAGCTTGGAGCAACTTCCTATACTACTTCTTCCAAGCTTAGTTCTTTTATCCTAGCACATGCATCTACACCAATAACACTAGAAGAGCTTCTATGGAGCATACTTATCTCATCAAATATAATATTTATATAATCTTCTACAACCAGGGTTTTCTTGTTAAGAATCCAATATGCCTTACTATGGCTACTATAACCTATGAAAATACCTTCAAAACACTTTTCACTAAACTTCATATGATAATACTTCTCATTATTAAGTACAAAGCATTTGCTGCCAAAGATCCTAAAGTAAGACACAGTCAGTTTTCTGCCCTTCAGTAGTTCATAGGGAGTCTTATGATGGCTTTTGTTGATTAAAGCTCTATTTTGCATGTGGCAAGCTGTGTTGACTACTTCGGCCAATAAATACTCAAGTAGTGAAGTGTCATTCAACATAGTTATATATGCTTCAATGAGGGTTCTATTCCTTCTCTCGGCTACTCCATTTGGTTGTGGAGTACGCGGAGATGAAAACTCATGAAAGATACCCTGACTTACACAGAATTCTGTCATGGCCCCAGACTCAAATTTTATTCTATGATCACTTCTAATTTTGACCACTGGGCAGTTTAATTGAATTTGCCGGACAAAATTAGTGAAAGCCTCGAAAGTGTCAGACTTGTGTTTCAGAAAGAACACCCAAGTAAAACAAGAGTAGTCATCAACAATGACCAACGTATATACTTTACCTCCTAAAGTGTGAATTGGCATAGGACCAAATAAGTTCATATGAAGTAAATATAGACATCTAGAAGAATCTTTTTCAACAATATCCTAAAGGTAGCCCTTGACTGCTTACCCATTTGGCATGCATGACATGGACTCTTTTTAAGGCACTTAATGATGGGGGCATCATGCACTAAGTTTTGAGAAAATAACATACTTATAGTTTTGAAATTAATATGTGCTAATCTCTTGTGTCAATGGTCACGGAGATATGCACTATCTTTTATTAAAAACACACACTGGTGTAGAATTATTTAAGCAAATAAAATTCAAGCAGAAAATATTTCTACTTTGAGTGCCTGTTAATACTGTCTCCAAATTGGCAGACGATTTTATCAGACACTTGTCCTTGTAGAACTCAATGATATAGCCTTTATCACATAATTGGCTTAGGCTTATAAGATTATGTTGTAATCCTTTAACATTAGCTACTTCTGTGAATGAGACTATACCGTTGGTAATCATACCATAGCCTTTGGTGATTCCCCGGTCAGACCCTCCAAAAATGACTTTTGGACTGTCTTCGACTGGGGTATATTTTTGTAATAGGCTTCTAGTCCCGATCATTTGCCGAGATCATCCACTGTCCAAATACCAAATTGGAGTTTTGTTGGCCTTTGGACATTCCTGCAATCATGAATCATGTTCCCTTAGGAACCCAATCAAATTTGGGTTCTTAGATCCTTGTTAGCTAACACCATTAGGAACATTAATATTATGAGTGTTCGGTCTCGCACTGTTAACTCGTGGAGTTTCAATTTTCACTTGATGAAACCAACAATCTACGACAAAGTGACCAATCTTGCAGCAACACCAATAGTCAAACCTATTGTACCTTCTCTTATATTCCTGATTCACCTTCTAAATGTGAGTTCTATAAGGTGTTATAGACTTGGAGGTGGAAGCCTTGATTGCGTCAAACACAAGGCTTCACTGTCTCCTTAGCCTTGGAAACAACAATTTTGGCTTTTGGAGCTTTCTTGACACTTGGTCCCTAAACATATGGACAACAACTGTTAAGGGTGATTTCTTCATAAGGTGCCTTGAACACACTTTCTCCGGAATCTTTGGGGTGGGTCCATCCTTTGCTCTTTTTGATAGGTTCCACGTATGTAGTTCTTGCCTAGTGAGCATAGGACGTTTCAAAGTCATATTTGCTAGTCGGGAAGACTATCTTTTTGAAAGTGGTTTGACTTTGAACAGCCTTACCCTTACAGCTTTATGCCCCCACACCGTTATAATTCTTTGAGGCTGAGAATCCATCAATAAGGGGAAGCACAATCTTTGTCTTCGAGAAGCTTTCTACAAGGTTTCTTTCGATCGCTAACTTATCTTCCATCTCATTAAGGAATATCTCGTTCTGAGATAATAGCTCAGTTGAGTCCTTTAATTCCTCCTTCAAGGATTGAACTTCGTCTCTGAGAGGAGTCAACTTTTCAATTTCCTCTCTTAGATTTATTTCCACTTCATTGAGGGAAACAATCTCTTTTGATTTCACTTTGATTAGCTTTCAGCATTTGTCAAAAGAACTTGATACTAAGCCATTAATTCAGAATCATCCTCTTCAGAGGATTAGCCTTCATGGCCTTCTGAGGCAGTATTTGGCTCAAAGAGACGATTGTGAGAGTTTACCTTCCCGTTGTACTCAGATTCTCTATCATTCTCATCGATGTGTTCCATCAGCCCAAAATAGGATTCTTCATTAAAACTTGACTCACTTGAGTCACTGTCGCTGAGGGTTTGTGGCTTCTTTACGATGAAGCTCTTTTCCTCTTTCTTCTTACTTCAGAAGGATTTATATTCTTCCTTCCTTACATCTTTCTTCTTGTTGGGGAAGTCAACAATCATGTGCCCTTGCTTATTGCAATAGTAGCACACAACGTCAGTAGAAATATGTTTGTCTAGTTTCGACTTATACCTGTCGTTGTAGTTTTTCTTTGGCCGAACACCATCCCGATATGTCCTTCTGATGTCGGAGGAGGAGGACTGATTTTTCATTTGCCTCCTTTTGTTGAGCATCCTCTTGAAATTCTTGGAGAGCAGAGAGAACACTCCATCAAACATTTCTGAGCTTGAGGTATTTGTCTCAGAGTCCTCTTAACCTTAAGAAGCTTGTGTCCTTACAGGTGACACAACTTTAAGTTTCTTTGACCCTTCAGCCTTTAGTGTAACATCCCATTTCCGGCTAGACCCCTAGGAGTCGGTCTGTCGTGACAGAACCCTAGAGGCCCAAGAATTGCAGTACATCGACCGAGATTTCAGGTCATGGGTTGGTCACGCTCGTGACCTATGTGTCACGCCCGTGACCTAGGGCGTGACTCCTTCTACGATCGTCGATCTCCGTGAGACGATCGTCGAATTTGCAACCCGGGCCTGTCATGCCCGTGACCTATGTGTCACGCCCGTGACCTAGGGCGTGACCCCTTCGACGATCGTCGATATAAGCGGGACGATCATCGAAGCGCAGAAATTGCGTCATGGCCCTGTCACGCTCGTAACCAAGGGTGTGACCCCCCTTCGGCGATCGTCGATCTCAGCGAGACGATCGCCGAGCGCGGAATTGGCCTCTTGACCCTGTCACGCCCGTGACCCATGTGTCATGCCCGTGACCTAGGGCGTGACCACCCTTCGACGATCGTCGATCTCAGTTCGACGATCGTCGAACTCATAATTGGCCACCCGGGCCTGTCAAGCCCGTGACCCACGTGTCACGCCCGTTACAAAGGCCGAAACGTCAACCAGACTGGAAATTTCTGTAACCCGATTCATAATCAATTCTGATTATGGGAATTTATAGCAGGAGTAATTATTGGTCGTTTCCTCCTTTAATTACTTAATAAGAAAGAGAGAGTGAGGTCCAATAGGAAATCGCCACCAGGTAAACGCCTCTTCTTATTCCAATGTTTCCTTCTCTCCACCATAACCGAAAAGCCATTTGTTAAGGGAGCTTTCATTGCATGAATGATTCACCCTTCCCCCTCCCACTTGGAGATCTATAACAGCCTCCTTAGAGCAAGAGGAGAAGGTTACATCCTAGACCAAACGAATTCAGATTTCTGCTCTTGCTGTCGAAGAAGTTCGGGAACGCCACCACCGCACCATGACAATCAGACGTTCATCTCGCCTTCAAACCGCGAACAAGGTCCTCCTCTACTTCTTCTCTTATGGGTAGATCTTAGGATCGTAGAAATGAAGTTCGTGCTCAACGGAGCCGAACCTATCTCGAGTTTTCATGGATAAACCATGAAAAAAAATATTTTCGGGTACGCCGGAAACCGCCACCACCGGCGGCCAAACCACCGCCGACCGATAGCCATCGCCTCGACGGAGGTGGTGGTGGTGGTGGATGGCCAGGGAAGTGATCGGACGGCCGACGACGGATCGCGGAAGAGCTACAGGAAATATGAGTTTTCTGTATTCTGGTTTTCGGATTCTGTAGAAGATGAACAGTAAAATCAATTTATAATATATAAATTATGTATATAGTACATAATGAAAAGTTAAATTAATTGAGTACATTTTGAGGCTGCAAAACGAGGAACCTAGAGGACGATTTAGGAAAATGACCAGTCACAAAAATTGTAACCCTTCGAGTCTAAATTAATTTAAAATTGGTTTCAACTCGCTTGGGTAAGCGGTTCAACCGCAGAACCCGTTTTAATGGGGGCTGTACCTAGAGTTGGGCAGAAATTAAAATGGATGCCCACTCTTTGTCCTTTGTCCAAATGACCTGAAATTTGGGCAGAGGGTTACCCTTAGCCATATTTAGAGGCTGTCCAAAAATGGGAATATTTGGAGACACTTTGCCTAAAGTTTTTGTTTTAATTTAATTAAGTTGGAGGAATTTATTTAAGTGGTCAAATGACCTCCAAACCCTCCCAAATTTAGGTGAGTGGTCCTTGGCTATAAAACTTAGCTCTGTACAAATTTTCAACTAACTCGGATTAGTTTTGGATCAGGAGTCACCTATTCTTAACTAGGCAATAGTGAGGCATTTTGAGTAAAAAGTGCACTAGAGGTTAGAATGGTCATATCACCTCAACAGAGACTGATATCTTGACCACTGACTTTGAGGGGTTATTATAACCCACTGGGAGAAAATGGTGTGGTTTAGGGTTGATTTACCCTAGGATCCAAGCTCAAACCCTAAATGGAGGGTTTTGAGGGTTGAGAAGGACATGGGGGCAATTGCTCTCGTATTACCTTGAAACTTTGTAGAGTTGACATTAGCATGATAAGAATCATCTGAATGGAATCTTAGAGAATTTGAAGACAAGTAGATAACTCAAAACCTTAATCTTAGCTTTAGGGTAAAATACTAATTAAGCATAATCCGTCACTAAACTTTATCTAAAGACTGTGAAATTAGGGTAGAGTAAGTTTTGGAGTAGGTAGAAGCTATATAGATTTTACTGGAATTTTATGATGTTTATTTCCAGCACTTCATTTGTAAAGTCTATTATAGCCCTAATTGATGTTTTAATTATTTGGATCTTTCTGTTCATTAAAACCCCATGCAATCTTGGAAATAAAGGTTTTAGGACGGAATTGTTACCCTTGAATTTTTGTATAATTTTTAGTTGAGTAAAAACAGTACTTCCTTCACAAATGTTAAAGAGGGGTTTTATGCTTTGAAAATTAATTAGGGATGATATTATTACTGAAAAATTATGAAATTGGGCCAATACTATTTTTAAGGCTTTATCTGCATATTATAATTTATTTATAATTTTTGGAAGAATATTCTCAGTACTTGGTTCATAAATAATGGAAGATAGTAAATATTGCTAAAATAGTTTTAGTGCCCTTTTGATGATAGAAAATTATGATACTTTGGATTTACCCTATTGAGATAACCTACTATTTATTATAAATTTGCTGAACATCTTGCATGAGAACTTAGGGTAGTTCATGTTCAAACCGGTAGCCCTTCAAATTTTTGAAGAAATTAATTAAATGCCAGATAAATTAGGAAAATTACCACATTCTGGATTTAGGCTATTTATATCATGATAAGTCTCCAGTAAATAGTTTAGGGCATTTGGATGAGTTTTGGGATCATTGTATAACCGGTTCGACATATAGTTTAGGTTGGTCTGCATATAGCAAATTTGTGAATTGCAATTGGACATGATCTGAGAAACTTGTTGGAGTTAGTCATTTTGTCTGGGTGGACAATTGTGGATGATATCACAATATGATGATATGAAGAGTAGAGAGAAGTAGTGATAGCTAGGGTTAAGAGGTGCTCGGGTTCGACGAAAGATCGTCTTTCCCGAAGAGAGGAAGGTTAAAAATCACCCTAAGATAGTCAATCGTAATATGAGAAGGGAATGGGTAAAGGGATCAACCAATAACAATAAGTGCCTTGCGAAAGGGAACGGTGGTGTTAACCCCAGAATCCGCAATATTTCCAGCTAGGCATCTTGCCCTTCCCTCGATGAACTTAAGTGCTCAGTTCGCCCAGCTCGCCAGTGGACATGGTCCGTCACCTAGGCGGACTCCAGAAATCCGTCCGCTCAGGTCGCCCTCAGTTCCCCGCTCTGCTAGATCGGCGAGTCAGGCTCAGACCGGCAGGCTCCGAGTCAGGCCGCCCAGGTCGCTCAGGTCGCGGCTAGTCTAAAAGTCACGCGCTCAGTACGACCAAGGGAGGTCTCCAGCTCGCTGGCCCAGTCCGCCTGTCCCGCGCGGACTGCTTGTTCCTTCTCTTTTTTGATTCCCGTCACCGCTGCCCGGCTCTTTTGTACCCCGGGCAGCCGGTTATTTTAGCCCTGCCCGCTTGGGCAGGCCCCCAGCCTATAAATAGGAGGAAGTGGTGCACTCAAAGCACGCTGACTCGAGCCCAGGAGCCCACTTGTTAAAGGCTGCGGACTCGAATCTCTGGCTTTGCGACCTCCGGCTTGCTTTCCCCATTGCTTTCTTTTTCCTTTCTTGTAACCGCATCTTGGCAATAAAAAGCAAGCCCGTCGCAGGAGTGGCATTTAGGCCGCGACGGGCGAAGTCTGGTGTTGCCGTGCTCTACGGCTCTGTTGCTTTTCTGTTCTTTTTCTAGTCCGCCAAGTAGACTGCTGCTCGCAGTTTGTTTTTCCCTTTTTCTTCCCCAAGTGCTCGAACGGTTAGCTGGTGGTGCCCGAGTCCGTCGCTTTTCGAGCATCAACAGTTAACACGCGGCCTTCAGATTCGAGCAGTTTTTTGGAAACCGCGGATAGAAATGTCAGACCGCCGAGGTCGCCGCTCCGACCGCTCCAGCTCCCCCGATGATTTGCTGTGGGAGGCGTTGGAGCAGTCCCGCTGGGAAGCCGAAGTATCTCAAAGAGAGACTGACCAGCGGCTCGATACGATCAGCCAAGCCCTGTTAGCATTGACTCAGTGACTTGCTCCCCAGGTTGCTGAAGAAGTTGCTGAGACACCTGTCCGCCAGACTCCAGTCCGCCGGACCCCGGCTCGTCGCACCCCTCTTCAGCAGTCGCCTACGACTGCGCCTCCGCCTCTCCACCAAGCTCAGTCCGCAGCTCCCCCGCGACCTCAGGCGGATCAGTTCGCCCCCCTGATGGATTTCTTCAGGGAGGCAGTCCGAGGGACCCCGGCTCGCCGACTAGACTTTGTCGATCGGCAGTCCGCAGAACTCGCAGAGTTTCATCCTCCAGTCCGCCCTTCTACTGATTCAGAAACTCCCTCTCCCTTCATCGATCGAATCCGATGGGAGTCAGTGCCAAGCAATTTCAGAGAGCCTCGTCTCCCTTTTTATTCAGGGGAGACTGATCCAATCTCCCACCTGCAGGCATTCGAAGGGGCAGTAGCATTGAGAAGCCTCTCTGACGCCCTGAAATGTAAACTTCTAGTGACCACTCTTGATGGTCAGGCAAGAGAATGGTTTTATGAGTTGCCTCCAGGCACCATTTCCTCCTTCGCTGAGCTTCGCAGCGAGCTGCTCCTGATGTTTGCAACCTCTAAGAAGAGAAAGGATGGGCCGGCAGCCCTTTTTGATATTAGGCAGAGAGACAATGAATTGGTGGCAAGATTCGTTGATCGGTTCCAGAAAGAAATTCAAGGGGTAAGGAATGTGAACCCCGATTATTATAAAGTTGCCCTGATTCACGGCCTCCGGGAGGGCCCGTTGAAATTCAAAGTGACAACAAAGGCACCGTCAACCTATCAGGAGCTCATCGCGATAGCTAATCGCTTTATTGAGGGGGAAAATGCCAATCCTACCTATATCTCATCCCTGACAGCTAAAGCTGGAGGAAGGGATGTCCCTAACTCCTTTTCCAACAATCAGTACCACAGTAAGCCTCCCCGGCCTGATTTCCACCCACCACCTCAGAGGGGGCGCAACCTCCGCCATAAGAAACCCTTCCTTGGCCATCAACAGTTTCATGATCAGAGACTGCCGTTGGTCTCCGCTCCCGCCGTTCCCCTTCAAGCGCTCCCCATTCTTCAGAGAACCCTGCCAGCTTCAAATCCTCACGGGAGCAGCCCTATGGAAGAGCTTGCAGATCTAGGCATCGACTTTGAAGAGGTTGCCCAAGTAATCCAGAAGAAAGTTGAAGAAAAGAGGCAAGGGCCTCAGAGAGATTGGAAGCCCAGAGACAACTCTCAGTTCTGTAATTTTCACAAGGAGAAGGGTCATCTGACTAAAGACTACAAGGCTCTTCAGAAGCTAGTTGAGAGGTTGCTCGCCGAGGGTAAGCTCGAGGACCTGGGCAGGAAGAATGATTCTTCAATGCCTTCCACCTCCAAGGGCAAGGAGGTGGCTGAAGTTCACCAGGAGTGCATAGAGATAAGGGATGAGGGCCATCTGGGGCTCATTGATATCCGAAATGAGTGTATTGATGTTGTGGACGAGGGGGCCTTGGGAAGACTCTTTTTCATCCATGGCAGAGCAGGGGCTGAATCTACCCGGAAGTCCTCTTTGTCAAGGCTTTCGCGAACTGAGGTTGCTTCTACTTCTTCTGCCCCACCTTCTGAAGTCGTCACCTTTGGTTCTGCGGACCTTCCTGCAACCGCCAACCCCTTCGATGATGCCATCGTGGTCCAGGCAGCCATCGGAAACTTCACGGTCGATAGAATTCTCATCGACACCGGCAGCTCCGTGAATCTCCTCTTTAAGTCCACTTTCGAAGCCCTGAGGACTGGAAAGACTCTGCTTTCCACTGAAGGGCCACTCTATGGCTTCTCAGGAGAAAGGAAGGAAGTTGAAGGAAGTGTCACACTCACGGTGACGCTCGGAGGGGTGACCAAAGAAATCCAGTTCATAGTGGTAGATGCTCCGAGCAGCTATCATGCCATCTTTGGAAGACCGTTGCTAAACAAATATCGCGCCATCGTTTCAACATACCATCTAGCCATCAAGTTCTGCAAGGATGGCCGCCAGTGTAGGGTCAGGAGCGACCCGAGGCAGGCTCGAGAGTGTTACCTCCGAACAGTCAACATGACTGAGGTTTCCCCCCCCCCCCAGCTTTTCCAGCAGCAGCAGAAGCCACTCCTTCAGAAGATGCTGAGAATAGAGAAGGCGCTCACCTGGAACCTGCCCAGGTGACGCAAGAAGTCCCCATCGCAGAAGGAGAAGGAAGAAAGCTCTCCATCAACTCCGAATTACCAGAAGATCAAAAGGCGGAGCTGATATCTTGCCTATTGGAGAATCTGGATGTCTTCGCTTGGTCAGCGGAGGACATGCCAGGGGTGGATCCCGACGTGGCTTGCCATCATCTCAATGTCGATCCAGCCGCCAAGCCCGTCCAGCAAAAAAAGAGGGATGTAGCTGTCAAGCTAGCAGAGCCCATCAGAGAGGAGGTTGCTAAACTCCTCAAAGCGCGCTTCATTCAAGAGATTCAGTATCCCGAGTGGGTCTCAAATGTTGTAATGGTTAAGAAACCTGGGGGAAAGTGGCGTATGTGTGTAGATTTCACCCGTTTGAATAAAGCGTGCCCGAAAGATTTCTACCCCTTGCCTCGGATAGATTTATTAGTTGATTCTGCGGTAGGGTATCCGTTTATGAGTTTTTTAGATGCATTCTCTGGTTATCACCAAATAAGAATGCACAAACCTGATATCCCTTGCACGTCGTTCATCACTAATGACGGTTGCTATTGTTATCTTGTGATGCCCTTTGGGCTTAAAAATGCTGGCGCAACCTATCAACGCATGATGGACCAAGTGTTTAAAGAACAAAAAAGTAGAAACCTCGAGGTGTATGTGGATGACCTCCTGATTAAGAGTAGGTCTCTTCCGCAGCACCTGGTAGATCTTGTAGAGACCTTTTCTACTCTACGAAGGCGCAAAATAAAGCTTAACCCGTTAAAATGCGTCTTTGGGGCAAGTAAAGGGAAATTTCTCGGCCATCTCCTTACGCCCGAGGGTCTAGCCCCCAATCCTGATAAGGTTAAAGCCATCCTTGGTATGACCCCTCCCCGTTCACCCAAAGAGGTTCAGCAGTTAGGGGGGAGGTTGGCAGGACTCGGGAGGTTCATCTCTCGAGTTGGAGATAAAAGTGCACCATTCTTTAAGACTCTTCGGGGAGCGTCCAAGTTTCAATGGACAGAAGAGTGTTCCTTGGCTTTTGAGCAATTAAAAAAGCAACTAACCTCGACTCCTTTACTCCAAAGCCCCCGAGCAGGGGAGGTGTTGTTCCTATACCTAGGGGTTGGTCCCGAGGCAGTTAGTTCAGTTCTGATTCGCGAAGAAAGCAGGAGGCAGTTCCCTGTTTACTATGTCAGTCACATCCTGAAGGATGCAGAGGCAAGGTACCCCATCCTAGAGAAGCTAGCTTTAGCATTAGTTATGTCTGCCCGCAGACTCCGTCCGTATTTCCAGGCTCATTCAATTCAGGTAGTTACTGATCAACCTTTGAAGAACGTGTTAGAAAAACCAGAGCATTCAGGCAGACTAGCTAAATGGGCAATCGAGCTGAGCGAGTTTGAAATTTCCTATGTGCCCAGAACAGCTATCAAGGCACAGGTGCTTGCAGACTTCATGATTGATACGACAGAATCCAGCTCGGACCAAGCAGCAAGGTCCCCTTTATCTTGGACCATTTATGTGGATGGAGCTTCTGGTAGAAACTCCTCGGGTGCAGGAGTAGTTTTGATAAACCCGAATGGTGTCAAACTTGAGCAGGCCATCAAGTTCTATTTTCCAGTGACTAACAATCAGGCAGAATACGAGGCTTTATTAGCTGGCTTGAGGCTTGCGCGAGAGCTGGGAATTGATCACGTCCATATCAAGACTGATTCACTAGTAATGGCTTCACAAGTTCTTGGCAACTTCGAGACCAGGGAGCCGGTGTTGAAAAAGTACCTTGTGCTGGTAAAGGTTGAGGTTGGCAGGTTCAAAAGTTTTACTATTGAGCACATTCCAAGGACAGAGAATGAGGAGGCCGACGTTCTCGCAAAGTACGGGCTCTCGTCAGGTGGGACAACTTCTGAACTTTTCCGCCCAGCGGTGGAGGAAGAAGGGCTAATGCAAATCGATCAGTGTCCCTCTTGGATGGATCCGTTCATTCTCTACCTGCCAACTGGGAATCTACATCAGTCAGTGAAAGATAAGAAGAGATTCAGGTTGAAGGCAGCACACTATTACTTGATATCCGACATTCTCTACAGGAAAACCTTCTTATCCACAATGGCAAGATGTGTTTCAGAAAGTGAGGTTCCCACCATTCTCCGAGAAGTGCATTCGGGCGAGTGCGGAAGTCATTCGGGAGCAAGAACATTAGAAAGAAGGGTCCTGCGGCAAGGTTACTTCTGGCCTACAATGAAGAAGGACTCTGAGGCCTATGCGAGAAAATGTGTTCAATGCCAGAAATTCGCCCCTCTTCAGCATCAAGCAGCTCAATCCCTCGGGTCGATTACAACCCCTTGGCCCTTTGTTGTTTGGGGAATGGATCTCATTGGCCCTTTTCCCATGGCAAGTGGGCAACGGCGTTTTATTATAGTTATGATCGACTACTTCAGTAAGTGGATTGAGGCTAAAGCATTGGCAAAGACAACAACCCAGGTCGTGAGGAATTTTATTTGGGGAGAGATAGTCTGCCGACATGGAATCCCTATGGCAATAATCACCGATAATGGACCACAGTTCAATAATACGGAGATGATAGACTTTTGCAGGCAGATCGGAACAGAGCTGCGCTTCGCATCGGTGCATCATCCCAGAAGCAATGGTCAAGTAGAAGCAGCTAATAAGCAAATCCTCAACCTGCTTAAGAAAAAGGTTCAAAATCTCAAGGGCAGTTGGGCTGATCAACTTCCCTCAGTCCTCTGGACCCTGAGAACAACACCTTCATCTACAACAGGAGAAACCCCGTTCAAGCTTTCTCACGGGTCCGAGGCATTGATTCCTGTTGAGTTTGAAGTTCTGTCGCCTAGAGTACTGCTTGCCAGGCAAGGCACGGAGGATTGGCTTGAGTTGAACAGCGAGGAGATAAGGTTCAGTTTGGAGCATATCGAAGAGGTCAGAGACAAGGCTGCTATCAGGCAGGAGGAAGTAAAAAGAAGAATGGCCCGTTACTTCGATAAGAACGTAAGAATCAAACACTTTCAAGTGGGAGATCTAGTTCTTAAAAAGGTCGATGCTGCTGCAAGAGCCAGCTCAGTTGGGAAGCTTAATCCTAGCTGGGCAGGACCATTCATTATCAAGGAAGCACTTCAGAATGGGGCTTACCGGTTACAAACGTTTGAAGGAGAAGACATGCCGCACACATGGAGCGGAGATGACCTAAAGCGGTTCTTTTCCTGAACTTCTTTTCTTTTCTTCCTGTGTAAACTCTTTAAGAGGTTCACTATTAATAAAAAATTCCTTGCCAACACTTTTATCAAGCATCTTTGTGTTTTAAGCGTTGGCAGTTAAATATATGGAGCAAGGATAACTCTAAACGATTCTCTCTGAACTCTCTATTTTATGGTTATACGAATCTCTCAAAATTGATACTTGCCTAAATACTCATACTAACACTTCTTCAAATGCCTCTTCTTTCTTACCCCCTCGAGCAACTCCCGACAGTTGCTTGATGCCAGGAGATATCGCCGTGTTCAGCAAAAACCTCCCCTAGAACCGTTGGTGTCAGCATAACACCACGACGACCACGTGTTGCGGGGAGATTTCGCACCGTGTAGTGGGAGCCTACCAACTCTAGTGCGGTAGGATACTGGATTTTGGGTCCCGGCTAGTACCTAACCCCACTTCTGCATTATGGAGGAGCGAAGTGGAGGTCAGCTCTACCACGCCACTTAAGGGATATTGTTACAACCCAGATGATCGAACGGGGAAAGCAATGCCGCTCCGGCCGCACCTACCCCCAGATCATCTTAGGGTTGTGACTCTCGAACACTCCTTGGTACCCTCAAGCAGTGCCTGCAGAAGACCCACAGTCTTGTCGATCTCAAAGGAAAGCAATTCCGCTCCGGCCGTACCTGCCCGAGAGATCGACTTAGACTGTACTTCAGGCAAGAGGGCAGTAATTGAGTTATTGAGTCTGCAGACTCCGAGGTCTAGTGGGGAAAGCAATGCCGCTCCGGCCGCACCTACCCACTTGGCCTCCGGACTACGGCTTTCTTCTTCACAGGGGTTGTCATTATTGATGAAGCGCGGACTCCAGTTGCCTTATCCGCTCAGTCCGCCGTCACCTGGGTTGATTCTGTAATTCATAACCTCGTGAGGAAAGCAATGTCGCTCCGGCCGCACCTACCCGCTTGGTTGTGAATTACAAGTCATTTCTGTTATTGTTCATTAATAAAGTGCGGACTTCAGTTGCCTTATCCGCTCAGTCCGCCGTTCCTTGGTTGATTCTGTAATTCATAACCTCGTGAGGAAAGCAATGTCGCTCCGGCCGCACCTACCCGCTTGGTTGTGAATTACAAGTCATTTCTGTTATTGTTCATTAATAAAGTGCGGACTCCAGTTGCCTTATCCGCTCAGTCCGCCCTTCCTTGGTTGATTCGATAATTCATAATCTTGTGAGGAAAGCAATGCTGCTCCGATCTCTTCTACCCGCTTATCATGAATTACAGGTCACTTCTGATGTTGCTGACTGAGGCAGTGCGGACATTGGTTTTCTAATTCGCCTGGTCCGCAGAATTTGTTCGATGCATACAATGTACTTGGAAGAAATTCAAGCGCGAATATCTGCGGATGGGGACCCTAGTCCGTCCAGTTCGCTTATTCATGATATTTGGGTTAGCAGATTATGGTTTTTTCGTTATCTTTGTTCTCGCAAAAACTGGCAAAAGTTCTGTGAAATGCGGACTGAGAACTGAACTCGTCCAAGTCCGCATCACTCGTCTCTTTCCCAAGGAATACATTCTGTTCATATTATAACAAGATTGTGGTAATGAATTTTCAGCTAGCAAAGATATAAGTGTGATCTCTAAAGTATCAGCAAGAAACAAGCAGAAAATCTCAGAAGATATCAAAAATATCCTTTTTTATATATATTCATTCAAAAATTACATGTCCTGGCGGACTCGCGTAAAGTCCGCCCCTCCCCCTTACATTAAAGAAAACCAAAAAATTACAATATATATATTCCTATTCTGTCCTCTGCTTCTTGTCCGCAGGCTTTTCAGGGCTTGACCCATCCATATCCACTATAGGCGAGTAGCCGCCTGAGTCGTTACTGCTACTGTCGTCAGAGTGAGAAGCGGCTGAGGGTTCTGTTCGCGAGCTGCTCTCACCAGAGCTGGAGTTAGCGGACTGATCCGACTGACCTCCTTGCTGCTGGCTTGAGGCCACGTCTTCAGCAGCTTCCTCGTCAGCAGACTCCTCCTCGTCATCCTCGGCGACCGCTTCCCCTTATCAGCTTGCTCAAACTCGGCAACTTTATCCTTTAGCTCCGGGAAAAGCTTCAGGAAAGGAATAGAGTCTACCCCAGCCTTCGCGTACCCATCGCTGATAACGCGCTCGAGCGCGACCTCGACGCTTTCCCTTACAAAAGGAAACATGGCCTTTTGAAAGTCTGGGTTGGTCACCTCATATGCGATCTGCAAAAGAAATCAAAACATCAGTCCGCGAAAGATAAGCAAGATTAATGGCGATTAACTAAGCACTTACGGCCTTGTCTTCTTTATATTGATTAACTTTTACACCAAGTCGCTTATTCCTTTCTTTCAGCGAATGGCTTTCCTTCTTATGCCGCGCATTGTCCCTAAGCAGCTCGCGCGTAAGCCTACCTAAGAAGTGGTTGGTGACGGCGGCGTTCGCACTGGCCTGCGCAGCGAGAAGGGGGAGGTCATCAGGTGCCACACCTTGCAGATCGCGGAGGTTTTGCTTCCCGTACAAGGCGGACAGGGCGATGTGGGCATGGCGAGATGGGCGCGGGCTCCTCCAAGAAGGAAGAGCCGTTGATAGGCGGACATACTTTTTCTTCTCATGCCAGTGGATCATGGGGTTGCCCCTCAGATCCTTCTGCTTCTCGCCGAAGCCCGCAATGTCGAAGCTTCCATCAGAAGAATAACCCGCGGCGGGGTCTCCGTCTTCTCTCCTCTTTTTTGCGATTTCTTTTCTCCTTTCCCCTTGCATAGGAGTCTGTCCGGCAGGCGCAACGGGCAGATTTGCGGGCACCGCTAAGGTCGCTGCAAGAGAGAAAGTTAGCTAAGATTCCAAGGTTGTTGCGGATACAAGCGAAGGTCGCAAGACTTACTCTCTTGGCGGCTAATAGTATATAGCCCAGGCAGCAGCGGGATGTAATAGTCAACATCCAGCCTCGCTCCGTCAAGGAACTTGACGATGGCGGCCTCGGCATCGTTCAGCCGCACGCTCTTGAAGTCAGCATCTACGCGCAGCTGCGGACTGGTATGAAGGAACCCCAGGTCGCCTTCAAAGATGAGATACCTAGAGGTCCAGTTGTGGATCTTATTCGGCAAGCCCACAACCTTCATTCCCCTACAGTAGAAGTATATGATGCCTTTGTACTCAGGGTCTCCCGTCGGGGTAATAGAGCGAACAGAGAAAATCTTCCTGAAAATCTTCAAGGAAAATTCAACCCTCTCAGCCCGCAGGTAAGCAATGAAACTGCAGATCGCAACCATACTATTCGGGGCAAGCTGGCCCGGAACCACCCCATAATGCTCAAAGATCTCCGCGACCTCCCAGAGCAGGGGAAATTTGAACCCGCAGTCAAAATGATCTATTGGAATTGCGAGCTGGGTAGCGGTTGAAAAATTCAGTCGTTCGTGGTGCTCGGGGAGCCGCGCGAGTACGGGCGAGTCCGCCATATGAACTCCCAAGAACGCCTCCAGGTCGGCTTCGGTTAGTCTACTCCTTTTATGATCAGCAGCGTGGAAGGCGGCTGCGGCTTCAGTGCGTGCGGTGTAACGCCCCCGAATTTCCGATGATTTATTTAAATCCTTTTTCGGCGTTACGTTGACATTTTCCGTCTCGAGCCGTTGTTAGAGTACCTCGCTAGGTGTTCTTAGAGGTTTAGCCTGTTTGCGGGTTTCCCCAGCTAGCCGGTGTCTGTTTTGGAGACCCGGTTGAGCCTTTCAGGGAATTCTCGTGTTTGGCTTCGGGCAAGGTTAGCTCGAGTTTTGTTCGTCGGAAGTCGTTTTTGACTTCGCCGTTGTTCTCGTAGCCCGGGTATTTAGCTACGGTGCAATTTTGGTCGAAATCCGAGGACGTCGCGTTTTCGCGTCGTTTTGGCGGTAGTTATGTTTGTGCGAGTCGTCATTCTTCTATGTGACGGCATGCCTCTTGGCGCATGTGTAGTTTATCGCGCGATTTATGCGTGCCAGTATTTTGTACGTGCTCGTGCGCGCGTGTGCGCGCGCGCGTGTGCGTGCGCGCGGGGTTGAGTATGTTTGCGTGTGCGTGTCGGCGTTCGTGTTAGTATGTGTGCGCGGAGGGGTACGATTTCGTGCGTGCTCTTGCGTGCTAGGTTTTATATTTATGTACGTACGCGGGCGTGTGCATGCGTGCGAGGGTGTATACTATTATGTGTATTAATAGTTATTTGGGTTGTATGTTATTAGGGATTAATTAGTGTATTAGTTTAGGTTATTAATTATATTAATTATAATTTATATATTTTAGTATAAGTTATGTTATATATTAAAGTATTTAGGTTTTATATTAAACCCCCCCCCCCCCCCCCCCTTCACCCGTGAACCAGCAGCCGCCCCCCCCCCCCCCCTTTATCTTTTTTTTTGTTCTCCTGTGCGAGCCCGAGCCGAGCGGAAGAAGAAAAGGGCGGAGCCCTAGCCGCCCCTTCCGCCGCCCGCCGCCGGCAGCCCCGGCCTCCCCTTCCCGATCCGAGCCCGGATCCGTGATCCCCTCGCCGAGAGCTTCGCTCCGAGGTATTCTATTCGTCATTCCTCCATGTTTTTCATTTGGATTCGTTTTGGATTTTTCGTTGTTTTGGAATTTATTGTTCTCCTTTCTTGTTTAGAATGCGATCTTAGGATTCACTTGGTGGTTTTGGTGAATTTTGGGAGCTTCCGGAATTTTTGGGCGTCCGCCATAGCGCCGTTGTGCTGGCGAAATTTTTGGTGATTTAGCGAGGCAAGTGCTTCCCCTCTTTTCGCCGTTTGGCCTCCCTTTTTGTTAAATTCCTTGATAATTTCTTTTGTTCGTGCAATTAGAAATCTTTAATTGAAATTCTCCTAACCCTAACCCCTTTTGAAAACGCGTTAGAAAATTAGGATTTTTATCCTCCCGCTAGTAGCTTCCGATTTAGGACGGCGTCGCGGTAGGTGTGTAGTGTGGATATGGGTTAGCGTCGGGATGAGTTCATGTTAGGCCTAGGTACAGGTCTAGGTTTTGGGATTTTTCCTAGTTTGCCTAATCGAGGCGTTTAGGTGTAATTGTGCACGCACGGCCTATGGTCGTGCGTCTTTTAATCGTGCGACCCGATGTCGGTGCTCGTACGCTAGGCTTAGGATCGAGTGAGTGTACTCACTCGCAGCGGCGTTGCGTAATCGCAACGACTAATCCCTTAGCGTTGATTTCTCCCCGAGTGTTCTGCTCGTGTATCGAGAGTCCCTTGTCGGCTGTTACCTTTCGAAGGCCGAATCGTGGGTTGTGGTCAGTAGTGGTGGTGGATGGCTCTTTTAGGGGTTGTGTGGCGTGATGTAGCCTTGACCACACTCTTTACCTTGACCCGAGTAGTTTCTGGGCAAGTGAGCGATGGGTCTTTTGTGCCTTCACGTGTCAACCCTTGAGCAATTTGTTGACTTGGAATTAGTGGTTGGGCGATTTGGAACGCTTTCAACCTGATTCCAAGTTTCTTGTTTTTGCTACTGCCGCCTCTCACAGTTTAGGATGTTAGGCGTTTCTTCCGTAGGTGTTGTAGCATTTTTTGGCATCATGGCCATGTTGACTCTGCAGGTTTTTAGGCAGAGTAGTTGCTGTTTACCCGCACTTGGTGCAGGTTTGCTTTTCGCCCTTCCTTGGGCATTGTTGTTTTTACTCTTGTTTGTACTCTCTTTACCGTACTTTACCTGTTTTTACCTTACTCTCCTTTTTAGCACTTGCATTCCTTGCTCTGAGGTGTTCAACTTTTCTGAATGCCTCAGGTTCAGGACAGTAGCCAGTAGGTGGCTTTGCTGTGGTGCTGTTGGAGGCTTCCTTTTGTTGCCTGTTGAGACTCTCCTGAGTCATTGTGAGGTAGTTTTACTGCACTTTCTACAGACATACATACTTGCCAGTGGGTTCGTGTCAGCTGTTGGCGCCCCTGGTAGTTTTACCTTTTGTACTAGATATGCTTTCCTTCTTACTGCTACCCTTTCTGGGAGATAGTCTATTTGCTCTGGGAAGTTTTATGCTAGGTTGCTAGTTACTTTAAAAGCTAAAAGTAAAACTATATTATGTATAAGCATATGATCAGCATGATTTCTAAAAAGAACTCACTCAACGTACTTTCTTAATTACGTATAACAAATGATTTTCCTATATATGTATAAATTAAAACTAGAAGTTTTGGTTCAGCGTAAGGGTCCTTCGGGATCACTTATGCGCTCATTTAGGATGTGGTCATAAATGAAGTATTTTCCGCTACGCATAAAAAAATCAGTTTTGAAACCGTGGACTCTTTGGTCCACTGAGCCGAGGGATACGGCCCATGAATAAATCAAGTTTTTATAATCAATAAAGTCATGATTTGAAAGGATTTGGAGCGTCGCCTGAACGTCGGCAGTTATCCCCTGCTCGACGTGGCATCACAGCGCGTAGATTTTCTCTTACTCTGATTTAATAAATAGTGAGAAAAAATGCGGGTTGTGACAGTTGGTATCAGAGGGAGGTTGCTTGACAATTGGTCGGGCAACCTTCCTTTGTTTGTGTTAGATGTTTAGAGTCATATCATACACACACCGACATGTCATCGGCACGTTTTGGCTGAAGCACGAACACTGCACCACACGCATAAGCATAACATGAAGTATACGGGGCATATTATGTAGTATGGGATGCATAATATGTGTTCGTATATGGATCCACCATAGGGGCTACATGTGAGGGTTATGTAGTATGGGATGCATAACCTCACCACATGACTGCGACTAGCACGTTTTCTTTTTAGTCGCATGGGAATGTTATGTAGTATGGGATGCATAACATTTTCATGTGTACTCCGCCATGGCATGCACTAGGGCCTTTTTTTAGAATGCATAGCATAATCATGCATAGCATAACATCGCATAAGCACAACGCGCCAAGCTAAAGACGTGCAGGATGACATGTGTACACACATAATTTTTGAGTCAAAAATAATACAATTCATGCATTCCCGATCTAGGCACAAGAGTTAGTGTGATGGTGGTGAACCATCTTAGGCTAAGCATATCATTCCTTTTGTATTAAGTAAAATAAAATCTCAGAGCAAATATAACAGTAGAAGATCATATTTATGTATGTATTGTCTGTACCTTTTGTCTAATCCTAGGAGTTTAGCTAAGTTCTAATCGTTTGTTATGTTTTAATTTTCCTTATAGTATGCCGCCGAAGCGTAGAGTGACGAGGTCGACTCCCCAGTCTGAGGGTGAGTCCTCCGGTGCTCAAAGTGATGCGTTGGTGGAAAGCCTGAGGCAGAGTAACGAGGCCTTATCAAGGCAGGTGGTGGAGTTGCAGGCCCAGATGCAGTCCTTTTTATCCGGAGCGGCGGGTCAGACTCCGGGAGTTCAGGACCCCGCCGTGGGTACAGCTGTCCTAGCCCCTCCTGCCCCTCCTGCTCCTCTCGTGCCTCCAGTGGTGGTGCCCCCCGGGATGGCTTTCATCTCCCAGTTCCAGAGGCTGAGCCCTCCCACGTACGATGGGAAGGCGGATTTCATGGTATTGGACGACTGGCTGATCACTATGGAGGAGATGCTTCACTATTCAGGTATCTCAGATGATCAGAAGGTGATGTTAGCCGCCTATCAGCTGAAGGGGCTAGCGAAGAGCTGGTGGATGCGAGAGAAGGAAGGCATGGTGGGAGGATGTACTTGGGCATCCTTCAAAGAGATCCTGATGAGGAAGTTTCTACCGTCAGTAGAGCGAGACAGGCTGATGAATGACTTTATTCATTTGAAGCAGAGGCAGCTATCCGTCAGCGACTACGAGATTGAGTTTAGCAAACTCAGTCGCTTTGGTCCTAGCTTGGTGAGCTCCGAGGAGGACAGGGTGAAGCGGTTTCTTGGTGGCCTCAGGAGCGATGTCCAGCAGCTTGCGGTTGCTCATGGCGCAGTTACTTATGCGGGAGCAGTTGAGGCCGCTTTGAAGGTAGAGGCTATCGAGAACGCGAAGCAGCGCGGACAGCAGGCGAGAAGCGAGAAGAGGAGGTCAGTTGAGGAAAAGGGTCCCCAGGTTCTTGGTGCTGCTTCTGAGAAGAAGAGCAAGGTAGTGTGCAGTTTCTGTGGCCATCCGGGCCACCCAGCTGAGAGGTGCTTCAAGAGGGCAAGGGTCCAGAAGAAGGAGCATGTGCATGCTATCCAGGGTGCTCCTAGGAGGGATGTTCCTTGTCCTGTCTGCAAGCGACCCGGTCACGATGCTGCTCAGTGCTGGTCCAAGGATCGTGTTTGCTACCAGTGTGGCCAGAAGGGCCATATAAAGTCGAGGTGCCCTCAGGTTCAGTCCGCTCTTCATGCAGTTCCGCTCCAGGCTTTACCTCCGCCTCAGCCGGTGGACAAGGGTAAAGGGAAGCTGAATGTGGTATCTTCAGCGGAGGCTGAGACTTCGACACAGGTCATTTCGGGTAAACCCCCTCGCTTGACTTTCTCTTTTGTAGCAGTTTTAGTGTTGCTTTGGTTTTGTTTATTGCTTGTGCGTTATTGTTTTGTTTGTGTATAGGGAAATTTAAGGTAAGGAACCGCTGGGCCCGCGTTCTATTTGACTCAGGTGCTACCCACTCCTTCGTGGCTAGGGCCTTTGTCGAGCGGTGCCAGTGGGTTCTTGATCGTGTTGGTGGTGCCTTTAGCGTCAAGTTCCCCTCGGGTGAATCCGTGATATCAGATCAGGGCATTCTGGACTGCCCTATTTTGTTGGGGGATTATCTGGCCAAGGCTGATCTGAAGGTGTTGGACTTAGAGGATTTCGATGTCATCCTGGGTATGGACTGGTTGTCCCGATATGATGCAGTGATTCAGTGCAGGGGAAAGCGCTTGGATTTCAGGAAGGACAGCGGTCAGCCCGGGAGTGTTTTCGGTGATTCGCGCCGGGACTCTCCGGCGATTTCTGCGGTATGTGCTCAGAGGGTCTTTCCTGCTAGCTGTTTTGCTTGTTTAGTCTCAGTGTTGGGGACTGTTAGCAGTGTGCCGCTTTTGGATGAGATTCCGGTTGCGCGAGAGTTTCCTGACGTGTTTCCTAGCGATCTTCCCGGTCTTCCTCCAGACAGGGATGTGGAGTTCGTGATTGATTTGGAGCCTGGTACGCGTCCGATTGCCAAGGCGCCGTATCGGATGGCCCCGCGAGAGCTGGAGGAGCTTCGTACTCAGCTTGATGAGTTATTGGAGAAGGGCTTCATAAGGCAAAGCTCGTCGCCCTGGGGTGCTCCGGTTCTCTTTGTAAAGAAGAAGGATGGTTCGATGCGCCTTTGTATCGACTATAGAGAGTTGAACAAAGTCACCATCAAGAACAGGTATCCACTGCCCAGAATCGACGACTTATTTGATCAGTTGCGGGGCAGTTCTGTATTTTCGAAGATAGACCTCCGTTCGGGTTACCATCAGCTTAGGATCCGAGAGTCGGATGTCCCACGGACGGCTTTCCGATCGAGGCATGGTCATTTCGAGTTCCTGGTCATGTCTTTTGGACTGACCAATGCGCCTTCAGCATTTATGGACATGATGAACCGGGTGTTCAAGGACTTTCTGGACAAGTTTGTCGTCGTGTTCATTGACGACGTTCTGATTTATTCTCGGAATGCGGCGGAGCATGATCAGCATTTGCGGTTGGTGTTATCCGCCTTGAGGGATCATCAGTTGTATGCCAAGCTGAGCAAATGCGAGTTCTGGTTGCCTCAGGTTTCCTTCCTAGGTCATGTGGTGAACAAAGATGGTATTTCAGTGGACCCGGAGAAGATCTCAGCAGTGATGGATTGGAGTAGGCCGAGCACACCCAAGGAGATCAGGAGCTTCTTGGGGTTGGCCGGCTATTATAGGAGGTTCGTCGAGGGCTTTTCTACCTTGGCAGCGCCCTTGACAAAGCTGACGCAGAAGCATGCGGCGTTCGTTTGGAGTGATAAGTGCGAGGAGGCCTTTCTGGAGCTGAAGAGCCGGTTATGTTCTGCCCCTGTGTTGACCTTACCGGCGGAGGGACAGGACTATGATGTTTATGTGGATGCCTCGCACGTTGGACTCGGTGGCGTGTTGATGCAGGAAGGGAAGGTGATCGCTTATGGGTCTCGTCAGTTGAAGATTCATGAGCGGAACTATCCTACGCACGACCTCGAGTTCGCAGCGGTGATTTTTGCCTTGAAGCTGTGGAGACACTTACTTTATGGGGCCCAGTGCAGGATCTTTACCGATCATAAGAGCCTGAAGTACGTGTTCACTCAGAAGGAGCTGAATTTGCGCCAGCGGCGGTGGCTTGAGTATGTTGCTGATTATGATGTTGAGATTCAGTACCATCCGGGCAAGGCCAATGTGGTGGCCGACGCCTTGAGCCGGAAGACGGGGAAAGTCTTCAATCTCACCGCAGATCGCTTAGTGGAGGAGTTTCTATTGATGGATATCACCGCAGGACGCTGTGAGTTGCAGAGCAGTTTGGTAGTGGCAGAGCCGTCATGGATTTCTCTCACCAGATTGCATCAGAAAGAGGATCCGGATTTGTTGCACTTGTACCTCAGAGCTGAGAGGGGAGAGTTGCCAGATTTCTCCATCGACGAGGCGGGTACTTTGAAGTACCGCGGCAGGTTTTGCATCCCCGCAGTTGGAGACATCAGAGTTATGGTATGCAAAGAGGCTCACGGATCCAGTGTTTCCTACCACCCGGGATCTACGAAGATGTACCATGATCTGAAGCAGATCGCCTGGTGGTATGGGATGAAGGGTGATATAGCTCGTTTTGTCTCGGAGTGTTACACTTGCAGGCGGGTGAAGGCCGACCATGGAGGCCTGGTGGCAAGTTGGCACCTTTGGAGATCCCGACTTGGAAGTGGGAAAGCATCTCGATGGATTTCATCACAGGCTTACCGAGATCTCCGAGAGGGTTTGATTCTGTTTGGGTGATCGTGGACCGATTGACGAAGTGTGCGCACTTCGTACCTTATAAGATCGATTACTCGATGAAGAAGATTGCTGAGTTGTATTTGGATGAGGTCGTCAGATTGCACGGCGTTCCAGTTAGCATCGTTTCAGATCGAGACTCTCGGTTTACATCGCGTTTCTGGAGGAGTTTGCAGGAGGGTTTGGGCACTGATTTGAGGTATTCCACAGCTTACCATCCGCAGACCAACGGGCAGACCGAGCGTGTGAATCAGATTGTGGAGGATATGATCCGGTGCTATATTCTCGATCATGGAGGTGCGTGGGATGAGCGTTTGCGGCTCATGGAATTTGCCTACAACAACAGCTACCAAGAGAGTCTACAGATGGCTCCCTTCGAGGCGTTGTATGGAAGGCGCTGCAGAACCCCTTTGTTTTGGGCCGAGGCCGGTGAGAGGCCTGTTTTGGGTCCTGATGCACTCGAAGAGATGGAGGTTTCCGTGAAGCTCATTCGGGAGAAGCTTCGAGTTGCTCAGGAGAGGTATGAGAAGAACGCCAATCGGCGTAGGTCCGATTTAGAATTTTCAGTGGATGATTTGGTCTTCTTGAAGGTGTCTCCGATGGTAGGAGTGAAGAGGTTTGGCAAGAATCGGAAGTTGGATCCGAGATTTGTGGGCCCGTTCAGGATTTTGGAGCGTATTGGTGTGGCTGCTTATAGGCTGGATCTGCCAGCTAGCTTCCCGGGGGTTCATAATGTCTTTCATGTGAGCCAGTTGCGGAAGTGCGTGCGGAGCAGTGGGCAAGTCTTGGACGCTGTGCCCCAGTTGGAGCCTAATCTCTCGTATGTCGAGGTGCCGGTCCGCATCTTGGAAGCTCAAGCTCGAGTGTTGCGGACGAAGTCTATTCCTATGGTGAAGGTTCTTTGGAAGAATCAGGATTTGGAGAGCGCGACTTGGGAGCTAGAGTCGGCTATGAGGGAGGCTCACCCTCATTTGTTCCCCTGAGTTTTCGGGTACGTTTCCTCTCTAGTAGTTGGTTTCTTTCCTTCTGTTGTAGGAGTAGTTTTCGCAAAGTTTCGGGTCGAAACTTTTTGTTAGGGGGAGTGACTGTAACGCCCCCGAATTTCCGATGATTTATTTAAATCCTTTTTCGGCGTTACGTTGACGTTTTCCGTCTCGAGCCGTTGTTAGAGTACCTCGCTAGGTGTTCTTAGAGGTTTAGCCTGTTTGCGGGTTTCCCCAGCTAGCCGGTGTCTGTTTTGGAGACCCGGTTGAGCCTTTCAGGGAATTCTCGTGTTTGGCTTCGGGCAAGGTTAGCTCGAGTTTTGTTCATCGGAAGTCGTTTTTGACTTCGCCGTTGTTCTCGTAGCCCGGGTATTTAGCTACGGTGCAATTTTGGTCGAAATCCGAGGACGTCGCGTTTTCGCGTCGTTTTGGCGGTAGTTATGTTTGTGCGAGTCGTCATTCTTCTATGTGACGGCATGCCTCTTGGCGCATGTGTAGTTTATCGCGCGATTTATGCGTGCCGGTATTTTGTACGTGCTCGTGCGCGCGTGTGCGCGCGCGCGTGTGCGTGCGCGCGGGGTTGAGTATGTTTGCGTGTGCGTGTCGGCGTTCGTGTTAGTATGTGTGCGCGGAGGGGTACGATTTCGTGCGTGCTCTTGCGTGCTAGGTTTTATATTTATGTACGTACGCGGGCGTGTGCATGCGTGCGAGGGTGTATACTATTATGTGTATTAATAGTTATTTGGGTTGTATGTTATTAGGGATTAATTAGTGTATTAGTTTAGGTTATTAATTATATTAATTATAATTTATATATTTTAGTATAAGTTATGTTATATATTAAAGTATTTAGGTTTTATATTAAACCCCCCCCCCCCCCTTCACCCGTGAACCAGCAGCCGCCCCCCCCTTTATCTTTTTTTTTGTTCTCCTGTGCGAGCCCGAGCCGAGCGGAAGAAGAAAAGGGCGGAGCCCTAGCCGCCCCTTCCGCCGCCCGCCGCCGGCAGCCCCGGCCTCCCCTTCCCGATCCGAGCCCGGATCCGTGATCCCCTCGCCGAGAGCTTCGCTCCGAGGTATTCTATTCGTCATTCCTCCATGTTTTTCATTTGGATTCGTTTTGGATTTTTCGTTGTTTTGGAATTTATTGTTCTCCTTTCTTGTTTAGAATGCGATCTTAGGATTCACTTGGTGGTTTTGGTGAATTTTGGGAGCTTCCGGAATTTTTGGGCGTCCGCCATAGCGCCGTTGTGCTGGCGAAATTTTTGGTGATTTAGCGAGGCAAGTGCTTCCCCTCTTTTCGCCGTTTGGCCTCCCTTTTTGTTAAATTCCTTGATAATTTCTTTTGTTCGTGCAATTAGAAATCTTTAATTGAAATTCTCCTAACCCTAACCCCTTTTGAAAAACGCGTTAGAAAATTAGGATTTTTATCCTCCCGCTAGTAGCTTCCGATTTAGGACGGCGTCGCGGTAGGTGTGTAGTGTGGATATGGGTTAGCGTCGGGATGAGTTCATGTTAGGCCTAGGTACAGGTCTAGGTTTTGGGATTTTTCCTAGTTTGCCTAATCGAGGCGTTTAGGTGTAATTGTGCACGCACGGCCTATGGTCGTGCGTCTTTTAATCGTGCGACCCGATGTCGGTGCTCGTACGCTAGGCTTAGGATCGAGTGAGTGTACTCACTCGCAGCGGCGTTGCGTAATCGCAACGACTAATCCCTTAGCGTTGATTTCTCCCCGAGTGTTCTGCTCGTGTATCGAGAGTCCCTTGTCGGCTGTTACCTTTCGAAGGCCGAATCGTGGGTTGTGGTCAGTAGTGGTGGTGGATGGCTCTTTTAGGGGTTGTGTGGCGTGATGTAGCCTTGACCACACTCTTTACCTTGACCCGAGTAGTTTCTGGGCAAGTGAGCGATGGGTCTTTTGTGCCTTCACGTGTCAACCCTTGAGCAATTTGTTGACTTGGAATTAGTGGTTGGGCGATTTGGAACGCTTTCAACCTGATTCCAAGTTTCTTGTTTTTGCTACTGCCGCCTCTCACAGTTTAGGATGTTAGGCGTTTCTTCCGTAGGTGTTGCAGCATTTTTTGGCATCATGGCCATGTTGACTCTGCAGGTTTTTAGGCAGAGTAGTTGCTGTTTACCCGCACTTGGTGCAGGTTTGCTTTTCGCCCTTCCTTGGGCATTGTTGTTTTTACTCTTGTTTGTACTCTCTTTACCGTACTTTACCTGTTTTTACCTTACTCTCCTTTTTAGCACTTGCATTCCTTGCTCTGAGGTGTTCAACTTTTCTGAATGCCTCAGGTTCAGGACAGTAGCCAGTAGGTGGCTTTGCTGTGGTGCTGTTGGAGGCTTCCTTTTGTTGCCTGTTGAGACTCTCCTGAGTCATTGTGAGGTAGTTTTACTGCACTTTCTACAGACTTACATATTTGCCAGTGGGTTCGTGTCAGCTGTTGGCGCCCCTGGTAGTTTTACCTTTTGTACTAGATATGCTTTCCTTCTTACTGCTACCCTTTCTGGGAGATAGTCTATTTGCTCTGGGAAGTTTTATGCTAGGTTGCTAGTTACTTTAAAAGCTAAAAGTAAAACTATATTATGTATAAGCATATGATCAGCATGATTTCTAAAAAGAACTCACTCAACGTACTTTCTTAATTACGTATAACAAATGATTTTCCTATATATGTATAAATTAAAACTAGAAGTTTTGGTTCAGCGTAAGGGTCCTTCGGGATCACTTATGCGCTCATTTAGGATGTGGTCATAAATGAAGTATTTTCCGCTACGCATAAAAAAATCAGTTTTGAAACCGTGGACTCTTTGGTCCACTGAGCCGAGGGATACGGCCCATGAATAAATCAAGTTTTTATAATCAATAAAGTCATGATTTGAAAGGATTTGGAGCGTCGCCTGAACGTCGGCAGTTATCCCCTGCTCGACGTGGCATCACAGCGCGTAGATTTTCTCTTACTCTGATTTAATAAATAGTGAGAAAAAATGCGGGTTGTGACATGCGGATACCATGTTTTCAGACCGCAAGTCTTCAGCTCCCACTGCTTTCTACACAAACAGAGAATGACAACCCTATTTATATAAAAATCGTCTGACATGACAGCCGTCAATCCGCTCAGATCAGTAAGCCAGTCCGCTCAGCTCGCCTCTTCCCTGTTTTCCCTGCAATATCAGATATTTTTCAAGGCTTTGCGGATTCAAAGCCAGTCCGCTCAGCTCGCCTCTTCCCTGTTTTCCCTGCAATATCAGATATTTTTCAAGGCCTTGCGGATTCAAAGCCAGTCCGCTCAGCTCGCCTCTTCCCTGTTCTCCCTGCAAATAATTGCGAATTCACAGGAAGCCCACAGGGATCGCAATTTTCTAGTAAACAAGATAAGCAGGCATAAAACACCAGTCCGTATAACTTACATTCCACAACAGGATTATCCGAAAAAATAATAGTATGCAACAAGCAGAGTAATATCACAACACAGATACAATCACACAACAAAGAGTTTCAGAAACAATATTATACAGCAGCTTAAAAAATAATAGAAAGCGAATGTTTAGGCCTTAGCGCCTTCCGCGGTCTCTCTGAGCAGGTCGCACCTCCTCCTCCATTCCAACATGTGCAGCCAGGTCACTTCCTCGCAAGATCTCGCAGTAGAGTTGGGAAACCAGGTGGTGCATGTTATTGAAGGTGCGGTGCATATGAGCCATGTCTTTGGCTACCCGCGGAAATGGAATCAATTGAACTGCCAGGGTTGGATCTGCGACCACCGCGGGCTGCCTGCTTGCCGCAGGGGCCGATCCCTCCCCCACAGCAGGCTGAGGCGCTTGCGATCTCACCCCAGCGGCTTCGCTTACTTGCTTCTTTCCTTCTCTCGCCAAAGCCAAATATTTGCTCCTATAATGGCGGACATCTCCGCTCAGACGATTTTTCTCCTTGCTCGCACCTTCCAGTGCGGCTGAAAGGCTGGCGACCTCGCTTTCCAGGATTTTTTCCCGCGCTTTGCTTTTCTTTAGTGCAGTTCGAAGCTCGCATAACTCTTCCTCATTATTCTTCGCTAACAGTACACTGTCTTCTTTAGCAGGCAGCTCCTCCTGTGCGAGTTCATCAGCAGTCCGCGCCGCGGCCTCCGTCACATTTGGTGGCGTAGGCACGATCTCGCCGACCTCGACAGAATCGGGCGTGGACTTCTGAACTGCAACAAAGAAAGTAAAGACGCCTCAGTATCCAGGCCGCAATAGCTCCAGAAGAAAAAAGAGAAAAGGGAAAAGGTTTTTATCCACTTTTGGTTATCTTCGCGGCGATCTAACGACTATCAAGGATAGGTCGCCTCACGCGCTCCGGATCAAAAGCCTCTAGGCGACGCCTCCATTCACGGCGGACTAGTGCTCTTGTCTCGGCCAGCGATCTGCTCGAGGTAACTATGTCATCAGTTTCTGTAAGGATCTTGACTGGCCGCGACTTTCGTGGAGGGGATTTGTACAACCAAGAGCTCTGAAACCGCTTGGTCGCCGGCTGCAACTTACCAGATCGCATCAGCTCGGCAGCAATCTGAAGATCCTCAGTCCGCTTATCCACCACGAGCTTCTCCGAGGCCGCTTCAACCTTCGCCTTCATTATTGCGAGTTGATCCTCGTTTTTCTTCCTCTCTTCAGCTGGAAAAAAGAAGAAGGGTCGTCAAGATTTTCTCCTCCAGTTGCGGTATCAGGCTGCAGCACCTCCAGTTGAGAGCGATTTATGCTCGCAAGCTGATCATTATCTATAGAGTCGAGTATCTCAGTGGTTGATAAGCTGAGCGTGGAAGGGGGATCACCTTCTGCGAGCAGAGGATCGGGGGTGACGAGATCGTCTTGGACTTCCTTTTCTCGCGGCCTATGCTGCAAGCTCGCAGCTCCAGTCCGCTTGGAGATATTTTTCTCTTTTCTAACTTTCAACTTCTTCTCTACCCGCTCGGCGGCATTACCATCTCTTTTCCTCTTTTTCTTCTTCTCAGGAGTCTTCTCTAAATCGATGACAACCGGCTTTGGTTCGGGAACTGAGTTTGGAGCGACAACTTGCTTTTCGATGGAACTGTTGGTCGCGTTTTCAGCGGACTCCTTATCTCGCTCCTCGGCAACCTCCTCTCCCCTTTCCACTATCGTCTCACCAGCAGGAAGCTTCTCCTCGGTCCTTTGCTGCTGGACTTTCGGCGATGAAACTTCCTTTTCCGTTTCTATCCGCAACATGATGGTCCCAGAAGGAGAGCGATGCACCTCCATGCTGGAGGAGTTCGCAGGGTTTTGGTCAGAAACGGAGGGCGGATTCGGTTTCTCCCGTAGAGGACTTGAAGGAGCATTCGCAGTCTTTACAGTATCACGGACTGGATCTTGCTTCACCTGATCTGAACTCTCCCCCTGGTGGCGGGCAGGTGCATCTTTTCGATGGCTCGATTTCTTAGGCCGAGAACTCGCTTTCGGCTTCTCAATCGGAGCAGCCATACTGCCAAAGAAGGACCCTAGCCTCGCCATGCCGGACTGGAAAGTCGAGACCGCAAGTGGTGAGTAACGACCCATCGCGCAGACAATTCTGACAAAAGACAGCGCTTCCGGCAGTATTTATAGCACAAATAGCATTAATGATAGTTGCGGACTCAGCGGTTAAGGAAACATTTTCGGAATTTTCCAAAACTCAAAAATGTGCGGGGATTATGTTAACCCCAGAATCCGCAATATTTCCAGCTAGGCATCTTGCCCTTCCCTCGATGAACTTAAGTGCTCAGTTCGCCCAGCTCGCCAGTGGACATGGTCCGTCACCTAGGCGGACTCCAGAAATCCGTCCGCTCAGGTCGCCCTCAGTTCCCCGCTCTGCTAGATCGGCGAGTCAGGCTCAGACCGGCAGGCTCCGAGTCAGGCCGCCCAGGTCGCTCAGGTCGCGGCTAGTCTAAAAGTCACGCGCTCAGTACGACCAAGGGAGGTCTCCAGCTCGCTGGCCCAGTCCGCCTGTCCCGCACGGACTGCTTGTTCCTTCTCTTTTTTGATTCCCGTCACTGCTGCCCGGCTCTTTTGTACCCCGGGCAGCCGGTTATTTTAGCCCTGCCCGCTTGGGCAGGCCCCCAGCCTATAAATAGGAGGAAGTGGTGCACTCAAAGCACGCTGACTCGAGCCCAGGAGCCCACTTGTTAAAGGCTGCGGACTCGAATCTCTGGCTTTGCGACCTCCGGCTTGCTTTCCCCATTGCTTTCTTTTTCCTTTCTTGTAACCGCATCTTGGCAATAAAAAGCAAGCCCGTCGCAGGAGTGGCATTTAGGCCGCGACGGGCGAAGTCTGGTGTTGCCGTGCTCTACGGCTCTGTTGCTTTTCTGTTCTTTTTCTAGTCCGCCAAGTAGACTGTTGCTCGCAGTTTGTTTTTTCCTTTTTCTTCCCCAAGTGCTCGAACGGTTAGCTGGTGGTGCCCGAGTCCGTCGCTTTTCGAGCATTAACAGGTGGGCTTCAGCTACCATCATAGTTCCTAGTGCCCTTTGAGAGCCCTTCACGGGGAATACCGGGGGCAGTCCTGGGTTAACGTAAACTGCAATAACAAACTTACAAGAGTAACTTAATAATTAGGGTTGCACCTTTCACAAACACTGTTAGCACAGGAAGATTTATGGGAGCTTCGGCTCGGTGGGTTAAGAGACGGACGGAATGTTCCGGGGAGCTTCGGCTCGGTTGGTAAAGAGACGGACGGAATGGTCCGGGGAGCTTCGACTCAGTTTGTTAAGAGACGGACGTTTTAGTCCGGGGGGCTTCGGCTCGGTTTTTTTGTGTTTACGATTAAATTTATATGTGCATAAAAGGAATGAAAATTAAGGTGGTGGGTCATCGGTATTGGTGGGTTGATGCACCGACGCCAATACACTGACTCGGCAAGTGTAGTTAGCACTTCGCCAACAGAAGTCCGGTGCGCCAGCCGGCAAGAGTACGCAGGCATCTGCTTAGTGCACCAAGCGTTGAGGCGTACGATAGGTCTGACCGGTAGTGCTTTACTGGTTTATAGGTGGGCGAGGCCCAACCCACCGCTTCCGTCTGCCACTACGGAGGTATCCTGGGAGGTAACGGCTCTGAAAGGGGAACTAAAGGTCTGCGTGCACAGAGTCAGGTGTGTGAGTTGCACTTGCATGTTCCATCATACCCACTTGCATGTCATAGCATTATCGATTCATTTAACCCCTGACACCTAAAGTATAATTGGAATGGGACGCTTATACATTAGGACCTGCAAAACGACCCCTTGGTCTATAAGCTTGTGTGGGCAAGTTTATAAATTAAGGTTAAATTCAATATATATATGCTGCTGTTTAATAACCGACACCCCAACGTATAAGTGGTATGGGACACTCTATACAATGGGAGCTTTGCAGAAGATCCCTTGGCTTATGCGCTTTCGCACATAAGTTAAGGTTACTTTACCAAATTTCTGTTTCTGTAATATTTATTATAGAATTGCTAGATTAGTTCCCCTGCCACCGGTTTCTTTGATTAAATGTCCACCTTCATGTCCTTCCCTTTCTTCCTCTCCGCTCGGTACTTAAGAGCCATGAGGGAAGGGATAGGGGATGATAGGGCTTAGTCTTTATGACTAACGGTTTTCGAATCGCATCATTTTAGGGAATCGCGGAGCCCAGCACAGGGGAGCAGCCCCAGAGACCGGTGCGCTTGGAGATGGGGAAGTCTAGCTCCGGAGTTCATACAGACAGGACCGTGAGTCTCGACACTGAGTAGATTTTTATTTTTGCTTCCGCATGAGTGATTTTTAGTGAGGACATGTTGTACCGGGCATAAACCCATATTTTTAGTACTCTGACATATTATTCTGTGGACACTCCCATCGTGGAGTTTTATTTCTATATATGTGATTTATTTCCAGTGGACTTGCTCTTACTTCAATTATTGTGCTACCTTTCTGTGATTGAATTGGCCGGCAGAATCGGCGCCTTGTGGTGATGACCCTTCAGGGCGTGAAGGTGTCACCGCAAAGTGGCGATTCTGGGCCTAAGACCCCGGTGTTTTTAAAAGAAAAAAGGGGTCTTACAAGTGGTATCAGAGCGAAACATCGATCTGAAAAAGGTAGCAGTCCACTACCCCTGGGTCACCCCCTCTCGAGGTTAGTTTAGGAACAAAATAAGCAGCGGAAGCTGTGGTGTGCCCATATGGGGATCACATATAAATTGTCCACTTTTATTAAAGATTGAACGTTTTCTCAGTATGGGTTTTTGTTACGCAGCCTCCAGCACAGCCTACGCCACAAGGCAGAGTTCAACAGGATCAGGGTGTTGCACCACCTCCACCGGTCCCCACTCCTTTCCTTCAGTCAGACATGGGACAGACTCTGACTACCATCCTGGAGTCTTTCAGGGCCCAGCAGGTTCCGGTCCCACAGCCAAATTCGGGGGCCAACTGGCTGAGCATCTTCCGAGGACTGTCTCCCCCATCCTACTTGGGGATAGAGTCAGCGGTTCAGACGGAAGAGTGGTTGGATATTATGTACGAGATGCTGACCGAGATACGGTGTCCCTGGGAGGAGAGGGTGGCTCTGGTTGTCTCTTGCCTGGAGTCACATGCCAAGAGGTGGTGGAAGACGTTGTTGTACACGACATTTACCGATAGGGAGGTTGCGGAGGTTACCTGGGAAGAGTTCAGGGCCGCGCTGCTGGAGCATTTCGTTCCGCAGTCGGTCAAGGATGAGTTGGAGGAGCGGTTCTTACAGCTGAAGCAGGGCACCCAGACGGTGGTGGAGTACCATCGGGAGTTCGAACATCTGGCTCGATATGAAGATTCATACCAGCTGGACGAAGCAGGGTACATCAAGAGGTTCTATAAGGGCCTGCGGGAAGACTTGAGGTAGGCTTTGTTGTTTGTATCCGACGGGCCTATCTCCCGGATCTTGGAGATGGCAAAGAGGATTGAGGCTGATTGGCACACCACTCGGGGCAGGAAGCGGCCAGCAGAGGATCAGGGACAGAGAGTCAGAAATGACCAGCAGCAGGGTGCTATACCAGAGGGGAGAAGGACAGAGGACCAGCCTCGTCAGGAAGTGAGGCAGGAGCCGAGGGAGCAGGTATATGCTTTGGACCTTGCGCAGCCTCGGAATCCGGAGCAGGTCATAGCAGGTACGCTGCAATGTTTTTTTTATTTTCATAGAATTTTCCTTTTAGTGGTTAAACGTAGAACCGAACTAGATAGATTATCAAGGAAAGAAAACTCATTATAGAACCCTAAGACATTTAATCGCCCCAAGTATAGTCTTCATCAGCGGCAAGCCTGCCCGCATGCTGTTCGATATTGGAGCTACTCACTCCTTTGTGTCGGAGACGTTCGTAGAAGGACTGGAAGGCGTGGAGCGATTCACGGGCTCGAAGATGAGGGTGCGACTACCGGATGGTTCTGAGCTCCTTACCACATACCACTGCAATATGGAGGCAGAAATTGGTGGAAAGGCGTACGAGGCTCCGGCGACGATTTTGAAGCTGACCGACTAAGACCTGATCCTGGGCATGGCATGGCTGCACTAGAACCATGCCCAGATTGATTGCCAAGCAAAGAGGATCACCGTGAGACACAGGGACTCTTTCATTATCATCGAAGGAATAAGACTTGTCTCTCGTATACTCTTATCTTCGGTACAGGCCGTCAAGGCCCATCTGCAGGGAGATGAGGTATATCAGGTGCTGTTCGAGATTACCGAGGAGAAGGATCGGATTGACAATATACCGGTGGTTTGTGATTACGCCGATGTGTTTCTAGAGAAGCTGCCAGGATTGCCTCCGCCCAGGGAGAAGGATTTTCAGATTCAATTGGTGTCAGGGGCTAAGGCGATATCCAGGGCTCCCTATCAGATGGCCCCGAAGGAGTTGGCGGAGTTTCGAACTCAGTTGCAAGAGTTGGTGGAGGCGGGATTTGTTAGACCGAGTTCCTCTCCATGGGGAGCCCCGGTCCTATTCGTGAAGAAGAAGGATAGGACACTTCGCCTGTGCATCGATTATCGAGCACTAAATAGGCTGACCGTCCGGAATACCTATCCGCTCCCACGGATAGACTAATTGTTCGACCAGCTGGAGGGAGCCCATTATTTCTCGAAGCTAGACTTGAGGTCAGGATACTACCAGCTGCGGATCCAGGAGGAGGATATCCCGAAGACTGCCTTCAGTAGCAGATATGGCCTGTATGAGTTCACCGTGATGCCCTTAGGGCTCACGAATGCACCGTCAGCGTTCATGAGCCTCATGAACCGGGTTTTTGAGGCCTACTTGGATGTGTTCATCATAGTATTCATAGACGACATCCTGATCTACTCTAGGACAAAGGAGGAGCACACTCGGCATTTGGCACTGACTCTGGAGAGGTTGTGGGAGCATCGCCTTTACGCGAAATTCAGCAAGTGTCAGTTTTGGTTGAAGGAGGTGGCTTTCCTAGGCCACATTATCAGCGGAGTCGGGTTGGCAGTGGATCCGACAAAGATTCAGGCAGTTCGAGATTGGCCGCAGTTAAAGACAGCCACCGATGTACGAAGTTTCTTGGGAATTGCCGGTTATTACCGGAAGTTCGTGGAGGGGTTCTCTCAAATTGTCCTCCCACTCACATCTTTGACGAAGAAGGAGGCACCTTTCGTTTGGACCCCGCAGTGCCAGGCGGCTTTCCAGGAGCTGAAGGACCGACTCATCTCAGCCCCTATTCTGGCCCTTCCATCTGGAAAGGAAGGATTCCAGGTGTATACTGAGGCATCATACCAGAGGATGGGAGAGATGTTGAGGCAGAACAGACACGTCATAGCATATGCCTCCCGCCAGCTGAAGACCCATGAGAAGAACTACCCGGTGCATGACCTTGAGATGGGAGCGGTCGTTTTTGCTCTGAAAGTATGGCGCCATTATCTTTATGGAGTCCACTGCGACATCTACTCCGACCACAAGAACTTGAAATACGTGGACACGTCGAAAGAGCTGAATATCAGGCAGAGGTGCTGGGTGGAGTTCTTAGCAGACTATCAGTATGAGATGCACTACCATCCAGGGAAGGCAAACGTGGTGGCCGATGCGTTGAGTCGGAGAGCTGCCACTTCCGAAGACGGGCCCCAGGTTATGTCCATGGAGCTAGTCCGGTCATTCAGAGATATGCAGATATCCCTAGTGTCCGAGGATGATCCAGAGTTGTATAGGGAGTATCTGGCATCGATGGTGGCCATAGATGATATTCGGGATCGCATTCGGGACGGACAGAGGACAGATGCATGGGCAGAGCCGATATTCCGAGCCTTGGAGGAGGGTTCGACAGGAGATTATTCCCTGAGAGATGGATTGCTACATTTCAGAGGTAGAGTATATATACTCGCAGGAGGCTAGATCCGAGAGGATATTATGACGGAGGCGCATTACAGCCGGTACTCTGTGCACCCAAGGATCACAAAGATGACCGTTGATCTGAAGAAGACGATGTTTTGGCCGGGCATGAAGAAGGACATTACGTACTTCGTGACCCATTGCGAGGCGTGTCAGTTGGTGAAGGCGGAATGCAGGAACCCCACAGGACTGTTACAGCCACTCCCGGTGCCGGAGTGGAAGTTTGATGATATAGCTATGGATTTTATACATGGGCTTCCCCGGTCTCGGACGGGGAATGACTCGATCTGGGTGATTGTTGATCGATTGACGAAGGTGGCCCACTTTATACCAATCAGGAAGGATGACTCGGTGGGAGTGCTGGTACGGAAGTTCATGGAGAAGTATGTCCGATATCATGGCGTGCCACGGACGATAGTGTCGGACCGCGATGGACGGTTTACGTCCAAGGAGTGGCGGTCAGTGCAGGTATACCTGGGCACCCGATTGACTTTTAGCACGGCCTTCCACCCTCAGACGGACGGGCAGACAGAGTGCACCAACATGATGTTGGAGGATTTACTACGACTGTGTATACTGGACCGAGGGGAGCCGTGGGAGAAGATGTTGCCGTTGGTCGAGTTCTCCTATAACAATAGCTACCAGTCCAGCATAAGGATGGTGCCGTATGAAGCCTTGTATGGAAGAAAATGCAGGACCCCACTTTCTTGGGTTCAGGACGAGGATCCGAAGGTGTTAGGATCAGATTTTGTTGAAGACACCGAGGCTCAGGTGAGGCTTATCAGAGACAGGATGTTAGAGGCGCAGAGCAGACAAGCTAAGTATTATGACGCCCGACATCATCAGGTAGGGGACCGAGTGTTCTTGAAGATCCGACCCATGCACGGAGTCTCACGGGTGCGCGGTCGGAGGAATAAGCTCAGCCCTAGGTATATGGGCCCTTACAGGATCCTTGAGCGGATCGGGGCTCTAGCCTACAGGCTAGAGTTGCCACCAGAGCTGGCAGCTCTACACGACGTCTTCCACATTTCTTCGCTGAGAAGGGCTCTACTACGCCCGGAGCAGCAGATTTTGACCACCGAAGGGCCGGTAGCTTCATATCGATCTGTTCACTTAGAGCCGGTTCGGATCGACGACAAAGGAGTACGGATCTTGCGCCACAAGAAGATCCCCTTAGTCAAGGTTCTGTGGAGAAACCACGGTCAGGAGGAGCACACCTGGGAACCGCAGGACCTGATGAGGCAAAAATACCCGGAGTTGTTCAGTCAGGTATACATCACCACCTCTCAGTATACTATAAATTACCTTCTTGTATTGAACTGGTAGGACTAGGTAAGGGAAATCGAGAACCTAAGCATGCGCAGGAAAGTAGGGGCTAATCTTTTGTTTATTGGGAAGATTGTCTTCGTTTATCAAACAAGTAGTTGCTTGAACCCAATAGAAAAAAAAACCGTATGGGATGTTACAAGTTTAATTTATTTCCGTAGAAATCCCCGTAGGCTCAACCTCAATTTCGGAGACAAAATTTTTGTTTTGTTATTAGGATTTGTAACATGCCATTTCCGGCTAGACCCCTAGGAGTCGGTCTGTCGTGACAGAACCCTAAAGGCCCAAGAATTGCAATACATCGACCGAGATTTCAGGTCATGGGTTGGTAACGCCCGTGACCTATGTGTCACGCCCGTGACCTAGGGCGTGACTCCTTCGATGATCATCGATCTCCGTGAGACGATCGTCGAATTTTGTAACCCGGGCCTGTCACGCCCGTGACCTATGTGTCACGCCCGTGACCTAGGGCGTGACCCCTTCGACGATCGTCGATCTCAGCGGGACGATCGTCGAAGCGCAGAATTTGCGTCATGGCCCTGTCACGCCCGTGACCCAGGTGTCACGCCCGTAACCAAGGGCGTGACCCCCCTTTGGCAATCGTCGATCTCAGCGAGACGATCGCCGAGCGCGGAATTGGCCTCTTGACCCTGTCACGCCCGTGACCCATGTGTCACGTCCGTGACCTAGGGCGTGACCACCCTTCGACGATCGTCGATCTCAGTTCGACGATCGTCGAACTCAGAATTGGCCACCCAGGCCTGTCATGCCCGTGACCCACGTGTCACGCCCGTGACAAAGACCGAAACGTCAGCCAGACTGGAAATTTCTATAACCCGATTCATAATCAATTCTGATTATGGGAATTTACAGCAGGAGTAATTTTGGGTCGTTTCCTCCTTTAATTACTTAATAAGAAAGAGAGAGTGAGGTCCAATAGGAAATCGCCACCAGGTAAACTCCTCTTCTTATTCAAACGCTTCCTTCTCTCCACCATAACCGAAAAGCCATTCGTTAAGGGAGCTTTTATTTCCATGAATGATTCACCCTTTCCCCTCCCCACTTGGAGATCTATAACAGCCTCCTTAGAGCAAGAGGAGAAGGTTACATCCTAGACCAAATGAATTCAGATTTTTGCTCTTGCTGTCGAAGAAGTTCGGGAACGCCACCACCGCGCCATGATAATCCGACGTTCATCTCGCCTTCAAACCGCGAACAAGATCCTCCTCTACTTCTTCTCTTATGGGTAGATCTTAGGATCATAGAAATGAAGTTCGTGCTCAATGGTGCCGAACCTATCTCGAGTTTTCATGGATAAACCATGAAAAAAAATATTTTCGGGTACGCCGGAAACCGCCACCTCCGGCGACCAAACCACCGCCGACCGATAGCCATCGCCTAGACGGAGGTGGTGGTGGTGGTGGATGGCCAGGGAAGTGATCGGACAGCCGACGACGGATCGCGGAAGAGCTACAGGAAATATGAGTTTTCTGTGTTCTGGTTTTCGGATTCTGTAGAAGATGAACAGTAAAATCAATTTATAATATATAAATTATGTATACAGTACATAATGAAAAGTTAAATTAATTGAGTACATTTTGAGGCTGCAAAACGAGCCACCTAGAGGCCGATTTAGGAAAAATGACCAGTCACAAAAGTTGTAACCCTTCGAGTCTAGATTAATTTAAAATTGGTTTCAACTCGTTTGGGTAAGCGGTTCAACCGCAGAACCCGTTTTAATGGGGGCTATACCTAGAGTTGGGCAGAAATTAAAATGGATGCCCACTCTTCGTCCTTTGTCCAAATGACCTGAAATTTGGGCAGAGGGTTAACCTTAGCCATATTTAGAGGATGTCCAAAAATGGGAATATTTGGAGACACTTTGCCTAAAGTTTTTGTTTTAATTTAATTAAGTTGGAGGAATTTATTTAAGTGGTCAAATGACCTCCAAACCCTCCCAAATTTTGGTGAGTGGCCTCTAGCTATAAAACTTAGCTCTGTACAAATTTTCAACTAACTTGGATTAGTTTTGGATCAGGTGTCACCTATTCTTAACTAGGCAATAGTGAGGCATTTTGAGTAAAAAGTGCACTAGAGGTTAGAATGGTCATATCACCTCAACAGAGACTGATATCTTGACCACTGACTTGGAGGGGTTATTATAACCCACTTGCAGAAAATGGTGTGGTTTAGGGTTGATTTACCCTAGGATCCAAGCTCAAACCCTAAATGGAGGGTTTTGAGGGTTGAGAAGGACATGGGGGCAATTGCTCTCGTATTACCTTGAAACTTTGTAGAGTTGACATTAGCATGATATGAATCATCTGAATGGAATCTTGGAGAATTTGGAGACAAGTAGATACCTCAAAACCTTAATCTTAGCTTTAGGGTAAAATACTAATTAAGCACAATCCGTCACTAAACTTTATCTAAAGGTTGTGAAATTAGGGTAGAGTAAGTTTTGGAGTAGGTAGAAGCTATATAGATTTTACTGGAATTTTATTATGTTTATTTCCAGCACTTCATTTGCAAAGTCTATTATAGCCCTAATTGATGTTTTAATTATTTGGATCTTTTTGTTCATTAAAACACCATGCAATCTTCGAAATAAATGTTTTAGGACGGAATAGTTACCCTTGAATTTTTTTATAATTTTTAGTTGAGTAAAAACAGTACTTCCTTCACAAATGTTAAAGAGGGGTTTTATGCTTTGAAAATTAATTAGGGATGATATTATTACTGAAAATTTTTGAAATTGTGCCAATGCTATTTTTAAAGCTTTATCTGTATATTATAATTTATTTATAATTTTTGGAAGAATATTCTCAGTACTTGGTTCATAAATAATGGAAGATAGTAAATATTGCTAAAATAGTTTTAGTGCCCTTTTGATGATAGAAAATTATGATACTTTGTATTTACCCTATTGAGATAACCTACTATTTATTATAAATTTGCTGGACATCTTGCATGAGAACTTAGGGTAGTTCATGTTCAAACCGGTAGCCCTTAGAATTTTTGAAGAAATTAATTAAATGCTAGATAAATTAGGAAAATTACCACATTCTGGATTTAGTCTATTTATATCATGATAAGTCTCCAGTAAATAGTTTAGGGCATTTGGATGAGTTTTGGGATCATTGCATAACCGGTTCGACATATAGTCTAGGTTGGTCTGCATATATCAAATTTGTGAATTGCAATAGGACATGATCTGAGAAACTCGTTGGAGTTAGTCATTTTGTCTGGGTGGACAATTGTGGATGATATCACAATAGGATGATATGAAGAGTAGAGAGAAGTAGTGATATCTAGGGTTAAGAGGTGCTCGGGTTCGACGAAAGATCGTCTTTCCCAAAGAGAGGAAGGTTAAAAATCACCCTAGGATAGTCTATCGTAATATGAGAAGGGAATGGGTAAAGGGGATCAACCAATAACAATAAGTGCCTTGCGAAAGGGAACGGTGGGCTTCAGCTACCATCATAGTTCCTAGTGCCCTTTGAGAGCCCTTCACGGGGAATACCGGGGGCAGTCCTGGGTTAACGTAAACTGCAATAACAAACTTACAAGAGTAACTTAATAATTAGGGTTGCACCTTTCACAAACACTGTTAGCACAGGAAGATTTATGGGAGCTTCGGCTCGGTGGGTTAAGAGACGGACGGAATGGTCCGGGGAGCTTCGGCTCGGTTGGTTAAGAGACGGACGGAATGGTCCGGGGAGCTTCGACTCAGTTTGTTAAGAGACGGACATTTTAGTCCGGGGGGCTTCGGCTCGGTTTTTGTGTGTTTACGATTAAATTTGCATGTGCATAAAAGGAATGAAAATTAAGGTGGTGGGTCATCGGTATTGGAGGGTTGATGCACCGACGCCAATACGCTGACTCGGCAAGTGTGGTTAGCACTTCGCCAACAGAAGTCCGGTGCACCAGCCGACAAGAGTACGCATGCATCTTCTTAGTGCACCAAGCGTTGAGGCATACGATAGGTCTGACCGGTAGTGCTTTACTGGTTTATAGGTGGGCGAGGCCCAACCCACCGCTTCCGTCTGCCACTACGGAGGTATCCTGGGAGGTAACAACTCTGAAAGGGGGAACTAAAGGTCTGTGTGCACAGAGTCGAGTGTGTGAGTTGCACTTGCATGTTCCATCATACCCACTTGCATGTCATAGCATTATCGATTCATTTAACCCCTGACACCTAAAGTATAAGTGGAATGGGACGCTTATACATTAGGACCTGCAAAACGACCCCTTGGTCTATAAGCTTGTGTGAGCAAGTTTATAAATTAAGGTTAAATTCAATATATATATGCGGCTGTTTGATAACCGACACCCCAACGTATAAGTGGTATGGGACACTCTATACAATGGGAGCTTTGCAGAAGATCCCTTGGCTTATGCGCTTTCGCACATAAGTTAAGGTTACTTTACCAAATTTCTGTTTCTGTAATATTTATAATAGAATTGCTAGATTAGTTCCCCTGCCACCTGTTTCTTTGATTAAATGTCCACCTTCATGTCTTTCCCTTTCTTCCTCTCCGCTTGGTACCTAGGAGCCATGGGGGAAGGGATAGGGGATGATAGGGCTTAGTCTTTATGACTAACGGTTTTCGAACTGCATCATTTTAGGGAATCGCGGAGCCCAGCACAGGGGAGCAGCCCCAGAGACCGGTACGCTTGGAGATGGGGAAGTCTAGCTCCGGAGTTCATACAGACGGGACCGTGAGTCTCGACACTGAGTAGATGTTTGTTTTTGCTTTCGCATGAGTGATTTGTAGTGAGGACATGTTGTACCGAGCATAAGCCCGTATTTTTAGTACTCTGACATATTATTATGTGGACACTCCCATCATGGAGTTTTATTTCTATATATGTGATTTATTTCCAGTGGACTTGCTCTTACTTCAATTATTGTGCTGCCTTTCTGTGATTGAATTGGCCGGCAGAATCGATGCCTTGTGGTGATGACCCTTCAGGGCGTGAAGGTGTCACCGTAAAGTGGCGATTCTGGGCCTAAGACCCCGGTCTTTTTAAAAGAAAAAAAGGGTCTTACATTTAGTGCTAAAGACTTGTCTTTGCTTGAAGTCTTGTTGAGTTGCTCCTCTTTATTCCTTGTGTTCATTTATAGCTCATAGGAAAGGAGCTTTCCAAAAAGGTTTTGAGGATCAATCTCAGGCAGCTTTCCAAATTCCTTAATGACCACCACCTTAGTGTCCCAATATTTTGTCAGGGATCTTAGGAATTTATCGTTGAGCTCACCATTAGTGATTGTACGACCATAGTTTCTAAGACCGTTGACAATCTTGGAAAACTTTTTAAAGCTATCTGCAATTATATCATTAGAGCCTTGCTTGAATGCCTCATACTCTTTATTTAGTAGAGATCTCTGATCATCTCTAACTTTTTCAGTTCCTTCCGTGAGTACTACGAGATAGTCCTACATGTCCTTAGCACATTTGCAATGGAATAGATTTTGCAGCATTAAGTCATCCACTGTACTGGCTATGATATTCTTTATCGTCTTATCCAAGGAGAGAGCAATCTCATCTTTGTTCAGATCCATCATATTTTTTGGAACCATCACATTAGGATTCATAGTAGATGGTTGAGTAGGAATATGAGGGCCTTCTTCGACAATCTAAAAAATGCGGGGATCAATAGCTTCCATGTAGAATCTGACTTTTTCCTTCCATATGGGGAAGTTCTCCTAAGTACAACTTCATCGAAGACGTATCCTTATTTCTGTCCATTTCAGCTAAGCAGTGTTTCTTGACAACTAGACAGAGATCTGGTTCAAGGTGTTAACCTTATATCGAACCACCTAGCTCTGATACCAATTAAAAGTGTCTAGTAGTCAACCTAAATCACCTAGAGGGGGTGAATAGGTCATTTTTGCGTCTTTAACAGAATAAAAAGTTTTTACAAACAAGCACATAGAAACACAGAGAATTTATATTGGTTTCCCAACTTGGGTACATCCACTGTCCCGCCTCACCTATCTACCAGAAAGGTCTAAATTCGGCAACTTCACCTTTATCTCAGATTGAAATTAATCTTACAACTCAGAGCCTTAACTCCTACACACTCGGAGTCAACTCTCCTACCACTAGGATAATAACCTCTCCTACTAACTCAATCCTATAAATAAGGATCTACAACTTGGAGTCAAGACCTCGTACAATGGTACAAAAAGAGTTATACAAACTAATCTTCTTCATATTTAAATACTTCAGTCTTATGTTCCTCTGAAATGTAGAACTTGAAAGCCTTAAGGAAATAGAGAACTTGAAATCTTTGAAGACTTGATCCGAACAAAAGAGATCAACTAGATCTGAAGATAACTTGGAATTTCAGAGATCAGAGATCTAGTCGACACACGGTAAGAAGAATGAATCATGAAGAACGTCGTTGTCGTATGAGAGAAAGTCATGAAGATGATTCGCATACATCGACGAGAGTTCTAGAAGATGATTTGAGTGATTATCACGATTAGGGTTGAATGAAAATCACCCTAGGTTTTTATAGAAACTCCTCTTTTCTAACGGATAGAAATTCCTTCCATACCGAGAAATCTATGAGTTACTATACATGGCGGTCGGGATGAGCTGAGATGGAATTTTGAAAACAGAAATAAAACCCTAAGTCTTATTCATCAAGTATCGTCGAGTATATAAGGGTATACTCATCCAACTGCTTCGAATCTCGATGAAAATGATTTAGACGAATCCAGACATCTAACTGAGAGCTCAACGCAATCCTAGAGAGACTCGGCAAATTCGACGAATATCGACTAGCATACCTGACGAATTCGACGAGTATCGAAAGATACTTTCAACGAATTCAACGAGTAGGCAAAGTGATACACGATGAATTTTACTTGACCGATTCTCAAGGATGCAGGAAAAATTCGCAGGGTTAATTCCTACGAATTCGGGGAGTTTTAGTAGGTATACCCGACAAATTTGACGAGTATCAAGAGATAACCTTGACGAATTTGACAAGTCTACTCTACGATACTCGACGAATTTTCCTAAGAGAAAATTCAGTCTTTCCTGAATACAGCAACACATCCTTCCTTGAATCTTCTGATGCACTTGAAACAAAAGTACACTCCAATAGAGAGATTACACGTGGGTTAACACATTGGCCTACATAATGAGGGATTATATTGTATAGTCCTGTGTTTCATGATCCACTGTAACCTGACATTGAATTGTACTTGGCAATAATGTCCTGCAAACACATAACTAAAATCACACAATCAAATACAATCTAAATTCATCTTAGTTTAAAGGACACTTCTTCAAATCAGGGTTTTTGTTGATACAATACCCAACAGGAGACCCAGTTGTATTTATTACAAGAGCTTTAGAACTCCGTTAGACGATCCGAGACTGACATTATAAAGAGGACTTGAAGACACATATTTCTATCAGTTTTATTTGAGATATCCATGGTAAGGAAGAGGTTCCAAAAGGTAATAACATTCTTCCTTCAAGTCTTAGGATGTGTGCATGGAATCCCTTTTGTTTATGCCTTCTTTTCTTGCAATTTCTTGGCACCGTATTCTAAAATGAAAGGGGTTTGGGATGCCTTTATTCAAGAGGAGCCAATGAGTCGATTGAGTCTGCCCCCCAACATTATTTTCATTAGAAATCCACTCCGTTAGCGGATTAGTCATTATGGGTGAAGCCAAAATCGTGATCGGAGGTTCGATTTAGTGATGTTGCTTGACGCGTATATTCAGATATTTACCCGTGGACTAGTTGATCCACTGAGCCGAGAGATACGGCCATCAAAACTTAGCTAAAAATATTTTTTCTTCATAGCCACTTGAGAATTTCATACAAAGTGTTGGGTTTTGGTTCTTGCCTGAGCATCTGCAATTGTCCCCTGCACAACTAAGTATCACGACGTGTATTTTCTCTTACTCTGATACATTGTTTAATGCTGAGAAAATGTGGGTTATGACAGTTGGTATCAGAGGGATAGTTTTAGTGGTCCTGTTCCATTTCATACACACACCGATGTATCATCAATACGTCTTGGTCGAAGCATGAATACCACACTCATAAGTATGATAAGAAGTATACGGGGGCATATTATGTAGTATGAGATGCATAATATGTGTTTGTATATGGATCCTCATAGGAAGCAACATGTGACTATTATGTAGTATGAGATGCATTACAATCATCACATGAATGCCCATTAGATTTTGCTTTTTCATTACATGCGATATTATGTAGTATGGGATGCATAATATTGCATGTGTACACCACTCATAACATGCATTAAGGCCTTTATTAGAATGCATAGCACAATATGCATGACATAACATAGCATTAACACACTTTCAAGCATAGATTTACATGATGACATATGTACACATATGGGTTTAAACTAAAGAATAAGAATTCATGCATTCATGGTTTATGCACATGAGTCAATAGGATGATGACATATCATCCTAAGTTAAAGCATAAACTCATTAATGAAAATCCCAAAGCAAGTTAGCAATATGAGAAAGTATCTATATAAGTATGGTCTGAACTAAGTTGAGTAGTGCTAGCGGTAAGCTAGGTTTGATGAGTTGCGTGTTTTATTATTAGGATGCCGCCTAAGCATGTTACGACGAGGTCGACTCCCCAGTCTGAGGGCTAGTCGTCAAGTGCGCAAATTGAGACTGTGATTGAAGGGTTGTGATAGATCAATGAGTCTCTATCAAGGCAGATGGTGGAGATTCAATCGCAAATTCAAGCATTGTTGACCGTCATCTCAGGTTAGCAGCCTAGAGTGCAGGACCCTGCAGTGGGTCAAGCTGTTCCTATTCCTCCTGCTCCTTTAGTTCCTCTAATTCTGCTACCACTAGAGATGAATTTCATTTCACACTTTCAGCGATTAGGACCTCCTACCTATGATTGTAGAGCTAACTTCATGGCATTGGACAACTGGATCATCGCTATCGAAGAGATGATTTCGTATTCAGGAATTTCTGCTGACCAAAGAGTGATGGTCGTCGCTTACTAGCTGAAGGGCCTTGTGAAGAGCTGGTGGTTAAGGGAGAAAGAGAACCTTATAGATGGATGTTCGTGCTAGCCATTCAAGGAGTTATTGCTGAGCAAATTTCTGTCATCGGTCGAGCAAGACCGTTTGATGAGCAATTTCCTCCACCTAAAATAGAGACAACTCTCGATCAGGTTGGCGATTCGTTTCGCATTAAGTTTCCATCTGGTGACTCAGTGATGTCGGACCAGGGAATTAGGAGTTGCCCAATCATTTTAGGCGACTTTTTTTCCTTTGCCGATTTGAAGGTGTTAGACCTGGAGGACTTCGATGTGATTTTGGGCATGGTCTGGTTGTCTAGATATGATGTTGTTATCTAATGTAAGATAAATCTTTTGGAATTCAAGATGTACAACAACCGCCCCAAGAGTGTGTATGGCTTTTCGCGCCAGGATTCCCTGATTATTTTTGTGGTATGTGCTCGGAAACTCTTTGATTCTGGATGTTTTGCTTACTTAGTTTCTATCTTGGAAACTGTTAGTAGTTTTCCACGCATCGAGGATATTTTTGTGGTGCGAAAGTTTCCCGATGTTTTCCCAGTTAGTCTTCCTGGTCTTCCACCTGAGAGAGAAGTGGAGTTTGTTATCGACCTTCAGTCGGGTATTCACCCGGTTGCTAAGGAACCATACCGTATGGCCCCACGTGAGCTGGAGGAGTTACATACCCAACTATATGAGTTGCTGCAGTGTGGATTCATTAGGTCAAGTTCTTCGCCTTGGGGTGCTCCCGACTTATTTGTAAAAATAATAAGGAGGGTTATATGAGGCTATGCATTGATTATAAGGAACTAAATAAGGTAACCATCAAGAACAAGTATCCCTTGCCGCGGATAGATGATTTATTTGATCAGGTGCATGGTAGTACGGTGTTTTCAAAGATCGACCTTCGTTCAGGCTGCCATCAGTTGAGAATCCATGAGTCGGATATTCCACGGACTGACATTCGTTCTCGGCATGGACATTTTGAGTTCTTGGTGATGTCCTGTGGATTGACAAATGCACCCTCTGCTTTCATGGACATGATGAATAGAGTGTTTAAAGATTTCTTGGATCATTTTGTGGTTGTCTTCATTGATAATGTTTTGGTATATTCCCAGAGTATTGAGGAGCATGCCCAACACTTACGGCTGGTTTTGTCTGCTTTGAGAGAGCATAAGTTGTAGGGAAGTTAAGTAATTGTGAGTTTTGGCTACCTCAGGTGTCCTTTATGGGTCACGTTGTGAGTAAGGATGGAATTTCCATTGACCCAGAAAAGATATTCGTTGTTATGGATTTGAAAATACCTACCACACCTAAAGAGATAAGAAGCTTCCAGTGGTTGGCAGGCTATTATATGAGGTTTGTGGAAGGATTCTCTGCATTGTCTACACCTTTGACTAAGCTGGCGCAGAAGAATGTTGTGTTTGTGTGGAGCGATAAGTATGAAGAAGCCTTTCAGGAGTTGAAAAGGAGGTTGTGCGCTGCTCCAGTGTTGTCTTTGCCTACCGAAGGAGTGGAGTATGTTGTTTATGTGGATGCATCGCATGTTGGGCTTGTTTGTGTATTGATGCAAGAAGGAAAAGTGATTGTGCATGTTGGACTTGGAGTTTGCAGCAATGATTTATGCCTTGAAGTTGTGGATACATTTGTTGTATGGCTTGTTGTGTAAGATTTACACATACCATAAGAGCTTGAAGTATGTCTTCACTCAAAAGGAGTTCAATTTGCACTAGTGTAGATGGTTGGAATATGTCGCGAATTTATGATGTCGAGATCCTATTTCATCCAGGCAAAGCTAATGTGATAGCTGACGCCTTGAGCAAGAAGACCGCGCAAATTTTAACCTTTCTGTAGAATCCTTGGTGGAAGAGTTTTTATTAATGGATATCTATGTTGGAAGTAGCCATTCGCCAAGCAGATTGGAAGTTTCATAGCCTTCATGGATTACGCTTACAAGGCTACATCAAAAGGACGACCCTGATTTGCAGCATATTCGTAGTAGAACTGAAAAAGGCGAATTACCGGACTTTTTCAATTGATGATGCAGGTACTTTGAAGTACTGTGGTAGATATTATATTCCCGCTGTTGAGGATAATCAAGCAAAGTTTTGTAGTGAGGCACATGGTTCTAGTTTTGCCTATCACCCTGGTTCTACGAAGATTTATAGAGATCTGAAGTAGATCGTTTGGTGGTATGGGATGAAGAATGATATAATAAAGTTCGTTTCTGAGTGTTTCACCTGCAAGCGCATTAAGGCATATTATAAAAGGCATGGTGGCAAGATGACACCTTTGGATATTCCGAGTTGGAAGTGGGAGAGCGTCTCTATGGACTAGTTTGTCTAGATCTCCCCGAGGATATGATTCTATGTGGGTCATAGTTGATAGATTGACAAAGTGTGCTCACTTCATGACGTTCAAAATTGGTCACTCCATGAAGAAGATAGCAGAGTTGTATTTGGATGAGGTCATTAGATTGCATGAAGTACAGGTAAGTATCGTGTCCGATCAAGATTCTAGGTTTACGTCTCTTTTTTGGAAAAGTTTGCAGGAAGGGTAGGGTACCGACCTCAGATATTCAACTGCTTATCATCCGCAGACCAATGGTCAGACGGAGAGAGTTAATAAAATTTTGGAATATATGATCAGATGTTATATCTTGGACCACGGAGGAGCGCGGGACGAGCGGCTTAGATTGATGGTGTTTTCCTATAATAATAGTTATCAAGAGAGTTTGCAGATGGCCCCTTTGAGGCTTTGTATGGGAGGCATTGTCGAATCCCTTGAAAGTCTCTAGTGTCGACTAAATCCACCTATGGGGGGGAATAGACGTCGTGCAGTCTTTTGCTGAATTAAATGTACCTGCTCAAGTTAACAAACACAACACAGAACACAAAAGAAATTATAGTGGTTCCCCGATTTGGGTACGTCCACTTCCCCCTTCGACCTATATCTCACCAAGGGACGACTCGGTCACTTCACCAAACGGATTGAAATCCAATCCTCACACTATGGAAGGAACCCTTCCAACAAAGGAGTCACAACTCCACAACCACGGGTTGCACCCAACCCTTAACCCTAGGAATAAAAATTCCTTTACAATAAACCAAAATAGAATGTAAAAGAAAATACAAACAACACTTTTGGAGATCCCGATGTCCTTCTTCGTTCTTTGAAGCTTGCTTGAAGAATACGAAGAATCCACAACCGGATTTCTCTCTTGGAGAGGATCTTGTCAAGATCGATGACGGCAAGTGATTGCGGCGACGATACTTTGTAGATCCAAACTTCTTGGCAAGGAACGCAAGGTCTACAAACGATCTCAATTGGATCAATCGTCTCCACTAATTCGGAATTAAGAACTAGTCTTGTTCAACGAATCAAGAGACAAGAGATCTCAAGAGAGATACGTGAGACGCTCGGCTTGCCTCGGTACTATCGTCGGAAGATCAAAGAAGCACTGAGATCAACGATCAATGGCGATGATGACTTTGCGAGAGGCTACAGGCGATCGGCGGTTTCCGCGATCGGCTAGGGCACGGCATCGGCTACTTTTGATTTTGCGTGAATGAGTTATTGTAGAGGTTCAAAATACGAGCATATATATACCTAGGCCAACCCTAAAGTCCATTGTGGGACCCACAAGGAGAATCCCTAGCCTCGGCCGAAACAGCGCAAAACATCTTGGTTCGGTTCAGCGAGTGAAGAAAATTGCCTAAGGCAAAATCGGCGAGAATCGTTGGTGATTCCTGTCAAAGTCGGCGGGAATCACTCATGATTCCCGTTGATTCTGCCTTGGCCTAATTCCAGTTGGAAACTTTGTCAGCCGGAGGAAATTGGCGGGAATGCATACTGATTCTCGTCGAATCGGCAGGAATCACTAACGATTACCGTCGAAGTCGGCGAGAATCACTTAGTTATTCCCGTCGATTCTGCCTTGGCAGAATTTCTGTTTGGAAAACTGATAGCTGGAAGAGGTCGGCGGGAATGCAGACTGATTCTCGTCGAATCGGCGGGAATCACAAACGATTCTCGTCGAAGTCGGCGAGAATCACTTAGTGATTCCCGTCGATTTTGACTTAGAAGAATGTTCTCTTCCTTCCCTTGATGACTTGGTCTTTGACCCATCTTTGATCCTTCTTCTGCTCTTGATCTGCCTTAACTCTGTACTTTAAAATAAGTACAATCCAATATAAAGAGCACATGTGAGTCAACACACCTATCTACTCAACGAGGGATTACGTTGCGCAGACCCGTGTATATTGACCCACTGCACCCTAACATTAATGTGTACTTAACATGGAATAGCTGCAAACACAACTTGATAGAAGATCGTCAAATAGATTATCAATTCAACTTAGCTTGTGCAGGGGCTTCTTTAAATCAGGTACATTGTAGATACAATACCCAATAATCTCCCCCTATTTGAAGAAGCCAAAACCCCACAAGCTAAGGTGAATAGAACAGATGGGAATGAAAATCATAAAATGAAAATTCAGTTGAGAGTGAAATTCATTGCCATTTTCCTGAGAGCATACTTAACCATTGGCAGCCACCTTAGCCTTAGCCGAGAGGGTAGTCTCCCCCTTTTCGGCTTCTACAAATCTGGGACTTCACTTGGAGCATAAAGCTCCTCCTCAGTTCCTGCATCTGTGCCCGATCTTGAATTCCTAGCAGATTCTCCCCCTTGATCCAAGAGCCTTGAGCCCTTCAGTCTTCAATCTTCATAGTTCAGCATGCCGAGTTAAGTTTTGAAGAGACTGAACTTGTCCTCGTCTAGGGGCTTTGTGAAGATATCTGCAATCTGCTTATCCATGGGGACATAGTAGAGAGATATATCTTTGTTTTCCACATACTCACGAATAAAGTGGTAGCGCACTTCAATATGCATTGTTCTGTTGTGCGACGCTGGATTGTTTGCAATTGCAATTGCGCTCGAGGAGTCGCAATACATAGGAACTTCTCTGAAGTGCAAGTCATAATCTTCGAGTTGATTTCTGATCCATAGAAGTTGTGCGCAACAGCTGCCTGCTGAGATGTACTCAGATTCAGCCGTGGAGGTTGCGACACAGTTCTTCTTTTTACTATTCCATGAATAAGCCTTCTTCCGAGGAATTGGCATGTCCCGAAAGTGCTTTTCCTATCATCCATGCTTCCTGCAAAGTCAGCATCTGAAAATCCTATCATCTCGACATCATTGTTTCTTGGGTACCACAAGCCAAGATTTGGTGTACCTTTAAGGTATCTAAGAATTTGCTTTGCAGCGACATAATGAGATTCCTTAGTGTTCACCTGATATCTAGCACACAAGCATGTGGAAAACATAATATCCGGTCTACTAGCAGTAAGGTAGAGCGAGGATCCAATTATGCTTTTGTATTTGGTTTCATCAAAAGGTTTCCCTTTCTCATCCTTGTCTAGAGACACAGTGGATCCCATTGGAGTCCTCATAGAGGTTGCATTCTCCATTCCGAATTTCTTGAGGAATTCATTTGTGAACTTTGTCTGAGAAATAAAAATTCCATCCTCAGACTGTTTCACTTGAAGTCCCAAGAAATACTTTAGCTCTCTCATGCTGCTCATTTCAAACTTTCCTTGCATAAGTTTAGAAAACTTCTTGCAAAGATTGTTGTCCGTTGAGCCGAATATTATGTCATCAACATAGATTTGCACCAGCAGAATCTTGCCTTTGACTTCCCTAAGAAACAATGTCTTCTCTATTTTTCCTCTCGAGAACTTGTTCTCAAGAAGAAAACTAGACAGAGTCTCATACCAAGCTCGAGGAGCTTGTTTTAAGCCATATAATGCTTTATTAAGAAAGTAAACATGATTAGGGAATGATGGATTAACAAAACCTGGGGGTTGCGCGACATATACTTCCTCTTTCAAATTTCCATTTTGGAACGCAGATTTCACGTCCATCTGATAGACAGTGAATCCTTTGTGAGAAACATATGCCAGGAACAATCTGATCGTCTCGAGCCTTGCAACTGGTGCAAAGGTTTGGTCGAAGTCAATCCCCTCCTCTTGTCTGTAACCTTGAGCCACCAGTCTGGCCTTGTTCTCTATGATGACACCGTGTTCATCCAGTTTGTTTCTGAAGATCCACTTAGTGCCGATCACATTCTGTTTCTTTGGTTTGGGAACAAGTGTCCAGACGTTGCATCGTTCGAATTGATGCAGTTCATCTTGCATGGCAAATATCCATGATGCATCTTTGTTCGCTTCGTCGAACTTCTTTGGCTCAACCTGTGATAGAAAACTAAGGTGCAGAATCTCGTTAATTGTACCTCTGCAAGTTCTGACACCGTCACGAGGATCTCCTATGATCTGATCTCTAGGATTATCCCTCATGTGTCGGAGCTCTAAGAGTCTGGCATCTGGAGCTCCAATAGCTTCTCGGGCTCCTCCCTCTTTTGGGATATTTTCTCCATCCTGATTGTCATCTTCTCTAGTTGGCGTTGAGGTGGAGACCTTGACGTACTTGGGAGTTGCATCTTTAGCAGTCTCATCGAGACTTAGCTGTTCAAGCCTTGCACCTGCATCTTCAAGAATGCCACTGGAAGAATTGCTATGAAGCAAGCTTCCTTCATCAAAAACAACATTAATGGACTCCTCTACGACTAGGGTTTTCTTATTGAAGACCCTATATGCCCGACTATGGCTACTATAGCCCATGAAGATGCCTTCGAAGCATTTTTCTCCGAATTTAGTACGTTGGTACTTCCCATTATTGAGTACATAGCATCTGGAACAAAAAAATTCTTAAATAGGACATGGTCGGTTTCCTGTCTTTCAATAGCTCATAAGGCGTCTTACGATGATTCTTGTTGATCAATGCTCGGTTCTGCACATGATAAGCTGTATTGACAGCCTCTGCCCAGAAGGTCTCTGGAAGAGAAGCGTCATTCAACATTGTCGTACATACTTCAATGAGCGTTCTATTTCTCCTCTCCGCAACTCCGTTTTGTTGAGGAGTACGCGGGGAGGAAAACTCATGAAAGATACCATGTTCTTCACAGAATTTTGTCATAGCACAAGACTCGAAATCTGTTCCATTGTCACTTCAGATTTTGACTACGGAGCAGTTAAGTTCGTTCTGAATCTACTTGATAAAATTAGTGAAGATGTCAAACGTATCTGACTTTCGTTTCAAGAAGAACACCCACGTAAACCGAGAGTGATCATCAACAATCACTAGCGTATACGATTTGCCTCCTAAGCTATGAACTTGCACTGGACCGAACAAGTCCATATGCAGAAGATAAAGACATCTGGAGGAGTCTTTGTCTGCAATGCCCTTAAAGGTAGCCCGAGTCTGTTTTCCCTTCTGGAATGCAAGACAGGGGCTATCTTTAATGCACTTAATAGTAGGGGCATCCCTTACTAAATTCTTGGAAAACAACATATTAATAGTCTTGAAATTAATATGTGCTAATCTCTTGTGCCATTGTTCACAAAGAGATGCACTGCCTTTTGCTACTAGGCACACGGGGGTAGAAGAGTCTAAGCTAAGAAAATCTAAGCAAAAGATATTTATGCTCCAAATTCCAGTTAATACCGTCTCCGAAGAGGCACTCGAGATTATCAAACACTTATCCTTGCAGAACTTAATGTCGTATCCTTTATCACACAACTGGCTTACACTGATCAGGTAATGGTTTAACCCTTCAACATAGGCCACGTCAGTGATAGAGAATACACCGTTGGAAATCATACCATAACCCCTGGTGACTCCTCGATCAGATCCTCCAAAGATGACTTTGGGTCCATTTTCGACTGGGGAGTAATCACGCAACAGGCTTCTTTTCCCGGTTATATGTCGGGAACATCCACTGTCCAAGTACCAGATTGGCTTTTTGGTGGCCTTTGGACATACCTGCAAAACAGAATTAGTTTACCTTAGGAACCCAATCAAACTTGGGTCCTAGATTCCTTGTTAGCACACTCCCCCTCGGGTGGTTAACCCTACGAGTGGTCAGCCTCGCATTGCTAACATGAGGAGTCTCGTTGAATCTTAGATTAAACCGGCAATCCACGGCATAGTGACCAACTTTGCCACAACACTAACAGTCAAACCTGTTGTACCGCTTCCTAGGCTCCAGCTTCACCCTTGGTACAGTGGGTCCAGCCGGGGCCTTGGATTTGGAGGTGGAGGCATCATGATGACAACAGTCACACAATTTCTTCACTTCTCGTTCCTTCAGTATAACAGGCTTGGTCTTTGGTGCCTTCTTCCTATTATGGCCGCTAGAGAAGTGGCCATAATTCTCCACTTGGATTTCCTCATAAGGTTCCTTGAAGACACTCTCACCGTAGTTTCGGGGGAAGTTCCAACCATCATACCGGCTCTTGGGCTTTTCAACCGAGGGCCAAAAGAAGTGGTCATAGGTTGACTCAATGTCCTACTCATTGCAAGGAAAGCCAGGCTTTCTGAATGAAACAGGATCGAGTGGGGCCTTTCCCTTTTCTACAGCAGAGGCCTTCTTAGCAGCCTTATTTTTCCTCTGTTTTCTATTTCTCCTGGATGATTACCAGGCACACCCACATGCCCTAAGCAAGCCCCCTTAGCCTGAGCAGAGAATTCATCAACCAAAGGAAGAACGGTCTTGGGCATAGAGAAGTTTTTGACAATCTTCCTTTCTGCCGTAAGCTGTTCTTCCAACTTTTTGATTTCTTCCTATTTTTGGTCAAGGAGCCTTAGAGACTTTGAGTGCTCAGAAGTCAGGTCCAGGTATTCCTGTCGGAGAGAAATCAAGCTAGTGATCTCTTATCTTAGGGACACACCCTCAGCCTTAAGGAATTTGACTTCCTTTTTCTGAGCCCTCAACCTCTTGCGACTTTCCCCAAAGGTATTAAGCAGAAGCTCATAATTTTTGAGGAGCTCAGCTTCACGAGCAGATGGGCTGTCCTCGATATCATCATCAGGAGACTCAGAGTCAGAGTCAGAGATGGGGGTACGATCTTTTACCTTCCCAGTAAATGGGGGACAGTCTCCATCTGAGTCAGAGCGACCCATTAGCCCGAAGTAGGCTTCCTCATCATACCTGGAGTCTTACGAGTTAGATTCACTCAGTGTCTTTGGCTTTTTAGCAATGTAGCTCCTCTCGTTCTTCTTATCTCTAGAGGACTTCTGCTCCTCTCCCTTCCCCTTATCTCTCTTGCTTTGGTGGCAGTCAGCAACGACGTGGCCTGGTTTATTGCATCCAAAGCAAATAATGTAAGTAGAGCGATGTTTGTTCTGTTTAGATTCATACCTGTCAGAAGAGTAATTCTTCTTCTGATGTCTGGAGGAGGAGCCATCTCTCTTTCTTTGATTCCTCATCTTGAGGAACTTCTTGAACTCTCGAGTGATCAAGGAGAATTCTTCTTCAGATAGCTCTGAGCCGGAAGAGCATGGCTCAGAGTCTTCTTCCTCATCCTTTTTCCAGGAGCGGGACGAGGCTGCACCCTTACCTTTCCTTGAGTGATTGGCTTTCAGGGCTACAGTATTTTCTTTGGCAGTGGCTTTATTGGCTTCTTCTTTAGCTTTTCTGGTGTTCAGCTGAAGCTCATAGGACATAAGCTTCCCAAATAAAATCTGGGGATCAGTTTCTGCCAGCTTGCCAAATTCTCTGATGGTGCAGATCTTGGTGTCCCATTCCTTAGTAAGGGATCTAAGGAATTTGTCATTTAGTTCACCATCGGTTAACACTCTGCCATAACCCTTTAGGGCATTGACGATCTTCAGGAAGTTCTCGAATGTCACTCCGATTTCTTCCTTGGGACCTTGCCTGAAGGCCTCATACTTCTGGTTCAAAAGGGATCTTCGATCATCCCTTACTTCATCTGTGCCTTCCATCAGAATAATCAGGCAGTGCCATATGTCCTTGGCAGTCCTATAGTTGCTGAAATTCTGCATCATGGAATCATCGACGGCGCTTACTAAGATGTTTTGAGCTTTCTTGTCTAGTCCGACAAGCACCATCTCATCCTTATCCATTTCGGAGAGCTTCTTGGGCACCATCTTGGTAGGATCAATGGTGGAGGCCTTTGTAGGGATATAAGGTCCCTCCTCCACAATCATGAAGAGTCGAGGGTCAACTGCTTCCATGTAGAACCTGATCCTTTCCTTCCAGATGGGAAAGTTCAGCTTGGTACACACTGGGATCTTTCCTGAGTACTTGAGTCCGTCAATTTCTGAGATCTTCTTTCTTCTTGACACTAGACGAAGGATCTTACTCAAGGTGTTAACCTTATTGATGAGTAACCTCCCTCTGATACCAATTGAAAGTCTCTAGTGTCGACTAAATCCACCTAGGGGGGGAATAGGTGTTGTGCAGTCTTTTGCGGAATTAAATGTACCTGCACAAGTTAACAAACACAGTACAGAACACACAAGAAATTATAGTGGTTCCCCGATTTGGGTACGTCCACTTTCCCCCTTCGACCTATCTCCCACCAAGGGACGACTCGGTCACTTCACCAAATGGATTGAAATCTAATCCTCACACTACGGAAGGAACCCTTCAAACAAAGGAGTCACAACTCCACCACCACGGGTTGCACCCAACCCTTAACCCTAGGAATAAAAATACCTTTACAATAAACCAAAATATAATGTAAAAGAAAATACAAACAACGCTTTTGGAGATCCTGATGTCCTTCTTCGTTCTTTGAAGCTTGCTTGAAGAATACGAAGAATCCACAACCAGATTTCTCCTTTGGAGAGGATCTTGTCAAAATCGGCGGAGGCAAGTGATTGCGGCGGTGATACTTTGTAGATCCAAACTTCTTGACGAGGCACGCAAGATCTACGAACGATCTCAGTTGGATCAATCGTCTCCACCGATTCAGAATTAAGAACTAATCTTGTTCAACGAATCGAGAGACAAGAGATCTCAAGTGAGATGCGTGAGATGATCAGATTGCCTCGGTACTGTCGTCGGAAGATCAAAGAAGCACTGAGATCAACGATCAATGGCGATAAAGACTTTGCGAGCGGCTACAGGCGATCGGCGGTTTCCGCGATTGGCTAGGGCACGGCGTCGGATACTTTTGATTTTGCGTGAATGAGCTACTGTAGAGGTTCAAAATACGCGCATATATATACCTGAGGCCAACCCTAAAGTCCGTTGTGGGACCCACAAGGAGAAGCCCTAGCCCCAGCCGAAACAGCGCAAAACATCTTGGTTCGGTTCAGCGAGTGAAGAAAATTGCCTAAGGCAAAATCGGCGAGAATCGTTGGTGATTCCCGTCGAAGTCGGCGGGAATCACTCATGATTCCCGTCGATTCTGCCTTGGCCTAATTCCAGTTGGAAACTTTGTCAGCCGGAGGAAATCGGCGGGAATGTAGACTGATTCTCGTCGAATCGGCGGGAATCACTAACGATTCTCGTCAAAGTCGGCGAGAATCACTTAGTGATTCCCGTCGATTCTGCCTTGGCAAGATTTCTGTTTGGAAAACTGATAGCTGGAAGAGGTCGGCGTGAATGCAGACTGATTCTCGTCGAATCGGCGGGAATCACAAACGATTCTCGTCGAAGTCGGCGAGAATCACTTAGTGATTCCCGTCGATTTTGACTTAGAAGAATTTTCTCTTCCTTCCCTTGATGACTTGGTCTTTGACCCATCTTTGCTGCTTCTTCTGCTCTTGATCTGCCTTAACTCTGTACTTTAAAATAAGTACACTCCAATAGAGAGAGCACACGTGAGTCAACACACTGATCTACTCAACGAGGGATTACGTTGCGCAGACCTGTGTATATTGACCCACTGCACCCTGACATTAGTGTGTACTTAGCATGGAATAGCTGCAAGCACAACTTGATAGAAGATCGTCAAATACATTGTCAATTATACTTAGCTTGCTCAGGGGCTTCTTCAAATCAGGTACATAATGGATACAATACCCAACACCCCCTTGGTTTGGGCTGAAGTTGGTGAAGGACTGTTGTTGAGTTTGGAATCCTTGGAAGAGATGAATACTTCTATGATGCATATTCAAGAAAAGCTTCGTATAGCTCAGGAGCATTATGAGAAGAATGCTAATCGATGAAGGGTCGATCTGGTGTTCACAGTTAGGTACATGGTTTTTCTCAAAGTTTCTCCGATGTCAGGTGTTAAGAGGTGTAACATCCCATTTCCAATTAGACCCCTAAGAGTGGTTTTGTCATGACAAAACCCTAGGAAGCCCAAGGAAGAGTCAAGTGGACCTGGTGGTGTGGATAGGGCCACTATGGTCTGCACTTAGCAGATTTCTAAACCTTGGTTAAAGATGATCATGGGGCTTCACCAAGACTCCAAGACCCCACCCATACCCTTATAACCCTAGAAGGGGGTCAATGGGTCACTAAGGACCCATGGAGAGCAATCAAAGGACCTAAGTTGACCAAAGTCAACTATAACCCTAGCTAGGTCAAATTGACCTACACAAGGGTCCATTGCAGTCTATTAGCCAAATATACCCCACCCATACCTCCATAACCCTAGGTAGGGGTCAATGGGTCACTAAGGACCCATGGAGGGTAGTCAAGGGAGCTAAGTTGACCAAAGTCAACTCTAACCCTAAATAGGTCAAATTGACCTACACAAGGGTCAATTGCAGTACCTTAGCCAAATGGACCCCACCCCTACCCTCATAAGCCTAGGGAGAGGCCAATAGGTCACCAAGGACTCATTGGGACCAATCATAAAGACTAGGTTGACCAAAGTCAACTCTTGACCTAAAATGGTCAAAGTGTCAAGTGACCTCCAAGGGCCAATCCAACCCCACCTTGACCCTAGGGGAGGCTAATGGGTCACCAAGGACCCATTAAAGAAATCTCAAGGACCAAATTGACCTAGGTGGGCCCTAGTCCAACTTTGGGTCAAGTTAGCCCAAATGGGCTAACTCAAGCTCAAGTCCATTTCAATTGGGCTAAGCATGACTTAAGTGACCAAATGGACTTGTGGGCTGCCATGGGACATGTAGGAGCCAAAAATTCAGGCTTGGTGACTAGGAGAGAGAAATTCACCCATGGAGGAGAGAGAAAGAGAAGAAAGAAGAAGGAAGGAGGACTTTGTACTCCTCCTTCCCCCTCCCCAACCTCCCCATTCATTTCAGAAGGACAAGGGGGAGTGCAGCAGCCATTGTGGACTGGTTAGAGCAAGCTCCACCCCCCCTACCAACCTAGCCGCCAAGATTGACCATGGCCAAAAATGGCACATGGCAATTAAGCCACCTAACTCCCTCCTCTCCCTCTTTAAAAGCTTCAGTGAGGTCCAAGGAGTATTTCCCATTCTTTTCTTGAAGAAGCCGAGCCCTTTCCTCCATTTCTGAACAAGCTGACCACCACCGGCCACCACCATGCCAATCCGGCGATCAGCACGGCTACAGCCGCCACCACAGGTCCTCCTTCATTCCTTCTATCATGGGTAGATCGTAGGAGTCAGTAGAACCAAGATTGGAGATATATTGAGCCCAATCAAAAATTCAAAACCATGGATTTTCCACTATTTTTTATGCTTGCTGGGATCGCCGGAATAGTGCATTCCGGCGGCCTAGCCGCCGTCTGGAGATAGCCCCGACCACCACGAAGGTGTCGGCGGCGGTGGCAGGCCGGGGAGGTGGCCGGAGCGACGGCGACAGCCGCTGGAAGTTGGCCCAGGCGGGATGAATCCAGGCCGTCAGTGGGAGGAAGATGATGACGGGATTCCGTCCATCTTGTGCCAAGATTCGTGCGGTTGATGATATTAAACTATGGATTAAAGGATTTGATTTATTTCATTTGTCACAGATTTTGTATTTATTGGTTTTAATTATTAAAAATAGTTAGAGCCTTTTTCAGAGAATATCGTCAACACAAGAAATGTATCCCTATGGGTCTACTATCAAACAAAATTGGATTGAACCAATTTGGGTGACTGGTTTGACCAGGGCACTCAATTGGGTGGGGTCTATACAAATGACTAGGCAGTAATTAAACTTAGTGCCCACACTTCATCCTTGGTCCAAATGAGCTGAAATTTTGGAAGGGAGTCACCCTACCCTATAGCTAGACCTTGCCCAAAAATGGGAATTTTTGGGAATAATTTTCCTATAGTTTTGTAAATAATTTAATTATGCTAGGGTAAATTAATTTGTGGGTCAAATGAACCCCAAATTCATCCAAATTTTGGTGGGAGGTATATGATGTTATTATAGACCTCTGGTTAAAATTTCATTAAGTTTGGAGGAGATTTGAATGGGAATCAAGCAAACCCTAACCTTGCCCTAAGAAGGGCATTTTGGTCCAAAATGTAATTTTGGCTTATAGTGTCCAATTCACCTCAACAGAGGTTCAAATTTGGTACACTGGTTTGGCATGACATTATACACCTTCCAAAGAAAAATTGGGGGCATTGGAGTTGGTTTGGCTCAAGATCCTAGGTCAAACCCTAAGGAAGGGCTTTTGTACCTTGTGAAGGGCATATGGCCAAAACACCTTGTATGGCTATGAAATTTTTTAGGGATGGTATTATGGTAACTATAACCCTCTGGTGAAAATATTAGGGTATTTTGGAAGGTTTAGGACCCTCAAAACCCTAACCCTAGTTTAGGGCACAAATGTGGTGGGATAGGAATGGGTTAGCTAAACCCCTTAAAATGATATGAAATTTTGGTAGGATGTTCATAAGGATATTAAGAAGCTTTGGTGATTTATTTAGAAATTTTGGAGTAGTATTTATAGCACTTCATTTTTAACACAAGGAATGCCTCAATTTAGTAAATTAATTACTATGCTCCCTCTGCCCTTTGGGAGGTCATGAAATTTTGGAAGAGGATGTTTTGAATCATTATGAGATTATATAAATTTTATAAAAATACTTGGACACTTATTTGAGGTAGTTACTTCACAAGCTTGTTAAATGATGGAATTATGCAATAATTTAATTAAGTCCATTTAATGATAAATAAATTATGAAATTTATCCCAAACCATATACATGCCATTAGAATCATACTTGAATTTTCTCTGAATTTTTGAAAGTAATATAGTATTTTATATTTCTTAAATGAACATTCAAGGATTAAAATGAAATATTTATTTAAGGATAAAACCTTACTGAAAAGAATTAGATATTTTGGAAGATGATGTATATCCTTATTTTGAGTAACATATAAAATTTGTAGAATGATATCTTGACTGAAAATGGTACTTCATGTTCATTATTGGAAATTTTAGACATTAAAATAATTAAATAAATTATTAAATAAGTAAGGAAAATTGTAAAACTCTGGATTTGGGCAATAAAGGTCATAATGGACCTCCATTAATTATTATAGGAGTATTGGATGATTACTTGATATACTTCCCATTTTACATAACATTAAACCTTGGTGGTCTGCATATAGTAAATCTTCAGAAATAATCTGGAGTACAAGTTAGGCACATAAGTCAAAATTAGTGGAATGAGTTCATCACTCAGGGTTGGATGAGCTAGGAATGAGTTTGACTAAAGGTTAGGTGGTGATGGGATCGACGAAAGATCGTCTTCCCCATAGAGTGGAAGGTCAAAATCACCTTAGGTTTAGTTTACTGTAATATGGGAATGAAATGGGTAAAACCTAAGTCGTGGGCATAAAGTAAATTGAGGAGTAAATAGTAAACTTAGGGTTTCACACTCTCACACCCCAGTGTCACGGGAGATATTTTGGGTTACTCGGGCAATAAGCCCAGTGGTTATGGTATTGGGTATGATAGCCTGGTGAGCTTCGGCTCGGTTGTTGATTATGACGGACGGGATAGTCCGGAGAGCGTTGGCTCGGTTGTAGATTATGACGGACGGGATTGTCCGGTGAGATTTGGCTCGGTTGAGGGTTATGACGGACGGGATAGTCCGGGGAGCTTCGGCTCGGTTGTAGATTATGACGGACTGGATAGTCCGGGGAACTTCGGTTCGGTTGTTTGTTTGACTCATAACTATTGCATGTGCATAAAAGGTTTAAGGTGGTGGGTCTTTGATATTGGGGAGTTCGATGCACCGACACCAATATCATTGGCTCGGCAAGTGTAGTTAGCACTTCGCCAACAGAAGTCCGGTGCGCCAGCCGGCAAGAGTACGCAGGCGTCCGCTTAGTGCACCAAGCATTGAGTCGTACGATAGGTCTGACCGGTAGTGCTTTACTGGTTTAGAGGTGGGCGAAGCCCAACCCACCGCTTCCGTCTGCCACTACGGAGGTATCCTGGGAGGTAACGGCTCCGAAAGGGGGAACTAAAGGTCTGTGTACACAGAGTCGAGTGGGTGTGTTGCACTTGCATGTTCACATCATAGCATATTTGCATTTCATAGCATAACCATTGCATATAACCTGACACCTAATGTATAAGCGGTATGGGACGCTCTATACATTAGGTCTTGCAAAAGGACCCCTTGGCCTATAAGTTCGTGCGAGCGTGCTTATAAGTCAAGGTCCTCTTTCAGTATTATTTATATGTTATGCCTGCTAGTAAAACCAACACCCTATCGTATAAATCGGTATGGGACTTTTTATACGATAGGATCCCTGCAAGAGATCCCTTAGCTTATGTGTTTTCACATAAGTTAAGGTTACTTATTTAGATTTTGTATAATTATTATCACGCTTAATACTGTTAGTTTAGTCCGCTGCCATCTGTAATTTGACATTCTCCACCTTCATGTCCTTTCCATTCCTTCTCCCCGCTCGGTGCTTAGGAGCCATGGGGGAAGGGGTGGGGGACGATAGGACTTAGTCTTTTAGACTAACGGTTTTCGAACCACATCATTTAGGGGACTACGGAGCCCAGCATGGAGGGGCAGCCCCGGAGGTCGGCACGCTTGGAGATCGGACAGTCTAGCACTAGAGTCCAGACAGCAGGGACTGTGAGTCCCGAACACCAGTAGTTGTATTAGTTTGCTTCCGCGATGAGTGATTTGTAGTGAGGACTTGATGTACCGGGCATAAGCCCGAGATTTTCAGTATATGTACTATCTGTGGACACTCCCTTCGTGGAGTTTATTTTCTATATATGTGATTTCTGTGGACTTGCTTTTATATTTATGCTACAGTAGAGATCGATTTGGCCGGCAGAATCGGCGTCTTATAGTGACGACCTTCCCGGGTGAGAAGGTATCACCGCAAGGCGGCGGTTCTGGGCCTAAGACCCCGGTGTCGAAAAAGAAAAAAAAATGGGGGTCTTACAAGTGGTATCAGAGGCAACCCTCGATCAGAAAGGTAGCAGTCCACTAACCCTGGGACACCCCCGCTCGAGTTTAGTTTGGGGACAAACTAAGCAGCGGAAGCAGTGGTGGGCCCATATGGGAAATCACATGAAAATTGTCCACTTTTAGTTAAATCTGTGAGACTTCTTATATTTGACTTCTATTACGCAGCCCCCAGCGCAGCCAACACCACAAGGCGGAGTTCAGCAGACTCCGACTGTTGCACCACCTTCCCCGGTCCCCACTTCATTCCTACACTCGGAGATGGGTCAAACGTTGACGGCCATTCTAGATGCTTTCAGGGCTCAGCAGGTTCCGGCTCCGCAGCCAAACCCGGGGGCCAATTGGCTGAGCATCTTTCGAGGACTCTCTCCTCCATCCTACCTGGGGACAGAATCCGTCGTATGGACAGAAGAATGGCTAGATATTATGTACGAAATGCTGACTGGGATACGGTGTCCCTGGGAGGAGAGGGTGGCCTTGGTTGTCTCCTGCCTGGAGTCCCATGCCAAGAGGTGGTGGAAGATGCTGCTGGACACAAGGTTTGCTGATAGGGAGGTTGCAGAAGTTACCTGGGAAGAGTGCAGGACCGCGCTACTGGAGCATTTTGTTCCACAGTCGGTCAGGGATGAGTTGGAGGAGCGGTTCTTACAGCTAAAGCAGGGCACCCAGACAGTGGTAGAGTACCATCGGGAGTTCGACCATTTGGCTCGATATACAGATTCTTACCAGCTGGACGAAGCGGGATACATCAAGAGATTCTATAAGGGCATGCGGGAGGACTTGAGGGAGGCTTTGTTGTTTGTATCCGACGGGCCTATCTCCCGGATTTTGGAGATGGCAAAGAGGATCGAGGCCGATTGGCACACCACTCGGGGCCGGAAGCGGCAAGCGGAGGATCATGGCCGGAGAGCCCGAAATGATCAGTGACAAGGTGCTATACCAGGTGGAAGAAGGACAGAGGACCAGCATCGTCAGGAAGTGAGGCAGGAGCCGAGGGAGCCGGTGGTAATGGCTCCTCAACCTCTTCAGATGAGGGAGGCACCAAGACCCGGGGGCATGACATTTCCCCCACCAGAATGCTACAACTGTCATCAGATAGGACACATTCGAAGAAACTGCCCCATGAGGGGAGCACCTTTACCAGCACCCCAGGATGCCCCGCATGCCCAACAGTTTGGAGGACGAGGACGTGGTCGAGGACGTGGTTTCCTGGGTGCAGATCGCAGGCAGCAGGGGGAGCAAATTTATGCACTGGATCTGGCTCAGCCCCGAAACTCGGAGCAAGTAATCACTGGTACGTCTGAAAATTTATTTTTTAAAAGTTATTTCCTCATGAAGTTAAATTTTATATAGAAGTGACAATCTAGGAAAGAAAACCATAGCTAGATTCTAAGACATTTAATTTTTCCCAAAACCCCAGGAATAGTTTTCATCAGCGGCAAACCCGTTTATACGCTATTTGATACGGGTGCTTCACACTCATTTGTATCGGAGGCCTTCATAGAAGGGTTGGAAGGCGTGGAACGATTCACGGGTCTGGTGATGAGGATACGATTACCCGACGGATCAGAGTTGTTCACCTCTACCCACTACAATATGGAGGCGGAGATCGACGGAAGGATATTTGAAGCTCCAGCGACGATCATAAAGATACCAATCTTTGATTTGATCCTAGGAATGACATGGTTGAACTGGAATCATGCTCAAATTAACTGCACGTCCAAGAGAGTTACCATGAGACATGGAGATTCCTACCTCGTCATTGAAGGTACTAGATCTATTCCCCCTCTCATGTTGTCTTCTGTACAGGCCGTCAACGCTCACTTACAGGGGGAAGAAGTGTATGAGGTAATATTTGAAATGACTGAGGCCAAGGTCTCCACCTCGGATATTCCGGTGGTACGAGATTTTGCCGACGTATTCCCAGAGAAATAGCCAGGGCTACCCCCGCACCGGGAGCAGGATTTCCGGATACAGCTGGTGCCGGGGGCTAAGCCGGCAGCTAGAGCCCCTTATCGGATGGCCCCAAAAGAGCTGACAGAATTTCGAAGCCAACTCCAGGAACTGGTGGAAGCCGAATTTGTTAGACCGAGTTCCTCGCCATGGGGAGCCCCGGTCTTATTTGTGAAGAAGAAGGATGGGACACTTCGCCTGTGCATCGATTATCGAGCACTAAACAGGCTGACCATCCGGAATACCTATCCGCTCCCACGGATAGACGAATTATTCGACCAGCTGGAGGGAGCCCATTATTTCTCGAAGCTGGATTTAAGGTCGGGTTACTACCAACTACGGATCCAGGAGGAGGACATTCCAAAGACTGCTTTCAGTAGCAGATATTGGCTATATGAGTTTACAGTGATGCCCTTCGGGCTCACAAATGCTCCGTCGGCATTCATGAGCCTCATGAACCAGGTTTTTGAGGCCTACTTGGATGTGTTCGTCATAGTATTCATAGACGACATCCTGATCTACTCTAGGACAGAAGAGGAGCACACTAGGCATCTGACGCTGACTCTGGAGAGACTACGGGAGCACAAACTCTATGCGAAGATCAGCAAATGCCAGTTTTGGTTGAAGGAGGTAGCCTTCCTAGGCCATATCATCAGTGGTGCTGGATTAGCAGTGGACCCGGCCAAGATCCAAGCAGTCCGGGACTGGCCACAGTTGAAGACGGCCACAGATGTACGAAGTTTCCTAGGACTCGTCGGTTACTACCGGAAGTTCATAGAGGGATTCTCTCGTATCGCCCTTCCACTCACATCTCTGACAAGGAAGGAGGTGCCCTTTATCTGGACCCCACAGTGTGAGGCGGCCTTTCAAGAGCTAAAGGGGCGACTCACTTCGGCTCCTATACTTGCTCTCCCTTCAGGGAAAGAAGGATTCCAGGTCTACACCGATGCCTCCTACCAGGGCATGGGTACAGTGCTTATGCAGAATGGTCATGTGATAGCTTACGCTTCTCGGCAGCTGAAGAAGCACGAGCAAAACTACCCAGTCCATGACTTAGAGATGGGAGCTGTCATCTTTGCACTAAAAGTCTGGCGTCACTATCTGTACGGTGTCCACTGCGACATATACTCCGACCACAAAAATTTGAGGTATGTGGACACGCAAAAAGAGCTGAACATCAGACAGAGACAATGGGTGGAATTTTTGGCAGACTACCAGTATGAGATGCACTACCACCCGGGAAAGGTGAATGTGGTAGCAGATGCACTGAGCCGAAAGACCGCAAACGCCGGAATAAGAACACCATTGATGGCCTTGGAGTTAATACAGATGTTTGATAAGATGCAAATATCTCTGGTGTCTGAGGATCACCCTGAGTTATACCGAGAATATCTGTCGCAATTAATCGCCACGGATGACATACGAGAACGGGTCAAGGATGGACAGAGGCAGGCTACCCAGCTAGAGCCAATATTCTGGGCCTTAGAAGCAGGCACTGCGGGAGATTACACACTGAGGGATGATTTAGTGTGCTTCAGAGGACGGGTCTACATACCAGAGGGAGGCCAGATCCGGGAGGATGTCATAATGGAGGCTCATTGCAGTCGATATTCGGTACACCCGGGGATTACGAAGATGACTGCAGATCTGAAGAAGACTATGTTCTGGCCTGGCATGAAGAAGGATATCACCTACTTCATGACCCATTGCAAGGCTTGTCAGTTAGTGAAAGCAGAGTGCAGGAACCCCGCAGGACTATTGCAGCCACTCCCAGTACCAGAGTGGAAGTTCGATGATATCGCCATGGACTTTATACACGGACTTCCTCGATCAAGGACAGGGAATGATTCGATCTGGGTGATCGTCGACCAGCTGACAAAGGTAGCAAGGTTTATTCCAATCAGGAAGGATGACTCGGTGGGCGTGTTAGTCCGAAAGTTTGTGGAGCAATTCATCCGCTACCATGGCATACCCAAGTCGATTGTGTCAGACCGAGATGGACGATTTACATCCAGGGAATGGAGGTCAGTGCAGACTTACTTAGGCACTCGACTAACATTCAGTACGACTTTCCACCCCCAGACGGATGGACAGACTGAACGAACCAACCGGACTCTGGAGGATTTACTATGACTCTGCATATTAGATCGCGGTGAACCTTGGGAGAAGTTGTTACCGCTGATCGAGTTCTCGTATAATAACAGCTACCAGTCTAGTATAAATATGGCTCCTTATGAGGCGTTGTACGGACGGAAGTGCAGGACTCCGCTGTCATGGATACAGGACAAGGACCCTAAGGCATTGGATTCGGAGTTCATCGAGGACACCGAGGCTCAGGTGAGATTGATACGGGACAGGATGCTAGAAGCACAGAGCCGGCAGGCTAAGTATTACGACGCTCGGCACCGTCAGATGGAATTCCAGGTGGGAGATCAGGAGTTCTTGAAAATCTGACCAATGCATGGAGTTACTCGGGTACGCGGACAGAGGAAGAAGCTTAGTCCAAGATACATGGGGCCTTATAGGATCCAGGAGCGGATCGGTCCCTTGGCATACAGGCTGGAGCTTCCACCGGAGCTGGCGAGTCTGCACGACGTATTCCATATATCCTCCCTTAGGAGAGCTCTACTACACCCAGAGCAGCAAGTTACAACCACAGATGGACCGATAGTATCTGATCGGTCAGTTCACCTAGAACCGGTCCGGATTGATGACAAGGGGGTACGAGTTTTACACCACAAGAAGGTTCCGTTAGTCAAGGTCCTGTGGAGAAATCACGGAAGAGAGGAGCACACATGGGAGCCCCAGGACTTGATGCGACAAAGATACCCGGAGCTCTTCAGTCAGGTATTCCTCACAACCACTCAAGATGTTCAATTTACCTTCCTATTTTAAACTAGTAGAACTGAAATTTCAAGGATATGGGCTAAACTTTTGTTTATTGGGGTCTAGACTTTGCCAATTGGGGGATTTGGTCTTAAATTTGACTATCACCTTTAAACCTCATATAATCAAACATGGGGTCGTGACGTAAACCTTTCAACTCTCATGGGATGTTACAAGCTTCTTACTTCCCGATAGGAGTCCCCGTAGGCTTAACCTTGATTTCGGGGACGAAATTTTTGTTTTGTTTATTGGGATTTGTAACATCCCATTTCCAACTAGACCCCTAAGAGTGGTTTTGTCATGACAAAACCCTAGGAAGCCCAAGGAAGAGTCAAGTGGACCTGGTGGTGTGGATAGGGCCACTATGGTCTGCACTTAGCAGATTTCTAAACCTTGGTTAAAGATGATCATGGGGCTTCACCAAGACTCCAAGACCCCACCCATACCCTTATAACCCTAGAAGGGGGTCAATGGGTCACTAAGGACCCATGGAGAGCAATCAAAGGACCTAAGTTGACCAAAGTCAACTATAACCCTAGCTAGATCAAATTGATCTACACAAGGGTCCATTGCAGTCTATTAGCCAAATATACCCCACCCTTACCTCCATAACCCTAGGTAGGGGTCAATGGGTCACTAAGGACCCATGGAGGGTAGTCAAGGGAGCTAAGTTGACCAAAGTCAACTCTAACCCTAAATAGGTCAAATTGACCTACACAAGGGTCAATTGCAGTCCCTTAGCCAAATGGACCCCACCCCTACCCTCATAGGCCTAGGGAGAGGCCAATAGGTCACCAAGGACTCATTGGGACCAATCATAAAGACTAGGTTGACCAAAGTCAACTCTTGACCTAAAATGGTCAAAGTGCCCTAGTTAAGGGCCAAGTGACCTCCAAGGGCCAATCCAACCCCACCTTGACCCTAGGGGAGGCTAATGGGTCACCAAGGACCCATTAAAGAAATCTCAAGGACCAAATTGACCTAGGTGGGCCCTAGTCCAACTTTGGGTCAAGTTAGGCCAAATGGGCTAACTCAAGCTCAAGCCCATTTCAATTGGGCTAACCATGACTTAAGTGACCAAATGGACTTTTGGGATGCCATGGGACATGTAGGAGCCAAAAATTCAGGCTTGGTGACTAGGAGAGAGAAAGTCACCCATGGAGGAGAGAGAAAGAGAAGAAAGAAGAAGGAAGGAGGACTTTGTACTCCTCCTTCCCCCTCCCCAACCTCCCCATTCATTTCAGAAGGACAAGGGGGAGTGCAGCAGCCATTGTGGACTGGTTAGAGCAAGCTCCACCCCCCTACCAACCTAGCCGCCAAGATTGACCATGGCCAAAAATGGCACATGGCAATTCAGCCACCTAACTCCCTCCTCTCCCTCTTTAAAAGCTTCAGTGAGGTCCAAGAAGTATTTCCCACTCTTTTCCTGAAGAAGCCGAGCTCTCTTGGGAACGGGAGCAAACTATGCTCGAGGAGTACCCGGAATTATTCCGCTCAGGTACTGTTTTACGTTAAGTCCTATTTTTCCTTTATTAATTTCGTGGACGAAATTCTTTAAGGGGGGTAGAATTGTAACCCCCAAAATTGTCGTAGGAGCGACGGGGATCGATTTTGGCCAAGTCGGGTTTTTGGTGCAGGTGACACGGGCCCCGACACGGGCGTGTCGGAGGCCGTGTCTGGCGTGTCGAGCTCGAGTCGTAGAACTGGCCGTGTAGTCGACCAGTGTAGGTCGGCGATGGTCGTGTGGAGGGACACGGCCTAGGACACGGGCGTGTCCCAGGCCGTGTCACTCAAGGGAATCGTCGAAGTGGTACACGGGCCGTGATACGGGCACAGACACGGGCATGTCAGATGTGACACGGGCGTGTCCGATGCCGTGTCGCAAGGCCGTGTACCCCTCTGACTGCAAAGTGTTGATTTATTGCATACGGGGGGCGTGACACGGGTCCCGACACGGGCGTGTCGCAGGCGACACGGGCGTGTCGGAGGCCGTGTCACATGTCGTGTGCTGGTTTTCAATTTGGGTCGAGACGGTGAATGAGCTACACGGCCAGGCACACGGCCGTGTGCCAACCCGTGTTCGGCCCAGATTTTATGATTTTGGTTTTAATCCGGGCCGTTCATTTCCTTGGCTTTGGATCCGACGGTGGGGGGCTGCTCCTGGGTGGTTATGGCCGGGAAATAGGGTTTAGAAACCCATTTTTCTTTGGCCCATCTCTCTCTAAAAGTTAGAGAGCAAGGAGGAAGGAGGAGTCCAAGATTCGGCCGCCGGAGGAGCTTCGGAGTTCCGAATCGCGATCCGAGTCCAGATCCGCGGAGGTGACGCCGTTGCGGTGCTTTCCAACCGTATAGTTTTCGATGGCGCCGCGGAAGAATGCAAGGGTAACGATTTCTCATCCTTGGGCATGTGAAGCCCTCTTTTCCTTTGCATAGGAAGCCCGCTCTCGCGAGTGAGCGAGGAGTTGGAGCGTTCCTTGGGGTAGATATGTGAAGTCCCCCTTGTATAGAGTCCGTATGCGTAATCGGACATAGGTATTATGTGTGAAGCCTATCCGGACAAGTAGGGCCGGATCGGTGATGTTGCATTGCATATGAACCGGGGAAGACTCCGGGTGTTTGGGTGTTTTTCGGGTTTTCTACGTGGTAGATTATATCAGGGAGCCTTGGAGATTAACTCCAAGGTGCACCCGGAAAACTGGGCAAAAGCGGGCTTTGGCAACACGGTGGCCAGGGAGCCAACGTGAACATAACCGGGTTATGTGATTGTTGTGGCGGAAACGGGACTCGGTGAGTCTTGACCTGCGCATATGGCTTAAATTGCCGTTGCGATATGAGCACGGGTCAGGCGGAACCGTACCCGGTCTATGTCGTTCGGTAGGACCGTTGGCATGGATGAGGGTCTTCGGCGGTCTATGGCTTAAATTGCCGTGACCAAGGCCAGGAAGGCAAAATGCTCATATGGATGACCGTCCAAGAGGCGGTGGTGGATTGGGAACGTCTATGGCTTGAATTGACGTGGCGTTGGCCGGTTCGCCGAGAATGTGCCCTGAGTGCACTGGGTGTGTGGCCATGCGAGCCTACGCCTGTGTTAATGTGTGTTCACATTAATACATATTGCCTATACTAATGAAGTGCAGGGAAAGAGCATCGCCGCCCCGATTTTGGGGGCGGGATCGTTATAATTTGGTCAGCATTGCTGACCGTTGCTATTGTTTGCCGCCGGGCGGTGGTTTGTGGCTTGCAGGTGCTGCGGAGCAGAGCGGGAAATAGCGGGCTAAAGCCCTTGTTGCTGTGCCGGCCCTCGAAGGCCTAATTGCTTATGTTTCTTTCCCGTTTTCATGTATGGCCGGCCTGCGTGCCGAAGTTTGGAAAACACTATTTTGTTAAGTGAACAATGTAAGGCCTTAAGGCCAGTTCTCTTTTGTGTATGATTACATTCCTGAGTTGGTAGTGGACATTCATGCTTTGTAGCAGGGTTCTTATTTCTTTTGCAACTTAATAATTTGCTTCCGCTAGGTGTTGTGTAGGACGACATGATTGGTTGAATTGTTTCAACGCGTAACCAACCGGTCTGTCCGTAGTATATGGCGTCGGGCCCCGGCCGGACCTACTGTTATATGCTATGTGACGGATAGGGGTGTTACAAATTGGTATCAGACTACTGGTTTCGGTCGGGCTTAAATGAATTCGTGGACGAATTCACTTTAAGGGGTGGTGAGCACATGTGTGCGTCATCGTTATAACATGAAAAGAACCCATGAATGTCCACTTAGGAATGAAAATATACATGTTTGAGGAACCTGCGTGTTCCTATAATTGCTGTTTGCAGTAATTTTTGGGTCGCTTATCGGTGTTTTGCACGATTATAGGTGACCAGAAGTGGTGCTGGGCCGTTTGAACGGCCAGGTTCTGAGGCGAGCAGTGCGCCAAGCGATGCGCCTGCAACACCTCCGTTTGCCGAGACCATTAGGTTTGTGGCAGAAGCGGTCATGGCAATGATCAATGCGCAGCCTGCAAGGCAGGTGCAGCAGCCCGCTCCTGCTATAGAGCAAGTACCGCTTCAGACGGCAGAGCAAAGGAGGGTTGAGCAAGTAGTGTTGGAGCAAGAGTTGCCTCGGAGAGCAACGGAAAGACAACTGAAGCACGTGATGGGCTTTCACCCACCGGTATTCACGGGGGCAGAAACCCCGACCCAAGCAGAGGATTGGCTCTCAAGGGTCAACAGGGTGATGACTGCGATGGAAACGGAAGAGTGGCAGAAGACCACTATAGCGACGTTCCTTTTGGATGGGGACGCAAGGTTATGGTGGGAAGGCCTTGAGCTACATCAGTTGCGGGGAAGGCCGTTGGCCGAAGTTTCGATGGAGGAGTTTGCGAGACTGTTCATGGCTCGATACCTCCCCTCGGCGCAGAGGATTGCGCTAGAAAGCGAGTTTCAGAAGTTGGTGCAAGGGGATTGCACCGTTGATGAGTACCTCCACGAGTTTACTCGGTTGGGGAGATATGCCGGCGCTACCTTCGCAGACGAGGAGCGCAAGAAGAGCCGCTTCTACGAAGGGCTAAGAGATGATCTAAGATTGCTACTGTCGGGGCCCAAGATGCAGGGTTTCATGGCCCTGGTCAGTTCGGCCCGGTCCTTGGAGAAGGACATGAAGAATGTCCAAGCAAAGAAGGAATCCGGTAGCAAGAAAGCGGAGTTCAAGGCACTGACTACGTCGAAGTCGGGCTACCGCAGATTCTTTAAGAAAGCTAAGACGTCGGGTCCAGCTGCTTCAAGTGCCTCGGGGGCAACTACCAATCGAACCCCGGGCGCTTGTTTCACGTGTGGAAAGCCGGGGCACTTTGCCCGTGATTGCTGGAGTGGACGCTAAAAGTCCGAAAGGAAGCAAGGAGCTACCTATGAGGAGAAGGGCAAAGCGGTGGAGTCGACCGCGTCCCACTATGCTCCGACTCAGCCTAGAGTCTATAACTTGGGCCAGCAAGAGGCCATCAAGCAAGCGGATGTTGTGAAAGGTATGAGTTAATTTATAGCAAGTTAGCTTTAATACCGTTATCTATTGCTTGTTAGGCTAATATTGTTTGTATAGGCTTTGTTGTGATTAGCAATAGTCCGGTACGGGCACTGTTCGATACGGGAGCTTCACACTCCTTCTTGTCCGAAAGCTTTATATCGCGCATCGGAGTCCCTTCTTCGATGGCGAAGGACAAGTTGGATGTGCTGCTACCGAATGGGTGCTCGATGCGTGCGGACAGGGTGTGCGTCGTAAAGGTTCACATTGGGAGCCAAGAGTTCGACTTGCTAGTGTCATTGCTGCCGCTAGTAGAGTTCGACGTGATCTTTGGAATGGATTGGCTGTCAGAGCAGAAAGCTTGGATTGACTGTGACCGAAAGGAGGTCAAGCTGGGTGTAGGGCGGGAGACTATATTCGAGGGGCTAAAGGGGTCGAGCAAGACACTGATGTCTTCTCTTCAGGTGGTGAAGGCAGTTCGTGCTGGTGCAGAGCTGTTCTTCGCAATAGTGGGGGCTGTGGAGGCAAAGTCTCCGTTGGATAGCATCCCCGTGGTTTGCGAATACCCCGATGTGTTCCCGGATAGTCTTCCCGGAGCCCCACCGCAGTGGGAGATTGATTTCACCATCGAGCTCGTACCGGGGGCCAAACCGGTGTCACGTGCTCCGTATAGGTTGGCGCCTAAGGAGATGGCAGAGTTGAAAGTTCAGCTAGAGGAGCTGATGGAGCAAGGGTATGTGCGTCCAAGCTCGTCGCCTTGGAGCGCACCGGTCCTCTTCGTTAAGAAGAAGGACCGGAGTATGCGGCTGTGTATCGACTATAGAGAGTTGAACAAGCTAACGGAGAAGAATAAGTACCCGATCCCGAGGATTGATGATCTCTTTGATCAGCTAGTTGGATCGTCGGTATACTCCAAGTTGGACTTGAAGTCGGGGTACTATCAGCTGAGGATCAGGGAGTGTGATATCCCGAAGACGGCGTTCAGTACGAGGTATGGGCATTTCGAGTTCACAGTCATGCCGTTTGGACAGACGAATGCGCCATCGGTGTTTATGGATCTGATGAACAGGACATTCAGAGATTTCCTGGATCGTTTTGTGATCGTCTTTATTGACAATATTTTGGTGTACTCGCAGTGCAAAGAAGACCACTTCAAGCATTTGCATTTGGTGTTGGAGACACTGAGGAGGAATGAGCTTTACGCGAAGTTCTCCAAGTGCGATTTCTGGCTACCCTCGGTAGCGTTCCTTGGTCATATAGTGAGTGGGGAAGGTATAGCGGTGGATCCGGCGAAGATTGTTGCGATACGGGAGTGGCCTGCGTTATCTTCTGTCGCGGAAGTCCGGAGTTTTCTTGGGCTTGCGGATATTACAGGCGCTTCGTAGAGAACTTCTCGCGGTTAGCATTACCTCTCACGAAGTTGACAAGGAAGGATCAGAAATTCTTGTGGACACAAGAGTGCGTGCAAGCTTTTGAGGAGCTGAAGAGACGGTTGACTACGGCGCCAGTGCTTAGTTCGCCGAGTGGGACCGAGGGCTTTGAGGTGTATAGCGACGCTTCGGGTAGTGGCTTGGGCTGCGTGTTGTTGCAGCATGGGAGCGTGATAGCGTATGGATCGCGTCAGCTGAAGGTGCATGAAAGAAATTATCCGGTGCACGACTTGGAGTTGGCGGCCGTGATATTTACACTCAAATTGAGGAGGCACTACCTATACGGCATAAGGGTCGATATATACACCGATCACAAGAGCCTAAAATACTTGTTGGATCAAAAGGACCTTAATATGAGGCAGAGGAGGTGGATGGAGTTCCTGGGGGACTACACCTTCAAAATACATTATGTACCCGGGAAGGGCAACGCAGTTGCGGATGCGCTGAGCCACAGGGATCCCGCCCAAGCCAACTGGTTGTCGGTGCATGATGAGCGGCTAGTACGGGAGTTGGAGGAGCTTTAGATCTGTTGCGTTGACAGGCAGACGAGCGCCAAAGCAATATTAAACTGGACGGAAGTGCAGTATGACCTGGCTGACCGGGTTCGGCAGGCATTGGAGTTAGATGACTCCATGAAGGAGCTTATGGAGGCCGCTCTGGATGGGTCAAATTCCCAGTTCTCGGTGGAAGATGGTTTGTTGAGGAAGGATCATCGGTTGTGCGTCCCGAGTGGGGGTAACCTCCGGGCGGAGTTGATGTACGAGGCTCATCATACCAAGTACTCAATCCACCCAGGGAGCACGAAGATGTATCGTGATCTCAAGAAGCTATTTTGGTGGCCGGGGCTCAAGAAAGATGTGGCGTTGTACGTGGCTAAGTGCCAAACGTGCGCCTTGGTGAAGGCGGAGTGCCAAAAACCGGGAGGATTTCTGAAGTCCTTGCCTATACCGGAGTGGAAATTCGACGATATATCTATGGACTTTGTGCACGGGTTGCCAAGGTCGCAGAAGGGGAACGACGCCATCTGGGTGATCGTAGATCGGCTAACCAAGGTGTCGCATTTCATTCCGCATAGGAAGGATGATCCAGTGGAGAAGTTGGCAAAGTTGTATGTTGACAATATTGTTAGGTTGCATGGTGTGCCTCATAGCATTGTGAGTGATCGCGATGGGCGGTTCACGTCAAATGATTGGAGGTTGGTGCAGCAGATGCTGGGAACGAAGTTAAAGTTCAGCACAGCTTTCCATCCGCAGACGGATGGGCAGACCGAGAGGGTCAATAGAACGATGGAAGACATGCTACGCATGTGTGTTCTGGATTTCGGTAAGCATTGGGAAGACCACCTTTATTTGGTGGAGTTCGCGTACAACAACAGCTACCAAGCGAGTATACAAATAGCGCCCTTCGAGGCCCTGTATGGTAGGAAGTGTCGCACGCCGTTATCGTGGCTTGAAACGGGTGAGGCAAGGTTGTACAAGAAGCAGGAGGTGGAGAGTGCTACCTCGTTAGTCCGGATCATTCGGGAGCGCTTGTTGATCGCTCAGGACCGGCAGGCGAAGTATTATAATGCCAAGCACCGGAACGTGGAGTTCGCGGTAGGCGATTGGGTATACCTGAAAGTGAAGCCGTTCAAGGGGGTATCGCGGGTAAGACGCTTAAAGAAGCTGAGCCCAAGATACCTTGGACCTTTTGAGGTTCTGGAGCGAGTCAGCGAAGCTGCGTACAGTTTAAAGTTATCGGTGGAGTTGAGTGGATTACATGATGTGTTCCACATTTCTGTGTTGCGGAAGGCGGTGCAAGAGCCTTCGCAGGTGATCGCGGTTGACCAGGTGCCGGTGGACGAAGGGTTGATGACTAGGGTCAAGCCCATTCGTATCGAAGATGTTGAGGTCAAGAGGCTTCGTAACAAGGAGATCCGGATGGTTAAGGTCCGGTGGGATAACTGCGGGCGTGAGGAGCTCTCTTGGGAACGGGAGCAAACTATGCTCGAGGAGTACCCAGAATTATTCCGCTCAGGTACTGTTTTACGTTAAGTCCTGTTTTTCCTTTATTAATTTCGTGGACGAAATTCTTTAAGGGGGGTAGAATTGTAACACCCCAAAATTGTCGTAGGAGCAACGGGGATCGATTTTGGCCAAGTCGGGTTTTTGGTGTAGGTGACACGGGCCCCGACATGGGCGTGTCAGAGGCCGTGTCGGGCGTGTCGAGCTCGAGTTGTCGAACTGGCCGTGTAGTCGACCAGTGTAGGTCGACGATGGTCGTGTGGAGGGACACGGCCTAAGACACGGGCGTGTCCCAGGCCGTGTCACTCAAGGGAATCGTCGAAGTGGTACACGGGCCGTGACACGGGCATAGACACGGGCGTGTCAGATGTGACATGGGCGTGTCCGATGCCATGTCGCAAGGCCGTGTACCCCTCTGACTGCAAAGCGTTGATTTATTGCACACGGGGGGCGTGACACGGGCGTGTTGCAGGCGACACGGGCGTGTCGGAGGCCGTGTCACATGCCGTGTGCTGGTTTTCAATTTGGGTCGAGACGGCGAATGAGCTACACGGCCAGGCACACGGTCGTGTGCCAACCCGTGTTCGGCCCAGATTTTATGATTTTGGTTTTAATCCGGGCCGTTCATTTCCTTGGCTTTGGATCCGACGGTGGGGGGCTGCTCCTGGGTGGTTATGGCCGGGAAATAGGGTTTAGAAACCCATTTTTCTTTGGCCCATCTCTCTCTAAAAGTTAGAGAGCAAGGAGGAAGGAGGAGTCCAAGATCCGGCCGCCGGAGGAGCTTCGGAGTTCCGAATCGCGATCCGAGTCCAGATCCGCGGAGGTGACGCCGTTGCGGTGCTTTCCAACCATATAGTTTTCGATGGCGCCGCGGAAGAATGCAAGGGTAACGATTTCTCATCCTTGGGCATGTGAAGCCCTCTTTTCCTTTGCATAGGAAGCCCGCTCTCGCGAGTGAGCGAGGAGTTGGAGCGTTCCTTGGGGTAGATATGTGAAGTCCCCCTTGTATAGAGTCCGTATGCGTAATCGGACATAGGTATTGTGTGTGAAGCCTATCCGGACAAGTAGGGCCGGATCGGTGATGTTGCATTGCATATGAACCGGGGAAGACTCCGGGTGTTTGGGTGTTTTCGGGTTTTCTACGTGGTAGATTGTATCAGGGAGCCTTGGAGATTAACTCCAAGGTGCACCCGGAAAACTGGGCAAAAGCGGGCTTTGCCAACACGGTGGCCGGGGAGCCAACGTGAACATAACCGGGTTATGTGATTGTTGTGGCGGAAACGGGACTCGGTGAGTCTTGACCTGCACATATGGCTTAAATTGCCGTTGCGATATGAGCACGGGTCAGGCGGAACCGTACCCGGTCTATGTCGTTCGGTAGGACCGTTGGCATGGATGAGGGTTTTCGGCGGTCTATGGCTTAAATTGCCGTGACCAAGGCCAGGAAGGCAAAATGCTCATATGGATGACCGTCCAAGAGGCGGTGGTGGATTGGGAATGTCTATGGCTTGAATTGACGTGACGTTGGCCGGTTCGCCGAGAATGTGCCCTGAGTGCACTGGGTGTGTGGCCGTGCGAGCCTACGCCTTTATTGATGTGTGTTCATATTAATACATATTGCATATACTAATGAAGTGCAGGGAAAGAGCATCGCCGCCCCGATTTTGGGGGCGGGATCGTTATAATTTGGTCAGCATTGCTGACCGTTGCTATTGTTTGCCGCCGGGCGGTGGTTTGTGGCTTGCAGGTGCTGCGGAGCAGAGCGGGAAATAGCGGGCTAAAGCCCTTGTTGCTGTGCCGGCCCTCGAAGGCCTAATTGCTTATGTTTCTTTCCCGTTTTCATGTATGGCCGGCCTGCGTGCCGAAGTTTGGAAAACACTATTTTGTTAAGTGAACAATGTAAGGCCTTAAGGCCAGTTCTCTTTTGTGTATGATTACATTCCTGAGTTGGTAGTGGACATTCATGCTTTGTAGCAGGGTTCTTATTTCTTTTGCAACTTAATAATTTGCTTCCGCTAGGTGTTGTGTAGGACGACATGATTGGTTGAATGGTTTCAACGCGTAACCAACCGGTCTGTCCATAGTATATGGCGTCGGGCCCCGGCCGGACCTACTGTTATATGCTATGTGACGGATAGGGGTGTTACACCGGGGAGGTGGTCGGAGCGACGGCGACAGCCGCTGGAAGTTGGCCCAGGCAGTATGAATCCAGGCCGTCAGCGGGAGGAAGACGATGACGGGATTCCGTCCATCTTGTGCCAAGATTCGTGCGGTTGATGATATTAAACTATGGATTAAAGGATGTGATTTATTTCATTTTGTCACAGATTTTGTATTTATTGGTTTTAATTATTAAAAATAGTTAGAGCCTTTTTCAGAGAATATGGTAAACACAAGAAATGTAGCCCTATGGGTCTACTGTCAAAAAAATTAGATTGAACCAATTTGGGTGACTGGTTTGACCAGGGCACTCATTTGGGTGGGTCTATACAAATGTCTAGGCAGTAATTAAACTAAGTGCCCACACTTCATCCTTGGTCCAAATGAGCTGAAATTTTGGCAGGGAGTCACCCTACTCTATAGCTAGACCCTGCCCAAAAATGGGAATTTTTGGGAATAATTTTCCTATAGTTTTGTAAATAATTTAATTATGCTAGGGTAAATTAATTTGTGGGTCAAATGAACCCCAAATTCATCCAAATTTTGGTGGGAGGTATATGAGGTTATTATAGACCTCTGGTTAAAATTTCATTAAGTTTGGAGGAGATTTGAATGGGAATCAAGCAAACCCTAACCTTGCCCTAAGAAGGGCATTTTGGTCCAAAATGTAATTTTGGCTTATAGTGTCCAATTCACCTCAACAGAGGTTCAAATTTGGTACACTGGTTTGGCATGACATTATACACCTTCCAAAGAAAAATTGGGGGCATTGGAGTTGGTTTGGCTCAAGATCCTAAGTCAAACCCTAAGGAAGGGCTTTTGTACCTTGTGAAGGGCATATGGCCAAAACACCTTATATGGCTATGAAATTTTGTAGGAATGGTATTATGGTAACTATAACCCTCTGGTGAAAATATTAGGGTATTTTGGAATGTTTAGGACCCTCAAAACCCTAACCCTAGTTTAGGGCACAAATGTGGTAGGATAGGAATGGGTTAGCTAAACCCCTTAAAATGATATGAAATTTTGGTAGGATGGTCATAAGGATATTAAGAAGCGTTGGTGATTTATTTAGAAATTTTGGAGTAGTATTTATAGAACTTCATTTTTAACACAAGAATGCCTCAATTTAGTAAATTAATTACTATGCTCCCTCTGCCCTTTGGGAGGTCATGAAATTTTGGAAGAGGATGTTTTGAATCATTATGAGATTATATAAATTTTATAAAAATTCTTGGACACTTATTTGAGGTGGTTACTTCACAAGCTTGTTAAATGATGGAATTATACAATAATTTAATTAAGTCCATTTACTGATAAATAAATTATGAAATTTAGCCCAAACCTACATGCCATTAGAATCATACTTGAATTTTCTCTGAATTTTTGAAAGTAATATAGTATTTTATATTTCTTAAATGAACTTTCAAGGATTAAAATGAAATATTGATTTAAGGATAAAACCTTACTGAAAAGAATTAGATATTTTGGAAGATGATGTATATCCTTATTTTGAGTAACATATAAAATTTGTAGAATGATATCTTGACTGAAAATGGTACTTCATGTTCATTATTGGAAATTTTAGATATTAAAATAATTAAATAAATTATTAAATAAGTAAGGAAAATTGTAAAACTCTGGATTTGGGCAATAAAGGTCATAATGGACCTCCATTAATTATTATAGGAGTATTGGATGATTACTTGATATACTTCCCATTTTACATAACATTAAACCTTGGTGGTCTGCATATAGTAAATCTTCAGAAATAATCTGGAGTACAAGTTAGGCACATAAGTCAAAATTAGTGGAATGAGTTCATCACTCAGGGTTGGATGAGCTAGGAATGAGTTTGACTAAAGGTTAGGTGGTGATGGGATCGACGAAAGATCGTCTTCCCCATAGAGTGGAAGGTCAAAATCACCTTAGGTTTAGTTTACTATAATATGGGAATGAAATGGGTAAAACCTAAGTCGTGGGCATAAAGTAAATTGAGGAGTAAATAGTAAACTTAGGGTTTCACACTCTCACACCCCAGTGTCCCGGGAGATAGTTTGGGTTACTCGGGCAATAAGCCCAGTGGTTATGGTATTGGGTATGATAGCCTGGCGAGCTTCGGCTCGGTTGTTGATTATGACGGACGGGATAGTCCGGGGAGCGTTGGCTCGGTTGTAGATTATGATGGACGGGATTGTCCGGTGAGCTTTGGCTCGGTTGAGGGTTATGACGGACGGGATAGTCCGGGGAGCTTCGGCTCGGTTGTAGATTATGATGGACTGGATAGTCTGGGGAACTTCGGTTCGGTTGTTTGTTTGACTCATAACTATTGCATGTGCATAAAAGGTTTAAGGTGGTGGGTCTTTGATATTGGGGAGTTCGATGCACCGACACCAATATCGTTGGCTCGGCAAGTGTGGTTAGCACTTCGCCAACAGAAGTCCAGTGCGCCAGCCGGCAAGAGTATGCAGGCGTCCGCTTAGTGCACCAAGCGTTGAAGCGTATGATAGGTCTGACCGGTAGTGCTTTACTGGTTTAGAGATGGGAGAGGCCCAACCCACCGCTTCCGTCTGCCACTACGGAGGTATCCTGGGAGGTAACGGATCCGAAAGGGGGAACTAAAGGTCTGTGTACACAGAGTCGAGTGGGTGTGTTGCACTTGCATGTTCACATCATAGCATATTTGCATTTCATAGCATAACCGTTGCATATAACCTGACACCTAATGTATAAGCGGTATGGGACGCTCTATACATTAGGTCTTGCAAAACGACCCCTTGGCCTATAAGTTCATGCGAGCATGCTTATAAGTCAAGGTCCTCTTTCAGTATTATTTATATGTTATGCCTGCTAGTAAAACCAACACCCTATCGTATAAATCGGTATGGGACTTTTTATACGATAGGAGCCCTGCAAGAGATCCCTTAGCTTATGTGTTTTCACATAAGTTAAGGTTACTTATTTAGATTTTGTATAATTATTATCACGCTTAACACTGTTAGTTTAGTCAGCTGCCATCTGCAATTTGACATTCTCCACCTTCATGTCCTTTCCATTCCTTCTTCCCGCTCGGTGCTTAGGAGCCATGGGGGAAGGGGTGGGGGACGATAGGACTTAGTCTTTTAGACTAACGGTTTTCGAACCACATCATTTAGGGGACCACGGAGCCCAGCATGGAGGGGCAGCCCCGGAGGTCGGCACGCTTGGAGATCGGACAGTCTAGCACTGGAGTCCAGACAGCAGGGACTGTGAGTCCCGAACACCAGTAGTTGTATTAGTTTGCTTCCGCGATGAGTGATTTGTAGTGAGGACTTGATGTACCGGGCATAAGCCCGAGATTTTCAGTATATGTACTATCTGTGGACACTCCCTTCGTGGAGTTTATTTACTATATATGTGATTTCTGTGGACTTGCTTTTATATTTATGCTACAGTAGAGATCGATTTGGCCGGCAGAATCGGCGTCTTGTACTGACGACCTTCCCGGGTGAGAAGGTATCACCGCAAGGCGGCAGTTCTGGGCCTAAGACCCCGGTGTCGAAAAAGAAAAAAAATGGGGGTCTTACAAGAGGTTTGGAAGGAACCACAAGTTGGATCCTAGGTATGTGGGACCTTTTCCAGGTTGTTGAACACATCAAAGTATCATCTTATAGGCTAGATTTGCCCGCTAATTTCCCTGGTGTGCAAGATGTGTTTTATGTGGGCCAATTATGGAAATGTGTTCTTAGTGACCGACATATCCTTGGCTCGGTGCCCTAGTTGCAGCAAAATATTTCTTATGTCGAGGTACCTGTTCGTATTTTGGAGACTCGGGATCAGGTGTTGTGGGGGAAAACAATACCCATTGTCAAGGTTCTTCGGCAAAACCAAGATGTTGAGAGCGCGACTTGGGAGTTGGGGTCAGCTATGAAAGAGGCATATCCACATTTGTTCTCCTAATTTCTTTTGGTAAGTGTTTCTATTCGATAATCTTTGGTTGTTTTCTTTTTGTAGTAGATTTGATTGCGTATCAAAGTTTCAGGACGAAACTTTCTTTTAGGGGAGTGGCTGTAACGCCCCTGATTTTTTGATGTTTATATTAAATTTCTTTATAGACGTATTATTGGTGTTAGAGCATTACATTGACGTGTAGTAAACGGGCACCATTGTTGGAGCATGAATTTTTGCTCATCGGAATCTGAGGTTTTGACTTGGGAAAATTAGTATAGCTAATTTTAGAGTGTTTGTGAAGTTTCGTTATGAACCGGGTTTATTTGGAGGGTCGGTGGATTTTATTAGGGTTGTTGATGTTTTGGCTTCGGAGAATTTTAACCTGAGTTTAGGTTGTTGGATCCTGATTTCGACTTCGTCGTTAAATTCGTAGCATCGATATTTAGCTTTGGTGCAAATTTCATGGAAATCAAAGGTGATTCGGGTTTTCTTGTCATTTGGACGTTTAGCTAATTATACTATTAGTATATTATATATGTATATATATACGTAAATCGAAAACCCTATTCATCTTCTCTCCCAAGCCGACGGATATCATAGAGAGCGGAAGTAGGGGATGGCGCGTCGTCGCGAAACCATTTGGCCACCGCCGAACGGAGTTCCGGTGCACGAAATCGTCGACGGAGGGTAGATTCGGAAAGCTCTTGCCGAGATCTTCGCATGCACGATGAGTTTTTCTCATTGCTTGGATTTTGGGCATTAGGGTATTCGATTTTAGACTCCTGTTTGCCCCAAAATGTTTCAGGAACTGTGGCTGAGGAGTTCTTGCGGTCGATCCTTGTTGCAGAGCGCTCATGAGACCAGATTTCGGAAGGTTTGAGGCAAGTGGTGATTTCTTCCCCTTGCTAGTCCCTTGTTTTCATTACCTTTCTTCTTCTTTCCTCCTTAGAATTCAGGAGTAGTGTAGGGTTCGCTAGGCCAAAATCCGCCTGGTAGAGTAGGAGGCCGACTAAGGTAAATTCGTCAGGTAAGGGTAAGTTCGGTGAGTATGGGGAAGTCAGCCTGTGTGAAATTCGGCGAGTATGGGGGAGTTTGCCTAAGTTAAATTTGCCGAGTATGGGAATTGGTCTGGGTAAAATTCGTCGAGTATCAGCGTTAGTTCAAGTATATTCGTCGAGAAATTTTGGCGTCAGGATCGTCGAGTGGAATTGGTTGGCGTCGAGTGAAGTCTTTTTCGTTGAGTATGATTCATCGAGTATTCTAAGCGAATCCACCGAGTGAATCCAGTTAGCGTCGAGTGAAGTTAAAATTAGATGAGTACAACTCGTCAAATATCTTGAAGTGTATTAAATTTGGTTAAAGTATAATTCGTCGAGTTTAACTGTCGAACCGAGTCTTTTTCGTCGAGTGAACCATGTATTCGTCAAGTATTATCGACGAATTCCCATGGGATTTAAAACTTTTTGACTAGTGTTCAAGCTGTTTCGTCGAGTATCGCTAAGGTAGCTTAACTTCGTCGAGTGCAATTCGTCGAGTGACTCATGTATTCGTCGAGTATATTCGATGAATCAGTGTGGACTTAGGATTTTCTCGCTGAATGAAGTCCGATTCGTCGAGTATTGCTATAGAAGAAATTTCTTGATTTTTCCTCCCTTTTTGTCGTTGGATAAATCCTGTGTTTTGTTTGGAGCTTTATCGGTGTTTATTGGATGTTAAATTGTGTTCTTTGGTTGACATTGGATAAAGGACCACCAACCTAATGTCGGTTTGTGAATCATTACACTTGGTGGGTTTTCGTATTTTCTTATGGACTGTTGGGATGTGTTGGACAATGTGACCACAACCACAGTATAACATCCCATTTCTGGCTAGACCCCTAGGAGTGGTTTTGTCATGACTAGGTAGTGATAAAACCCTAAGAAGCCCAAGAAGACCAAGAGAGCTTAGGTAGGAAGGTGAAAATCACCTTGGTCTGCAAATAGTAGGTCAGAAACTTGCTTAAAATAAGATTAGGACTCGGGCGTTGAGTGTGTCGAGTGCACTTAACGCCATAAGCAGAATGGCATTGAGTGCACTGACTGAGCTCAACTCCATCTTACAGGTGGGTTGGCGTTAAGTGCATCGGGTGCACTCAACGCAATAAGTTGAATGGCGTTGAGTGCAGTGACTGCACTCAACGCTATCTGGTGTTGTCTGGATGGCGTTGAGTGAGCTGAGCTCACTCAACGCAATAGTCTGGGTGGCGTTGGCGTTGAGTGAGCAGAGCTCACTCAACACCATAATCTGGATGGCGTTGAGTAAGCTGAGATCACTGAACGCCATAGTCTGGGTGGCGTTGAGTGAACAGAGCTCACTCAACACCATAATCTTGATGGCGTTGAGTGAGCTGAGCTTACTCAACGCCATAGTCTGGGTGGTGTTGAGTGAGCAGAGCTCACTCAACACCATAATCTGGATGGCGTTGAGTGAGCTGAGCTCTCTCAACGCCATAGTCTGGGTGGCGTTGAGTGAGCAGAGCTCACTCAACACCATAATCTGGATGGCATTGAGTGAGTTGAGCTCACTCAACGCCATAGTCTAGGTTGCGTTGAGTGAGCAGAGCTCACTCAACACCATAATCTGGTGGCGTTAAGTGAGCTGAACTCACTCAACGCCATAGTCTGGATGGCATTGAGTGAGCTTAGCTCACTCAACGCCATAATCTGGATGGAGTTGAGTGAGCTGAGCTCACTCAACGCCATAGTCTTGAAGGGCCGTATTTTGGATGGCGTTGAGTGAGCAGAGCTCAACGCCGTATACTGGATGGCATTGAGTGAGCAGAGCTCACTCAACGCCGTATCCTGGATGGCGTTGAGTGAGCAGAGCTCACTCAACACCGCAACATGGATGGCGTTGAGTGAGCAGAGCTCACTCAACGCCGTAGCCTGGATGGCGTTGAGTGAACTGAGCTCAGTCAACACCATTTTACTTAGAAACTTTTTTAAGCTTGGCTGATGGTTCAGTTTAACCGGGCCGGTCTAGGAAGTGGGCCAGAATGCGTTAATTGGCCGTTTTCTCTTATTAAGACTTAGTTAAGTCTTATTTTATGATTTTGACCGATTGTGCCATGTGGAAGCCATCTCCTCTTCCTTCCAGCCATGGCCGAGCAACGGTTTACATGGCCATTAATGGATTTTAAGGCTCGACTCCATCCTCTCCACCTTGAAACGGCTGGATTCAACTCCTCTCGGGGAGAGGAGGAATTTCCAGCCTTCTCTTAGCTGTTTTGGAGCCATTTCATCTCCCCTCCACCATGGCCGAAGCATGCTTTTAAGGAGGCATTAATGGCTGGACAGCTTATACCCCCACCCGCAGTCTTGTTTCTCCTTTAAAAGACTCCCTAGACTTAGAGAGGAAGTTTTCACCCTTGCCCAATAAAGCTAGAGCTTATTACCTTGCTGTTGAGGAATTCTGGCGATGCCACCACCGCGCAAATGGCATCACGACGATCGGCTCGACTCCAAATCGCGAATAAGGTCCTCCTCTACTCTTTCTTCTATGGATAGATCCTATGAATTATTAGGAGAGACATCGGGCTCAAAAGAGCTGGGTCGGGTGAGCATTTTCATGTTTTTTCAAAAATTCATGGTGGTCGGGTTCGCCGGAAACCACCACCTCCGGCGGCCAAACCACCGCCGACCGATAGCCACCACCTCGATGGAGGTAGTGGTGGTGGTGGCTGGCCAGGGAGGTGGCCAAATGGCCGGCGGTGGCTCAAGCAAAGCTACAGGTTTTAAGCGTTTTTAGGTTACTGGTTTCGGATTTTTGAGAAGATGAACAGTGCCATATATTAAATCTGATATATTTTATAGATAATTTATAGTAATTAATCACTTTTATCAAGCTCATTTTGATGCTATTAAATGAGGAACTTAGAGGCCATTTTAGGAAAAATGGCCAGTCACAGAAGTTGTAGCCCTTCGAGTCTAAATTATTCTAAAATTTATTTTAACTCGATTGGGAAAGTGTTTTGACAACAGCACCCATTTTGGTGGGACCTATACTAGGGCTATCCTGAGATTCAAATGGATACCCACCTTTCATCCCTTGTTCAAATGAGCTGAAATTTGGTCAGGGGCTCTACCTTAGCTATATCTAGGGCCTGTACAAAAATGGAAATTTTTGGAGAATATTTTTCTATAGTTTTTGGAAAAATTTAATAAACCAGGTATAAATTATTTAGGTGTCTTAAACACCTCCAAATCCCCCCAAATTTGGGTGGGTAGTCTTAGATGGCATGTTAAGTCACTGGTAAAAATTTAATCTCATTTGGAGATATTTTGAATAGGTTTTTAACCAACCCTAGGTTGACCCTTATAGGGTTATTTAGGTCCAAACACCCCCTTTGGGTTTTGAGTGGTCAAATCACCTCAACAGAGGCTGAAATTTTGGACACTGACTTGGCATGGCTAATGCCACCCTCTAAAGGAAAATGGTGTGATTTAGGGTTGATGTACCCTAGGGTTCAAACTCAAACCCTAAGGAAGGGTTTTCGAGTGTTGTGAAGGGCATAGGGGCAAATGCCCTTGTGTGACCTTGAAACTCAGTAGAGTTTAAGGTAGTGAATCTTAAGTTCTCTGGTGGAAATTTTAGAGGTTTTGGAGGTAGGTAGACTCCTAAAAACCTTAACCCTAGTTTTAGGGTAGAAGATAAATTATGAAAACACAACCACTAAACCTTAGTTAAAAGTTATGAAACTTAAGTGAAGTAAGTTTTAGACTAGGTAGGACACTTTTTAATTTTATTAGAATTTTATGAATTATACTTCAAGTAGTTTATTTGTTAGGTATCAATTTGCCCAAAATGGTGTTTTAATTATTTTGATTATCCTGTTTATTTGAATCTGATGAAACTTGGTCAGAAGATGCTTTATGTCTAAATGAATATCCCTGAATTTTGTTACAAATTTTAGTTGATTATATCTAGTACTTCCTTCATAAGTTACAAAAGGGCAATTATGGTCAATAAGTCATTTAGAGCAAATTACCTACTGAAAAATTATGAAACCTTGCTAATGGTGTTTTCAGATCAATATCTAGTTGTATAATTTTATTCATGATTTTTAGGAGAATATTTACAATACTTGCTTCACAAATAAAGCTTTTTGAGATTTTGGTAATTATTTATTCTAGAACTAAATCCCCATTGAAGAATTATGAAATTTGTCCACTGATATTTTTAAGAGAGTATCTGCTCTATAAGATTAATTAAGAATTTTTGGATGATTATCTACTGCACTTACTTCAATAATGAAAGGAGATTGGATTTATTATCAAAATTAAATTAGAGTCCTTAAAATACTAGAAAAATTTTTATATCTTGGCTTTACTGTTAAATTGTTGTTTAAAATTTATCATGATTTTATGAAGCTTTATACATACCTGAAAAGTGCACTTAATGTTCAATTGGTAGCCCTTAGAAGCTTCAAGGAAAATTAATTAAATGCCAGATAAATTAGGAAAATTACAATTTTCTTGATTTAGTCTATTTATGTCATGATAAGTCTCCAGTAAATAATTTAGGGCATTTGAATGATTATCTAGATTATCTCCTATTCGATTCGACATATAGCCTAGGCTGGTCTGCATATAACAAATTATTAAATTGCAATTGGACATGATCTGGGATAGTTATTGGAGTTAGTCATTTTAGCTGGGTGGACTGATGTGGATGATTTCACAATAGAAGGATATGAAGAGTAGGGAGAAGTGGTTTGGCTAGAGTTTAGAGGTGTTCGAGTTCGACGAAAGACCGTCTTCCCCGAGGAGAGGAAGAGTCAAAATCACCCTAAGATTAACCTACTGTAATATGAGAAGGGAATGGGTTAAAGGGAAACAACCAATAACAATAAATTCCTTGCGAAAGAGAATGATGGGCTTCAGTTACCATCATATTTCCTCGTGCCCTTTGAGAGCCCTTCACGGGGTATACCGGGGGCAGTCCTGGGTTAACGTAAACTGTATTAACAAACTGAAAAGAGTAACTTAGAAATTAGGGTTGCACTTTTCACAAACACAGATAGCATAGGAAGATAGTTGGGAGCTTCAGCTTCGATTAGTTAAGAGACAGACGTTTTGGTCCGGGGAGCTTCGACTCGATTAGTTAAGAGACGGGCGTTTTGGTCCGGGGAGCTTCGACTCGATTAGTTAAGAGACGGACAGGATGGACCAGGGAGCTTCGGCTCGATTGGTTTGATACGATAAATATTGCATGTGCATAGTCAGGAAATAAAATTAAGGTGGTGGGTCTTCAGTATTGGAGGGTCGATGCACCGATGCCAATACGCTGACTCGGCAAGTGTGGTTTGCACTTCGCCAACAGAAGTCTGATGCGCCAGCCTACAAGAGTACACAGGAGTCCGCTTTGTGCACCAAGCATTGAGGCGTACGATAGGTCTGACAGGTAGTGCTTTACTGGTTTAGAGGTGGGCAAGGCCCAACCCACCGCTTCCGTCTGCCACTACGGAGGTATCCTGGGAGGTAACGACTCTGAAAGGGGAACTAAAGGTCTGTGTACACAGAGTCGGGTGTGTGTGTTGCATTTGCATGATTCATCATACCCACTAGCATGCCATGCATAATCGATTTATTTAACCCCTAACACTTAATGTATAAGTGGAATGGGACGCTTATACAATAGGCCTTGCAAAACGACCCCTTGGTCTATAAGCTTGTGTGGGCAAGTTTATAAATTAAGGTTAAATTCTATATATATATGCTGCTGTTTGATAACTGACACCCCAACGTATAAGTGGTACGGGACACTTTATATGATAGGAGCCTTGCAGAAGATCCCTTGGCTTAGGTGCTTCCGCACATAAGTTAAGGTTACATTTCCTACTTTTTGTTATTGCCATTATTTATAATAGAAATGCTAGCATAGGTCCGCTGTCACCTGCTTTTGATTTATTCTCCACCTTCATGTCGTTCCCTTTCTTTCTCTCCGCTCGGTACTTAGGAGCAATGGGGGAAGGGGTAGGGGATTATAGGGCTTAGTCTTATGACTAACGGTTTTCGAACCATATCATTTAGGTGATCGTGGAGCCCAGCATGGAGGAGCAGCCCCGGAGGTCGGCCCATTTGGAAATAGGGCAGTCTAGATCAGGAGTTCAGATAGCTGGGACTGTGAGTCCCGACTTATAGTAGATGATATAGTTTGCTTCCACATTAGTGATTTGTAATGAGGACATGATGTACTGGGCATAAGCCCGTATTTTAGTACTCTGATATATTATTCTGTGGACACTCCCTTCGTGGAGGCTTTTATTTCTATATATGTGATTTTTCTATGGACTTGATTTTATTTTATTGTGCTACCTTTCTGTGATCGAATTGGCCGGCAGAATCGGTGCTTTGTGGTGATGACCCTTCAGGGCGTGAAGGTGTCACTGCAAAGCGGTGATTCTGGGCCTAAGACCCCGGTGTTTTAAAAGAAAAAAATGGGGTCTTACAAGTGGTATCATAGGAAACCTAGATCAGAAGAGTAGCAGTACACAAACCCTGGGACACCCCCGCTCGAGTTTAGTTTGGAGACAAACTAAGAAGCGGAAGCTTGGTGTGCCCATGTGGGGGTCACATGTAATTGTCCACTGTTAATTAGGCTTGAGTCAATTGCTTACAAACGATTTTTGATGTGTAGCCTCCATCACAGCCTACACCACAGGGCGAAGTCCAGCAGACTCCGAATGATGAACCACCTCCCCCGATCCCCACTCTGTTCCTACAGTCGTAGATGGGGCAGACTCTGACAGACATTCTGGAGGCTTTCAGGGCTCAGCAGGTTCCGGCTCTGCAGCCAAACCCGGGAGCCAACTGGCTGAGCATCTTCCGAGAACTCTCTCCCCCGTCCTACTTAGGGATAGAGTCAGTTGTACGGACAGAAGAATGGCTGGAAATTATGTACGAAATTTTGACAGGGATACGGTGCCCCTTGGAGGAGAGAGTGTCATTAGTGGTCTCTTGCTTGGAGTCTCACGCCAAGAGATGGTGGAAGACGTCACTATACACGACCTTTGTGGATATGGAGATTCTAGAGATTACTTGGGGGGAGTTCAGGGCCATGTTACTGGAGCATTTTGTTCCACAGTCGGCTAAGGATGAGCTGGGGGACAGGTTTTTACAGCAGAAGCAGGGCACCAGGACGGTGGTAGAGTACCACCGAGAGTTCAACCACCTAGCCCAGTTTGCGGACTCGTATCAGTTAGATGAGGCTGGATATATCAAGAGATTCTACAATGGCCTCCGAGAGGAGCTGAGGGATGCACTGCTATTTGTATCTGATGGGCCCATTTACCGAATACTGGAGATGGCTAAAAGGATAGAGGCTGATTGGCAAGATACTCGGGGCCGGAAACAGCCAACGGAGGATCAAGGTCGAGGAGCAAGGAACGATCAAAGACGAGCCTGTGTCATAACTGGGAGAAGGGTCAAGGACCAGCCTCATGAGGAGGCAAGACAGGAGACAAGGGAGCCAGTGGTGGTGGATCCACCACCTCTTAAGGCACAGGAGGGACAGAGACCCGGGGGAATGGCATATCCCCCGCCAGAGTGCTTCCACTGCCATCAGGTTGGTCACATCCGCAGAAATTGCCCCATGAGGGTGGCACCCCCCACCAGCACCACCGGCTTCCCAGCCAGCGCAGTATTTTGGAGGCCAAGGTCGTGGCCGAGGACGAGGATACCATGGTGGGGATCGTAAACAAGGAAGAGTATATGCTTTGGACTTGGCACAGCCTCGGAATCCAGAGCAGGTCATAGCAGGTACGCTGCAATGTTTCGTTATTTTCATCAAATTCCCCTCTTGGTTGTTAAATTATAAAACAGCACTAGATAGAATAAATAGAAAAGAAAAACTCATTATAGAATCCTAAGACATTTAATCACCCCAGGTATAGTCTTCATCAGCGGCAAGCCTTCCCGCACGCTTTTCGATACCGGAGCTTCTCACTCCTTCATGTCGGAGACGTTCGTAGAAGGACTGGAAGGCGAGGAGCGATTCATGGGCTCCGTGATGAGGGTGCGACTACCCGATGGATCTGAACTCCTTACCTCGGACCACTGCAACATGGAGGTAGAAATTGGTGGAAAGGCGTTTGAGGCTCCGGCAACGCTTTTGAAGTTGATGGACTACGACTTGATCTTGGGCATGGTATGGCTGTACTGGAACCATGCCCAGATTGATTGCCAAGCAAAGAGGATCACCGTGAGACACAGGGACTCTTTTATTATTATCGAAAGTATAAGACTTGCCTCTCGTATTCTCTTATCATCAGTTCAGGTCGTTAAGGCCCATCTACAGGGGAGGAAGTTTATCAGGTTCTATTTAAGATGGCGGAGGTCAAGGAATCTGTGACAGACATTCCAGTAGTATGAGACTTTGCCGATGTTTTTCTAGAGAAGCTGCCAGGTCTACCTCCGCACCGGGAGCAGGACTTCAGGATATAGCTTGTGCCGGGGTCCAAGCCGGCATCGAGGGCCCCTTACCGGATGGCCCCGAAAAAGTTGACATAGTTTCAAAGTCAGTTGTAGGAATTAGTAGAGGCAGGGTTTGTCTGTCCAAGCTCTTCACCTTGGGGAGCCCCGGTGTTATTTGTCAAGAAATAGGACGGAAGTCTTCGCGTGTGTATTGATTATCGAGCGCTGAACAGACGTACGGTCCAGAATACATATCCACTGCCACAGATTGACGAGTTGTTCAATCAACTGGAAGGAGCACATTTCTTCTCGAAACTCGACTTAAGGTCAGGGTACTACCAGCTACGGATTCGAGAGGAGGACATTCCGAAGACCGCCTTTAGCAGTAGGTACAGACTGTACGAGTTTACAGTGATGCCCTTTGGGCTCACAAATGCACCTTCAGCATTTACGAGCCTCATGAATAGTGTATTCAAGGAGTATTTGGATGTATTCGTCATCGTATTTATTGACGACATCCTCATCTACTCAAAGACGGAGGAGGAGCATACATGACACCTGACGTTGACTCTAGAGAGGCTACGGGAGCACCAGCTATACGCAAAGTTAAGCAAATGCCAGCTTTGGTTAAAGGAGGTGGCCTTATTAGGTCATATTATCAGCGATGCGGGGTTGGCAGTAGATCCGGCCAAGATTCAGGCAGTGTGGGACTGGCCACCGTTGAAGACAGCCATAGATATACGGAGCTTCCTGGGACTTGCCAGATATTACCGGAGGTTCGTCGAAGGATTCTCCCGAATTGCGCTCCCTCTTACTTCCCTGACGAAGAAGGAATCCCATTTCGTTTGGACGCCACAATGTGAGGCGGCCTTTGTGGAGTTGAAAGGTCAGCTTACCTCGGCTCCCATTCTCATTCTTCCGTCAAGAAGGGAGGGATTCCAGGTGTACATGGACGCCTCCTACTAGGGGGTGGGTATCGTTCTGATGCAGAACTGGCACGTGATAGCCTACGCCTCCCGACAGCTAAAGATACATGAGAAGAACTATCCAGTGCACGATTTAGAGATGGGTGCAGTGATTTTTGCTCTAAATATTTGGCGACACTATCTCTACGGGGTTCACTGTGATATCTTCTCAGATCACAGGAACTTGAAATACGTGGACACACAGAAGTAACTCAACATCAGACAGAGACGTTGGGTGGAGTTCCTGTCGGATTACCAATACACCATGCACTACCACCCTGGGAAGGCAAATGTGGTGGCAGATGCTTTGAGCTGGAGAGGAAATACCTCAGGGAAGGGACCACAACTGATGTCCATGGAGATAGTCCGGTCCTTCAGAGATATTCAGATATCCCTAGTGTCCGAGGATGATCCAGAGCTGTACATGGAGTACTTAGGATCGATGGTTGCCATAGATGACATTCGGGACCGCATCCGGGATGGACAGAAGACAGATGTATGGGCAGAGCCGATATTCCGAGCCTTGGAGGAGGGTTCGACAGGGGATTATTCCCTAAGAGACGGATTGCTATATTTTAAGGGCAGGGTCTATATACCTGTAGGAGGTCAGATTCGGGAAGACATTATAGCAGAAGTGCATTGTAGTAGATATTCTATACACCCGGGGGTCACCAAGATGATGGCAGACTTGAAGAAGACGATGTTTTGGTCAGGGATGAAGAAGGACATTACATACTTCGTGACTCATTGCGAGGCATGCCAACTAGTGAAGACAGAGTGCAGGAACCCCACAGGATTGCTACAGCCACTTCCGGTGTCGGAGTGGAAATTTGAGGACATCGCGATGGATTTCATTCATGGCCTCCCCCGATCACGGACGGGAAACGACTCGATTTGGGTCATCATCAATCGGTTGACGAAGGTCGCCAGATTCATTCCGATCAGGAAGGATTACTCTGTGGGAGTACTAGTGCGGAGATTTGTGGAGCAGTTTGTTCGATACCACGGGGTGCCCAGAACGATCGTGTCGGATCGGGATGGCCGGTTCACTTCCAGGGAGTGGAGATCCGTGTAGGATTACTTAGGCACGCGATTGACCTTCAGCACCGCATTCTATCCCCAGACAAATGGGCAGACGTAACGCACCAATCGGACATTGGAGGACCTCCTGAGGCTATACATATTGGACCATGGGGAACCTTGGGAGAAGCTCTTACCACTGGTCAAGTTCAACTATAACAACAACTACCAGTCTAGCATAAGGATGGCTCCTTATGAAGCCTTGTACGGAAGGAGATGTAGGACTCCTCTTTCATGGATTCAAGATGAGGATCCGAAGGCATTGGTATCGGATTTTGTTGAAGACATTGAGGCTTAGGTGAGGCTGATCAGAGACAGGATGTTAGAGGCATAGAGCAGACAGGCTAAGTACTATGACGCCCGACACCGACAAGTGGAATTTCAGGTGGGGGACCAAGTGTTTTTGAAGATCCGGCCCATGCATGGAGTTTCACGGATGCGTGGTTGGAAGAAGAAGTTCATCCTTAGGTATATGGGCCCTTATAGGATCTTGGAGCGGATCGGCCCCCTAGCTTACAGGCTGGAGTGTCCCCTAGAACTGGCAGGTTTACACGACGTGTTCCATATTTCTTCACTTAGGAGGGCTCTACTGCGCCCGGAGCAGCAGGTTTTGACCACAGATGGGTCGGTAGCTTCCAACCGGTCAGTTCACTTGGAGCCGATTCGGATCAATGACAGAGGAGTATGGACCTTGCGTCGCAAGAAAGTTCCGTTAGTCAAAATTCTGTGGAGGAACCATGGTCAGGAGGAGCATACCTGGGAACCGCGGGACCTGATGCGACAAAAGTATCCGGAGCTGTTCAGTCAGGTATACCTCACAACCTCTCAGGAAGTTCAATTTACTTTCCTATTTTAAACTAGTAGGACTGAAATTACAAGAATAGGGGCTAATCTTTTGTTTATTGGGGTCTAGACTTTGTCAATTGGGCGAATTGGTCTTAGATTTGACTATCGCCTTCAAACCTCACATTGCCAACATGGCGTCGTGATGTAAATCTTTCAATTCTCATGGGATGTTACAAGTTTGTTTCTCCCAGATAGGAGCCCCCGTAGGCTTAACCTTGATTTCAGGGACGAAATCTTTGTTTTGTTTATTGGGATTTATAACATCCCTTTTCCGGCTAGACCCCTAGGAGTGGTTTTGTCATTACTATGTCATGAAAAAACCCTAAGAAGCCCAAGAAGACCAAGAGAGCTTAGGTAGGAAGGTGAAAATCCCCTTGGTCTGCAAATAGTAGGTCAGAAACTTGCTTAAAATAAGATTAGGAGTCGGGCGTTGAGTGCGTCGAGTGCACTCAACTCCATAAGCAGAATGGCGTTGAGTGCACTGACTGCACTCAACGCCATCTTACAGGTGGGTTGGCGTTGAGTGCGTCGGGTGCACTCAATGCCATAAGTTGAATGGCGTTTAGTGCAGTGACTGCACTAAACGCTATCTGGTGTTGTCTGGATGGCGTTGAGTCAGCTGAGCTCACTCAACGCCATAGTCCGGGTGGCGTTGAGTGAGCTCTAACACCATAATCTGGATGGCATTGAGTGAGCTGAGCTCACTCAACGCCATAGTTTGGGTGGCGTTGAGTGAGCAGAGCTCACTCAACACCATAATCTGGATGGCATTGAGTGAGCTGAGCTCACTCAACGCCATAGTCTGGGTGGCGTTGAGTGAGCAGAGCTCACTCAATACCATAATCTGGATTGCGTTGAGTGAGCTGAGCTCACTCAACGCCATAGACTTGGTTGCATTTAGTGAGCAGAGCTCACTCAACGCCATAGTCTTGGTGGCATTGAGTGAGCAGAGCTCACTCAACGCCATAGTCTAGGTGGCGTTGAGTGAGCAGAGCTCACTCAACACCATAATCTGATGGCGTTGAGTGAGCTGAACTGACTCAACGCCATAGTCTGGATAGCGTTGAGTGAGTAGAGCTCACTCAACGCCATAATCTGGATGGCGTTGAATGAGCTGAGCTCACTCAATGTCATAGTCTGGAAGGGCCGTATTCTGGATGGCGTTGAGTGAGCAGAGCTCACTCAACGCCGTATCCTGGATGGCGTTGAGTGAGCAGAGCTCACTCAACGCTGCAGCATGGATGGCGTTGAGTGAGCAGAGCTCACTCAACGTCGTAGCCTGGATGGCGTTGAGTGAGCTGAGCTCACTCAACGCCATTTTACTTAGAAACTTTTTTAAGCTTGGCTGATGGTTCAGTTGAACCGGGCCGGTCTAGGAAGTGGGCCAGAATGCGTTTTTGGGCCGTTTTATCTTATTAAGACTTAGTTAAGTCTTATTTTATGATTTTGACTGGGTGTTCCACGTGGCAGCCATCTCCTCTTCCTTCTAGTCATGGCCGAGCAATGGTTTGCACGACCATTAATGGATTTTAAGGCTCGGCTCCATCCTCTCCCCTTTGAAATGGCTGGATTCAACTCCTCTCGGGGAGAGGAGGAGTTTCTAGCCTTCTCTTAGCTGTTTTGGAGCCATTTCATCTCCCCTCCACCATGGCCGAAGCATGCTTTTAAGGAGGCATTAATGGCTGGACAGCTTATACCCCCACCCGCAGCCTTTTTTCTCCTTTAAAACACTCCCTAGACTTAGAGAGGAAGTTTTCACCCTTGCCCGATAAAGCTAGAGCTTATTACCTTGCTGTTGAGGAATTCTGGCGACGCCACCACCGCACAAATGGCATCACGACGATCAGCTCGACTCCAAACTACGAAGAAAGTCCTCCTCTACTCTTTCTTCTATGGATAGATCCTAGGAATTATTAGGAGAGACATCGGGCTCAAATGAGATGGGTCGGGTGAGCATTTTCATGGTTTTTTCGAAATTCATGGTGGTCGGGTTCGCCGGAAACCACCACCTTCGGCGGCCAAACCACCGTCGACCGATAGCCACCACCTCGACGGAGGTAGCGGTGACAGTGGCTGGCCAGGGAGGTGGCCAAATGGTCGGCGGTGGCTAAAGCAAAGCTAGAGGTTTTAAGCGTTTTTAGGTTACTGGTTTCGGGTTTTTGAGAAGATGAACAGTGCCATATATTAAATCTGATATATATTTATAGATAATTTATAGTAATTAATCACTTTTATTAAGCTCATTTTGATGCTATTAAATGAGGCACTTAGAGGCTGTTTTAGAAAACATGGCCAGTCATAGGAGTTGTAGACCTTTGAGTCTAGATTATTCTAAAATTTATTTCACGTCAATTGGGTAAGAGGTTTGACCACAACACTCATTTTGGTGGGACATATACCTAGGGCTATCTTGAGATTCAAATGGATACCCACCTTTCAACCCTTGTCCAAAGGAGCTGAAATTTTGTCACGGGGTTTACCTTAGCTATATTTAAGGCCTGTCCAAAAATGGGAATTTTTGGAGAATATTGTTCTATAGTTTTTGGAAAAATTCAATAAACCAGGTATAAATTATTTAGGTGTCTTGAACACCTCCAAATCCCCCCAAATTTGGGTGGGTAGTCTTAGAGGGCATTTTAAGGCTCTGGTAAAAATTTTATCTCATTTGGAGATGTTTTGAATAGGTTTTTAACCAACCCTAGGTTGACCCTTATAGGGTTATTTAGGTCCAAACACCCCCTTGGAGTTTTGAGTGGTCAAATCACCTCAATAGAGGCTGAAATTTTGGACACTGACTTGACATGGATAATGTCACCCTCTAAGGTGAAATGGTGTGATTTAGGGTTGATTTACCCTAGAGTTCAAACTCAAACCCTAAGGAAGGGTTTTCGAGTGTTGTGAAGGGCATAGGGGCAAATGCTTTTGTGTGACCTTGTAACTAAGTAGAGTTGAAGGTAGTGAATCTTAAGTTCTCCGGTGGAAATCTTAGAGGTTTTGGAGGTAGGTAGAGAACTCAAAACCCTAACCCTAATTTTAGGGTAGAAGCTCAATTATGAAAACACAACCACTAAACCTTAGTTAAAAGTTGTGAAACTTGGGTGGAGTAAGTTTTAGACTAGGTAGAACACTTTGTAATTTTATTAGAATTTTATGGATTACACTTCAAGTACTTTATTTGTTAGGTATCAATTTGCCCAAAATGGTGTTTTAATTATTTTGATTACCCTATTCATTTGAATCTGATGAAACTTGGTCAGAAGATGCTTTAGGTCTAAATGAATATTCCTGAATTTTGTTACAAATTTTAGTTGACTATATCTAGTACTTCCTTCATAAGTTCCAAAAGGGCAATTATGGTCAATAAGTCATTTAGAGCAAATTACCTACTGAAAAATTATGAAACCTTGCCAATGGTGTTTTCAGATCAATATCTAGTTGTATAATTTTATTCATGATTTTTAGGAGAATATTTATACTACTTGCTTCACAAATAAAGCTTTTTGAGATTTTGGTAATTATTTATTCTAGAACTAAATCCCCATTGAAGAATTATGAAATTTGGCCACTGATGTTTTTAGGAAGGTATCTGCTCTAGAAGATTAATTAAGAATTTTTGGATGATTATCTACTGCACTTACTTCATTAATGAAAGGAGATAGGATTTATTATCAAAATTAAATTAGAGTCCTTAAAATACTGGAAAAATTGTTATATCTTGTCTTTACTGTTAAATTGTTGTCTAGAATTTATCATGATTTTATGATGGTCTATACATACCTGAAAAGTGCACTTCATGTTCAATTTGTAGCCCTTAGAAGCTTCAAGGAAAATTAATTAAATGCCAGATAAATTAGGAAAATTACAATTTTCTGGATTTAGTCTATTTGTGTCATGATAAGTCTCCAGTAAATAATTTATGACATTTGGATGATTATCTAGATTATCTCATATTCGGTTCCACATATAGCCTAGGCTGGTCTACATATAGCAAATTATTAAATTGCAATAGGACATGATCTGGGATAGTTGTTGGAGTTAGTCATTTTAGCTGGGTGGACTGATATGGATGATTTCACAATAGAAGGATATGAAGAGTAGGGAGAAGTGGTTTGGCTAGAGTTTAGAGGTGTTCGGGTTTGACGAAAGACCGTCTTCGCCGAGGAGAGGAAGAGTAAAAATCACCCTAAGATTAGCCTACTGTTATATGAGAAGGGAATGGGTTAATGGGAATCAACCAATAACAATAAATGCCTTGCGAAAGATAACGATGGGCTTCAGCTACCATCATAGTTCCTAGTGCCCTTTGAGAGCCCTTCACGGGGTATACCGGGGGCAGTCCTGGGTTAACGTAAACTGTATTAACAAACTGAAAAGAGTAACTTAGTAATTAGGGTTGCACTTTTCACAAACACAGATAGCACAGGAAGATAGTTGGGAGCTTCGGCTTCGATTAGTTAAGAGACGGACGTTTTGGTCCGGGGAGCTTCAGCTTGATTAGTTAAGAGACGGGCGTTTTGGTCCGGGGAGCTTCGACTCAATTAGTTAAGAGACGGACAGGATGGTCCGGGGAGCTTCGGCTCGATTGGTTTGATACGATAAATAAAGCATGTGCATAGTCAGGAAAGAAAATTAAGGTGGTGGGTCTTATGTATTGGAGGGTCGATGCACCGACGCCAATACGCTGACTCGACAAGTGTGGTTAGCACTTCGCCAACAAGAATTCCGATGCGCCAGTCGGCAAGAGTACGCAGGAGTCCTCTTTGTGCACCAAGCGTTGTGGCATACGATAGGTCTGACCGGTAGTGCTTTACTTATTTAGAGGTGGGTGAGGCCCAACCCACCACATCCGTCTTCCACTATGGAGGTATCCTGGGAGATAACGACTCCAAAAGGGGGAACTAAAGGTCTGTGTACACAGAGTCAGGTGTGTGTGTTGCACTTGCATAATTCATCATACCCACTAGCATGTCATGGCATAATCGATTCATTTAACCCCTTACACCTAATGTATAAGTGGAATAGGACGCTTATACAATAGGCCTTGCAAAACGACCCCTTGGTCTATAAGCTTGTGTGAGCAAGTTTATAAATTAAGGTTAAATTCTATATATATATGTTGATGTTTGATAACCGACACCACAATATATAAGTGGTATGGGACACTTTATACGATGGGAGCCTTGCAGAAGATCCCTTGTCTTAGGTGCTTCCGCACATAAGTTAAGGTTACATTTCCTAATTTCTGTTATTGCCATTTTTTATAATAGAAATGCTAGCATAGGTCCGCTGTCACCTGCTTTTGATTTATTCTCCACCTTCATGTCCTTCCCTTTCTTCCTCTCCGCTCGGTACTTAGGAGCCATGGGGGAAGGGGTAGGGGATGATAGGGCTTAGTCTTATGACTAACGGTTTTCAGACCACATCATTTAGGGGATCGTGGAGCGCAGCATGAAGGAGCAGCCCCGGAGGTCGGCCCATTTGGAGATAGGGCAGTCTAGCTCAGGAGTTCAGACAGCTGGGACTGTGAGTCCCGACTTATAATAAATGTTATAATTTTCTTCCGCATGAGTGATTTGTAGTGAGGACATGATGTACCGGGCATAAGCCCGTATTTTAGTACTCTAATATATTATTCTGTGGACACTCCCTTCGTGGAGACTTTTATTTCTATATATGTGATTTTTCTGTGGACTTGCTTTTAGTTTATTGTGCTACCTTTCTGTGATCAAATTGGCCGGCAGAATCGGTGCTTTGTGGTGATGACCCTTCAGGGCGTGAAGGTGTCACTGCAAAGCGGCGATTCTGGGCCTAAGATCTCGGTGTTTTAAAAGAAAAAAAATGGGGTCTTACACACAGTGCCTTTTTTAAAGATTTTTGGACTGTTGAGTTGTGTTGGACAATGTGGCCACCACCATAGTGCCTTTTTGAGATGTTTGGACTATTGGTTTGTGTTGGACAATGTGTCACCGACTCAGTACCATTTTTTGCCATTATTAATGATTCACATGTTTAGAGTTGATCGATCTCTTTCTTGTGTATACCGTATTTATACAGGATTCATATGCTAACTCTTGCAGATGTTAGCGAAGCATGGCTTCATTTCGCACTTGGTGCAACTTCTTGTACTTAATTATGTAAATTACTCATCTCTAATCATTTATAACTTGTTTGTTGTGAATTGGCAGCTATTTCTGTATCTTGGGTCGTTAACCCTTTGACTCCTCTGGATTACTTTACTATTGATCTTTTATTGTCACTTGTACATTCTTGCTGAGGCATTCTTTTCTTTTGAATGCCTCAAGCTTGGATCAGCAGCCATTCGAGCAGATAGAGTTGGTAGTTGCTGGTGTCCTGTAGTTGTTGCAGTGGTTCTTCCTTTGCAGTTATGAGGTAGTTTTTGTTATCCCTATTGTAGTTCAAACATACATGATGTTTGGTGGGTTTGTGTCAGGTTGTTGATGCCTACTGGGGTTTATTATAGGATGTTAGTTTACTTGCTAGCTGCTAAGCCATTTTCTGATTGATTTGTTAGATTGGCTTGCTTTCTGGGAAGGATTTGTGTTAGTATTGAATGTTAGTTATTTTCAAAATACAAAAGTATCATTATGCTTATATAATTCTCATGACATCTTTTTAAATCCAAAGTCATTATATTTTAACAACATAAAATCTCTTTCTATACTTATATTAAATCTAGAAGTATGTATATCATCAGCTGTCCTATTGGATTTTCATGCTCATATAGGGTAATAATCAAAATAAATAAAGTATCTTCCGCAACGTATATTTATATGTTTACCCGTGGACTAGTTGATCCACTGAGCCGAAGGATACGACCATCAAAACTTAGCTAAAAATATATTTTCTTCATAGAAACTTGAGAATTTCATACAAAGTGTTGGGTTTAGGTTTTTATATGAGCATTTGTAGTTGTCCCCTGCACGACTTGGCATCACGATGTGTATTTTCTCTTACTCTGATATATCGTTTAATGTAGAGAAAATGTGGGTTGTGACACTGAGGGTGGTACTGAGCCAAAGCATTGGAAGGAGTTGTCGGCACATTCCGGCCCCAGTTATGCGAAGAAGGGCAAAACAGTGGAGTCAAGTACAACACTTCTTACCCCTAGTTCAACCTAGAGCATACAATCTTGGGCAGTAGGAAGCGATTCGTCAGCTCGACGTGGTGATAGGTATGAAATGTTTAAGTTTTGTTTAGTGTTCAAGATTTATTGTGACCTTCTGTATTTGTTTCTTGCATGTTTAGACTACATGTTAGTTTTTGGTTAGCCCGCCAGAGTGATGTTTTATATGGGAGTGTCACACTCATTTCTCACAGAAAGCTTTATTTGGAGAATTGGTTTTAAGCCCTTTGAGGCAGATATGGAGCTAAGGATGAACATGTTGAATGGGTCTTTTTTGACCACAAGAAGGAAATGATATTATTTTAGCAATTAGTAAATTTGACTTTGAGTTGGTAGCGGCAATCCTATAACTAATAGAGCCTGACGTTATCTTGGGGATGGAATAGCTTCCAGAGCAGTGAGCTAGTATTAACTACATGTTTAAGGTGGCAACCCTAAGGTGTGAGGGTATAGTGGAGGTCAAGTTTGAGGGACTTGGTAAAGTTGGTTGCTCTCTAATTTTTGTCATGCAGCTGGTGTGGGTGATAAACTAGGGAGGTAAAGTGTTCGTAGCTTTGTTGGAAACTCACTCTGTGAAGTGGTCAATTAGAGAAGTGTTAGTTATAGTAGAGTTCAAATATGTTTTCCTAGAGAATCTTCTGGGAGTACCTCCTAAGTGTGAGATCGACTTTATGATAGAATTGGTACAAGATGCAAGGTCGGTTTTGTATACTCTATTTATGAAGGCACCATAGCAATTAGTCGAGCTCAAGGTTCAATTACAGGAGTTGCTAGAGCATGGGTACATTAACCAAAACTCTTCACCTTGGAGCGTGCCAGTTTTGTTCGTAAATGTTAGAACATGGCTTGGCGGTCTTGTGCTGGCAGTCTGACGGGCTGATCAGATGGTCTGGCAGAATTCTCTGGCAGTCTATAGCAGCCTAATTGTCTGGAGGATAACTAGTGTAACCACACCTTTCTTAGAGAAAGAGGAGCATGGTGATGGTTAACTGGTGTTGCGATCTGGCCATCAGAAGACTAAAGCAATTGCGGTCTGGCTGTTAGAGCATGTCTAAACACCTCTATTGCTCCTAGTGGTCAACTGCGATCTGTGGATTAGAGACCGGTGGTAACTTTATTGATATGGTTGGTATGTATGTTATTCAGCAATTTGCTTATCTAACCACACAGCTCGTCGTGGTCTGTAAATATCAGTTTGCCTAGTTCTCTTATTGTAATTAGTCCTATGTCGTTTGTCGTATTCTCACTTTTTCCACTCTCCCCTATTAATAAGGGATCATATTTGTGTAATATTAAGTATTTTGAGTAATAAAATTCAGTTATTTTTTTAGAATTCTCACATGGTATCAAAGCTAGGTTTCGATCCTTGGACTTGTGGGTTATGGGCCCACCATGTTTCTGATACGCACACCTTCTCCCCAGTTGTTTGCTTTAACACAATCCATGTTATCATTTATGTAGAAATTAATAAGGATTGGGAGATGTTATAGTTAGATGTCAAGAATGCCTTCCTTTATGGCGATCTTCAAGAAGTGGTATACATGGAGTAACCTCAAGGGTATGTATAACACCCCAAATTTGACAGCAGAACTTTTGGTCTCTATCGCCAGGCGATAGTAGGTATCACGCAACCATAGCCCTAGCTCTCAATGCTCTCGAAGACTTAAAGCGTTGAGTGAACTCAACACACTCGACGTCGTAAAGCGTTGAGTGAGCTATCAGAACGACGACAGTGGATATCGCCAGCGATACTGCCACTTATGTGTGGACACGTGTTAGGTGGCAGGGCAGCGTCCGAAGAGCGGTGGTTGACGGGGTCAAAGCGGCTATCAACGATATCGCCCAAGCAATATTTGATATTTCCAGACGATAGCGTTGTGTTGACTATTCAGCTGAAATCGTGGCCTTTGCTTTCTTTTGATGTGAGGATCCAGTGGCTGGGATTAATACCGAGACCACTTAATTAGAGAAGAGGTGGAAAGAAAATTCATTTCTCTTCGTTCACTCTCTCTCCTCCTTTCATCAAGATCTTGAGAGGAAAGAGCTAAGGAAGAAGGCTGAGGCTGAGGCTGAGTTTAAAATGCCTAGTGAAGGAGATCCAGTGAACGGAATCAAAATCCGAGGCTAGATCCACGAAGAGGAAAGAGAGGTGCTCCTTTCCAACTGGACAAAAGCTTCACCATGTCTCCGAAATGGATTACAAGGGTAACGATTTTCTCCTTGGACATATGAAGTCTTTCTTTTGGCATGTGCATGGAATCCCCCACCAAGAGGTGGAAGAGTGAAGGGAATTCCATTCGGGTTGATGCGTGATGCCCCGATAAATTTGCATATATATCCGGAAATGCGCAGTACGGAATAGGCATGTTGTGTGAAGCCCATCTAGACATGTTGGTCTGGATTGGTGATGTTTTGATTTGCATGTCGGAGAAGACTTTGTGGATAAACGTGTAGGTGAATGTGTTAAATCTAGGGTCTAGGGGTGTGCATGGGACTGCAAAAAAGTACTGGAGTTAATCTCTAGGAAAACCTCTGAAAGTTATCCAGTGTCAACTATCTTCACCTATGGGGGGGATAGGTGATCTGCAGTCTTTTGCGGAATTAAAAATTAACCTGCACAAGAAAACAAAAACAACCACAACACATAAACACACAAGCAGTTATAGTGGTTCCCCGATTTGGGTACGTCCACTCTCCCCCTTCGACCTATCTCCCAACAAGGGACGACTCGGTCACTTCACCGCGGGTTGCACCCAACCCTACAACGAGGAATCAAAGTTCCTTTACAACAAAGTTAAAATAGAATGTACAAGAAATACAAACTACGTTTGGAGAACCCGATGTCCCTCTTCGTTCAATGAAGCTTTCTTGATGAAGACGAAGAGTCCACGATCGGAGCACTCTCTTGGAGAGGATCTTCCCGAGATCGGCGGCGGCAAGTGAATGCGGCAGAGATGCTTTGTAGATCCAAACTTCTTGACGAGGCAAGCAAGGTCTACCAACGATCTTACTCGGATCAATCGTCTCAATCGATTCGGAGGGAAGAAATATTCCCGTTCAACAAATCAAGAGACAAAGGATCTCAAGATAGAAACGTGAGACGCTAAGGTTAGCCTCGGTCCTGTCGTCGGACGATAAAAGATGACCTCTAAGATCCGCGGCGGCGACTATCTTACGAGCAGCGATGGCTTGCGAGCGGCGACGGCGACGGGAGGAAGTCCGCGATCGGCTAGGTCACGCTCGGAGGCCGTGTTCCTTTCTCGTTTTCTTCGCTGCCTTGTTAGTTCAAATTCGTGGGTATTTATACTGTAGATCAACCCTAAAAGACCGTTGTGGGCCCTACAAGGAGAAACCCCAAGCCCGGTCTAATCAGCGCCCAGTATCATGGTTCAGTCCAGCGAGCAGAGAAAATTCGCCTAAGGCAAATTCGGCGGGAATCATTGGTGATTCCCGTCGAAGTCGGCGGGAATCACTCATGATTCCCGTCGAATTTTCCTTGGAAGAATTCCAGTTGAAATCCATGACATCCGGAGGGAATCGGCGAGAATCAAAACCATTCTCGACGAATCGGCGAGAATGTAGAGTCATTCTCGACGATTCGGCGAGAATCACTTATTGATTCTCGATGATTCTGACTTAGCAGAATTCTTGAAGGCGTTGAGTCGGCTGGATGTAGTCGGCGGGAATCGGCGAGTGATTCTCGACGATTCGGCGAGAATCACTAGTGATTCCCGTCGAATCGGCGAGAATCACTTAGTGATTCCCGTCGAATTTAACTTAGACGAATCTTCGTCTTTCTTCCCATGAGTTGTTCTTTGGCCCATCCTTGCTCCTCTTCAGCTCTCGATCAATCTCAACCCTGTACTTGAAAATAAGTACACTCCAATAGAGAGAGTACATGTGAGCCAACACACAAATCTGTTCAACGAGGGATTACGTTGTGCAGACCCGTGTATATTGACCCACTACACCCTGACATTAGTGTGTACTTAGCGTGGAATAACTGCAAGCACAACTTGAATACATATCATCAAATACAATGTGAATTCATCTTAGCTTGACAGGAGGCTTCTTCAAATCCAGGTAATTGTGGATACAATACCCAACAATTTCCCCCTATTTGAAGAAGCCAAAATCCTACTAGCTAAGATGAATTTCACCAACCAGAGTAATATACATAACAAATTAAGAGTGACAAGACACAGAATGTTAAAAGCATACAGAACAATACTTGAGTCAACATGAGATCATATATATATATATATATATATATATATATATATCCAAAAGAATTGTTCATATAAAAGTATGAAGAGATAAACATGCATGAAGGAAATGACAAGCCAAAATCCTAAGCCTATTTCTCCTTTGCTAGATCATCCTTCAGTTGTTGAGCCAAGTACTTCTTGCTTTGTCTCTCAAAATATTCCTTGGGCTTCGGATAGTATCTGGGTGGAGGAGCTTTATGTAGCACAGTGTTGAACCTGAAGAATATGCTTCTTTTCGCCTCATACACCTTGTGCATCTCCCACTCATACTGATTATATACTTCATTTCTATCCAGTTCTCCCTACTGTTGTATTGTGAAAGTGTCCAATATGATGCTCCTCGATGTAGGGATCCATTGTTCATTTCGCACTTCACTCTCCTCCAATCTTACTTTCTTCTCAATTGGAGTCTCTTTGGACGTCCCTTCTTGGAGTTTTCTTTTTTCCTTTCGCTATGGCTTCCTGGTCAAACATGGCCCTAAGAGTAGCCTTGCCAGCGGCCCTGGCAGCCTTCCTGACCTCAGCTTCACTCAGGGGAGCCTCCTCAGCACTTGGAACATTATCAGCAACAGTAGTAACCTCATCAAGAGAAGGAATCAGAATTGGAATTTGTATACCGGAAGCCTGATGAACTAGCCAGTGACAGCTATCAAAAACATACTTATTTGATTGTTTGAAGTTGTCGACCATAATATGTTCTAGCCCTGCCATCTTAGCTGTATATTCATTCTCCCCCTTTTTGGCTTCGAGGGCAATGGAGTTTGCATAAGAATGCAGTGACTTATCTATATGCTTTGCAGTCTTAGTGAACTTGGTTAGAAGGGAAGTCTGATTTACGTTGAGAGTCACCATGTTGGCATCGAATAGCTTGATGTTGTCGGCCACAACATGTGCATTTTGGTTCACCACCGCTAGATCAGCTGTGTTCTTCTTGAGTCCTTGCATTAGAAGATTTACTGCAGTGTCGGCCTCTGCACACTTGGCATCAAACTTCTATTCCATCAGATCCAGTTTATGATTTATTTCCACAACATTCTTAAGCATTAGCTCCTCGGATTGTTTAATTCATTTTAGCACTTTGTTGTGTGATTGTTCAAAAGAGGTTTTCAGTTCATCCACTATACCTTGAATGATATTCACCGTGTGATTTGCCAGGTTAGGTTTTAGTGGATAACCCTGAGGCATGCCTTGGTTGTGCTCTTCTGCAGAGTAACTGGGAGAGCTTGATAAGTTCACAATCTCCAGTGGGGGGATTGGGGCAGCCTCTGTAGTTTCCTCATGTATATTTATCATCCTTTGTTGAGAGGACTCCCCCTCCATTGCGGCACAAGATTCCTCAGGAACTTTCAATGGAGCCTATTCCTCAGAGGGGACTTCAACATTACCCCGTAGCTCCACCATCTCCACCATCTCCCTCAAGGTCATTTCATTTTCAACTACATCATCCACTTCTTCAGGAGCCTCATCTTCCATATCATCATTGTCAATTGCAGCATTGTCCATCTCCTCCTCGTCTTCCTCCTCATCAACTTGATAAGTGGCAAGGGTATCAACGGCATCTTTTGCAATCTGAGAGATGTCAGAAACTACCTCAGCATGATCCGGAACTGAGATATCTGTCCTGAGTATATCAGTAGGAACGGGTGACGACTCCCCCTCAGTTCCTGCATGCAGATCAAGAACGTCACTGGGTTCATCCAAGGGATCTCAGTTTTCTGGAGCTCTATTATCTAAATCCTCATGGGCCTCAGCCAAGGGTTCATCATGGGCTTCAGCTACACCTGCTTGACCAATCCTCCTTTCCCATCTGTCAAATACACTGGAATCCATTTTCTTCAAGTAATGGAGAGGAACTCCCTTACTCATGTCAAACCTGTCTCCATCCAGCTGATTGAGGTAAAGGCTGATGATCCTTCCAAAATTGGGGGTTCGTAGAGTATCTTTAATTTTCTCAAACAGCATGGCCCCCCAGTTGTATCTTTTTCTACATACTATGGCCACCAAGATTTTGAACATATCACCAGAGATATGATCATGGGAGCCTGGTTTGCAGATCAGGACTTTCCCAATGATATCAGATAGGAGCTTCCCTTCCTCATTCATTTCCTTGCGCTTGATACACTTAGTCCCTCGAGCAAGTCCACAGAATAGGAGAGTCCTGGCACGATCATCTTCCTCCAGGTAGTCTTCTTGTTCAAAATTGGTAAGCTGCAACTGTCGTGACTATTTTCAGGCAGACATCTTGATCCGTAGGCCAGCAATCTTACTCTTGATCACCGTATCCTCATGTCGTAGCTTTGCCGTTGCAAAGAATTCAAGCACTTCTTTATCCAGGATCTTGCACGGATGCTCCAGGATGAAGGAAAGTCCGGCTTCTTCAAGCATCAGGATAATGTTTCTGAACTCATCAGAGGCATGTGAGAAGCCCGTCCTAACCAGTTCACTCCCGGTGAGGAGCCCATCTGTGGTTCTAGGAGCCATTGCAAACCTAAACAAGTAATGTCCAAGGGACTAAACCCTATCCGAAATTATAACTTAGGAGCTATACTAGACAAGATACTACAGGAATGAATGGACGTTACCCTAGCGCAGAGCAGAGAGAGTGTCTTGCGACGGGACTGTTGGCGACTGGAACGGGAGTTGATGGGAGAGGGAAAACTTCGAAATTTCTGGGAGTTGACGGGAGTCGGCACGATCCTTGCATCCAGAGGATGTCGTCGATGGGAGCACGGAGGAGTGACGGAGAACAAGGGCGATTGAAGCACGGGAGGAACTTCCGCACGATCGACGGGATTCGACGAGGTATCTGGGAAGTCGATGGGATTTCAGCAATTCTGGAATGTGAAGAGTCGTATAGTGGTTACGCTATTTATTTCTTCCGAACCTTGGGAAGCCAACGGGATTTCAGCGAATTCTATACAGAGCATGTTAATTTCGAACCTTTCGAACTCTGAGTTGTCGATTCGAATGTCGAACCTTTGCTCCTTTTTATTTCTTGGTCATACTACCTAGATCGAGTTGAAGGGATTTTAACCCTAGACATAATTACTGAGTAATTCTAGGTGATTCAAAAGTGTAGAATTTTCGTTATAGCCACTGGCACACACTTCTTTAATTTCAACGGACTGATTGACACCCATTGATATACATTAGCAATTGTATATGTATATAAAAAGAATTCATCAGATTTTTAACTAAGGATCATTGAGTTGTTAGCTTTCGCGTCCTTTCATCAGGTGTGTCAACATATATAAGTATATATATATATATATATATATATATATATATATATATATATATATATATATATATATATATATATTTTTTCTTTTAGAGGAAGAATCTACATATTCATGAGGATATATATATAAGCATTTATATAATACGACTCAAGTATCGTGACTGAATGCGTGTACCTGGCATCATTTAATTAATCATTCAGATATTCTATTTGAGGTACACCAGGTGTCCAATTAGAGTAGGACATTGTAGTTAGCTCTATCTCTTAACCCATACACTTGTTCCATATCATTCTTGGAACATCTCATGTCTTGTTCCCATCATTTTACGGGAACCTAGACTATCCTGCAAAACGAATTACCTTACCTTAGGAACCTAATATGTATTGCGTCCTAGGTTCTTGTCAACATAAAATATTGAATGCCTTCCTACAGAATTCCTATCAGGAAGGCTAATTCTGCCCAAAGGAAGTGACCCACTTTGCCACATCACCAATAATCATGAATGTTGTATCTACGTTTCTGACCTGATCTACTGACTGAGGTAGTCATGATCTTTGGTCTGACCAGGACAGAGCAGGTTCTACTCAAAGATTTGCCCTTTCCACTGAGACACGAGGTAGGGTGGATAGAAAACATATGGTGAGTGTCACGAGGCCTGGGAGGTTGTGCCTTCTTTTCAGTAAGCACACATCTAAGGGCCCCATGGTTACTTGCTACATGTTTCCCAACCTCTTTTTCCTGTGTCCTAGGGTGGTAAGAGATGTAGTGAGAGATGGTTCCTGCAATTTCATGACGAGAGGCCGAGAATACAAAGGGTTCATGATGAGCCTTGGGTATTATCTCATGGGTAGCTATAACTGCTCTTGCACTGTGGGTATCTCCACATGAGGGCTGATTACTCTTACAGTGACCATAGTTGTTCTTATGTTCATACCTGAAAGCATAATGTGTGCCCTTCCTACTCGGTGTGGGGGGTCTGAAAACAGTTTCCCCATTTCTCCATGATTTTATAATTCATGAGATCCACCCATTTTCTCCCTTTCTCTTGATAGCATCTACCTTGGAAAAGTTAGATACTATTCTCTTCTCGGTTTCTAGAGAAAACTCTAGATCTGAGATTTTTGAGTCCTTCACCTTGATGGATTCCAATTGGAGATCCATCATGGTCCTCAACTGAGCAATCTCCTTAGCTTGTTCCTCAACAAGTAAGTTGCTCTTCTGAAGGGCACTCTCAAGGGAATCAAGATTTTCAATCATTTGATTGACGCTATCCATCTCCCTTGCATCACAAGATGGACAACCCTCTAAACTATTCCTGTCTTCAGGAAATTCAAGGGGAGAGGAGCATGATGAAGAAGTTACCTGATCCTGACATTAATGTTCAGGGTTAGCGTTAGAATCAGCCGAGACTAGTGTGTCAGCTTCATCAGAACTGCTTTCCTCAATCTCTTCTTCCGTCTTAGATAAAGAAACAGGAGACCTGATACTGAGAGATTGGTCTTGACCTTCATCTTCAGAATTGAGGATTCCCATGTATGCTTCATCCTCCTGCTGGCATCCAGTCCCAGCTGTCTCCGATCCCACCATGAGATCTGAGATAGTTTGCCACATAGACTTTGCAGTCCTACACATGTCCATCTTGAACGAGATGATCCATACCAAACGTCAGTGATGATCTGACGAATCAGCTTGTCTAGGTTGAAAAGTGAGAGCTCAGTCTCAGACATCTCTTCGGGACTCTTGGGGATTTGGAGATATTTTCTAGATACGGAAGCCTTCATGGGAATGAAGGGACCCTCTTCCATAATGAATGATGCGCACGGGTCAATGGCCTCCAGATGAAACATAACTCTCATCTTCCAGATGAGGTAATACTCCGTTGTGCAGGCAGGGAGTCTCAGATGAGAGACATCAGAATATAGCTCCATGCTTGAGTCTGGTTTTCTTCTTGACACTAGAGGCAGGAACTTACTCAAGGTGTTAACCTTATTGACGTGTAAACTCCCTCTGATACCACTTGAAAGTTATCTAGTGTCAACTATCTTCACCTATGGGGGGGATAGGTGATCTGCAGTCTTTTGCGGAATTAAAAATTAACCTGCACAAGAAAACAAAAACAACCACAACACAGAAACACACAAGCAGTTATAGTGGTTCCCCGATTTGGGTACGTCCACTCTCCCCCTTCGACCTATCTCCCAACAAGGGACGACTCGGTCACTTCACCAAACGGATTGAAATCCAATCCTCACACTATGGAAGAAACCCTTCCACCCGAAGGAGTCACTACTCCTCGACCGCGGGTTGCACCCAACCCTACAACGAGGAATCAAAGTTGCTTTACAACAAAGTTAAAATACAATCTACAAGAAATACAAACTACGTTTGGAGAACCCGATGTCCCTCTTCGTTCAATGAAGCTTTCTTGATGAAGACGAAGAGTCCACGATCGGAGCACTCTCTTGGAGAGGATCTTCCCGAGATCGGTGGCGGCAAGTGAATGCGGCGGCGATGCTTTGTAGATCCAAACTTCTTGACGAGGCAAGCAAGGTCTACCAACGATCTTACTCGGATCAATCATCTCAATCGATTCGGAGGGAAGAAATATTCTCGTTCAACAAATCAAGAGACAAAGGATCTCAAGATAGAAACGTGAGACGCTAAGGTTAGCCTCGGTCCTGTCGCCGGACGATAAAAGATGACCTCTAAGATCAGCGGCGGCGACTATCTTGCGAGCAGCGACGGCTTGCGAGCGGCGACGGTGACGGGAGGAAGTCCGCGATCGGCTAGGTCACGCTCGGCGGCCGTATTCCTTTCTCATTTTATTTGCTGCCTTGTTAGTTCAAATTCGTGGGTATTTATACTATAGATCAACCCAAAAAGACCGTTTTGGGCCCTACAAGGAGAAACCCCAAGCCCGGTCTAATCAGCGCCCAGTATTATGGTTCAGTTCAGCGAGCAGAGAAAATTCGCCTAAGGCAAATTCGGCGGGAATCATTGGTGATTCCTATCGAAGTCGGCGGGAATCACTCATGATTCCCGTCGAATTTTCCTTGGAAGAATTCCAGTTGAAATCCATGACATCCGGAGGGAATCGGCGAGAATCAAAACCATTCTCGACGAATCGGCGAGAATGCAGAGTCATTCTCGACGATTCGGCGAGAATCACTTATTGATTCTCGACGATTCTGACTTAGCAGAATTCTTGAAGGCATTGAGTCAGCTGGATGCAGTCGGCGAGAATCAACGAGTGATTCTCGACGATTCGGTGAGAATCACTAGTGATTCCCGTCGAATCGGCGAGAATCACTTAGTGATTCCCGTCGAATTTAACTTAGACGAATCTTCGTTTTTCTTCCCATGAGTTGTTCTTTGACCCATCCTTGCTCCTCTTCAGCTCTCGATCAATCTCAACCCTGTACTTGAAAATAAGTACACTCCAATAGAGAGAGTACACGTGAGCCAACACACTGATCTGCTCAATGAGGGATTACGTTGCACAGACCCGTGTATATTGACCCACTACATCCTGACATTGGTATGTACTTAGCGTGGAATAACTGCAAGCACAACTTGAAGACATATCATCAAATACAATGTGAATTTATCTTAGCTTGACAGGAGGCTTCTTCAAATCCAGGTAATTGTGGATACAATACCAAACAACCTCAAATTAGGGAAGCAATAAAACTTTATTCCCTATCGCTCGGCGACAATGAGTATCGCCCGGCGATAGCTCCTAGTGAGCTATGTAGCCTGTCTCTAGGAGGCCTATGGGCTACTAATGGTAAGGCATGTCTCCAGGAGACTTGGGGTACGTTATTGTTTGTTAGCAGGAACTTCAAATATTCTGCTTGGGCACAAAGGAAATGCCGACCCGCGTCATGTCACTACCATGAAGGTTTTGTCTTTTGGCGCATGATGGTTTGAACAATGGGCAAGGTTGACCTGCACCCAACTTATGAAGATCAACTTGAAGCGCGTCACTGGATTGAATCTCAAAGTAATAAAACTCCTTTGATGTTGTTGACTCATAGGAAGAAAAGAGACAAATTCTCAAGTGTTGCCATCAAGTCACCAGACTGAGAATGGTGGTGGGGCATGAAACCTCGGCACACCGATAATGTGCCCTAAGTAAACGTGGCATATGGTTGTTGAGCCTGCATCTGTGGAGATTGGTTATTGCCACTTTGTATACATGTTATGCCTGCAGGTAAGGAATACCGCTGCCCCGAGTATGGGGTAGGTTCGTTATAATTTGGTCGGCTAAATGCTGATTGTTGCCTTGTTTGTCATCCTTGTGGTGGACTGTCACTATCCAGGTGCTGGAGAGCCGAGCGGGAAGTAGCGGGCTAAAGCCCCAGATGCTATGCCGGCCCTCGAAGGCCAAGCAAATTTTATTGCTTTCATGTGTGGCCGGTATGTGTGTCGATGTCTGTAATAAACCCCTTGTAAAGAGTAAATGTAAGGCCTTAAGGCCAGAACAGTTTTGATCACTGTTGACTGTTGCCGGGTGACTGTGACTATCGTCGCCGATGATAGTGACTTTTGTGTCTTTTTGTAATAAACATTCCAGTGGTATTATAGTGGACATTCCTGTGATTACTTGAGTTCAAAAAAATTAACCCTGAAGCTTCCGCTAGAATGCATTGAGTTAGGATGCATGTAGTTTTTGATATTAATATTAACTTCACTGACTGTCCGTGGAATATGGTGTGGGGCCCCAGCCGGACCCTCTATTATATTTCATGTGACAGATGGAGGTGTTACAGTATGTTGCTCTAGGGAAGTCTCAGGTATGCAAGTTATAGAATGTAATATATGGCCTAAAGCAAAGCCCATGGGGCTTGGTTCGACAAGTTCAGCAAAGTAATTCTTAGTCATTGGCTTTGCTCGAAGTTTTGCAGATCACTCACATTTCAAATGAAAGACTTCTAAAGGGCAGGTTGTTTTTGCTGTCTATGTGGATGACATTTTCCTTACAGGTGATGATAAGGAGGGAATCATTCTAACAAAGAAACATCTTCTACAACACTTAGTTACAAAAGATATGGGATCACCTAAGTACTTTCTGGGAATAGAAATCTCACGAAAACACAACTCAGTAGTGCTCTCACAATGGAAATATGTGTTGGATCTTTTAAAAGAGATTGGTCCTCATGGGGCAAGACACGCTCAATGTCCGATGGCTGTTGGTGATGACAAGTGTTGGAGTGAGGATTTTCCTCTTCTTTCAGGTAACACCAGGTACAAATGGCTAGTGGGAAAACTCATCTATTTGACAATCATAAGATCATATATCTATTATGCGATAGGCAAGGTGAATCAGTTTATGCAGGCTCCCATGGAGTGTCATCTTCATTTAACCCTGAAAATCCTCTAATATATGAAAGGATCTATAGGGAAGGGATTGTTGTTTCAGAAGAATAACCATTTGAGGATTGAAGCCTGCTTTGATATCAGCTATGTTGATGATAAAGAAGATAGAAAGTCTATATCTAGTTTTTGCACCTTTGTGGGAGGAAATCTGGTTAGCTGGAAAAGCAAGAAACAGTTTATTGTTTCTAGATCAAGTGTTAAAGCTAAATACATAAGCATGGCTTCAGCAACTTGTGAGTTGAAATGGTTAAGTGCACTTATGCTTGACTTAGGGGAGTTCTATAATCATCCCCTGCCAATGTTTTATGATAATAAAGTCGATATATACATATAGAAGAATTCAGTTTTTCATGAGAGGACAAAGCACATTGAAGTTGACTACCACTTTATTAGAGAAGAGATATTGAAGAATCAAATCTACACACTTATTGTTACTTCCGACAAAAAACTAGCAGATATTTTACCAAACCAGTATCCACTTCTTTTTCAAACATCTATGACAAGTTGGGCAGGATTGACATATATATACTCCAGCTTAAGGGGGTGTTATAAGATGGCTTAGCGGTCTGGTGCTTGCAGTCTATCAGTCTAGATCTAGTGGTTTGGCAGACATCTCCGGTGTTCTGAAGCAGTCTGGCTGTCCTGAGGATAACCAGTGTAACCACACATTTGTTAGAGCAAGAGAAGCATGGCGATGGTTAACTGTTATTGTGATTTGGTGATCAGAAGACTAATGTTGTTGTGGTCTGGCGGTTAGAGTATGTATAACCTCCTTTGTTTCTCTTAGTGGTCAACTACAATCTGTGGATTAGATATTGGTAGATACTTTTTATATGGTTGGTTTGTATGTTATTCAGCGGTTAACTTTTCTAACTACACAGCTCGTCGCAGTCTATAAATATCAGTTCACCGCCTGTTGTAATTAGTCTCATATAATCTATTGTATTCTCTCTCTTTCCTATCTCCCCTATAAATATGGGTCATACCTGTGTAATATTGAGTTTTTGGAGCAATAAAATTCAGTTATTTTTTTAGAATTCTCATTGTTGAAACCGGAAAACCGGTCTCTGTGGAATTCGACCCTTGGGGAAGGGGTGGCCGCGCACCTACTTCGCTCCTGCAAGAAAATGACAAGAAAAAAGAAGAACCAAGGACTAGACCAAGGGCCCGGCGTGGAGGTCCCACCACACACCCGGAAGATCTTAGAGCGCTTCCCCTCCTTAGCCAAGTGCCGGGCTAAGGTACCTCAGAAAGCGCTAGTAGACCGGAGAGTTAGTAAGCATGCCTTCTGAGGTACCCCTTGGGTCCTATTTATAGGAAAAGATGGCCTGCCAATATACAACCTTCACTGTTCTCGAGGACTACAGGCAGACCAAAGGGGGCAACATGGTAAAAGTATGTCATGGCCAAGATGCGAGCTGGACCTGAGGTAGCCTCGCTCGGCAGGGGGCCTAACTCGCCTCGCCCTGGGCCTAGGCGAGCACGTACTCGGCTGGCTATGCGCGACTATCGCTGAGCTCGGCCCGACTACCGCCGAGCTCGGACTCGGCACGACGATCGCCGAGCTCCAACAGAAACTGAGCTCGGCATGGGGATCGTCGAGCTTGGTTCGACTACCATCGGGCCCTATTCCTTTACCCGAGCTCGGTCTCGGCATGCCGGGCTTCGTTCGGCCATCGTCGAGCTCGGCTCGACTATTGCCGAGCTTGGCTCGGCTATTACCGAGCTCGGGCTCGGCTCGGCTATTACCGAGCTCGAGCTCGGCATGCTGGGTTCACATTGCGGTCTGAGTCAGCCGGTTCAACTCCTGTCGGCCACTCGCGGGATACGGGGTTGTACATAATCCCCGCTCTTTGCGAGGTTGGGACAAGCTCGGAAAGAAACATCCAACCCCATAGAATCCTGCGAGTGTGACAGGGGCAAAAAGGAATCTTCTGGTAGGCCCCACAGGTAGTTATATATATGTACCCCTGCGCCTCTGGCTGACCTTTGCCCTTCCCCAAATTCTACCAAGATGCCGCTCCCCAAGGAAGTCTTAGAGCGACTCGCACGTTCCCGCGAGGAGATCGCTGCTCAGGCCGCGGGGCTGACCAACCTTGAGGCCCCTGCTCGCCGTTTTGCTGATTTTGGCTCGGCCAAGCGGGTGAAGCCCTTCCCCCCGGGGGCCGAACCCATTCTGGTCTACTTTGCTGCTGCCTTGGGGAACGGGGCCGGTTCCTCCAACCAGCCGGTTCTTGGTTCTTCCACTAAAAATCTCGTGGAACTATCTTCCGACCGGGAGAATAGCGGCGAAGCATCCACCCCTCGGGCCAAAAGTATTCTTGTCAGCTCGCCACGGCAGGATCCCGAGGTCAAGGAGCCGGGCTTGCGAGAACTGACGTCGTCGAGTCACCTCCCTTCCCGACAACCCTCCCCTGGGTCCATAGTCGTGGGGAGAGGCGCCGGGATTATCCCTGTCCCCGGCTACCAACTTGCCCCTCAGGAACAGCAGGGGCGTGGTAAGGACCTGCGCCACTTCTCTCCTCGCGCCAACCCAGAGGAGCCAGGCTCGCGCGGTAAGTTTTCAAATTTACTCTTCTGTTCCGGGGATTTTTGTTTTTCTGATCGTCTTTCAGTTCTTCACTCAAAATTTCCCGGCCGGACGGAGGACGGCGAGTCCGTGGATTGACCTCCCTACTCGCCCCTCCCTTCTCCAAGCGCCCTGGACGCCTTCCTGGACTCCGAACTGGGCAGTCCTGAACGTGCAAAACGGGAGCGGAAGGTTCTCAAGAAGCTGGTGCGCGAGCTCCACGACCTACGGAAGGACAATAACAGGCTGCAGTGGGAGTGCTCGCGTCTCGCGGACGGTGCTGGAGTCAGCTTGGCGTTCGAGGAGGCGTCTTCCTTGGTGCTGATGGATGAGATTGACGAGAACCTGCGGGTAGTAAATAGGAACATGGGGCGACTTCGCGAACTTTATGCGCGGCGACCTGCGACGGCGGGCCGACGAGACCGGGGAGAATGAAACGGCTCCTCTGCCAGCCGACCGGTACTCGCCCTCGCCCTTGCATGGTCCTCGCGCCCTTATTTTTATTTACTCTGAATGATCTGCCTGTAATAATTCGAACAACTTTTCTTCAACTTTGCATGTGTAGATGTTTTTTCAATATCCTGGTAAGTCTTTTCGAATTCCTTCTTCTGGGGTCTGGCCGGCTCGCAGGATTTGCGAGGAGAGGGTGACGAGGTGGCGTGGCGAGACCGGGCCGATCGGCCGACTCGCCTTCCCCCTCGCCCTTTTTTATCTTCTTCTATAAATAGGCCTTCTCACCTACCCCCAGGGCACGCTTTTATTGCTTTCGAATCCTTGTTTCGTCTCTGTCTTCCCGAGCTCGCGATTTTCCTTTCCTCTACGACTATGGTTAAGACCAACCCTGACGCGGATGGTCGGTCTAAGTGCGCTCAGCACTTCATTGATCATTGCTTCTTCGAGGGGCATATTACCGAGGAGGAGCTCATCGAGTTCGCGGCGGCATTCGTCCCCCCCCCCCCCGGCTTCCAGGCTCGCAGGCCCGCCGAGCATGAAGCCATCAATTCCTTCCCGGAGGGTGAGCTCGCCTTCCCCATCTCGCACTTCGAGGTGGGGCTGCGCCTCCCCCTCTGGCCAGAGATCCGCCAGATCCTGAAGTACTACGGCGCGGTGCCCGCGCAGCTGAATTCCAATGCCATTGCTATGATGGTGGCGTTCGCCTGCTTCCTCCGCCGAGAGCGGATTGAGTTCAACCTTGCGGTGTTCCGTAAGTTGTTCTCTTACAAGGCTACCCCCGACGGGGTCGCCTACTTCGGCGGGTCCCTCATCAAGGTTCGCGAGCTCGCGAACAAGAACCACAATTGGATGACCCGGCTCGTCTTCATTAAGGGCGAGCTCGGCAACATCCCCTTTCGTCCCCTGCAGAAAAGCGAGGACATATATCGTCCTCCTTCCCTGTCTGGTAGCGACGCCGACCTCCACAAGTTTTTCCTCCACAAGGACTTCGAGGTCGCCTTCCTCCGCCGCGGCCTTGATTCGCTTCAACCCGTTCTCCCTGGTGAAGGTATATCTCGCTCTGCCCTCTCGCGAACTCTATCAAGGTGGATCTCTATATTACATATATATATTTTTTTTTTTTTTGATCAAGTCTCTCTCTGCAGGGGAACGGGTTCTGCCGGAGAACCCGCCGTTCGCCGACTCGGGGATATTCTCAGATCCCCTGGAGCTGGCCCGGGCGGCGGCAGAGGCTTGTCGCGAGGAACAAGCGCGAGGCCAACTCCTCGGCAAGAAGCGCTTGGAGCCCGGTGGGTCAAGCTCGCGCCCCGATCCTTCGCTCCCCAAGAAGAAGAAGGCAAAGGTGGTCTCGCGCGGACGGCCGCACCTTCCTCCGTCACCTACCAAATTCATGAGCTCGCCGGAGGCTCTGTCCGACGAGCCGCCTTTGAGCCCGTTGAAAGAAGCCTCCTCCCCCCGAAAGGGGAAGAAGAAGAACGGGCCGTCCTCTGATTCTACAGGAGAGGACACCCTCCGCGAGCCCAGTCTGCCGAAGGATCACCCCAACTTCGGCAAGGGGTGCAAAAGCAAAGATGCGGCTGGCGAGCCCATTTTGAAGTGGGACGAGGGGGCTCACCGAGTTTCTGTTTCTACTCGCGCCCCCTCCTGGGGAGCTCGCCGGCCTCCTACCGCCCACGCCTTCGCCTTCGGCTTTGGCCTCTACAGCCGCGACAGCGCCGAATCGTACAAGAAACTTACCCCCAGTCAGCTCGGTTACGAGGGGTTACAAGCCCACCTGCGGGCCTTCGAGCTCCATCACATGATGGTCCGCCACGGCTTCCAGCTCAGCAATGCCCTGCTGACTGCTGAGCAGGAGCGCGACCTGGCGAAGGAGAGCGCGGCCGACGCGGAAAGGCGGTTCGGCCTTGCCGACGCTCTACTCGCGAAGTCTGCCGGTGGCTTGGTAATCACTGGATATCTCTATTTACCTTGCTTAGGATTATTCCTGCGCGTGTTCTGAACTTTTAACCCTACAGGACGCCGAAGCCGCCGACGCGCTGCGAGGCGAGGTGGCTCAGTTGCAGGCTCAGCTTACTGAGCGGGAAGTCCAGCTCGCCGAGCAAAAGATATATTCTCGCGAGCAAGAGGCTGTTGCCGCCCACCTGGGGGTGGAGGTGGAGTAGTTGAAGGAGAAGAACAAGGGGCTCCTGGGGGAGGTCCTCCGCCAAGCCGACGCTCTCCTTCCCCCGGACACCAGCGAGCCGGCCTTCCCCTACAAGAGGTCCCGGGTGTTTGGCGAGTCTGATGTCGCGGAGCGACTGCGATTCAACTCTATCGAGGCTACCGAGTGCCTCCTGAAGGCCATGAGGGGAACGGGGATTTTGGCGGAAGGCTGCGAGGAGGTCACCGTCCGGGAGCTCCTGCCAACCCTGTTCCCACCCAGCCCGCTCAGCGAGAAGGAGGATAGCTTCGACTCGCTCTTCGCGGGGGTGGGGGAGAAGGACGCTCGGCTTGGCGGCGAGGAGGACCGTCATTCGAGGGGGGAGGACGAGAGCTAGCTTTTGTTTTCTTCTTCTTTTTTTTTTGTATCCTGCCGAGGTGGGCCTTTCCTTGTATACTTGTAATGATGAATCAAAGACATTTTTCATAATTTCACTATCTTCTTTTTAAGCTTACTTGCGATATTATACCCGCGCGCTTGGTACAACGACCTCGCCCGTAGAATGTCTTGAGTTAGGACCAGCCCCCGCGGTGCTCGCGGCGAATCCCTAGGACACGTGCTCGCGCCATATCCTACTTGCGCCACACCTTCCCCCGCCATGTCTCGCCTCAGTTTTTCGACAATTCAGACAAGTGAAAATATGTTTGGGTCAAGATGCTGCCGGCATCCGCCTTAGACATCAGGGCGTGTCTTCCGCCGAGTTAACTGGAGCGAGGCTAGGCTCGCTGGAGAGAGCCGTTTTCCTCCCCCTGAGTCTGGGACGGGACCAGGGCTTCCTTAGTAGCGAGCTGGAGGGGGGCAGGATATTCCGAGCTCGCCGTCTTGACTGGCGAGCTCGCACCCTGGTGTTTTTCTCGGGCCAACTCCCAGTCTCAACTCCAGGGTCGTAGCGATGTCCATCGAGACTCGGCCGTGCCAGCTAGGTGGGAGCCTGGCAGGGGAGTGACGAGACCTAACCCCAGAGCGAGAAGACTTAGAAACTTTTGCCTCTCCCGGGTGCTATCAGCGGGCCAGTCAGCTAGGTGAGAGCCTGAGGGCGGGTGTTGAACATCCTCCGGGCCCAGCCCCAGGGTCATAACGATGTCCATCGAGACTCGGCCGTGCCAGCTAGGTGGGAGCCTGGCAGGGGAGCGACGAGACCTAACCCCAGAGCGAGAAGACTTAGAAACTTTTGCCTCTCCCGGGTGCTACCACCGGGCCAGTCAGCTAGGTGAGAGCCTGAGGGCGGGTGTTGAACATCCTCCGGGCTCAGCCCCAGGGTCATAGCGATGTCCATCGAGACTCGGCCGTGCCAGCTAGGTGGGAGCCTGGCAGGGGAGTGACGAGACCTAACCCCAGAGCGAGAAGACTTATAAACTTTTGCCTCTCTCGGGTGCTACCACCGGGCCAGTCAGCTAGGTGAGAGCCTGAGGGCGGGTGTTGAACATCCTCCGGGCTCAGCCCCAGGGTTATAGCGATGTCCATCGAGACTCGGTCGTGCCAGCTAGGTGGGAGCCTGGCAGGGGAGCGACGAGACCTAACCCCAGAGCGAGAAGACTTAGAAACTTTTGCCTCTCCCGGGTGCTACCACCGGGCCAGTCAGCTAGGTGAGAGCCTGAGGGCGGGTGTTGAACATCCTCCGGGCTCAGCCCCAGGGTCATAGCGATGTCCATCGAGACTCGGCCGTGCCAGCTAGGTGGGAGCCTGGCAGGGGAGCGACGAGACCTAACCCCAGAGCGAGAAGACTTAGAAACTTTTGCCTCTCCCAGGTGCTACCACCGGGCCAGTCAGCTAGGTGAGAGCCTGAGGGCGGGTGTTGAACCTCCTCCGGGCTCAGCCCCAGGGTCATAACAATGTCCATCGAGACTCGGCCGTGCCAGCTAGGTGGGAGCCTGGAAGGGGAGCGACGAGACCTAACCCCAGAGCGAGAAGACTTAGAAACTTTTGCCTCTCCCGGGTGCTACCACCGGGCCAGTCAGCTAGGTGAGAGCCTGAGGGCGGGTGTTGAACATCTTCCGGGCTCAGCCCCAGGGTCATAGCGATGTCCATCGAGACTCGGCCGTGCCAGCTAGGTGGGAGCCTAGCAGGGGAGCGACGAGACCTAACCCCAAAGCGAGAAGACTTAGAAACTTTTGCCTCTCCCGGGTGCTACCACCGGGCCAGTCAGCTAGGTGAGAGCCTGAGGGCGGGTGTTGAACATCCTCCGAGCTCAGCCCCAGGGTCATAGCGATGTCCATCGAGACTCGGCTGTGCCAGCTAGGTGGGAGCCTGGCAGGGGAGTGACGAGACCTAACCCCAGAGCGAGAAGACTTAGAAACTTTTGCCTCTCCCGGGTGCTACCACCGGGCCAGTCAGCTAGGTGAGAGCCTGAGGGCGGGTGTTGAACATCCTCCGGGCTCAGCCCCAGGGTCATAGCGATGTCCATCGAGACTCGGCCGTGCCAGCTAGGTGGGAGCCTGGCAGGGGAGCGACGAGACCTAACCCCAGAGCGAGAAGACTTAGAAACTTTTGCCTCTCCCGGGTGCTACCACCGGGCCAGTCAGCTAGGTGAGAGCCTGAGGGCGGGTGTTGAACATCCTCCGAGCTCAGCCCCAGGGTCATAGCGATGTCCATCGAGACTCGGCCGTGCCAGCTAGGTGGGAGCCTGGCAGGGGAGTGACGAGACCTAACCCCAGAGCGAGAAGACTTAGAAACTTTTGCCTCTCCCGGGTGCTACCACCGGGCCAGTCAGCTAGGTGAGAGCCTGAGGGCGGGTGTTGAACATCCTCCGGGCTCAGCCCCAGGGTCATAGCGATGTCCATCGAGACTCGGCCGTGCCAGCTAGGTGGGAGCCTGGCAGGGGAGTGACGAGACCTAACCCCAGAGCGAGAAGACTTAGAAACTTTTGCCTCTCTGGGCTTTAAGCTGCGAGCCCCTCTACCCTCACTATCCCGCCAAAGCACAAGATATGATAATGAGATTCGTTTTTATTCATGAGGCCAAGATATCTACAATATTTTCAAGGATAGAAACGTTTCAGGTCGTCGCCACTCCAAGTGTGGCTGAGGGTATCCCCTTTTACATCTTGGAGGTGATACCCCCCTGATTTCAAGACCTCCTGCACAATGTAGGGGCCCTCCCAATTGGGGTGGAGTTTTCCCACAGCGGCTGATCTCCCTACCGCGTCAACTTTTTTCAAGACAAGATCCCCCTCCATGAACTGCTTGATACGGACGTGTTTGTCGAAGTACTTGGCCATCCTTCGCTTGGCCTCTTCCTGCCTGACGACGGACAAGTCGCGTAGTTCTTCCACCATATCAAGGGAGAGTCGAAGCTCCTCCTCATTCTCTGACCTCCATTCTTCCCTTCCAGCTCCTGCCTCGATGACCCGAGGTGTCTGGACCTCGAATTCGATAGGTAGAACGGCCTCGCAGCCGTGAGAGAGTTTGAAAGGTGTCTCCCCTGTGGCCGTATTGGGGGTGGTCCTCAAGGCCCAGAGGACTGATGGAAGCTGTTCCACCCAACTTCCCCTCAAATTTTCCACTTTCTTTTTTAAGAGGTTCACGATGATTTTGTTGGCCGCTTCCACCTACCCGTTGCTCCTGGGGTGATGGACAGAAGCAAACCGAAGGTCAATCCCCAGATGTTCGCAGAAGCGAATGAACTCCGTGCTGGTGAACTGAGGTCCGTTATCCGTGACGATAGCCTGTGGCAGCCCATGCCTGTAGATGATCTCTCCCCAGATAAAGTTCCTGACCACCTGAGAGGTTACCTTGGCTAGAGCCTTCACCTCCATCCACTTAGAAAAATAATCGACCATGACCAACAGGAACCTCCTCTGCCCGCTGGCCTGAGGGAAAGGTCCTACGAGGTCCAGTCCCCATATGGCAAAGGGCCATGGTACCATGATGCTTCTTAACCTCTGAGCCGGCTGGAGCTGGAGCGGGGCATAGAGTTGGCACTTATGACATTTTTTTGCGAATTCGGCTGCATCCTGACCGAGGGTGGGCCAGAAGTACCCTTGCCTGACGATTCTCCCTTCCAGGGTCCGACTCCCCGAATGACTTCCACATTCTCCGGAATGGACCTCCTCTAAAATTTTATGCACCTCCCTTTCGGCCACACAACGGGCCAACATCCCTGAGAGGGTTTTGCGGTACAACTGCCCCTCACGTAGGAGGTAGTACGCCGCCTTGTTCTTGAGCCCTCTTCGGTCCATTCCCTCCGGGTACTCTCCGGTGGACAAAAAGGTGACGAAGGGATCCATCCATGAGGGGTGCTGTTCTACTTCCATTAGTTCCCCCTCCTTGATGGAAGGTCGGAAGAGATCCGTAATGGTGCCTCCCATCCGGGGGCCGTGCTTTGCTAGCTGGTCGACTGGCTCGTTTTCCCCTCGCGGCACGTGCTTGATTGAGAAGGTCTGGAAGGTCCCAATGACTCCCCTTACCTTCGTCAAATAGAGCTGCAGGGTGGGCTCCCTCGCCTCAAACTCCCCCTTGACCTGGGAAGCCACCACCATGGAGTCGGTGAGGACCTCCACGTCATGCACCCCCAAGTCTCTTGCCAGGCGCAGACCTGCAATTACGGCTTCGTATTCGGCTTGATTATTGGTGATAGGGAAGTGCACTACCACAGTTTGCTCGATCCTTACCCCCTGGGGGCTTTCCAAGATGACCCCAACCCCTAAAGAATGCTTCCCCGAGGCACCGTCCACCCTGACTTTCCAGGGGAGAGGGCGAGTGAGTTTCTCCTCCGCCACCTCGACCACATACTCTGCCAGGAAGTCAGCCATAGCTTGGGCCTTGATTGAGAGGCGGGGGACGAAGGAGATGTCGAACTCGCTCAGTTCCACCGACCATTTGGCCAACCTACCTGAATGCTCTACCCCCTTGAAGATGTTGCGCAGGGGGTGGTCAGTCACTACTCGAATTGAGTGTGCCTGGAAATAAGGTCGAAGCCTCCGGGCTGAGATGATTAAGGCGAAGGCCAGTTTTTCCAGGATGGGGTAGCGGAGCTCGGCCCTCTTCAATATCCGACTCACATAATAGACGGGGAGTTGCCTCTTCCCTTCTTCCCGAACCAAAACCGAACTCAAGGCTTCAGCCCCGACCCCTAGATATAGGAATAAGTCTTCCCCTTCTTTAGGTCCTTGGAGCAGGGGGGCCTGAGTCAGCTGTTTCTTTAAAGCCTGGAATGCCTCCTCGCACTCCGAGGTCCATTCAAACTTTCGACCCCCTCTCAAGGTTTTGAAAAACGAGGAGCATCTCTCCCCGGCCCAGGAGAGGAATCTACTCAACCCCGCCAACTTCCCTGTCAGTTGCTGTACTTCCTTGGTATTTTGTGGTGACCTTAGTTCCATGATTGCTCTCACCTTATCTGGATTAGGTTCTACACCGGCGGGGGTGAGAAGATTCCCTAGGAACTTTCCTCGACTTGCCCCGAAGACACACTTCAAGGAGTTCAGCCTCATCTTAAACTTGCGGAGAGTGGCGAAAGTCTCTTCCAAGTCCTGGATGTGGGAGTCGACATCCAAGCTCTTGACCATGAGGTCATCCACGTATACTTCGAGATTCCTCCCCTTCTGCTCTCGGAAGACCCTATCCATCATTTTTTGATAGGTGGCCCCCGCATTCTTTAGCCCAAAGGGCATCATTTTGTAACAATAACATCCGTCTCCCGTGATGAATGAGACATCTTTGACGTCAGGGGGGTGCATTCTGATTTGGTGATAACCTGAAAAAGCATCCAGAAAACTCATTACAGGGAAACCGACGGCTGAGTCAACCAGCGCGTCGATCCGAGGCAAAGGATAACAATCTTTCGGGCATGATTTATTAAGAAGAGAAAAGTCGATACACATCCTCCACCGGCCGTCTCCTTTTTTAACCATTACAACATTGGAGACCCAGCCGGGATATTGGATTTCAGATATGAAGCCAGCCTCGAGGAGCTTGGCGACTTCCTCCCTGATTGGCTCGGCGAGCTTGTCCGTGATGGATCTTTTTTTCTGCTGGATGGGCGGAGCCTCCGGGTCCAGGTTGAGGCGATGGCAGGCCACGTCGGGGTCGATCCCTGGCATCTCTGCGGTGCTCCAGGCGAAGATGTCCACGTTCCTCTGGATGCACTCCAGCATCCTGCCTTGAGCTTCCGGGGTCAGGCCTCCGCTGACGCGGACCTTCTCCACCCTGCCTCCAATGGTGAGGACCTCCATCTCCTCCACCTCTTCCGCTGCCTCCAGACGGGACTGCTCCTCCCATTCCTCGATACCTCCCCTTCCGGGGGCGAGGACCTCTTCCTCAGCCTCCTCGACGGCCATGGCCTCGGCCGACTCCCGAGTCTCTTCCGTGACCTCCTCCCGAGCGCGATACTCCACCTCCATCTCTTTGTCAGCTTCCCTCTTCTCCTCCTCCAATCTCCGCCCCATCTCCTCGGCCCCCTCCAGCCAAGAGATGGAGTTTACTGCCGAGACGTAGCACTCCCTTGCCTCCTTAGGGTCTCCTCGAACCCGGACCTGGACCCCCTCGACGTTGAGCTTTAGACACTGGTGGAAGGATGAGGGGATGCAGCGGAAGGCACTGATGAGGGGTCTCCCGAAGATGGCACTGTAGCTGCTAGGAGCGTCCACGATGACAAACTTGCAATTGCGTGACTGCCCCCCCCCAGAGTGACATGGAGTCCCACTCCTCCCTCGACTTCTTTCCTCTCTCCCGAGAAGCCGAACAGGGGCCCATCCGAGGCTAACACCCTCCTGGCCTCTACCTTCATCGCATCGAACGCCTTCTTGAAGATGACGTTGACCGAACTCCCATTGTCCACAAGGATCCGGAAGACAGTGAAATCCTCGATGGCTGTCTGGATGACCAGCGCATCGCAAAAGGGGTCCTCGTGACCCGGCAAGTCCTCTCTGGAGAAGGTGATTTTCTCCTCCGGGGGAGGGGACTGTGATGTGGAGCCAACGCTCCTTCGGTACATAGTGTGGAGGCTTGACTTACGGGAAGCCTCGATCCCCCCCCCCCCCGTGGATCGTTCCGATCCTTCCTAGGGTGCCCACATCAACCCGGTCTTCGCACCGATCCCCCTCCTCCCGAGGCCGGATCTCCTCTATCCGGACTTCCTGATGGTCTTGCTGTTGCTGCTCCCTTCTCCCTCTCATCTCGAGGAACTCCGGACACGTGGATGTGAGGTGCCCCTCTTCCTGATGAAAGTCACAATAGGGCAGGTCCACCCTGACCTCCCTCCTTCTCCTCGGCTATCCTCTCCTCCTCCCCCTCATGGCAATTGCCATTGCCTCCTCCTGGTCGGGGAGAGGGGGTCTCTGACCCTGCCTACCCCCCTAGGGGTTGTACTGCCCTCGGCCACCCTGACGGTTATCTCCTCCCTGATAACCTCCATCCCAAACGGTGGGTCTGCTCCGAACGCACCCACCTGGGTTGCGGCTGTTGCTGCGGCTGCTCCCTTTGCCGAGGTTCAGCCCTCCTCTCCTCCTGAATTCGGCCACCCCTTGGCCTCTCCTCCTCCACGGCCCACTTGGCCAACCTTCGCGCAAACTCTGGATGTGCTGCCTCCATATCGACCTCCCTGGCCGCTCTCTCCAGGAGTGCTTCAAAAGACACTGGAGGTGATCTCTTCAGTTCCATTGCGAAGAACCCGGATTGGAGACCCAGGGTGAAGGCCACCATCATGGTGTGCCCTGGCATCTCCTGAACTTGGGACAGTTCCTCTTGGAACCTGTCCAGATAGCTTCCCAGGGTCTCTCCCACCCTCTGCTTAATGCGGAACAAAGACTCCGCCTCCTTCTTCCTCTTCTTAGAAGTGGTGAATCTCAGCATGAAACCCCGTCGCAGATCCTCAAAGCAGTAGATGGACCCGGTCGGGAGTTGGTGGAACCACTCTCTCGCCTTTTCTCTGAGGGTGATGGCGAAGAGTCGGCACTTGAAGCCGTCTGACATCTGACGAATAGAGACCATGTCCTCGAACCACTGTATGTGGTGGACCGGGTCTCCTCTCCTGGAGTAATAAGTCATCTCTGGCTCGCGAAACCCCTCGGGAACTGGGGCTGAAGAAACGAACTCGCTGAAGGGGCTCCCCCCCCCCCCTCAGCCGGGCGAGACGGGAACTCCCTCCCTGCAGTCTCGCCGAAGTGGTACTCAGCGGCCGAGTCGGGTAACAGAACTCGCCCCTGGAACTCGCGCTCGCCTCTCTCGGCGGGTTCCTTCCCTGGTCGCCTGAGCGGCGCGTCGTCGCCGAGTGCGGGAGCGGCGACCACCGGAACCGCCGGTGTCGCACTCTCAGCTCGCATGCCGAGGGCGGTCCTGTCGCACACTCAGCTCGCCGCTGGGGGTGGGGGAGGGGGTGGCGAGCTGCCCCTGCCTGATCCTTGTCCTTCTTCTCCAGTCATCGAGCCTGCAGAAGGTTTTCTCTGCTGACCACTGTCCACGCTCACCGCACCAAAATGTTGAAACCGGAAAACCGGTCTCTGTGGAATTCGACCCTTGGGGAAGGGGTGGCCGCGCACCTACTTCGCTCCTGCAAGAAAATGACAAGAAAAAAGAAGAACCAAGGACTAGACCAAGGGCCCGGCGTGGAGGTCCCACCACACACGCGGAAGATCTTAGAGCGCTTCCCCTCCTTAGCCAAGTGCCGGGCTAAGGTACCTCAGAAAGCGCTAGTAGACCGGAGAGTTAGTTAGCATGCCTTCTGAGGTACCCATTGGGTCCTATTTATAGGAAAAGATGGCCTGCCAATATACAACCTTCACTGTTCTCGAGGACTACAGGCAGACCAAAGGGGGCAACATGGTAAAAGTATGTCATGGCCAAGATGCGAGCTGGACCTGAGGTAGCACTCGCTCGGCAGGGGGCCTAACTCGCCTCGCCCTGGGCCTAGGCGAGCACGTACTCGGCTTGCTATGCTCGACTATCGCTGAGCTCAGCCCGACTACCGCCGAGCTCGGACTCGGCATGACGATCGCCGAGCTCCAACAGAAACTGAGCTCGGCATGGGGATCGTCGAGCTTGGTTCGACTACCATCGGGCCCTATTCCTTTACCCGAGCTCGGTCTCGGCATGCCGGGCTTCGTTCGGCCATCGTCGAGCTCGGCTCGACTATCGCCGAGCTTGGCTTGGCTATTACCGAGCTCGGGCTCGGCTCGTCTATTACCGAGCTCGGGCTCGGCATGCTGGGTTCACATTGCGGCCTGAGCCGGCCGGTTCAACTCCTGTCGGTCACTCGCGGGATACGGGGTTGTACACTCATAGTAAAGAAGAAAGATGGTAGTATGTAGTTGTGCATAGACTAACGAAAATGGAATAAGCTGACTGTTAAGAACATGTATCCAACTTCGCAAATCAATGATCTTTTCGACCAATTAGTGGGGCCAACGGTGTACTCCAAATTAGACATAAAGTCATAGTATTACTAGTTGTGTATTCAATAAGAAGACATTTCAAAGGCAATGTTTGGTTTGAGGTATGGTCACTTTGAGTACTCAGTGATGTCATTCAGTTTAACGAATGCGCCATTAATGTTATGGGTTTAATAAACATAATTTTTCTGCAATACCTAGATTTGTTTGTGGTGGTGTTCATCAAAGATATCCTAGTTTATTCAAAGTCGAAGGCGGAGCATGAGACTCACTTGAGAGTGGTCTTACAGATTTTGAGGGAGAACTAGCTTTATGCCAAGTTCTCAAAATGAGAGTTTTGGATTGAGAGGGTGACATTTCTTGGACCACGTGATTAGTGGCGATGGATTTGGCGAAGGTAGAATACATCAAGGATTGGTTTTATTGAGAACCATGATGAAGGTCTGGAGTTTCCTTGGATTAGCTGATGCGATTACGGCAAGTGTACCGATCGTACAAGTAACATAAAACAAGGAGTTATTCTCGAGTATCAATCTGTCAAGGAACGCAACAAGGTGGAGATATATTTTGAGAAAAGACTTGAGTTTGAATTTGAAAGACTTGTTTTCAAGGTCAGCTAAACACCAATAGGGGGGTTAATAGGTTTTAGGTCTCTTTTTGGTTATCTAGTCCTATATCTTAATAGCTGTGCTTGGTGAGTTGTTAATTTTAGCTTTCTAGAAGTTCAACTAGATGACACAGATATTTTATAGTGGTTCCCCAATCTTGGGTACATCCACTGTCCCTCTGCGCCCTTCTAACAGTGTGTTAGACAACGCTCTTCCCCCAAAACTCGGATCAAATGAGCTTACAACTCGATCTCGCAGGACCACTCAGTCTTCTCCAAGACTTACCACTCAGGCAATATGCCCTACCACTCAGATCTCAACTTGATCCTACCTCAGCCTTTATAAATCAGGCCTACCACTCAGATTCTCACAAGAATCCTACACACACAGCCTTTATAGATCAGGCCTAAAACTCAGATCCCTAAGGATCCTACAGAAAAATATAAGTGTTTTGGAATAGTTAGATACCAAAAAAACTCTATGTCTGTCTTTCTGGCCTGAGCAGATATCAACCCTATCATCTTCACAACAATAAGTTGATTAAGTCTTCAATTGATTCACAACTTGTGCTGGAATTTACTTGCAGAAGTCTTTGCCTCTTCTCTTTTAGGAATTAATCCTGACCTTGTTGTTGCAAATGAATATTGCAGCAGCTAACACTTTTCGCTTTCAAGTTGACTATACTGAATAGGTCCTTCTCGCTCAGCAGCAATGGCGAGGAAGAAGAAGATGATGCTCAACCACAATTGCTTATTCAGAAAACCCTAATTGCTTGTTATCGACTCATCCAATCTTTCCTTTTTATTACTCGTCGATCAACGACTCTATTGCGTTTGGGCCCCGCCCTAATTGTTGATTTACCACCTTCCATTTTGCAGAAGACGACAAAAGCTAGTCGTCGGCGCCATCATTGGCTTACTCCATCTTTCCAGCAAAGAATTTGAAATGTGTTTACTTTGTTGACATTTGCTGACTCATGCTGACATCACCATCTGTGTACTTAGCCAAAATCAAGCATCAGTAGTATAAGTATTCAGTGAGTAAGCTTCACTCAATGCCAAAACACTTAGACATAATTTCTGTCACTAGGTATTGAGTGAGCAACTATCACTCAACGCCAAAACACTTAGAATAATTTTTATGCCATTAGGCGTTGAGTGTGTCTTCATCACTCAATGCTTTTTACCTTGGCCAATCTTTCAGTCACTTGGCATTGAGTGAGTTAGCTTCACTCAACGCCAAACTACTTAACAGATATTCTTTTGTTACCTGGCATTGACTGAATAAGCTATACTCAACGCATTTTGACTTAGCAAATTTCTATGTTTGAAAACACTGGCTCTGACTGTATGAGAATCAGTCAACGCTTTTTATCACATGGCGTTGAGTGAGTGAGCTTCACTCTACGCCTGTGGACTTAGTCAAATATTTACACAGAATTTTTTGTGGCTTTGACTAACTTAGCAATACTGAACGAATTTGATATTATGGCATTGAGTGAGTGGACTTCACTCAATTCTTGTGGACTTAGACACATTTCTGCCTGATTTATCATAGACTTTGTCTGTACTTACAGCTTTTAGTTGTATGGCATTGAGTGAGTACACTTCACTCAACGCCTGTGGACTTAGCCATATTTTCAGCTATTTCTTATTAGGCATTTCCTGCCTCACAGCTTTTAGCTTGTGGCGTTGAGTGAGTAGACTACACTCAATGCATGTGTCCTTAGCCACAATTTTAGCTTGTCAATCGTTATGCCTAGACTAACCTAGCTATACTCAATGATTTTGCTTACCTGGCGTTGAGTGAATAGACTTCACTCAATGCCTTTGGACTTAGGTGATTTCTAGCCTATCCAGTATCTTTCATCTAACTTGATCTTCAAGGTGTCGAGTTAACTGACTTATATCGACACTGCTTTCTGACTTGTCTCGACACTTTTGTTTTGACACTGTTGTCCGACTTGTCTTGACACAGCTGTCTCGACACTTTGTCTCAACACTGCTGATAAAATTGTCTCGACATAGTTGTCTCGACACTTTTGTCCTTAGTCATTTTCTCAAGCTTTCACACTGCACCTGGCGTTGAGTGAGCTTACTAAACTCAATGCCTATGGACTTATTCAAATTCCTCCCTGTCCACTAGCTTTTTTGGTGTCCACCTGCATGCATACACTCAAACACACATTAAATACAACTTGTGTGTGTGTCATTGACTGCTTTGACTTCTTACAAATTTGGGTCATGTGGATCACTGGACCTAACAATCCCCCCCCCCCTATTTGAAGAAGTCAAAACCCTTAGTCAAATAGTTCACATTTCTTAGTCAATGTTGCACATCACCTATGCTGCAATAAAGTGAATTACTATAACAGAACAGATCTAGAAAGGTTACCATATTTCCTGCCTGTTTGGTGAGCATTTCTTTCTCCCCCTCAATCTGATACCTCTTGATCAGAGTAGCATTTCTTTTTCCCCCTGAATTTGATACCACTTGATCAACCTCTGATGCCACACTTGATGTTGCTACACTTGATCAGTCTTTGAATCCATTTGATATGCCACTTAATTTCTTCTTTCTCTCCACTCTAAAGCCATTTTATATGCAAGTTTATACACCTAATTTCTTCTTTCTCCACTTAATATCTTCTTTCTCTCCCCTTTTTTGACTTCTGAAGAATAGTTAGGGAAGAGTTGGCTTGTACTTATCCCCTATCTATTTGCAGTTGATTCCCTTGGCACAGTTGCTAGCTACCTCTTTATATAAGGTTTATTCTGATCCTGCAGCTGCTGGACTTGCTCCCCCTCAATAGGAGCCACTTTTTCCATCATTATATTGATGGTCACTTTTATCTTCTTACCATATAAGGTCTTCATTTCCTACAAGAATAACACATCTTGTACCAAAAATAAATCTATAGGGAGTGACTAAAGCTAGACTTGGTTTAACATACCTAACTCAAACTTGAAGGTGTTGAACTTTGCTTCATCTAGTGGCTTAGTAAAGATGTCAGCCACTTTCTTGTCTGTGAGAACAAACTCAAGGCTGATATTTCCTTTTCCACATGTTCCCTAATAAAATGATATTTAATTTCTATATACTTAATCCTACTGTGTGAGACAGGATTCCTAACAATAGCACTAGTATAATCACAACAGGGAGGGGTTCTACTTACCTTGAGGTCATAATACTTGAGCTGATGTTGAATCCACTACAACTAAGCACAACAGTTACCTGCTGAAATATACTCTGACTCTGCAATAGATATAGCAACACTTGTTTGCTTCTTGTTGCTCCAAGACACTAGTCTTCCTCCTAAGAATTGACAGATGCATGTAGTGCTTTTCATGTCCTCTTTGCATCATGTAAAATCTACATCTGAATACCCTGTTAGTTAAAAATCTCTATTTCTAGGGTACCATAGGCCAAGATCTGGTGTGCCCTTAAGATATCTTAAGATCTTCTTTACAATGGAGTAGTGAGATTCTTTAGGGCAGACCTGATACTTAGCATAGACACATGTAGCATACATGATGTCAGGCCTACTAGCTATGACGTAAAGAAGGGAGCCAATTATCCCTCTATATAAAGTTTGATCAACAGATTTTCCTACTTCATCTTTATTTAAAAGCATGCTTGACCCCATGAGAGTTTTCATGGTGGAGGCATTCTCTATACCATATTTCTTAATCAACTCCCTAGTGAACTTGAATTGGGATATGGACAATCCATCATCAGTCTGTCTAACTTGGATTCCCAATAAGAAATTGAGCTCACACATACTACTTATATCAAACTTCCCTTACATAAGTTTAGCAAACCTCCTATAAAGGTTGCCATCAGTAGATCCAAAGATAATGTCATCAACATATATCTGGATTAGGATCATCTTGCCCTTTGATTTCCTTAAGAATAGGGTCTTGTCTATTTTCCCCCTTGAAAATTGTTCTCAATGAGGAAACTAGACAAAGTCTCATACCATGCTCTAGGGGCTTGATTCAACCCATATAAAGCTTTCTTAAGCCTATAAACAAAATTGGGAGAGTTAGGGTCAACAAAACCTGGTGGTTGATCCACATATACTTCCTCATTTAAGTCCCCATTACGGAAGGCTGGCTTCACATCCATCTGGTAGACTTTAAATCTTTGATAGGTAGCAAATGTAAGGAAGAGTCTTATTGTTTCCAGTCTGGCTACTGGGGCAAATGTCTGGTCAAAATATATCCCTTCTTCTTGCATGTATCCTTTAGCCACTAGCCTTTTTCTTGAAAATAATGTAATTTTCATCCAACTTGTTCCTGTAGATCAACTTAGTTCCTATGACATTATGTCCATCAGATCTGGGAACCAACTTCCAGACTCTACATCTTTTTAACTGGTTCAGTTCTTCTTGCATTGCTTCAATCAAGAATTATTCTTTAATTGCCTCTTCAAACTTCTTAGGCTCTACTTGTGACAAAAAGCTTGAATAGAGTACGGTGTTGATACTCTTACTCCTAGTTAGTACTCCTTGGCTTTCCTCACCAATGATTTGGTGTGTTGGATGATCCCTTAGATTCCTTATAACTAAAGGCAACCTAACTTCAGCTTGCTGGACTTCTTTGTCTTCAGCTAGCTATTCTTCATCCACAACTTGTGAGTTTTGAGCTCCCTCTGGACAGCACACATCTTTTCTATTATCTTGGATAGCTGGAGTATCTTCCTTGATGGTAAGGTAGTCCATCACCTGCTCTATGCCTGAAGAACTATAAGAGGAGTTAGGCAGCTCACAGTTAATCATGTTTGATTCATCAAAGACAATATGAATTGACTCTTCTACAACTTGACTTATCAAGTTATAGATCCTATATGTCCTACTGTTGTTGTTGTACCCAACAAAGATCCCTTCATGGGACTTGGCAACAAACTTAGTCACATAGGACTTTCCATTATTCTGAACATAGCACTTGCTACCAAAAATCCTGAAGTAGGATAAGTTTGGTTTTCTGCCCTTTAAGATCTCATAGGGAGTCTACTTGTGGCTTTTGGTGATAGAAGCCATGTTAAGGACATGACATGTAGTGTTTATTGCCTCAGCCCAGAAATATTCTAAGAGAGATGTGTCACTTAACAAGGTCCTACCAGTCTCTATGAGGGTTCTATTTTTCCTCTCAGCAATTCCATTTTACTAGGGTGTTTTAGGAGAGGAGAATTCCTAGTGAATTACTTGCTCTTCAAAGAACCTTGTCATGCTTGCAGACTTAAATTCAGTCCCATGGTCACTTCTGATTTTGACCACAGTACTGTCTAGTTCATTCTATATCTGCTTGACAAAATTCTTGAAGACTTCAAGGGTTTCATCCTTTCTCTTAAGGAAGAACACCCAAGCAAACCTAGAAAATTCATCAATAATGACACGGGTGTAGACTTTCCTACCTATACTTTGAACTGGCATAGGACCAAACAAGTCCATATGCAGGAGGTATAGGCACCTCACTGAGTCTTTGTCCCCAATGCTCTTGAAGGAGGTCTTGGTCTATTTGCCCTTTTGGCATGCAGTGTAGATACCCTCCTTAGTGCATTTCAACTTGGGGTCATTTCTGACTAACTCTTCACTAAAGAGTTTTACTATGGTCTTGTAGTTTAGATGAGCCAGCCTCTTGTGTCATTGGAAACATATGAGGCTTTCTCATCTGCAACTAGGCATATGGGAGAGTCCTTAATTTCAAAATCAAAATTAAGACAATAGATATTTCCTCTCCCAGTGTCTGTCAAGATGACACCTTAGTCACTTAACCTCCTAATTTGTCACTCATCCTTAAGGAAAGAAATATCATAGCCAATATCACATAGTTGGCTTATGCTTATAAGGTTGTGTTGCAACCCTTCTACATAAGCTACTTGTGTGATAGTGATTATGCCATTTGATATCTTACCATAACCTTTAGTTACTCCCTTTTCTGACCCACTAAAGATGACTTTGGGTCCACTCTTTACTGGAGTGTACTCCTTCAGCATGCTCCTTGTTCCAGTCATGTGCCTGGAATATCCACTGTCCAAGTACCATTTAGGGGAATGGACACTTGGACTAACCTGCAAGGAATAAATCAGTTAACCTTAGGACCCCAATTTGTATTGGGTCCTAGGTTCATGTTAGACTGATAATAAGCATGCCTACCTTCAGATCTTCTGGCAGGTAAGCTCTCTCTTGCTCTTAGCACACTTATATTGTACCAGCAATCTATAGCATAGTGTCTTACTTTGTCACAGCACCAGCACTCATAGATATTATATCTTCTTTTAAGAGCTGGTCTAGTGCCTGTATTGACAGCACCTCTTGGTCTAGAAGGTGCAGTAGTAGTCCTGATCTTGTGTTTCCTAGCCCCAGTCTGACTGGTGGTGGGTCTAGCAATAGAAGTGCTTAGGATATCTTGAGCCCTACCAGCAATAACTTTATTTTCAAAGACACTCTTGATGGCCTCAGAGATGCCCAAGTATGGTCTGCTGACAGACTTTCCCTTAGTCTTAGAGTGGGTTGGAATGTTCTAAGAATAGACTGCAGCTACCCTTGAGTGAAGAGGCTGATGCACCAAACACAAATGGTCCAGGATGGGCCATTTGTATTTCCTCATGGGCTTCCTTGAAGGAACTTACACCATTGTTATATTTACCACCCTAGCAGTAAACATCTTTATTCACAGCAATGGATCTACCATTCTTTCAGTGACCATGGATACTCTCTTGATCATACTTATAAGAAGTTAGTAGAACTCTCCTGAAAGGAATAGGAGGCCTAGAGGCTAGAGGTTGTGCTGGAGCCTTTCCATTCCTTTTGGGGTTGGCAACACTAGTGCTTCCTTTGAAACCCAACCCCTTCTTACCATTTTGGTAAAAGAAGGTGTCTATCAAGGGAGGCACTGAAGTGGGCTTTGAATAGCTAGCCATTTTTCTCTTCTCTCTCTCTCTCCAATAGCACTTCTAGGTCCCTTATTCTATTTTCTTGGTACTCTATGGTACCTATCTGAATGAAAGAAATAGTTTCCAACTCACTGATCTCTTTTAATTTCTGATCAATCTGTGAAGCTGAATCAGCATGCAGGGAAGCAGCAAGCTGAAGGGAGGCAATTTCCTTAGCTTGCATCTTAGACAGCAGCTTACTTTCCTTGAAAGCACTCAAAAGGATACTATATTTGTCAATTACAGAATTGACATATTCCTCTGATTCAGACCCATCTTCATCATAGGATTTATATGCATCTGAATCAGGACTGGTTTCATAGCCAGTTTCAGTGGAGTGGCTGGAATGAGAATGTGCCTTTGGTTGACTAGGCTATTCCTAGTTGGATTCTTCATCTGACATAGTCATTAGGCCATAGTAGCAAATGTCTTCTTCTTCATCATCCACCTCTGTATCACCATCTGACTATGATAAAGGGGCCCTGACTTCAATCATGGTAGTAGGATTATTTACATCAGCTTCTTCAATAATTATAGCCAACATTTTAATGAAGTCTGCTTGTTTTGCTTCTACTTTAGCATAGTACAACCCAATATAGGATTCCTCAACCTCTTCTCTTTCTAACTCTGAAGAGGAAGATTCAGTCCAGCTCTTTTTCTTCTTAGCAATGAAGGATTTCTCCTTTTTGCCTTTTTGCTTGTGGTCTTTCTTCTCACCAGATTCCTTTCTTTTGACAGGGCAGTCGGCTATTACATGTCATGGCTTGCTGCAACAATAGCAAACCACTTTAAAAGAAACATGTTTGTTTGGTTTAAAACCATACCTGTCCTCCTTAGTGGATTTCTTTCTGTCCTTATAGTAGTCTTCTTTGGGATGAGATGAGGAGTAGGGCCTACTTTTCCAGTATTTCTTCCTCATAAACTTCTGGAACTGTCTGGAGAAGGCAGCAAAGTTTTCATCAGACATATGGCAGTCTGATGTGCTGGTCTCTGATTTTTCTGAGTCAGAATCAGCATCCATCCTTGGTGGAGATGGTGTCTTACTTCTACTCCTCTTTGTGGCTTCATCTTTGAAGGTCATAGATTTTTCTTTAGCCTGGGACTTGCTGACTTTCTCCTCATCTTTCCTGGCTGTCAATTGCATTTTATAGGATAGAAGCTTCCCAAACATAATTGCTGGTGGACACAGGTAGCCTTGCCACTTCCCTGATTGCACAGATCTTAGTATCTCAGTCTCTGGTTAGAGATCTGAGAAACTTGGCATTCAGTTCATAAGTACTGAAGACTCTTCCATAAGTCCTCAGCTCATTGACAATTCTGAAGAACCTTTCATAGCAATTAGTTATGTTATCATTCTTGCTCTGCCTGAATGCCTCATACTCTTTATTGAGCATGGACTTCCTATCATTCTTCCTCTGTTCCCTCCATGTAGACCACTAGGGTGTCCCACATCTCCTTTGCAGTCTTGATGTGAACCAGATTTTGAAAAGTAGAGACATCTATGCCACTAACTATGATATTTCATGCCTTCTTATCCATGGTGGCAAGGATGACTTAATCCTTTGTCATTTCAGAGTATGTCTTATGAGTCTGGACATTTGTATCCAGAACTGACACTTTCATAAGGATGAAAGGCCATTCCTTGACTGTGATGAAGATCCTAGGGTCGACTGTCTCCATGAACAACCTAACCATCTCCTTCTAGATGCCAAATCCTTCCTTCTTGCAGATGGGAAGCTTCATGTCAACCAGCTCCTTATAGTTCACTCCTGAACCCATAAGGATAGATTTTCTTGCTGATCTTGGAGATCTACTCAGACTGTTAAGTCCACTTTGAGTAACCTCCCTCTGATACCACTTGAAAGACTTGTTTTCAAGGTCAGCTAAACACCTAGAGGGGGTGAATAGGTTTTAAGTCTCTTTTTGGTTATCTACATCTATATCTTAATAGTTGTTCTTGGTGAGTTATTAATTTTAGCATTTAAGAAGTTCAACCAGACAACACAAATATTTAATAATGGTTCCTCGATGTTGGGTACATCCACTGTCCCTCTGCACCCTTCTAACAGTGTGTTAGACAAGGCTCTTCCCCCAAAACTTGGCTCAAATGAGCTTACAACTCGATCCCGCAGTACCACTCAGTCTTCTCTAAGACTTACCACTCAGGCAATATGCCCTACCACTCAGATCCCAACTAGACCCTACCTCAGCCTTTATAAATCAGACGTACCACTCAGATTCTCACAAGAATCCTACACACTTAGCCTTTATAGATCATGCCTACAACTCATATCCCTAAGGATCCTATAAAAAAATAGAAGTGTTTTGAAATAGTTAGATACCAAAAAAACTTTGTGTCTATCTTCCTGGGCTGAGAAGATATCAACCCTATTTTCTTCATAGCAACAAGTTGATTAGGTCTTCAGTTGATTCACAGCTTATGCTGGAAGTTACTTGCAGAAGTCTCTGCCTCTTCTCTTTCAAGAACTAATCTTGACATTGTTGTCACAGATGAATATTGCAGCAGCTAACACTTTTCACTTTCAGGTTGACTAAACTGAACATGTCCTTCTCGCTCGGCAGCAATGGCAAGGAAGAAGAAGACGATGCTAAGCCGCAATTACATCATCAGAAAACCCTAATTGCTTGTTGTCAACTCAGCCAATCTTTTCCTTTTATTGCTCGTCGATCAACGGCTCTATTCCGTTGTGTGCCCCGCCTTAATTGCCGATTTACCACGTTCCATTTGCAGAAGATGACAAAAGCTGGCCGTCGGGGCCATCAATGGCTTACTCCATCTTTCTCGCAAATAATTTGAAATGTGTTGACTTTTGCTGACTCATGAGGATGTCACCATCTGTGTACTTATCCAAAATCAAGCATCAGTAGTATAGGAGTTGAGTGAGTAAGATTCACTCAACGCCAAAACACTTAGGCAGAATTTCTGTCACTAGGCGTTCATTAAGCAACCATCACTCAACGCCAAAACACTTAGAATAATTTTTCTTCCATTAGACATTAAGAGCGTTGAGGGTTTCTTCATCACTCAATGCTTTTTGCCTTGGCCAATCTTTCATTCACTTGGCGTTGAGTGAGTTAGCTTCACTCAATGCCAAACTACTTAACAGATATTCTTTTGTTACCTGGCGTTGAGTGAATAAGCTACACTTAACGCATTTGGACTTAGCCAATTTTCTGTGTCTGAAAACACTGCCTCTGACTGGATGAGAATCAGTCAATGTTTTTTTTCACATGGCGTTGAGTGAGTGGAATGCACTCAATGCCTGTGGACTTAGCCACATTTCTGCCTGATTCCTCTTAGACTTTGCATGTACTCACAACTTTTTGTTGTATGGCGTTAAGTGAGTACACTTCACTTAATGCATGTGGACTAAGCCACATTTTCAGCTGTTTCTTATTAGGCATTGTCTGTCTCATAGCTTTTAGCTGTATGGCGTTGAATGAGTAGACTACACTCAACGCCTGTGGCCTTAGCCACAATTTCAGCTTATCAATCGTTATGCCTAGACTAACCTAGCTATATGATAGTTCGTTTTGTAGTCTAAGCTATAGTGGTATTTTCTGACTTTTAATACACAAATCATGTCTTATATGCTTACTTGTTGGCCTCTTTTTGTATATATTTTTGCCACTAATGTTTTCTTCTCTTTTTGCAGGTTTTCAGAGTTTTCGGCCAAAAAATGACCTGACACACCCCACTAACACGCCCTCCCTGGGCATATCACAAGGCGTGTAACCTGATCCCGAGGAAGTTTGCTGCTAGAATAAAAATATCGAGAAAAATTGCTGACACGCCGCCCTGATACGCCCTCCCTGGGTGTGTCACTGGGCGTGTCACCCTTATCCCGAAATCCTGCTGCCGCATTTAATGATTTTTTGTTGATGCACGTCAACAGTACTGACACCCCCCTACACGGGTGTGTCTTTGGGCGTGTACCACCATGTTTCGATGTCTAATTGATTTCTGACCAATGATTAAGACTAACATGCCTTACATTCCCCCCTACACGAGCGTGGCACAGGGCGTGTCCACCGACGTACAGAAGAAATCATCATTCCCGCAAGAATCCAGAGCCCGAGGTCAACTTCATACGTGACACGCCCCCCTGATACGACCTCCTTGGGCGTGACAGAGGGTGTGACCAACCCGTGAGAATTTCTATAAATTTAGTGGTTCCTCATTGTGTCCAGAAGAGTTTTTGGGTTGAGAGGGGAGGTGCTGCTCCTTTGTTTTTTAGTGTTTTTATGCTCTCTCTCTCTCTCTCTCTCTCTCTCTCTCTCTCTCATTTTATGTCTTTCTTATCCCTAGCTTAGTGTAATCTTTTGTTATAGTTTTTGTAATTGCTTTAGTTGCTAAATGTAATGCTATCTTAGGTTTCATTTCCATGCAAGTGTAATCCTTTATTTTCAAGTTGTAGTTCTCCTTTATCATTAATAAAAAGTGCCCTTTGTTTACTTTGTGTTCTTAATGTTCTTCTACTCATCCCTCCTCCTCCACTTCTCCATGATTAACTAATCCTCCTTGTACTCGATCTTGATGATCCAAGGTTCGAGTTGATTAAGTTATGATGCTTTAAATTTACTTTTTCTTTTTAGGGTTTAGGCCTTCGATTTACTATTAATTATTCATGTTTGGAGTTACATCATCAATATATAATTTCATCTTTGTTTTCACTCTTAGCTAGCTGCGAGGCTCGTAGTTTGAAGTGAACACTCAAGAGTAAAGAGAGTTGCACACACCCCTCGAGAGAGGCAGACGTTAAATCTCCCGGATTGGAGTGAAATCCAATAGTTGGGTTCACCATGTAAAGGGAGCTTTATGCCTTTGATTTGGACGAGAGTTCAGTCGGACCTTCTTAAACTCAGTTGGGCACGACTTCGAGAGAAGCTTGTTCAAGCTTTAGGAACCTCCACGGTCAAGGTACTTTACCTTATTAAGTTAGGTTTATTTTATCGCATTTTTAATCAACTCTTGCTGAGGTGATTCTCGATCGAGTGCTTTTCCATTTCATCGTTTCAACCCTTCATTGTGATCGCTTTTAATAGCTCTTTAATTAACGGCAAGAAGTTCTCTTTTAGCGCAATATTTCTTCTCTTAATAACAATTAGCTTTCTCTTAACCCTAAAACCATCATTCGATAAGATAATAGTTTCCGTGTGAGTAAGATTTCTCGATGGTTCCCGAATTTCAATACGACACTTGTGTCCCCTAGCTATAGTTAGATAGGTATACTTGCCTAGTTGGATTGCTAGTTCGTCTCTCTTTTCTCAAGCATGAAAAGCGATCACCAAGTTTTTGGCGCCATTGCCGGGGACCAACTTTTATTGATAATTTGAAAACACGAACCTATTACTTTTATAATTTCTCTTTTTCTTGCCTCTTTTCTTAAAAATTTAAAATTCCAAAAACAAAAATTAACGCTCTTAATAGAAACCCGCATCACAATTTTTCTACACCACCTCACTCTCTCTAAAAGGGCAAAGTGGCTTTAAATGCCACTATCTTGTCTAGTACCTTGCGAACTCTTCATTGGGTAGCCCTTGGGAAGTTCTGGAGTTAAAACATAAAAAAATCTATTTCAAAAAAAAATTTAGCTTCTCCTTTTTTCTAGTCTATTTAGTTCTCTTTCTTTATCTTCTCTTCTTCTAGTGCATGACCCGCGGGAGTCCGTCAATTATTTTGGACTTGGACCATGAAATTGAGCATACTCTTCGGAGAAGATCGCGATTTCAAGGCCCTGCTCTCCAAATACCGGTTGAGGGTTCCGAGTCATTTTCTACTTTAAGAATGGAAGAACCCGTCGTAGAGGAAGTCGTGCGTAGGCCTATGTCCTATTATGCACGATCGAATCTAGAGGGTACAGAATCAATCATCGTGGGCCCTGCTATAGCTAATAATATTTTCAAACTAAAGCCTGGCATAATTCAAATGGTGAAGCAGTATGTGCAATATGACAGACTTCAAGATGAAGATCTGAATGCGCATATAGCAAGCTTTCTTGATATTTGTGACACCTTCAAGATAAATGGTATTACAAATGATGCAATTATGCTAAGATTATTTCCTTTCTCCCTAAGAACCAAAGCTAAACAGCTGTTGATGACTCTGCCAAGAGGGAGCATCAACACTTTGGATCAACTAACTGAAAAATTTCTGACGAAGTATTTTTCGCCAGCTAAAACTGTAAAACTTAGGAACAATATTTCTGCCTTTGGACAAATAGACTCTGAAACCTTATATGAAACCTAGGAAAGATTTAAAGAACTGTTAATACGATGCCCCCATCACGCGCTGCCTGTATGGTTACAAGTGCAGATGGTTTATAACGGACTAAATCAAAATACAAAGCAAATGATAGACGCGACTTCTGGTGGTACCTTAAACCACAAAACCCCAGAAGCACTCTTTAGCTTTTCGAGGACATGGACATGAACACATATCAGTAGAATGTGCCTAGGTCCCGCCTTAACAAACCTGCAGGTATATTTGAAGTGGACAACGTCTCTCAGCTTGCTCTGCAAGTAGAAATATTAAGTAAAAAATTACAGAGATGACTGCTGCCTCCGCCCCTAAGGTATGGGAATCTGCAACTCCTGCTCCTGAACAAGTAGATTATGTTAATAATATGCCTAGAAATGCTTTTAATAATTTTTCTTCTGCGAATTTCCATGCTCCTGGTTTTACTTTTCCGAATAGTTATAATCCTGCTTTATGGAACCACCCAAATTTTTCATGGAGTAATACTTCGAACGCAATGCGCTTGCCACCACAAAATGATTTTTCTGCACCACCTCCACCACTTCAAAACTATCCAAAACCTCCAAGCTTGGAGGAGTTACATTCTAAATATATAACCACAAATGATGCTACTATAAGAACCTTAGACGGAAGCGTTAAATATCTAGAAAATCAAGTAGGACAACTCGCAAAAATTATTTCTGAGCGACCCGTAGAGTCTCTTCCTTCCAAAACCGAGCCCAACCCGAGAGAGCAAGCGAAATCTATAACTCTTCGGAGTGGGAAGCAAGTTTCTGGTTTGGTTAGCGAAGAGCCCGAGGCAAGCTCCGCTCCCGTTTTGGAAATTCCACCACCCGCTGAAAAAGAAGTTATTACTCCGCTCTCTGCTTTAGAAAAATATCTCGCTCCACCACGCATCCTTAAAAATGATCCAACTCCACTATACCCTTCCGAACTTAATAAGCAACGTCAGGATGATCAATACTCCCGCTTCATATAAATATTTAAGCAAATCAACATAAATATACCCTTCCACGAAGCGATTTCCCAGATGCCAAAGTACGCTAAGTACCTTAAGGACCTCCTGACAAATAAGAAGAAGTTAGATAACTTGTCCCACGTCACACTAAATGTCGAGTGCTCTGCAGTCTTGACAAACGGTTTACCAAAGAAGATCAGTGATCCGGGTAGTTTTTCTATACCGTGTGTCTTTGGTGATCTTTTTGTCAAGCACGCATTGGCCGGCTTAAGGGAAAGTATCAACCTAATGTCCCTCTCTCTATTTAAGAAGTTAGGAATCGGTAGCCTCAACCCCACGTGCATGAGTATCTAGCTCGCCAATAGATCAGTTAAGTACCCATTAGGAATAGTGGAGGATATTCTAGTCAAATTCGCCAAATTCATCTTCCTGGTGGATTTCGTCATATTGGACATCGAAGAAGACATCGAGGTTCCCTTGATCCTTTGCCGACCCTTCATTGCCACCTCCCGAGCCATCATTGATGTAAGCAATGGACGGCTCTTCCTTCGACTCGGCGACGATGAAGTGACTTTCTCTATCACCCCTTCAATGAAGAAAACCCTAGAGAATGACGACTCCTTTTTTTTCTTAGACACCTTAAGTGATGAATCTTCCTCCTGCCTTTCTGATAGTGAAAATAATTTTTTTGATTTTTGTCCTCCCTTTACTCTTCTAATGGAATCTCTGCAAGAAGCCTCCATGGCCACAACCCCACCCCATTTAATTTTCCGTTTAAAAAAGTCTATGAAGACATAGTATTTGAAAAAGAAAGAATTCCCAAAAGATCTTATGAAGAACCCCCTACCCTAGAATAAAAGGAACTACCCGAACATCTCAAGTATGCCTTCTTATAAAAAAATTCCAAGCTACCGGTAATAGTTTCGGCCCACCTGACTGAAGTATAAAATGACAAACTCCTTCTAGTTTTACGTAAGCATCGACGAGCTATTGCTCGCAGATTTCTGATATCAAGGGCATAAGTCCATCATTCTGCACTCACAAAATCTTAATGGAAGATAATTCACGTAATTCAATCCAACCTCAGCGTCGTATAAATCCGAACATGAAAGAAGTCGTAAAGGGAGAGGTTATGAAACTTTTAGATGCAAGAATTATCAATCCTATATCTGATAGTAAGTGGGTTAGCCCGGTTAAGGTAGTGCCAAAAAAGGGAGGGATAACTGTAGTTGTAAATGAAAATAATGAATTAATCCCGACACGGACGGTGACAGGGTGGCGAATGTGTATCGAATATCGTAAGTTAAACGACGCCACCCGCAAGGACCAATTCCCCTTGTCGTTCATCGATCAAATCTTAGAGAAATTATCCGGCCATAGGTTTTACTATTTTCACAATGGTCTCTTGGGGTATTTTTAAATCCCCATCTCTCCCGAGGACCAGGAGAAAACTATGTTTACTTGTCCCTTAGGTACATTCGCTTACCAAAGAATGTCGTTTGGATTATGCAATGTGCAACCTACATTCCAGCGATGTATGCTCGCTATCTTCCACAAGTACGTAGAAAGCATTAAGGAGGTATTTATGGATGATTTGTCCGTGTTCGGTGATGCCTTTGATAGTTGTTTAGAAAACCTCGAAAAAGTCTTAGAAAGATGCGAAGAAACTAACCTTGTCCTAAATTGGGAAAAATGTCATTTTATGGTGAGGGAATGGTTATTTTTGGGTCATAAGATCTTTGCGAGAGGAATTGAATTAGATATTGCTAAGATATAAGTTATCGAGAAGCTTCCGCCACCTACGAACGTAAAAGCTATAAGAAGTTTCCTAGGTCACGCTGGATTCTATCGTCGCTTCATAAAAGACTTCTCCAAAATCACCAAACCTCTTACTCAGCTCTTAGAAAAAGACGCTTCATTTATTTTTGATGACCTTTGTCTGTCTGCCATTGAATTAATTAAAGAAAAGTTAATTAATGCCCCCATTATGATAGCTCCGGTGTGGGACCTTCCCTTTGAGATAATGTGCAATGCGAGTAGTTTTGCGGTGGGAGCCATACTAGGACAACGAAATTCTAAAAACTTACACCTCATCTATTATGCAAGTATAACACTCACATCATTTTTACGGACCACTCAGCCCTCAAATATCTTCTTGCTAAGACGGATGCCAAGCCACGCCTGATTTGCTGTGTCTTACTCCTCCAGGAGTTTGACTTAGAAATTTGTGATAAGTGAGGAGCCAAGAATTAGGCCGCCGACCATCTCTCATGATTAGATAATCCTTATATTTAAAATTTAGATGAAAAATCTTTTAATGATTATTTTCCTGATGAAAAGCTGCTTTCAATTACCACACCCCCTTCTCCTTGGTTTGCACACATTGCCAACTATTTAGTGGCTCGTTCCCTTCTGAAAGAGTTCTCCTCTCAACAAAAAAAAATTCTTTTCTGAGTTGAAGAACTATTTTTGAGATGACCCGCATCTTTTCATAGTCTGTGCGGACCAAGTGATAAGGACATGTGTCTCTTTTGAAGAAGGATTAGATATTTTAAAACATTTGCATGAAGGGTCGACTGGTGGTCACTATCAAGCTGCACACACTGCCCACAAAGTGCTTTGCGCGGGTTTTTACTGGCCTAGCCTATTTAAAGACGCGCAAGCCTTTGTGAGTAGGTGTTATAGTTGCCAACGGTCGGGAAATATTTCCAATAAAAATGAAATGCCGCAAAATTATTTCCTCGAGTGTGAAATATTTGACCTCTAGGGAATTGAATTTGTTGGCCCCCTTCCTTCTAGCTTCGGAAACAAATACATCATAGTTGTCGTCAATTATGTTTCACGTTGGGCTGAAGCCCAAGCTCTTCCTACTAACGACGCCCGAGTCGTAATTACGTTTTTGAACAAAATTATTTTCTCGATTTGGTACGATGCAAGCCATCGTTAGCGATAGGGATTCACATTTTTTTAACGCGCAGTTTTCAAAAATCCTTATTAAATATGGCGTTACACATAAGCTTTCAACTGCCTACCACCCCCAAACTAACGGATAAGTCGAAGTAATGAACAGAGAAATAAAAAGAATTTTAGAAAAGACTGTTTCAACTTCTAGAAAAGATTGGTCAACAAAATTAGACGATGCTCAATGGGCCTACCGAACAGCGTACAAAACTGCCATCGGATGTACGCCGTATCTGTTGGTTTATGGAAAATCGTGCCATTTACCCATAGAATTAGAACACCGCGCTTTTTGGGTCTTGCGATTTTTAAATTTCGATCACCACTCTGTCGACGATTTTCGAAAATATCAACTTAACGAACTCAACGAGTGACGCTCTTACGCATATGAAAACAACAAATTTAATAAAGAGCAAACAAAATGTTTTCAAGAAAAACACTTAAGGCACCCAAAAACATTTAAGCCGGGCGACCAAGTTCTTCTTTATAATTCTCGATTGCGTTTATTTTCGGGCAAGTTAAAGTCACGTTGGTCTGGGCTGTTTTCAGTTAAAGAAATTTTTTTCGTATGCCACTGTTTTAATTTCACACCCTGATAAGGGTGATTTCAAAGTGAATGGGCAGCGTCTTAAACTTTATTTTTTTGGTGATGATGATGTCAGACCAAACAATATTAAGTTTCTTCTACATGAACTTTAGCTAACTTAGAACTATTTTATTTTGAAAAAAACTTTAAATATCATTTTGGACGATAATTTTTTTTGGACAATATTATTTTTTTGCGTCGAGCTCAAATGACGTTTTAAACAAAGGGCGCTCTTGGGAGGCAACCTAAGTTATTTTTTTTGTTTTCTTTATTTTACACTTTTCCCCTGAACAGCTCCGACATGCTGAAGCTTCTGCGATCACCTGCTCCAATACTGCTAAATCCATCATAAAGTCCAATGAAGACATTTCAAGAAGTTCAACAGTGCAAGCATGGGGGAGCGGCATCAATTAACATTCACGATGCATAAATCTGGGGAAGTACCTGTTTTTCAATTCTGTACTTTCATTTCTGTTTTAATTTCTCTCTCTCAATCCCCTCCTTTCTCCATTGAGGACAATGTCCATTTTAAGCTTGGGGGAGGATTTCCTCCTTCTCTTGTCTTTATTTTGTTTTCTTTAAAAAAAAGAGAATATCTTAAAAATCCAAAAAAAAAAATAAAAATTATGTCAAAATCAAAAAATTATATGCTTTTTATTTTTAATAGTTTAAATGGATTTTGGTATTTCAATAGTACCCCTTGCTTTTTATTTTGTTTTTTTCAAAATCCCATATAAACAACTTAGATAACTATAATTTTTCTAATCTTCCTTTTTAATCATGTTTCACAAGTAAAATGTTGGTTATGTTGTGTTTCTAATTTACGGTAGCATGTTAATGTGAAACATTTTTTTCTAAAACTCGCATTTCTATTATGGTTTCTTGCTCTTTATCTTCTTTACTCCCTAAAAACCTTTCATCCACTGTTTTACTTTTTATTTTTAAAATATTTTTGTAATGTCAACTTTGAGTAGTGTAGTAGATGTGAATGATTCTAGACTCATTTTATTCTTATTTTCAAAATAAGTTCATTAGTCTCTATTCAATTATCTATGACCTACTTCTTGAAATTTTTCAAAACGAATGCTTTAGGCAAAATTTTAGGAGCATGAAAATGATTTAGGTCATCTTTATTTTTGTTTGAGCCTTCTCGCCAACCAAAAAAATTATTCCCTTAGTTAGCCGCTTTTGAGCCTTTTTCTGATTTCATTTGATAAGCTCCACTAATCATTTCATTTTTCACCAAGGCCAAACTTTCCAACCTATCGTATCACATTAACTTTTCGAGTTTCATAAATTCTATTTTGTGATAAGGTTGTTTTGTGATTTTTGGAAAAATTAAAGAAAAAGTGCTAAAAAGGGGGAAATGTTTAATTTTGTGGCCAAATTCAAAATAAAAAAACAAATCATTTATGACCTTTGTTTAGAAAAAGTAAAAGAAAAAGAAAAAATATGTTATTTATGAATATTTTTAAACTCTTTATTTTGGTTTATTGTGATCTTAAGCCTTCATGTTTATCTTTGAATTCCATTCCTAATTATATGCCTAAACCAAACATTTTGGTCCTAATAAGTCCTGTTGATTCATGCTCCTAAGTTTTCTTTTAAGCAAAGTGATGAAGAAAAGTAAATTAGTTAAGTCTCGGATTTGAATTTAGACTTTTGTTCTTTGATTGATTTGGGTATAAAGTGCCTCTTAGAATCTAGTAACATCTCAATGCTCTATTTCAGTTGGTTCCTTGCTTTAGCTTATTTAAAGAATTCTGTAAAATCTTGGATGAATTATTTTTCTTAAGTAAAGTTTATAAATGTTAAACCATGTTTAAATAATTGTTTTAGGTTTACGTTTCACCTTCTCCCTACTTAGAATTTCGCAAAGTACTTGTGTAAGCATAATTTGAACTTTTTGATTAGTCACTTTTTATGGTTAGATAGTTTTATATCTTTGCTTGGGGACAAACAAAACTTAAGCTTGGGGGAATTTGATAGTTCATTTTATAGTCTAAGCTATAGTGGTATTTTTTAACTTTTAATACACAAATCATGTCTTGTATGCTTACTTATTGGCCTCTTTTTATATATATTTTTTCACTAATGTTTTCTTCTCTTTTTTAAGGTTTTCAGAGTTTTCGGCCAAAAAATGACCTGACACGCCCCACTAACACACCCTTCCTGGGCGTGTCACAGGGCGTGTAACCTAATTCCGAGGAAGTTTGCTGCCAGAATCAAAATACCGAGAAAAACCGCTGACACGCCCCCCCCCCCCTGACACGCCCTCCCTGGGCGTGTCACCCTCATCCCAAAGCCTTCTTCCACATTTTAAGATTTTCCGTTGCTACACGTCAACAGTACTGACAGCGCCCCCCCCCCCCTATATGGGCGTGTCTCCGGGCGTGTACCACCTTGTTTCGACATTTGGTGGATTTTTGACCAATGATTGAGACTGAAGTTCCTTACACGCCCCCCTACACGGGCGTGGCACAGGGCGTGTCCACTAACGTACAGAAGAAATCATCATTCCCGCCAGAATCTAGAGCCCGAGGTCAACTCTGTACATGACACGCCCCCCTAACACGCTCCTCCCTTGGCATGATAGAGGGCGTGACCGTACCGTGAGAATTTCTATAAATTCAGTGGTTCCCCCTTGTGTCTAGAAGAGGTTTTAGGTTGAGAGGGGAGGTGTTGCCCCTTTGTTTTTTAGTGTTTTTATGCTCTCTCTCTCTCTCATTTTATGTCTTTCTTATCCCTAACTTTGTGTAATCTTTTGTTATAGTTTTGTAATTGCTTTAGTTGCTAAATGTAATGCTAGCTTAGGTTTCATTTCCATGCAAGTGTAATCCTTTATTTTCAAGTTGTAATTCTCCCTTATCATTAATAAAAAGTGCGCTTTGTTTACATTGTGTTCTTAATGTTCTTCTACTCATCTCTCCTCCTCCACTTCTCCACTATTAACTAATCCTCCTTGTACTCGATCATGATGATCTGAGATTCGAGTTAATTAGGTTATGATGCTTTAAATTTATTTTTCCTTTTTAGGGTTTAGGCTTTCGATTTACTCTTGATTATTCATGTTTGGAGTTATATCATCGATATATAATTTCCATCTTTGTTTTCACTCTTAGCTAGCCGAGAGGCTCGTAGTTTGAAGTGAACACTCAAGAGTAAAGAGAGTTGCATGCACCCCTTGAGAGAGGAAGACGTTAAATCTCCCGGATTGGAGTGAAATCCAATAGTGGGGCTCACCGCTAGGCCTCCGATTTGGACAAGAGTTCGGTCGAACCTTCCTTACCTCAGTTGTGCACGACTTCGAGAGAAGCGTGTTCAAGCTTTAGGAACCTCCAGGGTCAAGGTCCTTTACCTTATTAAGTTAGGTTTATTTTATCATATTTTTAGTCAACTCTTGCCGAGGTGATTCTCGATCGAGTGTTTTTCCATTTCATCGTTTCAACCCTTCGTTGTGATCGCTTTTAATAGCTCTTTAATTAAATGCAAGTAATTCTCTTTTAGCGCAATATTTCTTCTCTTAATCGTAATTAGCTTTCTCTTAACCCTAAAACCATCCTTAGATAAGATAATAGTTTCTGTGTGAGTAAGTTTACTCGACGGTTCCCAGATTTCAATACGACACTTGTGTCCCCTAGCTACAGTTCTATGGGTATACTTGCCTACTTGGATTGCTAGTTCGGCTATCTTTTCTCTAGCATGAAAAGCGATCACAACTATACTCAACGATTTTGCTTACCTGGCATTGAGTGAATAGACTTCACTTGGACTTGGGCATTTTCTAGCCTATCTAGTATCTTCTAGCTGACTTGATCTTCAAGGTGTCGAGTTAACTGACTTGTCTCGTCACTTCTTGTCTAAACACTACTGTCTGACTTGTCTCAACACTTTTGTCTTGACACTGTTGTCTGACTTGTCTCGACACAGCTTTCTCGACACTTTGGCTCGACAATGCTGATAGACTTGTCTCGACATAGCTGTCTCGACAATTTTGTCCTTAGTCATTTCCTCAAGCTTTCACCATGCACTTGGCATTGAGTGAGCTTGCTTCACTCAGTGCCTGTGGACTTAGGAAAACTCCTCCCTGTCCACTAGCTTGCTTGGTGTCAACCTGCATGCATACACTCAAACACACATAAAATACAACTTGTGTTTGTGTCATTGACTTGTTTGACTTCTTACAAATCTGGGCCATGTGGATCACTGGACCCAACAGAATTTCTATAGGTCGGATGGGTTGTGGAAGTGGATTTGGTGAATGCAATAAAAAATAAACTAATCTTGCTATGAGTGTCGCCATCACCGCTTCACAATGTGATGGATTATACGGGTTGTTAACACTACTTCTCTAAGCGGGTGAATGTGAGAGCTTTTGAATGCAAGGAGTGCAATGGAAGTGTAGTGAGGGTTATTAGCACCTCTTCTCTAGGCAAGTGGATTATACGGGCCATTAGCACTGCTCTGAAAGGCAAATGGACGTGAAGGCAGGCAGAGTGAAAGTGAGAGTGTGGAAGTAAATCTAGGGTTGCAAACACCTTGATAAATAAGCATTCAATAAGATTTCATCATGATGAACTAAAAGTGAAGAACATGAATGTTAACAACACAGACATCATCAATAATATGAAGAAACTAGTCAACAACATTTACATAAGAGGAGAAAAAAGCAAGGGATACAACCAAATCTAGAGGTTTGTGGTAGATCATAGAAAGAATCCTGACTTGTCAATCCGTTTATCGCCTTATGTCCAGAAGGTCTCTCACCTCCTTCCAATATATTCGTCTTCTCTAATAAACTACAATTCGATCACGTCTGATGTGAAGCACTCCTTACTTGGTGATGATGTTGACAATAGAATCTCCTCTATGAAGCCCTTGGATGATGCAAGTTGTCCTAGGGAAATTTCCTAGCTGATGGAGGAAAGACAATGGAGCAAGAGCTCCTCTCACAATATTTTGGTAGAAGAAATCGGGATCCCCAAATTGGGTGAAAATCTACGCTTAAATAGTAATTTTGGTAAAAAAAAATATTGGTAAAGTATAGTCGAATGCACAATCATGCGTGTGAAACATGTGTTTCCCTTCTGTTAGATTTCTAAATCGAGAAACATCGGCCAGTGTGATTTACTCACATGTGGGGAAACCAACCGTGCGAGAAGGAATCGCGCAGGTAACAATAATTATAAAATTTTTAGACAAAGAGAGGATGCTTGTGATTTTTGTTCTCACACTGTCGGAACAACCATGCCTGGAGAAAATGCACGAGCAGGAGAAGAACACCAATTTTGGATTAAGATTGTGCACGGCCACAAAAATCGTGCGCAAAGGATTCACATGATTGTGCAATCAAGTGGTTGTGTCAACCTAATGACCATGACGATCAAGATGATATTGATATCATACATGGTTAGAATGCTTGTACGTGAAGGAATATTGCGTGACTGTTTGATAATATCGGTTTATCAACTCAACACAAACAATGTCACGAACGAGGAAAACTCCCATGCACAAAGTAAAATCACGCAACAGTGTGTTGTAGTCAATATTCAATAAAGGACTTGGGATCTGCCCACCTGCATTCCAATACAAAACTCTGGGGCCAATTGACGTCAGCATGCATAAACATTTTCCCAAATGCAAAATAAGACGATGGGGGACCATATGTTCACCCAGACAATAGTTGAGCGTGCAATTGCACGCTGACTCGGGCTTAAAATAAGATGGTTGGTGTGCACTACCTATTTTGATATACAAACTCTTTTCACACTTTTCAATTTCATTTCCTTTAACTTGTTATTTTTCTACATTTTTAACTTTGCAATTTGAAAGCATATTCAGCTATATATTCAATGAAGCATAGCCACCACATTCAAATATACTCCCAACACTCCAAAATTCCAATTGAAATAAGACTTGAGATCAGTTCTTGGTGTGTGAATAGGATGGTCGATTTGGCCTTGGTGAATTTATGGTGGAGCTGGATCAACTGATAGGGTTAGGTACAAGTGGTGTCAGTAAGGATAGAGTAAGTAGGGCATGGTGCAAAGGCTCAACCAGGCCAAGAGATGGCCCATATCATGATCTCAATCAAGAACTAACATATACCCATGCTTTGAGCGTCGTTAGGGGCAAGTTCTAGTCATCGAGAAAGAATATTCTTCCTTCTGACTCGAGCAATACAACTCTAGTGATCGTATACACACTCACTTACACTACCAATAGTTTCCAATGAATTCACAAACTATGAGTAGAATAAATTATATTTATGCAAATTTAAAATCGTAAAACTAAACGCAAATAGAAAATCGTAAAACTAAATGCCCTACAAGAGACAGTATATTACTCATCGACTCGATCTTTAGTCAGCACACTAATTTTCCAATCAACGTGAAAAATACACTTTTACTTAAAATGCTCAAAGGGGTGCATGCGCGCTCAAGTGGGTGTTGTGGTGTACGGCGAATGCAAATAGTCGAGAAATATTTTTCAAAAAAATAAAATTGAAATAGAAAATTACTTCTGGTATACCCATGGATCTGTATATATAAAGTGGGTAATAACGCTCACTCTCCCCAAGACTTTTAATATGCAATGATAAAATGATATAACAATTAAGATCAAAATAAAGGTAAGGGGAGAGCTTACCCAATGCTCAACTGGTGAGTATACCAGAAGATGAGTAAAATCCATAAGTATGGAACAAATCACGGATGAAGAGTACCTGCGGGGGTGAGCTCCAACAAAACAAAGAAAAAAATAGACAAACTAAAATGAAATTTAACTAACTAAACTAGACTTGGAAATATATAATGCAAGAAAAAGTAAGATAACTACTGAGGTTATTGTCCTCCCAGCATAATTTATTAAGAACTTTAAAAATTATAGATAATGAGAGTATGAAAAGAAAAGTGAATGGGTAATTGTTCTAATATTCGTGTCAGTAGCGGGTACCAATATGTTGATAAAACAGTTGTCTCTCTACCTGAATAATAATACTTGCTCCTCAGAGGTATATGAAATAAGAAGTAAGAAGAGGAGGAGGGCCGTTCCTTACTAATCTTACCAAAAATGTCCTTACCCAGTAAGGTATCATCTTCAATAAGGCAGATGTTGGAGGAGATGACAATTGATGGAGCTTCCTCTATGGTGGATGGATCAATCTCCTCACACAAGGGGATGCATTCCACATTGACCTGAGCAGAATACACCATATCCTCCTAGAGTTCATATGCATATTCAACCTATACAGGTCCAGACAATGAAGGGGGATTAGGAAATAAAATAGATGAAATAGATAAATAATAAAAAATCGGGGGAGTGGTCTCGATCTCACTCCCAGCAGACACCAAAGAATGATCAATATCGGAGTCATAAGAATCAAAGGAAGGGGAATCCGAGTACTCAAGTGCCTCGATGGTGAGTTAGACCTCCTCATATAATAAGGAGGTGCAAGCCTCCTCAATGGAAAGGACATCCTCCTCATCCCACTTCGGCACATCATTGTGTTCAGAATAATCATCCTCCCCATAGGAGAGAATAATATACTCATCCCACTTTGGTGCATCCTCGAGCTCTAGATCAACACCCTACACAAAATCTTTGACAGGATCACTAGAAGTAGGTGTAGACAACTTGTGCAAAGAAGATGGAGGAACACTGACAATAGAATCATCAGAGAATATGTGAGCTGATTCCTCTTGGGGTGAATTCAAAATGGGTGATGATTGCATTGGGAGAGGAAACTCTACCATGTCATCACAATGATTAGAAGAGATGTTGATGGGAATATTCACAGTAGTCCCCCATAGATAAGGTGGCATTGTGTATATATCATCAGAGCTTGAAGGAACACTAAAATGAGAGGAGGATGGGCCGATTAGAATACCCGATTAATCATCCTTATCCATCGGACATTGAAATTTTGTACAATCTTTTAGTTCATGGTCGGTGAAATGACAAAACAAACATAATTTCACATTTCCTCCCGGCCATTGAGGGGCCGGACTGAAATACGGAGATGATGCATGTTGTGGTGGCGCACTGCTATAATAACTTGGTGTAATGTATGAAGTACCATAGGATGTCAGTGATCTATATGGTAGGTCATATAAATTATGACTATGATCTCCCATATAATAATCTTCACTCTCATGATCATATTCCCCGCACCATCAACATTGTGTATACAAGCCTGAAAACATGGTGCTACAGGGAAGAATTCACCAAACAAATATATTCTTTGCAAGAATTACTGCACACAAGAAATTTAAATTGAATGGTTTGCTCTTAAAAATTTTAAAATAGATTAGGACTAAAGAAATTAAAAATATTACTTAAAATGAAAACAAGGCAAATGAAAAAAAAATGCAAATGATGTAATATAAAATGGAGGAACTTCTTTCTATGGTCTCCCTCTATGGAAACTCATACGTCTCTATTCCCTGTCGATGACGTCAAAAACTTGATGTGATTATGATAAGCTTATTGGTCGTACAAGTAATATAAAATTAGGAGTGATCCCCGAGTATCGATCTCATAAGGAACACAACAAGGTGGAGATATCTTTTGAGAAAAGACTTGAGTTTGAAGTCCTATAGGTCAAATGGGTTGTGGAAGTAGATTTGGTGAATGCAATGAAAAAGAAACTAATTTAACTACTCGGGTCGCCATCAGCGCTTCACAATATGATGGATTATACGGTCCATTAACACTGTTTCGCTATGGAGATGGATGTGATAGCTTGCAGATGGAAGGAGTACAAATTATGGAAGTGTAGCGAGGGACGTTAGCACCTCTTAGCTAGGCGAGTGGATTATACGGTCTATTTGCACCGCTTCAAAAGGCAAATGGAAGAGTAGACAAGTGGAGTGGAAGTGAGAGTGCGGAAGTGAATCGAGGGTTGCAAGCACCTCAGTGTTCGGATGGAAAAACTTGTGCACCTCAAGTGAATAATAAGCATTAAACATGATTTCATCATCATGAGGTAAAAGTGAAGAACATGAATGTTTGCAGCATAAACATCATCAATAATATGAAAAAACTAGTCAACAACATTTACACAAGAGGAGAAAAAGGCAAGGGATACAACCAAATCCATAGGCTTGCGGTAGATCATGGAAGGAATCTTGGGTTGTCAATCTGTTTCCTTATTCAGTCTCTTACTATCGTCAGAGGTCTAGAAGGTCTCTCACCTCCTTCCAATATACCCGTCTTCTCTGGTAAATAACAATCCGACCACATCTGATGCAAAAAACTCCTTACTTGACAATGATTTTGAGCGTAGAATCTCCTCTTTGAATACCTTGGGTGATACGAGGTGTCTTAGGGCAAAGACTTAGCGGATGGATGAAAGACAACTGAGCCAGAGCTCCACCCAAAAGGTTGTTGGCGGAAGAAATTGAGACCCCCAATTAGGGCGAAAATTTATGCTTAAATAGTAATTTTGGTAAAAATTGGTCATACATAGTCGAACACACGATCGTGCGTGCGAAACGTGTGTTTATCTTCTATTAAATTTCCAAATCGAAAAACATCGGCTCGCGTTATTTACTCACGCATAGGGAAACTAACCGTGTGAGAAGGAATCACACGGGTAACATTAATTATAAAATTTTAGAAAAAGAGAGGATGCTCGTGAATTTTGTTCCTGCACGGACAGAACAACCTTACGTGAAGAAAACACATGAGCCAGAGTAGAACACTAACTTTGTGTTAAGACCGTGCAAGGCCGCAAAAATCATTCATGTAGGATTCGTACGATCATGCGATCAAGTGGTTGTGTCAACCCTACAATAATTACGATCAAGACGATATTGATATCACGCATGGGTTGAATGCTCGTGCACGAAGGAATATCGCATGACCGTACAATAATATTGTTTTGTAAACTCAACACAAATGAAGTCACGCACCGATAAAACTATTGTGCACGAAGAAAAACCGCACGATCGTATATTATACACTGAATTCTTTAAAGATCTTGAGATCTGCCCGCCTTCATTCCAATACAAAATTCTAAGGCCAATTGCCTCCAGCATGCATAAACATTTGCCCAAATACAAGATAAGATGATGGGTGCACCATGTGCTCACCCTGACAATAGTTTGGTGTATAATTACACACCAACTCAGGCTAAAAAATTATATACACTTGTGCAATTTCCGGTTTAATTAAATATGAGTGAAATCTTATCTAAAATGAAGTGTTTCTATGTGAAAACGAGCTTAGATGAGTCCGGAAAACACTACATAATTCGGACCCATCACTAATCAGTTACAATAGAAGTTTTGTTGAGAAATTCTCACGGATAACATTTCCACTCACCTCTAATACTAGCAAGGATCAAAATTTTGTGTCGACTCTTGAGTGTGCCCGAGCATTCGAACCCTAGAAAGAAAGGTTGATGTCTATGTGAGAAAAGAGCTAAATAACAGAATTTTATTGCTCCAAAAAGTTACATAATACATGATATGCCCCCATGTTTATAGAAAAGGGGGAAGAGAAAGAAAAATAAGAGAGAGAATATACAATGCATGTCACATGCAACTAATCAGATAGATAAAATACTAAATACACTGGCTATGCAGTTAAATAGGCTTAACCACACGACTACATAGATGGTAAAGACACAATGGTAGTTTTTGTCTCTATCCGTCAAACCCCAGCGAACAGCTCTAGGAGAAATAAATGTGGTTAGACTGAGTCTAATAGCTAGACCGTACCAGTGACCATACTTGAGAGTTATTGATCTCCAACAGGTGGTAAGACTCTAAAGATCAACATAGCGCGGCTGTGAGAAGAATACAGAAGCACTTGGAGCGGGTAGGATGGTCCTAACTGCCTGACCTTCAATTGAATTGATCTCAGCAAACTGCACTGCAATAACACTGCTAGGACTACTAGATAGGCAGACCGCCAAACCTGTCTACCTCTACAGACTGCCAGACCTATTTGCCAGTACTACCCAGCAGACCGCTTATCCTGTCTGCCTAACCACCTAGACTTCACAGGTTCTGACACTCCCCCTCAAGCTGGAGTGTATATGTCAATCATGCCCAGCTTGTTACAAAATTTTGAAAAGAAGGACACTGGTTTGGTAAAAACATCGGCTAGCTCTTTGTCAGAAGTCGCAAACGGAGTGTAGATCTAATTCTCCAACACCTCTTCTCTAATAAAGTGAAAGTCTACATCAATTTGCTTTGTCCTCTCATGAATTACTTAATTCTTTGAAATATATATAGCTACCTTGTTGTCACAGAATATTGGCAGAGGATGATCATAGACTTCTCCCAAATCAAGCATCCGTGCATGTAACCACTTCAACTTGCAGATAGTCAAAGCCAGGATTTTATATTCATCTTCAACACTTGACATGGGACTATAATTATTTCTTGCTCTTCCAGCTGACCAGATTTCCTCCAACAAAAGTGCAAAAACTAGATGTAGATTTTCTATCCTTCTTGTGATCTACATAGCAGCTGGCATCAGAATAGGCTTCAATCCTCAAATAATTATTCTTCTGAAATAAAAGTCCCTTTTCGGGAGACCCTTTCACGTATTCTAAGATCTTTAGAGCTGATTGAAGATGACATTTCTTGGGAGCTTGCATAAATTAGTGCATCTTTCCTACTGCATAATAGATATTCGTCCTTGTGACTGTCAAATAAATAAGTTTTCTCGCATGCCATCTATACCTAGTGATATCTATAAGGATAGGGGAGTCCTCACTCTAACACTTGTCATGACCAATAGCCATTAGACAATGAGCAGGTTTATTCCCAAGAAAACATGTCTCTTTTAAAAGATCTAAGGCATACTTTTGCTACGAGAGCACGGTAGAACCAGGCTTCCGGGTGATCTCAATTCCCTGAAAGTACTTGGGAGGCTTATATCTTTTGTAATAAAATGCTAAAGAAGATGTTTTTTATTAGGTCAATCTCCTTTTTATCATCCTCTGTAAAAAAAATATCATCCATATAAACAGTAAGAATAACTAGCCTTGTATAAGTCTTACGTATGAATAAAGAGTGATCTGCAACACTTTGAGGAAACTCAATAATAGAGATAACTTCACGTTAACAGTTGGTTGAGAAAATGTGGGTTGTGACAGTTGGTATTAGAGGGAGGTTATTTAAATATATTATCAGAGTGAGAGAGAATGCGCGGCATGATGCCATGCCATGCAGGGGACAACTATAGACCCTTCGGTAGTATCGTCTCTTAATTTATTTTCATAAAAGGCATATATATTTTATGTTGAAGAACAAGATTTAAGTTTATAGTTTAAATACCAGGTCCCTCAGTTCAATGGATCAGCTAGTCCACAAGTAGAAAAGTATATACGTAGCAAAAAATATAGAGTTTAGTTCATTTTATCCTACTTGAGCATGAAGACCCAACAATATGTTAATGATATGCAATTTTTTAAATTTAGTATGTGTAGAAAAAGAACTTTTAAGATCTTCAAAAAAGGGTGACATTTAGTTGGAACAAATGTTATGAATATGAGTAAAGGTGTAGATATTTATACATATTAAAAGAACTAATATGCATCCTAACATGAAAACTTCTCAGAGAGTAATGCATCAACAACAGACAGTAGTAGTAGCAAAAAAAACAAAATTACAGTCTAACACAAAATGAAACTGTAATATGGGTGCCAACAATCTGACACAAACCCACGACACCAAAAGAAAAGTCTGAGATACACTATAAGTTAAGAAAAACAACAGGCTACCTCTCACCGATGAGAGAAAAGGGGAATCAGCTACTGAAGTCTTGAAGAAACGAACTCGATTAGCTCTAACTTCTACTAGTCAGAACCTAAGTCATTCAAAAAAAGAATGCTTTAGTGCAAAGGTGCAAAATACAACACAAATAGAGTTCAAAAGATTAATAAGCTTAAACAGGTTACCAACCCCATGAGAATAGCTATGAAACAACAGCAATCAAAGATCACATAAGCAGTAAGTAAAATAAACTCAGCATGAATTGGTTATATAAGAGAAAGACTTGCACCGAGTGCAATAAGTATTCATATTAATAATCATATATATATAAGAGACCGATCGACTCGAATAGTGAATAATTAACACCGACCATAAAATGGTATTGAGGTGGTGAAATTCTTTCCAACACAAACCATCAGACCAAAACATCCAAAGAAAAAGGCACTATGGTGGTGGTGGTCATCCATCCAACCCATCCCAACAGTCCATAACAAAGACACCAAGTGTAATGATTAATAAATAGGCACTGTGGTGGTGGTAATCCATACAACCTAACCCAACAGTCCAAAAATGTCATAACAAAATCTGACACCGCATAAGACTTGGCATCGGATCACCACGATGACACAAGGAAAGAAAAAAATCAGAAATTCTAAGTAAAAACACCCCTTCACGACAAATTCGTCGAGACAACGTTGAATTTAGTGTGATCACTTGACGAACGTCGTAACTACTCGATGAAATTTACAAGAACGCTCGACGAACTTGACATAAACACTCGATGAATTTGACTTAACTTCTCGACGAATTTGACTTAACTACCTGACGAATTTGACTTAACTACCCGACGAATTCAACTTAACTACCCGACAAATTCGACTTAACCACACGATGAATTTCACGTAACTACTCGACGCACTTGACGAAACAACTCGACGAATTTGACGTAAACACTCGACGGATTCAACGTAACAATTCGAACCCTCGATGAATTCGACGCGTACACTCGACAAATTTGACACAACCACTTGATAAATTCGACACGACCACTCGACGAATTTAACTCAGGCAAAAAAGAAACTGTATGAACTTAGAAAAACCAACGCCATGAAAGATACAATATTGACAAGTCTTTAAATTTAAAAGAAAATAGATGAATGAACTAAAAGAAGACTAAGCAAGAGGGATAGTCTACCACTTGCCTCAATAATCCGATTTCTAGCCTCCTAATCACTCCACGTTAAGGGTTGGCCAAAATAAAACAACGACAACCAAAAATTTAAAAGGATTTGGACGAAAACAAAAGTTAGGGATACTCACTCCAACGTCAAAACTCCACGAAATCATAAATACTCACCACACACGCATAGATCTCGGTGTGGGCTTTCCATATCTATACTTCAACGAAGATTTCGTACACTAGCAGAGCTTTCACGGTTCCGGTACGGTTTCTGTTTTACTAAAATCGTGAACCAAACCGCTAAGGTAATGATTCTTCGAATTAGAACCAAAACTTTATTTGGTTTAACCAGTTCCGGTTCTGGTTCCAGTTCCAACATAATTTTGGAACCACCGTGTCATCGATTCTGGTTATGGCTCAATAAAAACATAAACCAAACCGATCACTAACGGTTTGGTCTGGTTCTATGTGGTTCAGTTTGGTTCCAATCGGTTCCAACCAAAACCAAAACCAAACTTGGTGGAATGAATGAGGGGGTCAAAAATAAAATACCTGAGGGGAAAATAAACCCGTTAGAAATTTTTTGCAAGAGGGAATTCGAATTCTGGGGCCCAAATGTAGGAATTTCACATTATATGAATGAATACTTTTTTATATAATATAGTACGTAGTACTGAAATTTAAAACTCAAAAACACAAAACCACAAAAATCGCATTTGATCGCACATATTATAAACTGCACTAAATGATTTAGTTGTGGAGCGATTTCGTTCGTTGCAAAATTGTATAGTTTGCGGTGCGGTTTTTGGTGGTACAAAACCGCACCACGTCATTGTCATCATTTGTATCGACTTCTTCGAGAGGGCCTGACATTCTAATCATCGCCAATGAGTATAGGCTACTTTTATTTTTCCATAGTTTTGTCGTCTCCTCTTCGGCTAGTGGTTCCTTCCTCTTCGATTATTTCTAGACATTGATTGTATGTATTCATGTTAGAAACCATTTTGGTATTACGAGTGACAGGCATGGGGTTCCACCTCTATGACCAAATGCGACAGTACTTCAATTATGATAGTAAAAGTGGAGCCCTGGTGTCCCACGCGATATTATCTCGGCCACGTCACACAAACCCCTGAGTGTTATACTCCGCTTGTCACACATTTTTGCATTGTGCACGGGGGCTTGCGAGCGGTGGTGATAACACATTTTTTATATAGTTTTTGCATTATTTTCCCTTTTAATATAATATAGATTCTTCTTTTTCGACTCTTCCTTAATAAATATTAAATAATGTTCAGAATTTGTAATTTCTGACTCATGAGACCTGAAATGAACCGTGGAGGTCCAATCTCCATTCACAGATCACGATCGTGTAATGTTGATGCATTGTTCAATCCATACCGCACAGTTTTGGTGCAGTGTTATTTTGTTCAATCCAAAATCGACTCTCTTTGGTACGATTGTGGCTTGAGTTCAAACCGTACCAAACCGCATCAGTTTCACTCTTAATAGTAGGTATTGTTTTTATAAATAGATTATAAAAAATAACAGTATTATAATAATATTAATACTAATAAAATATTATAAAAAATAATAAAAACGGGTCGCGGTTTGGTTCTGGTTCGGTCTTGTTCGGATCGGGTCTAAAATTCTAGAAACCGCTTGAGACTTGTATGTTGCGGTTCAATTTCCGATTTCGGTCTGGATAATAAAATGAAAGAACCATGTCTGGACCAATGTTATTCACGGTTCCAAAATTCAAACCAGAACCCGGCTAATTAACGAACGGTTAGGTTTGGTTATTTGTGGTTCTGATTCGGTTCCGGTTCGATTTATAGTTTTCGATTTTAAATGACAGCTCTATACACTAGATCTTCCGCAACAGTCATTCGAAAGCTCCCGGAAGGACAATCTCCCTCTCCCTTGCGTGCTCTTGTTCGGTGGAACAGGAAGAAGAAAAACGGGAAAACCTAAATCCTAAGTTCTGGTCGGCTTTTTATATAGAATTTTATGTATATTTATATATATAATATGATATATAAATGATCTTAACGTTTCATTTCACAATTTGGATTAAGGCCAACTGGGTTTTCGATGAAATTTGCACTGAAGGTAAATACCGGTCCTACAAATCCAACGTCAAAGTCAAAATCAGAGTTCGATGAGCTGATATTGAGTTACAATTTATTTCTACAGTTTACGGCAACGATAAATCCTCTCAATCTTTGAAAAAATTCACCAGGCTTCCAATAGAACTTGGATCGCAACGAAACTTGACAAACATGATTAAAATTAAATACTTTAACTTTTCTAAAGTTAGAAAAATCCACACCCCGACAAGATCGAAATGCAGTCCACTTGACCAAATGGACACGGAAACGCACTAACGATGTCGCATTGTTATCTTTGCTTTAATGTGATGCCCTGACGTCATTATTACGCCAAAAGATGGTCAGAATAAATTATCAAAAATTCTGGGGCATTTCAACATCTCCATTGATTTTGTGCATGGTTTGGAATGATCGCAGCAGGGTAACGACACGATTTGGGTGATTATGAATCGCTTGACCATGGTGGCTCAATTTATCTTAAACCGTAAGGAGGATTACGTGGAAAGGCTCATAAAGCTTTATTTTCATAATATTGTGTAGTTGCACTGAATTCTAAAAAATATCATTAGTCATCATTAGTTGCTTCAAAGGATTGGAGGCTAGTGTAAAAGAGTCTGGGCACGAAACTCAAGTTTAGTACATCATTCCATCCGAAGACTGATGGTCAGACGGGGAGGACAAATTGTACTTTGGAAGACATGCTGAGAATGTGTGAACTCAATTTTGGTAAGAAAATGGAAGATCACATCTTTATAGTGGAGTTTTCCTACAATAATAGCTTTTAGGCGAACATCAATATGGTGTCATACAAAGTGTTGTATGACAGGTAGTGTTGAACGTTGATGTATTTGATAGAGGTGAGTGACACCTAACATTTGGGAAAGAGGTAGTGTCTGACACTTGTAAGTTGGTGCAAACGATCCAGGAGTGCATGAAGGTTACTCAGGATCAGCAGACAAAGTGTTTTAATGCATACCACTAAAATATGGAGTTTGTAGTGGGCGACATGGTCTATTTGAAGATCAAGTCGTTCAAAGGCATTTCATGTATTTGAAGACTCAAGAAGTTGATTCCTAGGTATTTGGGGATGTTCGAGATCACAGAGCGCATCAGAGAAGCAACTATCAGTTGGCGTTATCCGCTGAGCTGAGTGTATTACATGATGTTTTTCATGTCTTGGTGTTTATAAAAGCTTTGGTAGAGCCGTATAAAGTGGTTGAGTTGGATGCAGTGCCAGTGGAAGAGAATTTGAGAACGATAGGTTCTCTGGTTTGTATGGAGGATTTGGAGACCCATTTTTTGCGAAATAAGGAATTCAAGCTCGTGAAAGTCTGTTGGAATAATTACGGGCGAGACGAATTATCTTAGGAGCACGAAAAAGCGATACGGGAGGACTTCCCTAAGTTGTTTGCGAAAGGTGTGTTATGTTGTTATGTAATTTAAATTTGGAAGACAAAATTCTTTTAAGGGGGGTGGAGTTGTAACACAGCAAATTTCTTGGGTTTTAAGACAAAAATGCCAAGGCAAGTGGTGGCAGGAAGCTAGCACGGCGCGGTTGTAGTTACTATCGGCGATAAACTTTCTTCTTTAACTAGACAACACTAGTTGTGTCAGCGAGATGGGATACATCACCTAGAATCACGTCGTATCGGCTAAAAGTGTGACATGTCATATAGAACTAGCGTTGGGCGGTAGTTCTGTAACACCTCCAACCATCACGTAGAATATAACAGAAGGTCTTACTTGGGCCCCACGCCATATTCCACGGATAGTCAGTTGAGTTACTCATTGAAATCATTTCATCCACACATCCTAACTCAGAGTGTATTCTAGCATAAGTAGTTAACTTAGTTATAGAACCCAAAAGCCAGGAATGTCCACTACAAAACATAGGAATGATATTTAATACACATCTGGCCATAAGGCCTTACAACTGTTTTCGTTAAAAATATGTCTTTCATACATCGACACACATGTTGTCCACACATAAAAGTAAGTAAACATTTGTCTTTGGTCCTTCGAGAGCCAGCCAATCGCAGCATAAGGGACTTCAGCCCGCTACTCTTCACTTGGCTCTCCAGCACCTGCATAGCATGGCCGACCAAAACATGGCAAAACAATGCAATGGTCAGGATTAGCTGACCAAATTATAACGACCCCGCCCTTTACTCGGGGCAGCGGTTCTCATTCCCTGCAAACAACAATATATATTTATATTTATATATCTCTTTTGTCAACCAAATGTGCATATAAGCACCATTCGGCACAGACATTGGCACTCATAGCCACATGTCCCGTGCACTTAGGGCACATTAACAGTGTACTGGATTTTCCCTTAGTACCACCACCATCCACAATCCAAGACTTGATGGTCTGAACTTAAGCATTTTAGTCTTTCTGGCTCATATCCTAAGACTCTCATTATGTCAATGACGAAAGCTAAGTACTTTAGGAAATCTAACCAGGAATGACATAATGCAGGTACAGATCAGCTCTTTCCCGTTGCTTAAATCGACATGTCATCGCCGAAAGCCAAATCAATCAAAGCCTAATGACAGGACGGAGGTTAGCCTCTGCTTTATCATTTGGCTCCTATGGCTATAGTAGCAAGCTCAACAGCATCAATTGTCGTCCACATTGTCCTCAGGACCTGAGCTCGCAATCAATACAACAATGGCTCTCATGGCCATAATAGTTGCCCTCTTTAGGCTCAACAGCTTCAAACAATGGTCCCTAAGTCTCAAAGAGATAGGCCTCACATACATAGATCACTGGTAGCTATCATTGACGATAGCACTATCGTTGCATAGTAGGGGACAGAATCTCATTTCTTCCCCAATTTTGGGTGTTTTTCTAAAGAGTATCTCCAGTACTTTTCACTACAGCATCTTGCACACCCCCTGACCCTAGAAACTACACGTTTATCCATGGAGTCTTCTCTAGCATGCAAATCAATCATCACCAATCCATACCAACCTGTCCAGATGGGCTTCACACAGCATGCTTATTCTGTACTTTGATTCCGGATTCTATATGCAATTTCTACCGGGGATCATAATGATATACCCGCTAAAAACCACCCTTTTCTTCACCTTTTAGTGAGGGGTTCCATACACTTTTGAAAATTGAGGACTTCATTTGTCCAAGGAGAAAGGTAGTTGAAATTATCTAGCATCTACCTAAATCACCTAGAGGGGGTGAATAGGTGAGTTCTGAGTCTTTTTGCGGAATAAAAACAACTGAAAGATAAAGCACAGAACACAAAGATTTATAGTGGTTCCTAGAGTTGGGCACGTCCACTGTCCCACCTTGCCTATCTACCATAAAGTGCTAGATTTGGTTACTACACCTTTATCTCAGATTTCAATGAATCTTACACCTCAGAGCCTCAACTCTTACAACTCGGAGACAACGCTCCTACCACTCGGAGAACAAACTCTCCTACAACTCGATCCAAACACAGATCTATAACTTGGAGGGAAAACCTCCTACAAAAGTAAAAAAGTTTTACAAAATAAAGATTGAAAATAATCTCCTATAGATCTAAAATCGTGGATCCTTTGTTCTTTTGAAAAGTGGATCTTGAATGTATTAAAGAACAATTGAAACCAAAGGCTTTAAAGACTTTGATAATAAAGCACGGACTGACTAGATCTGAGTAGAATCAAAATCTTTAGAGATCAATGATCTTGTCGATTTAGTTAAGGAAGAACGAATCATGCAACAAGCTTTCCGTCTGCTGAGAGATGTACGAAGAAATCGCTGACCAAAGTTTTTTTTTCGTCTGGAATTTCTTCATTTGATTAAGAGCACGATTAGGGTTGATATAATTCCACCATAAATATATATATAGGAATCTTCCTATTATAATAGCTAGAAAATACTTTCCATTCGGTGACGTGCGAAATTTACTATATATGGCGATACAAATAACCCGAGCCGAAAACTTGAAAATAGAAGAAGAAATACTCAAGTATAATTCGCCAAGTATCGTCGAGAATCTACGGGTATATTCGTCGAACCACTATTGAACTCAACAAATTTTACTTATACAAATCCACCCAGATCAATTGTATGTCTCAACGCTTGGCAGAAGTCATACTCGATGAATCCGATGAATATCGGCTAGCTCACTCAACGAATTCGATGAGTATCGATTGATGCAGTCAACGCATTTGACGCATAGGCTGAGTGATATTCGACGAATATGGCTTAGAAAAATCCAGAGAAGTAAATTCGTAGACTCAAAGGTATACCCAATGAGTCTCAATGAATTCAGCGTGTATTGACATGTATATTCGATGAATTCGACGGGTATTGAGTGATACACTCGACAAATTCGACGAGTATACTTGATGATACTCGACGATTTTTACTTTACTGATTTTTTAGATCTCAGAAATTATACCTTAAGTAAATACGATGGGTTCGACGAGTGTTAGTAAGTATACACGATGAATTCGACGAGTATCCATGAGTATACTCGACGAATTTGACGAGTACCCACTACAATATTCGACGAATTTTACTTAGGTAAATTTTTGTTCTTCTGATTCAAACATTTGGTCCTTCCTTGATCCTTCTAATTTACTTTGAATAGAATTACACCCCAATAGAGAGATTACACGTTAGTCAACACATTGGCCTACATAATGAAGGATTACATTATATAGTCCTATGTTTCCTGACCCACTGTAACCTGACATTAGGTTGTACTTAGCACTATAGTCCTGCAAGCACATAACTAAATAGAGAGCATCAAATACAACTCATTCATCTTAGTTCAAGGGACGCTTCTTCAAATCAGGGTTATTGTGGATATAATACCCAACAATCTCCCCCTATTTGAAGAAATCTGAACCTACAAACTAAGGTGAATTGTACACGCAATAGAGCATAAAAATGAAACGACATAAGAAAAAAAATAAACGAATTCCTAGACAAAACATTAAATTATATATATATATATATATATATATATATATATAAATGAAAGTTCTTGGTTGGGGAAATCAGAGTCTACAAACATCAATCATAAAAGAGACCATCAAGTATGTTTTCCCTTATTTTTCTGACTTTGTCTGGTAAAATATGTTTTTGGCTTTGGATAATATCTTGGCGGAGCTGGAGGAGCATTTGGATCATCAAAGTTGTATTTCCTGAAATGGAGTCTTCGTTTAGCACATGCTACCTCATACTTCTGCCATTCATTCGTGTTGTAATAATCCCATTTGTTTTCATTTGTTAAGTCCACTATCTTGAAGGTGTCTAGAATGATACTTTTAGAAATTGGACTCCATACCTCAGCCATTTCTTTGTTCAGATCAGACCTAACAGTAGAGGGCCATTCACCATATCTTATTATTTTCTGAGCTGGTGGAGGTATGTCTTTAACTATTTGAACATCTGGATGGGCATCAGTAGCAGCAACATATTCTGGTTCAAACTGAGGGAAATCCTGAGTGTTAGTCCAATACTAAGAATAATCCTGAGCAAGATTAACATGAACATCCACTGGAGCAGGCATCACAGATATTGGGATCCTTGCATCACCATGACTTGCCCTACCAAAACTCTCACCATGAAGCCAGCTGAAATTGTCATAACTGTATTCATTGACTCCCTTAAAGTTTTCTACCATGGCGGCTTCAAGGGATGTCACCTTAGATTTCAACTCATCCTCCCCATTTCTGACTTCTTACAGTACCTTGGTTGTTATGGCATTGGAATAGTAGACCATCTGGTCATCAAAATAGTTCATTCCTTCATTCTGGGCATTAATTATAGTTTTGGCATTTGCATCAATGTTCTAGAGGATGGTCAGGTTACTTTTCAACCCAGTCATTGTATGAACAATGGCCTGACCACCCTGCATAAACCATAAATCAAGTCTATCATCAAGTTTGTCAAAACGCACTTTGATCGCTGCAAGGTCGTTATTCATATCTCTCTCTGTCTCCTTTACTTTCTTGAGCACTTTATTCAAAGAATGATCAAAACTTGCCTGTTTCTTGGCCATCAGGGCTTCTATTGATTTTAGAATAGAGATATCTGTACTGGTAGAAGGTATGTCTATAGCTGGAACACTGGGAGGGGAAGGGAGATCTTCACTTCCCTTAGAGTCACTAGAAGACTCTTCCATGGGAGTGATGTGTAACGCCCCCATCCATCGTATAGAATATGACAAAAGGTCCGGTCGGGGCCAGACGCCATATACTACGGACAGGTTAGGAGATTACAAGTTGTTTCCAAATCCAAGTTCACTTATGAACGCACCCTAACTCAGAGCATTCTAGCGGAAGCATTTTAGTTTATGAAGCCATACCGTATAAGAATGTCCACTACACAACAGGAATGATATATTTATATACATAAAACATGTTTTGGTCATAGACTTATTACAACTGTTTCATTTTACAACAAGTGGTTTCATACTTCGGCGCGCAGGCCGGCCACACATGAAAACAGTATATATTCGCCTTTTGGGCCTTCAAGGGCCGGCCAATTACAGCATATGGGGTTCAGCCCGCTACTTCCCACTTGGCTCTCCAGCACTTGCACAAAAGGTCCCACCAAAACATGGCAAACAAAGCAATGGTCAGCATTTTACTGACCCGTTTATCACGATCTCACCCCTTACATGGGGCGGCATTTCTCCATCCCAACAAACAAGGCATCATATATATTATGGTGTTTACAAAGTACACTTTAAGCACCATTCATCACAGATGTAGGCTCAACAGCCACGCACCCCATGCACTCAGGGCACATTTTTGGTGTCCACATCTTCTCGCATATCACCACCGTTAACTTTGTCATTCAGAGGTCCTTAACTTGACGACTATGTCGTTCAGAGGTAATTAACTTAATGACTAACTGCCCATTTAGAAGTACTTAACATACCGACTCTGTCATTCAGAGGTAATTAACTTGATGGCACAGTAATTGGCCATCACGGCACAATTTCCATTTCAGGCTGGTACTAACCATTACTGGGCAATTTAAGCTCACAACATCATTTACCATTTTAGGCTGGTGCTCACCATTACTGGGCAATTTATGCTCACAGCTCCGCATACACATACAATGGCCCTCAGGTCTCATAGAGATAGGCCTCGCAACATTGTAGCTCCTTTGGAGCTATCGCCTTGCGATACTTACTGTCGCCCAGCAATATAAATAGTTCTCCAGACTATGATCTTTTCTGTGTCTTTTCCTAGAAATGCTTCAAGTACTTTGATGCAGCATCATGCACACCCCTAGACCCCGGATTTTACATGTACATCACATGCATATCCACGGAGTCTTCTCTGGCATGCAAATTAAACATCACAAATCCAGACCAACTTATCTAGATGGGCTTCTCACAGCATGTATATTTTGTACTCTACATTTCCGGATCTAAATGCAGGAATATATGGGGAGCAAATCGATCTTCCCATTGGAATCTACCATTTTTCACCTTTTGGTGAGGGGGATCCATGCAAATATGCATATTGAGAACTTCACTTGTCTAGGAGAAACTCGTTACCCTTGTAGTTCTCTTCGGAGTCATGGTCAAGCTTTTCTACGCGGATGGAATGGAACGCGTCGCTCTCCTCTTCGTGGATCTAGCTTCGGCTCTTGATTCTAACCACAAGATCTTCTCCAATAACTTCAAGTTCCACCCAAACCCTAGTACCAGTCGAAAGTTCTCTGCTCCTGAATTTGGAAGCAAGGAAGAGAGAGAAAAAATAATAATAACTTCCTCAATCCTATCCCTCTACAGATATGGCCTTGAGTTTTACTCCAACCATACGATCTCTTCACATCAAAATAAAGCAATGGCTCGGGTTTGATCTGACAAAGTCAACCGCCGCTCAGTGACCGCACACCAGCCACCTGATATGAGTCGCCACTTCGGCGACATCTTATTTTGACAATTTTTCAAACGGAGTCAAGTTTGTCTAACGAAATTTGTCGAATGGGAGTTGTTCCTCGAACGGGCCATAACACCGCTCAGTTCTGCTCGATGTTTTTATCGAGCACTGCTCGACGTTTCGTTAAGCTTTGCTCGACGATTTTGTCGATCTCTGCTCGACGTTTCTTCGAGTACTGCTCGACGCTTTTGTCGAGCTCTGCTCGACGCTTTCGTCGAGCTCTGCTCGACGCTTTCGTCGAGCTACGCTTGACTCTTAGCCTGTTACTTTTTGGGGTGTTACAATCCTCCCCTCCATACTAAAATTTTGTCCTTAAAATTAATACAGTGTACAGAAACCAGTAACAAATATGTTATAACATATATTTTTTGTACAATAAAAATGTTATAGCAGTTTATACAAATAACTCGGGAAATTTAGCACGCATGGTTTTCTCCCGCTCCCATGTTAGCTCCTCACGGCCACAGTTGTCCCACCAGACGTTAACCATCCTGATTGTCTTGTTCTGCAGCTGCTTATCTGCTTTATCCACGATCTGAATGGGCCTAACCTTCGTCGTTATCCCAGATTCGACTGGTACGCAATCATCCGCAATCACTTGAGTTGGATCTTTTATGGCTTTTCGAAGAACTGATATGTGGAACACATCATGCAATCTACTCAATTCTGCCAAAAAAGCTAGCCAAAAGGTAGCTTCTCCAACTTGCTCCACCACTTCAAATGGACCAAGATACCTCGAACTTAACTTTTTCAAGCGTAGAATCCTAGACACGCCTTTGAATGGCTTGATTTTCAAGTATACCCACTCGCCAACCGCAAACTCTATGTTTTGGTGTTTGGCATTGTAGTACTTTGCCTGCCTATCTTTGGCTACCAATAGCCTCTCCGGAATAGAGCGCATCGTCGAATTATCCTCTTCGACTTCCTTACGCTTATATAACTTAGACTCGCCTGTTTTCACCCAAGCTAATGGTGTACGGCACTTCCTACCATACAAAGCTTCAAAAGGCACCATATTTATACTAGCTTGATAACTATTGTTGTAGGCGAACTATACCATATAGTGATGATCTTACCACCTCTTGCCGAAATCTAAGGCGCACATCCGGAGCATATCCTCCATAGTTTTGTTGGTCCTTTCGGTCTGACCATCCTTTTGCGGATGAAAGGTCGTACTAAACTTTAATTTTGTCCCCAACAACTGATGGATTAGTCTCCAATAATTCGAAGTGAAGCGCCCATCTCGATCACTGACAATGCTATGGGGCACACCGTGCAATCGTACTATTTCCTCGACATAAAGCTTAGCCAAGATTTCCACTGAATTGTCCCTCTTGTTAGGAATGAAGTGAGCCACTTTAGTCAACCGGTCCACGATCACCCAAACAGAATCGTTCCCGCATTGAGATCTCGGAAAACCGTGCACAAAATCCATCGAAATGTCATCAAATTTCCATTTTGGAATAGGTAGCGACTTCAGGAAACCTCCAAGCTTCTGGCATTCAGCTTTTACCAAGGCACAAGTCTGACATTTTGCCACGTAATGGGCTATATCTTTCTTCAGACCTGGCCACCAGAACATCTTCTTCATGTCCTTATACAATTTTGTGCTCCCTGGGTGGATTGAATACTTTGTAAAGTGTGCCTCATACAATAATTCTTCACGTAATTTACTCACATTCGGGATGCACAAACGATCATCTTTCCACAAAAGGCCGTCATTCCAGGATAATTGGGCATTTGACCCATCCACTGCATAGCGTTGTAGACTTTCATCAAGTTCCGTTGCTCACCGAATCCTATCTGCAAGGTCATATTATACCTCCATCCAGTTCAGGCATGCACTTGCAGTAGCATTCTTGTCCATGTCTAAGGCCTCCAACTCTTGGATTAGATGCTCGTCATGCATCTGCAACCAACTTGCTCTTACCGTAGTCCTACGACTCAAGGCATCTGCGACCACATTTCCCTTCCCAGGAGTATAATGAATCTGGAAGGTGTAGTCTCCAAGGAACTCCATCCACCTCCGTTGTCGCATATTTAGATCCTTATGATCCAGCAGGTACTTAAGTCTCTTATGGTCTGTGAAGATGTAAACTTGCCGGAGGAAGGTGAGGATGACGTCAAGTCATCATGTACCACTCCACGACACTAAAAGCACTAGAAGACCTACCCCATTCCCTTTTCTTGTTCACGTCATATAAGTAGTGACGCCACAGTTTGAGTGCAAATATCACCTCCACCAACTCTAGGTCATGGACGGGATAATTTTGCTCGTGCACTTTCAACTGACGCGAGCCATAATCTATCACCTTACCAAACTGAAGAAGAATGCAGCCTAAGCCGCTCCATGATGCATCACTATAAATTTCATAGCCATCCGAACCACATGGCGTCATCACGATTGGCGCCGTAGTCAGACGACCTTTCAGCTCCTCAAATGCTCGTGCGCACTCCGGTGTCCAAATGAACTTCTGATCTTTTCTCGTCAGTGTGGTGAGAGGCAGGGCTATCTGCGAGAAGTTCTCTATGAAGCGCCTATAGTAGCCCGCCAGTCCAAGGAAACTCCTGACTTCGGCTAGAAAAGAGAACACCGGCCACTCCCGTATCGCAACTATCTTCGCAGGATCCACCGCAATACCCTCTCCACAAACCACATGGCCAAGAAAGGGCACTGACGACAACCAGAACTCGCACTTTGAGAACTTGGCATAGAGCTTATTCTTTCTCAGGGTGTGCAACACCATCCGCAAATGGTTCGCATGATCTTCTTCAGACTGAGAGTACACCAAAATGTCGTCAATAAAGACGATGACAAATAAATCCAAGTACTCTCAAAACATTCGGTGCATTAGGTCCATAAATACCGATGGCGCATTTGTAAGCCCAAACACATTAACGTGAACTCATAATGACCAAAGTGTATACCAAATGTTGTCTTTGGAACATCACATTCCTGAATCCTCAACTGGTAATAGCAATACTTTAACTCCAGCTTTGAGTAGACAGTTGAGCCCACTAGCTGATCGAACAAGTCATCAATCCGTGGAATCGGATACTTGTTCTTTTCCATCAGCTTATTCAGCTCTCGATAGTCAATGCATAGTCGCAAGCTTCCGTCCTTCTTTTTCACAAATAGGACCGGAGAGCTCCAAGATGACATACTTGGGCATATAAAGCCTTGCTCCAGAAACTCTTGCAATTGAACCTTTAGCTCTGTCATCTCCTTTGGCACAACACGATATGGCGAGCGGGCCACAGGTTTCGCACCTGGCACCAACTGAATAGTGAAGTCAATCTCCCGCTGGGGGGGTAACCCCGGAAGATCCTTAGGAAATACATCAGCTTACTTTGATATAATAGGAACATCACTCACACTGGGCCTCGGCTCAACAGCCTCCAACAGCGTGAAGAACAACTCTTCGCCCTTCCGAACTGCCTTGACTACTTGGATAGCAGGCATCAATGTCTTGCTTGATCCTCGCATACCAGCGAATTTAGCCTCTCATTCGGTGTTCTTCCCTAGTGTAACTTCCTTAGAGTTGCAATCTATATAGACACGCTGCTCCGAGAGCCAGTCCATACCAAAGATTACATCAAACTCCGATATCGGTAGCACTGATGCTTCTAATCCAAAGTCCAGACTTCCTATTCGCACCTCAACATAGTAGGCTCGATCTGCGCACCTAAAGCACCCATTAGGTAGCAGCACATTCACTCGATCTATAGGCGTAAATGAAGGCACTCCAATATGCCCCCACAAAGTCTTCGGACAGAAAAGAATGAGAGGCTCCTGTATCGAACAGTGCTCTCCTCGAACACTCCGAAACCAGGACAAAGCCTAAATCAAACCAATCATACACAAGTAATGCACAAGGTACTAAGTATGGAAAGAAGTAAAAAAATGTATCTTAACTCATACCTATTACGACGTCACTTTATTTTATGGCCTCCTGTTTGCAAAAATTATAGACTCGGGGTTGCGCTTGAGATGCAGTTGATTCCAACCCTGCCTTTCCCTTCTCAGCATAAGACGCGCCCGTCTTTTTCTCCCCTTTTGGAAGGCCACTCCAGCAATCTCGAGCCATATGCCCCACCTTTCCACATGTATAACATGTGAGCGGACCTCTCCCAGATGTTCCTCCAGACGGAGGAGAAGAAGGATTCAGCGAAGAAGTTTTAGGCTTCTTTTTCCACCGTCGATACCCAGACTTTGAAGAACAAGGTACCTTGAACTCTGGCTTCTTCCCTGCCAAGTCATTCTTACGCTGCACGTGCTTCATGTCCAGCTCAAGGTAGCGGGTCGTATTGACCAAGGTAAGAAAACCCTGCGTCATCGGTACTGAGAGAAGCAATCACAGGTCATCTCTCAGCCCTTCATAGAACCGATTTGTTTTCCGTTCCTCATATGCAAACATAAAGCATGCATATCTTCCCAATCTCATAAATTTATGCAAGTAGTCATCCATCGACCTCTCTCCTTGAGTAAGCCTTTGAAATTTGTTCTCCATTGCAATACATTGTGTCGATGGAACATATCTTGCCAGAAAACACCTTGAGAACTCCTCCATTGAGATCTCGCTCAACGGCCGACCAGCGAACTGGTGCAGCTCCAACTCATCACACCAAAGTCTTGCCTCACCATCCAATAAGAAGGTAGTCACAATGAATTTTTGCCACTCTTTTGTTTCAGTTGCCGTCAGGACCCTCTTTATTCTTACGAGCAAATCTTTTGCTTGTGTAGGGGTTCCAGTACCCATAAACACAGGGGGATTGAAACTCATCGTGTGTTTCAGTTGCTTCTCTATTGCTCGTCTTGCGGCCACTTGCTTCACCGCTATGCGCTCTGTTGGAACACCCTAATTTGAATTTGGGTCAGGATCACTATGTCTTTAAGTTTATTAGATTGACCCATCAATGTATAGCTAAGGGTCATAGGTTGTGCTAAGTCAGAGGCTCTCAGAGATTGAAGAAATCAGCCAAGAGAAATCAGCCAAGAGAAATCAGCCAAGAGAAATCAGCCAAGAGAAATCAGAATTCAACATTATGCTCTGGTCGACGATCGTCGAGCTCCGGTCGAAGATCGTCGAGCTCATCTCTGCTGGATCGTCTAGCTCAACTCTGCTGAAATGTCGAGCTCTGGTCGACGCCTTAGCTCTGAGCTCAGGTCGACGTTTTATCTCTGAGCTCAGTTCGACGCTTTCTGTGAAGCTCAGGTCGACGTTTTCTGTCCCAGCTCAGATCGACGATAGTCGATCTGAGATCGACGTTTTCTGTCTGTTGGTTAAGTCCAATATCTCTGAGCTCGGATCGACGATAGTCGAGCTCCGATCGACGATCATCAAAGCAGATCGACGATTTCTGCCATCAATCTGAACGCAAGTTCCCAGGCGGATTTTCAGGATATTCTTTGGTCCAATCAAGGTGAGCTGTCAATATTCCAATGCAGATTTATTACAGGACAATTACAGGAATGTATTTATGAAGATATTATAGCCGTTGGAGTAACTAAAAGGAAACAGTAATAATTGCAAGAATTCAAAATGCCCGTTGCTCATTTATCAGAATATATACTCAGAGTTCAGCGGATCAATATAGAGAAATATAGACAATAACCCGAAAACAGAGAAAGAAACAGAGAGCAGAATACAGTGCAAATAAAATACAACAATCAGAGTTCCAGGAAGAACTCAACATCACCTGTACAGAAAGTGCTCTTCTCAGATCTACAGTTCCAGGAAGCCTGAAGAGACAACTACTCTACATCAGTCTGAAGGCTTACTGGAAGATCATCATCAAGGCTTCATCATTCACTCTCCAAGACAACTCACATTTCAGCCATTGCTGAAATCATCTATTGCTGGAGCAGTCATCCATTGAAGGCCTATCACCCTGTGCAAAGCTTCCACTCCTGAACCTTTCTACATCTCAGGGGGAGCTTTGACTTCATCAAATCCACTTGTGCTTCTCTCATTTGATTTGAGAACATAGAAGACATCTTCACCTTTTTCTTTATTCTTTTCCTGCTGTAAAAGGGTTCTTGAACTCCCTTCAAAAGTTCCATCTGGTTCTGAGAGCCTTGTCAAAACTCAGTGGTGGCAAGACACCTGGTCAAAAAATCTAGTTTTGGTTTTTGAGCACCTTATCAAAAGCTCATTGGTGTCAGGACACCTGATCAACTCATCCTGAGTGGATTCCTACCAAGGGTGGTAGAAGAGTGGATGTACCCAGGTTTTTAGGGGAACCACTATAAAATTCTTGTGTCGTCTGGATTGCAATTTTTATTTCTTGTATTCTTGTTGTGTGTGTTTGCTCTAATCTCTAGGATAGATCTGACTTTCACGCTCCACTACATCAACCAGTTCTTTGACCATCGCAGGAATAGGAGGTTGTCCCTGACCTCCAGGTTGTGCATTCATCATTACGAACACGGCTTCCGCAACTAACCGAATAGTTTTCATCAAAGGAGGAGGTGTCAGCGCCTCATTTGGTGCATTACTCTCCACCGAGCGCTGGGGTTCATGCTGCCCCGCACCACTTCGAGTCGCCTACAATATGAAACACACAATTAGGCAACTATGAATATTGCCAAAAGCAATCACAGGAACTTACCAGTTCCGCAAACATGTGTATTTTCATTCCTAAGTGGACACTCATGGGTTCAATTATGTTATCATGGTAGCGCATATACACGTGCCCACCACCAATTAAAAGAATTCGACCATGAATTCAAATAAGAAAGACCGAGAACGTAATTTGATACCAATTTTGTAATGCCCCATCCATCATATAGCATATGACAGAAGGTCCGGTCGGGGCCCGACGCCATATACTACGGATAGGTAAGGATATTACAAGTTGTTTCCAAATCCAAGTTCACTTATGAACGCACCCTAACTTAGAACATTCTAGCGGAAGCATTTTAGTTTATAAACCCATACCGTACAAGAATGTCCACTACACAACAGGAATGATATATTTATATACATAACATATGTTTTGGCCGTAGCCAATTACAACTATTTCATTTTACAACAAGTGGTTTCATACTTTGGCGCGCAGGCTGGCCATACATGAAAATAGTAAATGTTCGTCTTTTGGGCCTTCAAGGGCCAGCCAATTACAACACATGGGCTTCATCCGATACTTGCCACTTGGCTCTCCAAAACCTGCACAAAAGGGCCCACCAAAACATGGCAAACAAAGCAACGGTCAGCATTTTGCTGACCCGTTTATCACAATCCCACCCCTTACTCGGGGCGGCATTTCTCCATCCTTGCAAACAAGCCATCATATATATCGTGGCATTTACAAAGTGCACTTTAAGCACCATTCATCACAGATATAGGCTCAATGGCCACACGCCCTGTGTACTCAGGGCACATTTTCGGTGTCCACGGCTTCCCGCATATCACCACCGTTAACTTTATCGTTCAGAGGTCCTAAACTTGATGACTATGTCATTCAGAGGTAATTAACTTGACGACTAACTGCCCATTCAAAGGTACATAACTTACCGACTCTGTCATTCAGAAGTACTTAACTTGATGGCACGGTAATTGGCCATCACGGCACAATTTCCATTTCAGACTGGTACTCACCATTACTGGGCAATTTAAGCTCACAACATAATTTACCATTTCAGGCTGGTTCTCACCATTATTGGGAAATTTAAGCTCACAGCTCCGCATACACATAATGGCCCTCAGGTCTCATAGAGACAGGCCTCGTAACATTGTAGCTCTTTTGGAGTTATCGCATGACGATACTCATTGTCGCTCAGCGATATCAACAGTTCTCCAGACTGTGATCTTTTCTGGGTCTTTTCCTGGAAATGCTTCCAGTACTTTGATGCAGCATCATGCACACCCCTAGACCCCGGATTTCACATGTACATCACATGCATATCCACAGAGTCTTCTCCGACACACAAATTAAACATCACCAATCCATACCAACTTGTCCAGATGGGTTTCTCACAGCATGCTTATTTCGTACTCTACATTTCCGGATCTAAATGTAGGAATATATGGGGATCAAACCGATCTTCCCATTGGAATCTACCTTTTTCCCCTTTTGGTGAGGGGGATCCATGCAAATATGCATATTGAGGACTTCACTTGTCCGGGAGAAACTCGTTACCCTTGTAGTTTTCTTTGAAATCATGGCGAAGCTTTTCTACATGGATGGAAAGGAACACGTCGCTCTCCTCTTCACGGATCTAGCTTCGGCTCTTGATTCCAGCCACAAGATCTTCTCTAGCAACTTCAAGTTCCACCCAAACCCTAGAACCAGCCGAAAGTTCTCTGCTCCAAAACAGGGAAGCAAGGAAGAGAGAGAAAAAAAAGAAGAAATAATAACTTACTCAACCCCATCCCTCTACAGATATGGCCTTGGGTTTTACCCCAACCATACGATCTCTTCACATCAAAATAAAGCAACGGCTCGGGTTTGAGCTATCAAAGTCAACCACCGCTAAGTGGCCACACACCAGCCACATGACACGAGTCGCAACTTCAGCGACATCTTATTTCGAAAATTTGTCAAATGGAGTCAAGTTTGTCGAACGAAATTCGTCGAACGGGCAAAAAGATCGCTTAGCTCTGCTCGACGCTTCGTCGAGCTATGCCCAACGCTTGGTCGAGCTCTGCCTGACGCTTTGTCGAGATCTGCCCGACGCTTCGTCGAGCTCTGCCCGACGCTTTATCGAGCTCTGCCTGACACTTTGTCGAGCTCTGCCCGACGCTTCGTCAAGCTCTGCCCGACGCTTCGTCGAGCTCTGCCCGACGCTTTGTCGTGCTCTGCCCGACGCTTAGCCTGTTACTTTTTAGGGTGCTACATGATGTGAGCTTTAGAAATTAACCCTAGAGCAGGAGCCTTTAGGACAGGAGGATGCACCTCTGTATCTCCTTCCACATCAGACAGATCAACAACCTCAACTTCCTCCACTGGAGGTCCACCGGGAAGTTTTGCAATTCTATTCTGAAGTTTTCGTACAAATCTGTCCAACTCTGTTTGAATCGAGACTGAAGGGTGACGTTGCTCCCCCCTAATTCCTTACAGGTAGTACATCAGGGAGAAGTGCAAGCAGAATATCTGGGACAAACAATCACAGTAGAATCATTTACAGTATTAGTAGCGAGCTCAACCTCATCAGCAATATCATAGTCTGCAACATCTAGCGCAGTATCATCAACTGGCTCACCCAAATCAGCAGTAGCATCCAAAGCATCGGTAGTAGTGTCAAAGTAGAGAGAAAACGACTAGAAAACAAGCCGGAATTTTGAATAATGAAAATTTTATTATCCAAAAAGATATCATTTACAAAGGTATGGCCTCCCTTTTATAGAATGGAGGAGATAGAGGAGAGTACAAACTAACAATGTGGGACTAAATAAATGTACAAAGACTGGGCGGTTTGATATGTACAGACCGCACAGTCCGCGCAGTTAGATAACAGGCTAACCGCCCGGACAGACCAGAGGGAGATGCAGAAGGAGACCGCCAGACTGCCAGACCGCCAGACCGCCAAATATCCAAGTCGTTGTAGACAAACCGCTAGACCGCCGAACCATAGCAGCAACCACCTGGATATGCCACTGCTGGAGAGAAACCGCTAGACCGCACGGTCAACAACTCGCCAGATCCAAACCGCTAGACCGCACAGTCAACAATCCGCCAGGTCCAAACCGCAGACCGCCCGGTCTCATGCTTCAACACTCCCCCTCAAGCTGGAGCATAGATATCAATCATGCCCAGCTTGTCACAGATGTGGAAGAATGAAGTAGAAACCGGCTTGGTAAAGATATCCGCCAGCTCTTTGTCAGAGGTGACGAACGGAGTGCAAATCTGTCCCTTCAAGACTTCTTCCCGGATGAAATGGCAGTCAACTTCTATATGCTTTGTTCTCTCATGGAAGACCGGATTTTTAGATATGTATATAGCGGCCTTGTTATCACAGAACATAGGAAGAGGATAGTCGTAGACCTCTCCTAGGTCAAACATGAGAGCCCTCATCCATTTTAGTTCACACGTGGTTGACGCCATACTCCGATATTCAGCTTCTGCACTCGACCTTGAGACAACAGACTGCTTCTTGCTCTTCCAACTCACAAGATTACCTCCAATAAAGGTGCAAAACCCAGATGTAGACTTCCGATCACCTTTATCATCCGCATAGCTTGAGTCTGAATAGGCTTCAACTCTCAGATGACCATGCTTCTGAAAGAGTAACCCTTTTCCTGGTGCTGCTTTGACATACTCTAATATCTTTAAGGCAGATTGAAGATGACATTCCCTGGGAGCCTGCATGAACTGACTAACCTTGCCTACAGCATATGAGATGTCGGGTCTGGTCACTGTGAGATAAATGAGTTTGCCTACCAGACGTCTATACCTCGTGACATCAGATACAAGAGGTGAGTCATCTGTCCATGTCTTGTCTTCTCCAGTAGCCATGGGATACCGAGCTGGTTTGGCACCGGTCAGTCCTGCATCTTGTAGAAGATCAAGAGCATACTTCCGTTGGGAGAGGACCAGCGAGTCAGGCTTCCGAGAGATTTCTATCCCCAAAAAGTACTTTGGGGAGCCCATGTCCTTCGTAACAAGGTGTTGACGGAGGTGTTTCTTTGTTAAGTCCACCCCAGCTTGATCATCTCCGGTCAGAAGAATATCGTCTACATAAACTGCCAAAACCACAAGGCCCGATGCGGTTTTGAGAATAAACAGAGAGTGATCAGCTAAACTTCTCGCAAAGCCAATAACAGCCACAATGCTACTGAACTTGTCGAACCATGCCCGAGGGCTCTGTTTTAGTCCATAGATGGCCTTCTTCAACTGACATACACGTGTCTCCCCCTGAGCAACATACCCCGGAGGTTGCTCCATGTAAACATCCTCGTGAAGATCCCCATATAGAAAAGCATTTTTGACATCAAGCTGAGAAATAGGCCAATCCCGGTTGACGGCCACAGAGAGAAGAACACGGATGGTGCTGAGGCGAGCAACTGGGGAAAACGTATCAAAGTAGTCAACCCCATAAGTCTGAGTATAGCCTTTGGCCACCAGTCGGGCCTTGTAGCGTTCCACAGAGCCATCGGGGCGAAATTTCACAACAAACACCCAGCGACAGCCAACCACATCAGTGCCCACTGGTGGAGAAACAAGGGTCCAGGTACCTCGTTCAGTAAGAGTGGCGATTTCCTCATCCATGGCAGATTTCCAGTGAGGAATAGCAAGAGCCTCCTGGTAGGTGCGAGGAGTAGTAGTAGCCGAGATCGCCAAAGCAAAATGCCTGCGAGAAGGAGTAAGCTGATCATAGGAAACAACAGCCGCAAGCGGATGTTGGGTGCACGCCCGCACCCCTTTGCGAAGAGCAACAGGGAGATCTAGGTCGTCTTGAGCCTCAGGAACCGGAGCGTCCGTGGCGGAGAAAGCTGGCCCGGGACTTGAGAGAGATGGCGGTGGAGAAACGGGAGAAGGGGAAAGGGGTATAACAGGTAGAGGAGGCGGAGCAGACATGGGAGGGGAGACGTCGATATGCGTGGAAGGAACACAAGGTAATGGTGGAGAGGAAGAGAGGTCAGGAGGAGGAGGAGATGGAGATGAGAAGTAGGAAGCATTTTCAAAGAAGGTGACGTCCGCGGAAACAAACTATTTTCGCAGAATGGGGTCAAAGCAACAATAACCTTTTTGAGTGGTGGAGTAACCCAAAAAGACACATTTGGTGGAGCGGGGGGAAAGTTTATCCCGGGTAGCGGACGGAGCATGCACAAATGCCGTACACCCAAAGATACGAAGGGGGAGAGGAAAGGGTTCCTTGCCGGGGTAGAGAATGGAGAAGGGAGTCTTACCATGAAGGACAGTAGAGGGAATACGATTGATGAGATAGCAGGCAAGAACAACAGCATAGCCCCAATAGGAGCGAGGCACATGCATCTGCGTCATAAGAGTGCGAGAGACGTCGAGGAGATGACGGTTTTTACGTTCCGCCACCCCATTTTGTTGGGAGGTGTAAACACAGCTGGTCTGATGGAGAAGACCATGTTGCATACAAAAGGAGGAAAACTCATGACTAAGGTATTCTTTAGCATTGTCAGAGCGAAGAAATTTAATAGAAACCTCAAATTGAGTTTAAATCATATTATAAAAAGTTTGCCATACAGAAAAGAGTTCAGAGCGATCTTTTAACAGATACACCCAAGTACATCGAGAGAAATCATCAATAAAAGTTACAAAATAAGAGCTACCCCGACCAATGGTGAGAGTAGGAGCAGGTCCCCAGACATCAGAATGAATGAGATCAAAGGGGCGAGAGGAACCACGGCCTTGCTTTGGTGGGAAGGGGGAACGATGATGTTTGCCCAACTGACATGCGTCACAGTCGAGCGGAGGACCCGTGGAAGGTAAGTGGGGAAGAAGCTGACGAAGAATCCGAGCTGGAGGATGGCCAAGGCGAAGATGCCATTAAAGCAGGTCGGTGGACGAGGAAGAGAAGACGGACAGAGCAGAGACATTGTCGAGGAAGTAGAGGCCGCCGCTCTCAGTCCCAGTAGCAATCGTCCGCTGGGTCCTCGGGTCCTGAAAACAACAAGAAGAAGGAGTGAATAAGACGGAGCACTGAAGTTGCTTGCATAAGGTAGTAACAGAGAGTAAGTTGCAGGGAAATTTCGGGACATAGAGAGTGTCCATTAAACAAAGCGACGGGGTAACTTGCACCATGCCCGTCCCATGAACTGGGGAAGGAGAACCATCCGCAACAAGAACTGGGGGTAACCGATCATGTGTTTCAAGAAGAGAGAAACATTGAGGATTGCCGGTCATGTGATTTGTAGCACCAGAGTCAATCAGCCATTTACCTTGGGTAACGACGTGAGCACTACCTGAGGTCGTGGCCACAGAGGCAGAGGGCCGAGAGGAAGAATCAGCAGAGGGGCGAAGGTGAGGGTGTTTTTGCCAGCAGCGGTCAACAGTGTGGCCGGTACGACCACAATGAGAACAAAGAAACCTGGACAGTCCGCGCGGCCCGGTGTGACTACGGCCACTAGTGCCGCCCCGCTGAGTTTGGAGAGCATAGGTCTCTGGTGGAGGAGGGGAGGCCAACAGAGGGCGCTGGAGAAGCGAAGTAACGGCGGCGATGCGAGCCGCGGTGGCATCCAAGGTGGGAGATTCGGCTTCACCCAAGATCTGCTGGCGGATCATATCAAAGGACTCGGGAAGCCGCAGAAGATAACAAACAACCAGGAGTTCCTGGAAGTGTTTGTGTTGGGTGGCCACGTCCGCGGAGAAGGGCCGATTTTGAAGAATCTCGGCGCCAAGAGCCTGAACTTGCTGATAGGCTGCTGCAGGAGTCATGGAAGGACGGGCGAAGAGGTCGGCATAAAGGGTGTAGATCCGGGACGTCTGGGTCCCCTTAGAGTAAAGAGCGGCAAGGTGAAGCCAAGCGGCCTTGACCGTCTCATCATGGCGGATGACGGGAAGGCATTCATCAGAGAGGCTGTTAGCCAGCCAAGTGCGGACAAGAGCATCACTCGCATCCCATTCGTCAAATTGAGCAGAATCTGGAGGGGGAGGGTCATCGGTAAGGTGATGACGTTTGCGCTGAGAGCGAAGGAGAAAGGTGAAAGAAACGCTCCAATCCGGATAATTGGAGCCAATAAGTTTAGAAACAGTGCCAAGATTTCCGGAAAGAGTAGGAGGAGGGGGGAGCCGGATTGGCAACAGGAGTGGTGGCAGTAGAAGTCTCAGAGAGAGCCATAGAGGAAAACAAAAGGAAGCCGCGCGGTTAAGAAACAAGCCGCGGGAAGAAGAGATGCAGCGGTCAAGATGTCAGACACCAGCGGCCAGAGAGGCCACGACCAAGCCGCAGAACAAGCAGAGGGAGAGAGGTCGGGCGGTAAGAGAGCAGACCGCGCGAACAGACGGGAAAGGTGATAAGGCAGGTCGTGGCGACTAAAGAAGAGAAGAAGAGCACAGCGACTAGAACAGGTCGCGTGGAAAGAGCGGACAGAATAAGGAGCCAGAAATCGAAGGCTCTGATACCATGTCAAAGTAGAGAGAAAACGACTAGAAAACAAGCCGGAATTTTGAATAATGAAAATTTTATTATCCAAAAAGATATCATTTACAAAGGTATGGCCTCCCTTTTATAGAATGGAGGAGATAGAGGAGAGTACAAACTAACAATGTGGGACTAAATAAATGTACAAAGACTGGGCGGTTTGATATGTACAGACCGCACAGTCCGCGCGGTTAGATAACAGGCTAACCGCCCGGACAGACCAGAGGGAGATGCAGAAGGAGACCGCCAGACTGCCAGACCGCCAGACCGCCAAATATCCAAGTCGTTGTAGACAAACCGCTAGACCGCCGAACCATAGCAGCAACCACCTGGATATGCCACTGCTGGAGAGAAACCGCTAGACCGCACGGTCAACAACTCGCCAGATCCAAACCGCTAGACCGCACAGTCAACAATCCGCCAGGTCCAAACCGCAGACCGCCCGGTCTCATGCTTCAACAAGTAGTACCAACCTCCAGATCAGTAGCAAGCAAAACATCTTCAGTTACCAGCTCATGCTCAGCCTCATTAGGCACTAACTCAGTAGCAGCATCACGACCTATATCAGTAACCTCAGAAAGTATGTCATATGTATCTTCAACTGTAACTACAGTAACTAGAACTGGAACTGAGACCTCTGCAGCTGGAGCTGGTGTCTCTGGCTCAGAACTAATAGGAGCAATTATCTCTGCAGTTGTAGGAACACTCAAGGGCACTATCTCAGTGGCCACTTGTGTTATAGCAGGCTCCCTCTCAATTCCTGCACTCAATCTCTCAGGAATCTCACTAGGGGTATGAAAATACATCCTTTCTTTGGGAACTATCTCCTCCTCCTCCTCTTAAGGTGCACTCTAGCTCCACCTGGCCTCTTGATCCTCCTATCCTACCTGGAGATGATTGACGAGTCTATTTTCTTCAAGTGGTGGATAGGGACACCTTTGGTCATATCGAAGGTGTAACGATCAAGCTGATTTAGATACAAACTCATAATCCTGCCAAGATTTGGTGCTCGAAGATTATCTTTAATGCGGGTAAACATCACTGCACCCCAGTCAAGTTTCTTTCGGCAAATGATGGCTTCAAGAATCTTGAACATTTCAGAGGAAAGGTAACTATGGGATCCAGTCTTGCATAGCAGAACCTTTCCAATGATGTCTGAGAGTAACTTGACTTCCTCATTCATTTCTTTGCACTTGATTACCTTAGTACCTCTGGGCAAGCCACAAAACAACTTAGCCCTTGCAAAGTCCTCTTCTTCAAGCTGATCGGGCTCGTTACACTCTGGAATCCGCAAGTACTTTGTAAGGAGGGACGCCTCCACCTTGACTCTTATCTGACAAACCTTGCTCTTGATCACAGTGTCTTCATGACGAAGCTTTGCATTGGATAAGAATTCAAGAACATCTTTTTCCAACACTTTGCACGGATGTTCAAGGATGAAGGAGAGGCCGGCAGTTTCCTACATGACTATTACATTCCTGAATTCATCGGTGGTCGAGGCAAACTCAGTTCACACAAGTTCTCCACCATCGAGCAGTCCATTGGTATTGCGAGGATCCATTGAAGACTGTGAGTTGAGAAGAAGAACAATCAGCTCTGGACGAACTACGGTGGCCAAGACTGAGTCGAGAACTGAAGTAAAGTCTCTGGAAGACTAAATCTCTGGAAGACTCGTACTGCGAGGAACTTGCTTGACTGGCTAGAAGACTGAATTGGCGAATAAGATGGAGTTTTGTCATAGGATTTGAATCGTCGGGAAGAAGAATCGGAAGAATCTGAAAGCCCGTTCAACGGAATGAGTAAGGTTGCCCGAGAACTTTCATATATATATATATATATATATATATATATATATATATATATATATATATATATATATATATATATATATATATATATATATATATATATATATATATATAAAATTTTAATACGGGGAAAACGATGCGTACCTCAAAAAAACACCGACTCTTCGGATCCAACATAAGAGAAAATTTGACCTAAGTCCAATTCGTCGAGATTCACCGGAAGCTGAGCCAAATTCATCAAGTTCGGCGTGTACACTCACAGTATTTCGAAAAATCGTCGACTTCCGACGAGTAATATCCAACAAAATTCCCTTGGACCATTTTCTCTGCTTAGTGATGTGCTTCTCGAGAGAATTCATGTCTCCTTAGCCATCTTCAAGAGTCTTTTTTAGCATGCCCGGTTCTGTTTTGAAAAGCGAGAATTTGGCCTCGTCTAGTGGCTTCATGAATATATTTGTGACCTACTTATCCGTAGGTACATAACTGAGGGTTATGTCCTTATTCTCCACATGCTCCCGGATGAAGTAATATCTGACTTTGATGTGCTTTGTCCGGATGTGAGAGACTGAATGTTTTGCAATTGCAATTGCACTGGAGGAGTCGCAGAACATCGGTATGGTAACATCCCGACTTTTATTGGGCCATCGGAACCCTAATGGGCCCAATTAAAGTGACCCAAACCTCTACCAGTGTCTCGATAGGAGGAAACCCTAGGCAGGGTATAGAGCTAGGGAACTCTGATTTGAGTTCTGTCAGTTCCTGTGGCCTCGTATAGAAAATACGAGCGCGTCGGAACTCATTCCGTTGAACTCTGAGGTCATATAGTGGATATGACTGTTCCTCGTTGAACGTCGCGAATACGAGATTTTTGAATATCAAGATAGAAAACTTTGATTTGAGTTCTGTCAGTTCCTGTGGCCACGTATAGTAAATACAAGCGCGTCGGAACTTGTTCTGTTGAACTCCGAGGTCATATGGTGGATATGTCGTTCCTCGTATAACGTCCTGAATACAAGATTTTTGAATATCAAACTAGAGAACTCCGATCTGAGTTCTGTCAGTTCATATGGCTTCGTATAGTTGATATAAACGCATCGGAACTTATTTCGTCGCGATTCGAATTCTAATGATTATTATGAGCGTTTTGACCATTTTAGCGCACCGCGAAGCGCAGATTTTGAATATGTAGCAAACAAACTCTGATTCGACCCCGATCAGTGTCATTGGATTTGTATGGTCAATAAAAAGTCATCGGAATTGGTCCCGGTCAGTTTCGATGATGGGTGGTCAAACCGTGGTCAAATCAAGCTCAGTCATGCACCGAAAAGCGTGCACACCACAATTGTGACATGACACCCCAAGTTTGACAGACTCTCGATGGCATGGATCTATTATAATTTTGACCCCCATAGGGGGACCTACCCCATGGTTGACTTTGGTCAAACCTCTCTAAAAATCAAATTTTCTTAAGAGAATTCATTTTCAAAAGTGCCCCCACTTGAGCCCATCACCAAGGCCATTATTGGTATGGGCTCTGATTTGTCACTATACAACCAAGGGGTTGGGCCTTCGGCCAAAGGAAAGAGACCCATCCCACTCCTCCTCTCTCTTTCTCTCTCTCTCCCTCTTTCCCCATCAAGCCAAGCTCCAACCAATGGGAGGCTGCCACTCTAATGGTACCTCACCAATAGAAGGCTGACCGGTGCCCCATACAGCTGGGTAGTTGACTCTAGAAGGGTTGGCTAACCTAACCTTGGTTTGCTTAACCAAGAGGGAGAAGGGAAGGAGGGGCCTTTCCCCCTCCTATAAATGGAACCCTCTGGCACCAGAGGGTTGCACCCCTCTTCCAAGCTCAAAACGAGCCACCACCCCTGCTGGAGCTCTACTTTATCGGAGAAAATCAGCCGAGCTCCACCGCCACCTCCACCACCTCCCATGGCGGATTTCGTTGAGAGCCTCCGGAGACCCCAAATAAGGTGGAAAGCTTCACCTCTCCTTCCTCCCATTTTTTCTAGACGGGTTGCATGAGAGCTCCGGTGGCCGGAGCGCTGCCGCCGTCACCCCCCCCCCCCCCCTCCTCTCTGTTCAAAAAAATAAGAAGAGCTTCGGCGATGGTCGGCGGCGGCATGCCGCCATACCACTGCCGGAGTGAGCCCCCGCCACCGTAGAGTTGGTCGGGGTCAGAGCCATAGCCGTCCGGTGGCCGGCCGGCGGTGGAGAAGACCTGTAAAGTCTATTTTTTGTATAGGCAGCGGGGAAAAGATGATAAATATTATAAAAGTTATAATTTTTATAACATTTTTGAATATTATAATATTATAACTAAAATGGGTGTTATATTTACTGAGGGGTAATCTAGGCTTCTAGGAAAAATGTTTTGAACATGAAAGTTGTTCCCCTTAATGAGGGCAATCTACACAAAAAATTTGGGAATTTTTGAAGTTAATTTGTTATTTTTAAAAGCCTAAATAAGAATTATTTGGCCAATTTAGAGGCACCAATTGCTCGGAAAATTTTGGAAAAATTTCTAGGCTCTTTTTAGGCCCTATTAAAGGTTATATTAAAATTAAGTAACCTTGGGGTAAAAATTGAAGATTTTCCAATTTCTTGGAGCCAAGGGTCGCACTCGGAAATTTATGCGCTCAAATTCTTTGAAAATGAAAATCGAAGTGCGCGACCACTTTATATATTGAATATTAAGTTCAATTGAGTAATCAATGGGTGTTATCGAGGCAAGATTTCCAGCTCTAAGTATTTCGAGGTTTTTTCCAAAACCACCGACCGCCTCGTTCTTAAAATAACTCTCAGGCACTTTAGGTGGACTCGGAAGATGAAAGTACGAGCTTCGAGTAAAATAATCCCCAACCTCGTTTCAGGTGAATAATTTCCCTCATCTGTTAAAAATGATTTTTGAGGTTGAAATTTGAGGAAAAATATGCCCTCTAACGAGATTCTCGGATTCGATCTGACGCAAGCAATCAAATTGATATTTATTCTCAGATGAATAATAAAAATGTAACTTATAATAAGCTTCCCCTGATCCGATTAAGCCGCGATTAAAAAGGGTGTAACTGAATTATTATCGGATCTTTATAATGGGTGAAACCCAAAGAAACCTCCTGAGAATAGAGATGGAACTGAACTAAACCTCCTGAGAATGGAGATGGAACTGAATTAAACCTCCTGATAACGGAGATAGAACTGAACATGCCTCCTAAGAATGGAGATGGAACTGAACATGCCTCTTGAGAACGGAGATGGAACTGAACATGCCTCCTGAGAACGGAAATAGAACTGAGGCCTCCTGAATGGAGTGATTGGACTACTAACCATTTTCTTTTTATTTTATTCCAGTCTAGTTCATTTATTCATTTCAATTCAGTACTTTTTTTCAGTACTTCAGTCTTGTACTGGTCCAGATCATTTATTCATTTTAGTTCATTACTTTTTTTAGTACTCAAGTCTCGTACTTGTCCTAGCTATTTACTTTCAGTTCAGTTCATTTCTATTAAGTATTATTCTAGTCCGTAATGGTCCAGTTCTTTTTAGTACTTACTTTCATTTCAGTACTACTCAAATGTTCTACTGGTCCTATTTCTTCATAGCATTTCAATTCTGTAGCTTATACTAATAGCAGCTTAATATTACCGCACTTTTGTTTCTGCAATTTACTTCTTTAAGCACGGGTCATGCCCTGACGGACAGTTATTTGATAGGTTGAGCCTTAGTTGGGGATAATAGGAGTTGAGATGTTGCTCCTAAGTTAGCCCCAAATAAAGTGCTCCCACGCTCCTTATCGAAAGTCAATCCAAGTGTTGTTTGCCCGAATTATTTAAAGCATAGTAGGGCAAGCCGCTCTAGACCCGATGCATGCTAACAAAACTATTTTTACTTGTTATATTGTAAATTGCTTGCGGCAAACCGTGGTGGGTCAGTCACTCCCACAAATCATTCGTATCGATGCAGGAAGTTCGACGACTCAAGGCGATGGGGAGATGAGTACCACGGGTGATCGGCCATTATGTTTTTCCCATTGGATTTCCTCCGCTGGTCAGCCAAAATGTTGAATCGCTAGATGTCGCTCACATCCAAGAGTACACGGGGTTGTACGTTAGGGCCTGTGATGTGCGGTATGACCACCTCCAGAAGTGGCGGGACTAGCCACTGTCACCGACAGCCATATCTGTGAGGCCCGTGGGGCTCGCTACTCTGCCTGAAAAGAAGCGGTACATACTATGTCTACATAGGGTATGAAGTGCGGCTATGAATTCCAACGATGTGTACGCGACTATGAATGCACACGATGTGTACGTGGTTGTGAATGCCTGCGATGTGTACGCAGCTGTGAATGCTTGTGATGTGTATGCGGTTGTAAATGCATGCAATGTGTACGCAGCTGTAAATGCCTACGATGTGTACGCGGTTGTGAATGCCTGCGATGTGTACGCGGCTGTGAATCTATGCGATGTGTACGCGATTGTGAATGCCTACGATTTGTATGTGAATATGAATGCCTACGATGTGTGCATGGTTGTGAATGCCTGCGATGTGTATGCGATTGTGAATTCCTGCGATGTGTGCGCAGTTGTGAATACATATGATGTGTATGCAGCTGTGAATGCCTGTGATATGTACGCGACTGTGAAAGCCTGCGATGTGTATGCGGCTGTAAATGCCTACAATGTGTAGACGGTTGTGAATGCCTGCAATGTGTATGCGGTTGTGAATGTCTTGGTTGTGAATACGTATTATGCTGCTATGCTAGTGGAGCCTAAATTATAACTAATGTATATTGATGCTGCTAGTCCAGTTATATCATGTTGCACCTCTTTTTGGTTGCTCCTAGCTTATTCATGAAATGTTGTACTAACCCTCTCATGCTTCGGCTATCTACTTTTGTTGGGTGCGTGAGCTCGTCCCCAGGATATGGATCCGGGGAGAAGATTTGTTTCCACTTAGCTCTGTGACTAACGGTTATTTTAACAACCATTCATAAGATATGGAGCATCGTAGTGATCAATCACTGCAGGACGACACTCCAACTGATAGGACTACCCGAGCAGATGCATTCATGTCGTCACTAGAGTTTTGAGACGTGAGTACTAGCAAGCAGAGTTGAGAGAGAGGAGTTATGAGTTGCAGTACTGTATAGCCTACGGGCTTCATGTATATACAATAGTTACGGCCTTTTGCATTTCCTTTTAAATATATATTGTTATATATATTTATTGTGACTCCCTGTTAATGCTTCCGCTAAACCCTGTGATGAGATGTGAATGTTGTGATTCAAGCTAAGCAAGGCGGCCAACTAGTGCTTAGTAGAGTGGGTCGTTACCCCTTAAAGAGCACTGGGTGGACATCTTGGGCGGTAAGATCCCCTCCAGCCCGACCCAGGCAAAAGTTGGGGGTCTTATAAATGGATCGGAGCGATGATGATTTGTCCTTGTGGAGTAGTTTCAGGATCCCTCCTTCCCTTGCTTCGTTCTTTGGCTCGGGACAAACCATGCAGCAGAATCCTGGTAGACCCCAGTGTAGAGGCTCGGGACAAACCATTCTAGACTATGTGATAGTACGCCTGCACACCTTTGTTTCTGCTTTGTTAGTCTTTTGCAAATTTCCCCTACTTTTGCAAAATACTGACACTTGTTTCCTGTTACTCCTCGATACATAACAGAGTCTAATAACGGGAGATCCTCATCTATAGGATATGTTCCCACCACCCCACCTCCAGACCCAGTTACCCCTGTAGTTGTACCATTTGCCGATACCAACTTGGGTCAAACGTTGACAGTTATCTTGGCGACATTCCAGACAGCTTTGGAACAGCCACCGCAGCAATTGTTGGTACCCACTGACCTACTAATGACTTTCTAGGGGCTAAGTCCTCCCACCTTCAGAGGCACAGAGACTATTATACAGGCGAAAGAGTGGGTTGAACGCATAGAGGAGCTATTGGTAGGAATAATGTGTCCGACAGTACTTGTAGTGTCACTGGTAGTGAGCTTGTTAGAGGGATATGCTAGAGACTGGTGGAGAGCGGCTAGCCGCTCGACGTTTAGAGGACGATCGTTGAGCACGATCCTATGGGGGGGTTCTCAGAGGCTTTTCTGGAGCACTTCATCTCAGACGCCGACCAAGTTGTGCTGCAGGAGAGGTTCTTGCACATTTGATAGGGTGGTCGGGCAATGCCAGATTACGAGAGAGATTTCATCCACCTGGCATGTTTTGTTAGGAACTGAGTAGCCACGGACAGAGATAGAGCTGCTCACTTCTATCGAGGCCTGTGGGATGACCTGAGACAGGCCTTGATCATGATCTCTCAGTCCACCTTCAACACTATAGCAACGCACGCTGCTGCGTTGGAGTTAGACCAGAGGATGGTGGCCTAGTAGTGTAGGGAACAGGTCGAGGTTCCTAGAGGTCAAGGACGAGATAGAGGAGCTGCTCCCCGCCAACAGGAGAGAGAGAGCAGACAGAGGAAGCATAGGCAGCCTTATATGTGCCCACCAGCACCACTAGAACCGTAGCAGGAACCCAGTCCAGCTTTAGTACCACAGCCCACTCCAGTAGCTCGACGATACGTTCCCCTTGCAATGAATTGCTTTTTGTGCCAGCAGTTGGGACACATGAGGGCTTTATGCCCGCAGCTGACAGGAAGGCCAGAATTAGGAGCAGTTCAAGGAGGATAGGTAGCATGTGGACAGGGACAAAGAGGCTGAAGGGGTAGAGCTAGCAGGAAAGGTCAGCAGGGTCGAGCAGCTCCCTTGGAAGCTTATACATTGGACCTTCAGCATGGACCGGCCCCCGATGTAGTGATAGGTATATATCTTAGACGCTAGAGTTCTCAGATATTGATACCTATGTTATATACTATATGCATATGTATGTCTACATCAGATGTGTGTTTTTTATATGATATGTATATACTCCTCATCTACTTCAAAATGAAGAATCAAGTTCAAGTTCTCAGCAAAGTTCCGGTGGTGCAAAATTTTCCGGATGTTTTCCCTGAGTCCCTCCCAGGTTTGCCACCACAGCAAGGTTGTCCTTCAGATTGAGCTTGTGTTTGGAGCTCGACCAGTGTCCCAAGCACCCAATCGAATGGCCCCTAAGGAATCGCCCGAGTTGAAGATCCAGCTTCAGGAACTGATAGATGTTTCATTCGTCCGCCCAAGTTCCTCGCCCTAGGAAGCCCCTGTACTATTTGTAAAGAAAAAAGACGGGACACTGCGCTTGTACATAGACTACGGGGAACTAAACAAACTCACTATACGGAATACGTATCCACTTCCAAGGATCTATGAGTTGTTCGATTGATTGCAAGGTGCATCCGTATTCTCCAAGATGGACCTAAGATCAGGCTACTATCAGCTTCGAATCCGGGAAGATGATATCCCCAATACTGCTTTTAGCTCCCGTTAGGGTCTGTATGAGTTTATGGTGATGCCTTTTTGGCTTACTAATGCCCCCTCTACCTTTATGGATCTGATGAATAGGGTATTTGAGCCCTTTCTAGATCACCATGTGATTATCTTTATCGACGACATTTTGATCTACTCGAAAACAAAGACAGATCATTCTAGACATTTGTGGTTGGTGTTACTTAAACTTCGAGAACACTCTTTTTTCGCCAAATTCAGCAAGTGTTAGTTCTGGTTAGAAGAGGTCAGATTTTGGAGACATACCATCAACAAGAATGGAGTGGCGGTAGACTAAGCCAAAATCCAAGCGGTTTAGAACTGACCACTGCTCAAGACGGCAACTGATATTTAAAGTTTGCTTGGTCTTGCCGGGTATTACAGGAAATTCATGGAAAATATTTCCTAAGATTGTGTTTTCCCTTACAGCTCTTACAAGAAAGGATGTATTTCGATGGGTGCCAGAATGTGAGACTGCGTTCGTTAAGTTAAAGAAGCGGCTAACTTTTGTCCCAATCCTTACGATCCCCTCGGGAATTGAAGGATTCCAGATCTATACTGATGCCTCCCTGAAAGTATTGGGAGTTGTTCTGATGCAGCATGGCAAGGTATTAGCATGCGCTTCGAACCAGCTAAATCCATACGAGCTGAATTACGCAACCCACGACTTAGAGTTGGGCGTCGTTGTGTTCGCCCTCAAGATCTATAGACATTACTTGTATGAAGTAAGATGCAAGATCTTCTCTGACCATAAGAGCCTCAAATACATTTTTACTCAAAAAGAGTTGAACCTTCGACAGCGCCAATGGTTGGAATTTTTGTGTGATTATGATTTCACTCTCCGGTACCACCCCGAGAAGGCAAATAAGGTAGTTGACGCATTGAGAAGCCATCCCTCGATGGCTAGGAGCTGGATGAAGCAGATTCCGGGAGAATTATTTCAGTCTTTATTAGACTTGGAGATTACTCTTGTTGCTCGTAGGGATCCGGAAGAGTACTAGTACAAGTTATACTAGATGGAAATACAATGCGACATCCGGAATCGAATACGAGAGGCCTAGAAGGTCGATCTGGAAGTGGTCCCAATCATCCAGCCCCTATAAGATGGAGCACAAAAGGAGTTCGATCTGCACGATGGAATCTTGCAGTTCAGGCACCGCATGTTTTTTCCCTCTACCAAAGGAATCCGAGATGAGATTCTTCGAGAAGCGCAACAGTCGAGGTATTTTATTCACCCTGGTGGGATTAAGATATATGTTGATCTTCGCAGGACTATTTACTAGCCCGAAATGAAGAGAGATGTCACTAACTTTGTGGCTCAGTGTTAGACTTGCCAGAAGTTTAAAGTTTAATGTCGCAACCCAGGAGGTCTACTGCAGCCCCTGCCTATACTAGAGTGGAAATTTGAGGATATTTCCATGGACTTTGTTCACGGCTTACCTCGATCCCGTGTTGGAAATGACTCTATATGGGTTGTCGTGGATCGACTTACCAAGGTAGCACGGTTCATTCCAAACTGACTTGGTGATGGAGTTGACGTTCTTGCCAGATTATTCATAGAGTAAGTGGTCTGGTTCTACAGAGTGCCAAATTCCATTGTGTCAGATCGTGATGGACATTTCACATCCATAGAGTGGAGGAGGGTGCAGGCATACTTGGGGACCAAGTTAGCCTTTAGCACCGCCTTCCACCCTCAGACAGATGGGTAGGCTGAAGGGATGAACCGGATGATGGAGTATCTACTCTGACTCTGCATAGTAGAGCACATCGAGCCATAGGAACAACTGCTGCCTTTAGTCAAGTTTTCTTATAATAAAAGCTATCAGGCCAGCATTAAGATGACATCGTACGTGGTATTATATGGAAGGTGTTGTCGAACTTTGTTTACTTTGGCTCAAGATGAGGACCCAGAAGCCTTAGGAGTGGCTTATATTGATGATACTATGGTAGCGATACGGCTAATCCATGAGCAAATGTGGGAAGTGCAGAGCCGACATGCCAAATATTATGATGCGCGACACCAACTGATGCAGTTTAGCATCGGAGAAGTGGAATTTTTGAAAATTAAACCCATTCATGGTGTCTCCCGGTTCAGGAAGTAAAAGAAACTAGATCCCCTCTATTTGGGCCCCTATCAGGTGATAGAGCGTGTTGGCTCTATTGCCTCTCGATTAGCCCTGCCCCTAGAATTAGGAAATCTCCATAATGTATTTCATGTCTTCCTTGAGGCGAGTCCTCCGACAACCAGAACAACACCTTCCTACACTGCCAGTATAGCTGCAGTCAGATAGATCTGTCCAACTTGAACCAGTCAAGATAGTGGATCAAAAAATAAAGAATCTGCGTAACAAGACCATTCTGATGGTCAAGATATTGTGGTCAAATCACGGATGAGATGAGTACACATGGGAACCAGAGGCACTCGTCAAAGAAAAATACCCGGAACTACTTTCCCAAGTATGTTATTCATTTCCCCCTACTTTAAGCAAATTTTCGGGGACAAAAATCCGTTTATTTTTATTGGATTGTAATATCCCAACTTTTATTGGGCCACCAAAACCCTAATGGGTCCAATTAAAGTGACCTGAACCTCTACCCATGACCCGGTAAGAGGTAACCCTAGGCAGGGTATAGAGCTAGGGAACTCTGATTTAAGTTCTGTCAGTTCCTATGGCCTTGTATAGTAAATACGAGCGCGTCGAAACTCGTTCTGTTGAACTCTGAGGTCATATGCTTGATAGTTTTACTTTGAAGACAACCTAAACACCTAGAGGGGGGTGAATAGGTTCTTATGCTTGTTTACACTTTTAGGCATAATTCAATTACAGAATTAATTCACTCAGCACAGGAATCACAGAAAATCATACAACACAGATTGCACATAGTTTTATAGTGGTTCCCCAAGGTTTGGGTACGTCCACTTTCACCCCTTCACCTATCTAGCAGTATGCTAGATTCGGCCAAACTTCCTCTTTACTCAGATCCACAGATCCTACAGCTCAGAACCTGAAAAGGTTCCTACAACTCAGGCTCAACAGCCCTACCTCAGCCTTATCACAAGGCCTACAACTCAGAGAAGAACCTTCTCCTACACTCAGGCAAATAGCCCTACCACTCAGAGATCAACTCTCCTACACTCAGCCTTTATAACACAGGCTTACAACTCAGATCTGTATTGACAGATCCTACAGAAATTAGAAAAGAAGTTTGTATTAACTTGCCCTTGATGAGAGAGAGAAGGACAAGGCAGTTCTTGATCAGCTGAAGAATGAAATCAACTGAATCTGAGCTTTCTTCAAAGCTTCTTGAATCTGAACTTAGCTGAGTTGATTTCCCAAACAGCCTCTTGAGAAACCAGTGATGGCTTCCTTCTTCTTCTTCAAATGGCTGAAACTCTCTTTATCCAACACCTTTGATGACACTTCTGAATTCTTGATAGAACTCTTCTTAGATCGATCCTGAGATCGTCTTCTTAGATCTTCTGATGAAGATCTTCTTTTGTGTATTACTCCTTCTTGATTTGATTTCTCAAATTGATTGCCAAAATTCAATCTCTTGTTACTTCTCTCTGAATCTGTCTATTTATAGACCTTCTTAATGGTAACCAGCTGATCCGATTTATAACTGTCTTCTGACGAGTCTGACAACATCAGTTAACTGGCTGCAACCCACAGCTGTCAAGTCTTCAAATAGATCCTGTGCCTTAGTCTTGGTCAGCAAAGTGTTGAGACAAACTGTCAGGAAGTGTCGAGACCAACTGTCTATATGTGTCGACACAAGTAACTTTGGTGTCGACACAGCCTTTGATGATGTCGACAAGTTTGCCTTTAAGTCGACACAGTTTCTTCAGAACTTCATCTTGAGAATGAGTCGACACAGAGAATTTGTGTCGACTCAACACTTCATCTTTCTTCAGAAAATAACTTGGTCTTGACTTTGCAGTGTGTCGACACAAGTCCTGTGTGTCGACACAGTTGTTGTAGATTCAGAACTCAATATGTGTCGACTCTGCCTTTAGGTGTCGACTCAGCAAATGTCAATCCTGCCAATATGTGTCGACTCAGTCTTCTGATGTCGACACAAGTATTGTTGACTTCTGCCAATGTGTGTCGACTCTGTCTCAATGTGTCGACACATTCTCCCAGTGTCGACAAAGATGAGATCGACTATCTTTCAGTTAGTCGACACCGCTTCCCAGTATCGACACAAATGTGGTTGACTATCTTTCTGTGAGTCGACACTGCTTCCCAGTGTCGACACAAATGTGGTCGACTATCTTTCTCTGTGTCGACACAGCTTTCTTCAAGTGTCGACACAATTATTCTGAAGTGTCGACACAATTACTTCAGGTGTCGACACATGGACTTAGAATAATTTCCTGTATTCTTTAATACTTCTTCACCTGCATATGTCAACTTAAAACAACATCAAATACACCTTGATGTATATCATTAAGCTAAGTTAGGCTTCTTCAAATCAGGTACACATTTTCCAATGTACCCAACAATGCTGGATATGATAGTTCCTCGTAGAACGTCGCGAATACAAGATTTTGAATATCAAGCTAAAAACTCTGATTTGAGTTCTGTGAGTTCTTGTGACCTCGTATAGTAAATATGAGCGCGTCGGAACTCGTTCTGCTGAACTCTGAGGTCGTATGGTGGATATGTCGTTCCTCGTAGAACGTCGGAACTCGTCGCGATTCGAAGTCTAACAATGATTATGAGCATTTTGACCATTTTAGCACGTCGCGACGCACAGATTTTGAATATTTAGTAAACGAACTCCGATTCGACCCCGGTCAGTTGCATTGGATTGGTATGGTCAATAAAAAGTCATCGGAATTGGTCACGTTTAGTTTCGATGATGGGTGGTCAAACCATGGACAAATCAAGCTCAGTCATGCATCGAAAAGCGTGCACACACCAATTGTGACACGACACCCCAACTTTGACTCAACTCCCAATGGCATGGACCTATTATGACTTTGACCCCCATTGGGGGACCCACCCCATGGTTGATTTTGGTCAAACCTCTCTAAAAACCAAATTTTCTTAAGAGAATTCATTTTCAAAAGTGCCCCCACTTGAGCCCATCACCAAGGCCATTATGGGCCCACTTATGGGCTCTGATTTATCATTATACATCCAAGTGGTTGGGCCTTGGGCCAAAGGAAAGAGGCTCATCCCACTCCTCCTCTCTCTTTTTATCTCTCTCCCTCTTTCCCCATCAAGCCAAGCTCCAACCAATCGGAGGCTGCCACTCTAATTATACCCCACAAATAGAAGGCTGACAGGTGCCCCATACAGCTGAGTAGTTGACCCTAAAAGGGTTGGCAAACCTAACCTTGGTTTGTTTAACCAAGAGGGAAAAGGGAAGGAGGGCATTGCCCTCTCCTATAAATGGAGCCCTCTGGCACCAGAGGGTTGCACCCCTCTTCCAAGCTCAAAACGAGCCACCACCACCCCTGCAGGATCTCTGCTTTACCGCAGAAAAATTAGCCGAGCTCCACTACCACCTCCACCACCTCCTATGGTGGATTTCGCTGAGAGGCTCCGTAGACCCCGAACAAGGTGGAAAGCTTCTCCTCTCCTTCCCCCCTATTTTATGGACGGGTTGCATGCAAGCTCTGGCATCCGGAGCGCCACCGCCGTCACCCCCCTACTCTATGTTCAAAAAAATAAGAAGAGCTCCGGCGATGGCCGGCGGCACCGTACCACCGCCGGAGGAGGCGCCCGCCACCGTAGAGTTGGCTCAGGGCGGAGCCATGGTCAGCCGACAACAGAGAAGACCCGTAAGGGTTGTTTTCTATACAGACAGCGAGGGGGGGGGATAAGATGATAAATATTATAAAAGTTATAATTTTATAATATTTTTTATTATTATAATACTATAACTAAAATGGGTGTTATATTTTCTGAGGGGTAATCTAGGCTCCTAGGAAAAATGTTTTGAACATAAAAGTTATTCCCCTTAATGAGGGTAATCTACACAAAAAATTTGGAAATTTTTGGAGTTAATTTGTTATTTATAAAAGCCTAAATAAGAATTATTTGGCAATTTAGGGGCCCATAATTACTCGGAAAATTTTAGAACAATTTCTGGGCTCTTTTTAGGCCCTATTAAAGGTTGTATTAACATTTGGGAACCTTGGGATAAAAATTGAAAGTTTTCTAATTTCTTGTAGCTTAGGGTCGCACTCTTAAATTTATGCGCTCAAATTCTTCGAAAATGAAAATTGAAGTGTGCGACCATTTTATATATTGAATATTAAGTTCAATTGAGTAATCAACAAGAGTTATCGAGCCAAGATTTCCATCTCTGAGTATTTTGAGGTTTTTTTCAAAACCACCAAGCGCCTCATTCTTAAAATTACACTCGTGCACTTTGGGTGGACTCGAAAGATTAAAGTAGTGCTTCGAGTAAAATAATCCCCAAACTCATTTTCGGTGAAGAATTTCCCTCATATGTTAAAAATGATTTTTGAGGTTGAAATTCGAGGAAAAATGTGCCCTCTAACGAGATTCTCGGATTCGATCTGATGCAAGCAATCGAATTTATATTTATTCTCGGATGAATAATAAAAATATAACTCCTAATAAGCTTCCCTTGATCCGATTAATCTGTGAATAAAAAGGGTGCAACAGAATTGTTATCGGATCTTAATAATGGGTGAAACCCAAAGAAATCTCCTGAGAATAGAGATGGAACTTAACTAAACCTCTTGAGAAATGAGATGGAACTGAACTAAACCTCTTGAGAATGGAGATGGAACTGAACATGCTTCCTGAGAACGGAGATGGAACTGAACATGCCTCTTGAGAACGGAGATGGAACTGAACATGCCTCCTGAGAACTGTGATAGAACTGAAGCCTCTTGAATGGATTGATTGGACTACTAACCATTTTCTTTATGTTTTTTCCAGTCTCGCACTGGTCTAGTTCATTTATTCATTTCAGTTTAGTACTTTCTTTTTAGTACTCCAGTCTCGTACTGGTCCAGTTCATTTATTCATTTCAGTTCAGTACTTTCTTTTCAGTACTCTAGTCTCATACATGTCCAGTTCATTTATTCATTCCAGTTCAGTACTTTCTTTTCAGTACTCCAGTCTCGTACTGGTCCTAGCTATTTACATTCAGTTCAGTTCATTTCTTTTAAGTACTATTCCAGTCTCGTACTGGTCCAGTTCCTTTCAGTATTTTCATTCAGTTCAGTACTACTCCAGTGTCCTACTAGTCCTATTTTTTATAGCATTTCAATTCTGCAGCTTATGCTAACAACAGCTTTTATTATCGCACTTTTGTTTCTGCAATTTACTATTTTAATCATGGGTCCTGCCCTGACGGGCAGTGATTTGATAGGTTGAGCATTAGTTGGGGATAACAGGAGTTGAGATGTTCCTCCTAAGTTAGCCCCAAATAAAGTACTCTGACGCTCCTTGTCGAAAGTCGAGCCAAGTGTCGTTTGCACGAATTATTTAAAGCATAGTAGGGCAAGCCGTTGTATACCTGATGCATGCTAACAAAACTATTTTTACTTGTTCGCTTGTAAATTGCTTGTGATAAACCGTGGCGGGTCAATCACTTTCGCAGACCGTTCGTACCGGTGCGGGAAGTTTGACGACTCAAGGCGACAGGGAGATTAGTACCACGAGTGACCGGCCGTTATGTTTTCCCTATTGGGTTTCCTCCGCTGGTCGGCCAAAATGTTGAATCGTTAGATGCCGCTCACATCTAAGAATACACGGGGTTGTATGTTAGGACCTTGGCTGTGCGGTATGACCACCCCCAGAAGTGACAGGACTGGCCACTATCACCGATGACCACATCGGTGAGGCCCGCGGGGCGCACTACCCTGCTTGAAAAGAAGCGGTCCATACTATGTTGACATAGGGTATTATGTGCGGCTGTGAATTCCTGCGATATATACGCGGATGTGAATGCCTGCGATGTGTACGCGGATGTGAATTCCTGTGATGTGTATGCGGCTGTGAATGTCTGTGATGTGTACATGGTTGTGAATTCCTGTGATGTGTACGTGGTTGTGAATGCTTGTGATGTGTACGCGGTTGTGAATGCCTGTAATGTGTATGCGGTTATGAATGTCTGCGATGTGTGCGCGGCTGTGAATGTCTGCGATGTGTGCGCAGTTGTGAATGCTTGTAATGTGTGCCGGCTGTGAATGCCTGCGATGTGTGTGCGGCTGTGAATGCTTGCGATGTGTGCGCGGTTGTGAATGCTTGCGATGTGTGTATGGCTGTGAATGCCTGCGATATATACGCGGTTGTGAATGTCTGCGATGTGTACGCAGATGTAAATGCCTGTGATGTGTACGCGGTTGTGAATGCCTGTGATGTGTACGCAGCTGTAAATGCTTGGGTTGTGAACACCTGCTATGCTGTTGTGCTAGTGGAGCCTAAATTATAACTGACGTATATTTGTTGCTACTAGTCTAGTTATACCATGTTGCATCTCTTTTTGGTTGCTCCTAGCTTATTCATGAAATGATTTACTAACCCTCTCATGCTTCGGCTATCTACTCTTGTTGAGTGCGTGAGCTCACCCCTAAGATATGGATTCGGGGAGGAGATTTGTTTCCACTTAGCTTTGTGACTAACGATTATTTTAATAACCATTCACAGGATATGGAGCACTATAGTGATCAGCCGCTGTAGGATGACACTCCAGCTGATAAGACTACCCGAGTAGATGCATCCCTGTCTTCTCTAGAGTTTTGAGACGTGAGTACTAGCAAGCAGAGTTGAGAGAGATAAGTTGTGAGTTGTATTGTATAGCCTACGAGATTTGTGTATATACAATGGCTACGACCTTTGCATTTCCTTTTAAATAAATATTGTTATATATATTTGTTGTGACTCCCTGTTAATGCTTCCGCTAAACTATGTGATGAGATGTGAATGTTGTGATTCAAGCCGAGCAAAGCGGCCAACTAGTTCTTAGCAGAGTGGGTTGTTACCCCTTAAGGAGCACTGGGTGGACATCTTAGGCGGTAAGATCCCTTCCGGCCTGACCCAGGCAAAAGTTAGGGGGGTCTTACAGGTATCTCCTTGAATTTCAGGTTATAATCCTCAAGCTGATTCCTGATCTAAAGAAGCTATGCGCAACAACTACCAGTATAGATGTACTCTTACTCGGTAGTGGAAGTTGCCACACAATTTTGCTTATCACTGCTCCATGAGATAAGCCTTCTTCCGAGGAATTGGCACGTCCCGGAAATGCTTTTCCTATCATCCTTGCTACCTGCAAAATCTGCATCTGAAAAAGCAATTAGCTCGACATCATTACTCCTTGGGTACCATAAGCCAAGATTTGGTGTACCCTTAAGGTATCTCAAGATTCTTTTTATAGCGATGTAATGAGATTCCTTAGAGTTAACCTGATATCTAGCGCACACATATGTTGAAATCATTATGTCTTGTCTACTGGCCATAAGGTAGAGCAAGGACCCAATTATGCTTCTATACTTGGATTCATCAAAAGGTTTTTATTTTTCATCCTTGTTTAGATACATAGTTGAACCAAATGGAGTCCTCATCAAGATTGCGTTCTCCATTCCAAATTTCTTAATTAACTCTTTGGTGAACTTCGTTTGAGAGATGAAAATTCCATCATCAGATTGTTTCACCTGAAGTCCTAAGAAATATTTCAGCTCCCCCATACTACTCATTTCAAACTTCTCTTGCATGAGTTTAGAAAATTTCATGCAAAGGTTGTCATCCGTAGAGCCAAAAATAATGTCGTCTACATAGATTTGCACTAGCAAAACCTTGCATTTTACTTCCCTAAGAAATAATGTCTAGTCTATCTTTCCTCTTGTGAACTTGTTCTCAAGAAGAAAGCTAGACACTGTCTCATACTAAGCTCGGGAAGCTTGTTTTAAGCCATATAAAACTTTATTAAGAAAGTAAACATGATCAGGGTAAATTGAGTTAACAAAACCTAGGGATTATGCTACGTATACTTTCTCTTTTAGATCTCCGTTGAGAAAGGCTGACTTCACATCCATCTGGTAGACTTTGAAGCCTTTATGAGCAGCATACGCCCAAAACAACCTTATTGCTTCGAGTCAGGCTATTGGAGCAAAAGTATGATCGAAGTCGATCCCTTCTTCTTGTATGTAACCTTGAGCTACAAGCCTAGCTTTGTTCTTTATAATCACTCCGTTTTCGTCTAGATTATTTCTTAATACCCATTTGGTACCGATCATGTTCTATCCTTTGGGCCTAGGCACCAACTCTCAAATTTTGCATCTTTCAAACTGATTGAGCTCCTCTTGTATGATCATTATCCAAGAGGAATCCTTGTTTGCTTCTTCAAACTTCTTTGGCTCAACCTGAGACAGAAAACTAAGATGTAGAACTTTGTTAGCAGTACCTCTTCTGGTTCTAACACCGTTGCCTAGCTCTCCAATGATTATACCAGCCGGGTGATCTCTTAAGTGTCTGAATGCTAGATTTCCTCCACTCCCACCAGCAGGTTTTGCCACGTCCATTGCATCTCCTGAAGGTTGAGTTAGTTCTTTATCTATTCATTCTTCATCAACCACACTTGGATCGACAACCTTGACTGAGCTTGTAGCATCTTCATTAATCACTTCTTCCAAGCTTAGTTCCTTTAACCTGGTACCTACATCTACACCAACAACACTAGATGAGTTATTATGAAGCATGCTTGTCTCATCAAATACAACATTGATAGACTCTTCTACCACTAGGGTTTTCTTATTAAAAATTCTATATGTCTTACTATGCCTACTATACCCTATAGAAATACCTTCAAAACATTTGTCCCTAAACTTTGTGTGATAATACTTCCCATTATTAAGTACGAAGAATTTACTGCTAAAGATCCTAAAGTAGGACACAGTCGGTTTTCTGCCCTTCAATAGTTCGTAGGGAGTTTTACGATGGCTTTTGTTGATTAAAGCTAAGTTTTGCACGTGATAAGTTGTGTTGACTACTTCTGCCCATAAGTACTCTAGTAGTGAAGTGTCATTCAAAATAGTTGTACATGCTTCAATGAGGGTTCTATTCCTTCTCTCAAAAACTCTATTTTGTTACGGAGTATGTGTAAAGGAAAACTCATGAAAGATACATTGACTTCCTTAGAATTTTGTCATGGCACTAGACTCAAATTCTATTCCGTGATCACTTCTGATTTTGACCACCGAGCAGTTTAATCCATTCTGAATTTTCCTAACAAAATTAGTAAAAGCCTCAAAGGTGTCTGACTTATGTTTCAGAAAGAACACCCAAGTAAAATGAGAGTAGTCATCAACAATGACCAACATATAAACTTTACCTCCTAAATGATGAACTGGCATGGGATCGAATAAGTCCATATGAAGTAAATACAAACTTCTAGAGGAATATTTTTCAGAAATACACTTAAAGGTATCCCTTGTCTGCTTACCCATTTGGCATGCGTGGCATGGACTCTCTTTAAGGCACTTAATGTTGGGGGAATCACGCACTAAGTTATGAGAAAACAACATATTTATAGTTTTGAAGTTAATATGTGTCAATCTCTTGTGTCATTGGTCACAAAGAGATGCACTATCTTTTGCTAAAAACATACTGGTGTAGAATTATAAAAGCATAGAAAATTTTAACAAAAAAATCTTCTACTCCGAGTGCCTGTTAAGACCGTCTTCATATTGGCAAACAATTTTATCAGACACTTGTTCTTGTAGAACTCAATGATGTAGTCTTTATCACATAATTGACTTATGCTTATCAGATTATGTTGTAATCCTTCAACATAAGCCACATTTGTAAAGGAGACTAGGTTGTTGGAAATTATATCGTAGCATTTAGTTATTCCCCTGTCAGTCCCTCCAAAGATAACTCTTGTACCATCTTCGACTGGGGTAAATTCTCAAAGTAGGCTTCTGGTACCGGTCATATGTCGAGAGCATCCACTGTCCAAATACCAGACTAGTGTTTTGTTGGCCTTTGGACATACCTGCAATAAATCATTTTACATTAGGAACCCAAATAGATTTGGTTCCTTGGTTCCTTGTTATTTTAACACCACTTGGAACATTAACTTTATGAGTGATCTGCCTCGCACTATTAACTAGTGGAGTTTTAAGCTTTACCAGATGAAACCAGCAATCTACGGCAAAGTGACCAATCTTCCCGCAACACCAACAGTCAAATCTATTGTATCTTCTCTTATACTCCTTCTTTACTATTTGAAAGGGAGGTCTGGTAGGGTCCACTGACTTGGAAGTGGAAGCCTCGTAATTACAGCATACATAGGGCTTCACTATTTCCTTAGCCTTGGGAACAACAGGGTTGGCTTTTGGAGCCTTCTTTCCACTTGTTCCATGAACGTAAGGACCATAGTTTTTGAGAATAATTTCCTCATAAGGTTCCTTGAAAATACTGGTACTTAAGTCTCGAGGATGGGTCCATCCTTGGTAGTGCCTTTTTAGCTCCACGTAGGTAGGCCTAGCAAGGTGACCATAAGACGGCTCGAGGTCGTATTGATTTGTTGGGAAGATTACCTTCTTAAATGAGTGTTGACCTTGTTGTGCTTTCCCTTTGCCTTTGGTATTAGCTTTCTTAGCAGCCTTACCTTTTACAGCTATGAGGCCAAGACCACTACCCTTTGTAGGAGCAGAAAACTCATCAATGGGGAAAAATGGTCTTTGGCTTCGAGTAGCTTTCAACCAGCTTCCTTTCCACCAAGAGATTTTCTTCCAGCTCATATAAGTATTTCTCCTTCTGACTTAATTGTTCAGCGGAGCATTTTAATTCCTCTCGTAATGAGTGAACTTCATTTTTGAGGGGAGTTAATTCTGCAATTTCCTCCATCAGCCTTGATTCCCCTGCCTTGAGAGAAGCAATCTCTTTTAACTGCTTTTTGACTACCTTGCGGCATTTGTCAAAAAGATTTTAAGAGTTCTTGATGCTGATCCATCAAGTCAGCTTCATCTTCCTCAGACGAGTAGTCCTCATTACCATTAGTGGAAGTTTCTGACTCAAATAACATAGTGTGAGAGTTTACCTTCCCATGAAATTTGGAGTCGCCTAATTCCTCATCTGATTGATCCATAAGCCCAAAGTAGGCTTCATCATTCTCAGAACTGGACTCACTTGAGTCACTGTCACTAAGTTTCTTTGAATTTTTGGCAACAAAGCATTTCTCTTCCTTCCTTTTACCTTTGAAGGATCTCTTCTCTTCCTTCTTGGATCCTTCCTTCTTTTGGTATGCGCACTTCGCAATTACGTGTCCTGGCTTATTACAACAATAACAAACAATATAAGAAGAAGAATGTTTGTTTGGTTTGGACTTATACCTGTCATCTTTGTTGTAGCTCTTCTTGGAGCGATCACCATCACGATGTGATCTTCTGAAATCATATGAGGAGGATTGATTTTTAATTTGCCTCCTCTTGCTGAGCAATCTCTTGAATTGCTTGGAGATTAGTGAGAACTCTCCATCAGACAATTTGAAGCCTAACGTTCTTAGCTCAGAGTCTTCTGGGGTATCTGGAGCTCGTGTCCTTACTGGTGACACAGCTTTTGACTTTATTGCCCCTTCAGCTTTCAGGGTAATTGACTTCTCTTTGCTTGAAATCCTCATGTTTTGCTTCTCTTTCTTTCTGGTGTTCATCTAAAGTTTATAGGAGAGCAACTTTCCAAAAAGGTTCTGGGGGTCAATCTCTGATAGCTTCCCAAACTCCCTAATGGCTACAACTTTTGTGTCCCAGTCCTTTGTCAGTGATCTGAGGAATTTGTCATTTAGTTCATCATTACTGAAGGTGCGGCCGTAGTTTCTAAGCTCATTAACGATCTTGAAGAATTTCTCAAAGCTTTCATCAATAGTGTCATTTGCACCCTGCTTGAATGCTTCGTATTCCTGATTCAGCAAAGATCTACGATTATCTCTAACTTCCTCAATTATTCCATGAGAACTACCAGGCAGTCCCACATCTCCTTGGCAAATTTGTAGTGGAATAAATTTTGAAGCATTGAATCATCCACTGCACTGGCTATAATATTCTTTGCTTTCTTATCCAAAGAGACCAATGCAATTTCATCCTTAGTTAGATCCATCATCTTCTTAGTGATCATGACAGTCGGATTCAGAGTAGGCGGCTGAGTAGAAATATGAGGTCCTTCTTCAACAATCTGAAATATCCTGGGATCTATTACTTCCACGAAGAATCTGACTCTTTCTTTCCATATAGGAAAGTTTTCTTTTGTGAACGCATGTAACTTCATCGAAGACATGTCCTTACTTTTGTCCATAGCAACAAAGAAAAATCTCTTGACACTAGATTAGAGATATTATTCAAGATGTTAACCTTATGTTGAACAATACTCATCTGATATTAATTGAAAGTATATAGCATCTACCTAAATCACCTAGAGGGGGTGAATATGTGAGTTTTGAGTCTTTTCGCGGAATAAAAACAACTGAAAAATAAAGCGCACAAAACACAAATATTTATAATGGTTCTTCGAGTTGGGTACATCCACTATCCCGCCTCGCCTATGTACCCCAAAGGGCTAAATTTGGTTACTTCACCTTTACCTCAGATTGCAACGAATCTTACACCTCAGAGCCTCAACTACTACAACTCGGAGACAATGCTCCTACCACTCGGAGAACAAACTCTCATATAACTCGATCCAAACACGGATCTACTACTCGGAGGGAAAACCTCCTACAAAAGTTAAAAAGTTTTACACAAATAAAAATTGAAAATAATCTTCTATAGATCAGAAATCTTGGATCCTTCATTCTTCTGAAAAGTCGATCTTGAATGTATTGAAGAACAATTGAAATCAAAGACTTTGAAGACTTTGATCTAAATGCACAGACCGACTAGATCTGAGTAGAATCGAAATATTCAGGGATCAACAACCTAGTCGATTTAGTTGAGGAAGAATGAATCGTGCAACAAGCTTTCCATTGGCCGAGAGATGTGCGAAGAAATCGCCGACCGAAGTTTTTTTCGTTCTAGAATTTCTCGATTTTATTAAGAGCACGATTATGGTTGAAATAATTCCACCCTAAAAATATATATAGGAATCTTCCTCTTGTAATGGCTAGAAAAGACTTTCCATCCAGAGACGTGCGAAATTTCCTGTACATGGCGATACAAATAACCTGAGCTGAAAACTTGAAAATAGAAGAAGAAAAACCCTAAGTATAATTCGTCAAGTATCTTTTAATATCTACGGGTATACTCGTCGAACCACTATTGAACTCAATGAATTTTACTTGGAAAAATCCACCCAGATCGATTTTATGTCTCAACGCTTCGTAGAAGTCATACTCAACGAATCTGAAAAATATCGGTTAGCTCACTTGATGAATTCGAAGATTATCGACCGATGCACTCGATGCATTCGACACATAGGCTGAGTGATATTTGACGAATATGACTTAAAAAAATCTAGAGAAGTAAATTCGTAGACTCAAAGGTATACCCAATGATTCTCAATGAATTCAGCATTTATCGACATGTATATTCGACGAATTCGCCATGTTTCGAAAGATACACTCGAAGAATTAGACAAGTACACTTGATGATACTCGATGATTTTTACTTAACTGATTTTTTCAGATCTCAGAAATTATACCCTAAGTAAATATGATGGGTTCGACGAGTGCTAGTTAGTATACTTGACGAATTCGATGAGTATCCCTTGGTATACTCGACGAATTCAACGAGTATCCACTACTATACTTGACAAATTTTACTTAGGTAATTTTTTGTTCTTCTGATTCCAACACTTGGTCCTTCCTTGATCCTTCTAATGCACTTGGAATAGAAGTACACCACAATATAGAGATTATACGTGAGTCAACACATTGTCCTACATAATGAAGGATTATATTGTATAGTCATATGTTTCCTGACCCACTGTAACCTGACATTGGGTTGTACTTAGCAATATAGTCCTGCAAGCACATAACTAAATAGAGAGCATCAAATACAACTCAATTCATCTTATTTCAAGGGACGCTTCTTCAAATTAAGGTTATTGTGGATACAATACCCAACAGTCGTTACCCTTGTCAAATTGTTAGGAGCCATAAGCTTGTGCTTGAACCGGATGGAACTGATCGCCATAATTTCCCCTCCGTAGATCTGGCTTCGACTCGCAAATCTGATGACAAGAACGCCTCCACGACAGGGTTGGATCAATCTTGCCCTAAATCTCTTGTCCTTTCTCTTCTTCTTCCTCAAGATCTAAGATCTGGGAGAGAGAGAGAAAATGAGAAGATAATCTCATTATTAGCCTTTATCAAGAAGTTATCGCCGCATGGTACCTTGTTATCATCGCACCATAACCTTTGGTAGTGGCGGTGGTCTCATCCAGCAATGCCCTGCCACTCCTACTACCACCGTGTGGTATCTTACTACTGTCGGGTGGCATATTCCAGAGCCAAACGATGATTTATTCACAAGCTACCGTCATGTGGTATCACACTACCGTCGCGCGATACTTGCCAGAGACGTTGGCCCATCAAATTTAGCTAGCTATCGCCAGCGCTAGGTCTACCACCGCGCGGTAACCTCCAGTGACCAACATTCTGTTGTTTTCAGGAGATTTTGGGCATTACAATCCTCCCCTCCTTTAATAGATTTCGTCATGAAATCCACACTTAACAAGAAACAATACAAAAGTACAAAACATATTGAATGTACCTCAATGGAAAAGTACAAGGAACTCTTCTCGCATGGTATGCTCTCGCTCACATGACAGCTCCTCACAGCCACAGTTGTCCCAATGGACTTTGACCATTCTAATCTCTTTGTTCAGTAATCGCTTCACTTTTGTGTCTTCGATACAAATGGGATTGACTTTCGTCATCAACCTACTATCGACCAGAATTTGCACCACAGCAACCACTTGCATAGGCTCTTGCACAGCCTTCCGTAGCATTGATATGTGTAACACATCCTGCAAACCACTGAGTTCAGCTAAAAGCTTCAGCCAATAGGAAGCTTCTCCAACTCGCTCAACAATTTCAAATGGCCCAAGATATCTCGGACTAAGCTTTTTCAAACATCAGACCCTTGATACTCCCTTGAACGGTTTAATCTTGAGATAAACCCAATCGCCAACCGTAAACTCCACGTTTAGGTGCTTGGCATTATAGTATACTCTCTTGGTAGCTGTTATTATAGGCAAACTCGATCATAAAGAGATGATCTTCCCACCCCTCTTAAAATCCAGGGCGCACATGCGAAGCATATCTTCCATCATTATGTTTACCCTCTCTGTCTGACCATCCGTTTGGGGATGAAAGGTTGTACCGAATTTTTGCTTGGTACCCAACAGCTGATGAATAAGCTTCCAATAATTCGATGTGAAATGCCCATCTCGATAACTAACGATGCTACGGGCCATACCATGCAATCGTACGATCTGTTCAACATAAAGTTTTGCTGACTTTTCCACTAAATCGTCCCTTTGATTCGGAATGAAGTGTGCTACTTTTGTCAACCTGTCCACGATCACCCAAATGCAATTGTTCCAACGTTGTGATCTCAACAAACCATGCACGAAATCCATCAATATATCATCAAACTTTCATTCTGGTATTGGTAATGACTTCAGGAAACTGCTGGATCTTTGCCATTCAGCCTTCACTAGGGTGCATGTCTATCACTTTGTCACATAAAGTGCGATGTCCTTTTTCAACCCTGGCCACCAGAACAACTTTTTCATGTCCTTGAACATTTTTGTGCTCCCTAGGTGGATTGAGTACTTGGTAAAATGAGCCTCATACATCAATTTCCTCCGCAAATTACCAACATTTGGGATGCACAACCAACCGTCCTTCCACAAAAGACCGTCGTTTAGCTAGAATTGGGAATTTGTCCCATCCATTATCTCTTCCATATAGCTCTTCATGCTCTCGTAAAGCTCCAATGCCCGTCAAATTCTGTCCGTGAGGTTATATTGCACCTCCGTCTAGTTTAAGCATGCTTCCGTGCCCATTCTCCTGCCAATACAAGAGATGTCTAGAGCCTCCAAATCACGAACCAGATGCTCATCATGCATCTATAGCCAATTTGCTCATGTTGGAGCCTTGCGACTCAGCGTATCCACGACTACATTTCCCTTCCCGAGAGTGTAATGAATCTCAAAGGCATAGTCCCCAAGGAACTCCATCCACCTCTGTTGTCACATATTTAGATCCTTCTGATACAACAAGTATTTCAGGCTCTTATGGTTCGTAAAGATATCAATCTTCATGCCATATACATAATATCACCATAACTTAAGAGTTAATATCACGACCGCTAATTCCAGGTCGTGAACTGGATAATTTTTCTCGTGTACTTTTATTTGGCGAGAGACATAAGCAATCGCATGCCCATATTGTAGTAGAACACAACCTAAGCCGCTCCTTGATGCATCAGTATAGATTTCAAAGCCTTTTGTTCCACATGGAGAACATAAAACAGGCATTCTGGTCAGACGACTCTTCAACTCCTCAAAAGCTCGTGCGCACTCTGGCGTCCATATGAACTTCTGATTCTTTTTTGTCAATGTATTGAGAGGAAAAGTAATACTTGAAAATCTCTCTACGAAGTGCCTATAATAGTCAGCAAGTTCGAGGAAACTCCTGACTTATGCTACCGAAGTAAGTATAGGTCACTCTTGTATCGCAACTATCTTTGTCGGATCCACAGCAATACCCTCTTCACTAACGATATGACCAAGAAAGTCATTGAAGATGGCCAAAACTCACACATAGAGAACTTGGCATATAGGTGATTCCTTCTCATGGTATGCAAAACCAATCTCAAATGATTCGCAAGATCCTCTTCCAACTGAAAGTATACCAGTATTTTATCAATAATGCCAATCACAAACAGGTCCAAATACTCTTGCAAAGTCTTGTGCATCAAATCCATAAACACTGATGGCGCATTATTAAGCCCAAAAGGAATCACAGTAAATTCATAATGCCCATTGTGTGTGCCAATTACTGTCTTAGGAATATCACTTTCCTGGATTCTCAACTGCCAATAGCCAGACTTCAAATCCAACTTCAAATAAATAGTCGATCCAACCAGCTGAGCAAAAAAATCATTGATTCACAGAATTAGATACTTGTTCTTATCTGTTAGCTTGTTCAATTCACGATAATCAATGCATATACGCAAGCCTCCATCCTTCTTCTTCACAAAGAGAATCGGTGCACTCCCAGGTGGCATACTTGGACATATATAGCCTTGCTCTTGCAATTCTTGCAACTAAACTTTCAGTTCTACAATCTCTTTTGGCGCCACTCGATACGATGAGCGTGACATAGGTTTCGCACCTAGCACTAGCTCAAAAGTGAAGTAGATCTCTCGCTGAGGTGGAATCCCAGGGAGATCATTAGGAAACACATCTGTAAAATCCGATACTACATGAACGTCACTCAAACTGGGCTTCGGCTCTACAGCCTCAAACTACTTGTAGAGCAGACATCAATATCTTGCTCGATCATTGCATACCCATGAATTTAATCTCACGTTTGGTGTTTTGCCCTAGTATGACTTCATTAGAGTTGCCATCAATAAAGGCGCATTGCTCTGAGATCCAGTCTATACTAAAGATCACATCAAACTCAGATTTCAGCAGTACAGATGCTTCCAAGTCAAAATCATGACTTCCTATCTGCACTTTAACACAACAAGCTCTATCCGCGCACATCAAGCACCCGTTTGGTGGCAACACATTCACTCGATCTGTTGGTACAAAAGAAGGCACTCCAATACGCACCACAAAGTTCACAGACAGAAAGGAATGAGAGGCTTTTGTATCGAACAGTGCTCTCTCCAGATAATCCAATATCAGGACAAAGACTAACACAAACAAATTATACACAAGCAACGCACAAGGTACCGAGTATAGAAAGCAGAAAAAACTGTAACTTAACTCATACCTGTCACCACGTCACTTTGTTTTATGGCCTCCGGCTGGCCAATATTATAGACTCGGGGCTGTGCTTGGGATGCAGTCAACTCCACAACTATCTTCCGCTTTTCAGCATAAGAAGCACCCATCTTTTTCACATTCGTTGAATGACCACGCCAACACTCTCAGGCTAGATGTTGGGGCTGTGGTCCGGAATCGCCCCCGCGTTGCGGCGCTATGCTGTAATGGCTTAACTGGCTGCCCCGTCCCCGGTCAAAATCTTTGATATAAAGATTAGTATGCGCCTTTGACCTTCAGGCCGGTCTTTTGGTACAGTTGGTAGCGCTAAGTCCTCTCAAGTGGTGGAGATGTGGGGTACGGGTTCGAAACCCCGTGGTCATTTCCGGGGGGGATTGTTGGGGCTGCGGTCCGGAATCGCCCCCGCGTTGCGGCGCTATGCGGTAATGGCTTAACTGGCTGCCCCGTCCCCGGTCAAAATCTTTGATATAAAGATTAGTATGCGCCTTTGACCTTCAGGCCGGTCTTTTGGTGCAGTTGGTAGCACTAAGTCCTCTCACTAGATGTCCCATCTTGCCACATGTGTAACAAGAAAGCAAACTTTGCCCTATCGTCGTGTTAGACATAGTAGAAGAAGCTGGTCCCGAAGAACTAGACTCTGTTCTCCACATCTTTTGGTACTCAGATTTTATGGAATGTGGCTCTTTAAAATGTGGCTTCTTTACCGCCATAGTCATTCTTATGCCGCACGCGCTTCATATCTTATTCTAAGGAACGGGCCGTATTGACCAAAGTCAGAAAACCTTGTGTCATCAGACCTGAGAGAAGCAACCACAGGTCATCTCGCAGCCCTTCATAGAACCAATTTGTCTTTCCTTCCTCGTCTGCAAACGCAAAGCCTACATAACGTCCCAACCTTGCAAACTCGTGCAAGTAGTCATCCATAGAACTCTCGCCTTGAGTTAACCTTTGGAACTGATTTTCCATTGCAATCTGTTGTGTAGTTAGAAGATATCTTGCCAGAAACAATCTCGAGAATTCCTCCATCGAGATCTCAATCAATGGCCTACCAGCAAACTGGTGCAGCTCCAACTCATCCTGCCATATCCTTGCCTCTCACTCTAATAAGAAGGTAGCTACGGTGAATTTTTTCCACTCCTCCATTTCCGTTACTGTCATGATTCTCTTTATTTTCGAGAGCCAGTCTTCTGCTTGTGTTGGAGTTCCAGTACCCGCAAACACAGTAAGATTGAAACTCATCACATGTTTCAATTGCTTTTTCATCGCTCGCTTTGCAGACACTGGCTCAACGACCACTTGTCTCACTGCCACATGTTCAATTACGCCAACCGGTTCCTAGACTATCGCAGGGGTAGGAGGTTGTACTCTCCCTCTTGATTGCGCATTGATGAATACAAACACAGCTTCAGCTACCAACCGTATCGTTTCTGCAGGAGGAGGTGTTGGCACCTCAGTTGGTGCACTACTCTCCGCCGAGTGTTGGGGTTCACTCTGCCCCACACCACTACTAGTCACCTATAATCATGAAACACACGATTAAACAACTAATAACATTGTAAAAAGCAATTATAGGAACACGCAAGTTTCACAGACATGTGTATTTCATTCCTAAGTGGACATTCAAGGATTATTTCATGTTATAATGGTAACACACATACACGTGCTCACACCCCCTAAAAGAATTTGACCACGAAATCGAATAAGAAAGACTGATACTAGAATCTAATACCAAATTGTAACACATGCATCCGTCACGTAGAATATAACAAAATATCAGGTCAGGGCCCGACGCCATATTCCACAAATAGTCAACGGAGTTACTCATTGAAACCATTTATTTTATGCATCCTAACACAAAGTGCATTCTATAGGAAGCAGTTAACTTAGTTATAGAACCCAAAAGCCAGGAATGTCCACTACAAAACAAAGAAATGATATTTAATACACAACAAGTTCTGGCCTTAAGTCCATACAACTATTTTCATTACAAAATATGTTTTCTATACATCGGCACACAGGTCGATCACACATGAAAATAGTAAACGTTTGTCATTAGGCCTTCAAGGGCCAGCACATCGCAGCATAAGTGACTTTAGCCTTCTACTTTTCACTTGGCTCTCCAGCACCTGCATAGCATGACCCACCAAAACATGGCAAAACAACGCAACTGTCAACATTAGCTGACCAAATTATAATGAACCCACCCCTTACTCGGGGTAGCGGTTCTCCTTCCCTACAAATAGTAGTATATATATCTATATATCTCTTTTGTCAACCAAACGTGCATATAAGCACCACCTGCCACATATGTTGGCACTCATAGCCACACACCCCGTACAGTTATGGCACATTAACGGTGTACTAGATTTTTCCTTGGTACCACCACCATACAAGGTCCCAAACTTGATGGTCCAAATTTGAGCATTTTAGTCTTTTTAGCTCATAGCCTAAGACTCCCCATTCTCGTTTGGCTCTCATGGCCATAATAGATGGGGCCTTCAGGCTCAACAGCTTCAATTGCCACCCACATTGTCCCTAGGACCTGAGCTTGCAATCAACACAGCAATGGCTCTCATGTCCACAATATCTGGGCTCTTCAGGCTCAATAGCTTCAAACAATGGCCCGCTGGTCTACAAGAGACATGCCTCACAAACATAGCTCACTGGGAGCTATCGTCGGCGGTAGCAGTACCGCGATACGGTAGGCGATAAAATCTCATTTCTTCCCCAATTTTGGGTGTTTTTCCTAGAGAGTATCTCTAGTACTTTTCACTATAGCATCCTACACACCCCCTAACCCCGGAAATTACACGTTTATCCACGGAGTCTTCTCCGGCATGCAAATCAATCATCATCAATCCAGACCAACCTGTTCATATGGGCTTCACACAACATGCCTATTCCGTACTTCGATTCCGAATTCTATATACAATTTCTATCGGGGATCGCAACGATCTACCCGCTGGAAACCACCCTTTTCTTCAACTTATGATGAGGGTTTCCATACACTTATGCAAATTGAGGACTTCACTTATCTAGGGAGAAAGGTCATTATCCTTATTGAATTCTTAGGAGCCACAAGCTAGCATTTGATCCGAATGGAACTGATCACCACAATTTCCTCTCTACAGATATGGCTTTGACTCGCGAATCCAACGACAAGAATGCCTCCATAGCAGGGTTGGATTAACCTTGCCCTTGATATCCTAGCCTTTACCTTCTTCTTCCTCAAGATCCAAGGTCCAACATAGAGAGAGAAAGAGAGAAAAATGAGAAAATAATCTCATTGCTAGCCTTTATCAGGAAGCTAACACCGCGTGGTAGCTTGTTACCATCGTTCGATAACCTTTGGCAGTGGTGGTGGTCTCATCCAGCACCTCCCTGCCACTCTCACTACCATTGTGCGATATCTTACTACCTTCGGGCGATATATTCCACAACCAAACAACTTTTTTTTTCACCGGCTACTGTCGCATGGTATCATACTACCGCCACGCGATACTTGCTAGAGACGTTGGTCCATCAAATTCAGCTTGCTACCGCTAGCGCTAGGTCTACCACCGCGTGGTAACCTCCAATGACCAATTTCTTGTTATTTTCAGGAGATTTGGAGCATTACAAGTTTTACTGTTGGTGGTAGGTGTATTGACTAGAGGTCCGCTTAAGCGTCAAGAAGTCAAGGCATCACGAGACATATAACTTTCTTTTTTGTTCTGGAGCTACCGTGTGGCGGTAGCTACCGTCGCGTGGTAACTTGCGTAAATATACCCGTAAATCTGCATTTTCTGGCCACCTGATACTATTGGAACTTTATCCAAGGCCCTGATGGGTTTACTTGTGAACCCTAAAAGGGGCAGAGGCCTTAATTTCTCATTCTGAATTCATCCATGGCATTTGCAGCTAAGGTAAGCAGGAGAGGGCGGAGAAGGAAGGAGGCCTAGTTTCCTCCATTGGAAGAGCTTCGGGCTTCGTTCGACAACCTGAGACCGACATCACAGAGAGGACTTGAAGTCGCATATTTTTATCTGTGCTAATCAAGATCTTTATGGAAAGGAAGAGGTTCAATAAGGTAACAACATTCTTTCTCCTGATCTTAGGATGCGTGCATGATATCCCTTTTGTTTTTTCCTTCTTTTCTTACAATTTCTTAGCACCGGGTTGTAAGACCCTCCTCCCCCCCCCCCCTTACCAAGGAGGGAACCCGGTCTTATGCCCAAAATTGCTTCCTTACGGTGACACTTAGCACACATGGGCTAGTCGACACCGCAAGACGCCGATCATGTCGGCTAGTACGATCGTTCAACCTATCGACCAATCGAGAAGAGAAGCAATATAAGCAATTATACATCAAGTCCACATCATAGCATCATCATAATATAAGTAAAATGAGAGATCCAATAGTCCACAATGAGTACAGAATGAAAGAGAAAGGGCTTATGCCCAGTACATAGTATTCAATCTCTCCCTCACAAAATCTAACCAAGAGGAAGCTAATCTATCATCACTACACGCGTCATCGCCTGACACTGGGTTGTAGTAGAAGTAGTAGTAGATGGTGTCAGCTCCTCATGTCCTTCCACCTCATCCTGTTGGTGCTCCAGCTCCTCGAGCTCCTAAAATGATATGGTCACAACCAACCGTTAGTCATAAAGACTAATCCATTTTGTTCTCGCCTCACCCCCGCGACTCCTAGGTACCGAGCGGGAAGACGAAGCGGAGAACAACAAGGGGTATACAAAGAAAGCAAGTGACAGTGAATCTAATCTATCAAGATTATGTAATAATAAGTATATCTCTACTCTAATAGTTCTATATGGTACAAGTAAAGTAAGAAAGAACTGTACTGAAAGGAAATACTATAAGCAAAGTAGAGAACGGAGCAGGAAATAAACTATCTACTGCTAAGCTATCATCACAGGAGTACCTTAACTTATAGGAATGCACATACAAACTTATAAGTTAAGGTTTCACAATTTTAACTTATCATATAAAAGAGCTCATACTAATTTATATGATAAGGATCTATGGTGTGTATGTCCTAAGTATGTATGTATGATATTGTATGCGTGTTATGATTCATACAAGTGTAACTCACCCACACGACTCTATGCGCACAGACCTTTAGTTCCCACTTTTTGGAGTTAGCTTAACTCTCAGGTACTACCATTGTGGCTATGGCGGCAGTGGAGCGGGCGTCTCCACTCCTATGCGGGTATACACACTACCAGTCCTATACTTTCCGTATGCTTTTGAAGAACACACCAGAGTCACCACGTACTAAGCTGCTGGCTAGTCCACCAGACTTTTTGGTCGGGTGTGCGTCTTTGGGGATTGTCCTTCAGACCGCATTTGGAAGAGGGAATCTTCCTATATTCCATTTATTTAATAAATTATATTTCTATTAAAACTATACAAAAATACATCCCAAAAATTCTGATTTTTGGACTAGACCTAAGTTTAGCATAAACACATGCATGTCCAAAATTTCATGACATGTGGACTTAGGGTTTGGCTTGGGCACTCATTTAAACATTTGCCCTAGCCTAGGACCATTCTTAGTAGAATGGCCCTACAACGATCAATATTGCTCCAAATTTCAAGTTTAATGTGTCAAATTAAAGGTAAGACTTATATATACCTTTTTCATGTTGGGTATTATTTCTGAAAATGCCTATAAGAGGCCTAAATAATCTATACAAGGAGATTGTATAAACTGCGACAGAAAATAGACTTTTAATTATTCCATAAAAATCAAGGGCTTCGGTTCATCTTCTCCAATGAGCCTACGGTCCAGATTGCCCCAACCTAGACCAGCTAGATCTTGTATTTCCCGGCCTTTTGTCCACCACCACCGCCAGCGATTGTCACTACCACCTCCATTGAGGTGGTGGCTTGCGTTTCCCGGCGGCATGGCCGCCGGAGGTGGCTCCTCCAGCGAACCCGAGCAAGGAGAAATGCTCGGCATGCTCCCTCTCACATGGCATCAGGCTCATTTGAGCCCAATATCTCTCCTAAAAGAGCTAAACAGATAGCACAGAAGGAGGGGAGGAGAAATGGACCCTTAGATGAGCTTGACGACGGGTTTGGTGGTGATGCGCCATGGCCGACCCTTGCTCCGGCGTGCTAGCTCGTTTGCTGATTCCTCCGGCTAATCCTCTGCTCCTTAGGGTTCACTGAAGGTGATGGTGGGATGGGATGGAGGTGAGGCTAGCTGTTTTAATGGTTGTGACTTAAGAGGAGTGGATGGGCATGGTCGGCTGTCATTGAGCATGATTCTCCCCCTCCCCATGCCGACACGTGTCAGCCATGTAATGGACAACCAATTATTGCCATAAATATGTTTTCTTGAAATGAGGAATAGATTTGATGTAGAGATAGATCCCAAATGTCCCATCACTATTTTATCCTGAACCCAGTTCAGCCGGTATAAAAATGAACCGGCCAACACAGCTTTTTAGACTAAAGAATTCTCCAAGTCTAAAAACATTGAGTGTATTGACACCACTCATCGCCGCGTTGAGTGGTGTCAACACCACTCAATCCCTTCAGTACTCTAGAAAAACATAAGTAAAAAAGCGTTGAATGGTGTCGACACCACTCAACGCCGCGTTGAGTGGTGTTGACACCACTCAATGCCGCCAGCAATCCTAAGTCAAGGCATTAAGTGGTTTCGACACCACTCAACGCCATGTTGAGTGGTATTGACACCTCTCAATGCTGCCAGCAATCCTAAGACAAGGCGTTGAGTGGTGTTGACACCACTTAATGCCGCCATCAATCCTAAGTCAAGGCATTGAGTGGTGTTGGCACCACTCAACGCCGCGTTGAGTGGTGTCGGCACCACTCAACGCCGCGTTGAGTTGAGTGGTGTTGACCCCACTCAACGCCGTCAGCATTCCAGACTTTTCCAAGTTAAGGCATTGAGTGGCATTGAGACCACTCAACACCGCGTTGAGTGGCGTTGAGACCACTCAATGCCAACATCATCCCGCAGCGTCTAAATAACATGGCGTCGAGTGCATTGAGACCACTCAACGCCGCGTTGAGTGGTATCGAGTTCACTCCACGCTTCGTCGAATGGCGTCAAGATAACTCGACACCTAAAGTTTCCCGAGTAATTTTCTTCGAGCTCACTCGACGCCTTTTCAAATGGCATCGAGATCACTCGACGCCTAAAATTTTCCGAGTATTCTCTAAGTTAAATTCGTCATGTGGCGTCGTGTTCACTCGACCCACTCGACTCTTCCCAAGCCTGAGTCAATTTTATTGACTCAAAACGTATTCAAGGGGCCTAGCACGAAATGGGATGTTACAAATCCCAATAAATAAAAAATAATAATTTCGTCCCCGAAATTCAAGTACGGGTCTATGGGGTTTTTATGCACAAGAATCTTAAGGACTTTAAACATAATTAAAAGTTACCTGAGACGAAAAGCTCTGGGTACCGTTCACGCATCAGATCCATCGGCTCCCAGGTGTGCTCCTCCCGTCCGTGGTTGGACCACAACACCTTGACTAAGAGAACCTTCTGCTTCCGTAGTACTCGAGTCGATGTATCATCGATCTGAACTGGCTCTAAACGGACTGATCTATCAGGTGCTACCGGGCCTGCTGTAGTAGTAATATACTGCTCTGGCCGAAATAGAGCTCTCTGAAGTGAAGAGACATGGAAGACGTCATGCAAAGCCTCTAACTCAGGAGGCATATCAAACCTGTAAGCCAAAGGACCGATCCGCTCCAGGATCAAGTATGGTCTCATAAATCAAGGGCTGAGCTTTTTGTGCCTCCGCACCCGCGAGACACCATGCACCGGACGTATCTTTAAGAAAACCCTGTTCCCCACCTGAAACTCCACCTTCCGATGCCTCGCATCGTAGTACATGGCCTGCCTACTTTATGCCTCCAGCATCTGATCCCTGATCAGTTGTATCTGTGCATTCGTATCCTCAATATACACTGACCCAAGTGCCCTAGGGTCCTCATCCTGGACCCAAGATAGTGGTCTCCGACACTTCCTGACGTATAGAGACTCATATGGTTCCATCCCAATGCTCGCCTGGTGACTGTTGTTGTAGGAGAATTCAATAAGGGGCAATAGTCTCTCCTAGGGTTTCCACGTGTCCAGTATACATAGACGCAGCAGATCCTCCATAGTCCGGTTGGTCCGATCTGTCTGGCTGTCAGTCTGCAGATGGAAAGCGGTGCTAAAAGCAAGCTGAGAACCCAAGTATGCTTACACCGCTCTCCACTCCCTAGAAGTGAACCAACCGTCACAATTGGATACAATCGCCCTGGGGACGTCGTGGTACCTGGCGAACTATTCCACAAACAACCTCACCAAAACAACAATTGGGATGTCCTTCATGATTGGTATAAACCGGGCTACCTTGGTCAGTCTATCAACCATGACCCATATAGAGTTGTTCCCAGAGTGGGAGCGAGGCAATTTGTGCACGAAGTCCATAGCTATATCCTCAAACTTCCACTCTGGCACCGGTAATGAATGTAGTAACCCTCCTGGGCTCTTGCACTCTGCCTTTACCCATTGGCAGGTCTTGCAATGCGTCACATAATATATGAATTCCCTCTTCATCCCTAGTAAGTATATGCTCCTCTGTAGATCTACTATCATCTTGGTGATACTAGGGTGCACTGAGTACTGAGAATAGTGTGCCTCCTTGAGTATAACCTCCCGGACACCGCCTCCTGCGGGTATATAGACACGGCCACGGAAATGAACGAGGTCATCATGTAAAGAATAGTTCTCTGAATTGCCCCCTTCCAAGGCTATAAATACTGGCTCCAAATCCACAAATAGCCTCTACTATGTTCTGATGCACTCTTGTATGTCACACTCGATAACCAAGGAGTTCAAATACTCCTGATAAACATCCGGCTCAGCTCTAGAAACCATGGTAATGTGCATATCCTCCATCCTCCATACCAGCTCCATAGCCATCACCCGGGGATCCAGTCCAGTAGTGTCAGCTCTTCTGCTCAAGGCATCACCCACGGTGTTCGCCTTCCTCGGGTGATAATGCATCTTTTAGTCATAATTGTACAAGAACTCAAGCCATCTCCGTTGGCGCAGATTTAGATCCTTTTGCGTGTCAATATATTTGAGGTTCTTATGATCTGAGAAGATATCACAATGAACTGCCTTTACCTTGGCCGAGTCCACAGCCAAACCAACTCCATTGATGGTAGCCAGAACTGGCACTTGGAGAACTTTGCATAGATCTGATGCTCCCTCAGCTTGCCCAACACCAGTGCCAAATGCTGGGTATGCTCCTCCTTTGTTCGGGAGTAGATCAGAATGTCGTCGAAGAAAACTATAACAAATCTATCCAGGAAGGGCTCGAAGACACAGTTTATCAGACTCATGAATGCGGAAGGTGCATTTGTGAGTCTGAAGGGCATCACCAGGAACTCATATAGGCCGTAACGAGAAATAAAGGCTGTTTTTTTGGGATATCCTCCTCTTGAATGCGCAGCTGATAGTACTCAGACCTCAAATCCAGCTTGGAGAACAAAAAGGCTCCATGTAGCTGATCAAAAAGCTCGTCGATATGGGGAAACAGATACGTGTTCTGGACTGTCAACCGGTTCAGCTTCTGGTAGTCGATGCAGAGCCGCAACGATCCATCCTTCTTCTTAACGAATAGCACTGGTGCTCCCCACGGTGATGAGCTAAGTCTAACAAATCCTGACCCCACTAGCTCCTGTAACTAGGTCCTCAACTCCGCTAGCTCCTTGGGGGCCATCCTATACGGTGTCTGAGATACGGGCTTCGCTCCCTGCACCAACTGAATCCGGAAGTCCATATCCCTAGTCGGGGGCAATCCGGGCAATTTCTCCGGAAATACATCGGAGAAATCCCTAACCACCAGGATATTAACAATAAAAGCTTCTGCTCCCTTCATCTCGAAGCAGATAATGTATACCTCCTCCCCTTGCTCATAGGCCTTGACAGCCTGTACAGATGATAATAGAAGATGGGAGATTGTTCTAATACCTTCAATGATGATATCGGTGTCCCCATGTCGTAAGGTGATCCTCCTTGACGGGCAATCGATCCGTGCGTAGTTCCAATGCAACCAAGTCATGCCCAAGATCAGATCGAAGTCCGACATTCTCAAAATCGTCGTCGGCGCTTTGAAGGTCTTTCCTCCAATTTCTGCCTCCATATTATACTTGGCAGATGATAATAGCTCTGATCCGTCTGGCAGACGCACCCTCCTGGTTATGCCTATGAATCGGTTTATGCTCGCTAGTCCTTCAAGGAAGGCTTCTGATACAAACGAGTGTGAAGCACCCATATCGAACAATGTATGAGCTGGCTTGCTGCAGATAAAGACTATGCCTGGGGTTTTTGTTTGAATTATAACATGTTTGTTATTCTACAAAGGTTGGCAAAGTACTATAAAATGAAAGCTAGAATGCAATCAATTTTAAGTACCTGTAATAACCTCCTCAGGGTTCCTTGGCTCGGCGAGGTCCAAAGCGTACATCTGCTCCTAACCACATCCTCTACCGTAATGGCCTTGACTTTGACCTCGTCCTCGACCCACTATGTCGGAAGGGCTACCAGAGGTGGAGGAGGTGGTGGTGGATAGAACTACTGAGGACATTCAGCTCTCATATGCCCCAGTTGTTGACATCTAAAGCAAATCACCGGTCGGTGGCCACGACCATCCTGTCTTTTCGGGTCAGGTACCTGTAGTGGCTGGTGAGGTAGTACTGCAGGAGGCCCCTGCTCCAGTTTGTAGTTAGGACGATAATGTCCCCAACCCTTCTTGTAGCTCATCACTCTGTCACTATAGGAGCCCCTACTGCTCTCCCCGTGGGATGACCCATCCAATGGACTCTTTCCCCTACTCTATACCATCAGCTGGTCTACCTCCAGCTTCTTAGCCATCTCTATGATCTGCGTCGAAGTGCCATGGGAAATGAATAGCAGAGCCTGCCTGGTAGAGTCTTTAATCCCCCGATAAAACCTCTTTGCATACCTCATGTCATCCAGATCATGTATCCCTGAGAACCTGGCCAGATGGGCAAAATTCCCTTTAGTACTCTGTCACTGATCCGGTCCCCTGCCTGAGGTTCAAAAACCTCTCCTCCAACTCATCTCTATCTGTAATAGACACGAAGTGATCCAATAAGGCCTCACTGAACTCATCCTAAGAAATATCTGACAGCTCCCTATCTACATACGTGGAGTCCCACATTGACTTCCACCATCTATTCGCGTAAGCAACCAGTGCAGAAGTTGCCAAAGGAACCGTCTGCCTGACAGGGCAGCTGATTCCTGCAAGCATCTCCTGAATGGCCTCGAGCCAATCCACCATCTTTACCGCATTCTCTGTCCCGTGTTACATTGGCGGTGACAGATTCTTGAAGACACTCAGCTAATTTGATCCCGGGTTTTGCTGTTGGGTCGGGGCCTACTGATCTCTGAAGGCATCGAGGATGGCCGTCAGAGTATGCCCCATCTCCGTCTGCTGTAAGAGTGTGGAATCCGGAGGGGGAGGGATCACATCATGCGGTACAGTGACCTGTGGGGGCTGCATAAATGTAAGGTTTATACTAGGATTGGCCTAAATCATTGCTTAAATGGACTATTTTCTTTGACTTTTACACATGGGCACACCATCGCTTCCGCTGCATAGTTTGTCCGCAAACTAATGCCCAAGCGGGGTATTCCAGTGTTGTGGACTGCTCTCTCAATGATCATTCGTTGAGTGATACCAGTTTGTAAGACCCCCCCCCCCCTTACCAAGGAGGGAACTTGGTCTTATGCCCAGAACCGCCGCTTTATGGTGACACTTAGTGCACACGGGCTAGTCGACACCATAAGTCGCCAATCCTGCCGGCTAGTACGATCATTCAACCTATCGGCCAATTGAGAAGAGAAGCAATATAAGCAATTATACATCAAGTCCACATCACAGTATCATCATAATATAAGTAAAATGAGAGATCTAATAGTCCACAATGAGTACAGAATGAAAGAGAAAATGGCTTATGCCCAGTACATAGTATTCAATCTCTTTCTCACAAAATCTAACCAAGAGAAAGCTAATCTATCATCAGTACACGCATCATCACCTGACGCTGGGTTGTAGTAGAAGTAGTAGTAGGTGGTGTCAGCTCCTCATGTCCTGCCACCTCGTCCTACTGGTGCTCCAGCTCCTCGAGCTCCTAAAATGATACAGTCATAACCGACCGTTAGTCATAAAGACTAAGTCATTTTGTCCTCGCCTCACCCCCACAACTCCTAGGTACCGAGCGGTAGGACGAAACGGAGAACAATAAGGAGTATAAAAGGAAAGCATGTGACATTGAATCTAATCAATCAAGATTATATAATAACAAGTATATCTCTACTCTAACAGTTCTATATGGTACAAGTAAAGTAAGAAAGAACTGTACTGAAAGGAAATGATGTAAGCAAAGTAGAGAACAGAGCAGGAAATAAACTATCTACTACAAAGCTATCATCACAGGAGTTCCTTAACTTATATGAATGCCCAAACAAACTTATAAGTTAAGGTTTCACAAATTTAACTTATCATATAAAAGAGCCCATACTAATTTATATGATAAGGATCTATGGTGTGTATGTCCTAAGTATGTATGTATGATATGGTATGCGGGTTATGATTCATACAAGTGCAACTCACCCACATGACTCTATGCGCACAGATCTTTAGTTCTCACTTTTTGGAGTTAGCTTAACTCTCAGGTACTACCATTGTGGCTATGACAGAAGTAGAGCGGGCATCTCCACTCCTAGACGGATATACACACTACCAGTCTTAGACCTTCCGTACGCCTTTAAAAACATACCAGAGTCACCACGTACTAAACCGCTGGCTAGTACAGCAGACTTTTAGGTCAGGTGTGCGTTTTAGGGGATTGTCCTTCAGACCGCAGTATAAACAACCTACTGGCCCCTCAAACCCTCACACCTCACCTAAGTTACCGTACTGCCATCGGTGTGACGATTAGCCCAGTACCACATGACCCGCCACTAATATGTTTTATACACATGCAATTTGTTTCCAACCCGAGCCTCCATCTCACAGGATAAAACCCATCCTGTATCCAAACATCTGAGCCTCCAACTCGTAGGACAAAACCCATTCTATAACCTCCAACCCTATACAGGTGAGATTGTCACACGTTTCCTTAACCTATTAGACTATTTTTGTCTAATGCTTATCAGGCATAGCAACTTATGGTTAGTCCTTGGACTACCCAGGGCATACCCGGTGAAGGGCTCTCAGGGGCTCTAGGAACTATGATGGGTTGAAGCCCAAAGCTCCCTTTTTCAAGGACACTTACTTTTATTAGTGTTTACCCATTATTAATACCCAACTCTCAATGTTGCTCTTGAGTGAACCTGATGACTTAAGGTATTATTGGGAGAACAACGGTCTTCCGTCGGTCTCCATCCTAATTAATTTCCTTGGGCTTTACACTCTAACACTCGTTACTACTTGACACAAACCAGGGTTCCAACTTCCCAATATGCTTCTCACTCCAACCTCCTATCATATCACATGTGGATCCTAGTGATATGTGTTACTTTATCTAAGCGTAACCCATGACCTAATTCCAACCCAAACGAAATGACTTCCATTTCCTTGGGCCAAATGCTCCTAATTATTTATCATAGGTCTGTCATGTATGTAATATTGATCATTTAGAATTTCATCATCTTTCCAATTATTTTGGACCATAATTTAAATTAATTAATTAAGTGACCTAGGTCACTTTGAACATGAACTACTATAACCAGTGGTCCATTATGTCTAAATAAATTATCTAAGGTTCATCTAGGTTTAAAATGTCTGTTCATCAAAAATCATGATTTTCCAATTTGAATTTCCATATATTTTTATTTACGATTAAATCCATAAATAATCGATTTTCCAAATGAAGTACTTAAACTATACAATCAAAAATTCTTAGAAAATTATTGGTGATCAGAATTCATATAATAATACTCAGGATAGAAATTCATGATTTTAGTCAGTGATTTGGCCTAACATAATTTTATATGGACATCATTACCAAAATTCCACTACTAGGGTTTTCAGCATATGTAATCATCCAAAAATTCTCAAATAATTATATTGGGTTTTAATCACAAAAATAGGATGCTATAAATTTTTCCATAATTTTCAACAGTATTTTTCCATTTAAATTAATTTTCCAAAAGGGTAAAATTGTAAATCTACTATATACACAATATATAATCCTCAAATAGACTTAAAACTTTTTCCAGAGATGTAAAATGTCTTATTAGGGCATGTATCAAAATTTTAGAATTTTACAAGGTCAGTAGACCTATAGCTCATTTTTATTTCTAAAAGATCTTATTTTCCATTAATTCAAAATAAAGGGATTTTGTTCCAAAAAATCCCACTTTTTCCATGCAATGTGTAATTCATCCCTATAAGCCTCTATCCAAAATCCCATGGACATTAATTGGGCCAAATGGGCTAACTTCTCATTTTTACATTTTGGCACAATATTTACAAATCTACCTCCACCATACATGTTGGATTTACCCAACATACAAAGGTTCAAATGACCTGCAACTTTTACCATGGTCATATAATGACCCAGTGGTCATACCACCCAAATATGGAGGCATTTGGAAGAGGGAATTTCCTATATTCCATTTATTTAATAAATGATATTTCTATTAAAACTATAAAAAAATACATTCTAAAAATTCTGATTTTTAGACCAGACCTAAGTCTAGCATAAACACATGCATGTACAAAATTTCATGATGTGTGGACTTAGAGTTTGGCTTGGGCACTCATTTAAACATTTGCCCTAGCCTAGAACCAGTCTTAGTAGAATGGCCCTATAGGGAGCAATATTGCTCCAAATTTCAAGCTTAAGGTGTCAAATTAAAGGTAAGACTTGTATCTACCTTTTTATGTTAGGAATTATTTCTGAAAATGCCTCTAAGAGGCCTAAATAATCTATACAAGGTGACTGTATAAACTAGGACAGAAAATAGACTTTTTATTATTCCATAAAAATTCAAGGGCATCGGTTCATCTTCTCCAATGAGCCTACGGTCCAGATAGCCCCAACCTGGACCAGCTAGATCATGTATTTCCCGTCCTTCTGGCCACCACCACCACAGTTGATTGTCACCACCACCTCCATTGAGGTGGTGGCTTGCGTTTCCCGATGGCATGGCCTCCGGAGGTGGCTCCTCCGATGAACCCGAGCAAGGAGAAATGCTCGGCATGCTCCCTATCATATGGCATCAGACTCATTTGAGTCCAATATCTCTCCTAAAAGAGATAGACAGCTAGCACAGAAGGAGGGGAGGAGAAACAGACCCTTAGACGAGCTTGATGGCAGATTTGGTGGTGATGCGCCATGGCCGACCCTTGCTCCGGCGAGCTAGCTCGTTTGCTGATTCCTCCGGCTAATCCTCTGCTCCTTAGGGTTCACTGAAGGTGATGGTGGAGTGGGATGGAGGTGAGGCTGGCTGGTTTATGGCTTTGACTTAAGAGGAGTGGCTGGGCATGGTCGGTCGTCATTGAGCATGATTCTCCCCCCCCCCCATGCCGCCACGTGTCAGCCATGTAATGGACCGCCAATTATTGCCATAAATATATTTTCTTGAAATAAGGAATAGATTTGTTGTAGAGATAGATCTCAAATGTCTCATCACTATTTTATCCTGAACCCAATTCAGCCGGTATAAAAATGAACCGGCCAACATAGCTTTTTAGACTGAAGAATTCTCCAAGTCCAAAAGCGTTGAGTGTGTTGGCACCACTCAACGCCTTCAGTACTCTAGAAAAACTTAAGTAAAAGCGTTGAGTGGTGTTGACACCACTCAACGCTGCCAGCAATACTAAGTCAAGGCGTTGAGTGGTGTCGACACCACTCAACGCCGCGTTGAGTGTTCTTGACACCTCTCAACGCCGCCAACAATCCTAAGACAAGGCGTTGAGTGGTGTATACATTACTCAACGCCGCATTGAGTGGTGTTGACACCACTTAATGCCTCCGGTAATCCTAAGTCAAGGCATTGAGTGGTGTCGGCACCACACAACGCCGTGTTGAGTGGTGTTGACACCACTCAACACCGTCAGCATTCCAGACTTTTCCAAGTTAAGGCGTTGAGTGGCGTTGAGACCACTCAACGCCGCGTTGAGTGGCATTGAGACCACTCAACGCCAACATCATCCCGCGGTGTCTAATAACACGACATCGAGTGATTTGAGACCACTCAATGCTGCGTTGAGTGGCATCGATTTCACTCGATGCTTCATCGAATGACGTCGAGATCACTCGACGCCTAAAGTTTCCCGAGTAATTTTCGTTGAGCTCACTCGACGCCTTTTCAAATGGCATCGAGATCATTCGACGCCTAAAATTTTCCGAGTATTTTCTAAGTTAAATTCGTCAAGTGGCGTCGTGTTCACTCGACCCACTCGACTCTTCCCGAGCTCGAGTCAATTGTATTGACTCAAAACTCATCCCCGAAATTCAAGTACGGGTCTACGGGGTTTCTATGCACAAGAATTTTAAGGACATTAAACATAATTAAAATGTACCTGAGACGAAAAGCTCTGGGTACCGTTCACGCATCAGATCCATCGGCTCCTAGGTGTGCTCCTCCCATCCGTGGTTGGACCACAATACCTTGACTAAGGGAACCTTCTGCTTCCGTAGTACTCTAGCCATTGTATCATCGATACGAACTGGCTCTAAACGGACTGATCTATCAGGTGCTACTGGGCTTGCTGTAGTAGTAATATGATGCTCTGGCCGAAGGAGAGCTCTACAAAGTAAAGAGACATGGAAGACATCGTACAAAGCCCCTACTCAGGCGGAAGCTCCAACCTGTAAGCCAAAGGACCGATCCTCTCCAAGATCAAGTATGGTCCCATAAAATGAGGGCTGAGCTTTTTGTGCCTCCGCACCCGCGAGACACCATGCACTAGACGTATCTTCAAGAAAACCCTGTCCCCCACCTGAAACTCCACCTTTTGATGCCTCACATTGTAGTACTTGGCATGTCTTCTTTGTGCCTCCAGCATCTAATCCCTGATTAGATGTATCTGAGCATTCGTATCCTAAATATAGACCGATCCAAGTGCCCTAAGGTCCTCATCCTGGACCCAAGATAGTGGTGTCCGACACTTCCTATCGTATAGAGCCTCATATGGTGTCATCCCAATGCTCGCCTGGTGACTTTTGTTGTAGGAGAATTCAATCAGGGGCAACAGTCTCTCCCAGGGTTTCCCCGTGTCCAGTATATATAGACGTGGCAGATCCTCCATTGGCCGGGTCGTCCGCTCTGTATGGCTATTAGTCTGCGGATGGAAAGTGGTGCTAAAAGCAAGCTGAGAACCCAAGTATGCTTGCACCGCTCTCCACTCCCTAGAAGTGAACCTACCGTCATGATCCGAGACAATCGTTCTGGGGATGTCGTGGTACCTGACGATTTGTTCCACAAACAACCTCACCAAAACAATAACTAGGTTGTCCTTCCTGATTGGTATAAACCGGGCTTACTTGGTCAGTCTATCGACAATGACCCATAAAGAGTCATGCCCAGAGTCGGAGCGAGGCAATCTGTGCACGAAGTCCATAGCTATATCTTCAAACTTCCACTCTGGCACCGGTAATGACTGTAGTAACCCTCCTGGGCTCTTGCACTCTGCCTTTACCTGCTGGCAGGTCTCGCAATGCATCACATAATATATGATTTCCCTCTTCATCCCTGGCCAGTATATGCTCCTTCGCAGATTCGCTGTCATCTTGGTGATACTGCGGTGCACTGAGTACTGAGAACAATGTGCCTCCCTGAGTATATCCTCCTAGACACCGTCTCCTACGGGTATATTGACACGGCCATGAAAATGAACGAGGTCATCACGCAAAGAATATTCCTTTGACTTTCCCCCTTCCAAGGCTATAAATACTTGCTCCAAATCCGTATACAACCTCTGCGGTGTCCTGATGCACTCCTGTATGTCACACTCGATGACCAAGGAGCTCAAGTACTCCTGATAAACATCCGGCACAGCTTTGGAAACCATGGTAATGTGCATATCCACCAGCATCCGTACAAGCTCCATAGCCATCACCCGGGGCTCCGGTCCAGTAGTGTCGGCTCTCCTGCTCAAGGCATCTGCCACAGTGTTCGCCTTCCCCAGGTGATAATGCATCTTGTAGTCATAGTCGCACAAGAACTCAAGCCATCTCCGCTGGCGCAAATTTAGATCCTTTTGCGTGTCAATATATTTGAGGTTCTTCTGATCTGAGAAGATATCACAATGAACCCCATACAAGTAATGCCTCCAAGTTTTTAACGCGAATATTACAGCCCCGAGCTCCAAATCATGTACAGGGTAATTCTGCTCGTGCTTCTTCAGCTGTCTTAAAGCATATGCAACGACATGTCTATGCTGCATCAGGACTACACCCATCCCCTGATATGATGCGTCAGTATAAATGTGAAATCCTTCCTTCCCAGATGGAAGTGTAAGGATGGGGGAAGAGGTGAGCATGTCCTTCAACTCCCGGAATGCTGCTTCGTACTTCTCACTCCAAGTAAAAGTCGCATCCTTCTTCATCAAGGACGTGAGGGGGAGTGCTACCCTTGAGAACCCCTCCATGAACCTGCGATAATATCCCGCCAATCCCAAGAAACTACGTATATCTTAAGCTAACTTTGGTCGCGGCCAATCTCGAATTGCTTGTACCTTGGCCGAGTCCACAGCCAACCCAACTCCACTGAAGGTATGCCCCAAAAATGCTACCTCCTACAGCCAGAACTAGCACTTAGAGAACTTTGTGTACATCTGATGCTCGCTCAGCTTGCCCAACACCAGTGCAAAATGCTGGGTATGCTCCTCCTTTGTCCGGGAGTAGATCATAATGTCGGCGATTAAAACTATAACAAATCTATCCAGGAAGGGCTCGAAGACACGGTTTATCAGACTCATGAATGCAGAAGGTGCATTCATGAGTCCGAAGGGCATCACCAAGAACTCGTATAGTCCGTAACGAGAACTAAAGGCTATTTTCGGGATATCCTCATCCTAAATGCACATCTGATAGTACCAAGACCTCAAATCTAGCTTGGAGAACCAAAAGGCTCCCTGTAGCTGATCAAAAAGCTCGTCGATCCAGGGAAACGGATACGTGTTTCGGACTGTCGACCGGTTCAGCTCCCGGTAGTCGATGCAGAGCCGCAACGATCCATCCTTCTTCTTAACGAATAGCATCGGTGCTCCCCACGATTATGAGCTAGGTCTGACAAATCCTGACCCCACTAACTCCTATAACTGGGTCTTGAACTCCGCTAGCTCTATGGGGGGCATCTTATACGGTGTCCAAGATACGGGCTTTGCTCCCAGCACCAACTGAATCCGGAATTCCATTCCCTAGTCGGTGGCAATCCGGGCAATTTCTCTGGAAATTCATCGGAGAAATCCCTAACCACCGGGATATCAACAATAGAAGCTTCTGCTCCCACCATCTCGAAGCAGATAATATATACCTCCTCCCCTTGCTCATAGGCCTTGACAACCTGTACATATGATAATAGAAGATGGGATATTGTTCTAATACCTTCAATGATGATGTTGGTGTCCCCATGCCGTAAGGTGATCCTCCTTGACAGGCAATCGATCCGGGCGTAGTTCTAGTGCAACCAAGTCAAGCCCAAAATCAGATCGAAGTACAACATTTTCAAAATCGTTGTCGGCGCTTCGAAGGTTTTTCCTCCAATTTTTTGCCTCTATGTTACACTTGGCAGATGATAATAGCTTTGATCCGTCTAGCAGACGCACCCTCCTGGTTATGCCTGTGAACCGGTCTATGCCCGCTAGTCCTTCAAGGAAGGCTTCTGATACAAACGAGTGTGAAGCACCCGTATCGAACAATGTATGAGCGGGTTTGCTGCTGATAAAGACTATGCTTGGGGTTTTGTTTGAATAATAATATGTTTGTTGTTCTACTAAGGTTGTCAAAGTACTATAAAATGAAAGCTAGAATGCAATTAGTTTTAAGTACCTGTAATAACCTCCTCGGCGTTCCTTGGCTCGGCGAGGTCCAAAGCATACATTTACTCCTGACCACATCTTCTACCATAATGGCCTCGACCTCGGCCTCGACCTCGGCCTCGACCTCGGCCTCATCCTCGACCTCGTCCTCGGCCCTGCTGTGTCGGAGGGGCTACCAGAGGTGGAGGAGGAGGTGGTGGTTGATGGAACTGTTGAGGACATTCAAATCTCATGTGCCCCGGCTGTTGACATCTAAAGAAAATCACCGGCCGGTGGCCACGGTCTTCCTGTCTCCTCGGGTCGTGTACCTGTAGTGGCTGGGGAGCTAATACTGCAGGAGGCCCCTGCTCCTGCTTGTAGTTGGAACGATAACGTCCCCGAACCTTCTTGTAGCTCATCACTCTGCAACTATGGGATCCCCTACTGCTCTCCCCGTGGGATGACCTATCCAATGGTATCTTTCCCCTGCTCTGTACCATCAGCTAGTCTGCTTTCAGCTTCTTAGCCATCTCTATGATCTGCGTCGAAGTGTCATGGGAAATGAATTGTAGAACCTGCCTGGTAGAGTCCTTAGGCCCCCGATAGAACCTCTTTGCATACCTCCTGTCATCCAGATCATTTATCCCCGAGAACCTAGCTAGATGGGAAAATTCCCTCTAGTACTCTATCACTGATCTAGTCCCCTGCCAGAGGTTCAAAAACCTCTCCTACAACTCATCTCTATCTGTAATAGACACGAAGTGATCCAAGAAGGCCTCGCTGAACTCATCCCAAGAAATATCTAACAGCTCCCTATCTGCATACGTGGAGTCCCGGATGGACTTCCACCATCTCTTCGCGTGAGTATTCAATGTAGAATTTGCCAAAGGAACTGCCTGCCTGACAGGGCAAATGATGCCTGCAAGCATCTCCTAAATGGCCTCGAGCCACTCCTCCGTCTTTACCGCATTCTCTGTCCCGTGGTACATTGGCGGGGATAGATTCTTGAAGGCACTCAGCCAATTCGATCCCGGGTTTGGCTGTTGGGTCGGGGCCTGCTGATCTCTGAAGGCATCGAGGAGATAGCATGAGATATTGGCCCGAGAAGATCCCACTAACCATGCTCCCACTAGCTGGCAGGGCTGGAAGTCACTTGGAGTCAGATTGAGATATTGGTGTAACATCCCATTTCCGGCTAGACCCCTAGGAGTCGGATGGTTGTGGTAGAACCCTAGGGAGCCCAAAACATGAAATAAATCGACTAAGAAATCGGGTCACGGCTTGGTCACGCCCGTGACCGACCCGTCACGCCCGTGACGAAGGGCGTGACACGCTCGACGATCGTCGATCCCAATTCGACGATCGTCGAACCAAATTCGGCCACACGGGACTGTCACGCCCGTGACCCTCCATGTCATGCCCGTGACAAAGGGCGTGACACGCTCGACGATCGTCGATCCCAAATCGACGATCGTCGAACCAAATTCGGCCCCACGGGCATGTCACGCCCGTGACCCGCTATGTCACGCCCGTGACAAAGGGCGTGACACGCTCGACGATCGTCGATCCCAATTCGACGATCGTCGAACCAAATTTGGCCACACGGGCCTGTCACGCCCGTGACCCGCCAGGTCACGCCCGTGACATAGGGCATGACACGCTCGACGATCGTCGATCCCAATTCGACGATCGTCGAACCAGAGTTGGCCTCCAGACCTGTCACGCCCGTGACCCAAGTGACACGCCCGTGACCGCCCTTCGACGATCGTCGATCTCAGTTCGACGATCGTCGAACCAAGAACTGCTAACCGGACCTGTCACGCCCGTGACCTATATGTCACGCCCGTGACCAAGGCCGAAACGTCAGCCAGACAGGAAATTTCGGTAACCGACGCCTTAATAAATTCTGGCTGTGGGGATGAAAACCAAGAGTATTTATGGGTCTTTCCCTACTTTAAGTGTGTTAAAAGAATGAGAAAAGTGGGTCCAATAGGAAAATGCCACCTGGCAAGCACCTCTTCATCTCCAACTTTTCAACTGCCATTCGTCATAACCGAAACGTCATAAGGGGTGTTATTAATGGCTGCCAACGTTTCATCTCCAACGTTTCACCCGTTCCCCTCCCCATTTGCTCATCTATAAAAGATTCCTGACAGCAAGAGGAAACGGTTACACTCCCTCAAACTATTCCAGACTTCCCCTTGCTGTTGAAGAATTTCCGGCGACGCCACCACCGCGCAAATGGCTTCCAGACGCTCTGCACGCCTTCAACCCGCGAACAAGGTCCTCCCCTCCCTCTTCTTCTGCGGATAGATCTTAGGAATCGTTAGGAGAGATATCGGGCTCAAAAGAGCCAGATCGGGTGAGCGTAATGGTGGTTTTCCGAAAATTTCATGGTGGCGGGTTCGCCGGAAACCGCCTCTCCGGCGGCCGTGTCGCCGCCCGACGGTAGCCCTCACCTCAGCAGAGGTGGTGGTGGTGGTGGCCGGCCAGGGAGATGGCCGGGTGGCCGGGAAATAGCTTGGAAAAAGCTACAGGATATTAGGTTTTAGGCCTCTGTTTCGGGCTGTTGAAAAAGATGAACAGTGGCATGAGAAATAATTCTAGTTTTTGAATCAATTTCTGAGTGAGATTTCTGTCATGATAAATAATTTGGGAAAAATACTTAGAGGCTCCTACAGGAAAAGTGGTCAACATAGAAACTGTAGCCCTTGAAGTCTAGTTTTATTCAAAATTAATTTCATTCAATTTGGAATCCTGGTTAGACCACAGCACCCTTTTTGGTGAGGTCTATCCAGAGGGCTGCCTTGACCTTAGAAAAATTCCCCACTCCAATCCAGCCATCCAAATGACTTGAAATTTGGGGTGTGGTCTAATCTTACATATACCTAGGTGCTATCCAAAAATGAGAATTTTTGGAGAATATTTTTCTATAGTTTTTAGAAAAATTCAATAATCCTAGCCGATTTTAATTAGATTGTTAAATAATTTCCAAACCCTCCCAAATTTTGGTGAGTGGTCCCTGGGTTCACCGTAAGGTTCTGTTTAATTTTTCATCTCAATTGGAGATGGTTTGGATCAGAAATGATCAACCCAAAGTTTTGCCCTAATAAGAGGCCTTAGGTTAAAAGTGCACTTTTGAAGTTTGAGTGGTGAGATCACCTCAACAGAGGCTGAGACTTTTACCACTGGCTAGTAATGTTCTCTAGCACCCCCTCATGGAGTTTGAGGTGGATCGGGGTAAACTTACCCTAAGGACCAAGGCCAAACCCTAAGGATGGACCTTGGTGGTTTGTGAAGGTCATGTGGTCAAATGACCTTGGATTGACCCGAGGTTGGGTGATGAGGGCCATAAGGCTAACGTAGTTCTCTGGATGAAATCCTAGTAGGTTTGGAGATCGTTGGGATATCTAAAAATCTAACCCTAGTTTAGGGTGCAAAACTTGTAGAGATAGGGAATGACACCAAATCACATTGAAAAGTGATGAAAATTGGGAAGAGTGGATTATAGGGGTAGTACAAGCTCTGGATATTTTTCTATGAATTTTATGATCACTATTTTGGGTACTTCTTTAATGAATTAGTAGTTGCATGATTTGCTTAGAAAATTTATTAGAGAGTACAAACTTCCTGGAAAATTGATGAAATTTAGGCAGAGAACCTTTATTATGATTTCAAAACTCTGTGAATTTTTATGGGATTTTTAGAAGCTTAATTCTAGGGCTTGCTTTATTAAGTATTATTTATCATGGATATTGGATTAAATCTATTTTGGTGCTTAGCAAGCTGATAAAATTATGATTCTTTGCACAATGACCTTTTCTGTATCATACTATTAAGCAGTAATTTTTCCATAATTTTATGAAGAGTAATTTCAGTACTTCCTTCTTTACATGAGAATAATGGGATTATAATGGATAAATTAACTAGAGGCTAAATATCTTTTGTAAAATCCTGCAAATTAGTATTTGATGATACCTTACTGTTATTTAGTGATCACAATTTTTGGGTGGCCATAACTTAAGTATATCATGTAGTTCATGTTAAAAATTACCCATGGCCAATCCTTGAGAAAAATAAAATAAATATCGGATTAATTAGGAAAATTATAAATTTCTGGATTTAAGCTAATTAAGTCATGATAGATCTCCGGTAAATTTTATAGGAGATTTGGAAGATAATTTGGAGTACCTCCCCTTGTGTACCTCATATAGTTTAGGATGGTCTGCATTTAGTAAAACCACGGAATTCTGATAATCGATGGTTGGTAGGGCAAGTTAAGGTTGAGTTCATTATTAGAAGTCAGGATAAGTAGAATGTGGGACTGGTTAGGGTAAGGGAGTACGGGAGCGACGAAAGATCGTCCGTCCCGGGAAGAAGAGGAAGAGTCTTAATACTCTAGGGTTAGAACTAAAGCAACAAAAGGGGATTGGGTAAAGGGTAGACAACCAATAATAATAAGTGCCTTGCGAAAGGGAACTTCGGGCCGTAATGCACCATCTTGGTTCCTAGTGCCCCTTGAGAGCCCTTCACGGGGTATACCGGGGGCAGTCCTGGGCTAACGTAAACCATAGGAGTAATAAAATTAAAAGAGCAACTAGTATAACCAGGGTTGCACACACTCACTCCCCGGTAGTTAGGAAAGTAGAATTATAGGATTACTTGCCATCAGACAGTAGCTCTGAAGGTAGATGCACGGACAGTACTGTCCGGGGGGCCGCGGGCTCGAGGGTTGGAGTACGGAGAAAAGTGGTGGGTCATCGGTACTAGGCGATCGATCACACCGACAGCGGTACGATGACTCGGCGAAAAGTCTGGAGGGTACATCCAGCAGCAGTACGCGGATACTCTAGGTTGTGTTCTTCTAGGGGCGTACGGAAGGGCTAGGCCTGGTAGTGTGGTTACCCGCCTAGGAGTGGGGGGCCCGACCCACTGTCTCCGTTTGCCACTACGGAGGTTCCTAGGGGTGAAGCTAGCCTCCCGAACAGGGGGAACTAAAGGTCTGTGCGCATAGAGTCGTGTGCGTGGGTTGCACTTGCATGAATCATGGCATAGCATATCACTACACTCATATTTGCATACAACCGACACCCCAACGTATAAATCGGTATGGGACTTTTTATACGATGGGAGCCTTGCAGAAGATCCCTTAACTTATAAGTTTGTATGGGCATTCATATAAGTTAAGGTTACTTACATACTTACTTACTCGTTGCTTACTTTCTATTCTCTAGCAGTCTTTAATGCAATTTGCTATTTATTAATTGTTCTACCTATTACAACATTTTTATTGTTCACCTGATATACCTTGCTAGTTAGGTCCACCGTCACTTGCTTGACTACTCTCCACTTTTGTAGCTTCCCTTTCCTCCTCTCCGCCCGGTGCTTAGGAGCCGTGGTGGGAGGGGTAGGGGATGATAGGGCTTAGTCTTTATGACTAATGGTTTTCGAACCAAACATTACAGGAGCTCCGGATGGGAGACAGGGACCAGCACCAGCGGAGTACGGTGCGCATGGAGGTGGGACAGTCTAGCACCGGTGCACCGGCGACCAGCTCCGTGAGTGATTAGCATTTTCTTAGCTTCCGCGATGAGAGACTTGTAGTGAGGACTCAGATGTACTGGGCTCGAGCCCATTTATCTATTTTCCTGATGTTATGTATTGATGGACTTGATACGATTCTCTTTTAATTACATGTTTTCTGTGGACTTGTTTACACTTTTGTATAAATGCTTCTCTCTCTTGTGATCGAAAAGGGCCGGCAGAATTGGCGTTTTGTAGTGGTTGCCTTCCCGAGATGTCGGTGCCACCGCAAAGCGGCAATTCTGGGCTAAGACCCCGGTGGTTGAAAAAGAAAAAAAAAGGGGGTCTTACAAGTGGTATCAGAGCAGACCTCGATCGAAAGAGAAGTAGTCCACAGAAACCTTGGGCCACCCCCGTGCGAGCTTAGTTTGCGGACAAACTAGCAGCGGAAGCAGTGGTGTGCCCATAAGGGAAATCACATGTGAAGTCCATCATAACTCTTCTTAAATTCCATTCATTCGCTTTCTAACAAATGGAATTTTTGCTTGTAGCCTGCGACGAACCCTACATCGTAGCAGGGGACACCTCAGGCCCCGGATGTGGTCCTGACTCCGCCAGCACCCGTTCCGTTCCAGCAGACGGAGATGGGGCAAACATTGACGGCCATCCTGGAGGCCTTCAGAGCTCAGCAAGCCCCGGCCCCACAGCCGAACCCCGGGGCCAATTGGATGACTGTCTTCCGGGGACTATCCCCTCCATCCTACCAGGGGACGGAGTCCGCAGTACATACGGAGGAGTGGTTGGACACCATTTACGAGATGCTGGCAGGGATTCGATGCCCCACGGAGGAGGCAGTTGCTTTGGCAGTCTCCTGCTTAGAGTCACACGGAAAGAGATGGTGGAAATCTCAGCTGGACACCACCTTTGCAGGGGTGGATTGTGCCGATATTACTTGGGAGGAGTTCAGAGCAGCGCTCTTGGGACACTTTGTACCTCAGTCGGCGAGAGATGACCTGGAGGATAGGTTCCTGCGGTTGAGGCAGGGGAGCAGGACTGTGGTGGAGTACTATCAGGAGTTCACTCATCTGGCCCGTTATGCGGACGCTTACCAGTTAGACGACGCTGGCTATGCCCGGAGGTTTTATAAGGGGCTGCAGGATGACATGAGGCAGGCCCTCCTTTTCGTTTCAGAGGGGAGTCTGGCCAGGATTCTGGAGATGGCGAAGAAGAGAGAGGCGGATCAGCTTACAGTGAGGAGCCGGAAGAGACCGGCTGAGGACACAGTGATAGGAGGACGTAGAGACCGCCCTCGAGGCCAGATTATTGGAGAGAGAAGGAACGGGGAGCAGCCCCGTCAGGAGTTTGGGCAGGAGCAGAGGACTCAGGGGATATTGGCTCCCCAGCCTATACAGATGCTGGAAATGCCAAGGACGGCGGGGCAGCCACCGGTATGTTATCAGTGCAACCAGCCGGGGCATATCAAGCGGAACTGCCCTGTGGGGCGAGCACCCCCACCAGCACATCAGGGCGCTCCACCTCCCCGACAGTTTGGCGGACGAGGACAGGACCGAGGACGAGGATTTCAGGATCGAGGCCGTAGGCAAGAGAGAGAGCAGGTGTATGCTCTAGACCTGACACAGCCTCGGAACCCGGAGCAGGTTATCACAGGTATGGCAGCACTTTTAAATTTTCTTCATATAAACTACTATTTTAGACATAACCTGCTTAGAAATTTAAGAGAAGATGAACTGCAACAAAAATACTAAGACACTTAATTACCCCAGGCATAGTTTTTGTTAGCGGCAAGCCCGCTCACACCCTCTTTGACACCGGTGCATCACAATCATTCGTGTCAGAGGATTTCGTGAAAGGACTGGCAGGAGTGGAGCTGAGCACCGGGAAGATGCTGAGGGTGCGCCTACCCGATGGATCAGAGATTTTGACCTCTACTCATTGTGATATGGAAGCGAGGATCGGCGGAAAGGCGTTTGAGGCACCAGCGACGGTTTTGAGGATGCCAGATTACGATCTGATTCTGGGCATGACCTGGCTGTACTGGAACCATGCCCAGATCGATTGCGTGGCGAAGAGGATCACCGTGAGGCACGGCGACTCCTTCATTGTTATCGAAGGTATTATATCAGCACCCCGTACCTTACTTTCATCTATACAGGCCGTTAAGGCCCATCTGCAGGGGGAAGAGGTTTATCAGATCCTCTTTGAGGCGGTCGTAGCCAAGGACTCCATTGCAGATATTCCAGTAGTGCGGGACTTCGCTGACGTGTTTCCGGAGAAGCTACCAGGGTTACCCCCGCACCGAGAGAGGGACTTTCAGATTCAGCTCGTACCGGGGGCTAAGCCGGTATCCAGAGCTCCCTATCGAATGGCCCCAAAGGAGTTGGTGGAATTCCGGAGTCAGCTTCAGGAGTTAGTGGAGGCCGGGTTCGTTCGGCCTAGCTCTTCACCATGGGGAGCTCCGGTGCTGTTCGTTAAGAAGAAAGACGGGACCCTCCGACTGTGCATAGATTACCGGGCTCTGAACAGGTTGACGGTCCGAAACACTTATCCCTTACCACGGATAGATGAGCTTTTTGACCAGCTGGAGGGAGCTCATTGGTTCTCAAAGCTGGATCTGAGGTCAGGATACTACCAGCTTCGCATTCGGGAGGAGGACATCCCGAAGACGGCGTTCAGCAGCAGATACGGCTTGTACGAGTTTACCGTGATGCCGTTCGGGCTCACGAATGCACCCTCCGCATTCATGACTTTGATGAATCGGGTGTTCGAGGAGTACCTGGATGTCTTCGTCATTGTATTCATCGACGACATCCTCATCTATTCGAGGACGGAGGAGGAGCACGCGAGACATCTAGCCTTGACCTTGGAGAAGCTGCGTGAGCACGAGATGTATGCCAAGTACAGCAAGTGCCAGTTCTGGCTAAAGGAGGTGGCCTTTCTGGGCCATGTCATCAGTGGAGCAGGTTTGGCAGTGGATCCGGCAAAGATCCAGGCAGTACGGGATTGGCCGCCACTAAAGTCGGCCACGGATGTTCGGAGTTTCTTGGGACTTGCCGGTTACTACCGGAAGTTCGTAAAGGGGTTCTCTCAGATTGCCCTTCCTCTTACGTCTCTGACGAAGAAGGAGTCCCCTTTTACCTGGACGCCGCGATGCGAATCTGCCTTCCAGGAGCTGAAGGATCGTCTCACCTCGGCCCCCATCCTTGCTCTCCCATCAGGGAGGGAGGGATTCCAGGTATATGCAGATGCTTCCTATCAGGGGATGGGTGCCGTCCTTATGCAGAATGGGCACGTAATAGCCTATGCCTCCCGTCAGTTGAAGCAGCACGAGCAGAACTACCCCGTGCACGATTTGGAGATGGGGGCAGTCATTTTTGCCCTTAAGATCTGGCGGCACTATCTCTACGGGGTACATTGTGATATCTTCTCCGACCACAAGAATCTGAAGTACGTCGACACCCAGAAGGAGTTAAACATCAGGCAGAGACGCTGGGTGGAGTTTCTTTCGGACTACCAGTATACCATGCACTACCATCCGGGGAAGGCGAACGTGGTTGCGGATGCTCTGAGCCGGAGAGCGAGTACGACTGGAGCAGGCCCGCAGCTGATGGCCTTGGAGTTGATTAGATCATTCGAGGAGATGCAAATTTCGCTAGTATCTGAGGATGACCCGGAGCTGTACATGGAGTACCTGGGGTCGATGGCTACTACAGATGACATCCGAGACCGCATCAGAGATGGGCAGAGGCTGGACGAGAGAACTGAGCCGATATTCCGAGCCCTGGAGGAAGGCACGACAGGAGATTACACTTTGAGGGATGGGCTCCTGTGTTTCCGGGGCAGAGTCTACATACCAGCAGGAGGACGGATCCGGGAGGATATTTTGACGGACGCTCACTGCAGCCGGTATTCGGTACACCCGGGGATCACCAAGATGGTAAAGGATTTAAAGAGGACGATGTACTGGCCGAGTATGAAGAAAGATATTACATATTTTGTGACGCATTGTGAGGCCTGCCAGCTCGTGAAGGCGGAGTGTAGGAACCCGGCAGGATTGCTGCAGCCGCTACCAGTGCCGGAGTGGAAGTTTGAGGATATAGCCATGGACTTTATACATGGGCTACCTAGATCCCGTGCGGGGAACGACTCGATCTGGGTAATAGTGGATAGGCTGACAAAGGTGGCCAGATTCATCCCAGTGGCGAAGGACACACCGGTCAGAGTATTGGTACGGAGGTTCATCGAGCAGTTTGTGCGTTATCATGGGGTGCCCAAGACTATCGTTTCGGATCGGGATGGGCGGTTTACATCCAGAGAATGGAGGTCAGTCCAGGCCCATCTGGGTTCTCGGTTGACTTTCAGCACAGCTTTCCACCCTCAGACCGACGGACAGACAGCGCACAAACCGTACACTGGAGGATCTGCTACGACTGTGTATTTTGGACCGTGGCGAGCCTTGGGAGAGATTGCTGCCACTGGTCGAGTTTTCGTACAACAACGCTCATCAGTCCAGCATAGGCATGGCTCCATACGAAGCGTTGTACGGAAGGAGGTGCAGAACCCCACTATCATGGGTTCAGGATGAGGATCCGCAGGCACTGGGCTCGGAGTTTGTGGGAGATACAGATGCTCAGATTAGGTTGATCCGAGACAGGATGTTGGAAGCCCAGAGTAGACAGGCGAAATACTACGATGCGAGGCATCGTCAAGTGGAGTTCCAGGTGGGGGACCGAGTTTTCTTGAAGATACGACCGATGCACGGAGTCTCGCGGGTTCGCGGGCGGAGGAAGCTCAGTCCAAGATATATGGGACCCTACAGGATCCTGGAGCGGGTCGGCCCCTTAGCCTATAGACTGGAACTACCGCCGGAGTTAGCAGGATTGCATGACGTCTTCCACGTCTCCTCACTTCGGAGGGCTCTCCTACGCCCTGAGCAGCTGATTCCCTCGGCAGATGGCCCGGTGGCCTCGGATCGGTCAGTCAACGTGGAGCCTATCAGAATTGACGATACGGCAGTGCGGGTCTTGCGGCGAAAGAAGGTCCCGTTAGTCAAGGTTCTGTGGAACAATCATGGGCAGGAGGAGCATACATGGGAGCCACAGGACTTGATGCGGCAAAAATATCCGGAACTTTTTCGTCAGGTATACCTCAAAACCCCTCTGGACAATCAATTTGCCTTCCTGTTTTAAACCAATGAAATTGAATTTCAAGAATAGAGGCTAATCTTTTGTTTATTGGGGTGTATATACCTAGTTAGGTGGGCGAATCAACCTTAGATTCGAAACCGCACAAGCAAACGTAATGTAGGGAGGTAATCATTCGGTTCTCATGGGATGTTACAAGTTTATTTTTCCCGATTTGAGTCTCGTAGGCTTAACCTTGATTTCGGGGACGAAATCTTTGTTTTGTTTATTGGGATTTGTAACATCCCATTTCCGGCTAGACCCCTAGGAGTCGGATGGTTGTGGTAGAACCCTAGGGAGCCCAAAACATGAAATAAATCGACTAAGAAATCGGGTCACGGCTTGGTCACGCCCGTGACCGACCCGTCACGCCCATGACGAAGGGCGTGACACGCTCGACGATCGTCGATCCCAATTCGACGATCGTCGAACCAAATTCGGCCACACGGGACTGTCACGCCCGTGACCCTCCATGTCACGCCCGTGATAAAGGGCGTGACACGCTCGACGATCGTCGATCCCAAATCGACGATCGTCGAACCAAATTCGGCCCCACGGGCATGTCACGCCCGTGACCCGCTATGTCACGCCCGTGACAAAGGGCGTGACACGCTCGACGATCGTCGATCCCAATTCGACGATCGTCGAACCAAATTTGGCCACACGGGCCTGTCACGCCCGTGACCCGCCAGGTCACGCCCGTGACATAGGGCATGACACGCTCGACGATCGTCGATCCCAATTCGACGATCGTCGAACCAGAGTTGGCCTCCAGACCTGTCACGCCCGTGACCCAAGTGACACGCCCGTGACCGCCCTTCGACGATCGTCGATCTCAGTTCGACGATCGTCGAACCAAGAACTGCTAACCGGACCTGTCACGCCCGTGACCTATGTGTCACGCCCGTGACCAAGGCCGAAACGTCAGCCAGACAGGAAATTTCGGTAACCGACGCCTTAATAAATTCTGGCTGTGGGGATGAAAACCAAGAGTATTTATGGGTCTTTCCCTACTTTAAGTGTGTTAAAAGAATGAGAAAAGTGGGTCCAATAGGAAAATGCCACCTGGCAAGCACCTCTTCATCTCCAACTTTTCAACTGCCATTCGTCATAACCGAAACGTCATAAGGGGTGTTATTAATGGCTGCCAACGTTTCATCTCCAACGTTTCACCCGTTCCCCTCCCCATTTGCTCATCTATAAAAGATTCCTGACAGCAAGAGGAAACGGTTACACTCCCTCAAACTATTCCAGACTTCCCCTTGCTGTTGAAGAATTTCCGGCGACGCCACCACCGCGCAAATGGCTTCCCGACGCTCTGCACGCCTTCAACCCGCGAACAAGGTCCTCCCCTCCCTCTTCTTCTGCGGATAGATCTTAGGAATCGTTAGGAGAGATATCGGGCTCAAAAGAGCCAGATCGGGTGAGCGTAATGGTGGTTTTCCGAAAATTTCATGGTGGCGGGTTCGCCGGAAACCGCCTCTCCGGCGGCCGTGTCGCCGCCCGACGGTAGCCCTCACCTCAGCAGAGGTGGTGGTGGTGGTGGCCGGCCAGGGAGATGGTCGGGTGGCCGGGAAATAGCTTGGAAAAAGCTACAGGATATTAGGTTTTAGGCCTCTGTTTTGGGCTGTTGAAAAAGATGAACAGTGGCATGAGAAATAATTCTAGTTTTTGAATCAATTTCTGAGTGAGATTTCTTGTCATGATAAATAATTTGGGAAAAATACTTAGAGGCTCCTACAGGAAAAGTGGTCAACATAGAAACTGTAGCCCTTGAAGTCTAGTTTTATTCAAAATTAATTTCATTCAATTTGGAATCCTGGTTAGACCACAGCACCCTTTTTGGTGAGGTCTATCCAGAGGGCTGCCTTGACCTTAGAAAAATTCCCCACTCCAATCCAGCCATCCAAATGACTTGAAATTTGGGGTGTGGTCTAATCTTACATATACCTAGGTGCTATCCAAAAATGAAAATTTTTGGAGAATATTTTTCTATAGTTTTTAGAAAAATTCAATAATCCTAGCCGATTTTAATTAGATTGTTAAATAATTTCCAAACCCTCCCAAATTTTGGTGAGTGGTCCCTGGGTTCACCGTAAGGTTCTGTTTAATTTTTCATCTCAATTGGAGATGGTTTGGATCAGAAATGATCAACCCAAAGTTTTGCCCTAATAAGAGGCCTTAGGTTAAAAGTGCACTTTTGAAGTTTGAGTGGTGAGATCACCTCAACAGAGGCTGAGACTTTTACCACTGGCTAGTAATGTTCTCTAGCACCCCCTCATGGAGTTTGAGGTGGATCGGGGTAAACTTACCCTAAGGACCAAGGCCAAACCCTAAGGATGGACCTTGGTGGTTTGTGAAGGTCATGTGGTCAAATGACCTTGGATTGACCCGAGGTTGGGTGATGAGGGCCATAGGGCTAACGTAGTTCTCTGGATGAAATCCTAGTAGGTTTGGAGATCGTTGAGGATATCTAAAAATCTAACCCTAGTTTAGGGCGCAAAACTTGTAGAGATAGGGAATGACACCAAATCACATTGAAAAGTGATGAAAATTGGGAAGAGTGGATTATAGGGGTAGTACAAGCTCTGGATATTTTTCTATGAATTTTATGATCACTATTTTGGGTACTTCTTTAATGAATTATTAGTTGCATGATTTGCTTAGAAAATTTATTAGAGAGTACAAACTTCCTGGAAAATTGATGAAATTTAGGCAGAGAACCTTTATTATGATTTCAAAACTCTGTGAATTTTTATGGGATTTTTAGAAGCTTAATTCTAGGGCTTGCTTTATTAAGTATTATTTATCATGGATATTGGATTAAATCTATTTTGGTGCTTAGCAAGCTGATAAAATTATGATTCTTTGCACAATGACCTTTTCTGTATCATACTATTAAGCAGTAATTTTTCCATAATTTTATGAAGAGTAATTTCAGTACTTCCTTCTTTACATGAGAATAATGGGATTATAATGGATAAATTAACTAGAGGCTAAATATCTTTTGTAAAATCCTGCAAATTAGTATTTGATGATACCTTACTGTTATTTAGTGATCACAATTTTTGGGTGGCCATAACTTAAGTATATCATGTAGTTCATGTTAAAAATTACCCATGGCCAATCCTTGAGAAAAATAAAATAAATATCGGATTAATTAGGAAAATTATAAATTTCTGGATTTAAGCTAATTAAGTCATGATAGATCTCCGGTAAATTTTATAGGAGATTTGGAAGATAATTTGGAGTACCTCCCCTTGTGTACCTCATATAGTTTAGGATGGTCTGCATTTAGTAAAACCACGGAATTCTGATAATCGATGGTTGGTAGGGCAAGTTAAGGTTGAGTTCATTATTAGAAGTCAGGATAAGTAGAATGTGGGACTGGTTAGGGTAAGGGAGTACGGGAGCGACGAAAGATCGTCCGTCCCGGTAAGAAGAGGAAGAGTCTTAATACTCTAGGGTTAGAACTAAAGCAACAAAAGGGGATTGGGTAAAGGGTAGACAACCAATAATAATAAGTGCCTTGCGAAAGGGAACTTCGGGCCGTAATGCACCATCTTGGTTCCTAGTGCCCCTTGAGAGCCCTTCACGGGGTATACCGGGGGCAGTCCTGGGCTAACGTAAACCATAGGAGTAATAAAATTAAAAGAGCAACTAGTATAACCAGGGTTGCACACACTCACTCCCCGGTAGTTAGGAAAGTAGAATTATAGGATTACTTGCCATCAGACAGTAGCTCTGAAGGTAGATGCACGGACAGTACTGTCCGGGGGGCCGCGGGCTCGAGGGTTGGAGTACGGAGAAAAGTGGTGGGTCATCGGTACTAGGCGATCGATCACACCGACAGCGGTACGATGACTCGGCGAAAAGTCTGGAGGGTACATCCAGCAGCAGTACGCGGATACTCTAGGTTGTGTTCTTCTAGGGGCGTACGGAAGGGCTAGGCCTGGTAGTGTGGTTACCCGCCTAGGAGTGGGGGGCCCGACCCACTGTCTCCGTTTGCCACTACGGAGGTTCCTAGGGGTGAAGCTAGCCTCCCGAACAGGGGGAACTAAAGGTCTGTGCGCATAGAGTCGTGTGCGTGGGTTGCACTTGCATGAATCATGGCATAGCATATCACTACACTCATATTTGCATACAACCGACACCCCAACGTATAAATCGGTATGGGACTTTTTATACGATGGGAGCCTTGCAGAAGATCCCTTAACTTATAAGTTTGTATGGGCATTCATATAAGTTAAGGTTACTTACATACTTACTTACTCGTTGCTTACTTTCTATTCTCTAGCAGTCTTTAATGCAATTTGCTATTTATTAATTGTTCTACCTATTACAACATTTTTATTGTTCACCTGATATACCTTGCTAGTTAGGTCCACCGTCACTTGCTTGACTACTCTCCACTTTTGTAGCTTCCCTTTCCTCCTCTCCGCCCGGTGCTTAGGAGCCGTGGTGGGAGGGGTAGGGGATGATAGGGCTTAGTCTTTATGACTAATGGTTTTCGAACCAAACATTACAGGAGCTCCGGATGGGAGACAGGGACCAGCACCAGCGGAGTACGGTGCGCATGGAGGTGGGACAGTCTAGCACCGGTGCACCGGCGACCAGCTCCGTGAGTGATTAGCATTTTCTTAGCTTCCGCGATGAGAGACTTGTAGTGAGGACTCAGATGTACTGGGCTCGAGCCCATTTATCTATTTTCCTGATGTTATGTATTGATGGACTTGATATGATTCTCTTTTAATTACATGTTTTCTGTGGACTTGTTTACACTTTTGTATAAATGCTTCTCTCTCTTGTGATCGAAAAGGGCCGGCAGAATTGGCGTTTTGTAGTGGTTGCCTTCCCGAGATGTCGGTGCCACCGCAAAGCGGCAATTCTGGGCTAAGACCCCGGTGGTTGAAAAAGAAAAAAAAAAGGGGGTCTTACAATTGGCCCGAGAAGATCCCGCTGACCAGGATCCCACTAGCTGGCAGGGCTGGAAGTCACTCGGAGAAAGATTAAGATATTGGCCCGAGAAGATCCCACTGGGAAAGCTCCCACTAGTTGGCAGGGTTGGAATTCACTCGGAGATAGATTGGAAGTCACTCAGAAATAAATTGAGGTAGGCCGAGAGGTTAACCCTACGGGGACCTCGCCAATAAAGCTCTCGTCGGGCAATAAGGCTGGGAGTCAGAAGAATATTGAAGTAAGAATGTAAGGCCTTAAAGAGATCTCACCGTCAAGGGTCTCGCCGGTCGACAGTATTGAATGACTTAGAAAGAAGTTGTTGCAAGTACCGAGGTCAGTGCATAAAAGAGGCATGAAAAAGTGTATAAATGAATGCAAGTGTTTGGGGCTATATCTCGCTATTCGAGCACTCGTTGGGGGCCAATATCGAGCAATAGAGGTAAAAAGAGTAGTTGTGTATGAGTCCGATAAGGTGAGAACAGTGCGAGAACAGACCTTAGGCGACTAACCTAATTCTAATGCTCGAGTTCGTGAAATTGATGTTTTGCTGAATTTTGTGGCGAGAGGCTGGGCTAAGGTCACGCAAAATATCCTTCCTAAGAATTACAAAAGTTAAAATTTCTAAAGTTAAAGTTAAAGCACAGGCCGAGTGCGGTTTTGCGTTATTGAGCTATCAGAGCTCAAAGAAAATGAACAAATAGAAATTTCACAGCAAAACTTTAATTTGTATTTCCTTGATAGTATTACATCTCACAAAAAAGGGTCGTGCCCAAAAGAAGAGAAAATTACATAAAAGTTAAGGAAAACTGGAAAGAGCGGGAGCGGGATCTTCAGGACGGAGATGCCGACTGCTCGCTTTCGCGGGAGGTGGCGCTGGCGTCGTCGCCTGACTCTTCGATTGGAAGAAATATCTCGGGGATTAGGTACTCGGTGGTGACTCTCGCGACTTCACCTCTCAGAAGGTCGGAGCTCTGCATCACTTGGAGCACATGCTTCGTCGCACTAACGGCGTTCTCCTGTATCATCAACTTGATCTCGCGTTGAGAATATAGCCAGAGTTTTTTTTTCTCTCGTCAGGAAGGGGGTACAAGCGAGTCAACCAGCTGTATGTTCTAGGACTTCAACCCCTGACTCTCCTCCTCAAGACGGGTGATGCGCGTGTGCAATTAAGCAACGGTCGTGGCATCCTGCAAGAAGTAAGTAGTTAAAGTGAAATGAGGTTAAAAGGGAGAATGCAAAGTGGAGGATGTTCAGGGTAGACGAGGACTCACCACTCTACCCGTGTGTCCGGCAAGAATTTTCTCAATAGCTTCCAGCTTCTGCTTCAACGTCGCGACGTCCCCCCGACAGCAGACCTCGCGAGTCACTGACATCAACCAGGTTTCGCGATAGGCGAATGTCGCGTCGTGCTGTCATGTAAGCAAGCTTGATAGCATGGAGTTGGGCTCGCACGGTCTCATACGCGAGTCTCTGCATGGTTGCGTCGTCATAGTAGGTGGCGCTATCCCGCACGTAGAGTCCAAAGGGGAAGGCGTATGCTTGGCCGGAGATGGTCTCGCCCTTCTGCCAGGAAGGGAGGATAGTTGAGATGGAGGTCATGTTGGCCTCTCTATACTAGAGCAACAGGGGCTCACCGACGTCATCCAGTAACTTCTCGCCCAGACCGAAGTTCTTGTGGCCTCTCAACACCACTTTCCATTTGGGTGCCGTCGAGGTCCCGCCAGTCTCATTGGTGATCTTACTAGCAGTCTCACCCGCGACCAGAGATCTCGCGGGAGGAGCTGTGCTGGCCTCCTTGCCCTTGACAAAAGTTGCGGCCTCGGGCTTCTTGGGGAGCGATTGGGCAGGAGGTGCGTCATGCTTTCACTTCTGACCGCTGGTTTTCGGCAATGGTCCTAGTTCGCTCCTACAGGCCACAATAGCGGCCTCCGCTCGTGCCTTTTCGGAGGCAAGAGCTTTACCACTCACGTAAGGACGGTAAAGGGGTATGTAACGCCCCCGATTTTTTTCCAGTGATTTATTTAAATTTCTTATTTGACGTAGTATGACGTCAGAGCATTATGTTAGCGTGTGTTGGTCATGTGACGTTGTTAGAGCGTGCTCTTAGCTCTTTAGGTTTCCTGCGTGGCTTGGTGATGCCTGGTAGCAAGATTCCCTAGCGAGCCGGAGTCTGTTTGGTGACTCGGTGGAGCCTCTTGGGGAATGCTTGTGTTTTGGCTTCGGGAGGAATTTGCCCGAGTTTTGTTCGTCGGATTTTGTTACCGACTTTGTCGTTAGCGCGTTTTGCGTTCGTTAGGTTTGACCGGCCAAATTTTGGGATTTGCGTCGGGAGTGGAAAATTCCACATTAGGAAATTTGATCGGCTAATTTTAGACTTGCTCGTCAAGTTTCGTCGCGTTCCGAGCATTTTTGGAGCCTCGGCGCGCGATAGAAGTTTTGTATGTTTTCGCGTACGCCGTTAACTTTAGAAATTTTTACCTCGAAAACGATGCGTCAGAATTCGATTTCGACTTCGTCGTTGGATTCGTAGCGTAGTCATTCGCCTACGGTGTGAATTTCGTTCGATTCGGCGCGCGTTTGGCCCTCCGTAGCGATATAATGTTATATCATTTTTTTTAATAATTATAAATATTATTATTACTTATATATATATAAAGAATATAAAAAAAAAGGGGGAGAGGGAATCGGTGAGAATGGTTAATCATTCTCACCGAATCAGCCCCCCCCCCCCCCCCCTTGCCTTTCCCGCCGAATTAGCAGCCCCCCCCCCCCCCTTTGTTAATATTATTATTAATATTATTATTAATAATATTATTAGTAATAAATATAATATTATTGTTAATATTATTATTCTTAAGTTTATATATATATCAAAAAAGAAGAAACCCCCTTTCTCCTTCCTCCGAACCAGCAGCCCCCCCCCCCCCTCCTGTGTGAAAAAAAAAGGCGAGTGCGGATCCTTTCGTTCGCGAATCTTCCGGCGGCCGCCACCGTCGATCCGGTGGACGGAATTTCGATCCGATCGCGACGTTGGAAAGCTCTCGGCGAGAGCTTCGAGATCACGGTAAGCTTTTCCCGTTTCGGTGACCGTTTCGCCATAGTTTTTTTCGGCCCTAACCCCGGTTGTCCGTTTTTTCGTAGATCTCGTCTCCGCGTGCCCCCTTTTGGACGGATCTACGTGGTGGAGTATTTTGGGTGGACGTTTTCAAGAACGATTTGAGGCAAGTGGACTTCTCCCCTCTTGCGTGCCTCCATGGGTTGTATTTTTTCGCCTTATTGTCTCTCCTTGTCGTAGAATACCGGAGTAGTGTAGGTGAGATTAGAAATATTCCTAGGTTAGGGCTTGTAGTCGGCCTAAACTAGGAAGAAATCGGAATTTATTTTTTTAAGTTGAATTCGGCGGGTAGTGGGAAATAATTCGGCGGGTAGTGGGAAATAATTCGGCGGGTGTTGCCGAATTTAGGTTTAGTCCATTTCGGCGGGTTTTGGTTGTAGAACTTGGTAGTTTCTAAGTGGTGTTGTCGGCTAGTTTTAGTGCCGAATCGTGGATCCTTAGCATGTGGTAGCTGGGTTTCTGAGGGAGTATGGTACCAGGGGAGTTCGAGCCGTGGCCACCACCATTCCCTCCTTTGGACATTTTGGGTTCCTGTAAGAGGTTGGAACTCTATGTGTGTGGACCCTGTGGCGGCCCCTTTAGTACTCTTGAGACACCTGGACCTGGTTATTCGGTTGTGACTGTTCTTAGTCTCCGACACAGGTTTGGGATTTGTGCCAGTGCTAACGATTTACAAGTTAGGACTGTTAGTTCCTTTCATACTGTTCATTTGACGCATATTAGTTCCCTTTTTGCCTCTGCAGGCTTGAGCGGAGTTTGGTACGTTTTAGTACTTGTTGCATTTCTCTCAATTTTTTGATTATTACACTTACGTTTTGTCTCTTTTCTTGGATTCTTAGCTGAGGTTTTCAGCCTTTTCCCTTGCAGGGTTGGTAACCCTTTTCTTTCTGCTCTTTTCATTCGATTTTTAAACTGAGGTTTCTTTGCCACTTGTTTTATTATTTCTTGCTGAGGTGTTCTTCTTTTGAATGCCTCAGGTTCAGGTCTGTAGTCGGCTGAGCGGCTAATTTCAGGAGTTTCTTTGTGGACTGCGTGGTGGCAGTGTTTTCCTCACATGTTGAGGTAGTTCTTTAGCTTTGTAGTAGTACAAACATACATGCTCGCCAGCGAGTTCGTGTCAGGTTGTTGACGCTCGTTGGTGATTTTCCTTGGTGATACTAAGTCTTTGCTTAGCTGCTAGTTTACCTGTTTTGTGGTAGTTTCACTTACTCTCTGGGAATGTTTTATGCTAGGTTGCTAGTTACTTTACAACCTATAAGAACTACTATATGTATTGCATGATCAGCATGTTTTATAAAAGCTCATACATTATTTTTCAAATGCGTAAAAAGATTGTTTTCTTTATAAATATTATAAATTGAAATCTAGGGTCTTGCATAGTGTAAGTTGTCCTCTTAGGACATTTATGCGCTCTTTTAGGATGTTAAACATAAATGAAGTATTTTTCCGCTACGTATAAAAAATAGTTTTCAAACCGTGGACTTTCTAATCCACTGAGCCGAGGGATACGGCCAATCAATTTAAAATCAGTTTTCTATTCATTTTAACTTATGATTTGAAAGTTTAGAGTGTTGCCTGAGCGTCAGCAGTTATCCCCTGCTTGACGTGGCATCACAGCTCGTAGTTATCTCGTGCTCTGATTTATTTATTAATGAGAAAAATGCGGGTTGTGACAGTTGGTATCAGAGGGAGGTTGCTTGACAAATTGTCGGGCAACCCTTCCATGTTAGTATTAGATGTTTAGCGTCATATCATACACACACCGACATGTCATCAGTACGTCTTGGCTGAAGCACGGACACTACACTCATAGCATAACATGAAGTATACGGGGCATATTATGTATTTATGGGGTGCATAATATGTGTTTGTATATGGATCCACCATAGGAGGCAACATGTGAGGGTTATGTATTTATGGGGTGCATAACCTCACCACATGAATGCGACTAGCACGTTTTCTTTTTTATTGCATGGAAATGTTATGTATTTATGGGGTGCATAACATTTTCATGTGTACGCCGCTCATAACATGCATTAAGGCTTTTTTTAGAATGCATAGCACAATCATGCATAGCATAACATTGCATAAGCACAACGTGCCAAGCTAAAGATTTGCAGGATGACATGTGTACACACATAATTTTTGAGTCAAAAAGAATATAAATTCATGCATTCCCGATCTAGGCACAAGAGTTAGTGTGATGATAGTGAATCATCGTAGGATAAGCATAACATCATTATTGAAAATCCCAGAGCAAGTTAGCAGCATGAGCAAGTACTTAAGTATGTATTGTTTGTGCTATGTTGTTTGGTTCTAGTGGGTGGGCCAGGTTTTTTATTAGTGTTTTGTTGTTCCATTAGAATGTCGAGGCGTCCTTCGACAAGGTCGACTCCCCAATCAGTGGGAGAATCTTCAGGTGCGCAGAGCAGTGCAATGATAGAAGGTCTGCGACAAAGCAATGAAGCCTTGTCAAAGCAAGTAGTGGATTTGCAGTCTCAGGTCCAGTCCCTGTTAGCAGTTGTGGCAGGACAAATTCCGAGAGTTCAGGACCCTGTTGTGGGTCAAGTTGTTCCTGTTCCCCCTGCTCCTCTGGTGCCTCCGGTCGTGGTGCCACCAGAGATGACCTTTATTTCTCAGTTTCAGCGACTTGGGCCTCCGACGTATGATGGCAAGGCAGATTACATGGTCTTAGACGATTGGATGATATCAATCGAGGAGATGTTCTCATACTCCGGGATCACTGATAATCAGAAAGTGATGTTAGCTGCATATCAGCTCAAAGGGTTGGCAAAGGGCTGGTGGCTGAGGGAGAAAGAAGGTCTGAAGGACGGGTGTTCCTGGGAGTCCTTTAAGGAGCTACTTCTGAGCAAGTTTCTGCCATCGGTCGAGAGGGACCGTCTGATGAATGATTTCCTGCACTTAAAGCAGAGGCAGCTCACGGTTAGTGAGTACGAAATCGAGTTTAGTAAGCTAAGCCGATTTGCCCCAGACTTGGTGAGTACCGATGAAAATAGAAGCAAGCGATTTCTGGCTGGGCTAAGGAGTGACGTCCAGCAGTTAGCAAGTGCCTATGCGACATCAAGTTACGCTGGGATGGTGGAAGCTGCCTTAAAGGTAGAGGCAATTGATAATGCCAAGAATCGAGGTCAACAACTGAGAAAAGATAAAAGAAAGTCTGATGAGGGTAAGAGTACCCAGGTCCCTGACGCTGCTCCGAGGAAGAGAAACAAAGAGGTATGCAGTTTCTGTGGCCGACCGGGCCATCCATTGGAAAGGTGCTATCAAAGATTAGGAGCTCAGAAGAAAGAGCAGATTCATGCGATCCAAGGTAACCCAAGGAAAGACTTGCTTTGTTCTGTATGCAAGAAGCCGGGGCACGATGCTGCCCATTGCTGGAAGAAGGCGAGAAGCTGTTTCTTGTGCGGTCAAGAGGGTCATCTCAAGTATCAGTGCCCGCAAGCTCAGCTTACTCTGCAGCCAGTTCCTCTTCAGGCTTTGCCGCCGCCGCAACGAGTGGACAAGGGAAAAGGAAAGTTGAACGTGGTCTCTATGGAGGAAGCTCAGACGTCCACGCAGGTGATATCAGGTTAGATTCTCCCCTAGTTTTAATGTTTAGCTCATAGTTATAGTTTTGAGCGTTCGTTTACTTAGTCGCGTGTGCAATTCTATAGGACGATTTAAGGTAAAGAACCGATGGGCGCGTGTTCTGTTCGATTCTGGCGCTACCCACTCGTTTGTGGCTAGAGCCTTCGTAGAGCGTTACCGTTTGGATCTCGATCGAGTTGGTGATGCGTTCTGTGTCAAGTTTCCTTCAGGGGAATCTGTAGTTTCAGATCAGGGTATTCAGAGTTGTCCGATTTTGCTAGGCGATTTTCTCGCGATTGCTGATTTGAAGCTGTTGGATCTTGAAGACTTCGATGTGATCCTAGGCATGGACTGGTTGTCCAGATATGATGTTGTGATCCAATGCAAGGGTAAGCGCTTGGACTTCAGGATGGACAACGGTCAGCCCGGGAGTGTTTACGGTTATCCGCGCCAGGATTCTCCGTCTATATCGGCGGTATGTGCTCGGAAGCTTGTAGATTCCGGATGTTTTGCTTGTTTGGTTTCGGTTTTAGAAACCAAGGTTGGTTTGCCGTGTTTGGAGGAGATCCCGGTGGTTCGTGATTTTTCTGATGTCTTTCCAACTAATCTTCCTGGTCTCCCGCCTGATCGAGACGTGGAGTTTGTTATAGATTTGGAGCCGGGTACGCGTCCTATTACCAAGGCGCCTTACCGGATGGCCCCACGCGAACTGGAGGAGTTGCATATCCAGTTAGACGAGTTGCTTGAGAATGGATTTATAAGGCCGAGTTCTTCGCCTTGGGGTGCCCCCGTCTTGTTCGTCAAGAAAAAGGATGGATCGATGAGGTTGTGCATCGATTATAGAGAGCTAAATAAGGTAGTGATCAAGAATAGGTATCCGTTGCCGAGGATAGATGATTTGTTTGATCAACTGCGAGGCAGCGCCGTGTTCTCTAAGATTGACCTTCGTTCGGGCTACCACCAGTTAAGGATCCGTGAATCAGATATCCCGCGGACTGCCTTCCGTTCCAGACATGGACATTTTGAATTTTTGGTGATGTCGTTTGGTTTGACCAACGCACCTTCTGCTTTCATGGACATGATGAACAGAGTTTTCAAGGACTTTCTGGACAAGTTTGTAGTCGTATTTATAGACGATGTGTTGGTGTATTCACGCAATGTTGAGGAGCATGACCAACATTTGCGTCTAGTTTTATCTGCCTTAAGGGACCATAAGTTGTTCGCCAAGCTAAGTAAATGCGAGTTCTGGTTGCCTCAGGTTTCTTTCCTGGGTCATGTGGTTAGCAAGGACGGAATCTCTGTCGACCCAGAAAAGATAGCCGCAGTTATGGAATGGACGAGGCCTGCCACACCCAAAGAAATAAGAAGCTTCCTAGGGTTGGCTGGCTACTACAGAAGATTTGTAGAGGGTTTCTCTACATTATCTGCGCCATTGACCAAATTGACGCAGAAGAATGCAGCATTTGTGTGGAGCGATAAGTGCGAAGAAGTGTTCCAAGAGCTAAAGAATAGACTGTGCACTGCTCCGATATTGGCATTGCCTACGAAAGGATTAGACTATGCCGTTTACGTGGACGCGTCTCACGTGGGTCTTGGTTGTGTGCTGATGCAAGAAGGAAAAGTGATTGTGTATGGGTCAAGGCAGCTTAAGATTCATGAAAGGAACTACCCTATGCATGACTTGGAATTCGCAGCAGTTATTTATGCATTGAAATTATGGAGACACTTGCTGTATGGCGCGCAGTGCAAGATTTATACAGATCATAAGAGTTTGAAGTACGTCTTCACTCAAAAGGAGTTGAACTTGCGCCAGCGCAGATGGTTAGAGTATGTGGCTGATTATGAAGTGGAGATCCTATACCATCCGGGTAAGGCTAATGTGGTAGCCGACGCCTTAAGCAGGAAGACAGGGAAAATTTTCAATCTCTCCGCTGAGTTGTTAGTAGAAGAGTTCCTTTTAATGGATATTTCAGTTGGTAGATGTGACTCGCCAAGCAGTTTGGAAGTGTCCGAGCCTTCATGGATTTCTCTTACGAGGCTTCATCAAAAGGATGATCCTGATCTACTGCACCTTCATAATAGAACTGAGAAGGGGGAGCTACCTGACTTTTCGATCGATGACGCGAGTACTCTAAAGTACCGCGGTAGATTTTGCGTCCCCAATTTTCGAGATATTCGAGTTAAGTTGTGCAGTGAGGCACACGGTTCAAGTGTGGCCTACCATCCAAGGTCTACAAAAATGTATAAGGACTTGAAACAGATTGCCTGGTGGATTGGGATGAAGGGTGACATTGCAAGGTTTGTGTCAGAATGTTTTACGTGCAAAAGAGTTAAGGCTGATCATGGAAGGCCTGGTGGAAAGTTAGCGCCTTTAGAGATTCCAGCTTGGAAGTGGGAGAGTATCTCAATGGATTTCATTACTGGTTTGCCGAGATCTCCTCGAGGGCATGACTCTATTTGGGTGATTGTTGATAGATTAACAAAGTGTGTGCACTTCGTACCCTTTCAGATTGGTTACTCGATGAAAAAGATAGCGGAACTATATTTGAATGAAGTTATCAGGTTACATGGAGTACCCGTAAGTATAGTATCAGATCGAGACTCCAGGTTTACGTCTCATTTCTGGAAGAGCCTTCAAGAAGGATTGGGAACTGACTTGAGATATTCTACCGCATATCATCCACAGACCAATGGTCAAACTGAGCGTGTTAATCAGATTGTGGAAGATATGATCCGTTGTTATATATTAGACCACGGAGGAGCATGGGATGAACACTTGAGGTTGATGGAGTTCGCATACAATAACAGTTATCAAGAGAGTCTGCAAATGGCTCCTTTCGAAGCGCTATATGGAAGACGATGTAGAACTCCTCTGTTTTAGGCTGAGGTTGGTGAGAGGCCGCTGTTAGGTCCAGATGCCTTAGAAGAAATGGAAGTCTCTGTAAAGCTTATTCGAGAGAAGCTTCGGATAGCTCAAGAGCGATACGAGAAGAACGTCAATCGGCGTAGATCCGTTTTGGAATTTTCTGTGGGGGACATGGTATTCCTTAAGGTTTCCCCGATGGTTGGAGTGAAGAGGTTTGGTAAGAACCACAAGTTGGACCCGAGGTATGTGGGACCATTTGAAATTGTGTAGCGGATTGGTGTGTCAGCCTACAAGTTGAAATTGCCCGCAAATTTTCCTGGCGTGCACAATGTTTTTCACGTGAGCCAATTGCGGAGGTGCGTGCTAAGTGACAGACAAGTTCTGGATGCAGTGCCCCAGTTGGAGCCTAACCTTTCCTATGTGGAAGTTCCTATTCGTGTTTTGGATGTGCAAGATCGAGTGTTGCGGAGGAAGACAATACCGATGGTAAAGATTCTGTGGAGAAACCAAGATGTGGAGAGCGCGACTTGGGAGTTGGAGTCAGCTATGAGGGAGGCGCATCCTCATCTGTTCTCCTAGCTTTGCTCGGTATGCATTCGATAACCCTTGGTTTTTTTTCCTTCTATGGTAGAAGTTTTTATGCGTAAAGTTTCGGGGCGAAACCTTCTTTTAGGGGGAGTGACTGTAACGCCCCCGATTTTTTTTCCAGTGATTTATTTAAATTTCTTATTTGCCATAGTATGACGTCAGAGCGTTATGTTAGCGCGTGTTGGTCATGTGACGTTGTTAGAGCGTGCTCTTAGCTCTTTAGGTTTCCTGCGTGGCTTGGTGATGCCTGGTAGCAAGATTCCCTAGCGAGCCGGAGTCTGTTTGGTGACTCGGTGGAGGCTCTTGGGGAATGCTTGTGTTTTGGCTTCGGGAGGAATTTGCCCGAGTTTTGTTCGTCGGATTTTGTTACCGACTTTGTCGTTAGCGCGTTTTGCGTTCGTTAGGTTTGACCGGCCAAATTTTGGGATTTGCGTCGGGAGTGAAAAATTCCACATTAGAAAATTTGATCGGCTAATTTTAGACTTGCTCGTCAAGTTTCGTCGCGTTCCGAGCATTTTTGGAGCCTCGGCGCGCGATTGAAGTTTTGTATGTTTTCGCGTACGCCGTTAACTTTAGAAATTTTTATCTCGAAAACGGTGCGTCGGAATTCGATTTCGACTTCGCCGTTGGATTCGTAGCGAGTCATTCGCTTACGGTGCGAATTTCGTTCGATTCGGCGCCCGTTTGGCCCTCCGTAGCGATATAATGTTATATCATTTTTTTTAATAATTATAAATATTATTATTACTTATATATATATAAAGAATATAAAAAAAAAGAAAAAAAAGAAAAAGGGGGAGAGGGAATCGGTGAGAATGGTTTACCATTCTCACCGAATCAGCCCCCCCCCCCCCCCCTTTGCCTTTCCCGCCGAATTAGCAGCCCCCCTTGTTAATATTATTATTAATATTATTATTAATAATATTATTAGTAATAAATATAATAATAATATTATTATTATTATTATTCTTAAGTTTATATATATAAAAAAAAAAGAAACCCCCTTTCTCCTTCCTCCGAACCAGCAGCCCCCCCTCCTGTGCGAAAAAAAAAGGCGAGTGCGGATCCTTTCGTTCGCGAATCTTCCGGCGGCCGCCACCGCGATCCGGTGGACGGAATTTCGATCCGATCGCGGCGTTGGAAAGCTCTCGGCGAGAGCTTCGAGATCGCGGTAAGCTTTTTCCCGTTTCGGTGACCGTTTTGCCATAGTTTTTTTCGGCCCTAACCCCGATTGTCCGTTTTTTCGTAGATCTCGTCTCCGCGTGCCCCCTTTTGGACGGATCTACGTGGTGGAGTATTTTGGGTGGACGTTTTCAAGAACGATTTGAGGCAAGTGGACTTCTCCCCTCTTACGTGCCTCCATGGGTTGTATTTTTTCGCCTTATTGTCTCTCCTTGTCGTAGAATACCGGAGTAGTGTAGGTGAGATTAGAAATATTCCTAGGTTAGGGCTTGTAGTCGGCCTAAACTAGGAAGAAATCGGAATTTATTTTTCTAAGTTGAATTCGGCGGGTAGTGGGAAATAATTCGGCGGGTAGTGGGAAATAATTCGGCGGGTGTTGTCGAATTTAGGTTTAGTCCATTTCGGCGGATTTTGGTTGTAGAACTTGGTAGTTTCTAAGTGGTGTTGTCGGCTAGTTTTAGCGCCGAATCGTGGATCCTTAGCATATGGTAGCTGGGTTTCTGAGGGAGTATGGTACCAGGGGAGTTCGAGCCGTGGCCACCACCATTCCCTCCTTTGGACATTTTGGGTTCCTGTAAGAGGTTGGAACTCTATGTGTGTGGACCCTGTGGCGGCCCCTTTAGTACTCTTGAGACACCTGGACCTGGTTGTTCGGTTGTGACTGTTCTTAGTCTCCGACACAGGTTTGGGATTTGTGCCAGTACTAACGATTTACAAGTTAGGACTGTTAGTTCCTTTCATACTGTTCATTTGACGCATATTAGTTCCTTTTTTGCCTCTGCAGGCTTGAGCGGAGTTTGGTACGTTTTAGTACTTGTTGCATTTCTCTCAATTTTCTGATTATTACACTTACGTTTTGTCTCTTTTCTTGGATTCTTAGCTGAGGTTTTCAGCCTTTTCCCTTGCAGGGTTGGTAACCCTTTTCTTTCTGCTCTTTTCATTCGATTTTTAAACTGAGGTTTCTTTGCCACTTGTTTTATTATTTCTTGCTGAGGTGTTCTTCTTTTGAATGCCTCAGGTTCAGGTCTGTAGCCGGCTGAGCAGCTAATTTCAGGAGTTTCTTTGTGGACTGCGTAGTGGCAGTGTTTTCCTCACCTGTTGAGGTAGTTCTTTAGCTTTGTAGTAGTACAGACATACATGCTTGCCAGTGAGATCGTGTCAGGTTGTTGACGCTCATTGGTGATTTTCCTTGGTGATACTAAGTCTTTGCTTAGCTGCTAGTTTACCTGTTTTGTGGTAGTTTCACTTGCTTTCTGGGAATGTTTTATGCTAGGTTGCTAGTTACTTTACAACCTATAAGAACTACTATATGTATTGCATGATCAGCATGTTTTATAAAAGCTCATACATTATTTTCCAAATGCGTAAAAAGATTGTTTTCTTTATAAATATTATAAATTGAAATCTACGGTCTTGCATAGTGTAAGTTGTCCTCTTAGGACACTTATGCGCTCTTTTAGGATGTTAAACATAAATGAAGTATTTTTACGCTACGTATAAAAAATAGTTTTCAAACCGTGGACTTTCTAATCCACTGAGCCGAGGGATACGGCCAATCAATTTAAAATCAGTTTTCTATTCATTTTAACTTATGATTTGAAAGTTTAGAGTGTTGCCTGAGCGTCAGCAGTTACCCCCTGCTTGACGTGGCATCACAGCTCGTAATTATCTCGTGCTCTGATTTATTTATTAATGAGAAAAATGCGGGTTGTGACAGGGTAGGTCTCACGCACCTGTGCGTGTAACAATTAGTAGAAGTTCTCAAATAACCAAGTTTATGAGGGAAGGGTGAAGGGGTGGAGTTTGGACTCATGAACACCAAGGCTGGGAGGGCGGTTGGTCGATTCTTCTTGTTGGATAGGTGAGAGAGGATGGTCACTAAAAACATCAGATATGAAGATTGAAGGATCAAGCGCATACCAACTGCACCAAAAGCCCGGACTGTTGGAGAGGACGCTACTTAATTTTTTATATAAGTAGTAGAGCGCCACGGGTCAAGTGAAGGAACGCCAGACCCAACAATCCCCCCCCCCGGCGTCCAGCACAACCCGTCGGCTCATAGGTGGGGTTACCACATGGCCCACACAGATCAGAGTGGGGTTACCACATGTCCATGGTTGCCTGACCCACCGGACCCACACAGGTAGAAGGGAAAAATCAGGATTTAATAGCGCCCCCCCCCCCCCCCCCCGTCTTGAACCCGTGACCTCCTCTGATACCAATTGAAGGATCAAGCGCATACCCAACTGCACCAAAAGCCCGAACTGTTGGAGAGGGCGCTACTTAATTTTTTATATAAGTAGTAGAGCGTCACGGGTCAAGTGAAGGAACGCCGGACCCAACAAAGATGAACTTGCGGATCTAGTGATGATTCTTGTCGGCGAGACCTACGACCTTGAGATTGTTGTCGGAGAAGAAGGCGATCACGTATGTCTTGGCTCTGAAGTTGAAGAGTTTGCGAAAAACCGGGAGGCTGAACTCCATCCGCTCCTCCCGCAGGTAACAGGCAAATGCCACCAGCAAAGCGATAGAGTTGGCGTTGAGTTGTGCGGGAATAACCCCAAAGTAACGTAGGGACTGACGCACCTCTGACTACAGTGGGAGGCGAAGGCGTACCTTGAAGTGGTCGGTCGGTGAGAAATGGTTTAGCGATTCCTCTGCCCCGGGAGACGCGCGGTGAAGCCCGACGAGACATAGAGGCCGACTAGCTCCTAGAACTCCTCTATTAGATTGCAATTCATGAAGGGGTACTCGACAAAGGCTACGATGCACTTGGTACGACCATCTGTATCACCTATCATTTCGCGAGTGAAGGAAGGAGAACGTAAAAGCGCGAGTGCAAGAAGAGGAAGTTGGAGAAAGGAAGGCTAAAAGCTTTTGAAGCAGTAGTTAATGCGAACGGTGTGTGGGGACTATTTATAGAAAATTTTGGGTGGGAAGGATCCAGGATAGGGGGTGTGCAGATAGCCAACTCGCCACATCCCGCCGTGGACCCTAGTTCGATCCCACACTTCCCCTACTCGCTGCCGAGCCCGAGCTAATACTTTGTGCTAGACTTAATAGATCAACAATGGAAAAGAAAACCGAGAGGCGAGATCATAAGAAATCATCTAATATACTTTCACATTTTCCGCGCGTCTGAGCCAACATAGTTTATTATTACAAATATAATTGAAAAATAAGGGGCGGGAAGGCGAGTGCCGATAGGCCCATCTGGGGGTCGTTACTGAAAGTCCATCTAGTGCCAACTAGCTTCACCTATGGGGGGGGTAGGTGTCTTGTGGGGTTTTTGCGGAATTAAAAACTGTACCTGCACAAGAAAATCAAACAACATAGCACAGGAAAGACTCAAACAATTTATAGTGGTTCCCCGATTTGGGTACGTCCACTTTCCCCCTTCGACCTATCTCCCAACTAGGGATGACTCGGTCACTTCACCAACAGGATTGAAATCCAATCCTTGCACTAACGAAAGGAACCCTTCCACACGTAGGAGTCACCACTCCCACAACACGGGTTGCACCCAACCCTTACAACTAGAGACCGATCAGTCCTTTACAAAGAAATTGAAAATAGATTGTATAAGAAATACAAACAACTTATGGAGACTAAGGTGTCCCTCTTCGTTCGACGACGTGTTCTTGAAGTCAACGAATAGTCCACAACCCTAGATCTCTCTTGGAGTGAATCTTCTCGTAACCGGCGGCGGCTTGGAGCAGCGGCAAGGTTCTCGGAATAGGTGGCGGCTACGGAGAGTTGCTGCAGTGCTAGGGGATTCAAACTTCGTAGCAAAGGAAGCAAGGTCTTCCAACGGTCACACTAGGATCGGTCGTCTCGATCGATTCGGAAGGGGAAGGTTTTTCCCGATCAACGAATCAAGAGACAAGGGATCTCTGGTTAGACGCGTGAGATGCTATGCTAGCCTAAGCTTTTGTCGCCGGAGATCTGGAAGAACTTGAGATCAACAGCGGCGACTAACTGCTCGAAGGCGGAGACGGTCGGCGGAGCAAGATCGCGAACTAGATCACGTCGGCGGCTGTTCTTTTTGAATTCGCGTATATGGTTATTCTTCCGCTCATACATACGGAGGTATATATACCTTAGGTCAAGCACATGACCGTTGTGGGCCCCACCAGCAACAAGACCTAAGACCGGTTCGAAATACCGCAGGTAACATGGACCGGTTCAGATAGAATCGGAAAATTGCCCAAGTCAAATTCGGCGAGAATCGTAGGTGATTCTCGACGAATCGGCGAGAATTACCTACGATTCTCGTCAAATACTACTTAGTAGAATTCTGCTGCACTGATATAGAAGCGGGGGAGAATCGGCGGGAATCACACTTGATTCTCGACGATTCTGCCTTAGAGAATTTCTGGCGCATCGAGACAGCCGGCTCCAACCGGCGAGAATCAACCAGTGATTCTCGACGACTCGGCGAGAATCACTAGTGATTCTCGCCGAAACGGCGAGAATCACTTAGTGATTCTCGTCTATTCTTACTTAGACAATTTTTCCTCTTTCTTTCCGAGAGCTGGTCTTTGGCCCATCCTTGCTCCTTGTCTGCTCTTGCTCTATCATAGCCCTGTACTTGAAATTAAGTACACTCCAATAGAGAGAGTACACGTAGGCCAACACACTGATCTGCTCAACGAGGGATTACGTCGCGCAGACCCGTATATATTGACCCACTGCACCCTGACATTGGTGTGTACTTAGCGTGGAATAACTGCAAGCACAACTAGAAGATTTCATCAAATACAATGTCTATTTACCTTAGCTTGTTCAGGGGCTTCTTCAAATCAGGTACATTGTGGATACAATACCCAATAATCTCCCCCTATTTGAAGAAGCCTAAACCCTACAAGCTAAGCCTAAACCCTAAAATCTCCCCCTATTCATTACCAATTTCTTGAGAGCAAACTTGGAGCCACCTTAGCCTTAGCCGAGAGGGTAATCTCCCCCTTTTCGGCTTCTGCAAATCTGGGTCTGGTGCATTTGACACCATGCTCCCCCTCAGTTCTTGCACCTGTGCTTACACTTGAGTTCCTGGCAGATGCTCCCCCTAGATGCACGAGCCAGGAGCTTCTGTAGTCTTCATTCCTCATAGTTTAGCATCCCCAATTCAGTTTTGAAGAGACTGAACTTGGCCTCGTCTAAGGGCTTTGTGAAAATATCTGCAATCTACTTGTCCGTGGGGACATAGCAGAGAGAGATGTCCTTGTTCTCCACGTGCTCCCGAATGAAGTGGTAGCGCACTTCAATATGCTTCGTTCTGCTGTGCGATACCGGATTGTTGGCAATAGCAATTGCACTGGAGGAGTCGCAGTACATTGGTACTTCCTTGAACTGGAGGTCATAGTCTGCTAACTGATTTCTGATCCATAGGAGTTGTGCGCAACAGCTGCCAGCCGAGATGTACTCAAACTCTGCTGTGGAGGTTGCTACACAGTTCTGCTTCTTGCTATTCCATGAGATGAGCCTTCTTCCGAGGAATTGACACGTCCCGGAAGTGCTTTTCCTGTCATCCCTACTCCCTGCAAAATCAGCATCTGAAAAACCTATTAGCTCCACATCATTATTTCTCGGGTACCACAAACCAAGATTAGGGGTACCTTTAAGGTATTTAAGAATTCGCTTTGCAGCGACATAATGAGATTCCTTAGTGTTCACCTGATATCTGGCACAAACATATGTGGAGAACATGATATCCGGTCTACTTGCAGTAAGATAGAGCAGGGATCCAATGATGCTTCTGTATTTGGTTTCATCAAAAGGTTTCCCTTTCTCATCCTTATCCAGAGACATGGTGGATCCCATTGGAGTGCTCATAGAGGTTGCATTCTCCATTCCGAATTTCTTGAGGAGTTCATTGGTGAACTTTGTCTGAGAAATGAAAATTCCTTCCTCAGACTGTTTCACTTGAAGTCCCAAGAAATACTTTAGCTCTCCCATACTGCTCATTTCAAACTTTCCTTGCATAAGTTTAGAAAACTTTTTGCAAAGATTGTTGTCCGTTGACCCGAATATAATGTCATCGATATAGATTTGCACCAGCAAGATCTTGCCTTTGACTTCCCTGAGAAACAATATCTTGTCTATTTTTCCTCTAGAGAACTTGTTCTCAAGAAGAAAACTAGACAAGGTCTCATACCAAGCTCGAGGAGCTTGTTTTAACCCATATAGAGCTTTATTGAGAAAGTAGGCATGATTAGGATAAGTAGGATTGACAAAACCTGGAGGTTGAGCGACGTATACTTCCTCTTTCAAGTCTCCATTCAAGAATGTCGATTTCACGTCCATCTGATAGACAGTGAATCCTTTATGAGAGGCATAGGCTAGGAACAGACGGATTGCCTCGAGCCGTGCAACTGGCGCAAATGTCTGGTCGAAGTCAATCCCCTCCTCCTGTCGGTAATCTTGAGCCACCAGCCTGGCCTTATTCTTTTTGATGACACCATGTTCATCCAGTTTGTTTCTGAAGATCCACTTGGTGCCGATCACGTTATGCCCCTTTGGTCTGGGAACCAGTGTCCAGACGTTGCATCTTTCAAATTGATGTAGTTCATCTTGCATGGCCAATATCCATGCTGCATCTTTGTTCGCCTCGTCGAACTTCTTTGGCTCAACCTGTGATAGGAAACTAAGATGCAAAATCTCATTAATAGTACCTCTTTGAGTTCTGATACCATCACGAGGATCTCCGATGATCTGATCTCTAGGATGATCCCTCACGTGTCGAAGCTCTAGAAGTCTTGCATCAGGAGCTCTAGCGATTTCTGGGGCTCCTTCCTCTTCAGGGAGGACTGCTCCATCCTGATTGTCATCCTCTCCGATTGGCGTTGAGGTGGAGACCTTGACGTATTTTGGAGTTGCATCTTTCTCGGGCTCATCCAGGTGTAGCTTTTCGAGTTTAGCACCTGCATCTTCAAGAAGACCACTAGAAGACTTGCAATTAAGCAAACTTGCTTCATCAAATACAACATTTATTGATTCCTCTACCACTAGGGTTTTCTTGTTGAAAACTCTATAAGCCCGGTTATGGCTACTATAGCCCATGAATATGCCTTCGAAGCATTTTTTACCAAACTTAGTACGCGGGTACTTCCCATTATTCAGTACATAACATCTGCAGCCAAAGATCCTTAGATAGGACATGGTTAGTTTCTTGCCTTTCAGTAGCTCGTAGGACGTCTTACGATGACTTTTGTTGATCAATGCCCGGTTTTGAACATGACAAGCCGTATTGACAGCCTCAGTCCAGAAGTATTCTGGGAGTGAAGCGTCATTCAACATTGTCGTGCAGGCTTCAATGAGTGTTCTATTTCTCCTCTCCGCAACTCCGTTTTGTTGAGGAGTGCGCGGGGAGGAAAACTCATGAAAGATTCCAAGTTCTTCACAAAACTCTGTCATAGCACCAGACTCGAACTCTGTTCCATGGTCACTTCTGATTTTGACCACTGAGCAGTTAAGTTCGTTCTGAATCTGCTTGACAAAGCTGGTGAAGATGTCAAACGTATCAGACTTGCGTTTTAAAAAGAACACCGAAGTAAACCGAGAGTGATCATCTACAATCACTAGCGTATAAGACTTCCCTCCTAAGCTATGAACTTGCATTGGACCAAACAAGTCCATGTGCAGAAGATAAAGACATCTGGAGGAGTCTTTGTCTAGGATGCCCTTAAAGGTAGCCCGAGTCTGCTTGCCCATCTAGCATGCAGGACAGGGACTATCTTTAATGCACTTAATAATGAGAGCATCCCTTACTAAGTCTTTGGAAAACAGCATATTAATTGTCTTATAATTAATATGTGCCAATCTCTTGTGTCATTGTTCACAAAGAGATGCACTGCCTTTTGCAACGAGGCATACTGGGGTAGAAGAATCTAGATTGAGAAAATCTAAGCAGAAAATATTTCTGCTCCTAATGCCAGTTAATATTGTCTCCGAAGAGGCACATGATATTATCAGGCATTTATCCTTGCAGAACTTAACGTCATACCCTTTATCACATAACTGGCTTACACTGATCAGGTTATGATTTAACCCCTCAACATAAGCTACGTTAGAGATAGAGAGTATACCGTTGGAAATTGTACCGTAACCTCTGGTGATTCCCCGATCAGATCCCCCAAATATAACTTTGGGTCCATTCTCGACTGGAGAGTACTCCCGCAGCAGGCTTCTTGTCCCAGTCATATGACGGGAGCATCCACTGTCCAAATACCAAATGGGAGTTTTGTTGGCCTTTGGACATTCCTGCAAAACAGAATTAATTTGCCTTAGGAACCCAATCGAACTTGGGTCCTAGATTCCTCGTTAGCATACTCTCCCTCGATTGGTTAACCCTACGAGTGGTCGGCCTCGCATTGCCAACATGAGGAGTCTCGTTATTCATTGGATTAAACCAGCAATCCATGGCAAAGTGACTAACTTTGCCACAACACCAGCAGTCAAACCTGTTATACTTTCTCTTAGGCGCCTGCTTCACCCTTGGAACGTAGGGTTCAACCGGGGCCGTGGACCTGGAGGTGGAGGCATCATGATGACCACAGTCACATGATTTCTTCACCTCTTGGCTTTTCAGTGTGACAGGCTTGGCCTTAGGTGTCTGCTTCCGATTATGGCCGCTAGAGAAGTGACCATAATTTTCCACGCGGATTTCCTCAAAAGGTGCCTTGAAGACACTCTCACTGAAGTTGCGGGGAAAGGTCCAACCATCAAACCGGCTCTTTGGCTTTGCAACCGAGGGCCTGAAGTGATGGCCATACATTGACTCAAAGTCATGTTGGTTACAGGGAAAGCTGGGCTTTCTGAACTCAACAGGGCTGAGTGGGGCCTTTCCCTTTTCAGCAGCAGAGGCCTTCTTAGCAGCCTTATTCTTCCTCTGGTTCATGTTTCTCCTGGAAGAGGAACGAGGTGCCCCTACGTGCCCCAAACCAGCTCCTTTGGTCTGAGCAGTGAAGGTATCAACTAGTGGAAGAACTGTCTTATGCATAAAGAAGCTCTTAACGATCTTCTTTTCTGCAGCAAGTTGTTCTTCCAACTTGTCGATTTCCTCTTGCTTAAGATGGAGGAGCTTAAGGGACTCTGAATGCTTTGAAGTCAGGTCCAAGTGCTCCTGTCGGAGGGAGATCAAACTGGTGATCTCTTCCCTCAGGGATACACTCTCACCTTTAAGGAATTTAACTTCCTTTTTCTCAGCCTTCAGTCTCTTTCGACATTCCACGAAAGTATTGAGCAAAAGCTCATACTTATTGAGGAGCTCAGCTTCACGGGCCGAAGGGCTATCCTCAGGGTCATCATCCTGAGACTCAGGATCAGAGTCAGAGTCGGAGAGAGGGGTGTGAGCTTTTACCTTCCCAGTAAATGGGGGGCAATCTCCTTCCGAGTCACAGCGACCCATTAGCCCAAAGTAGGCTTCCTCGTCATCGCTGGTGTCTGACGTATCAGATTCACTCAGCGTCTTTGGCTTCTTCGCGATGTAACTCCTCTCCTTCTTCTTGTCTTTTGAGGACCTGTGCTCCTCTCCCTTTCCCTTCTCCCTCTTGCCTTGATGGAAGTCGGCCACGACGTGTCCTGGCTTGTTGCAACCAAAGCAAATAATGTCAGATGAGCGGTGTTTGTTCGGTTTAGAAACATACCTGTCAGAAGAATAGTTCTTCTTCTGATCCCTTGAGGAGGAGCCGTCTCTCTTTCTCTGATTCCTCAGCTTGAGGAACTTCTTGAATTGCCGTGTGATAAGAGAGAAGTCTTCCTCAGACAATTCTGAGCCGGAGGAGCTTGGATCAGAGTCTTCCTGTTCATCCTTCTTCCACACACGGGAAGAAGCAGCACCCTTACCCTTTCTGGAATGAATGGTTTTTAGGGCCACGGTCTTTTCTTTAGCTGCGGCTTTCTCTGCTTCCTCTTCAGCCTTCCTTGTGTTCAATTGAAGCTCATAGGACATGAGCTTCCCGAACAGAATCTGAGGGTCGGTTTCCGCAAGTCTGCCAAACTCCCGGATGGCGCAGATCTTCGTGTCCCATTCCTTAGTAAGGGACCTAAGGAACTTATCATTGAGCTCACCGTTAGTGAACACTCTTCCATATCCCTTGAGTGCATTGACGATCTTGAGGAAGTTTTCGAAGGTAACTCTGATCTCCTCCTTGGGCCCTTGCCTGAAGGCCTCATATTTCTGGTTGAGGAGGGATCTTCGATCGTCCCTCACTTCATCTGTGCCCTCCATTAATACAATCAGGCAGCTCCAGAGATCCTTGGCTGTCCTGCAGTTGCAGAAGTTCTGCATCATAGAGTCGTCAACTGCGCTTACCAGGATGTTCTGAGCTTTCTTGTCGAGTCCGAACAGCACCATTTCGTCCTTGTCCATTTCCGAAAGTTTCTTGGGCACTTTCTTGGTAGGATCAATGGTGGAGGCCTTAGTGGGAATGTAAGGTCCCTCCTCCACTATCATGAAGAGTCGGGGGTCGACTGCTTCCATGTAGAATCTGATTCTTTCCTTCCAGATAGGAAAGTTCAGTCTGGTGCACACTGGGATTTTGCCGGAGTGCTTGAGTCCGTCCATGGAAGATATCGGTCTTCTTCTTGACACTGGTGGCAGGATTCTACTCAAGGTGTGAACCTTTTTGATGAGCAACCTCCCTCTGATACCACTTGAAAGTCCACCTAGTGCCAACTAGCTTCACCTATAGGGGGGGATAGGTGTCTTGTGGGGTTTTTGCGGAATTAAAAACTGTACCTGCACAAGAAAATCAAACAACACAGCACAGGAAAGACTCAAACAATTTATAGTGGTTCCCCGATTTGGGTACGTCCACTTTCCCCCTTCGACCTATCTCCCAACCAGGGACGACTCGGTCACTTCACCAACAGGATTGAAATCCAATCCTTGCACTAACGGAAGGAACCCTTCCACACGTAGGAGTCACCACTCCCACAACACGGGTTGCACCCAACCCTTACAACTAGAGACCAATCGGTCCTTTACAAAGAAATTGAAAATAGATTGTATAAGAAATACAAACAACTTATGGAGACTAAGGTGTCCCTCTTCGTTCGACGACGTGTTCTTGAAGTCAACGAAGAGTCCACAACCCTAGATCTCTCTTGGAGTGAATCTTCCCGTAACCGGCGGCGGCTTGGAGCGGCGGCAAGGTTCTCAGAATAGGCGGCGGCTACAAAGAGCTGCTGCAGTGCAAGGGGATTCAAACTTTGTAGCAAAGGAAGCAAGGTCTTCCAACGGTCACACTAGGATCGGTCGTCTCGATCGATTCGGAAGGGGAAGGTTTTTCCCGATCAACGAATCAAGAGACAAGGGATCTCTGGTTAGATGCGTGAGACGCTATGCTAGCCTAAGCTTCTGTCGCCAGAGATCTGGAAGAACTTGAGATCAACAGCGGCGACTAACTGCTCGAAGGTGGAGACGGTCGGCGGAGCAAGATCGCGAACTAGGTCACGTCGGCGGCTGTCCTTTTTGAATTCGCGTATATGGTTATTCTTCCGCTCATACATACGGAGGTATATATACCTTAGGTCAAGCACATGACCGTTGTGGGCCCCACCAGCAACAAGACCTAAGACCGGTTCAAAATACCGCAGGTAACATGGACCGGTTCAGATAGAATCGGAAAATTGCCCAAGTCAAATTCGGCGAGAATCGCAGGTGATTCTCGACGAATCGGCGAGAATTACCTACGATTCTCGCCGAATACTACTTAGTAGAATTCTGGCTGCACTGATATAGAAGCGGGGGAGAATCGGCGGGAATCACACTTGATTCTCGACGATTCCGCCTTAGAGAATTTCTGGCGCGTCGAGACAGCCGGCTCCAACTGGCGAGAATCAACCAGTGATTCTCGACGACTCGGCGAGAATCACTAGTGATTCTCGCCGAAACGGCGAGAATCACTTAGTGATTCTCGTCGATTCTTACTTAGACAATTTTTCCTCTTTCTTTCCGAGAGCTGGTCTTTGGCCCATCCTTGCTCCTTGTCTGCTCTTGCTCTATTATAGTCATGTACTTGAAATTAAGTACACTCCAATAGAGAGAGTACACGTAGGCCAACACACTGATCTGATCAACGAGGGATTACGTCGCGCAGACCCGTGTATATTGACCCACTGCACCCTGACATTGGTGTGTACTTAGCGTGGAATAACTGCAAGCACAACTAGAAGATTTCATCAAATACAATGTCTATTTACCTTAGCTTGTTCATAGGCTTTTTCAAATCAGGTACATTGTGGATACAATACCCAACAGTTACCACCTTCCCCGACCTCTCTTCCCCGCCCTAGACAACATGCGAGAATATTGAAGTGTGCAAATGGTTTGCAGCTCCTATTGTGCTAAGCGTATCTGATCTTCGGCTCGCACAACATGGATCCAAGGGAGGTCCGTCCTACTGCCAGGTTCTCCCCCAACTCGGCCATCAACTGTGTATAGTTGTTTTCCAAGCATAGAAGTCGTTCCTCAGCTGAGTCTTGATCCTCCTGAACCCGGTTGTAGATCTTATGTAGCATGAGAGTATGTTTCCGAAACATCTCGATCATTCACCTCTTTAGTACCACAACGTCCTTCGGTTCAACCAAGAAAGCGACAATTGAGTCAGGAGAGGGGGCGGCGAGAACTCCTCCTCATCGATTTAAACATCAGCTGATAAGACTTCGCGGTAGCCTGCAGTGAATAGGTTCAGCCGAGCATGATCTCATTTTATTGAGGGCAAGGAGAATGCAGTTATTTACCTGATATGGTATCCGCACCCCTGCCCGGATGCCGGCGAGAGGTATTGGGCTGCCCCTCGAAGGGTGTATCGAAGGTGATGTGCGCCTTCCCGAGCCCTAGGCGGAGAAGTGTCTGATCGACAGCCGAATTATTAGCTTGAGGCGGGATGTTGGGAAACTCATCCGCCAGGGGTAATAGGCCCGAGGCAGGATCTAGGAGAATAGGGTGGGTTGGGGACTTGGGAGGTGAAGCGCCTTTACCCGTGGTCCCAAAGGGGGGAGCTGCGAGAGGTACACGTAAGAGAAGTGAGTAAAAAAGAGTATGCAAAGGATCACTTACTAGTTTGCGGGAGGTCATCTGGGTTGGTTTGGGAATTGATCTTCGGAACCGGCTTGTCGCTCCCGATTTCGAGCGAATGCAACCCGACATTCGCTGTCCCCAACTCGGTGTCTTTCTCTTTTGAAGTATTCTCCTGCAAGTAGCCGCAACAGCGCCAATTATCACCTTTGGTAAAAGTGGCGAGTGGAGAAGCCAGTGTGGATACCTGTGGAGTCACAGGGCGTGATGGAGTTAGCGGGATGGACCCGCCCACCATCAGGTCACACCTGACCATCTTGGTCTTTTTTATTTTTGGGGATGAGTTCGAAGCTTTCCGAGCGAGCCAGGAAGTAAACCCAACGAAAGAAGATTTGACCTCCACTCTTGCAGCGGTAAGACGATCCTGAACTTCTTTCAAGAACAACATTAGGTTGAAGGCGAGAGAGAAAGAGAGCCAAGAAGGATGGGAAGAGCAAGCAACACCCACTAGTAACTGGATGTTGTTGGGTACATTGGAAAATGTGTACCTGATTTGAAGAAGCCCAACCTAGCTCAATGATATACATCAAGGTGTATTTGATGTTGTTTTAAGTTGACATGTACAGGTGAAGAAGTGATAAAGTATGCAGAAAGATTCTAAGTCCAAGTGTCGACACAGAGGAAGCAGTGTCGACACACAGGAGAAAAGAGTCGACACAACACTGGGAAGCAGTGTCGACACATAGCAGTTAGTCTACAACTACACTGGGAAAAAGTGTCGACACAGAAGAAGTAAGTCGACACAACACTGGGAAGCAGTGTCGACACATAGCAGTTAGTCTACAACTACACTGGGAAAAAGTGTCGACACAGAAGAAGTAAGTCGACACAACACTGGGAAGCAGTGTCGACACATAGCAGTTAGTCTACAACTACACTGGGAAAAAGTGTCGACACAAAAGAAGTAAGTCGACACATCACTGGGAATTTGTGTCGACACAGAAGAAAAGAGTCGACACAGAAGAAAAGCGTCGACCTCAACATTGGGAGAATGTGTCGACACAAAAGAAAATAGTCGACCTCAAGTTTGTCGACACCAGCAGAATGTGTCGACACATTGTCATTAAGTCGACACATTAAAGCAGATTTAAGAAATGAATTTGTCGACACCTGAAGACTGTGTCGACACTTACTAAGTTATGATTCTACAACAACTGTGTCGACACACAGGACTTGTGTCGACACACTGAAGAGTCAAGATCAAGTTATTTGCAGAAGAAGCTGTGTCGACTCAAAGGCAACTTAGTCGACATCACTGAAGACTGTGTCGACACCAAAGTCAATTATGTCGACACAGATAGACAGATGGTCTCGACACTTTCTGACAGACTGTTTCAACAACTTGTGATTCAAGACTAAGGCACAGGACTTGTTTGAAGACTTGACAGCTGTGGGTTGCCACCGGTTAACTGAAGGTGTCAGACTTGTCAGAAAACAGTTAGAAACCGGATCAGCCGGTTTCCATGAAGAATGTCTATAAATAGACAGATTCAGAAAAATATAGAGAACTAACCTTTTGAAATACATTGGATCAAAAAGTGGAGAAGGATTACAATTCTACTTATTTCAAGAAAGTGCTAGGCACTTAAGAAGATCTTCTCCGGGAGATCTAAGAAGACTATCTAAGGATAGATCTAAGAAGAGTTCTAATCAGAATTCAGAAGAATCATTCAAAGTTCTGGATAGAGAGAGATCAAGTCAGAATTTGAAGAAGAAGAAAGAAACCACCAGTGGATTCTCAAGAAGCTGTTTGGAATCAACTCAGCTAAGTACATTTTCAAGAAGCTTTGAAGAAGGCTAAGAAACAGTTGATTGCTTCAGCTGATCAAGAATTGTCTTGGCCATTTCTCTCTCAACTTTGGCAAGACAGTTAAACAATCTTTTCTATATTTCTGAAGGATCTGTTTACACAGATCTGAGTTGTAAGCCTATGTTATAAAGGCTGAGTGTAGGAGTGTTGAACTCTGAGTGGTAGGGCTGTTTGCCTGAGTGTAGGAGAAGGACATTCTCTGAGTTGTAGGCCTTGGGGCAAGGCTGAGGTAGGGCAGTTGTGCCTGAGTTGTAGGAACCAGTTGGGTTCTGAGTTGTAGGATCTGTTGATCTGAGATAAGTGGAAGTTTGGCCGAATCTAGCATACTGTTAGATAGGTGAAGGGGGAAAGTGGATGTACCCAGACCTTGGGGAACCACTATAAAACATAGTGCAATCTGTGATGTTTTGTTTTTCTGTGATTGCTGTGTTTATTATGTTAGCTATTGAATTGAATTCTGCCTAGAAGTTTCAAAAGAAAAGCAGAACCTATTCACCCCCCCCCCCTCTAGGTGTTTAGGCTGCCTTGAAAGTTAAACTATCAAGTGGTATCAGAGGGAGGTTCCTCAAAAAGGACTTAACAGTCTGAGGTAGATCTGAAAGGCAGATTCAAGATTCAAGAAGATGGGTTCTGGAGAGAATCATAAGGAGCTAGGGTCTATGAAATTACCCATATGCAAGAAGGAAATCTTTGGGATCTGGAAAGAGAGAGTCAGATTGTTTATGGAAGCATCTGACCCAAGGATTTACATCACAGTACAGGAAGGGCCCTTCACTCCAATGAAGATATCTGTTCTTGATGCAAATATCCAAATACCAAAGACTTATTCAGAAATGACCAAGGATGAAATCATCTTGGAACCCATGGATAAGAGGGCACAAAACATCATTGTCAGTGCCATAGATGATTCAACATTTCAGAATCTGATTCACTGCAAGACCTCCAAGGAGATGTGGGACACATTGATTGTCTACATGGAGGGATCTGAAGAGGTAAGGCTGGATAGAAAGTCTATGCTAAATCAGGAGTATGAAAGCTTTAGACAAGGAAAATCTGATAGCATAACTGAGTGCTATAAGAAATTCTATAGAATTGTGAATGAGCTAATATCCTATGGAAGAGTCTTCAGTACCTATGAACTGAATGACAAATTCTTAAGATCCTTATCAAAGGATTGGGATACAAAGATCTGTGCCATAAGAGAAGTGGCTAAATTGGCAGAGATATCTCCTCCAACCCTGTTTGGAAAGTTGCTATCCTATGAAATGCAACTTATGGTAAGGAAGGAGGAGGAAAGAAACTCAAGAGGAGAGCATAGAGAAAAGACTGTGGCATTTAATGCTGAAGCCACCAGAAAGAATAGGAGGAAATCACCATCTCCTCCTAAGGAAGTTGAAGAAGATAGTTCTGAAAATTCAGATAAGGGTTCAGTTAGCTGTGAGTCAGATGCAGACTTTGCTGCATTCACTAGGCAATTCCAAAGGTTCTTGAAAAAGAAGCAATGGAAGTCTAGGCCTTCCACATCACAGCAAGTTGATGACTATTATCAGAAGAGAAGGTCATCAAGGAAAGAGAAAAGTAGATCAAAGCCCAGCAAAGCCACTACTTCAAAGATTGTCTGCTATTGTTGCAATAGGCCTGGACATGTAGTGGCTGATTGTCCTGACAAAAGGAAGGAATCTTCAGAAAAGAAGAAGACTTATCAGAAAGGCAAGAAGGAGAAATCCTTTGTAGCAAAGAAAGATAAAAGTCTGTCAGATCAGTCAACTTCAGAATCAGGATCTGAAGCTGAAGCATATATTGGACTATATGCTGCATCTGAGGAAGAAGAGTTTATGCAGTTGCTAGACTCCATCAATGAACATCAATGCATGGGTTTGATGACAAGATCAGAAGAAGACATATGCCAGAATCAGTCTGGTCCTAATGAGGTAAACTGTCCTTCTTGTACATCTGTTTGTAGTATAAATAGAGAATCAGCTACATCTGCATCAAGTGATGAAGATGCATCTGGATCTGAAGGAGATGTCTATCAATTGATAGACAAGTATGGGGACTTGTTGCAGGCCCTTAAGAAAAGCAAGAACCTGGTTAAAACACAGGCTCAGGAAATTGCTGAACTAAGGGTAGCAACAACTGAGTTAGAAAAAGTCCTTGATCAAAAATTAAATGAAATTGCCAAGCTGAAGAATATAACTATTATTCAGATGGGCACAATTAATTATACTAATGATCAAGTAAAGAGTCTGGAGGCCAGACTTAGAATTGAAAGGGATTTAGTGGCTAGTTACTCTAAGCCAAAATCTGTCTTACCCTTGATAGATGAATTTGTCACTCAGAAGGGTAAGGCTGGATTAGGATTTAAAGGTAACTCCAGAGCTGGCAGATTCAAGAGGAAAGGCAAAGCCCCTATTCAGCCACTAAACCTTTCAGTCCCCATAAAGTTTAGTAAGGAGAAAGTGCCTTCTAACATATATGATCATGAAGACATTCAAGGTCATATTAAGACAAATGTTCTGAAGAACAAGGGTGTTAAGGCAAGCAGGCCTACCTATGGTCATAAACCAAATGGTTTTAAGAAATCAGTAGGTGAAGTAGCAACAGCACCAGCAATAAACATAAATTCTACTGACAAGGATGTATCTAGATCTAGATACAATAAGTTTGAATGTTGGTGCTGTGGCAAGAGGGGCCATTTTGCATTGGACTGCTGGTATAACACAAGTGTTATAAAGAATAAGAGTCTACCTGTTAGAAGAGGTTATGATAACTTTATTAATGCTAACCTGAACCAAGGACCCAAGACTTACTTGGGTTCTAAGGGTAAGTAATTCTGTATTGCAGGTGAATCCAAGTAACCATGCCCCTATATGGTACTTGGATAGTGGTTGTTCCAGGCACATGACTGGAACAAAGGGGCTGCTGAAGGAGTATTCATCTGTCAAAGATGGACATAAAGTGATCTTTGGTGGATCTGAAAAAGGAGTCATCAAAGGGTTTGGTAACATTTCTTCTAACCTAATTACTATCACCCAAGTGGCCTATGTAAAAGGTTTGAAACATAATCTAATAAGCATAAGCCAGCTGAGTGATCTAGGATATGACATTTCATTTGGTAAGGATGGATGTCATATCAAAAGGTCAAGTGATCAAGAGATCATATTGACTGGGTATAGGAAGAGAAATGTGTATTGCCTTAATTTTGAATGTGAGAATAAGGCTTCCCCCATTTGTCTTGTAGCTGATGACAATGCTTCTCATTGTGTTAAGTGGCACAAGAGATTGGCTCATCTAAACTACAAGACAATTGGCCATCTCTTTAGTAAAGAACTAGTGAGGAATGGGCCTCAAGTTAAGTGTATAAAGGAAGGGGTATGCTCAGCTTGTCAAAAGGGCAAGCAGACAAAAACCTCATTTCAAAGCCTTGAAAACAAGGATTCTGTGAGGTGCTTATACCTCTTGCATATGGATCTTTTTGGTCCTATGCCAGTTCACAGTCTAGGTAGGAAGGTCTACACTCTAGTGGTTGTAGATGACTATTCTAGATTTACATGGGTGTTCTTTCTGAGACAAAAATCTGAAACCCCAAGTGTATTACTTAATTTTGTAAAGCAAATTCAGAATGAACTGAATAGTACAGTGGTCAAAATCAGAAGTGACCATGGTACTGAGTTTCAATCTGAAAGCATAACAAACTTGTGTATAGACTTTGGGATTTTCCAAGAGTTCTCCTCACCTAGAACACCTCAGCAAAATGGAATTGCTGAAAGAAAGAATAGAACATTAATTGAAGCTGGTAGAACTCTATTGAGTGACACCTCTCTCCCAGAATATTTTTGGGCTGAGGTAGTTAACACTGCTTGTCATGTCATCAATAGGGCTTCTATCACCAAAAGCCACAGAAAGACTTCCTATGAGATTGTGAAAGGCAGAAAACCAAATCTATCCTATTTCAGGATCTTTGGTTGCAAGTGCTATATACTTAACAATGGCAAGTCATATTTGACTAAGTTTGCTGCCAAATCCCAGGATGGGATATTTGTTGGGTACAGCACAAATAGTAAGGCCTATAGAGTCTTTAACCTAACTACTCAAGTTGTTGAAGAATCTGTGCATGTTGTATTTGATGAAACAAGATTAATCAATAGTGAGTTGTCTTGTAGATCAAATGACTCAACAGGTATAAGCAAGAAGATGGACAAGCTCTCCATTGCTGAAGCTTCAAAGGAAGATGAAGCATTGGAAAATGAAGGCTGCTGTCCAGGGGGAGTACAAGAGATAATGGAAGCTGATGAAAACCAGGAGGCTCAGCAGAATGAAGAAGCTGGAGATGCTCAACCTGAAGGGAATCTTCCTCCAGCTATAAGATATCTAAGAGATCATCCTACTGATCAGATAATTGGTGATCCAAGACAAGGAGTTCAAACTAGAAGCAGAAATCAAAGCACAGTTTTGCATTCTAGTTTCTTGTCCCAAATGGAACCTAAGAAGTTTGAAGAAGTTATCCAAGACCAGCACTGGATTGATGCTATGCAAGAGGAGCTGAATCAATTCAGAAGGTGCAAAGTCTGGGAGATTGTTCCTAAACCAAGAGGCCACAACATAATTGGCACTAAGTGGATCTATAGGAACAAGCTAGATGAAAGTGGAATAATAATAAAGAATAAAGCAAGATTGGTTGCAAAAGGATACAGGCAGGAAGAAGGGATTGACTTTGATCAAACCTTTGCTCCAGTAGCAAGGCTGGAGGCAATCAGAATGTTCCTTGCCTATGCAGCCTACCAAGACTTCAAAGTATACCAGATGGATGTGAAGTCAGCATTTCTGAATGGTGATCTTAAAGAAGAAGTATATGTAGAGCAGCCATCAGGTTTTGTAGATCCTCTTAAACCTGATTCTGTGTATAAGCTTAGGAAAGCTTTGTATGGGTTAAAACAAGCTCCAAGGGCTTGGTATGAAACCCTGTCTACCTTCCTCATTGAGAATAAATTCTCAAGAGGAAAGATAGACAAAACTCTATTCCTTAGGAAATCCAAAGGAAAGATCATCTTAGTCCAGATCTATGTTGATGACATAATCTTTGGATCTACTGAAAACAACCTTTGTAAAAAGTTTGCCAAACTTATGCAAGGGAAGTTTGAGATGAGCAGTATGGGTGAACTTAAATTCTTCTTGGGACTCCAAGTAAGACAGACTGATGATGGATTGTCCATATCCCAGTCTAAGTTCACCAAAGAATTAATTAAGAAATATGGTATGGAGTCATCCTCCTCCATGAGAACTCCTATGGGAACAAGTATGCCTATATGCAAAGATGAGGCAGGTAAACCTGTTGATGAATCATTGTATAGAGGAATAGTTAGGTCTCTACTATATCTCACTGCTAGTAGACCTGACATTATGTATGCTACATGTGTCTGTGCTAGGTACCAAGCCTGCCCTAAAGAATCTCATTATACTGCAGTCAAAAGGATTCTGAGATATCTAAAGGGCACTCCTACTCTAGGTCTTTGGTACCCTAGGAATAGAGATTTTCTACTAACAGGCTATTCAGATGCAGATTTTGCAGGATGTAGAGAGGATAGAAAGAGTACTACAGGTACTTGTCAATTCCTGGGAGGAAGACTAATATCTTGGAGTAGTAAGAAGCAGACCAGTGTGGCAATTTCCACAGCTGAGTCAGAGTATGTTGCTACTGGAAGCTGATGTGCACAGCTATTGTGGATGCAGCATCAGCTTAAGGATTATGGTATTCAAGTAAGTAGAACACCCCTTTTATGTGATTCAAAGAGTGCTATTTCTATTGCTAATAACCCAGTTTCTCATAGTAGAACTAAGCATATAGAAATCAAATACCATTTTCTTAGAGAACATGTAGAAAGAGGAGACATCTTATTGGAATTTGTAAAAACAGATTATCAAATAGCAGATGTGTTCACTAAGCCTTTAGATGAAACCAAATTCAATAAATTCAAAATTGAATTAGGTATGTTAACCATTGATTAATGTATTAACAAAATCATTAACAATGCAATTGAAGTGGTATATAAATAAGTAAAGGTAATAACAACAACATAATCAAGTGTTTAAAAAAAAAGGACACATTGAAGTTACAGAAATTGGCTAAGTAAGAATGTGTCGACACATTCAGTAGTAATGTGTCGACTCAGAGAAATTATGTCGACAAGTCAGAAACATTGTGTCGACACAGAGAATATGTGTCGACACTTAAGAGTTATATTGTCGACTTAACCAGAAATATAATGTCGACTCAACCAGGAAAATGGTGTCGACACTTACAGAATATGTGTCGACACTTATCCTTAGAGTCGACACAGAATTTCTGTCTATCTAAGGTGTCGACATAACCACAAATTGGTGTCGACACATAGTAGGCTGAAGTATTGTCGAGACGGTAGAAGTTTGTGTCGACACATTCCGTCTGTGTCGACACATTTTGACTGTTTTTGGCGCCTTTTGAACTTCTTTCAACTGCGGCTATAAATAGGTCAAAAGCTCTTTCTGTCGACACGCTTTCAAGGTTTTCGAGACTAAAACCCTGTGTCGACAGTCTATCTTTCTCTCTTCTCTCAAGCTTTCTCGACAAAACGATGGCGCCAAGGATTGAGGATAACATCAATGAAGGGTATGAGTTAGTGCGCCAGGCCTTTGCAGAGGCGCCGGCAGATGTTCAAGGAGTTATCACCCTCCTCTCTGCATCAGGGTTAGAATTTCTCATTTCAGAACCTACTAAAATCTGGAAGAAGGAGGTGCACGAGTTCTTTATCTCTGCATCAGTCCATTCTACTGGCCTCAAGATTAAGTCTACTGTTCAAGGGACTAAGGTAAAGGTTAACCAAAGAAGTTTAAGAAAGATCTTCCAATTGCAAGTAGTTGAGAATGAAGAGGAAGTTCCTATATCTAAGACATGGGAAGCTCTTCAATGGTGTGGACTGGATTCAGGATTGAAGATGGGAGCTGCATTCCACAGGAAGGGAATGAATCAGCAAGGGAAGTTCTTGTCAGAAGTAGTTGGGAAGGTAATCCTCTGTAAGACAGGTGGACATGATAGGATTTCAGCCTATATGTTCAGCCTGATGACCAGGATTGTATTTACTATTCCTACTGATTGGTCAGGAGTGATCTTTGACAAGATCAAAGAAGGAATCAAGAAGCCTAACATGGCTAGGATCATGAGCCTGTACCTCACTGGAGTGATTCCTGATGTGATGCAGCAACTGCAAGGGAGTAAGATTAATCATATGAGAAGAATGGATATGAGACTATTCTCTAGGTGGGATAGGGTGCTGTCCAAGGATGTGCCTGAAGAGAGCAGGCCAGACACCCCTGTGCAATCCCCTACACAAAATCAAGAATCTGAACAAGTACAAGAAGATCCACTGAGGACACAGCTTGACTCAACTGTGGTCCAGGAAGTATCAACACCTGCACAGATGCAGGGGGAGCTAGTTTCCACTCCTGCTCCAAAGGTATCTACTCCTGCTCAGGTATAGGGGGAGCTAATGTATTTTATTATAAAAGACATTGCTCATATTCTTATTACTGCACAGGTTCAGGGGGAGCTAGTGTCCACTCCTACTCCAGATACAACAAATACTGAAGTGCAAATACAAGAGGAAGCACAGTTAAACTTGTCTCAAGATTTAACTGCTGCAGAAGTAACAGCTCAACTGGAATTTACTATGGAGGAGTTGTTCCCAGATATTGAAACTACTGCTGATAAAGAAGGAGGTGGACCAGATATTGAGAAGTCCATAGATATGGACATTGATCAGGAAACTGAAATTGAGCCACAAGTTGAGGGTGAGCCAGTGGATGTTGAAGCTGAGCAACAGACCCCTGGAACAGATACAATTCATCATCCACAAGAAAGAATTCATGTAGATACTTCATCTGAAACAGAAACTGAAGAAGCCAGGGTGGCAAAGAAAAGAAAACTTGTTGTCTTTAAGAGAAGAAGCAAGAACTATAAGCAGGCTTTACAGACCACACCTCCACAAGGTTCTCCAGCCTTTGATTACAACAAATTTATGGTAGATCTTCAAGTAAAATTGGATGACCAAAGGATGGCTCTGGAGAAGTATGTTGATGAGAATAGCAAGTCACTTCAGTTTGACTTAGCTCAGGATATCAAGTCCATCCAGTTTCAGGTCAACTTGCATAAAACTGCAATGACAGATTGCTTCCACAAGGGTGGCAATGTTGTGGTTTATCTAGCTAAACAACAGGAGGCTATCACTACAAAGGTGGATGACATTGCCTTGAAACAAAGTTATGTTTTGGAAAATCAGATCAGAATGAATGATAATTTAACTGAATCTCATAATGAGATCATTGAGGAGGTAAAGAAGATTGTTCCAGGTCTGCCTGCAGATAGTGCCAAAGAAAAGGAAGAATTTGATAAGAATTTTCAAGCTGCCATTGCATCTGTTAAGACTGCCATCACAACCTCTCAAAAAGAAATATCTGACAAGCTTCAAAAGTTAAGACCATTTTTCAAAGAGGGAGTGAATTATTTGGATGGCCAAATTCGATTTCAAAAGGAAGATTTAAGAGATCATGTATCTAGAGAAGCCATAAAGGGGGAGAGGATGCTAATACATGCAGGCTCAGAGCACTCCAAATGGGTGACCAATAGCATTCGAGCCACTTTGGGATATCCCCCATTGTGTGATGATGCTATGGTAGCTGAATCAGGAATACAATCACATCTACTTGAAGGCACTCAACCTGAGGTTGCCCAAGTCATTTACCCCCCTCCAGATTTTGACTTGATTGATCAGAAAGTTCAAGGAATGTATAGTCCTCCAAAGGAGGTTACTAATATTGTCTTTGGAAAGGTTGATAAGCCTGAGGCTACTCTGAAAGAACAGCAGGATGCTCTATTGGCAAAGAAGAAATTCAGAGAGCAGACTGTACTTAAGCCAGATTATGAGCAGTGGAGTCCTACTTCAAGGAACATAATACTCACTGCATGGAAAGCTGTACAAGATAAAGTTCATGAGAGAGGGAAGTGGTACAATGAAATTGAATGGCAGAAGTATGAGGCAAGGCAAGAGGCAATAGTACAATTCAGAAGGAAAGCCAAGCTGGGAAGACTGCCATCAGATGCTAAGGAGCCAAGCAAATACTTCCCAAAGCCTTTTCATTATTTTGAAAGGCAAAGGATCAAGGAAGAAGCTCAGAAGAAAGCTGATCTTAAAGGAAAGAAGATAGCTGAAGAATCAGAAGCTCCTGTGACAGCTACAATTCAGTCTGGCAAAGGGATTATAATTAGAGAGCCTGATCAATCCTGATTTTGTTTTAAATATTTTGTAATGTTGTGATGTAATCTTTAAATGTAAAACATTGTAATCAAACATTACCCAGTTATAAACAAAATATTGTTTGGCATATTTTAATGTGCATTCTGTGATGAATGATTCTTTGTTATGTTTTGTTTATATTAAAGTATTCCTGCTATGTCATTAATCATCATTTAGTACTGTTTATAAATGGTGTATATCATTGGCTATAAGGGTTATGACTTCTCCAAATAGGGGGAGATTGTTGGGTACATTGGAAAATGTGTACCTGATTTGAAGAAGCCCAACCTAGCTCAATGATATACATCAAGGTGTATTTGATGTTGTTTTAAGTTGACATGTACAGGTGAAGAAGTGATAAAGTATGCAGAAAGATTCTAAGTCCAAGTGTCGACACAGAGGAAGCAGTGTCGACACACAGGAGAAAAGAGTCGACACAACACTGGGAAGCAGTGTCGACACATAGCAGTTAGTCTACAACTACACTGGGAAAAAGTGTCGACACAGAAGAAGTAAGTCGACACAACACTGAGAAGCAGTGTCGACACATAGCAGTTAGTCTACAACTACACTGGGAAAAAGTGTCGACACAGAAGAAGTAAGTCGACACAACACTGGGAAGTAGTGTCGACACATAGCAGTTAGTCTACAACTACACTGGGAAAAAGTGTCGACACAAAAGAAGTAAGTCGACACATCACTGGGAATTTGTGTCGACACAGAAGAAAAGAGTCGACACAGAAGAAAAGCGTCGACCTCAACATTGGGAGAATGTGTCGACACAAAAGAAAATAGTCGACCTCAAGTTTGTCGACACCAGCAGAATGTGTCGACACATTGTCATTAAGTCGACACATTAAAGCAGATTTAAGAAATGAATTTGTCGACACCTGAAGACTGTGTCGACACTTACTAAGTTATGATTCTACAACAACTGTGTCGACACACAGGACTTGTGTCGACACACAGGACTTGTGTCGACACACTGAAGAGTCAAGATCAAGTTATTTGCAGAAGAAGCTGTGTCGACTCAAAGGCAACTTAGTCGACATCACTGAAGACTGTGTCGACACCAAAGTCAATTATGTCGACACAGATAGACAGATGGTCTCGACACATTCTGACAGACTGTTTCAACAACTTGTGATTCAAGACTAAGGCACAGGACTTGTTTGAAGACTTGACAGCTGTGGGTTGCCACCGGTTAACTGAAGGTGTCAGACTTATCAGAAAACAGTTAGAAACCGGATCAGCCGGTTTCCATGAAGAATGTCTATAAATAGACAGATTCAGAAAAATATAGAGAACTAACCTTTTGAAATACATTGGATCAAAAAGTGGAGAAGGATTACAATTCTACTTATTTCAAGAAAGTGCTAGGCACTTAAGAAGATCTTCTCCGGGAGATCTAAGAAGACTATCTAAGGATAGATCTAAGAAGAGTTCTAATCAGAATTCAGAAGAATCATTCAAAGTTCTGGATAGAGAGAGATCAAGTCAGAATTTGAAGAAGAAGAAAGAAACCACCAGTGGATTCTCAAGAAGCTGTTTGGAATCAACTCAGCTAAGTACATTTTCAAGAAGCTTTGAAGAAGGCTAAGAAACAGTTGATTGCTTCAGCTGATCAAGAATTGTCTTGGCCATTTCTCTCTCAACTTTGGCAAGACAGTTAAACAATCTTTTCTATATTTCTGAAGGATCTGTTTACACAGATCTGAGTTGTAAGCCTATGTTATAAAGGCTGAGTGTAGGAGTGTTGAACTCTGAGTGGTAGGGCTGTTTGCCTGAGTGTAGGAGAAGGACATTCTCTGAGTTGTAGGCCTTGGGGCAAGGCTGAGGTAGGGCAGTTGTGCCTGAGTTGTAGGAACCAGTTGGGTTCTGAGTTGTAGGATCTGTTGATCTGAGATAAGTGGAAGTTTGGCCGAATCTAGCATACTGCTAGATAGGTGAAGGGGGAAAGTGGATGTACCCAGACCTTGGGGAACCACTATAAAACATAGTGCAATCTGTGATGTTTTGTTTTTCTGTGATTGCTGTGTTTATTATGTTAGCTATTGAATTGAATTCTGCCTAGAAGTTTCAAAAGAAAAGCAGAACCTATTCACCCCCCCCTCTAGGTGTTTAGGCTGCCTTGAAAGTTAAACTATCAGATGTATATATAGCCAAGTGGGGGGACACACCATAAGATTCCCGCCAGGTCAGCAACCACTCATCGAACACTTAGAGTTGGATGTTTCTTTCCGAGTTTGTGCAAATCTTAGAAAGAGAGGGGATTGTGTACAACCTCGTGTTCGCTGAGTGGCCCCCTGAGAGAGTCCTAGGGGCTAGAGGGCTTCATAGCCCATGATGGTCGAGCAGGCGAGTGAGGCAGGCGAGTGGGGCAGTCGGACCCGCACTCGCCTTGAGGCTTGGGGCTCTCGCGTTGCCGACAAGTGCGATAGTCATTGAGCACTTGCTCAGGGTTGCAATTGAGTATGGGGTGAGTGCTAGTCTCATCGGGCACCCGCCCTCGGCCAGGGATAGGCGGTTGCTCTCCTTCTCGCCTAGGCATTTGCCTCTCATTCATGGAGTTTTGATTTGACCTGCTATTAGTAAACCTGGACAACAGAGTTATGCTGTTGGCAGACCAATTTGGGTTGCTTATAATAATTCTGAACAGTGGAGTTGCGGTATTTACAGACCAGATGTGGAATTCTATAATAGATCATGTGGGCATCTTTGGAGGGGATCAGGTTCTTTTTGCTTCTTCCTCCTCAGGTTGTTTTGGTTGACTGTGAGAGCCCTCCAAGGTGCCCAGCTCAGCTTTTGGCTTGGGAGGAGAAGTGCTCTTGAGATCTTCCGGGTGTGTGGTGGGACCTCCACGCCGCAATGTAGAGTCAATTTCTTAGTTCTGACCGTCTGGTCAGGAGTACAAGTTCAGGAGAAGTAAGTGCAAGCTACCCTCTTGGGTCCGAACTCTCGTTGAGACCAAGTTTTGACTTCAACAACGGAGCCCATTAAATATCACTCCTCCAGCCCCATCAGAACATAATGAAGCTAAAAGGGAACCTCAAACAAACCCTTGATATCCAACGCCCAAGGGGTGTGCAAAAATAACCGAAGAACTGAGAACCGGATCGGAACCGAGCGGTTCGGGTCAGATCTCTTGTGTCTTGGTTCGGTTCTGGGTCCAAAATTTTCTTAATTGACTACTTGGTTCAGTTCTCGGTTTTTACACTCGGGTACCCATAACCGACCCGAGAACCGAGTAATTTAATTTAAGTATTAAAAATCTATTTGTTGTGAGCATGAGACTTTTGAAACAGATTAATGAATAATTAGCTTGATGGAGGTACATCATGTGTAATTTTATAAACTATTTGCTCATGTTTTGACAATATTGAACTTTGCTTAATTGTTAGAATCTTTGAAATGAAATGTTGTATGATGAGATTATTAAATGTATTTAGTAATCTAAGAAGACTTGATAATTTTGGAGCAATGCAGCTTAAAGTCTCATATTTTCTTCGATTTATAAATATTGGTTTCATATTTATTTTTTTCTAGCGCAACATGTTTACACCATAAATTTAAGAAACCGTGAATCGAAACAGAATCGGTTCGGTTCCGGTTCAACAATTTAGATCCGTGGGTCGGTCCTGGTTCCAAAAATTTAGAACCGAACTTATACAGATCGTTTCTTGATTTTGAGCGGAACCAAACCGATCCGAGTTGCACTATCAACGCCCATGTAAATGCGATTAACCAAGGCTCCGTTTGGGCCTCTTGTTTTTCTCCAATGAGTTTGAACAAAACTATCACCTCATACAATATATGTTTCGACTTTTTAGATAAGCTCGGGTATTTATGAAGGGAAAATATTTTGGATACATATCTCGCGTCTTTTTTAGTTGCTCACGCGAGTTTTGGTCGTATGATCGACAATCCGATGGTTCAAAATATGCTTGTTTTTCTTTGTTTTTTTTAGCAATGTTATAAGCACACCAATTTACGCTATTGACAGCCAAATTTTATTGACACACCGTATTATTTTATTTTCACACCAACACATTATTGCCACATCAAATTTTAAAATCGATATTGACACACCAAAATGGCTATAATTCTACTCTCATTTCTATACGTTATTTTGACACCAAAATTACTATTGATTAATAACAAAAAATCATAAATAGTTTGCATAGTTCAAAACCAAACTAAATGGTCTCTCATGATCTACCCATAAAGATGAGAAATTTGCAACTATTGCATCTCAATTTCATTTTGTTAGAGTATGGTGCACCCTAAAAAAAAATCAATTTTACTGACTAAGTTCAAATCAACTCAATCAAATATGCTTCAAATTTTGCATTTTTGGACTCCATGAACTCATCTCAAAATGCCCAACCTTTTATGCACTCAACAATATGCACAACAAGATCTTTCATGTCCATGACATGAGCAAAATTTTAGAGCATCCCTAAATTACTGTTTATGCACTGTGAGTGTTGGTGTAAAATATCTTTTCCTTACAAATCTTAGAGTTATTGCAAGTAACCAAATCCCATCATCTTCCCCTTCTTTTAGCTGTTCATATCCACAAAAACAAAATTCATACAAAGACTAAACAACAAACTAGTTCGATCGATCTAAAAATAAATAGCGATTCTTACTCGATCGGAATTCCTACATGTTCTTATAATATATAACATGTAAAAATCGTTCAGCAAATTGCAAGGGAAAGAAAATGAAGAAAGTATTTGCATATATAGATAAAAAAATATATGAGGTATCAGGATTAATACGAGGATGAAGAGGGGAGGAGGAGGATCCTTATGCCATTTGAAAGACTGTCGGAATTGAGAAGAAATAGAGGCCAGGAAGGAGGGGAAATGGCGGCCGGGGAAGCTCTGCTCTACCTAGGACTTCGAATGAAGGGTGGACGACACTTTAATAAAGGACATCGTCCATCGTCCGCCGTTCATCACGATTTGAGGAAGATGCACGACTTGGCGTCGTTCGGTGGTGTCCGGCGTCGGGGAGGAGGAGAGCACGGCTTGGCGTCGACGTCGTTCGGCGGAAGGAGAGGAAGATCGCGGAATTGCAGTTATCGGGCTCGGTGTCGTTCGGCAGAAGGGGAAGAGAGAAACAGACCGGTGTGCGGTTAACGGAGGTGAGTTAGAATTTTTTGTGATTTTTAAAGTTAAAATTGATGTGTCAATAGCGTAAATCGATCTGCTTATAACATTGTTTTTTTTTGCATGTACCGCCTAACTCGCGCGAGTTCCCAAAGAAAGGCCAAGATAGACGGACACCCAATAGGAAGGACGGTTCAAAACACGGCCTTCATGCCCTAATGTCTTTTACCATTGTCTCCGCAGAGAGACAAAACAAATACCTCTCCACAATCTATTACCACGCCTTCCTCCATTTGAAGCCGTCACCAATCCTGGTATGGTCTCTAGCGCTTCCGCCGCCGCTGATCCTTCGTACCCTCCCCTCCCACCCTGCGCCACTGCCCCTCCTCCTTTTCCGGGAGAGAAGCCGTTCGATGTTCCTGTGATCGACATGGAAAATCTGGAAAGTGAACGGCTCGGCGATGTGTGCCGATCGCTTGGCATATTCCGTCTTGTCAACCACGGACTGCCACGAGAGGTTTCTTCCCGGCTTCGAGCGGAGGCGCGGAAGATCTTTGAGTTGCCGTTCGAGCGGAAGCGCGAGGAGATGTCGGTCCTGGGTAGGGGACGGCCAGTTGTGTACTTCTGGGGCACGCCCATTGTAGGCTTGAGCGTGGGAAGCGTTAACTGGCTCGAGGGACTCCAAGTGCCTCTCGCCCTGCTTCAGGACGGGGACTGCGGCGATCCGGTCTGCTCTGACTTTCTGCGGTACTGCTTTATTTTTCTTTTCTCTGTTATTGTTATTTTTTCCCAGGAGTCTGTGATGTCGTGGAAGCTCAGGGGGAAATTTTTTGGGAACGTGGTGCCATTCTTACGTACACTGCATTTATTTTTAAGGCTCGGATTGGGGGGATTTATTTTCATCAGTCAAGCGGGTTGCGACCAACGTCCGGTTCATGCGGTTGCAACCGCTTGATCGGTGAAAATAAGTCCCCCAAACACAGCCTAAATAATGTATAAAAGACACCGATATTTGTTATGTACATACAAATTATATTAAAAAAATATTATTGACACACCAAAAAACCTGAATATTATATTTGCACACCAACTACTAAGTTACTTATTTAGTACAATAATACAATTGTGCAATATATTGTAAATAATTAAAAGAAAATATCAACCATTATTGAGGACAAAAATTGTTCATCAAAATATAAGTTAATCGCTTTAGTTTGAAAACAAATATGTTATGTCAATCGCCTGTTCATGACTTCATCCATGCCTCCAAGTCTCCATAAATCCCATAAATTTGCTTAAATATGAAACTATACAAAAAATATATATAAATACTAACCATGGTAAGTAAAATTAATTTTTTATACCTTTAAATGTTATAATCATGATTTCTCATGAAGATCCAGTAAATACAAAACTTCAACTCTCTGCATGAGAAGTTATGTTGTGAAATTACTATTGAAACTATATCATTGTTGAGTATTCATACTGCTTGTTTAAGGATCGATGAAATTATCGATTTCATCCGCTTGTTCTTTGGAATCGCCAACTCTAACTCGTGAGGTATCAGTCAAGTCTCACTCGTGAAAGTATTTGAAGTTACTTTTGTAAATAAAAATTTGAATTTATTGTTACAGCTGAAATTATCTTTTGATCAAGATGTTAATCTTTTATAGATTAATCTTCTAAAGATTAGCCTATTGATGATCAATCTGGCTCTGATACCAATTGAAATAGAAGTTTAGTTGTTATATTCCTCAGAGTTTTCTCTAGGGGGGTGAATAGAGATTTAAATTATTTTTCAAATACTTTGATTAATTCACAAAATTTGCATTTACATAAACTATAAATGCGAATCAGATACAATTAATTAAAATCATAGCACAACATCATAAAATAAAAAATGAAAGCAAAATTATAGGAGACATAAGGATTATAGTGGTTTCCCCTCAATCTGGGTACATCCACTCTTCTACCCCCTTGGTAGAAATTCACTATCACAGTGTCCGAGTCTTTTGATCCGGGGACTTTTAGAACCACACCAGATCTTTTGATAAATAGATTTTGAACTAATTACGATCTGAGTCTTTTCTCAAGGAGACTCTTAGAACCTCTCACTGAATCCTTTGTAGAGAGATTCTTAAAACTCTTTTTCTCAAATGTAAAAAGAAAATTAAGAGAAGATTTGAGTTAAGATGATTCTTCTTTTAGCGTTCTCTCTTCAATTTCTGAGGTCAATTAATAATGATCTCTGGAACTTCTGATGAATTTCTGAGTATCAAAATAGCACACATTATGAGCCCAATCTCCAGATGATTTTTCAAACTTTTTTTCTGAATATGTTTTAACTTCCTTTTGTGAAGAAGTACTGATTCACTTCTCAGATTCAATAACTATCAAACCAATCGACTGATACTGGAAGAGATTCAATTGTAGATGATAATCTTCCAAGTTTTCTCTGGCGAATTCAATCGTCTCACGATCTGATATGATTTTCTTGATCGTCTGTTGTTGATGATTGATAATCTGTGATTGTCTATCCTTGTTTATATGTGATTATCTACCCCTTTTTTGTATATCGTCACATATATATAGTTCGACATCCTCTAACATCTCCAAGAATCTGTTATGTAAACCCCTTCTTGATTTAATTCACATTAAAGGCACAAAACAAATTCTGTTAAGAAATCCTGTCGACGTAACACCGAGTTCTTGTCGAAGCAACATCGATTTCTTACTACCTGTATGAAAATCTCTATAGTCGACGTTCCATCGATATCTTATCGAAGCTTACGTTGATTTAATCCTTAAGTGCCGTCGACTTATCCAAATTAAGGTTCTCTGACTTCAATTCAAAGTAACATCGAATTCCAGTCGATGTTGCGTCGAGATCTAGTCGATGCATGTTGGCAATTTGTGATTTTTCTCTTCAATTCAGTATGCCTTGTATATATCCTTTATATCACTGACACCCTAGGACTTCTAAAATCAAATTATCCTCACTATACAACATGTGTAATAGATCTAGGATGTAAAATCACTAAACATAATTTTTTAAGCTAAATTATGATGGTTTTTCCCAACACACCTCACTCTGCACAACATGAACTGCGACAATCTTAATGCACACGATAATTCTCTTATATAATAGTATGAGTGACAACACACGGGGCCCCTATGTGGCCGAGGTAGTACCTCAATAAAGAAAGTAGTTCCTCCACGACAGTACCCCGCCCACTACAATCCTTCAACCCATGCACGCCTCCTCTAGGGTGCGCGGGGCTTGCACACGCACTTTGGTACTCCCGCTGCTCGCACTACACCGATGCGATAGGAGATTTAGTGACAACTAAACTACTATGGTCGGCGGGAGTACAAGAGGCCAGAGTATCGTCGTGCGTGCCAGAGGAGGCGTGCATGATCCGAGGGATTGTAGTGGACGTGGTACTGTCGTGGCTAGAGTATTGTCGATATCTGGGTACTATCACAGACGACACGGGGGGGGGGGGGGAGGTGCTGTCACTCTTTAGAAAAAAGAGTGTTGGAAGATGAGGAATGACAAGAGATGTGAAGCTATCATGTGGACACAATCAATGCGATATTTTACATGAGCGTCCGCTGACATAACTTGCAAAAGAAAATTATTGCCCTACATGTAAATCAATGTACATTTTTAAAAAGTAATCTACAAGAAATGATCTATATAGACTTGGAATGAAACTATAAGGAAAGACATGATGTACTTAGACATTAGTGAGATTATGACAAAACATAGGACACAATGACGACAAAAGATTCATATAGCCGACCCCACTATAGTGGGATAAAGGCTTGAATGTTGTTGTTGTAATCTACAAAAAATGATCAAAGCAACAATGTAGACATTTGAAAACCAAATAGTATTCACATAGGAAATCAAAGAAGTTGGAAATAAAAGAGCCTTGACATGCTGACAAACCAATGGTGTCACTCTTCTAATTTTGCTCCGGATACACTGAACCAAAATCTTTCCTTCAAAATTAAGTCATTAATTTCATTAACTCTTATATAAAATTGTTCAGAACAATTGCATAATTGCTGTTTTCCTCTGATTCTCAACAATTCCTTTAAGCCACTTTAGTATTAGGACATCCCTTCAACATAGACAAAATCTTCCAAAACTATACTGAATTGTAGGCTTAAAAGCCACAAAAATAGTACCCAACAACTGCAATGAATTGTAACCTGGTCTTCATTTATATGGATGATACTTCTTTACTTCAATCATAATTCAATCCATTAAATGGAGACCATTTGAAAAGTGGTCAATTTAAATATATCAGAAGCTGCAGAAACAAATTCACAATATATCGGGCAAATATGTTCCTTAAATTCAAAACAAAGGTTGAACAAATTAACACTTAAAAATATTTGCAGTATCCGAAATAATTTTACCAACATATGATGTACTTGATGTTCTGTAACATGCTTGAGGAGACTGACAAATTCATTATGAAATCATTGGACTAGAAGAAACTCAAATATTATGATGATTATAATTATGCCATGATAGAACTGCCACTGCATTGAATTTTGAGACACATTTTGCCACTGAAATTGCAAAATCACAAAATTGCACTAGATCGCTCCTATTTTAAATCTCATCGATTTTAAACCGCACTGAATAATTTGGTTGTAGAGCGGCTTCGTTGGTTGCAAAACAACATAGTTTGCAGTGCTGTTTTTCGCGGTGCAAAATCGACAAAACCGCGCCGCACCGTCTTCTTCGAGAGGGTCTGATATTCCAATCATCGGCAATGAGTACAAGTTACTTTAATTATTTCAAAAAAATGTATGAGTAAAATGGAAAATACATTATATAATAGTATAACAACCAAAACTGCATTGCAAAAACCGACTCCAAACTGCACCAATGTCAAACCACACCACATGGTTTTGGTGTGGTGCGGTTTTGTTCGTTCCAAAACCGACCTTTTTTAGTGCGATTGCAGTTTGGGTTAAACCGCGTCAGTTTCACCCATAATAGTAAGTATAAATACTATAGTTAGGTTATAAAAAAATAACAATATAATAATAATGTTATTAATAATAAATAATAATAATAAATGGGTTGCGGTTCTACTCTGCTTCAGTCCGGGTCTAAAAATCTTGGAACTGCTTGAGACATGTATGTTGCGGTTTCGGTTTCGGTCCGGATAATAAAATGAAAGAACCACACCTGAACTAATGTTGTTAATGGTTCCAAAATTCAAACCGGAATCCGAATAATTCACGAACGCTTCGGTTCGGTTCTTTGCGGTTCCGATTCGGTTTTCGGTTTTAAGTGACAGCTCTAGCAGTAATGAAAATGATTGGTATACAATATAGTTGTGATATGAAAAATTTAGATCGATCTTGTTGAGAGGACATGATATATGTTAATTATATTTTGAATATAAATTAAGAAAAACCTCATTTCCTTTAGCGCTTGGGATTTGCTCGATTGTTGGACTATGTTTGATATTGGTTGACAACTTGTACCTGCATCATTGGCGCACAACCATAGTTGAGTGTACATTTTATGCTTTCAATTGTTGATCCTCTCTTTCTCTCTCTTGAAAGCAATCACGATGTAGATCAATTGAACGAGATACAATATATCGAGCTCTACTCGATATCCCACCATGATTTTCAGGATCGTGATGCAGATCATAGAATCTTACAATCTTACTATCTAGATTTTGTAAATTGTTGCAGATCTTACCCTGGATCTAAATCGGCACCTCTACGGTGAGCATCATGATCCAAATCTTAGGATCATTAAGAGTACGATCTTGAACCGATTCTACCAGTCTAGCCAAAGGGAATTAGAAACATGTCCAACCCTATCCCGACCCCATTCAATCGGTCCAGTGCCCATTATGGAGCCCATGCCCCATCACTTATCCCTATAACAATCCTGACCCCCATATCCATTGCAGAATCATATCTTACCACTTTACCCTATCTCATATGTTAACTACAAATTGAGTGTAAGGGCGACGTCTTCGATCGCTTCCAGTCCAAACAATTTCTTCCTTTTTCTTCCTTGTCTAGTTTCATTTCAGGTGGTGTCATTGTCTTCTTTTCCATTCCAACATATGAGCAATCCAGTGGTTTGCTAACCAGTGGATTCTTGGTTCCAAGTCAACATTTTATCTTCCTAACGTACGAGCATTCGAGCGGCTAGAAATCCAGCATACGTGCAATCCAGGATTCCTGTTTCCAACGTACGAGCAATTCAACAATCCTGACCCGTCTTCTTGATTTCAGGCTTTCTACTATTCATCGGTCCATATTCATTTTTACTGTTAGTAGCCATTGAGCGTCCTACCTAAACTGAAAGTGAAGTTATGACGATATAATCCTTTTGATTTAATTATTCAATTATTTGTTGATATAATTATTTATATACTGCTCAATTTAATGATTTGTTTGTTAATTGAACATGTAATTGAATGATATTAAGTTTCATTTTATATTTTTAGTCTTAATTTATGAATGATGTAAGATCTTGAGATCTTCGATCCGATCCTAACAATCTGATCTGATCTAACCTCGAAACGATCTCACCTAGGATCTCTATCCTGATAACCTTTTATCCAACTCTTGAGGGTGGAATTCCTTCAAGAGAGAGCTCCTCTCCTTTGAGAGACTAAACAACTCAATGAACCCGGATGATCAAAATAACTCTTCTCTACTCCTTTATTTGGGTGGGAGTGAGTTTATATGAAATGACAAATTCCTCTAGAGCTATGCAGATTGATTGGGACACGCGTGACATGCCCGAGTATTTGTCTTCATATTAACTCTCCCCTTCTGAAAACCTACCTTGTCCTCATGGTCGAGGTCTGTAGAGCTTATCATCGAGCATCATAAGATTCAAGTCAGGGAAGTCAGGATCGTCGTCTTCAATGCCGAGTTGTAAAGCATTGGTCCTTGAGATGGCATTTGTGGGTGGATGAGTACAATTGGTACTTTGGTAGCAACTAAAATAGAGGCCCTTTCGGCAATGATCAAGGTACTACTAGTGTGATAGATGAGGCATTGGGGTGGCCGGGGTACTGACTGGGGCAGGATCTTTAGAATTAGCAACGATGACTGCGAGCCGATCAACGTGGGCCCAGGTAGAGGCGGGTGATCCAAGCGATGAAGTGGTTGATGTTTCAGAGGTGACATCGATTGGTGGGGTGGTCAATTAGAAGAGGAAGACTGGGACACATAATTCCTCATAGTGGAAACTTGCTTGCTTCATGGTTTGCAAGAGAGTAGTTGGGTTGTGGACCCAAAGGCGCGTCTAAATGCGGGGTTGCAGGCCTGTAGGAAAGTATCCCAGATAATTGTTAGGTCGGTGATGTAGGTGACACTAGTGTCGAACTTCCAAACAAAGCTAAGGCGCTCGTGAGCATTACTTGCTTGACACGAGTCATACTGGCGGAGGAGTTCCTTACTCAATGTGGGTCAAAAGAGATCATAGACATATTGGCGTCTATGAAGCGCCCACACTTCAAAATGCCCAACGTGGTTGTGTCAGACTCTCTGACACTCATCCGGCTCTTCGACACTCTCCGACATGCGTGTCGGATGTCCAACACGTTGGCTTACGTGGGCTCACGTGTTCTGCTCAATCGGACATGCGTGTCCCACTCAATTGGTCACGCGTGTCCCTAAGCTCAATCGGTCACGCGTGTCCCTAAGGCAATTTGTCTTTGAAGTGCAATATTTGTGAAAAATATTTTTTAAGTTCATATACAAGAGTGAACACATTTGTTAATGATTGGTGGAAAAAGAATTTGAATGTGTGTAAAAGTCTCAAGTAGTGATCTATTTGAGATGAAAAAACTAGAAGAAGAGGTGAATGCTAGAATAATGAGTCTTGTTCCTAAAAAAGTGCCTTTGCCCCCGTCTAGAATCTCAAGTATTGAAGGTGGATTTATTAGTGGAGTGAATATTTTCTCTAGAAAAGGAAGATTGAAAGTGGGAGAAATGATTTGCTTGAAAATTCATTATTTTTACTATTGATATATAATGGTAATGCGTTAATGTTCTATCATTTTTTGATCTTTTGTTAAGTTTTACATTTGAATATTTGATGAGTAATATTTAAACATGAGTAGTTTATTTGAATGTTTGTTAATTGTTCATATTTTTTATTTTTTTGTTAAATGTTGTAGGATTTTTATAATTATAAAAAAATAAATATTTAATATACGTGTCCCAGCGTGCCAGAATATGATTTTTTTTTTGAGAATTGACGAGTCGCGTGTCGTGCCATGTCGAGTGTCGTGTGTCGGTGTCGGCGTAACATAGATTGGCATGAACAACACACTCAGTGTAGCGCCGAGTCCTCAATATAGATAGTCTCTAGTGGAACCTTCTGGTGGGCAAGGGAATATTGGAGCTCGAAGAATTGTTTGTTGCTAACAATCGAACTGAAGGAGTCGGTGTTGTCGAATGCCTGAATTTCAATCCAGCCGATGTTGTCGAATGCCTGAATTTCAATCCAGCCGATGTTGTCTGGGTGGATTCCTCAGTGGGGTGAAGGAACCCTATGTAGATAGTGTACTTCCATGTGTGTTTGTGTTGGGGGGGGGGAGAAGCATTGGAGGTGCCGATGGCGGTTGGTTAGGGTTGTGAGCTTACGAAGGAGGAGAGTGAGATATTCAATCCGATCCAAGCTAGCGGAATCAGTGGAGGAAGAAGTGGAGGCTTAGTTATTAAAGGCGCAAGGCGCACCAAGGCGCTAAGAGGTCTTGGAGCCTAGGCGCAAGGCTCAAGGCGCAGGCGCGCACCTGACGAAGGCAAGGCGCAACCACATTCATTTTAAATAATCACCATCAAACATAATTTCATCTTCTTGATCAAATTCTTCATCCAGTCCACTAATTAATCATTCATTACTATCGTTTATATCTCTTAAAAAATAGAATTAATGTGGTCGCTTATATTATATCTAAGTCTCAACGCACAATTATCTTTCACAAACATCAAGTCAATAAAAAATTATTGAGTTCTTGCAGTATTTTTATTCTTACTTTTTGAAGAAAAAAATTTACAACAAAAAATTTACTCAAATGCGCCTTTTATATTCTAAAGGCGCAAATAAGGCGCACAGAGGCGCAAACCTCTGAGCCTGGTGAGCCTGGAGCCTTAGGCGCGCCTGAGACGCGCCTTTAACAACATAGAGTGGAGGTGTCTTAGTTGGCGTGGATGTCATTGGAACAGGTTTAGGGCATGTAAAAGGTGATTCAGAGAAGTGAATTAAGCGATTGAAACACCAGAGGAACTAGATTGCGGTTGCTACAGTGGAGGTGGACTATGGTTGGTCGAAGAAGATGCCCGAGGCGCTGGATGACCCAAGGGAATCGCTGTTGGGGTCGCGCCGAGCTCTGGAAGGAGGCGGAGGGTGGTTAGACTGAACAATTGCACAAAAAAGGCACATAATGTAGCTTCGATAATGTTTAGGGCGTGATTAGAAGCGAGCATTTAAGTAGTACTTAGTGATGCCAATGTCCTCAGGGGTAGACACTGGAAGCCGATGTTGTAGAAAGTGCGCTAGAGTCAGTTTGGGGAAAGACGTAAGGAATTAAAGTCCAACGTAATGGCAAGAGCGGGAACTTAATTCGTTGTCGAAGTCAAACATATGGGAGGTGGATACATTCGTAGTCGCGGCTTTGTAAGGGTGCTTGCCAATGCGATGGATTGTCTTTGGAGAGAAATTGACGGTTGGAACTAATGGTGACACTGGGAGGATATGGCGCGTGCATGACGAGTTACAGTGAAGTCATCAATGCACAGGGAAGCTTGGAGCTACTAGTGTCTAGTGGACGACCTGGTGCGCAAATCCATAGAAGACATAGACCACCACTGAGAGAATGACCGGGGGGGATGGAGAAGCATTGGAGGTGCCGATGGAGGGTGGTTAGCATGGTTGTGAGCTCGCGAAGGAGGAGAGTGAGATATTCAAGCCGATTCAAGCTAGCGAAATTGGTGGAGGAAGAAGCGGAGGTGTCTTAGTCGGCGTGGGTGTCCATGGAACAAGTTCGGGGCATGTAAAAGGTGAGTCAGAGAAGTGAATTGAGAGATTGAAACGCCAGAGGAACTAGATTGCGGCTCTGGAAAGAGGCGGAGGGTGGTTACACTGAACAATTGCACAAAAAAGGCACACAATGTAACATCGATAATGTCTAGGGGCGTGATTAGAAGCGAGCAGGCAAACAGTACTTAGTGATCAATGTCCTCAGGGGCAGATGTTGGAAGCCGATGTTGTAGAAAGTACGCTGGAGGCAGTTTGGGGAAAGATGTAGGGAATTAAAGTCCAACGTAATGGCATGAGCGAGAACTTAATTCGTTGTCGAAGTCAAACAGATGGGAGGTGGATACATTCATAGTTACGACATCACGAGGGTGCTTTTCAGTGCGATGGATTGTCTCTAGAGAGAAATTGACGATTGGAACTAATGGTGACACTGGGGGTGTACGGGGTGTTCACCGAGTGGGTCCGTCAGCGGAAGACCTAGTCAAATAAGGCAGCTTTAGGACTAGGCGAGCTGGACGGGCGAGTGGGAATAGAAGGCCTCAGCTCGCGGAAGATCAAGCCATCAATAGTATGAGGGGTGAGTAGGAAACCTAGGCTTACACTCGCCACAAGACCAAACTAGGAGAAAGGCGAGTGGGGTAAAAAGTCTTGCACTCGCCCTCGATCCTGGTCGAGGCGGCGAGAGCTGACCTCTTCCGGGCACTCGCCGCCCCATGCGAGTGGTGGCAACAGGAACCACTCGCCCAGTAGTGGATTTACCAGAATGCCCCAGTTGGCTTGCTAATAGCTCATCCAAACAATGGAGTCATCCAAACAATGGAGTTTGGCTGTTGGCAGACCAATTTGGGCTGCATATAACATTCCCAAAAGGTGGGATTGCGTTACTTGCAGGCCAAGTCAGAAAACTATATATAGACCCTGTGTGCATTTTTGGGGGGGGGGGGAATCGGGTTTTTTTGGCTACCTCTTCCTCAGGTCGTTTCTGGTCGACTTCAAGTGCCCTCCAAGGTGCCCAGTTCAGCTTTTGGCTTGGGAGGGGAAGCGCTCTAAGACCTTCCAGGTGTGTTGTGGGACCTCCACGCTGTAGACTAAGGCCAGTTCCTAGTTCCTAAGTGTTCGGTCAAGTGTGCTAGTTCGGGAGAAGTGCAAGCTACACCTCTTGGGTTATAACTCTTCTTGAGACCGAGTTTTGGTTTCAACATTTTTGGTGCGGTAAGCGTGGAGGTAGCCTGCACAAGAAAATCTTGAGTTAAGCTTCATGGTTGGAGGTGAAGGAGAAGGAGCCGGCTCGGGCAACCCGTCACCTCCGGCGAGTGGTGTCACAGTGGGAATGTTGGAAGAGTTCAAGAGGGAGGTTCTGTAGACCTTACAATCTTACATCTAGCATTCGCCGCGAGAAGCGAGTGAGCGACACCTTCTGTCCTGGTGGTCGCAGTCCCATCTTTAGGCGAGAACGCCTGGGTCAACGACTCGAAAAAGAAGTGCCGACAGAGAGAGTCGAAAGGGCTCTCGCCGAGCGAGAGCTGTTCCCCGGCCAGGCGAGTGCTGACAGAATTAGTGTGCCAGTGGTGCGAGATGGGTTGACTCGCCCGGTAGGGGAAGGAAGCCCTTTTAACGAGTTGATCGTCCCGGCCCCAGTTCCAGAGGGGTTCAGGGAACCAGAAATGTCTTACTATACGAGCAGAGATGATCCGGTGCAGCATGTCCAGTGGTTTGAGGATGACGTTTCACTCCGGCAGATGTCGGACGCTTTCAAGTGCCGACTTTTCGCCATCGTCCTAAAGGAGAAGACTACAGACTGGTTCCACCAGCTTCCCACAAGCTCGATCTATTGCTTTGAGGACCTGCGCCGTGGGTTCTTCTTGAGGTTCTCGACATCGAAGAAGAGAAAAAAGGGAGCAGAGTTCCTGTTCGCGATCAAGCATGGTCCAGAGGAGATGTTGGGGAGGTACGTAGATAGGTTCCAAGAGGAGATCCTTTTGGTCCAAGAGGTACCAGGGTATACCCTTATGCTTGCCTTTACGTTGGTTTTGCGGCAAAGATTCTTTAGTATGGAGCTGAAGAGGGAGCCTCCTCTATCCTTCAAAGAGCTGATGGAGAGGGCGGCAAAGGAGATAGAGGGAGAGTCGGTGAATCCGACGTTCTCCAAAAAGCTGGCCAAGTTGGTTGAGGATGAGATGAAGGAGCAGGGAGCAAGCAGGCAGCAAGAAGCTAGAAGGAGAGAAGAGCCCAGGGGTCAGGGGTTCCAGAGGCAGCAACATGGTTGGGGGTATCAGGAGCCAAACAACCGTCTGGCCTGGAGACCCTAGGTAGGGACCTGCTCATGGGCAAGGGAGAGGATTTCATGGCGGGGAGAATTACCGCGGGTTCAACCTACCGGGTCAGGGGCGGTTCAACCTACCGGGGTGCAGACAGGACCAGAGGCCACCCCTCCCGCCCCAACAACAAGCGATGACGATCGCTTGTGGAGGGGGAAGGAGAAGAGAGAATGGAAGGGGAGGAAGAAGGGGGGTAGGGTGGCGTTGCCATATTGTGACTTCCATCACGAGGAAGGTCACACGACGACCGCTTGCCCAGAGTTTCTGGAATTGGGGGAGCGAGGGGTCAGGTACAACAACAGCTGCCGGTGCGGATCGAGGAAGTTCTGTCAGGAAGGAGAGTAGGATAGGTGCGAGGACCGGGCTGATATAGGCGCCCGCAGGGGGATCGGGGTGATCCATGTGGGAGTGAGAATCGAAGCCACCTGCAAGGGGAGCTTCCAGACAATGTTCAGGAGGACCGTCGCCTCGACCTCCCAAACCCTACCTCCGGAGAAGATTACCTTCTCATCAAAGGATATGCTCGACTACGAGGACCCATTCTACGTCGCTTTGGTGATTCAGACGGCAATCAAAAACTTCACGGTCTCCAAGATTCTGGTTGACAATAAGAGCTTCGTGAATGTGATCATCAAGAAAGCCTTCAAGGCGATGAAGGTGGAGGCAAGGAGGGTATCGACTTCGGATGGATCGTTGTTCGGATTTTCAGGAGAGAGGAAGGAAGTCGAAGGTGGAGTTAGGCTCCATGAAACACTGGGGGGGTGTCGAGGAACTGCCAGTTCGTCATCGTCTACGCTCTGAGCAGCTACAACGCCATTTTTGGACGCCCCCTCATCAGTGCTTTCCGCTGCGTCCCATCGTCGTTTCATCAGTGCCTCAAGTTCAATAGCGGAGGAGTTCAAGTCCGGATCAGGGGGGATCCAAAGGTGGCAAGACAGTGCTATGTGATGGTCGTTAACACCGTTTCTTGGTTGGCAGATGGCGAGTAGATGGGACAGGAGATGGAAGTACAAGCGGGGCCAGGAGGCGATGCTGAAGTGGTTGAGGAGGAAGTAGCGAAGGAGTCAGCAGCACAGGAAGATGTAGCGGTGATGGCGGAGGAAGTAGGTGAAGGGGTGGTCCACGCCCAGGAGGAGAGGGCAAGGGGTTGCTAGAGAATAAGACCAGGGTAATGGAAGTGGAAGAGGCGGAGAATGATGAGGTACTCGTCCAGGGGGAGAGATCAGAAAGCGAGTGGGAGGAGCAGTCTAGGCTGGAAGCAACAGAAGAGGTGGTAGAGATGGAGGTCCTCACCCGGGCATGGAAGATAGAGAAGGTGCGGGTCAGTGGCAGAATGAGCCCGGGAGATCAGGATAGGATACTGGAGTGCATCTAGAGGAGCGTCAACATCTTCGTATGGAGCACAGCTGACATGCCAGGCATCGACGCAGACATGGTGTGCCACCGTCTAAACCTCGACCCGAAAACACGTCCCATCTATCAGAAAAGGAGGACCGTCGCCGCCATGCTGGAGGAACCCATCCGGGAGGAGGTGGAAAAGCTTCTTAAGGTGGGTTTTGTATCGGAGATTTAGTATCCGGGCTGGGTCTCTAATAAAAAAGACGACGGGCGGTGGATGATGTGTGTTAACTTCTCTCTTTTGAATAAATCATGCCCTAAGGATTGTTATTCTTTGCCTCGAATCGACGCACTGGTTGACTCAGCCGTCAGTTTTTCTGTGATGAGTTTTTTGGGTGTTTTTTCAGGTTATCACCAAATTAGGATGCACTCACCCGATGTCAAGGACGTCTCCTTCATCACAAGAGAAGGATGTTACAGTTACAAGATGATGCCCTTCGAGCTTAAGAATGCAGGAGCGACGTACCAGCGGATGATGAACCAAGTTTTTAGAGAATAAAGGGGGAGAAACCTAGAGGTGTATGTGAATGACCTCATGGTAAAGAACAAGGATGTGAGCTCCCATCTTCAGGACTTGGAGAAAACGTTCGCCACACTGCGGAAGTTCAAGATGCGGTTGAACCCCTTGAAGTGTGTCTTCAGGGCGAGCAGAGGGAAGTTCCTGGGCCATCTTCTCACCCCAACAGGGGTAAAGCCCAATCCTGACAAGGTGAAAGCCATAATGGAGCTGGAATCACCATGAAATTCCTAGGAAGTTTAGCGCTTGATAGGGAATCTCGCTGGGTTGAGCAGGTTTTTCTCTCGGGCAGGAGAGAAGTGCTCATCCTTCTTCAAAGTACTGCGGGGGAATCAAAAGTTCGAATGATCGAAAGAGTGCGAAGAGGCTTTCCAAGGCTTGAAGAGTCAGCTCACCCAGACCCCACTCCTCCAGGGACCCAAAGAGGGGAGGATCTGGCTTTGTACCTCGGAGTAGGAGCGGAGGCCGTAAGTTCTGTCCTGGTCCGGGAGGAGGGTAAGTAACAACTGCTCATCTATTATGTCAGTAGGGTCTTAAAGAAGGCAGAGCTCCGATACTCGATCCTGGAAAAGTTGGCATTTGCCTTGGTTGTCTCTGCTAGGAAGCTTATGCCATATTTTCAAGCGCATTCGATCAAAGTGGTGACCGACCACCCTCTTCGTAGGATCTTTGAAGGGGTAGAGCACTCAGGAAGGTTGGCTAAGTGGACCGTGAAGCTACGCGAGTTTGATATCTCTTTCGTACCCCGACTATCGATTAAGGCACAAGCGGTAGCTGACTTCTTGGCCGACTATGCTGTCGAAGTGAAAGGCGAAGGATCCTCGCGACATGTCGTCTGGGAGATGCTGGTTGACGGAGCCTCAGAGAAACATTCTTCGGGAGGCGGGGTGGTATATGTAAGCCCTCAGGGGACTTTGATAGAGCAGGACATGATATTGCATTTCCCCATCACTAACAACCAAGGCGGAGTATGAGGCCGTGATAGCCTAGTTACGTCTGACCAAAGAGTTGGGTATAGATGTGGAGGTGTTCACAGACTCAATGGTGGTGGCGTCACAGGTCAAGGGAGAATTCGAGGCGTGGGAGTCCACTCTCATGAAGTACTTGACCAAGGTGAAGGGGCTCATCGGAGGTTTCCAAACGTTCTCCATTGAACACATACCGCGGGAGAAAATTCCACCGCTGATCGGTTGGCTAAGTTTGGACCTCGGGTTGGAGGGACCTTGACAGATTTGCTTTGCCCATCTATTGAGGAGAGTGAGTTGATGGAGGTAGACCAGCGCCCCTTGTGGGTGGATCCTTTCGTAACTTTCTTGACTACAGGTAAACTTTCGGAGGAGGTCCCGGACAAAAAGTGCTTCAGGCATTAGGCTGCGTACTATCTGATGCATGAAAAAGGATTGTATTGGAAGAACCTTGCGGGGCTCCTGGCCCGGTGCGTGGTGGAGGAAGTTTCGAAGATCTTGGAGGAAGTTCATTCCGGTGAACGCGACAGTCACTCAGGAAGCAGGACATTGGAGTCAAGGGTGGTCCGACAAGGGTATTACTGGTCGACCCTGAGCAAGGACGTGACAGAGTTCGCAAGGAGATGTCAGAAGTGCTAGTTGTTTGCTCGACTCCAAGTCTCCAACCCTTACCAGTCAAAAGACTTAGGAGTATCACGACGTCCTGACCCTTCGCCATTTGGGGGATGGACTTGGTAGGACCTTTCCCTAGGCAAGTAAGCAAAGGAGTTTCCTCCTGGTCACGATCGATTATTTCTCGAAGTGGTTGAAAGTCAAGGAACTAGCCAAGGTGACCTCCCAAGTAGTCCGCAACTTCATATGGGAGGAGATCATCTGCCGATATGGACTCCCTCAAGCCATAGTCATTGATAATGAGCCACAGTTTGCCAGCGAAGAGTTTGTCAGCTTCTGCACCCAGCTAGGGATAGAGCTCAGGTTTGCGTCTGTCAACTACCCTAAGAGCAACGGGCAGGTGGAGGCGGCAAACAAGATTATTGTGAACTTGCTAAAGAAGAAGGTGGAAAACCTGAAGGGGAAATGGGTAGAACAACTTCCCTCGATCCTGTGGGCCATGGAGACTACCTCCAACACAACCACATGGGAGACCCCTTTCAAACTCTCTCACGGCTGCGAGGCCGTTCTACCGTGAAGTTTAAGGTCAAGTCGCCACGGGTAGTAGCTGTCGAGGAAGGGGATGATGAATGAAGGATAGAGAACCAAAGTGAGCTACGACTCTCACTAGGGACCTAGTAGAGGAACTCCGTGACGTGGCCACCGTTAGGCAAGAGGAGGTCAAGCGATAGATGACACGGTACTTCGACAAGCATGTCAGAGTCAGGCAGTTCGCAGAAGGGGGTCTAGTTGTAACACCTCCATCCGTCACATGAAATATAACAGAGGGTCCGGCCGGGGCCCCACACCATATTCCACAGACAGTCGGCGGAGTTACGCATTGAAACTATATTATCGTACGCATCATAACTCAGAACGCATTCTAGCGGAAGCAATTTAAGTTGTAGAACCCATATACTAGGAATATCCACTACAAATATAAGTAGGAATGATACAACCAAATACACCAAAAGTTCTGGTCTTAAGGCCTTACAACTGTTTCCTTTACAAAAAGTGTTTTTATACATCAGCACGCAGACCGACCACACATGAAACAGTAAAAGTTCTCCTTTGGGCCTTCGAGGGCCAGCCAATTGCAGCATAAGGGACTTCGGCCCGCTACTTTCCACTTGGCTCTCCAGCATCTATATAGCACGACCCACCAAAACGCGGCAAACAAAACAACGATCAACATTAGCTGACCAATTTATAACGACCCCACCCCTGACTCAGGGCAGCGGTTTTCCTTCCCTGCAAACAACAACATATATATATTGTGGCAATAATCATGCGCGTTTAAGCACTATTCACCACAGATACAAGCTCGATCGACCACACGCCCCGTGCACTCAGGGCATATTCTCGGTGTACCGGATGTCCCGGGTACCACCACCATCCATAGTCCTAGACTTGATGGTCAAATTTGAGCATTTCTCTTTTCTTCCTATGAGTTGACAAAGTCAAAGGAGCTCTACTTTCCGATTCAATCCAGTGACCCACTCCAAGTCGATCGTCATAAGGTGGGTGCAGGTTAGTTAAATCCTGTTGCTCAAATCGTCAGGCCCTCACGCCACGACGCGGGTCGGCGTCCCCCTTGTGTCCAAGCAAAACAATTTAAGTTCCCACTCATATATAGTGAAACAGTTTAAGTTCTCACTCATATCATACCGCAAAACAGTTTAAGTTCATACACATATATGTATATAAAGGCCCCCAAGTCTCCCAGAGACAGGCCTCACAAACTTAGCTCACTGGAAGCTATCGCCGGCGGTAGCACTACCGCCGCGCGGTAAGGACATAAGTCGCTTCTTCCCCATTTTTGGGTGTTTTCCTGGAGATCACCTCCAGTACTATCACTGCTGCATCCTGCACACCCCCAGACCTCGGATTCTACACGTTTTATCCACGGAGTCTTCTCCGGCGCGCAAATCAATTCATCACCAATCCAGACCAACCTGTCCAGATGAGCTTCACACAACATGCTTATTCCGTACTTCGATTCCGGATCTAAATGCAAGTTTTATCGGGGATCACAACGATCTACCCTCTGGAAACTACCCTTTTCTTCACGTTTTGGTGAGGGGTTCCATGCACGTATGCAAAATGAGCACTTCAGTTGTCCAAGGAGAAATTCGTTACCCTTATCGATCGCTTAGGAGTCATGCCCTTGTTCTTTGATCCGGATGGAACTGATCGTCACAGCTTCCTCTCTGCGGATCTAGCGTCGACTTGTAATTCCGATCACAAGCGCACCTTGGATCGCTTCTCCTCTTAGCCTCCTGAACTTTCTTCCTCCTCTTCCCTCAAGAAGCTCAAGAACCAAGAGAGAGAGTGTGAGAGAGGAAAATGAGAATTTCATCTCATGTCCAACCTTTAACAGCAAGCTATCGCTGCGCGGTATCTGAGACGGTCGCCGCTTGGCCCAATGGACATCGCTCTGTCGCCCAAAGCAGCCTCCACCGCACTGCCACGTGGCAACTGGCAAGCTACCTCCGGTGTTAACTTCCTACCGCCGAGCGGTACCTTCCCGAGGCATAAGTCAATTTAATCGGCTATCACCACACGTTAGCTCGCTACGGCCCGACGGTAGTCTCTCAACGCTTCGTCGAAAGCGTTGAGTGCGTCGAGTGATAGCGCCACGTGATAGCTCACTACCGTCCCGCGATAGTCTCTCAACGCTTCGTCGAAAGCGTTGAGCGCGTCGAGTGCTATCGTCGAGCGATACCTTTCTACCGCCGCACTGTAGACACCCGAGACGTCAGTCGATTTAATTCAAGGGCTAATGCTGACGTTAACACTACCGCCGTGCATTAACCTCCAATCCTTCCTTTTCAGGATTTTTGGGGCATTACAATTCTCCCATCCTTTAAAAAATTTTGTCCCGATATTTTATTTATTGAAAGGAAATCAGTACATAAGCGTACAACATAATTTTACAAAAACAACTCGGGAAATTCATCTCGCATGGTTTGCTCGCGCTCCCATGTCAATTCTTCACGGCCACAATTGTCCCAACAAACTTTGACCATCCCGATTGCCTTGTTTCGTAGCTGCCTGACCTCCATATCCTCGATTCGAATGGGTCTAACCTTTGTCGTCAGCCCACCATCGACTGGTACCTGATCATCAGCCACCACTTGCGTCAGCTCTTGCAAAGCTTTCCGCAGCACCGATATGTGAAACACATCGTGCAAACCACTTAGCTCCGTCAAAAGAGCTAATCGATATGCAGCTTAGGAAAGTTTCTATGCCTGAACTTTTGTAAATAAAAGAGAAAGTCTTTGCTTATTGGTTGTCTCTTTTCCAAAGTGTCTTTTTTGTTGAGCAATGTATGCTGCTTAGGAAAGTTTAGTCTCGAGAAGATCCCGCTGACCAGCCTCCCACTAGCTGGCAGGGCCGGAAGTCACTCAGTGGCAGATGGTTGAAATGAGAGCCCCGAGAAGATTTCGCTGACCAGGCTCCCGCTAACCGGCAGGGACGGAAGTCACTCGATGGCAGATGGTTGAAATGATAGCCCCGAGAAGATCCCACTGACCAGACTCCTACTAGCTGGTAGGGCCGGAAGTCAGTCAGTGACAAATGGTTGAGATGATAGCCTCGAGAAGATCTCGTTGACCAGACTTTCACTAGCTGGCTGGACCAGAAGTCACTCGGTGGCAGATGATTGAAATGATAGCCCCGAGAAGATCCCGCTGAGCAGGCTTCCACTAGCTGACAGGGGCGGAAGTCATTTAGCGACAGATGGTTGAAATGAAAGCCTCGAGAAGATCCCGCTGACCAGGCTCCCACTAGCTGGCAGGGTCGGAAGTCACTCGGTGACAGATGGTTGAAATGATAGCCTTGAGAAGATCCCGCTGACCAGACTCCCACTAGCTGGCAGGGCCGAAAGTTACTCAGTAGCAGATGGTTGAAATGAGAGCCCCGAGAAGATCCCGCTGACCATGCTCTCACTAGCTGGCAGGGCCGGAAGTCACTCGCTGACAGATGGTTGAAATGATAGCCCCGAGAAGATCCTGCTGACTAGGCTCCCACTAGCTAGCAGGGCTCGAAGTCATTCGGTGGCAGATGGTTGAAATGTTAGCCCCGAGAAGACCCCGCTGACCAGGCTCCCACTAGCTGGCAGGGCCAAAAGTCAGTCGGAGATAGATGGTTGAAATGATAGTCCCGAGAAGATCCCGCTGAACAGGCTCTCACTAGTTGGCAGTGCCGGAAGTCACTTGTTGACAGATGATTGAAATGAGAGCCCTGAGAAAATCCCGCTAACCAGACTCCCACTAGCTAGTAGGGCCGGAAGTCACTCACTGGCAGATGGCTGAAATGATAGCACCAAGAAGATCCCGCTGATCAGGCTCCCACTAGCTGGTAGAGCCGGAAGTCACTCAGTGACAGATGGTTGAAAAGATAGCTCCGAGAAGATCCCGCTGAGCAGGCTCCCACTAGCTGACAGGGCCGGAAGTCACTCGGTGACAGATGGTAATAGTGATGGCCCCGAGAAGACCCACTGATGAGACCCTCACTAGCTGGCAGGCCCGAAGGCTCACGTAGGGGCAGGTTGCAGAAAGAGAAAGGTGTTGAGATATAAGAGAGTGAGGTTGGGAGACCAGAAGGAAGGAGTAGGCAAGTGGGGTTACTCTGGGATGGATCTCACCAACCGAGCACTCTCTTATTCCTCGAGGAGCTATCATCGAACAACGTCAGGCCGAGAGGCGAGTGGTTCGTAATTTCTTACTCGATCCAAACCACCAAAGGGGCGAGAACGTGAGGCCCTTATATAGCGCGTGCTTACGTGAGCGAGCCGTTAAAACTGACCTAACTCAGATGGATTATAACTTAGCGTGTTCTACCTTAGAATAATTATTCCTCGAATATTGTGTGTATGCGTGAGTGCAACATGACACTCTCCTAAAGGGTAACTGCGATTACGGATTAACAAATCGAGCTCGCGGCGAGCGAACCCAAAATTCGAAAGAGTGTGTTGAGAGTAAAGCACTTGGCGAGGAAGCATACAAGAAAAATGACAAGTCAGGAAAGAAAAATGTTTTCATTAAATAATAACAGATTACAAAAAGATCATCGCGCGGGCGAGAGTACAAGATAGGAGCAAAAAAAGAAAAATTACAAGGCAAAAAGGGAAAAACATACTGATATATACAACGAGTCCCTCCCTAGTCGGCCCTTCCCGACTGATCATCCTGGTCGTCGTCCACCTCGTCAAAGAGCGAGTCGAACTCGTCCTCCCCCTCGCCTGGCACGGGGACAGTAACGAACAGCTCGGGAACCAGCTCTTTGGCGGTGATCTTCTTGCAATCGGACGTCAGCACTCGAAGATCTTGCTTCATCTAGAGTGTGTGATCTGCGGCCTTGATGGAGGTGACCCTCATCATCTCCTTGACCTCCGCCTCGCTATACATACGCTGCTTTCTTCCCTGATTGCTCGACTCGCCGCAAGCCGGAGGAAGGACGGTCTCAACCAGACGGGTGATCTCAGTCTTGAGCTGTTTGTTCTGTCCTTCCAGCATTTGGTTCCGTTCCTCCAGATCGGCGGCGCGCTTGCGCATGCGGTCGGCAGTCTGAGCGTCCTACAAGAATCAGGAGATTAGAAGAATGGGAGTGATGATGAGGGGGCCTGGCAGAGTCGGCGCTTACCACCCTGTCGGAGTTCTTCTCAAGAATGCCTTCGATGATCTCGAGCTTTCGCTTCAAATCTGACGCCGCGTCCTCTGCGAGAGCTCGCGCTTCCTCAGCATCGGTTCACTTGCGGCTGAGTGTAAAGCCGCGTCAGACAGCCATATGCGCGAGCTCCAGAGAGCGCATTTGAGCTCGCGTGCTCTCGTGGGCGAGCTTCTGCATAGTCATGTCGTCGTAGACCTTCGCGTCCTCGCGCCCATATAGCCTGAAACCGAGGGCGAAGGCATGCCCGCTTGGAGGTCAGCGCTCAGACCAGGAGGGGAGGAGCGAGGATATCGAGATCCGGTTGGCCTTCTCGTCCCACAACACCATCGGCTCGTTGGCGCGATCCCTCACCTTCCCGCCAAGACCAAAATTATGGTGCGCATTCGGAGGGTTCTCCTCCCGAGCCTCGGGCTTTGTTCCGGAAAGAGATTCGGGAAGATCGCCCTCACCCTCTCCTCCTCCCGCGTATCCCTCGGGACTTGTTTGCCTTTGGACGCCGCTGTCTTTTTTTGGTTTCCTCCTCGACGGCAGGGTGCGAGGCGAGTTGGGGTCGGCGGGGGTTGTTCCCTTCCTACTGCTGGAGGGAGCGGGTGTCTTCGACTCTCTCCTGCACGCCGCCGCGGCTGCCCTCTCCCGAGCGAGTGGATTGGCATCTAACCCGACATCCGCAAAGGACGGGTGCTCCAGGATCAATCTCTCCCTGCAGGAAATTACTCAGCATTATCGAAAGAACATTCTTCACCGACGATATTGGAACGAAGCGAGAAGGAATTGTACCTTCGCCTGGGAGAACTGGAGGGAGCAGGTCGAGGCCCCTTCTCAGGAAGGTGACCTTAAAGTCCTTGTGGAGCAAGAGTTGGTGGAGGTTGGTGTCGTTACCCGATACTACTGGCGCTCAGTAAGTCTTCTCACTCCGCTGAATGCGTGTGTAGGGGATGTTTCCGAGGTCCCCCTTTATAAAGACGAATTTCGTAACCCAGTGGTGTTTTTTGTTGGCGGTCTCACACACCTTAAATTACGAGCCGACGAAGAAGGCGACACCATCGTTGGTGGCCCGATAGATGAAGAGCTTCCGGAAGACGGCGAGGTTGAACTCGATCCGCTTCTTCCGGTGGAAGATCGCGAAGGTCACCAATATGGTGATCGCGTTGGGGTTAAGTTGCGCGGGGACGGCCTCGAAGTACTTCAGGACTTGACGAACCTCCGACCAGAGGGGAAGTCACAACCCCACCTCAAAATGCGAGATGTGGAAGGCGAGTTCGTCTGCAAGGAACGTATTCATCGCCTCGCCCCTTTTCGATCGGCGAGCAATGAACCCGGGAGTGACATAATCAACCACGAATGCGAGGTGCTCCTCCTCCAGGTTCCCGTCGAAGAAAGGGTACTCGGCAAACTGCTTCGCACATTTTGATCTTCCGTTCGCATCAACTCTCGTCTTACCCATCTCCGCGAAACCTAATGAGCGGGTGCTGAGGGCAAGAAGTTAGGGGCTAAGGAGGTACAAGGACAATAAATGCGATGAGAAAAAGTAGGTGAGTGGTCGTATTTATAAAAAATATATAATAAAAGAGAGCCAGGGGGACGCGGGTCATCCACTCATGACCACTCGCTAACGTTGTTATCGACCCTCCAAGATCTATCCTCCCATCGAGCGAGCTGAGTGAGAATTCGAATCACAAAACAGCGACCCTGTGGTTTAAGACTCTGCACTTGCGCGAAACAGACAAACGTCAACTATTACATCAACTACTACATTAATTATTACATAAACCAGTTCTGAGAATGTTCTCAGGCGCAGAAAAGTAGAAAATCAACAGTGGCAAAGGAAAGACCGTGGGGGACTAAAGGGCGAGCACCGGTAGGCTTAGGACGGGATCCATTTCCATCTTCCCTGTATTCGCGCCCCCGTCCCCGACGGCCGACGAAAATTATTGAACTCGCAGACCGTCTCGAGATCCCGATGCACGAGGCGCATGTTCTCCTCAATTCGGCTGATGAGAGGCCCGGGGAGGTCATCTCACCTCCCGTTCCTCCCCTCGCCTCGTCAGCCAGTATCGTGTAACCCTGTTCGAGATCACGCAGTCGCTGCTCGCCGACGACCCTCTCCTCCTGAAGTTCTCATAGCATGAGCCCATACTTTTTGTGGAACTTTGCCATCCGCCTCTTCATTTCGGCGGGGTTGCTCGGGTCGCCTATAAAATCTTCGAGCGAGTTGGGAGAAGGGGGTGACGAGAAGAACTCTTGCTCGAAAGATTCTTCGGCTTCGAAGCTCCCAGGAAGACATGAGACAATAGAAATTTTAAAAGACTGACTTAGAACATGGAAAGGGGACGAGTGTTTCGACTAACTGTGCGAAGTGGAGGCCCACTGGTGGTGTGGTTGGCCGGACGAACTTGCTTGCCCTTGGAGGGATCAGCTGAGAGAGACGAAGAGTACCTTTCCATGGCCCGGTCGGAAGGAGCCAGGATCAGGAATCAGAACGGAGGGGGGAATCAGGACGTCTGTGGTGTCTTTCATCTTGGGGGCAAAATTAAGGGCGATATTGCGTATGGACTCGTGTGTCGGCGACCTTAACGACAACGAACCCAGGACGGTAATTCCAAAGGGGGAAGCTGGGGCAAAGTGACACTGATGAGTTGAGCGGCAAAATAAAACAAAAAGAGGGATAGGTTACCGAGGGCTCTCGAGGGTCTATCGGTGGTGGTCCGAGGAAGTACGCCCGTGAGAAGGGGGTTGCCCTGGATCAGTGGGAGACTCGCGACACCACGAGATGAGGCATCCTGGTCGGAGGGAATCACGTCGGCGCCTCCTCTAGAATGGTCACCCTGCAAGCATATCCAAGATGGTCATATCAGAGCCGTCCGTTTCACATAGCAGGAGCGAATTCGATTTTTAGGACCTGTATTGAGGAGGGGTGTGTGAACCCAGGGTCTGGCGTGGAAGGAGGAATTCTGAGAGGGGGCTCGCTAGCCGCCAAGTCAGGCTTAGCCTTTTTCACTGACTTGCGCTTTAGCAACTTGCTGGGGGATCGGTGAGCGAGCCAGGGCATGAGTTCAACATTATTAGATGAATGTAGCTCCCTCTCCTTGGCGAAACGATCTTGGAATTCCTTAGAGAGAGACATGACGTGTTAAAGGTCGGGAAAAGGAGAGGGGAGGGTAATGGTATTCCCTAGTCCCCCTAAGTTAGCATGTATATATAGCATATTGTGGAGCCCGCCATTAGATTCCCTCCGGATTAGCCATCACTTGTCGAACACCTGGAGTTGAACGTTTCTTAAGAGCTTGGGATAATCTTGGAAAGAGCGGAGATTGTGTAAACCCCATGTTCACTGTGTGAGAGGGGAAGACCTAGTCAAATAAGGCAACTCTAGGACTAGGCGAGCTGAACGGGAGAATGGGAACAGAAGGCCTCAGCTCGCGGAAGATCAAGCCGTCAGAGGTATGGGGGGAGAGTAGGAAGCCTAGACTTACACTCGCCACATGACCAAACTAGGAGAAAGGCGAGTGGGGTAAAAAGTCTTGCACTCGCCCTCGATCCTGTTCGAGGTGGCGAGTGTTGGCCTCTTCCGAGCACTCGCCGCCCTAGGCGAGTGGTGGCAGCAGGAACCACTCACCCAGTAGTGGATTTACCAGAATTCCCCAGCTGGCTTGCTAATAGCCCCTCCAAACAGCGGAGTTTGGCTGTTGGCAGACCCATTTGGGCTGCGTATAGCATTCCCAAAAGGCGAGATTGCGTTATTTGTTCGCGGCATGCATTATGTGGATTGGGCGTCGCTTTGTCGTCCGCGGAACTGTGGCGGCTTGGGGTTTCATGCCACCGCGACATGGTCGGGCCCGCTTCGGGCACGTTTTGCTTGGGAATACCTGCAGCCCCACCAGTCCCTTTTTGTCCGAGCCATGCACGGTCGCTATTCGGAGAACTTATTTAACTGCCCCGCTCGCCGCAGCGACTCCGCCGTTATTAAGATCCTTCATGACGGCGCGACTAGTTTGTTATCGGTCTCCCGCTGGCGCGTTAGCCGCGGTGAGAATATTCACATTCTAGCCGACTGTTGGATTCAAGACCGGGTTCTTACCCTCTGGCCTACTTTTATACACTCCCAACTTCCGGACTCCATGTTGCTCTCGGAGATGCTTACGGAGAACGGGGAATGGAACCGTCCTATGCTGTTACAGTTTTTTGGCCCCTCTCTGGTTGATACCATCATGCAAATTCCAACCTACCCTGCTGAGGGACAGGACAGATTGGAACTCACCTTTCAACTCTGTGGTAAGACCATTGCTTCCATGGCTTATGCGACATTCTTCTCGAGGTCCTCTGCGGACTTCTCTTGGCTCTCTCGGCTGGGTCTACGGCCTCGCGAGTGTCTGTTCTGGTGGCGCCTGGCGCAGGATGCCATTCCCACCCGCTGTTGGCTGCTGCGACGGGGCCTCACAGACTCGGGCGTGTGCCCCTGGGGCTGTCCGTCCCCCGAAAACCGGGACCACCTCATGCGGGGCTGCTCCAACATTGCTGCCATTTCCCGCGAGCTTCACCGATGGGGGATTGATATGCCTGCGATCCAGGACTGGGCGTCCTTCCCGGCTCTTGTTTCCTCTGCCCGCAAGCTCAACTTGGGGCCTCTCCGGGTATTCTGCTATGTCGTATACCAACACTGGAGGGCACAGAACGCCAAAGTCCATGGGCGTGATTTTGGTACGCCGCTGATTCTTGCCGCCACTATTATGGAGAACATCAACTGCTCTACCGTTTTTCCCTCTACGCGCTACTGGGGCACCAACCGGCCGGACATGCCGTCTCCATCGATCTTTTGGTGCCCCCCACCACCGGACTGGATTAAAATCAATGTGGACGGGGCTGTCTTTCCTAATAATTGCGCGGGCATTGGTGTCGTCGTCCGAAACCACCGCGGGGCTGTACAACTTGCTGCGGGCTCGGGGTTCCCTCATTGGGATCCCGGCCAAGTCGAGCTTGCGGCGCTCCGTTCGCTCCGACGGCTTCTCTCCCCGAACATGCTGGCGGCTAAAGGTGTTATTATTGAGGGGGATTGCAAGAATGTGCTGGAGTTCTGCCGCACCTCGATGCACCGGGCGACTTGGAGCGATGCCAATTTCATGGCGGAGGATCTCTCTTTTCTGGCGGAGCTCAACCAGGTTATGTTCAGACACATTCCTCGGGAGGCCAACAGACTTGTTGATTTTTGTGCCAAATTTGGTAGTACCAATGATTTTGTTTGGAACGATGTAAATTCCGCCCCTACCGAATTCATGGAAATTGTCCATGATGATTTTGGCTAGGGTGCATTTTCTTTTCTCTCTTGTATCTTTTTGCACCTTTATGATGCTAATGCAATTATCATGGATTAGCCACCACTTGTCGAACACCTGGAGTTGAACGTTTCTTTAAGAGCTTGGAATAATCTCGGAAAGAGCGGAGATTGTGTAAACCCCATGTTCACTGTGTGAGAGGGGAAGACCTAGTCAAATAAGGCAGCTCTAGGACTAGGCGAGCTGAACGGGAGAATGGGAACAGAAGGCCTCAGCTCGCGGAAATCAAGCCGTCAGTGGTATGGGGGACGAGTAGGAAGCCTAGACTTACACTCGCCACATGACCAAACTAGGAGAAAGGCGAGTGGGGTAAAAAGTCTTGCACTCGCCCTCGATCCTGGTCGAGGTGGCGAGTGTTGGCCTCTTCCGAGCACTCGCCGCCCTAGGCGAGTGGTGGCAGCAGGAACCACTCACCCAGTAGTGGATTTACCAGAATTCCCCAGCTGGCTTGCTAATAACCCCTCCAAACAGCGGAGTTTGGCTGTTGGCAGACCCATTTGGGCTGCGTATAGCATTCCCAAAAGGCGAGATTGCGTTATTTGTAGGCAAAGTCAGAAAACTAAATATAGACCCTGTGAGCATCTTTGGGGGGGGATCAGGTCTTTTTGGCTTCCTCTTCCTCAAGTCGTTTCTTGTTGGCTTTGAGTGCCCTCCAAGGTGCCCTGTTCAGCTTTTGGCTTGGGAGAGGAAGCACTCTAAGGCCTTCCGAGTTTGTGGTGGGACCTCCACGTTGTATCCCAGGGTCAGTTCCTAGTTCCTAAGTGTCCGGTCAGGTATGTTGGTTTGATAGAAGTGCAAGCTACACCTCTTTGGTTCGAACTCTTCTTGAGACCGAATTTTGGTTTCAACAGGGACGATATGGTGCAAACATGGCACGTGCATGACGAGTTAAAATGAAGTCATCAAAGCACGGGGAAGCCTGGAGCTACTGGTGTTGAGTGGACGACCTGGTGCGCAAATCCATACAAGACAGGATATTGAGAGAGCGACCCGGGATGAGCGGCACTGGTTCTCGATAGCTTAATCTGCATGCAGAAAGGATTCACAAAGGAACCCTAAGTGGGCAACTTGTCAGATCGGATGATTTACACATTATATTCGCAAACCACTCGCGATGTAAGTTAATCGAAGTCGGGATACAGTATATTGAGATATACTCAATATTCAATTCTTGAGGGCAAGATCCCTTTAATAGTGCTTTTCTCCTTTGAGAGCCTAAACATCTTTTAAGAAAAACCCATGTAAAAGGCCCATTATTGGGCCCCTTTCTTTATTGTATTTCCTTCTTTTCTTAGTCCCACATCTTGTATAGGATTTCTTCTCACCTTCTCTCTCCTATATATTTGTATTCTCTCATTGTATTTACACACACAAGCAATACATACAAGTTTTGTGCTCTCTCAACATGGTATCAGAGCCAGGTTCCCGGTCCCTGCGGTTTCCCATCTTCTAACCGCCCAGACCGCCTTCTTCCCCTGCCCGCAGACTGCTCTGCGGCCTCTCCTTTCTTACCCGCTTCTATCCGCGGGTTCCTCTTCTCCTGCTCTTCTCGCCGGCCTGCCTGCGGCCTGCCTGCGTTCTACCCGCCTCCTCTCCCTCTCTCTCCCGTGATTCCACCCCTCCCCCCTCTCTTATAGCCTTTTCTCACTCTGACCCGTGGGATCCTCTCCTGGTTCGTCCTGTTTCTCTCTGTCCGCTGCGGATTCTTTTTTGCCGTGCGTGTCTTTTCTTCTTGTCGCGCAAAGGCCGCCCCTTTTTGCCGCTCGAGTTCTCCTACTCGCAGCCTCTTCTTGCGACTTCTCCTACCTGCTGTCTTCTCCTTGCCGCTCGAGTTCTCCTACTCGCGACCTCTTCTCGCGGCTTCTCCTACCCGCTGCCTTCTCCTTGCCGCTCGAGTTCTCCTTCTCGCCGGTTCTCCTTCTCGCGCGGTCTCTCTCTAATCGCTGCGCCTATCCCGTGTTATGTTCGAGCCAACATCTCTTGTCGCTCATTCTCTGGCCGCTAGTGTGTTCACTGTGACCGTGCGGTTTGTCTATCCGCACTCAGGTCGCGGCCTCCCTTTCTCTCTCAGCCAGTTCTTGCCGCTGCTCTTGTTGCCTTGACTACCCGCTGCGGCCTCGTCTATTAACCGCGGGCTTGTCGTGCAAGAGTTCTCTCCAGCGGCGACCTCGTCTTCCCGTCGCGCCCCTTTTCTGCTCGCTCCGGCCTCTCCGGTCTATATGGGATCCTCGATTGACTCCACCGGCCAGGCGGCTAACCCCTCTGCAGACCGCCCGGCTAACCCCTCTGCAGACCGCGCGGCTCCTCCTAAAATCCGCGATGAGCCGCGGATCACCACCATTTCCCTGTCTGGCAAGAAAATTTTCATCCCATGGGTGCACTCGGTTCGCCGAGTTCTTCAGGCCAAAGGCCTTGTTCATCATCTCACTCAGCGACCTCCTTCTCCTCCTACCGACGATTGGTTGCGCAACGACGGTCGTGTTCAGACGTGACTCCTCAATTCCCTGGAGGGTGAGCCCTACCAAATGGTCATGTATCATGAAACAGCCAACGCTATGTGGGTTGAGCTCCACTCCTTATACCCCGGCAAGGACAGCCTCCAACACCTCTATGACATTATTACCGATTTTCAGGGTCTCGATGCTGGCGGGGCTGCGGACATGACATCGTTTGTTGCTCATGCTAAGACTCTTGCGGAGGCCTGGATTTAGCATCAACCTTCTACCACTGATCTTGCTGCTCAGCGAGCACAAAAGGAAGCCGTTTGCATTGCTATGATGATGGCTTGTGTCCCGACACACCTTTGAAGTATCCGTGCTCAGGTTCTGGCTTCGGCCACTACTCCTTCCTTATCTGATGTTTGCTCTATGCTCCTTCGAGTGCCACCGCCCCCGGATACTCCTGCACCCTCCTATCCGGCCCTTCTCCAGCAGACCCTTCCCCCCTTACTTTCCCCACCGTCTTCTCCTCGTGGTGGACGTTCGGGCTCCCGCGGAAGGGGGCTTGGTGGTCGGGGCCGCCCAAAGTGTTCCTATTACGGCCGGGACGACCACACTGAGGCCGTTTGCTACAAGAAACTTGGCTGCCCTCCTCGTCCGACTGCTGTTGTTGCAGCTGACGACTCTTCTGCCACAGGTACCGACCTTGAGGCCGTTCGCCTCCAGCTACAGCAACTCCATGGACTGCTCATCCCTCCATCCACTTATGTTGCCTCCACCTCCACTGCAGGTATGACTTGTTTTTCCTCCAGTCCGCGCTGGATCTTGGACTCGGGTGCCACTCATCACATCACCTCGCTGCAGCCGCCCAACTTCTCGGATGCCGCTCATCCGAAGTGTATTACCGTGAATGTCCATCGCCGGTGGCCCTTACTCCAACTGGATGTTAAGAATGCCTTTCTGAATGACGATCTCCAGGAAACAGTGTATATGCAGCAACCTCCCGGGTTTGAGACCACGGGGGAGTCTCAGGTCTGTCTCCTTATGAAAGTATGGTCTCAAACAATCCCCACGGGCGTGGTTTGACAAGTTCAGTAAGGCCCATCTGGAGGTTGGTTTTACTCAGAGCTCGGCAGACTTCTCGTTGTTCACTCATCACCGAACAACGGGAACGGTTCTTCTATTAGTATACGTTGACGATATCATAATTACTGGAGACGACTCGAAAGGAATACAGGAGGTCAAACTACACCTGAGCACAGTTTTTCAAACAAAAGATCTGGGGCCCCTTCGGTACTTCTTGGGTCTTGAGGTTGCCAGACGACAGGATGGTCTCGTCCTCTCTCAGCGGAAGTATTGCCTCGACCTCTTTCATGATGCTGTTTATTCAGGTTGTAAGCCGATTGACACCCCAACGGATGCAAATCACAAGTTGTGCGCTCAGGCATCTGACTCAGATCTCCTACTCCAGAATCCAGGATATTATCGTCGTCTCGTTGGAAAATTGATCTATCTCACAGTAACCAGACCATATATTTCCTTCGTTGTTGGTATTGTCAGTCGATATATGCGTTCCCCTCGAAGATCTCATCTTCCGGCCGTTGAACGCATTCTCAGATACCTTAAAATGGCTCCTGGCCAAGGATTGTTATACAAAACCTCATTTTCAGCTCCAACATTGGTGGCATATTCTGATGCTGATTATGCTGGTTCCCTTGATGATCAACGGTCAACCAGTGGTTTTTGCACATATTTTGGAGGACATTTGATTACCTGGCAAAACAAGAAACAAACGGTCTTTGCTCGATCATCAGTTGAGGCAGAATACCGGGCAATGGCTTCGGTGGTTTCTGAACTAACTTGGCTTGAAAGTCTTCTTACCGATCTGGGTGTAAAGCTCCCTTCCCCAGCTCTCCTCCTCTGTGACAGCCAAGCTGCTATACATATAGCCAAGAACCCGGTCTTCCATGAAAGAACAAAACATATTGAAGTCGACTGTCACTTCATCCGGGAAAAAGTTCAAATGAAGAAGCTCGACCTGAAGTATGTTTCGAGGACTGAACAAGTTGCGGATGTCCTCACTAAGTCTCTTTCCAGCACCCTCTTCTATCAGTGCTTGTCCAAGCTTGACGCATACGATTTGTACGCTCCAGCTTGCAGGGGAGTGTTAGAAAAGCCCATGTAAAAGGCCCATTATTGGGCCCCTTTCTTTATTGTATTTCCTTCTCTTCTTAGTCTCACATCTTGTATAGGATTTCTTCTCACTTTCTCTCTCCTATATATTTGTATTCTCTCATTGTATTTACACACACGAGCAATACATACAAATTTTGTGCTCTCTCAATACATCTCAATGAAACCAAGATGATCAAATTAACTCTTGCTCACTCCCCTTATACATGCAAGAGTGTGTATACATGAAATGATTAAAATGCCACCAGTGCTAAATAGACAGACAGGGAGACGTGTGGTATGCCAGGAAGTCATCTTGGTATCAGAAAATTACAGATTATTTAGTTTTAATTACAATTTATAAATATAAATCTATTCTATAGTTTATAGCCTTCAATCGTAAATTCATAGTCAATCAATTATAAGTTATTTTATTACTGCTTTAGCACAAACACTTTGCTGGTAGCACCCACAGCTAGTGAGCTCAAAACAAGTATCCTAGTTCAAGGAATATAGTAAAAATTGGCTCCGGGCTACTTTCATAATATAAAATGTAATAATTTTATAGTCATCCTATGCTCATTTTTTATTTTTATATATACGATCAGTTTTACAGTATTCATATTTATGATCATTTTAAGGCTTCATTTGGTAAGGTGTTTGGAGACGGGGGCATGAGGAGCCGGGCCGCCGCTCGAACCGGAGGGGGGAGGCCTCCGTTCGAAATGTCACATTTTGCTCCATTCCTCATGGCGCGGCGGGTGGAGACGCAACAAACGCCACCGCCGGGCGTTTGGTTACCCGCCTTGCATCAGCGTTTGCCACAAACGTAGCCTCCAAACGCCACGCCAATTAAAGCCTAAACCTTAATAAAGCTTTTTTATCATGATAATTTCTTTTCATCAATATGATAAAGATAGTTATGTTTTAATTAAAAAAATGATCACTAACGTAAAAATTGGTTCAATATCTGGACATAATAATGTCTCCAAAGAGCAACAAAAGGACAATTTGTTATCAAGATCTTGGAGTAAAGTTCTAACTTCTGTTTGCAGTTATATATAAATTAGAAATGAATAACAGTAATATATTGAATTTAAAAGCTTAGGGAACATCATACAGATTATATTTCATTTTCTAAATGGTACATATTCAGCAGGACTCTCGCGGCAGAGTATGGGAAACATATGATTCGTATAGTAAGGACACTCTTCGATTCATTGGCTTTGGATCTTAAGCTTGACCCGGGTCTTTCTGATTCGTACATGAACGCATCAAGTGGCATTTTTCGTTCATACCGTTATCCTTGCTTGCCTGAATGTCAAAGCTATATGGGAATGAGATCTCACACAGACAGCTCCGTCTTAGCAGTCGTGGATGAGGATGAGGTTGGAGGCTTGCAAATTCAACAAGGCAATACATGGTTTTGCGTTATGCCGGTCCCTGACACTCTCATCGTAAACATTGGTGATATGATGCAAGTGAGCTCGCTAGTTATTTACGTATTTGATGCTTTGTTTTCATGATGACGACGACGATGATTATACTTTTATTGTGATGATGCTGATTGTTTGTTTACCATTTTAGGTGATCAGCAACGATGAGTATAGAAGCGTGGTGCATAGAGTGCTTGCGAATAGAACAAGTGAGAGGACATCTTTGTGCTTTTTTGCATTCCCTAAGGAGGATTTTAAGATTAGGAGCTTGAGTTACAAGGAGTTCACTTACAAGGAGTTCAATGCTCAGGTGCATGAAGATGTTATGGAGACCGGTGATAAAATTGGGTTGAAGAAGTTCTTGATCTCATAGTTAGAAATCTGGCATTTAGCCATCTGATGTATGTCTCCAACTTCTCAATCCTGTGTGGGATACAGATTCAATAAATTGGTAGAATTTGATGAGATATTACTTTTTTGTAGCTTAGAGTTCTCAGTGTACATATTTTAAGAAAATAATGTTAAAGAACATGTAAAAGGAAAAAAAATAGATATTATTTTAGTGATATGAAAATATGCTCAACCAATTTTCATCCCATGCACATTTCTTGACAAAATCTTGATGTGTAAAGATTGAAATTGTTTCTAGATTTTTTAATTTTGCATTTGGAGAAATTGTCATATTTATTCTTTATGGAAAATTGTAAAAATCTCATTGTATTAATTAGTGAAATATGTGAAGGTGCATTAATTAGAAATATCCTTATTATTAATTAGAGCAAGTTGTAGATTTTTTTTGTCTTCTAAATGTCCACAAATGCAATTTGCAAATACAATCGAAGAGAGGAAAACAGTTTTTTGTTTTGTTTTTGGGCAAACAAATTTTCTTCCTCTTTCGCACAAGCATTCCTCGTTGCATTCAACTCTTCGAAACTAGACTCTACTACTAGGTGTTTGTTTGGTGTGACATTTTTGCTTTGTGAGTTTGCACAATAGTGCTGTCATAAAATATATGTCTGACATGACAATGATTACGCTAATTACCAAGGAAATTAAACTAGTTTTGAACATAAAAATGGACGAAGTTTCATAGAAACTCGATATTCATGAACGACAGGTCATGACAATCGTGTTCATGAGCACCACTGTCGTGCCAAACTGAAACCTAGATCTATGATCAATCCCCGAATCTACAATGACAAGTCTTTGATGAGCTTAAAGGCGGAGAAGTTCAATGGACAGTTATTCAGGCTTTGGGGGATCAAGTTGATTGTCTTGCCAAAATAATTGGGCATGTACAAGGCCTTGTTCAATCCATAAAGTTATAGAAGGACGTGAAAGTGGGAGAGAAAGAAGTTGAGATGATAATAGGAGGATTACCACCCCTCTTCCCTCCCCCGAAGTAGGCATGATAAGGGTGGATCCTACGCCAAGGAGATCACCGTACTGTGGTAGCAGGGAAAACACACTAGACAATTCTTTCAACACATGATGCCGTCATAATACAATATCATTTATATAGTGGAAATAAAGTGCACATTCATAAATCAAGCATGAAAGAGGAAAATGCACGTAATTAATATTGGGAAAAATCTATTGAGTTGATATAACAGATTATACTAACTGATATATATATATATATATATAGGCCTTAAGTTTGTATTGAAAATCAACTGAGTCTGTTAGTACTTGAGAAATAACAGGCAGAAGTTCAGATAAGTGCTTAAAGAATAAGTCGAGTAGAGGAACCTTACGTCGAGTTCTACTCAACATACGTCGAGGCAGATATCAACCTAGGTCAGCTTCTCCTTTAGTAAGAGTAACCTAAGTCATTAAGATTACATAAGCTGTGCAGTGTGAAAAATGCCGAGATGAAGTCGAAGTATAAATAGTTTCCATCTACTAGATTCAATATGTCAGAATATCTTTTCTTAATATATCTGCAAGCTATACTTAAGGAAATTAGATTGTGCATTAATAAATTAAGCAACAAAGACAAGTTAAAGGAATATACCAGAAATAGCAAACATTCTTATTACAGGAAGATTCAATATTTATAGATACCTTATTTTGATTGTTTTTGAAATTGAGGCAGAAAGAATTTGACAGAAGTATAAATACAAAAAAGGCAAACAAATTCGAAAAGTTGACACATCCTTCGTCTCTCTCAATCAAGCTATTTGTCTCTCCTTCTCTAGGGTTTTTTCCTTTTCGTCTCTCCCTCTCCTTCTCTAGGGTTGAAGATAAAAGATTGATTTAAGGTCGTATTCACGTAATGCATATTTCATGATCCATTCTAATCAAGTTGAAGAATCCATCACATTGTGGAAAATCTCATCTCATCTCCAACATTTTTTTGGAAGAGTTTTAAGGATGCTTTTACAAAGGATCTAGTAGCTTGGTTCTAAGAGTCTACTTACTAAAAGACTCGGTGATTTTTAGAATCACCTTACAAAAAGATTAATGAGTAGTTCTTCGCGTCTCCTTGTCAAAAGACTCTAGCCAATGTAAATGAAACAATGGATAGTGGATTCCTACCCATGGTAGAAGAGATGACATACACAGTTTTAGGAGAACCTCAATAATTCTTTGTAACATTTGGATTGCGTTACTTTCTTTCCGTCTTTCTTCTTTTTATCTTTCAACATTGTTTGCGATAATTTGTGAATTATGTTTGATTATGTGATTATTAACAGTGAAAATCTAAAATACTCTATTCACACCCTCTAGTAGGGGTGGGCATAAGTTCTGGCAGACCCAGGTCGGGCCCGACCCTGCCAGCGGGCCTTTGCAAAAAAGCCATGTCCCAGGCCTGGTTTTTGCCAGGCCCGGGCCGGGCTCAGGCCTCGTCCTCAAGACGAGGCTTGCCTAGGCCCTGTAGGCCGGGCCTGGGTCTGGCCCGGCTAAATTAAAAAAAATATATATTTTAATAAAATATTTATTTTTAAAATAAAATTAACATTTTTTATTTAAGCCAAATTTTTAAAAAAACAATTACATTATTATTTAAAAAGCAATTACAAATTTACAATAAACTCAAAAAATTTTATAATAAAATTTTAAAAATAAAAATCTAAAAATACAAAAAAAATTGCACTTTAGAATAATACAATACTCGATGTCTCAATCACTCGAAACCCGAAGGTGTCATTCAGGTTTGATCTTCATCGGCAAAATTTAGGCCGCTTAGCTCGTCTTCAACCTCGGACGAGCTATCTTCGATCGATGCGACGTGTTGTCTCCTCTTCATAGCATCCAGGTGGTCCTTATAACATATGTAAATTTCCAAAGACTCGTTGCTCAGGCGGCTCCTTCGCTTGTTCAGAATCCTGCCACTTAAAGAAAATGCAGACTCCGAAGCTACTGTACTTGCTTGGATTGTTAATAAATCTCGGGACATGAAGGCCATAACAGGATACGTATTAAATTTATTTTTCCAACATTCTAAAATATCAAAATTTTCTATTTCATTTGAACTCATAAAATCTTGAAATTGTGTTTTCGTATATAATCCTAATTCATTTAAAGTACTTGACGTTCTTTGTTTTTTGCGGGCTGCTAATTCTAAAATTTTATTTTTAAAACTATCTTTTGTTTAGGTTGTGTGCTTTCTTCTCTAGGTCGCGATACATATAGCTGATCGTAATAATTATAAAATTCGGTAAAATTATTATTAAATTTTGAAACACTTACATTATCTTAATACATAGATGTTTGATTTAAATTCAAATTACTATTTATTTCTTCTATAAGATTTTCTACACCATCTACACCTCTTAAATGATTTAAAGCCGCGGCGCATGCAAACATAGCAGAAATTTCTCTATAATATTTTAAAAAATTTTCTTCCATTATTTTAATTAACGGGCGCCAACTTTTATATTTTTTATAAACACTAAATTTTTCTGCAATTAATACAAAATTTTTGATAACCAGTGGACTCGTCAGATAATAAACGCCGGATAATAGAGTTGTTGATCTATAAAAAACTTCTAGCAAATCCATATAATTTTCAATCACATCCCAAACAGAATCTTGAAGATCATGCATTTCAGACATACTATAAAATTCTATTAGTTGTGTTTTTTGACGCACGACTCGTTTTAACATTTTATAGGTTGAATTCCATCTTATAGACATATCAAATTCAGGTTTTAAAAATTTATGACCTTGTGAAGTTACAAAATTTTTAAAATCTTGTTTTCGTTTTTTAGAACTGTAAATATATTTTAACATAATACAGATTTTATTAATATTAGGTTCCATCCATATATGTTAAACTATCATGCACAATTAGATTTAAAACATGACATACATAACGAGTATGAAAAAAATTCCATTTAATATTAGTTTCAAATCTCATTTTAAATTCTCGATTGCTACCGTATTATTAGTAACATTATCGAAAGAAATATTAATAATTTTATCTTTAATTTTAAATTCACGAATACATTTAGTAATTACGTGATAAATAGCTTGACCTGTATGTGGATATTCAAAACATTCAAAACATATAATACGTTTATTTAGCTCTCACGAATCGGAATCGATCCAATGACACGTAATACACATACAATAATTCTGCTTTAATATTGCTAGTCCAGACATCACTCGTTAGACTAACTCTACCGTCGAAAGTTTCAAAATAATGAATTAAATATTGTTTTGATTATAAATAAGCTTTATATGCATCACGCTTAAGTGTAGATCTACTTATCTGTTGATATTTTGGTTGAAGTCCTGCATGTATGTAGTATGTCTCGTCCTTATTGTCGTAGTATCCAAACGGTAATCCACGTTTGATGGCGTTCTCCATTTGCAGCTCTCGTTGATGCATTTGATTGTACATCCAAATTTGCCCTCCTGCCGCAATTTGTGCTTGACTTGTCTCTGGGGCTTGTTTAGCCAGACACGATTTGATATGTCGTGCGAGCGTCGAATTCCCGCTAACAGTTAGAAGTTTGGAGCAGTGTTTGCACTTCACCTTAAATTCTGCGCCCACACGCACTTTTTCAAAGTCCTCCCAGACTGGAGCAGTGGGCATGTGCTCCACAATTTCATGCGCGACGGATGTCGAGGACACTGACATTGAAGAGGAAGACGCCATTGAGGAGGAAGACGCCATCAAAGAGGAAGAAAAATTTGGGAAGTAAGAGAGAGAGAGAGAGTATGAGAGAGGGAAAGTTTTGGTCTTTTTAAATTTCGGATGGGGGGGGGGGGGGGGGTTAGAGGTAAGGGAAGGGATTATATATATATATATATAATTTAAAATTATTAAAAAAAGTTATTTTTTAAACAAATTAATAAACCGCAGCCTAGGCAGCCAATAGGCTGCCTAGGCTGCCATTTTTCCTGGCAGCTTGCCAGGAAATGTCATATCCTGGTAGCTTGCCAGGAAATGTCATATCCTGGAAAGGTGCCAGGAAATCCAAGCCCTTAACGACCCTTTAAAAAGAGCCATTAAGGCTCTGAACGACTCTTTTTAAAGAGTCGTTAAGGGATATAAATGAATATTTGCATTGGGCCAGGCTTTTTCAAGCATGGGCCAGGCTTTTTCAAGCCTGGCCCAGGCTTTGCCCGCCTGGTCCCAGGCCAGGCTAAAGCCCGGGTTTTGCCTGGGCTTAGCCCGGGCTAGGCACCAGGCCGGGCTACAAGCTAAAAAGCGGGCATGGTTAGGCCTTCAAAGCCTGGCCTGGGCCTGGATCGGGCCTTCCCGAGCCTGGGCCTTTCAGGCTTTTTCAAGGCCGGGCCTAGGCCGACCCGGTTTTTATGCCCACCTCTACACTAGTAATTATATTAATATTTTTTGAAATATATTCCGCACTTTTAATTGGTATTAAAGTTATATTAAACATTATAAATTAACACCTTGATTAATCAAGATTCTTGATCTAGATAATTGTTTTTATTACTTGATAATCATGAGTTTTTCCTAAATTAGAGATTATGCGACTACCAGACCTCGAATGTGTTACTTGAAAAAGTGTTAACTATGAAAGTTACTGTACAACCTCGGACTCGCAGGCGAGCGAGAGGGCCCAGGTAACAGGAGCTGAGCGAGAGGGCTCAGGCGAGAGGTATAAGGAAAGAGGCGCCAGGCGAGAGGCACCAGGCGAGAGGTGCCAGGAGGCAGGGCATGGAGTGAAGTTCACGGCATTAAGCGAGATGGCCTAAGTGGAGCGTGGCCTCAGATAGGTGAATGCCGAGACGGGAAGCTTTCCCAGCGAGTGACCAGCTCACCGCACGAGAGGACTCTAGGAGTGGAGCTCTCGCCCGGGGTAGCCCTCTCGCCATGCGAGAGGACCCTATGGGGGAGTTCCCGCCAGGTGCCACTTTGGTTCAAGGCCGATTCAGGTAGGGCCGGGCCCACTTTCTGGGCCCCAGGGAGGTTTTACCCTTTTTACCCCGGGTGGCCTGCATTTAGCCCTTGCGGACAACGGAGTTTGGCTGTTGGCAGACCTAGCCAGGGGTATTCTGGTAATTTCAGGGCGGTGTAAATTGGTTATTTGTAGTCCCAGTTTAGAGGCCTATAAATAGACCGGTAAGGTGCCTTAGAAGAGCAAGCTTTCTTGACTCCTTCCACTTCTTCTAAGGCACCTAGCTCAGCATTGGCTAGGGAGGGGAAGAGTTTTTGTCTCTTCCGGGTACGAGGTGGGACCTCCTCGCTGGAGCCTCCGGTCTAGTTCTTCGCCTCGAGTGTGATCCAAAGGGAGTAAGCGTGAGCTGCCCCAATAGTTCCGAGCTTTAGGGGGAATCGACCTTGTTGGTTCCAACATTTTTGGTGCGGTTAGCGTGGAACAACAGCTTGTGCGGAAGAACGAAGGGTTACCTCATGGTGGGAGATGCAGGAGGAGAAGACGAGGGGTCCCCGAGCCAGGGGGGGGGGGGTACGTCGGGAGGACAGAGTTCATGTTGTCAATCGGAGGGATCATGGACATGCTGAAGCAGCTCGCACAAGGAGGGGAGTGCGAGACCCCCCCGCCCCAGGTGCCGTACCCCGCGCTCCGCGAGGGGGTCGAGTCGGTGCGGATAGGTGAGGACGCACCCGGGAGGTAACCGGGAAAGGAAGTGGCGGCGGAAGGAAGCCGGCGAGAGGTGGAAGGAAGGGAGCTCTTCCCCAGCCTGATGAGTGCCGTCGCGCCCGCGTGGCTAGTCGCGCGAGTAGACCTGGCGAGACCACCGGCGAGAGGATCTCCCTTCTGCGAGTTGGTCCTCTCGGCACCCGTTCCAGAAGGGTTCCGCGAGCCGGAGATGACCTACTACGTGGGGAAGGATGATCCCCTCCAACACCTGCAATGATTTGAAGATGCGGTCTCCATCAGACCTATGACAGATGCCTTCAAGTGCCGCCTCTTCGCCATCACTTTAAAGGATAAGGCCAGGGACTGGTTACATCAAATCCCGACGGGTTCTATTTATTGCTTCGAAGACCTGAGCAGGAGCTTCCAGCTGCGCTTCTCGACCTCGAAGAAGAGGAAGAAGAACCCGAAGTCCATCTTCCTGATCAAGCAGAAGGCGGACGAGTCTTTGGCTCAGTACGTGGATCGTTCCAGGAGGAGATCCTAGACATCCAGTAAGTGCCTGGTTTCGCCCTCCAGATGGCCTTCACGGTGGGGTTGAGGGAGGGCTTCTTCAAGATGAGCCTAACCCGGAAGGCACCATTGTCCTTTGAGGGATTGATGGAGAAGGCAACAAAGGAGATAGCAATGGAGGCGGCAAACCCGGCATTTGCGAGGAAGTTAGCAAGGTTGACGGAGGGGGAGCAGAGAGAGTCAGGAGGAACAAGGCAGCAAGAGGGAAGGAGAAGGGAGGAGCCAAGGGGACCCGCGCACCCAGAGTTGGGCTGGAGGCAACCGGGAGGCCCAGTTCAAGGACCAGGAAGGGGTCCCCCGCAGGGGGGAATGAACTTTTATCCGGGACCAGGGAGATTTCATCCGCTAGGGTGGGGGCATGGCCCGAGGCCGCTCCCACCTCCGCCTCAGCAAGCTATGGCCATTGGCCGAGGGAGAGGAAGAGGAAGAGAGCATGGGATAGCGATTGTGGGGAGGAGGAGGAACCCCCAAGAGGGGAGATGTGAGGGAAGAGTTCTGCCATATTGTTATTTCCATGAGGAGGAGGGCCATGTGACGGCCACGTGCCCGGAGTTCTTGGAGTTAAGAGGGGTAGAGGAGGAGAAGACCAACGGCCACCCGTGCAGATAGTGGAGATGCCAGGAGCCGCGGAGGAGGATCGATGTGTGGATCGGTCGGACATAGGAGATCGGGGGGGGGGGGGGGAGGATCGGGGTGATTCATAAGGGGGTGGGGATCAAGGCCACCCATAAGGCCAGTCTTCACACTATGTATCGTCGGAGCGTTGCCTCGACGTCGCAAGCTCGGCCCCCGGATGAGAAAATCACCTTCTCCAGAAGGGACCTACCAGATCACGAGGACCCTTTCTGCGACGCGCTGGTAATCCGGACCGCCATTGAGAACTTCACGGTGTCCCGAATTTTGGTAGACAACGGGAGTTCCGTCAATGTGATCTTCAAGAAGGCATTCAATGAGATGAGGGTGGAGGCCCGAAGGGTGTTGGCGGCGGATGGGCCATTGTTTGGATTCTCGGGGGAGAGGAAGGAGGTCAAGGGAGGAGTAGGACTTCAGATGACGCTGGGGGGGCTGTCCAGGAACTGTCGTTTCGTGATAGTGGATGCCCCCAGCAGTTATAATGCGATCTTCGGGTGCCCTTTAATCAGCGCCTTTAGGTGTGTACCATCCTCGTTCCATCAGTGCTTGAAGCTTAATTCGGGAGGAGCCCAGATCAGGGTAAGGGGGGATCAAAAGGCGGCTCGGGAGTGCTACGTGACGGCGATCAACACCATCTCATGGAAGGGGGATGCAGAGGAGCTGGAGAAAAGGATGGAACGGGAGGAGTTGGAGAGAGAAGAAGGAGGTGACAGAGGCATTGCGGTGGAGCCAGTAATGGCAGGAGAGCGGGTGGCTGGAGGAGAGGACCTGGTGAGAGAGGAAGCAAGGGTGGAGGGAAGTCTCGTAGTAGAGGTGGAGATGGCTGGAGGAGAGGACCCGGTGAGAGAGGAAGCAAGGGTGGAGGGAAGTCTCGTAGTAGAGGTGGAGATGGCTGGAGGAGAGGAGTTGGAGTGAGAAGAAGGAGGTGATAGAGGCATTGCGGTGGAGCCAGCAATGGCGGGAGAGCAAGTGGCTGGGGAGCGGGAGCATAGAGAGAATGAAGGAAGTATCAGGGAAAAGAAGAGAAAGAGGGCATCACCAGAGAGTGACCTGGGAAGAGAGAAAAGGAGGGGCTAGGAAAGGGTTGCTGTCGTGGAAGGCTTGGGAGTAGAGTACGGGGGAAAGGATCTGGAGGAGGATTTAAGGGAGCCAGAGGAAGAAGAACCTTCAAGGTTGAGGGCGGCTGTGGAAGTTCTGGAGGTGGAGATCCTCACAAAGGACGGAAGAAAGGAAAATATAAAGATCAGCAGAGAGCTCACTCCCAAAGACCAGGAGGAGATCCGGAGGTGCGTGCAAGAGAACATTGACGTCTTCGCCTTGTGCGCGGCGGACATGCCAGGGATCGACGCGGATGTGGCATGCCACCGTCTCAACCTTGACCCTAAGGTCCGTCCCATCCAACAGAAAAAGAGGGCTATCGCCTCCAAGATGGCCAGGCCTATCAGAGAAGAGGTGGAGAAGCTGCTCCAGGCAGGATTCATATCTGCCAACAGGTATCCGGGGTGGGTGAGCAATGTTGTAATGGTAAAAAAGGGGGAGGGGAAATAGAGGATGTGTATTGATTTCTCTCTTTTAAATAAAGCCTGTCCTAAGGATTGTTACCCACTGCCTCGAATCGACGCGCTGGTTGACTCAGCCATCGGCTTCTCGCTAATGAGTTTTTTAGATGCTTTTTCAGGGTACCATCAGATTCGCATGCACCCTCTAGACGTCAAGGACGTCACCTTCGTCACGGAGGATGGGTGCTTCAGTTATAACATGATGCCCTTCGGGCTAAAAAATGCGGGAGCAACGTATCAAAGGATGATGGACTGGATTTTTCGAGAGCAGAAGGGGCGGAACCTCGAGGTCTATGTGGATGACTTGATGGTTAAGAGTCGGGACCTCGGGTCCCATGTCTTGGACCTGCAGGAGACGTTTACAACTGTAAGGAAGTATAAGATGAGGCTTAACCCTCTAAAATGTGTGTTCGGGGCCAGCAGAGGGAAGTTTTTGGGACATCTCCTTACTCCCGCAGGGGTGGAACCCAATCCGGACAAGGTAAAAGCGATACTAGAGCTGAAATCTCCTCGGAATGCCAAGGAGGTTCAGCGTCTTACTGGCAAGCTAGCAGGGTTGAGCAGGTTCCTCTCTAGGGCAGGGGAGAGATTCTCCTCCTTCTTCCAAACTCTAAGGGGAGGAAGGGAGTTCGAATGGACCTTGGAATGCGAAAAGGCCTTTGCGGCTCTGAAACAACAGCTTACCCAGACGCCGCTACTTCAAGGGCCGAGGGAAGGGGAGAGTTTGTTCCTTTATTTGGGGGTAGGGATGGGGGCCGTTAGCTCGGTCCTCATCTGAGAGGAAGGAAAGAAGCAATTCCCCATTTACTATGTAAGCAGGGTCCTCAAAAAGGCAGAGCTGAAATATCCCATCCTAGAAAAGCTGGCCTTCGCTCTCATCGTGTCGGCCCGGAAGCTCAGACCATATTTCCAAGCCCATGCCATTCAGGTCGTGACAGATCATCCTCTTCGCTGCATCCTTGAGGGGGTCGAGCACTCGGGAAGATTGGCCAAGTGGTTGATCGAACTCAGCGAATTCGACCTCTCCTACGTCCCTCGAGAGGCCATTAAGGCGCAGGTAGTGGCGGATTTCTTGGCGGACTACGTGGTAGAGGCCGAGGAGGTGGAGATATATCCCGTGGTGGCTTGGGAGATGCTGGTAGATGGGGCCTCTGGTAAGAATTCTTTTGGGGGAGGGGTCATCTTGATGAGTCCCGAGGGGACTAGGATCGAGCAAGCCTTGAAGATACACTTCACCCTCACGAACAATCAAGCCGAGTATGAAGCAATCATTGCCGGGCTTCGGCTGGCTAGGGAGTTGGGCATACAGGATATCAGGGTCTTCACGGACTCCTTGGTGGTGGCAAGACACATCAACGGGGAGTTCGAGGTGAGGGAACTGACCCTCCAGTTGTACCTGGTAAAGATAAAGGGTATCATTGGGCAGTTTCATAGCTTCTCCATCCAGCACGTTCCTCGGGAAGAGAGTGCTAAGGCAGACTTGCTCGCAAAGCATGGCCCTCAGGACGGAGGGACTATGACCGAACTCTTCAGGCCTTCCATAAATGAAGGGAAGATAATGGAGGTCGACCAGGAGGTGTCTGGGATGGATCCTTTTGTGACCTTCTTGGCGTCGAGACGTCTACCCGAGGGGGATCTCGAGAGGAAGCGGATCAGGTACAAGTCAGCTTATTATCTGTTGAAGGAAGGAGTACTCTATAGAAAAACATTGTCCGGATTTCTAGCCCGGTGTATATCCGAGAAGGAAGCATCAAAGGTATTGGAGGAGGTCCATTCGGGGGAATGCAGAAGCCACTCAGGGAGTCGGACTTTGGAAGGGAGGGTATTAAGGCAAGGCTATTTCTGGACTACCCTCCGGAGAGATGCGGAGGAGCTTGCTAAGAGGTGTAGAAAGTGTCAGGAGTTTGCTCCCCTACAGCTCCTCCCAGCACAGAGGCTTAGAACGATCACCTCTCCATGGCCCTTCGCCATATGGGGACTGGACCTAGTGGGGCCGTTCTGTTGGAACACCCTATTACTAATTTGGGTAAGGATCACTATGTTTGTCTTAGGAAACCAGTTTGACCTAGTTGTATAGTTTTAAAGGTCAACATTAGAATGTATCTAGGGCTTAGAATTTAGGTTTGAGCTGCCCCCAGGATCATTCAAGGAATCAGACTTCAAGCTGAGGCAAAGACAATTATCGTCGAGCTTAGGTCGACGGAACATCGAACTCCGTTCGACGCTCTCTGAGCTCAACTTTGCTAAAGTCGTCGAGCTTCAGTCGACGTTCTTCGAGCTCAGGTCGACGATCTCTCCTCAGTTTATTCTTCAGATCGCTGAGCTCTGGTCGACGTTCTTCGAGCTCAGGTCGACGATCTCTCCTCAGTTTATTCTTCAGATTGCTGAGCTCTGGTCGACGATCTTCGAGCTCAGGTCGACGTTTTTTTTGAGAGATTGACGACTTTGAGGATTCAAATTCTGTCAATCTTTGGAATATTTTTGAATTCTCTCAGCATTCATTTCAAGACATCTGCCAGCCGTTTTTCTTTATTCTGGAGCAAGTTTCAAGGAATTCTTTTTGGAATGTTTTTGAATTCTCTCAGCATTCATTTCAAGACATCTGCCAGCCGTTTTTCTTTATTCTGGAGCAAGTTTCAAGGAATTCTTTTTGGAATGTTATATGGGACTTTCCTCTAGAAGAAAAGACTTTTATAGAAGACATTTATGACTGCCAACGACTATCTTTGACAAGGAATTTTTCAGAGAATAAGATCCTCCTTTTTGTCTTCAGTCAACAAGATAGAACAGATAGCACAACAACAAAAAATTAACAGTGACAGACAACAAGTGATCATTCTTCTGAAGAATTAGTAGAACAATCCTTTTAGCTTACTGAAAAGTGATCATAGCTTCAACATCAAGAACTCCAGACACCAAATATTTCAGCATCTGCTAGAATCATCTTCTACTGGAGATCTGAAGCTTCTGAAGACCTATCACCCTGAAGCAAAGCTCTCACTCCTGAACCATTCTACATCTCAGGGGGAGCTTTGACATCATCAACAATCCACTAGTCTTCTCTCATTTGATTTGAGAACAGAGAAGACAACCTCACCTCTTTACTTTTTCTTTTCCTGCTGTAAAAGGGTTATCAAAACTCCCTTCAAAAGTTCTGAGTTTGGTTCTGAGAGCCTTGTCAAAACTCAGTGGTGGCAAGACACCTGATCAAAAAATCTAGTTTGGTTTTTGAGCACCTTATCAAAAGCTTATTGGTGTCAGGACACCTGATCAACTCATCCTGAGTGGATTCCTACCAAGGGTGGTAGAAGAGTGGATGTACCCAGGTTTTTGGGGAACCACTATAGTTCCTTGTGTCTTCTGGTTGCTTGAGTATTTTCTTTATTGTGTGCTGTGATTCTTCTTTTTGCTGTCTTAGTTTTGATTTAGCTAGTAAGACACCTTACACCTATACATAAATTAAATCTTAATTGTTTTATTTGTTTAAATTGTAAAGCTATTTTAAAAATACTCTATTCACCCCCTCTAGAGTTTAGATAGATCTTTATCTCACTTTCAATTGGTATCAGAGGGAGGTTGGTTGTTCATAAAGGCTGACACCTGAACCAAAAGATCCTTGATAAGATCAATCTCTTAAGAGGGTTATTTTCACTATATCTATCTATTTATATAGACATGGCACAGAACAAAGATTATGCAAGCACCAGACCTCCAGTGTGCAACCTTTCCAAGTTTGCACTCTGGAAGGCAAGGATTAAACTTTATATGAATTCTATTGATGAGGATATATTTAATTCTGTTTTGATAGTGTGCCCAACACCTCTAGAGACCATAAGTACAAGCACTGTTCCACCTCTCTCAGGAACAGATGCAGACATAAAGAAATGGAAAACTGCAGATGCAAAGGACATGAACATCTTAGCTCAGACAATGTCTGATGAGATATTTCAGAAGGTAGCTGACTGCAACTCAGCCAAAGGAATTTGGGACAAGCTCTCTGAAATTGTCTCAGGATCTGCTGATGAAAGGAAAGACAGGAGATCCCATCTGATAAGCCAATATGAGAACTTCAAAAAGGGAGAAGCTGAATCAGTGGCTGACATGTACAATAGACTAAGTCTGATTGTCAATAAGTTAAAGACTTTGGATAAAGAAATCTCATTGACTGAGCTGAATGACAAAATCTTAATGTGCTTCCCCAGCACTTGGGATTCAAGAATCTGGCCAATCAAAAATGCCAGAAGTCTAAATGAGATTACCACTGAAGCTCTCCTGGGCAAGCTCAAATCCTATGAGCTGCTCATTAAAAATAGAGAAGAAGAACAAAAGGCTACTTCTCCAGTCACAAGGAAAGAAAAGACCATAGCCTTCAAAACTGCAGAAGAGGAGCCTGAAGATAAAGCTATAGGAAATGATGAGCTCCTAAGTCTACTGGCCAAAAGATTCTACAAGATGGCCAGAAAAGACTTCAGAAAGAGATCATACAAGGGTCATGATAAACCAAGGTATGATAAATCAAATAACAATAAAGAAATTATATGTTTTGGTTGCAGGAAACCAGGCCATATTGTGCCTGACTGTCCAGAAAATAAGAACAAGGACAAGAAAGATAGAAGAGAAAGAAGAAAGGAAAAAGACTTCAGAAAGAACAGCTCAGACAAACCCTCCTTCAGCAAGAACAAACATACAAGGAAGGGATTTGTTGCTGAGACATGGAGTGAAACTGAAGAGGACTCTGAAGCCTCATCCAGCTCCAGTGATGATGAGGATGATGCTGATGAAAAGGAATTCTGCATGATGGCTATCAATGCCTCTCAAACAGACTCAAAAGTAGAAGAGTTAGAATCAGATTCAGAAGCTCAACTAGAAGAAGATCAGGTAATCAATTCATTTGATTTCAGTTCTGAGGATTTTAAACATGAGTTTAAAGTACTATGCCTAGATCTGTTGGAGTCTGAGAAGGAAATCACTTCCCTCAGAAAACAACTATCTGAGTATAGCACTGTAAAATCAGAGAACCTCAAACTCTCTGAAGAGTTAGAATGATATAGGGAGCAGATAGCTTCACTAAAAAGTGAACTATCCAAGGCCAAGCAATTTGAAGAATCCCTTAATGGGAGAAGTATTAAATTAATGGACATCACAAGCACAGTGAACTCAAGATTAAATAGTACACTGGGCTTGGGTGCCTCATCTAGCCAACCCATAGTATTAATAACCCCAATCAAATTTATTTCTAATAAAGGAAAGGGTATTGTAGAGGTAGCTAGGAAAAATTCAGATCTACCTAATAAAAAGAAAGCTCAACAGAAAACGTCGAGCAGAGGTCGACGATCGTCGAACAGAGGTCGACGATCTCAGGCTGAAACGTCGAACTCAGCTCAACGTTTCCTGAACTCTGAACTCCCTCATAGTCGATCTTCGAACGGAGCTCGATGATTTTACCCAAGATCGTCGAACCCAGCTCGACGATCGTCGAATGAAGTTCAGAGCTTTGAACCTTCTTTCAGAGGCAAATCTCAATTCAATCCTAGAAGTGCTTCATCCCAATTCTTTAATCCCTATACTGAATGGATAGTACCTCCTAGGAGATACCATCCTGAAGGTTATAAGGATCAACCTGGTATGTCTTTTATTTCTGAATTTAAGGGTTATCAACCTAGGCCCAAGGTTAACTGGGTCAAAAACATATAAGATGATTATGTGCAGGTGAAGACCTATCAAACATCAAACCAGCTATGGTATCTGGATAGTGGGTGCTCAAAGCACATGACAGGGAATAAGGACAACTTCACATCCTTTAAAGCCAAGCTTGGAACCAAAGTAATTTTTGGTGATTCAAACTTTGGAACTACAAAAGGATATGGTGCAGTCCAAATTGGGACAGTCACCTTCAAGAAGGTAGCCTATGTTGAAGGACTCAAGCACAACCTGATAAGAATTAGTCAGCTGTGTGATGAAGGATATCAAGTGACTTTCAACAAAGAAATATGCAAGGTCAAGTCAGAAGACAACACAACTGTGTTGACAGGTAACAGGAAAGGTAATATTTACTTAGTACACTTTCATTCATCTAAGGTAGATATTTGCCTGTTTAATTCCATATATAGACCTAATATTCTATGGCATAAGAGACTGGGACATGTTAACCTTAGAACCATTGCTAGGCTATCCAAGGACAACCTTGTCATAGGACTGCCTTCTGGCCCCTACAAGAAGGAAGGACTCTGCAAGGCTTGTCAATTAGGCAAGCAAACTAAAAGTAGTTTTAAATCAATTAATAAGAGTGATTCACCTAGGATTTTGTATCTGTTACACATGGATCTTTTTGAACCCATTACAGTACAAAGCTTAGGAGGGAAGTCCTATACTTTAGTAGTTGTAGATGATTTCTCAAGATTCACATGAGTATTCTTTCTGAGGAAGAAGTCTGATAACTTTAAGTGTTTGACAGATTTTCTCAAATACATTCAGATTGAGTTCAACACTCATATTGCCCTGATCAGAAGTGATCATGGGACAGAGTTTGATTCTCTTCTCATGCAAGAGTTCTGTCAAAGTGAAGGGATCAGGCATACTTTCTCAGCTCCTAGAACTCCTCAACAAAATGGGGTAGCTGAAAGGAAAAATAGAACACTCATTGAATCTGCAATTACATTATTGGCAGATGCTCACCTACCTCTATCCTTTTGGGCTGAGGCAGTGAACACCTCCAACTATGTGTTGAATAGAAGCCTGATACATAAACTAAAGGGCAAGACTCCCTATGAATTGCTCAAAGGGAAGAAACCTAAAATAGGCTATTTTAAAGTTTTTGGTTGCACTTGTTTTATCCATAATAATGACAAGAAATATCTAGCAAAATTCCAAGCTAAAGCTGATGAAGAAGTGTTTCTGGGATACTCCATGATCAGTAAAGCCTATAGGGTTTATAATAAAACTACTCAAAAAATAGAAGAATCTGTCCATATTACTTTTGATGAAGCTAACATGTCTTTCAAGGAGAAGAATGCTTCTACCATAGAACATTTGCAGGTGCACTCTCTAGCTGAAGAAATGAACAGATTACAAGTTACACAAAAGGATGACAGTAGTGAAGATGAAGAAGCTGCTTACCATCAGGAAGAAAATCTTCTTGAAGAACCAGTTGTTGTTCCACAAGAGGACACAACAACACAGGTTGGTGAACCATCAACACCCCCTGTTGATCTAGTAACAACAAGAGATCATCCAATTTCTCAAGTAATTGGAGACATCTCAGCTGGTGTGCAAACTAGACATCAGGTCAACCAGAACCTGATGCACACTTGCTTCCTCTCTCAAATTGAACCTCAAACCATTCAAGATGCAGAACAAGATCCACACTAGATTATTGCAATGCAAGAAGAGTTGCATCAATTTGAAAGAAATAAAGTTTGGGAACTAGTGCCTAAGCCAAAAGATCATCCCATTGTTGGAACCAAATGGGTGTTCAGAAATAAGCTGGATGATCAAGGAATCATTGTAAGGAATAAAGCAAGGCTAGTTGCTCAAGGGTACTCTCAAGAAGAAGGGATAGACTATGAGCAGACCTTTGCACCTGTTGCAAGATTAGAAGCCATAAGAATCTTTCTGGCTTATGCTGCTCACAAGGGATTCAAAGTCTATCAAATGGATGTCAAGAGTGCCTTTCTCAATGTGGAGATCAAAGAAGAAGTCTATGTCAGACAACCTCCAGGTTTTATCTCTCTAACCCATCCTGATTATGTTTTTAAACTACACAAAGCATTATATGGTCTCAAGCAAGCTCCTAGAGCATGGTATGAGACCCTAGCATGTTTTCTGCTGAAAAATGATTTTGTTAGAGGGAGAGTAGACCAAACTCTTTTTATTAGAACCCATAAGTCCCATACCCTACTAGTACAAATCTATGTAGAGGATATTATATTTGGTTCTACTGATTCAAACTTGTGCAAAAAGTTTTCCAAGCTTATGCACTCTAAATTTGAAATGAGTAGCATGAGTGAGCTATCCTTCTTCTTAGGATTGCAAGTCAAACAACATGCTGAAGGCATATTTATTTCTCAAACCAAGTATGCAAAAGAGCTGGTTAAGAAATTTGGTATGTCTGATGCATCATGTATGAAAACACCCATGCCTACCAATGTTGTACTGGATGCTGATGAACATGGGAAACCAGTTGATCAGACAACATATAGAGCAATGATTGGCTCTCTATTGTACCTTACAGCCAGTAGGCCTGACATAATGTTTGCTATATGTATATGTGCTAGATTTCAAGTTAGCCCTAGAGAGTCACACTTAACCTTAGTTAAGAGGATTCTTAGGTATGTTAAAAGCTGTCCAAATGTAGGACTCTGGTATCCAAAAGACTCAGCATTTGACTTAACTGGATTCTCAGATGCTGATTATGCTGGATGCAGAATAGACAGGAAAAGCACCAGTGGAACTTGTCAGTTCCTTGGTGATAGACTTGTCTCTTGGTATTGTAAGAAACAAACATCTGTGTCAACCTCAACTGCCGAAGCTGAATATATGGCTGCAGGCAGTTGTTGTTCACAAATATTGTGGATACAAAACCAACTCCTAGACTATGGTTACAACTTAGAGAAGTCAAAAATATTTTGTGACAACACTAATGCTATTTCTATTGCACAAAATCCAGTCCTCCATAGTAGGACAAAACACAGAGATTAGGCATCATTTTCTAAGGGATAATATAGAGAAGAACAAAATTGAACTTCAATATATCCCTACTGATTTGTAAAGGGGAGATATTTTCACCAAGCCTCTGGATGAAAAGAAACACAATTTCTTCCTAAATCAGTTAGGCATGTTAGATGGAGGAAGCCTAAACTAAATTACAAGATTTTGAAAAGCTAAAAACAGACCAAGATTAGGCTAAAAAAATCATCTCCTTTTGTGCCTGTAGGATAGTTTCTGTCTCTGAACTGAGCTCGACGTTTTTCCTAGAAATCGTTGAACGGAGTTCGACGTTTTCACTGAACGTCGACCTATGTTCAGAGCTTGCCAGATAGTTGTATACTATCTCCTTCAGGTCTTTGATCGTCGACCTGAGCTCAACGCTCTCTAGATCGTCGAACTGAGATCTACGATGTTGAAAACCTTTCAGCTTCCCTCAGGAGTCCTGATCGTCGATCTGAGGTCGACGATCCTTCCTTTTTCGCGTCGAACCCTAATATAAAATCATTATTCGGCCGCCGCTCGTCGTTTACGCCTTCATACTCTCTGCAATTTTTTTCCCTCCAAACCTTCTACACTTGGTCGTGTTTGTTCAATCTTTGCAGGTACAGATGGCTCTGACTGTTGCTGCCCTTTCAAAAATGAAATTTGACACAGGATTCGACATCGACATGAACTCTTTCGATGGAAGCGACCAGAGATTCAAGGACATTTTAAATATGCTTCGAGAACAACAGTTAGTTCAGATAATGTCCATCAGGATGAAGATCGCCGCAGACGAAATAAAGGAATGGTGTTTTTCTGCCTCAACTGAGAATGAGAATTCTGTAGTCGGCTGTATCAAAGGGACTCAGGTACCATTGTACCCCGCCCTTCTAACAAAAGTGTTCAACCTCAGCACTGGAAATGACTCTATTGAACTATCTGAAGAAGAGTCTGATGCAATGCTAGATAGAATGGGTCACTCTACTGAGAACCCTAAAAAATTGCTGAAAAAGAATTTGTCGATTGAATATCAATTTCTGGCTGATGTTGTGGGAAAGGTGCTTCTGGCAAAGCACTCAGCCCATGACACCATTTCCAGACATCAGTTCTGTCTAATGGTAGCTGTGGTTGACAAGAAACATCTGGACTGGGGGTCCATCTTCTTCAATTTGATCAAAAAGAAGCTGAGCAAAAGCTGTGTAAGCTTTGGGAGGATCTTGGGGGTTTACATGCACTCCAAGTGCCCTGATCTGCTGACCTCAAGTGGGATGCACATCAATGCATCCAAGAGACTTACCTGTGCCCTCTTCAGCAGGTGGGACAGGCAAATTATTAACCCTAACAGGGCTGGTGCATCAACTCCTGCTTCAGGCACAAGGACTGCCTTAGTCACTCCTCCTCAGGTCTCTGCCCCTGCAGAAGCTTTGCCTGCTTCTTCTCCTCCTCCAGCTGTCTCTACCCCAGCCATCTCATCCTCACCACCAATCACCACCATAGCCATCTCATTCCCCATTATAATCTCATCACCAATCTCACCTCCTCCAGCATCTACCTTAGAGCAATTCCATCCCTTATACTACTATCCTCCTGCCACCACTTCATCATATTCTCTCTTAGATGACTCCTTCATGGATGATCCTCCTTCAACTCCTCCTGAGCTTCCCTCTACCTCCTCATTCCAACAAATTCTTCAAGATATCCTCTCTCAACCATCTTTTTCCCCCACCATCTCATCCTTCTCCAACCAAATTACATCAATCTCAACACTTCCTACCCCTAGACCATCCATTCCTTCACCTCCTACCTCCACATTTTCCATTCCATCAGCTTCAGTCAACATCATTCCAGCAACTTTCTCTCCTACCTCTACTCAAGCCCCTCTTGAGCATGTAGATCTCTCAGCCCTGGCAGACAGGTTATATGAGCTGCTAGCTCCCAAGCTAACCTCATTACTGGAGATCACCCTGGCTCCACTCCTGACACATGTTCAGGAGCTGTCTACCAAGCTCTCCTCCTTCATCTCCTCTCAGGCAATTACTTCTTCTGGGTGCCTTGATCCAGCTACCACTGAATCCAGGCAGGGGGAGATGCCTTATGAAGTAGTTCCTGCTCCAACATTTGCAATGGATCTCCAGAAATTGCTTTCAGTTTTTGATCTTGCTTTCTTCAGTTCTCTGCCAGTTGAACAAGTTGAAGATTTGACTAAGGCCATTGTGCCTATCTCTGTTTGTGATCCCAGCCTAATTGCCTCATATATAAATTCTTTTAAAGCTGTGGATGTTGCTGCTTCCATCTCTGCTGCTACTACTGTTTCTACAAGTGTATCAGAAGATATTGACATGATTTCTGTTATTGAGGTTACTGCTGCTCAAGAACTTGCTACTTATTTGGAAGAACCTGCTGCTGTTTCTGCTCCAACTCCTGATGCTGCTTCTGCTCAAATTTCTGATGTTGCTGCTCCTACCCTGACTCCAGATCAGTTGAAATTACAAGAGAAATATATTAAGAGCATTGATGATTTATATGATAGACCCCAAAGCTCAGAAAGTGATCAGTTTCACACTGAATCTGATGACTCTTCTAGTACCATTGCCAAGAAAAGGAAGGCCAGAAGCAAGGCCATGATGAAAGTTCCTCCTGCTCAAGCCAAAGATGCAAATGATATTCCATATTATATTTTGCATGATTTCCCAATCTTTGAGCCATGGATGCAATTCTCTAAAAATTAATTGAAAACTATGAAGAGAAGAAGAAAATTGGCTAGATATGAAAAAGGATCTTCTAAATTTCAACCTCCTCATCCTCCTCCAGATTCAGGATCTGGTGGAGGCTCAGCTCTTCCATCCTCTGCTTCAAAGCAAAGCTCTTCCCAACCTTCTCAGGAACATCAACCAAGAGAACAATTTCAAAGAGGATATCAATCCAAGAGATATCAGTCTAGAGGAAGGCAAAGAGATTACAGAACATATTCTAGACAACAAAGGGAAGGACAAGGTCATATTGAATCTACTTCAGGTCCTTTCCCTTATAGGCTAAAAGTGTAACACCTCCCCTGTAAAGACCATATAATATGGGTCCGGCCGGGGCCCCACAACATACGGACACCACAGCTTTAGTATTAAAAGATGATATGAAACTACCCAAACTCAAAACTCCAGACATACACAACGGAAACATCAAACTAAAAGACAGAAGTTATCCACTAACAATAGAGTATCGAAAAGGCCTTAAGGCCTTACATAATATAAGTCCAAAAATATAAAAGTGCCAAGCACCCCTAGGCTACCTCGGCATGCAAGCCGGACATGATCAAACAACATCAACAAAACACGGAAAAAAAAACTAGCCAAGCACAGCAACACTTCATGAGGCTTAGGGCTTTTCGCCCGGCGCGCTAGCTCCTGCATGCGATCCTTGCCCTGAAAGGATTTGAAGTAACGTGGGTCAGCAAAGGCTGACCTCTACTGTGTAACAAACACATCTCCTCCCGACCGTCCCTAACGGACCCCGGGGTTCCGCTTCACCTGCAAGTTAACACTTCGTACCAAAAGAGCATATATATTAAAGCGGTAAAACAGGCTTGGATGTCTCATACAGCATACACGTTCTCTATGTTTTGTACAAAGTAAAAAGGGGCCTACTATGCAACATGAATGCAACCCGGGTTTCACCCAAGGCACCCTAGCTCGTATGCATCTAGCACAACATCAAACATTGGGTACTTCCGTTTCCCCATTGGCTTAAAGCCGCAAACAAAAGGGAGACACCATGTCCCCAACGGCACACAGGCCGTCACACGGAACCTTGCAATGGCCCCACCCGCACATGGGTCTTAAAACCCGGGCTTGCCCGCATATTCTGACTTCGCACGTCAGGGCTCCGTCTCACACTGACCGATTCTAAGAAGCCTTGCTGGACCCCACCCGCTCATGGCCACATTGCCCGGGCTTGCCCTCCGCTCGGCATTCTCGTCAGTATCACGCAAGGGCTAGTCTCGCCGGGACACTTTCCCCACATGACTTGCGCGTCACGGGATAGCCAGCCGACCACGGAGACATAGCCGCGCCTTAACACAACACAAACAAAGGTTTCCCCACCCCAATTGCCACTCGCACCGTGTCTTTCCCGTGCTCCAAGGAAACCATCTACCGCACAAAGAGGAGCTAACCTCGTCCGGTTCCGACTACGAGTACTCACTCAAATATAAGGGGGAAAACGCATACACACAACGGCGTATTGCCGCAACGGATTTTCTACCGAAGCTCGCTATGCAACATCACCGGGTCAGACAATCGGTCGCGACCACGGCTTCACCCACAATGCCTAATCCGCTAACGGAGCGGATCTCTAATGCAAGCATGCCGGGATGAACACGATCAACCCGGAGGTTCCTTTTGAACCAAGGCTACACGAATCCCTCTCATTTGAGAGATCCGGTGCTCAAAACACGAAAGGAAGGGGATGCTATTCATGCATCCTAAATCCTAAAAACCGAGAGGAGAAGTGTCGTTACCTTCCGTCCCCTCTTCCTAGCCATGGAGAAGATTTGCTCGGATGAACACCACCGCAACGCTCCCACCTTCGCGGATCTGAACTCCGCTCGCGAAACGGACCTTCGAAGCTTCGCCGGCGTCCGGAACTTGGCCTCCTTGCTCTCCCTTCTCTCTAGAACTTAGAGAGATAAAAGAAAGTGGGGAATGAGGGTTTGGAACCCTATTCCCGGCCTTAAACCACCCAGGGAGGCTCCCCACCGTTGGATCTTCCAAAGAAAAGAACGAACGGCCACGATCGGAACTCAAATTAGAAAATCTGGGCCGAACACGGGTTGCAACACGGCCGTGTGCATGGCCGTGTTAGCCATTCGCCGTCTCGATCGATTCGAAAACCAGCACACGGCTCCTGACACGGCCTTCAACACGGCCTTCGACACGGCCGTGTCGCGCTCCACACGGCCGTGTCGTGACCCGTGTCACGGCACCCGTTTTCAACATTTTCAGTCAGAGAAGTACACGGCCTATGACACGGCCCCTGACACGCCCGTATCACCTGGGACATGGCCGTGTACAGACCCGTGTGCAAAACCTCAAACAGTTCGAAACGACCCGATGCTACACGGCCTGGGACACGGCCGTGTGCCTGGCCGTGTTCCATACCCGACGATCGTCGACCTTAACATGGTCGACCACACGACCAGCTCGACACGGCCGACACGGCCTCCGACACGGCCGTGTCGGGACCCGTGCCACCTGCTCAAAAAAAACCATCTTGGCCAAAAGTGATCCCCGTCGCTCCTACAACATTTTGGGGCGTTACAATTCTCCCCCCTCAACAGAATTTCGTCCCGAAATTTAAAACATGGAAAGAACGCAAATTCTAAACGGTACCTGAGGAGAAAAGCTCGGGGTACTCCTCCAGCATGGTCTGCTCTCGCTCCCATGAGAGCTCCTCGCAGCCACAGTTGTCCCAACGGACCTTTACGAGTCGGACCTCCTTGTTCCGCAGTTGCCGAACCTCCGAATCTTCTATCCCGACAGGACGTACTCGCGTCCTCAAGTCTTCCTCTACCGGCACCGCCGCCGGTTCAATCACCACGCTGGCCTCTAACAAGGCTTTCCTCAGGACGGAGACGTGGAAAATGTCATGCAATCCACTTAACTCCGCGGACAACGCCAACCGGTACGCTGCCTCTCCCACTCGCTCGATGACCTTGAATGGTCCCAAAAATCTCGGACTCAGCTTCTTGAGTCGGCGAACTCGTGAAATGCCTTTGAACGGCTTAATCTTAAGATACACCCAGTCGCCCACCGCGAATTCCGCGTGCCTGTGGCGAGCATTGTAATACTTCGACTGCCGGTCTTGAGCTATCTTCATGTGCTCTTGGATGGTCCGCACTAGCTCACTAGCGTCGGCTACCACTTCTTTCCCCAAAAGCTTTGTGTCTCCCACCTCTGTCCAAGACATCGGTGTTCGACACCGCCTCCCATAAAGAGCTTCATATGGCGCCATCTTGATACTAGCTTGGTAGCTATTGTTATACGCAAACTCCACCATGAAGAGGTGATCCTCCCACTTCTTGCCGAAGTCGAGAGTGCACATCCTTAGCATATCTTCCAAAGTACGGTTCGTTCTCTCAGTTTGCCCATCGGTTTGAGGATGAAAAGCCGTACTGAACTTGAGTTTTGTGCCCAAGCTCTTCTGCACCAACCGCCAATCCTTAGACGTGAAACGTCCATCCCGGTCGCTGACTATACTCTTAGGAATCCCATGGAGTCGTACAATATTGCGGACGTACAACTCCACCAACTTTTCCACACCGTCCTCCTTCCGGTTTGGGATGAAGTGTGCCACTTTGGTCAAGCGGTCCACAATCACCCAAATGGCATCATTACCCTGCTGCGATCTAGGCAACCCATGCACAAAATCCATGGAGATGTCATCAAATTTCCATTCGGGGATTGGAAGAGGCTTTAAGAACCCGCCCGGCTTCTGACACTCGGCCTTCACCAAGGCACAAGTTTGGCACCGACTCACACACAAAGCTACGTCCCGCTTCATCCCAGGCCACCAATAGGACTTCTTCAAGTCCAAGTACATCTTTGTACTACCCGGGTGAATGGAGTACTTGGTGAAGTGGGCCTCAAACATCAACTCCTCGCGGAGCTTGCCGAACTGCGGTACACAAATCCTTCCGCCCTTCCTCAGAACCCCATCAACCATCTCCCAGGCGCTACCCTCGCCCTTAAGAGCTTCCTCCACGAAGGGTTGGAACTCCTCATCCACACGGGTCGCTTCCCGAATACGATCGCATAAGTCATTCTGCATCTCAATCCAGTTTAGCCGAGCCACGCTAGACTCGCCTCTTGCCACACATTCCAAACCAAGGGACTCCCAGTCCCGCCTTAACCGCTCATCGTGAGCTTCAATCCAACTTCCTTGCCCCGAGTATTTCCTACTCAAAGCATCCGCCACCACATTGGCTTTTCCTGGCGTGTACTGAATCGCCACCTCGTAGTCCCCAAGGAACTCGACCCACCTGCGCTGCCGCATATTTAGGTCCTTCTGATCCAGGAGATACTTCAGGCTCTTGTGGTCCGTGAAGATCTCCACCTTCGCACCGTAAACGTAGTGCCTCCACAGCTTCAAAGCAAAAATTATCGCCGCCAATTCCAGATCATGGACGGGGTAATTTCTCTCATGAGGCTTCAGTTGCCTCGACCCAAAAGCTATCACACTGCCATGCTGCACCAACACGCACCCTAAACTACATCCGGATGCGTCGCTGAAAATCTGAAATCCTTCGGTCCCCTTTGGTAGACTTAGGATCGGTGACATCATCAGCCTCTCCTTCAGGGTTTCAAATGCCTGACTGCACTCTTGAGTCCACACGAACTTCTGATCCTTGCGAGTTAGCGAAGTGAGGGGTAGAGCTATCCGCGAAAAGTTTTCCACAAACCTTCGGTAGTACCCGGCTAGTCCAAGAAAGCTCCGGACTTCCGCCACAGTCCTCAAAACTGGCCAATCTCTGATGGCTTCCACTTTCGTTGGATCTACCGCCACCCCATCCCCACTAATCACATGGCCTAAAAACGCCACCTTCTCCAACCAAAACTCGCACTTGGAGAACTTCGCATAGAGCTGGTTCTCTCTCAATATTTGCAACACTGTCCTCAAGTGCACCTCGTGCTCCGCTTCCGACTTGGAATACACCAAAATGTCATCGATAAAAACGACGATGAACCTGTCCAAGTATTCGCGAAACACTCGGTTCATCAAGTCCATGAACACGGACGGCGCGTTCGTCAACCCGAACGGCATCACCGAGAACTCAAAATGACCATATCTCGTACCAAACGCCGTCTTGGGTATGTCTTCGTCACGAATCCGCAACTGATAATATCCGGACTTCAAGTCCAACTTGGAGCACACCACCGACCCCACCAACTGGTCGAAGAGATCGTCTATCCGAGGAATCGGATACTTATTCTTGATTGTCAATTTGTTCAACTCTCGGTAGTCTATGCACAAATGCATACTACCATCCTTTTTCTTTACGAATAACACCGGTGCACTCCACGGTGAAGAGCTGGGTCTGATATACCCTTGCTCCAAAAGCTCCTGCAACTGAACCTTGAGCTCGACCAACTCCTTTGGTGCCATACTAAATGGTGGACGCGACACCGGTCTAGCCTCGGGCACTAACTCGATGGAGAAATCAATCTCCCGCCGAGGAGGTGCTCTCGGTAGCTCCTCGGGAAAAACATCTCCAAACTCCGCCACCACGGGCACTTCCCCAAGAGACAGCCTGGAAAGGCTAACCTCCAACAACACTACTAGAGCTACACCTCCCTGGTTAACAGCTCGCACCAGTTGAAGTGCCGAAACTAGGGAACAGGCCACTCCATGCAGGCCCTCAAACTTGACTTCCGCTTGCCCCACGCCCCTCAGGGTTACCACCTTGGACAAGCAATCGATACTGGCACGCTGCTCCGCTAGCCAGTCCATCCCCAAGATCACATCGAACTCGGACAATGGCAAGATCGCCGCTACCAACACGAAGTCGACCCCCTCAAGACTCCAACAAATCCAGCCTCTAGCCGATGACTTGAATTGTTGTGGCGATGTGAGCAACGGGTTGAGTGGAACCATACCCGCTCTTTGTGGTTCGGTCTGAGAGGCCTACCAATGGCATAGAGGGCGGGTCTTAGGTTGCGGCTGAAAAAGACTTTTAGCTCACGAGTTTGCCGTCCTGGGGGAGGTGGTGGATTGAGTTCACCGTGTAAGTTCCCTGAGAGCACGGGGTGTGTGGTCGTGTGTGCCTACGTGTAACATCCCAATGTTACTTCTAGACCCCTAACTTAGATTTGGGTTAGGCATGGGGAGGGTGTTAGGGTATTAGCTAGGTTTGACCCTAGGTGGTGGGGTGTAGCCAAGTGGGGCCCACCTTAGGACCAAAGTCAAACTAGGTCAAACTAGCCTAAATAGGAACCCTAGCCACACCATGACCCCACCACATGGCCTTAACCCTAAATACAATCTAAGTGGACCTAGGCCATGCCACTAGGTCAACATTTTGACTCTAGTTGACCCAAGTCAACTTTGAGCCTAAAGTGGTCAAACCCACATTCATAAGCCCAATTAGCCTAAGTAGGGCACCCCCTTGACCCAACCCAAGTTGGGTAGTGCCATTGGGCTCATGACCAACAAGTGGGGTCAGCCCACTCACCATGTTGACCAAGTCAACTCCCCAAGTCAACAAGTCAACTATTTGACCTAAAGGTGAAAATGTGAGCCCAAGCCATTTCCCATGGGCCAAGCCCACCAAACTTGACCCATGACCAGCCAAGTGGACAAGGACAGCCACTAACCCCAAAAATTAGGAGAGAAATTACATGCAAAAGGGTATTTTGGAGAAACCACCAAAAAGAGGAGAGAGAAATGGGGAAGTGATGAAAAGAAGCCATGTGGCCTTCACTCCTCAGCCCATAAGCATGCTGGCCGACCTCCCCTATTCATTTTAGAGGATTTAGAGGCATGACAGCCACTTGGCACCATGGGTGAAGCATCCAAAGCTTCACCCCGAGCTCACCTCGGGCATATCTCCCTATACAGCCACTCCAGGCCAAATTCAAGCCCACCATCAGCTTCAGAAGGTCGAGAGGAGTGGAAATCGAGTCCTGGAGCATAGCAATCGGTGGAGAATCGAGTTTTTGGCAAGAAGATCGCCGGAGCTTGCTCGGCCATGGCAACCGCCGCCACACTCGCCACCAACCTCCGATCAAGGTCCGTTTCGCCACCCCTCTACCCGTACTAGCTTCCTAGATCAATTAAGGGAGATATCGAGCTCAATTGAGCCCGATGCCATGAGAGAAAATCTTGTTTTTTCCGAGAAATTCATCCCGCTCGGGATCGCTGGCGCCGCCACCTCCCGCCGCCTAGTCGCCGGCAAAGGCCGGCCACCACCACCGTGAAGGTGTAGGCACAGTTGGCCGGCCATGGCGCCGCCTCAGCCGGCCGGAAACAGCCCCGCAAAATGGCCCAGCGCGAATCAATCCCAGCCGTTGGCTGGAGGTAGGGGATGAACCGATTCCGTCCATTACTGCTTTAAGATTCGTGCTCATCCATAATAATGTTATAATATAAACCATATGAATATATCTTATCTGTCACACTTTTACAGTTAGATTGCATGTGACATTTAGGGCACTTAGAGGCTCCAACAGAACTTGGCCCCTGAATGAAAAACATAGACATTTGTGTTAACTTTAATTTGATACCTTAAACATTAATTTTGGTCCAGTGGTCTGTCCTGTAGGGCATTTCACCTAGGACTGGTCCTAGGCAAGGGCAGCTCTTAATTTGAGTGCCCATGCTAAACCAGTGATCCACATGGCCTGAAATTTTGGGCATGTGCATGTCTAGGGCATATCTAGCCCCTACCAAAAATTGGGAATTTTTGGGATAACTTTTCCTATAGTTTTTACAATAATATCAAAATGTAAATTAATGAAATAATTGGAGTTATATACATCCAAATGGTCCCAAATTTTGGTGGAACCCTCTCATGGGTATATTAGACCCATGGTTAAAATTTGGGCTAAATTGATGCACTGCATGTTGAGGAATCTCACTTGCATGTTTGAGAAATAATATTTGGCTTGGGCTGCAAATAACAATTTTGCAGAATTTCAAATGGCTGCCCAAGCCAAACCAGAAACCCCCTTGACCTGAGATTTTGGTCAGAGGTATAATTAGGGCATACTTAGGCCCTGCCCAAAAATGGGCTTGATTGGAAAATAAAATATGGGGAAATTACCAAAATAACCCTAGGGCTTAACTAGGTGATTCTTGGAGTTAGCTAACTCCAAATGGCCCCAAATTTTGGTGGCTGGCCCTTAGGGACCATATAGACCAGTGGTAGAAATTTCTCTGAAATTGGAACAAGTCATGTTGGGAAAGACCCACATGCAAGGATTGAACTACTTAGGCTCGGGGTGCATTTAGCCAAAAAAATGATATACTAAGTATTCAGCCTAGTTGAGGCATGCAAAAATCATGGAATTTATTCCAGTGATTAATTAGGGCATAAACCACCCCTAGAATTAATTATGGGATTTTTGGGATCAAAAATCCCATTATTTGGAATTTTCAAAACATAGGTCCTTTTTGAAAATAAATTGGAAAAATATATTTTGATAAAAAGGAAATTCCCAAATTCAGTCAAGTCAAAGAATGATGTTTTATTTGACTTAGGAAAATTTTATACCTCTGTTTGAGATCTATTGGAGCAAAAACCTTGAAATTACCATTTTACCCTTTTTATATTTAATTATGATTTGGTGGAATTTCTTGTTGGAAAATTGTAGAAATATTTCTATAGTTGTATAATTGTGATATTAGCCTTGTGGAATTATTTCAGAATTTTTGGATGCACTTTCAATTATTGAGTTAGCTTAATGGCATTTTGGTAATTAATTAAGAATGGAATTTGATAGGTCACTACAATGTAGAATTTGATGAAACTCTTCCATTAGTCATAAAGTAGTGATATATATTCTCAGTAATTTTCCTGGAATTTTGGTTAGTATATTTCTTATACTTCATTTGGAAAATGATAAATATGTAGAATCTATATTAATTATGGGATACATAGAAATATAAAAATGGAAATTATGAGATCTTGTAGACAGTAATATTTTACTCTTTTGCAACTCAGGAAAATTCCCTTAGGTCAGTAGATTTTAATTGATACCACTTCATGTGTAAAATGACCTAGGGAATGATTTAAAGGATTTAATTAAAGACCTTAATGACCTAGGAAAATTATGGGAATCAATACATTCATTTAATTAGTCCATACCACCCTAGGATAAATATTTGGGGTCTGTTGGCCCAAGGATTTAGAAGTTCGATTTCGGGATGGTATTAGATCATGGGCTGCGCATAGTAAAATTAGATTATACCTTAGAATCACCAGGGGATAGATCGATAATTGAGCTAGTGAATGTGGTTGGAAATATAACCCTGGTGGTTAGTGCCGTCTTAGTGACGAGAGTAAGAAGTGCAAATCTTTGGGTAACCGATAGAGTGGAGGCCGACGGAAGACCGTCGCCCTTCCATTAATGATAACTTAAGTCATTAGGTTAGTCCTAAAGTAACAATGAGAGTTGATAGTGGATCTTGGGTAGACATCAACTAAAAGTAATTATCCTTGCGAAAGGGAACTTTGGGCTTGTCATCCCATCTTGGTTCCTAGTGCCTTCGAGACCCCTTCAATGGGCATACCTTGGGCAGTCCTGGGATTAACCCCTAAATCACTAAGTATAATAACCGGTAGACAAGAGTAGCCTAATAGGCTAGGTAAAACTGCACTTGTTCTTATCACGGTGCCGGGTTGGAGAGACTTGGAGTCCGTTGATTATTTGCTCACCTGTTTCATAAGGTTGGAGGGATACAAGTAATGAGCTCATCCTAACCGGGTTGGAGGGATACGAGTGGCTTGCTCACCTGGTTCATAAGGTTGGAGGGATACAAGCACTTGCCCACCCAAATGGGATTGGAGGGAATGTGTTAGCAATATCAATACGAGCAGGAAGCTCAGATTAATACCTTGCATGTGCATAAAGTTAGTGGCAAGTCAGGCGGGACTGGCCAGTCGATGCACTGATGGCAGTACGATGACTCGGGCGAGGAGTACGGGTGGAGGGGCCAGTATGCTATATATATAATACTGCGGAATCCCCGAAGACGTACACTCGACCTACAAGACTGACGGGTAGTCAGCAAAATACGTACGCAAGACTCTAGAGTGCACCTGGGACGTGTACAGAGGCGTATGAGAGGGGTCTAGGTCTGGTAGTGCTTATACCCACCTAGAAGTGGAGAGCCCGCTCCACTGTTGCCGTAGCCACAACGGTAGTACCCGAGAGTGATGCAAGCTCTCAAAAAGAGGGAACTAAAGGTCTGTGATCACGGAGTCGTGTGTGTGTGTTGCACTTGCCTGCTACATAAATTGCATCATAAACATTCATACATATTAGGGCATACGCAATCATAGATCCTTATCATATAAATTAGTATGGGCTCTTTTATATGATAAGTTACAATTCCTGGAAACCTTAACTTATAAATTTGTATGGGCATTTTTATAAGTTAAGGTACGTCTGTGATGGTAGATAGTTTACTTTTCAGTACTTACTTTCCTGCTCTTACTTTCAGTTCTTTCTTTTACAGTACTGTTTTACTTACTTGTACTACTTACTTAGAACTGCTAGAGTAGGATAACTATACTTATTACAACTGTTAGTATACTCTTGTCACCTGCTTCCACCTTTGCTACCCCTTGTTGTCCTCCGCTTCTTCCTCCCGCTCGGTGCCTAAGAGCGACGGGGCGAGGTGTGGAGGAAACGACTTAGTCTTTTTGACTAATGGTCGGTGACCATACTATTTTTAGGAGCTCGAGGAGATGGACCAGCACGACGAGGAGGCAGGACTTGAGGAGCAGATGCCGACTACCACTACTGGAGCACAGGTTCAGACGTGATGATTTGAGATGATAGATTCCGCTGCTATTAGATTGAGAGAGTGTGTGATTTGATATTGATGTACTGGGCATATGCCCTTATTACACTCTTTTGTTGTACTCATTGTGGACTATATTTATGTACTCATCATTTCTTTTATATGATATGTACTCTGTGGCTGTGGACTTATGTAGTTTTGTTTACTATATACCTTGCTTCTGTTTCTCATATTGGCCGAACAGGTTATGATCGTACTAGCCGGCAGGATCGGCGTCTTGCGGTGTCGACTAACCTGTGAGTTAGTGTCACCGTAAGGCGGCGGTTCTGGGCATAAGATCAGGGCTCCCTTGGTAAGGGGGAGGATCTTACACTACGCCTATGGTGAAGTGTGCTTAAATTGTACTTTCAATATCTTGTTTGGTTATACTAATGCATTGTAGGGAAGGAGCACCGCCACCCCAAGAAAGGGGTGGGGTCATTATAATTTGGTCAGCTTTAGCTGACCATTTCTTTTGTTTTCCACCGCTACGGTGGATTGTTGCTTACAGGTGCTGCGGAGCCTAGTGGCAAGTAGCGGGCTGAAGCCCTTGTTGCTGAGCCGACCCTCGAAGGCCAAAGCGAATGTTTACTTGTTATACTCATGTGTGACTGACCTGCATGTTGATGTTTGGAAGACACTATTTATTTATGTAAACTCTTGTAAGGCCATAAGGCCAAGTACTTTGTGTATTTGTACGCTCATTTCTTATTTGGGTATTTTAGTGGACATTCATGCTGTTGGTTTGGGTTCTTTTCTTTGCAATATTTAAAATGCTTCCGCTAGAATGTGCTCTGTGTAAGATGTGATTTATTGGAAGGATGGTTTCATTAAGTAACCCTTCAGTTTGTTGGTGGCATATGGTGTCGGGCCCCGACTGGACTACTGCTATATGCTATGTGACGGACATGGGTATTACACAATGCCTGGGAGTAACCTCAATATTTTAATAGACGAATCAACATTTGACTCGACGAAGCATCGAGTGCACTCAATGCCTAACTCGACGAATCAACATTTGACTCGACGAATCGTTGAGTGATCATTACACACTCAATACCTGGGAGTAGCCTCAACACTTGAAAAGACGAATCAACATTTAACTTGACGAATTGTTGAGTGATCATAACACACTCAACGCCTGGGAGTAGCCTCAACACTTGAATCGATGAATCAACATTTGTCTCGACGAAGCGTCGAGTGCACTAAACGCCTAACTTGACAAATCAACATTTGACTCGATGAATCGTCGAGTGAACTCAACGCTCTCAATGCTTATTTCAACGAGTCAACATTTAAATCGACGAAGACATCTAATGGTCTCGACACTCTCAGCGCCTAATTCGGCAAGTCAACATTTGACTCGACGAAGGCGTCGAGTAGTCTAGACGTACTCAACACCATCATTCGACGAATCAACAATTGACTCGATGAATCATGGAGTGGTCTCGACGCTCTCAATGCTAACTCGATGAATAAACACTTGACTCGATGAAAGCGTCGAGTGGTCTCGATGCACTCAATGCCTGGCTGATTAGACTTGACACTCTCAATGCTTAGCTGAGTCCAGTCCTTCACTCATCTTATATGAGTAAAACTAACATAATTTAATCTTCCAAATTCTCCAAACGCTCTTATGTGCGACCCTGATAGGCTCATACTGCGTTGGAAATGAGACTACATGCTTGATAACTTCTAGTTCACAATGGTAACTCCAACATGTCCAACAATCAGAACCATAGAGCATCGCGGGTCTAATTGTAGTACGATAAAACTTGCCCTTAAGTTTTAGTGGCACTTTGCAATCATATAAGATCCGTGACGGGCCTCTCCACTTCAACCAACCTGCTTGGATTCTATGTGTCACATCTTATCAATACCTCCATCTTTTGAACTATCGATACAAGATATTTAAAACACTCACTACAAGAAATATCTTGATCACCCAACTTAACAGTGAAGTCATCTGTTGTTCTTGTACTACTAAATTTAACCTCCATATACTTCATCTTTGCCCTGCTCAACGTAAAACCCTTCTTTTCTAAAACATCTCGCCAAGATTCAAGTTTTGCATTTACACCCTTGCACGTCTCCTCAACCAAAATGATATCACCCGCAAATAATATACACCAAGGTATTGCTTGTTTGATATGTCTGGTGAGCTCATCTAAGATAAGGATAAAGAGATAAGGGCTTAAAGCTGAACTTTGATGTAAGCCAATATTGATAGGGAATTCCTGTGTTAATCCTCCAGAAGTCCTCACCCTTGTCACTAAATTTGTATACATAGCTTTGATTGTGTAAATATATGATATATTTACAACTTTCTTTTCTAAGACTCTCCATACAACCTCTCTTGGAACTCTATCATAAGCCTTCTCAAGATCAATAAACAACATATGCAAATCTTGTTTTCTTTCTCGATAGTTGTCAATGAGTCTCCTCAAGAGATGTATAGCTTCCATGGTTGACCTCCTTGGCTTGAATCCAAATTGATTCTCCGAGATGTTAGTACCTCGTCTAAATCTTATTTTTAGTACTCGTTCCCATAGTTTCATGGTACGACTCATCAATTTAATTCCTCTGTAATTAGCGTAATTGTGTATATCCTCTTTATTCTTATACAAAGGTACTAAGATACTTTCTCTCTATTAGTCTAACATCCTCTTGGGAAAACTTGAAACATGAACCATTCAGATGGGTAAGTTTTCCAGTTAAAAGAAGTTATTTCCTTGAAAAAGAACTTAATAATGACTATATGAAAAACCAACAAGTTAACTAGTGGACTATTTAAAACAAAGAAATTTTAAGGTAACTCGTGGAATGAGGGTAAGTTGTTGAGAATTATCTAAAAGGTGGGGGTTGGGGGTGGGGATGGGGGGGTGGGGTGGGGGGGGGTTTGGGGGGGGGGGGGGGGTGGGGGGGGGGGGGGGGGGGGGGGGGGTGGGGGTTTTTGGGGTGAATAGAGTTTTAAATTTTTTCAACCACAAGTCTACAATAACAAAACTCAAGCTTTGATCCCACTATAGTGGGGTCATCTATATGGATCCTTTGTCACCATTGCGCCCTATCTTTTATCATAATCTCACTAATGCCTATGTACATCATGTATTTCTTTATAATTTCATTCCAAGTATTTTTTGGTCTACCCCTTCCTCGTCCAACATGCCTAGTGACTAGACTCTCACAATGCCTAATAGGTGCATCTAATGGTTTCCTTTGTACGTGTCCAAACCATCTTAGATGAGCTTCTCACATCTTCTCTGAAATTGGTGCTACTCCTGTCTTATCCATGATACTTTCATTCCTAATTTTATCCAATCTCGTGTATCCAGACATCCACCTAAGCATTCTCATCTCCGCAACTCCCATGTTGGGTATTATTTCCATAATAATCCTGATTTGAAGAAGTCCCCCTTGAACTATGATGAATTGAGTTCTATTTGACTTTACTTTCAAGTTGTGTGCATGCAGAACTTAATTGCCAAGTACACATCAATGTCAGGTTATAATGAGTCTTGTAATATAAGACTATGTAATGCAATCCCTCATTATGTAGTACATGGTATTGACTCATGTGTAATCTTTCTATTGGGGTGTACTTCATTTTTAAGTTCACAGGAATTAAGGAAAAGGAAGGTTACTGAGTTATAGAAGAATTAGAAAATTTTCTAAGTAAAATTCGTCGAGTATACACGTGAAGTCTCGTGTCATTCGTCGAGATATCACGTGAATACTCGCAGAATTCGTCGAGTTTACTCTAGAAATTTCTAACAGGTTCTTAAACTTCTTTTGAAAATGGCTAAGTGAAATTCAGCGAGTCTATACGTGAAGTCTCGTGTCATTCGTCGAGACATCACGTGTATACTCGTGGAATTTGTTGAGTATACTCGAGTAGTAGAGTGAATAATAACAGAAAAATTTCCAAGTCAAATTCATCGAATGAACTTGTGTAATTCGTCAAATGCTCTCAAGTAATCTAAGTAATTCGTTGAGTGTTCTAGAAATTACTCGTGTCATTTCGACGAATGGACTTAACATTTTTCTGGTTTGATTTTTTCCAACGGGTTTTATTTCAAACGATGGCCATGTACAGTGCACATGGAAGCTTATTTTTGGAAGTAAATTTCTAGCCATTGAAGATGGATTTCATATATACATTTCAAGGATTCATTTCAGAAAATTAACTTGCTAAGAATCGCAAATTTTCTCAAGCGTAATTTTTTCTCGATCTGCTGTTCTCGGAATTATTCTTCCCAACAACCTAGAGTTCGTGATCAACAATTCTTCTCAGAGATAAATTCGACAAGATGTTTTCTTTCAGATTTCTCAAAGGTGTTTTCGATAGAGTCAGATTTCAAGTTTTTAGATCAAGATTTTTTAGATTTCAAGTCTTTTACTTCCATTTCATTTCAAGTTCTTTTCTCCAAGGAGGAAGGATTGATTCCTTTCAGATCTGAAGAAGTAGATTGTTTTTCAATCTAGAAATTGTAAATTCTGCTTTTCTTATTATATGAGGTTTTTACTTCCAAGTTTGTAGATCTGTGTTTTGGATCGAGTTATAGGAGTGGTTTTTATCCGAGTGTAGGAGTGTTGATCTCTTAGTTGTTAGAACATTGTCTCCGAGTTATAGGAGCTGAGGCTCCGAGGTGTAAGATTTGTTTAATATGAGTTTTGGTGAAGTAGCCGAATCTAGCTCGAAGTGCTAGATAGGCGAGGCGGGACAATGGACGTACTTATTTTAGGAAACCACTATAAATCCTTGTGTAGTTCAGTGTGCTTGTTTATTAGTATTTTTTTATTCCGTAAAATGACAGAGAACTCACCTATTCACCCCCCTCTAGGTGATTTAGGTAGGTAACTAGATACATTCATCCCATTTTTTGCTCATGAACACAATTCACTGCCCAACACTCAAAACCATAGAGCATCGCAGGTCTAATTGCAGTACGATAAAACTTGCCCTTAAGTTTTAGTGGTACTTTACGATCACATAAGATCCTTGATGCGCCTCTCCACTTCAACCAACCCGCTTGGATTCTATGTGACATTTCAACCAACCTGCTCAAGACACATGACAGGAACTAGAAGTCTTATAAAGGATTATTCTCATGTGAAGAATGAACCAAATGCCATTTTTTGAGGCTCTGATAGAGGAGTTACCAAGGGATATGGTATGATCACCAATGACATAATCTCTATCACGATGGTAGCTTATGTTGAAGGGCTGTAATAATCCCTTATAAGCATAAGTCAACTATGTGACTTAGGTTATGTCATTGAATCCCACAATGATATGTGTCTGATTAAGAAGTCAAATGACTTAGAGACTATTCTCTCAGGCACACGAAGTGGAAATGTTTATTGCTTAGATTTTATTTATAATAGTTCTTCTACCCCTATTTTTCTAGTAGCTAATGAGAGAGAGTTTCTTTGTGTTCAATGGTATAAGTGGCTTGTTCACATTAATTATAAGACAATTACCAGATTGTTCACTGAGAATTTAGTTATGAATTTTTCTAATTTAAAATATGTTAAAGAGGGCCCTTCTCATGCATGCCAGATGGGCAAGAAAATAAGGGCCACCTTTAAGAGATTAGATCCCAAAGACTCTAAGGGTCCGTTCGTTTCACAGACATTGATATTGAAGTATTGGTTTTGAGAATATGAATGTCATTTCTCTTGTTCGTATCAACAATTTTAAATTGGAATTGGCTTTCTGATGGAAAGTCGTCGATATTCACCGTAATCTAAAAACTCATAGATTCAATATCTATCTTTAGTGGCGGATATTCAGTCCGATTTTCCAAAATGAGACCATTTTTTTAGCCTGAACGTGATTTTTTTCGGCCGAATGCAATTTTTCATCGGGACGCAATTTTTTTGCGCGGACGTGTTTTTTTCGTCTGTGTACGATTTTTTCGCCCAGACGTAATTTTTTGTCTTGAAGCATTTTTTTTACCCAGACAGGTTTTTTTCTCCCGAATGCGATATTTCTGCACGAACGCGGTTTTTTCTCTATGACGCAATTTTTTTGCCCGAATGTGTTTTTTTCGCCTGTACGAAAATTTTTCGCTACGATTCAATTTTTGGTCGTCTGGGCCGAATTATTCATCTAGACGTAATTTTTTCGCTCAGACACAATTTTTTTCGCCCGAACATGAATTATTCGGCCAAACAAGGTTTTTCGCCCAAACGCGTTTTTTTCCGCCCGGACGCGTTTTTTTCGCCCGGACACGATTTTTTCGCCCGGGCGCGGTTTTTTCGCCCGGGCGCGATTTTTTCGCCCAAACGCGATTTTTTCGCCCGCACGCGGTTTTTTCGCCCGGACGCGATATTTTTGCCCAGACGCGAATTTTTCGCCTAGACGCGATATTTTGGACTTGACGCGATATTTTCGCCCGGCCGCGATATTTTTAACCCGGACGCAATTTTTTCGCCCGGACGCAAATTTTTCGCCCCGACGCAAATTTTTCGCCCGGACACGAATTTTTCGCCCGGACGCGCATTTTTCGCCCGGACGCGCATTTTTCGCCCGGACGCGCATTTTTTGCCCGGACGCGAATTTTTCGCCCGGACGCGAATTTTTCGCCCGGACGCGAATTTTTCGCCCGGACGCGATTTTCTCGCCCCTACACGAATTTCTCGCCCCTACACGAATTTTCGCCCCGACGAGAATTTTTCGTCCCGACGCGCATTTTTCGCCCGGGCGCGATTTTTTCGCCCAATTTTTCGACCGGACGCGAATTTTTCGACCGGGCGCGAATTTTTCGACCGGACGCGAAATTTTTGCCCGGACGCGAATTTTTCGCCCGGACGCGATTTTCTCGCCCGGACGCGATTTTCTCGCCCGGACGCGATTTTCTCGACCGGACGCGATTTTCTCGCCCGGATGCGATTTTCTCGCCCGGACGCGATTTTCTCGCCCGGACGCGATTTTCTCGCCCGGACGCGATTTTTTCGCCCGGACGCGAATTTTTCGCCCGGACGCGAATATTTCGCCCGGATGCGAAAATATCGCGTCGGGACGAAAAATTCGATTTGAGAAGTAAAAATCGCGTCCGGGCGCAAAATCGCGTCCGGGCGGGAAAATCGCGTACGGGCGGGAAAATCGGCCCGGGCGGGAAAATCGCGCCCGGGCGGGAAAATCGCGCCCGGGCGGGAAAATCGCGCCCGGGCGGGAAAATCGCGCCCGGGCGGGAAAATCGCGCCCGGGCGGGAAAATCGCGCCCGGGCGGGAAAATCGCGCCCGGGCGGGAAAATCGCGCCCGGGCGGGAAAATCGCGCCCGGGCGGGAAAATCGCGCCCGGGCGGGAAAATCGCGCCCGGGCGGGAAAATCGCGCCCGGGCGGGAAAATCGCGCCCGGGCGGGAAAATCGCCCCGGGCTGGAAAATCGCGTCCGGGCGAAAAATTCGCGTCCGGGCGAAAAAATCGCGTCCGGGCGAAAAATTCGCGTCCGGGCAAAAAAATCGCGTCCGGGCGAACATATCGCATCCGGACGATAAAATTCGCGTGCGGACGAAAAAATCGCGTTCGGGCGAAAAATTCGCGTTCATATGAAAATTTCGCATTCAGACTGAAAAAATCAAATCAGATTGAAAAAAATCACGTAATGGCGAAAAAAACACGTCTGGGCGAAAATAACACTTTTGGGCGAAAATTTCACGTCCGGTCAAAAAATTCGCATTGTGGTCGAAAAACTTGAGTTTGGGCGAAAAAATCACGCCTCAAGAAAAAATCACGGTCGGGCTAAAAAATCGCATTTGTGATTTTTAATTGTGATCATTAATAACATTGATCAATGTCAATTCCTATAACAGAAAGTCTTTCTACAAACGAACAATAAAAAAATATCAATGTCAATTCCTATGATATAAAGTCTTCATGCAGACGAACAAAAGAATTGGATTTAAATCCAATATCATTTCCCATGTTTATTGATATTGAATTGAAAGCCAATACTTAAATGCCAATGTCGTTGAAACGAACGGAGCCTAAGAGATGTATCTATCTATTGCATATGGATCTATGCCTTTTTGGAGTTTAGGAGGGAAGTTGTATACCTTTGTGATTGTTGATGATCACTCTAGGTATACATGGGTATTCTTCCTCAGGAAGAAGTCAGATACCTCAAATATCTTTATGACCTTTGTCAAGGCAATCCAGAATGAGATGAAATGTTCTGTGGTCAAACTATGAAGTGACCATGGTACAAAATTTTAGTCTGGATCCAAGACAAGGTTTTGTCAAGAACTTGGTATCACCCATGAATTCTCTTCTCCCAGATCTTCACAACAAAATGAGGTGGCTGAGAGAAAGAATAGGACCTTGATTGAGTTTGACAGAACCATGCTTAGTGATTCCTTACTACCAGAATATTTCTGGGCTGATGCAATCAATACTGCATGTCATGTTTTGAACATGGCTTATACCAACAAAGTTCATTGTAAAAATCCCTATTAACTATTGAAAGACAAAAAACCAACTATATCCTATTTTAGAATTTTTGGTTGCAAGTGCTATATTTTAAACATTGAAAAAACTCAGTTAACTAAGTTTGTTGAGAAATGTTGTGTGGGAACCCTTGTTGGATATAGCTCCCATACTAGAGCATATAAAGTATTCAATAGGAAAACCCATGTTGTAGAAGAATCTATGCATATCAGTTTTGATGAGTCTAGTCTGCTATATTATTGAAGATATAGTGTTACTAATATTGCAGGTTCTGAGCTCAACATTAAAGATCTGTCTATTCAAGTCAAGCCATACTCAAGTAGAAATCCTTCTCAAATTATAGTGCTTAATGAAGAAATTCAGCCAGCTGATGAAATTTAGAGAAATGCTGAAGAGGAATAACTAGCTAAAGAAATTCTAGCAGACCAACCTGATGCTGACAGGTTACCTGCTACAGCAAGAAATATGAGAGATCATCCCAACACTCTCATTATTAGAGATGCTAGTCAAGGAGTCACCACCAGAAGTAAAATTCATAATGAAGCTCTCTTTCTAAGCTTCCCGTCTTAGGTGGAACCAAATAAATTTGAATATGATAATAAAGACCACTTCTAGAATAGTGAAATGCAAGAAAAAGTACACCAGTTCAAAAGATGTAAGGTCTGAAGTTGGCGCCAAGGCCACAAGTACACAACATCATTTGCACCAAATGGATCTTCAGAAACAAGATGGATGAGAATTATGTAGTAGTCAAGAACAAAACTAGATTAGTATCCAAGGGTTATAGGCTATAGGAGGGCATAGACTTTGAGCAAACTTTTGCTGCAAGACTAGAGGCAATAAAAATGTTCCTTGCCTATGCTACCTTTAAAAGATTCAAGGTCGATCAGATGGATGTAAAATCAACATTCCTCAATGGAAATATGAAGGAGGAGGTATATGTTGAGCAACCCTTAGGTTTTGTGCCTCCAACCCTAACTTCTAAAGTTTACTTTCTTAGAAAAGCTTTGTATGGGTTAAAGCAAGCCCCTAGGACTTGGTATGAAACCTTGTCTAACTTTCTCATAAAAAATAAGTTCTTATGGGGAAAGATAGATAACACATTATTCTTAAGGGAAACAAAGGGCAAAAGTCTCTTAGTCCAAATTTATATTGATGACATAATATTTAGGTCTACTGATGACAACCTTTGCAAGAGATTTCCCAACTTCATGTAGGGAGAGTTTGAAATGAGCAGTAGAGAGAGTTAAAGTACTTTTTAGGTCTCCAAGTGAAATAGCCCGATGAGGGGATTTTCATCTCACAGACCAAGTACACTAGAGAACTAATTAGGAAATTTTTGATGGAATTAGCTTCCACCATGAAAACTCCTATGAGATTAAATATATCCCTGGACAAGGATGAGAAAGGGAAACCTTTTGATGAATCCTTGTACAAGTGTATCATTAGATCACTATTATATTTGACTATAAGTAGACCTGATATCATATATACAACATGTGTTTCTGCTAAGTATCAGGCATGCCCTAAAGAATCTCACTACTCATCTACAAAGAGGATGAGATACCTTAAGGGATGCCAAGATCTTGGCCTATGGTACCCTAGGAACAATGAATTTGAACTAATTGGGTATTCAAATACAGACTTTGCAAGCTGCAAAGAAGATTAGAAGAGCATAAGTGAAACTTGTCAATTCTTAAGGAGATTGATATCCCGGAGTAGCAAGAAGCAGACTTGTATGACTATATCCACATCTGAGTCAGAATATATCTCAGCAGTGAGTTGTTGTGCACAACTATTGTGGATTCAACATCAGCTACAAGACTATAATCTCTAGATAAGTAACACTCTCATGTTTTATGACTCATCCAATGCTATTTCTATTACTTAGAATCCTGTATCACATAACAGGACTAAATACATAAAAATAAGATATCATTTTATTAGAGAACATATTGAGAATAATGATATTTTTCTTGAATTTGTCCCCACAGACAAACAAGTGGCAGATATCTTTACTAAGCCACTGGACGAGGCAAAGTTCAATTTTTCAAGATTGAGTTAGGAATGCTTAATATAAAATAGATTATCTTTCTTGTAATATTCCAGCTATTATGCTTTATCATTCCAGTTATCTACATTTAATTCTATTATTGCTAGAACCTTATTCTGATAACTTATTTCAGTTAGCTGCTAGATGTTTGGTAGAGAACCTTAGTTTTACTCAATTGACTCAATTTCATCCGTTTTCTATCATGTTTGATGGAAACTTAGGCCTAACAGGGTTGTGGAGATTAGATAAGAAAGTCTCAGCTATACCGTGGAGATAGTTGAGAAAATGCTCAATGGTATATCTCTCCGTCTCAACGATACCATCGAGACCGGCTGCTGTTTTAATTTTTAATCATTTTCAGCCCTTCGATCATTTTAATGACCAACCCAGTTGTGTGGCGCTTCAATTTATTTTAAAACCAGTTAAATATATATTAAATTAAAAAATATATATATAAAGCCATGGTTTAGTTGAGAACATAAAATGTAAACCCTAGAATGCCGTCGAGTTCATTCTGTCACTCTCAACGCTTTCATTGACTAAGAAATCAAATCCAATGGTGCCAAAAGCAGAGAAAGTCCTTCATGAAGGATATGATCTAGTTTGACAAGGATTTCAACATGCTTCTGAAGAGATAAAAGAAGTCATCTGGATGTTAGAATATGTCAGCTTAGAATTTGTTCTGTCAGAACCAACTCTAATCCTAAAGGATGAAGTGTTAGAACTCTTTTCCTATGTCAAAGTCTCTTCATCCAGAAAGTCAATTAAGAGTAAGTTAGGGGATGTTAAGATTAAGATTTCCTCTAATAGGATTACCCAAGCCTTACACCTTCCATTTATAGACACTGAAGAGGCTGAGAGATTTCTGCTAAAGAAATATAACAAGCTTTGGAATGGTGTGAGTTTAGTGGAGAGAGATATGGATCTCTTAAATAAAGTTCTTCAACCAGAGAGGCAAGATACTAGATGATATCATTGAGAAAGCAATCCTATATAAGGTTGGTTCACATGATAGTATTTCCAAGTCAATGTTTGAGTTGATCACAAGAGTTATACTTCAGAAAAAGGACAAATTGGGCTCTAGTTATATTCCAGAAGTTGATTGATTGCCTTCAGTTCAAAACTTAGGCAGAATTCTATCTCTTTATCTGTTAAATGCTTACCCTGAGCATTATAATAAGAACCAAGGTGTGAAGATACACTACATGAAGAGAATGGACATTTAAACACATGAGAGGTTCACTAGAGTTTTGCCTAAGAGTCAAGCTGTCAAGCAGAAGAAGGATAAGAGCAAAGCAAAGGCAAAGAAAGTTTTTTTTAGAAGAGTCTAATTCTGAATCTGAGGCAGGAGGCAAAGATGCTTGTGACCAAGAGGATAGTGAAGACATTCATGACTCCAATCTATCACCATGAAGCCAAGGTGCTTGTGATCAAGAGTCTTCAAGAGAAGAGGATGAACATCTGCACGACTTAAGTACTTGAGCGGATCTTGACCTAGATGTTGCAAGTGCTCCTCAAATCGTGGATGTAGTTACTCAAGGAGAGCCAGCGGCTCAAGAGCCAAGCCATGCACAATATCAAGGGGAGATAGAAGTGAATATGGATGAGGACATGGATATCAATGCTTCAACTAAGGGGGAGCAAGAAGCTCAAGAGAAGGATGTTTCCCCAACTAACATAGAGAATGAGGAAACTGTCGAGGAAATTCTAGATATCACTCTAGATAAGTTTCTTGAGATTAATGACCAAGTTGTGGGGGAGCCTCTAACTGAGATCCAAAGTTCCCCAATGGGTGAGACAGTCACTCATACTGAGTTGACTGGTCAAGAGGACCTTGGTATAAGATTGAATCCTTCTACCTCAGATGTGTCTTCTTATGTACCCCACTCTTAACCATCAACAAGTATCGCTGAAAGTTCCATCCCAACCTCATCGAAAGCAATGCTAGATGAATAAATTAAAGGAATGAAATCAGAAATATTGGATGAAGTTCAGAAGGTTAAAGCTAAGATAATGAATGATTTAGATTCTCTAAAATGTGAAACAAATCACATCAACAAAGTGATCACCAAATTGTATGACTTGGCTAGCAGCATAGTCGAGCAGAATGTTAGCATTCTCAGATCAATATCTTGCTCGATCCTCACATACCCGCGAACTTAGTCTCACATTCGGTGTTTTTCCCTAGTTTGACTTCCTTATACTTACAAATAATACATGCATGCTGCTCCGAGATCCTGTCCATACCAAAGATCACATTAAACTCAGATATCGTCAACACAAATGCTTCCAAGCCAAAATCATGACTTGCTATCCTCACCTTAACACAACAGGCTCTATCTGCGTGCATCAATCACCCATTAGGCAGCAACACATTTACTCGATTTGTTGGTACTAAATATGGCACTCTGATACACACTACAAAGTCCTCAGATAGAAAGGAATGAGAAGCTCTTGTATTGAATAGTGCTCTCGCCGAATAATCTGATATCAGGACAAAGCCTAATACAAACTAATTATACACAAGTAACACACAAGAAACCAAGTATAGAAAGAAATAAAAATAGTATCTTAACTCATACATGTCACGATGTCACTTTGTTTTATGGCCTCCTGTTGGCCAAGATTATAAACTCAGGGCTGCGCTTGGGATGCAGTTGACTCCACCACTATCTTTCCCTTTTCAGCATATGTCATACCTGTCTTTTTCTGTCTTTGGAGGGCCACTCCGACAGTCGCATGCTATGTGTCCCAGATTGGCACATGTGTAAAAAGTAAACGGACCTTACCCTTTCGTCGCTTCAGTCTTATTAAAAGAAGTTGATCCCAAAGACTTAGCCTTCTTCCTTCACTTTCCTTGTCCAGACCTTGCTGAACTCAGTACTTTAAACTCTGACTTCCTTCCCACCAAGTCATTCTTACGCTGCATGTGCTTCATATCTTGTTCTAAAGAACGGGCCGTATTGACCAAGGTCAAAAAACCTTGCATCATTGGACCCGAGAGAAGCAACCACAGGTCATCTCACAGTCTTTCATAAAATCAATTTGTCTTTTGTTCCTCATCTACAAACATAAAGCATGCATGACATCCCAACCTTGTAAACTCGTGCAAGTAGTCATCCATAGAACTCTTGCCTTAACTTAACCTTTTGAACTGATTTTCCATTACAATCCGCTGTGCAGATGGAATATATTGCGCCAAAAATAGTCTCGAGAATTCCTCCATCGAGATCTCAATCAATGGCTGACTTGCAAACTAGTGCAGCTCCAACCCATCCCACCTTTTCTGTCACTCCTCCATTTCCATTGCTGTCATGGTTCTCTTTATTCTCGAGAGCCAGTCTTCTACTTGTGTTAGGGTTTCGGTACCCGCAAACACAGGAGGATTGAAACTCATCACGTGTTTCAATTGCTTTTCCGTCGCTCGCCTTGTGGCCATTGGCTCAACGACCACTTCTCTCACCGCCACATGCTCAACTACACCAACCGGTTCCTGGACCACAACGTTGGTAGGAGGTTGTACTTGCACTCTTGGTTGCACATTGATTAATACAAACACGACTTCAGTAACAAACCATATCATTTCTTTAGAAGGAAGAGGTGTTGTCACCTCAGTTGGTGCACTACTCTCCGCCGAGCGCTGTGTTCACTCTACCTCGCACCACTTCTAGTTGCTTATAATCGTGAAACACATAATTAAACAAATAATAACATTGCAAAAAAGCGATTATAGGAACACACAGGTTCTATAAACACGTGTATTATCATTCCTAAGTTGACATTCATGGGTTCATTCATGTTATAACGGTAACGCACATACATGTGCTCACCACCCCTTAAAAGAATTTGACTACAAATTCGAATAAGAAAGACTGAGACTGGAATCTTATACTAAATTGTAACACCTCCATCCATCACGTAGAATATAACAAAAGCCCAGCCGGAGCCCCACGCCATATTCCACAGACAGTCAGCGGAGTTACTCAATGAGACCTTTTCATTCAAGCATCCTAACTCAAAGTGCATTCTAGCGGAAGCAGTTAACTTATTATAGAACCCACTAGCCAGGAATGTCCACTACAAACACATAGGAATGATATATATATAATACACAACATGTTCTGGACTTAAGGCCTTACAACTGTTTTCATGACAATATGTATCTTTCATACATCGGCACACAAGCCAACCACACATGAAAATAGTAAACGTTCGCCTTTGGGTCTTTGAGGGCCAACCAATCGCACCATATATGACTTCATCCTGCTACTTTACACTTAGCTCTCTAGTACCTGCATAGCACATCCCACCAAAATATGGCAAAACAAAATAATGGTCAGCATTAGATGACCAAATTATAATGACCCCACCCCATATTCAGGGCATCGGTTCTCCCTCCCTGCAAACAGTAGCACATATATCTTTTGGAAACATAAATGTGCATTTAAGAAGCATTCACAGTGGATGTAGACTCGATCGGCCACATGTCCCATGCACTCAAGGCACATTCTCGATGTACCGAACATCTATGGGTCCCACAACCATCCACAGTCCCAGACTTGATGGTTCATACTTGAGCATTTCTAGTCTTTCTGGCCTGTAGCCTATGACTCTTATTATGACAATGACAAAAGCCAGTTATATTAGGAAATTTAGTTTGAATGACATAACGCGACTACGGTTCAGCTATAGCTTGTTGCTCAAATCTCCATGCTAGCCGACGGTCAAAGCCATCTTGGCAAACACTATGAAAATATCTAGCATCTACCTAAATCACCTAGAGGGGGGGGGGGGGGGTGAATGGGAGATGCCTGTGTCTTTTCGCAAAATAAAACTACTTTAAAAATTAAGCACACAAACACCGAGATTTATAGTGGTTCATCGAGTTGTGTACGTCCACTTTCTTGCCTCGCCTATCAACTATGAAGGGCTAGATTCAGCTACTTTACCAAACTCAGATTTCTTCAATTCTTACACCTCGAAGCCGCAACTCCTACAACTCGGAGATGACACTCCTACCACTTAGAGAACAACCTCTCCGACAACTCGATCCACAAACGGATTTATGAATCGATCCACAAACAGATCTACCACTCAATCCACAAACTGATCTACAGCTCGGAGAAAGATCTCCTACAAATGAAAAGCAATATTTTACAATAATATTACACACAATCCTTAACAAGATCTGAAATCTTCAATCCGTCGTTCTTCAAAAATAGTTGAACTTGAATACGCTTGGAGAACACGGAAAAATCTGAAATCTTTTAGTGACCTTGAATCTTCAATCGATTAGATCTGGAGTAATAGAGATCTTCAGAGAGTAGTAATCCAGTCGAATAAGTCAATGAAGATGGAATCGTGCAAAGTCATTGTTGTCGGCCAACTAAAGATATTGCGTATCACACGAGTGGCCGACAGGTCGTTCTTTTTGGAAAGTATCTCGATTTGAAATGGGAATGATTTGCAAGATTAGGGTTGAAGGAGAATCCACCCTAAGTATTTATAGGCATCTTCAATTTAAACGGTCATAAAAGATATTCCAAAAATAACTTACGAAAGTTACTGTGCATGGTAGCCGCAACCAAAGCCTAAAAAAATTGTCAGAAAAATGACCTAAGTCATATTCGTCAAGTATCGTCGAGTATCACTAGTATACTCGCCGAATAGTGATTGATATACAATGAATTTGACTTAGAGAAACTCAGCTCAAGCTGGCTAGCCACTCAATGCCAAAGCTTGAGTCATACTCGACGAATTCGTTGAGTATCAACTAGTATACTCGACGAATTCGTCGAGTATAGGCTAATAGACTCAATGCTCTCGCCGCCGTCGACTCAACGATCTCGACGCCAAGATCCACTCAACAGAATTGACTTTAAGAAAAATCAGAGAAGTAGCGTCGAGATGATTCGATGAATTTGGAGTGTATCGTTAAGTATATTCAACGAATTCAGCGAGTATCGTTAGATACATTCGACGAATTCAACGAGTATACTTGATGATACTCGACGAATTTTACTTAACTATTTTTCTAATTATTTCAGAAATTCTACACAAGTATATACGTTGAATTCAATGAGTGATAGTAAGTATATACGACAAATTTGACAAATATCAATGATACTCGATGAATTTGATGAATATCCCTTATGATACTCAACGAATTTTACTTGGGTAAAATTTCCATTTTTCTGAAATGAAGCTCTTCTTCTTCCTTGAACCTCCCCATGTACTTGGCATAGAAGTACACCCCAATAGAGAGATTACACATAATTCATCACCATGGCATATATAATGAAGGATTATATTGTATTGTCCCGGGTTTAATGACCCACTGTAACCTGATATTAATGTGTACTTAGCTTTGTAACCCTACAAGTACATAACTACAAATACAATATCAAATACAGTCACAATTCATCTTAGCTTAACTAGACCCTTCTTCAAATCAGGGTTATTATGGATACAATACCTAACAGTCTCCCCTATTTGAAGAAGTCAGAATCCTATAAGCTAAGGTGAATTGCATATAATAAAAATAATCATAGAGCATGAAATTAACAAGACAAGTAAAATAAGGAAAATTAAAATAACAGCGCACATTCCAGCCAAGACATGTAAATCATATACATATTAATAAGAGTTTAAAGTTTTTAGGGCAACCACAACTACATCTCAATCACACCAAAAAAGAACAAACAAAAACATCAGGCCTGCTTGCCTTGATCCTTCTGACGCTGCGTAACAAAATAAGCATTTAGCTTAGGATAATACTTTGGAGGAGCTGTAGGTGCTATAGGATCATCATGCCTATGGTTTCTAAAGTGGATCCCTCTCTTTGTGCAAGCCACTTCATACTTATGCCATTCATCTCGGTCATAGTGATCCCATCGGCTTTCCCCTCCAATATCGACCATGGTGAATGAGTCAAAGATTATTCCTCTTGAGATAGGACTCCACACCTTAGCCATTTCTCTATCTCTTACAGGTGGTTCTCTGACAGGTTCTGATCTTGTTGCAGAAGGGCTTTCGCCATACTTTCTTCTTTTATAGACTGGAGCAGGATGTACATCTTCAATCACTTGAACTTCTGGAGCATCAGCAGTAGCAACAACATGTATGTACTGAAAGAAACTTGTATGTCTGTCAAAAAATGAGAGTAATTCTCAGTAGAATGAACTTCATCATGAGCAGGCACAATAGGTACTTGAGCTTCTTGACCTGGCCTACCAATAATCTCCATGTGGAGCCACGAAAAATTGTCATAGCTGTAATCATTTTTCCCTTTGAAGTTTGCTAACATAGCTTCCTCAAGCGCATCCACCTTTGCTACCACCTTAGATTTAATGGACTCCTCCCCCTTTCTGACTTCTATAGCTAGAGCATTTGCATATGCTTCCATGTTTGTGTCATATTGAGCCATTGATTGATTATGAGCTTCAATCATGGTTTTGGCATTTGTATCAACATTCTACAAAACATTATGATTGCTTTGTAACCATTTCATGACATAATCAATGCCTTTCCAACTCTGGGTAAACCACGAGTCTAACTTGGCATCTAGTTTGTCAAATCTGACCTTAACCTCTGTAAGGCCGTGTTTAGATCTTTTTTTTGTTTCCTTGACCTTTTCAGAATTCTTTGCATTAGGAATCAAAATATGCTTTCTGCTGGGCCAACATTATTTTTATGCTCTGCAGGATTGAATTATTAGCACTAGAACTTTGGATATCGGGAATGGGAGTGCTAGGCAGATCCTAATTAGAAGACTCATCTATCAGAGATAAATGAGCTTTAGAAGTTGTACCAAGGTCTTCAACAATAGTTAGAACTGGAGTTTACTCCTTTACATCTCCCTCCTCAACTAAAATATCCACAACCTCCTCTTCCGCAGCAGGAGGTGCATCAAGCATCTTGCTTATCCTTTTCTCAAGGTTGCGTATAAATCTAGCAACCTGAGTCAAGGCAGATATCAGGGATACAGTCGCCTTCCCATCAAAAACTGAAGTAGGAGTAACCTCTGAGAGAGGGACAAGCATGTTGTTCACTGACATCTGCTCAGCACCATCATTTAAATTATCAACAGCTTTGGTCTCATCAATAATCACCAGTACCTCACTGGTATCTATCTCATAGTCATCAACATGCAAATCCTCCTCAACAGCAATATCAGCCTCGACCTCCTCAGCCACTGTCACTTCCACAGCAAGCTATACCATCTTGGCAACCTCTATCATCAAATCCTGTGTCTCTATAACTGTCTTAACTAGCTCCCCCTCCGCTCCTGCACTCAAACTCTCAGGAGTTTCCCTGGGGGTTAGAGTCGGAATCCTTTCCGTAGGAGCTTGTTCTTCCTCCTCCTCAGGCATATCTGGGGCTCCCCTAGCCTCAAAATCCCACCTTGAGAATATGGAAGAGTATATTTTCTTGAGGTGAGGGATAGACACACCTTTGGTCATATCAAACTTGTCTCCATCCATTTGGTTCAGGTACAAGCTGATAATCCTCCCAAAGTTGGGAGTGCAAAGACTGTCCTTGATCTTCTCAAATAGCATTACACCCCAGTCCATTCTTTTTCTACAGATGATTTATACTAGAGTCTTGAAGATTTCTGTTGACAGGTAGTCATGGGAACCAGTCTTGCACAACAATAATTTTCCAATAATATTTGATAACAGCTTCCATTTATCGTTCATTCCTTTTCTTTTAATAGCCTTGATGCCCCTTGGGAATCTACAAAACAACAGTGCTCTTGAGAAGTCGTCCTCTTATAGGTGATCTGCTTCTTCACATGCGGGAAGCCTCAAGAACCGGGTGAGGTTAGTGGCCTTTACTTAAACTGAAGTCTTTCGAACCTTGCTTTTGATGACATAGTCTTCATGCCGGAGCTTGACATTCTAGAAGAACTCAAGAAAGTCTTTGTCCAATATTTTGCAAGGATGTTTGAGGACAAATGAGAGACCGACTGTCTCTAACATCATGATTACATTTATGAATTCATCAGAGGCTGAGGCAAAGCCTGTACGAACTAATTCTCCACCCCTAGTAATCCACTAGTAGTTCGAAGAGCCATAAAAATTCATAGGAATCTCCGGACTATACTGACTGTAGAAACTATTTATTGTCACTGACGGTCGGCAAGAGCAACCGAATGATCGGATAAGCAGTTGCTAGAAATTGACTTTGAAAGTGAGGGGATAAATCTGTCTTAACTCTAGAGGGGGGGGGGGGTGAATAGAATGTTTTAAAAAAACTTTGATTAGTTTTTATAACGCAATTAAAATAAGCTATATTAAATTATATAAAGAGAAGTAAGAAAAAGAAACTTTCACAGCACATCAAAAATAAAGAATGGAACAACCAGACAACACAAGAAAATTATAGTGGTTCCCCAAACTGGGCACATCCACTCTTCTATCACCTGGTAGGAATCCACTAACAGGTTTTTGTTCAGGTGCCCTGCCACCACAGGTTTTTTCTTAGGTGCCCTGTCACCACAATATCTATTTCAAGTGAGATCTCACAACCCTTTGAGATTTTGATCAGGTGCCCCAAAACCAATCTAAGTGTTTTGATAAGGAGACTTGGAAACCAAATGATAACTTTTGAAGGGAGTTAAAAACCCTTTTTATAGTAGGAAAGGAAAATGATGTTGTCTTCTCTTTCTCAAACAACTGAGAAGACTTAGTGGATGCTGTTGTCAAAGCTCACCCTGAGATGAAGAAAGGTTCAGGAAGATGAGAGCTTTGCACAGGGTGTAGGCATTGAAGTTGGCTTGCTGATCTTCAGGAACTTTCAGACAGATGTTGACTGTTGTCTCTAGAAAAATCCTGAAGCAGAAACTGAAGAATACTAATGATCTGTATGTTGATGTTCTTCTTCAATTTCCTATAAGAACAATAGCAAATTTTTTTTTCTCTGTGTCATGTATTAGTAGTTGTATGATTGTCTTCTTTTTTTGAAAAAATCTTTTATATACTGAGTAGATTTCAGCATTTGAATTTTGAATAATATCTTTGATTTACTGCTGAAATCCTTGGAGAGAATGACTGGAATTTATCTTTAATGTGTGTCCTCAATTGTCCTAGTAAATAAGCCAAGTAATTAACACTGTGAAGGCCATAATTAATACTATCATACAACAACTATATTCTTGAGAATATGAGCATTAATTATCAGAGAATTACTGTCTTAGAATAAAATAATTTGAAGTTAAAATGAGAGAGAATACGTCAAATTGATACTGAAAGAAATTAGTCGAACTCAGGAAAGATTTCATCGACCTGAACTCCAAGTTCGTCGAGCTGAGAAATCTCCTTCGTCGAGCTGAGCTCAGAGATAATTAATCTGGAAAGTATCTGTCAATGCTGAGCTCCAAGTTCGTCGACCTGAGATAGACTTTCATCGACTAGAGAATCTGAGTAGAAGAAGAAAAATCGCCGACCTGAGCTCGGATATTATCGAGCATAGCTCAGAGTTGAAACTCTGAGTTCGTCGATCTGCGATCAACGATCGTCGAGCTGAGTTCGAAGAACTTCAAAATGATTTTTTGAACTCTATACAACTGCATTTCTTCTAAGTCTGAATCTCTTAATTCTTCTGAGGGCTGAATCAAAGATGTCTAACCTAGTCAGACTTACCTAGAACTTTGAACTAATAAAATTGACCCTAGGCTATACATGGTGGGTCAATAACCTAATAGTGAACCTAGCCCAAATCCAAACTGGGGATCTTATAATCTCCCCCTATTTGGGTGAGTTCACTAAACAAAATATAAAAGTATAAAAACACAAAGCAATATAAATATCTCACAGAATTTAAACTATTCAGTAGATATGATATGAATAAGTTCATTACATATATAAATCACAAAAAAATAGCAAAACAAAAAAATGCTTAAGAGATATCAGAGGGAGGAGCAGAAAAATCCTTTTGAGACATCTTCAGGTCTTGAACCCCAAGAACTGTCACAGATGCAGCTCTGGGCACTATAGCTTCTGGATGGATCTGCATGTATTCATTAGGATCAAATAAATTTCTGTTTACCTGAAATTGATCAAACTCCTTCTGTCTATAAATAGACATTGTAGTGAAATTAGATAGATCAGCTCCTTCTGCTCTAGCTCTATTAATTTGAGATAAACTAATAAGCTCTTGGAATCTGGCCATCCTAAAAGTAGGATCTAATTCAGGTTCATAGGTTGGAGAGAGAGCTCTCTCTAGATTAGATTTTGGAGCATCATGAGAAGACTTTTGCAGAGGATTTTTGAATAGGATGTATTGCTGTTGAAAGTTGGATTGAGGGAAAGACTGTTGAGGTTGGCCTGAATAATAAGACCTTGGAGGTCTGTATTGACTATACTTCCCAGCTGGTCTGGAAGACTGATGGGAGGCCTTGGAGACTGAGAACTACTTGAGGATGGCTTCTGAGTCTTAAAAAAATTTCCTGATGCACCTGTAGGAGGAGGAGGAGGAGGAGGAGGAGGTCCTCTCCTGGTCTGCCTAGGTGGGGAACTGTATCTTTTTCTTTTCTTTCTTTCCTTTAGCTCATTCTTAGAGAATCTCATCCAGTGAGGCATATCTGGAGTGAGAGGAATATTATTTAGAATGTATTAAGGAGTATCAGCAGTAGGGTTAGGCTTAGGAACAGCCTTGGGAGGAGCCTTTCTTTTCTTAGATTTCAACTTCTTGGAACTGAGATCATCTGAATCATCATCCTCATCATCATCAGATGTTTCGGCAGGATGAGCATATAGATCATCAATCTCTTTTAATTGTTCATCAGAAATGTCCTTAGCCTGAGACTGTTCTTGAATTGCTGGCTCTGCAAAAATTTTTGTAACAACCTAGTTACTTTCTTCTTCCTTGTCTTCAAACATAAGATCATCAAGATTTGGCATGGGGGACTCAACCCACTTAAAATTCGGAGGGGAGAGAGCTTTAGGCTCAAAAACAGGAACTGGCTCACAAAATCTTCAACAACTAAAGTTTCTGTAATCTCTGGAACTACAAAACTTGCCCTTAGTTGGTCCACAACTGCAGGACTTATTGGAGCAGTATAACACACTATGGCCTTAGAGTGATGAACATCAAAACTTGGTAAGAAATTTTTGTAAACTGAATCAAAAGAATCAAGTAAATAAATTTAGTCTACTGTCGGATTGATGCTGCAATCACCAATAGTGATAATCTCTAGAACTGCTTCTGCTGTTGTATAAACTATTTTAGAATCTACTATTGTAACTGAATTTGCTGCTGCTGTTGCTGGAGGAGCTGGAAATTCTTCCTGGAACATCTCCCCCTACCTGGTTTCAGAAGGTCCTGAAGCCAGGCCTTCAGAAGAAGGGACATAAGTGAGAGCAGTAACTTGAGTAGAGAGAGAGAGAGGAGATAGAGGTAGAACGAGGAATAATAGCCTGATCGATGAGATGCCTAAGAGTTGTAGAGATAAGCTCCAAGATATTGGAAATTGGGGAAAAATCCAATTGCATAAACTCAGGTGGTGTCTGAGTAGATACAGATGGATGGATGGAGGAAGAGGAAGGAATGAAATCTGGCATGACTTCATCCTGAGATGGAGATTGTTGATGTTGAGGAGATAGTGATGGAGGTGGTAAAAGATCAAAAGTTGGTAATGACAAAAAAGACTGGAGTGGTATGTCATCAAGGTGAGGTAGTATGGGGGATTGAGGAGGTGGAGATAGAGAATCCTCTAGTATGTGGATTGGAGATTGAGGAAGTGGAGAATGAGGTTGTAATTGTGAGGCAGTAGGGATTTGAGAGGAAGTGGATGGTTAGGTGAAGTGGGAGGGATAATTGAGGATGGTTGTTGGAGGGGAGTTGATGACGGAAATATGGATTGTGGTGGAGAAAGAGGAGCAGGAACTTCTTCTTCAGGTTGGGGAGTGACTGTTACTGCCCTGGTGTTCTCTGAAGCTCTGGAAGAGGAGGATGCCTTGGATGGCTTAGAGATTGTACTCTCCCATCTACCAAATAAGGAAGAAGTTAGCCTCTTGGAGGCATTGATGAACATGGTTTGGGAGACCAAAAGTTTAGGAGCCTTGGCCTGGAGGAAAATTCCAAAAATCATAAGTTGTGTGCCTGGTAACATACTTATTTCTCTGAGTTTTTCTTCTTAATTAATTCAAACAACAACATACCCTAATTTACTAATTTCTTATTAACAAGGGCATAGATCACCAAGAATTGGTGCCTGGTAATATAATCATGGGATGTGTGCTTTCCAAGCAACACTTTCCCGATAACATCAGCCAGAAGTTTATATTCTACAGATAAATTCTTCTTCAACAACTTGTTAGGGTTTCCCTCTGAGTGACCCATCTTAATCAACATAGAATTATAATTAGAATAGTCTAATTCTATATCTTCTTCTCCATTAACTAGACCAAAAATCTCAGATAAAATAGTAGGTGTTATAGTAACCGGTTGGCCTGCGATGGTACTAATCATTGTTTCCGCATCTAGGGAAGTTGAAGTGTAGACCCATTCCCTTATCTCGGTTGCTGGAAGTTTGATCCTGGTGATCATAAGTTTCCTCAATTGCTGTTCTTCAAACAGTTGCAGAATATCCGTGTAGATCTAATCGGAATATCTGAATGAATCAAAGTCAATATCAAATCCAGTATCGTATTTCATGCTGGAGAGAGAAATCGCCAGAATCGCCATTGTTTTCCTGCAAAAACGAGAGAGAGATCAAGTATAAGAGAACTAGAAAGCATGGGATAGAGCTCGAAGAAAACCTAGTTATAAGGTTTTCAGAATATGAAGCGGCAAACTCCGTCCTGCGAAAATAAAAGCTTCGAGCTCAGTTCGGCGAAATTACCCATAACGAGATAAGATTCGTCGACCTAAGTTAGAAGGGCGGGAAAATAGATCGTCGATCTCCGTTTGACGGAATATTTTCAGAAATAAATTCGTCGATCTCCGTTCGAGAACAAATTTCACAAGATATTTCGTCGATCTCTGTTCGATGAAAGTCTCTAGAAGAGTTCTCAGATCGTCGATCTCCGTTCGACGAAATATGACCAATTCTTGAAAACTCAGATAGAAATCAAATTAAGCCTTCTCCATTGATCTTACCTAGCTGATTCAGAAAGAACAGATGTTTCTTCTCATCTAAAGGTTTAGTGAAGATGTCTGCTCTTCAAAAATCTGTAGAGAAAAAGACAAGGTTAATTTTCTTTTTGTCCACACAATCTCGAATGAAATGATAATTAATTTCTATATGCTTGGTTCTACTATGATGCACTGGATTTTGTGCAATGGAAATTGCACTGGTACTATCCCAAAATATAGTTGAATTATTTAGATTGTAACAATAATTCAGGAGTTTGTTTTGAATCCACAATATTTATGAATAACAACTACCAGCTGTAATGTATTCAGCTTCTGCAGTTGAAGTGGATATAGATGTTTGTTTCTTACAAAACCAAGATGCAAGCTTATCACCAAGAAACTGGCATGTTCCTGATGTGCTTTTTCTGTCAACTCTACATCCAGCATAGTCAGCATCTGAGAATCCAGTCAATTCAAATTCTGACTTAGTTACAAGGACCCATCAATAGCCCTATATATTTTCTGATCAACTGGCTTGCCATGTTCATCAAAATCAATCACAACATTGGAAGCCATGGGTGTTTTCTTGGCTGAGGCATCAGTCATCCCAAATATTTTAATTAGCTCCTTAGCATATTTGGATTGGGAGATGAAGATATCATCAGGGGATTGCTTCACTTGGAGACCAAGGAAGTAAGAAATCTTACCCATGCTACTCATTTCAAACTTGGAATGCATCAGGTCAGAAAATCTTTTGCATAGTTTGAAATTAGTAGAGCAAAAAATGATGTCATCTACATATATTTGTACTAACAATATGTATGCCAAGTAAAAAAGTTCTATCTACAATGTCCCTAATGAACTTATGCTCTAAAAGAAAGATAGCTAGGGTCTTATACCAAGCTCTTGGAGCTTGCTTTAAACCATAGAGAGCTTTATGCAATTTGAAAACAAAGGAGGGATGAGTTGGAGAAATAAAGCCTGGTGGTTGTTCAACATATACTTTCTCTTTGAGTTCACCATTCAAGAAAGCACTCTAGACATCCATTTGGTAGACTTTGAACTTTTTGTAGGCTGCATAGGCAAGAAAATTTTTGATAGCTTCAAGTCTTGCAACTGGTGCAAAGGTTTGATCATAGATAATTCCTTCTTCCTGTCTGTATCCTTGTGCTACCAGCCATTGTTTGTTCCTTATGATAGCTCCTTGTGCATCTAATTTATTTCTGAATACCCATTTAGTTCTAATGACTGGGTAGTCTTTGGGTCTTGGAACTAAATCCCAAACTCTGCATCTCTCAAACTGATTGAGCTCCTCTTGCATTACAATAATCAAGTGGGGATCTTGCTCTGCTTCTTTTATGGATTGGGGGCTCAAGTTGAGATATAAAGCAAGCATGCATCAAATTTTGGTTGAGTTGATGCCTTATTTGCACACTAACTGATATGTCTCCAATCACTTGAGATACAAGGTGATCTCTAAGTGTGTTAAGATCAGTTGGAGGAGTTGGTTCAACAACAGTATTGGGAATTAATTCCTCTTGTGGAACTATGTTTGTTGTTGGTGGTTCATCAATCATTTCACTGAATTCTTCTTCACTGTCTACATCAACATGTGGAGAAGGATGCGATGTAGCCTTATTGGTGAGGTTTAATCATCCAATTTCTCACACAATTGAGGTACCTGTAAAGAATCTTTGGTAGAAGAATCTTTCTCCTTGTAAAATATGTTAGCTTCATCAAAGGTTATATGTACAGATTCTTCCATTTTAAGGTTGATTTATTAAAAACCCCACAGGCCTTGCTGACTTGGAAATATCCAAGAAAAATTCCCACTACAGCTTTGGCTTCAAACTTTCTAAGATATTTCTTGTTATTATTATGAATGTAACATCTACAACCAAAAATTCTAAGGTAATCTATTTTAGGTTACTTCCCTTTGAGTAATTCATAAGGAGTCTTGCCCTTAAGTTTATATATTAAACTCCTGTTCAGGACATAATTTGCTATGCTTATAGCCTCTGCCCAAAAGGATAGGGGCAAGTAAGCATCTGCGAATAATGTCCCTGCATATTCAATAAGGGTTTTATTTTTCCTTTCTACTACCCCATTTTGTTGAGGAGTTCTAGGAGCAGAGAAGCAATGTCTGATACCTTCCATCTCACAGAATTCTTGCATAGGAAGAGATTCAAACTCAGTACCATGATCACTTCTGATCAATGCAACTAGAGTTGAATACTCAATCTTTATGCTCTTAAGAAAATCTGTAAGAACTTTAAAGTTATCTGACTTATTTGTCAAGAAAAACACCCAAGTGAACCTAGAGAAGTCATCTACAATAACTAAGGTAGAAGATTTCCCTCCCAAGCACTACATAACAATGGGTCCAAATAGATCCATATGTAGCAAGTACAGAATCCTAGGCGAATCACTCTTATTAATAGATTTAAAACTATTTTTAGTTTGCTTGCCTAATTGGCAAGCCCTGCAAAGGCTTTCCTTCTTGTACGGGCAAGAAGGCAATACTCTAACAAGGTTGTCCCTAGAGAGTTTAGCAATATTTTTAAGATTAACATGTCCTAATCTTTTATGCCATAATTCATTACTATTACTAATTTGATTAAATAGGCAAATTTCTGACCTAGCAGATTTGAAGTTTACTACATAAGTATTTCCTTGCCTAAGACCAGTTAAGACAGTTTTATTATCTACAGAAGAAATAATGCAAGAAGAATGGTTAAAGGATACCTGATAACCTTTATCACATAATTGGCTTATGGATATCAGGTTATGTTTTAGACCACTCACATATGCTACTTTCTTGAAAGTGACATCTCCAACCTTGATAATCCCATACTCTCTGTTTGGCCATAGTTGGAGTGTCCAAAAATCATCTTTGGACCAAGCTTAGACTTGTAGTTGGTTAAGTTGTCCTTGCTTCCTGTCATGTGCTTTGAACATCGACTATCCAGGTACCACTGTTCCTCTGAGGTAGGATAGCCTTTTACCTGCAAAATGAAAAATTAGGTGTTCTTGACCCAGGTAACCTTGGGTCCTTGATTCTTTTCAAACTTAAAACTAGAAATGTAAGAGAATTCAGGTTGGTTCTTATATCCTAGATGGTGAAATTTCCTAGGTGGAATTATCTATTGGGTAAATGGGTTAACAAATTCTTTTGGTTGATTAAATTTTCTGAGATAATTAGAGTTTCTATTAAGCTGAACTGGGATCGATGAATTTTAATAAGTTCATTGATTTGAGTTCGACGAATATGGATGAGTTCGTCAAACTCTGCTCAAAGAATTGAAATATTCATTCTCTGTGCCCCAATATCGTCGATCTTGGCTCGAAAAATCATATTGGTTTCGTTGATTGCTGTTCGAAGAATAATTATAATAGAAATCTACGTTCAGAGTTCGTTGACTTGAGTTCGACGAATTGTACATATTTCGTCGATCTGAGTTCGACAAAATCTATTGAACATTGTTATGATTAAGCTTTTTCTTGTTCTTTCTCTTTTTCTTGGGTTTCTGATTAAATTGTGTTGGTTTATTATTCTCATCTGCTTTTTCTTTGCCCTTTTCTAATATGAATTTAATGGGGGTTGAGAGAATGTTTTTCTGAATTAGATGAGGTTGGCTTGATGAAGCACCTAAGCCCAGCTTACCATTAAGCCTGGCATTTACAGTGTTTGTGATGTCCATTAATTTGATGCTTCTCCCATTTAGGGATTCTTCAAATTGCTTAGCCTCATTAAATTTAATTTTTAAAGAAGTAATTTGTTCTAAAGCTACAGATAGTTTATCTTTTAATTTAATGTTTTCAGATAACAGATTATCATGTTCAGTTAGCTTATCTCTGAGAAGTTTGATTTCCTTCTCAGATTTGATTAGATCATTACATAATAATTTTAATTCAATTTTAAATAGATCTGAATTAAAATCAAATGAGGATATTACCTAATCCTCTTATGATTCAAAATCTTCATTTTCTGAATTTTCAGCCTCTGAAAGGTTGCCTATTGATAGCCATCAAGCAAACTTCTTTTGCTTTAGCTTCTTCCTCATCTTCACTGGAGCTGGAAGATGAAGATTCTTTTTATATCTCACTCCAAGTTTCTGCAGTAAAGCCTTTCTCCTTCCTCTTATGCTTGATTGAGGAGGGCTTGCTGTACAGCTTTTTGGAGTCCTTGTCTCTTCTTTTCTCCTTCTTCTGATTCTCTGGACACTCAGGAAGAATGTGTCCAAGTTTTCTATAACCAAAGCAGATAATTTCCTTGGTAGGAGTTTTGTCATATCATAGTCTATCATCTTGTCTGGATGACTTCATTCTGAAATCTTTTATGGCCATCTTATAGAATCTTCCGTCCTGTAGACCTAGGAGGTCATCACTTGTTGGTGAAGCCTCTGGTCCTTCAGATGCTTTGAAAGTAATGTTTTGCTCTTTCCTTCCTAATGAGGAGGTCTTCTGCTCAGCTGCTTCTCTTATATTTATAAGCTACTCATAAGATTTGAGCTTGCCTAGTAGAGACTCAGTGGATATTTCATTCAAGCTTATGGCCTCCTTGATTGCCCAGATCTTGGAGTCCAATGTGTTGGGGAAGCACATAAGAATCTTGTTGTTTATCTCTGTCAGTGAGATATTTTTTATCCAGGTTCTTCAGCTCATTGACAATTAGTCTGAGTCTGTTATACATGTCAGCCACTGACTCAGATTCATCTTTCTAGAAATTCTCATATTGAGAGATGAGATGAGATCTTCTGTCTTTTCTCTCATCAGCTGATCCTACAACCATTTGGTTTAGAGAGTACTAAATGGCTTTTGCTGAAGTGCACTCAGCCACCTTCTGGAATATGTCATCTGACATGGTTTGTGCTAGAATGTTCATAGCCTTTGCATCAGCAATCTTTGCCTTCTTCTGTGCAACAGTCCAATCAGGTGGTGGGACTGCACTTGAACTTGAAGTAGTAGCTTCTTGAATTGGAGGACCTGTCAAAATGGAATTATAGATATCTTCATCAATTGAGTTCATATATAATCTGATCCTTGCCTTCAAGATTGCAAACTTATTCAGATTGCAGCCTGGAGGTCTGGTGCTTGAGTATTCTTTATTCTGTGCCATAATATATAAGAGAGACACTAGAGGTATTAAGATCTATTAAAGGAACTTTTGGTACAAGTATTAGCCTGTGAAACCAAATAACCACCCTCTGATACCAATTGAAAGTGAGGGGATAGATCTATCTTAACTCTAGAAGGGGGGGGGGGTGGTGAATAGAGTGTTTTATAAAACTTTGATTAGTTTTTATAGTGGAATTAAAATAAGTGATATTAAAGTATATAAAGAGAAGTAAGAAAAAGAAACTATCACATCGCAGCAGAAATAAAGAATGGAAAAACCAGACAACACAAGAAAATGTTAGTGGTTCCCCAAACTGGGTACATTCACTCTTCTACCACCCTGATAGGAATCCACTAACAGTATTTGTTCAGGTGCCCTGCCACCACAAATTTTTGCTCAGGTGCCTTGTCACCACAAGATCAATTTCAAGGAAGATCTTATAAACCTTTGAGCTTTTGATTTGGTGCTAAAAAAACAAATCTAAGTCTTTTGATAAGGAGACTTAACAACCAAATGATAACTTTTGAAGGGAGTTAAAAACCCTTTTTACAGTTGGAAAGAAAAATGATGTTGTCTTCTCTTTCTCAAACAACATAGAAGATTTAGTGGATGTTGTTGTCAAAGCTCCCCCTTAGATGAAGAAAGGTTCAGGAAGATGAGAGCTTTGCACAGGATGTAGGCCTTGAAGTTGGCTTGATGATCTTCAGGAACTTTCAGACAGATGTTAACTATTGTCTCTGGAAAAATCCTGAAGCAAAAACTGAAGAAGACTAATGATCTATGTGTTGATGTTCTTCTTCAATTTCCTGTAAGAACAATAGCAAAAAAAATTTCTTCTTAGTGTCATGTATCAGTAGTTGTATGATTGTCTTCTTTTTTTGAAAAAGATCTTTTATATACTGAGTAGATTTCAACATTTGAATTTTGAATAATATCCTTGATTTACTGCTGAAATCCTGAGAGAGAATGGCTGGAATTTGTCTTTAATATGTTTCCTCAACTGTCCCAGTAAACAAGCCAAGTAATTAATTTTGTGAAGGCCATAATTAATGCTATCGTACAACGACTATATTCTTGAGAATATGAGCATTAATTATTAGAGAATTACTGCCTTAGAATAAAATAATTTGAAGTCAAAATGAGAGAGAATACATCAAACTGATACTAAAAGAAATTAGTCGAACTCGGGACAGATTTCTTTGACCTGAACTCCAAGTTTGTCGAGCTGAGAAATCTTCTTCGTCGAGCTGAGCTCAGAGATAATTGATCTGGAAAGTATCTGTCAATGCTGAGCTCCAAGTTCGTCGTCCTGAGATAGACTTTCGTCGACCAGAGAATCTGAGTAGAAAAAGAAAAATCATCGACCTAAGCTCGGATATCGTCGAGCTTAGATCAGAGGTTAAACTCTAAGTTCGTCGATCTGCGATCAATGATCATCGAGCTCAGTTTGAAGAACTTCGAACTGATTTTCTGAACTCTATAAAACTGCATTTCTTCTAAGTCTGAATCTCTGAATTCTTCTGAGGGCTGGATCAAAGATGTCTAATCTAGTCAGACTGACTTAGACCTTAGAATTAACAAAATTGACCCTAGGCTATACATGGTGGGTCAATAACCTAACAGTGAACCTTGCCCAAATCCAACTTGGGGATCCAACAGACTTGAATGATATCTTTGCTGGAACTCGACTTGGACTACCATCACTGACCTAATTGAAGAAAACGGGAGAATGGGCACGGGATGGAGACGACGACACAGTCACTAGAGCCGAAGGGTCGGACAGACAGTTTAGCAAATATTGCTGTGTTGGTTTCGACGAAATTTGCCGTGGTTGCCCCTAACTCTCGATTATTTATATATATATGACTTTAAATCTAACCTAGGAAGGCACGTACTTGAATTTTTGGGGCTCTTCGGATCCAATATAAAAAGATAAATTTTCCCTAAGTGACATTCGACGAGTTTCACAGGATGCATAGTCAATTCGACGAGTTTCGGCGTGAATATTCGTGAATATCCGACGAATCCACGACTTGGGCTGACTGATACTCAACGAATTTGCCTTGTACAAATTTCTTACTTGATTAATTTCCCGAGTAATTCCTCTTGTTGGCCTTCTTCATGAATCATTATTTAGCATGCCCAGTTTTGTTATGAAAAAAGAGAACTTGGCCTCGTCCAGCGGCTTCGTGAAAATATCTACGACCTGCTTATCTGTCGGGACATAGCTGCGGGCTATATCCTTATTCTCCACATGCTTCTTGATGACGTGATATCGTACTTCAATGTATTTTATCCGGCTGTGAGAGACTGGATTATGCGCGATTGCTATTGCACTGGATGAGTCGCAATACATTGGAATCTCTCTGAACTTTAGGTTATAGTCTTCAAGTTGATTCCTAATCCATATAAGTTGTGTGCAACAACTACCCACAAAGATATACTCTGACTCGGCAGTAGAGGTTTCCACACAATTCTACTTCTTACTGCTCCATAAAATAAGCCGTCTTCCGATGAATTGGCACGTACCGGAAGTGCTTTTCCTATCATCCCTGCTTCCTGCAAAATCAGCATCTGAAAAACCAATTAGCTCGATATCATTATTTCTCGGGTACCATAAGCCAAGATTTGGTATACCCTTAAGGTATCTCAAAATCCTCTTTGCAGTGACATAATGAGATTTCTTAGAGTTTACCTGATATCTAGAGCACACACATGTGGAAAACATTATGTCATGTCTACTGGCAGTAAGATAAAGCAAGGACCCAATTTTGCTTCTGTACTTGGTTTCATCAAAAGGTTTCCCTTTCTCATCCTTGTCTAGAGACATAGTTGAACCCATTGGAGTCCTCATAGAGGTTGCATTCTCCATTCCGAATTTTTTAAGGAGCTCCTTGGTGAAATTCGTCTGAGAGATGAAAATTCCATCTTCAGATTGTTTCACCTGAAGTCCTAAGAAATACTTCAACTCTCTCATACTTCTCATTTCAAACTTTCCTTGCATAAGTTTGGAAAACTTCTTGCAAAGGTTGTCTTCCGTAGAGCCAAATATAATGTCATCGATATAGATTTATACTAGCAGAATCATGCCTTTTACTTCCCTAAGAAATAATATCTTGTCTATCTTTCCTCTTGTGAACTTGTTCTGAAGAAGAAAGCTAGACAACGTCTCATACAAAGCTCGTGGAGCTTTCTTTAAGCCATAGAGAGCTCTATTTTAAAAGTAAACATGTTCAGGGAGAGTAGAATTTATAAAACCTGGGGGTTGCGCTACGTATACTTCCTCTTTCAGATTCCCGTTGAGGAATGCTGACTTCACGTCCATTTGATAGACCGTGAAGCCTTTGAGGGCAGCATACGCAAGAAATAACCTGATTGCCTCGAGCCTAGCCACTGGAGCAAAGGTCTGGTCGAAGTCGATCCCCTTATTCTTGTCTTATCCTTGAGCTACACGTCGGGATTTGTTCTTTATGATTATGCCATTCTTGTCCAGCTTGTTTCTAAAAACTCACTTGTTTTCGATCATGTTCTGTCCCTTAGGAATGGGCACTAACTCCCAAAATTTGCTTTGCTCGAACTGGTTGAGCTCCTCTTGTATTGCCACAACCTAAGAGGCATCAGCTTCTTAAAACTTCTTTGACTCAACCTGAGACATAAAACTAAGATGCAATAACTCGTTAGCTGTACCTCTTCTGGTTCTAACTCCGTCTCCTGGATCTCTAATGATTTGATCAGCTGGGTGATCTCTTAGGTGTCTAAACATTAGATTTATTCCTCTTCCTCCAATAGGTTCTTCTATATCAAGAGCATCCTCTGGGTTAGTTCATCTAGATGTTCTTCATCCACCATGCCCTGATCGACGACCTTGACTTAGCTTGGAGCATCTTCTTTGACTGCTTCATTTAAGCTTAGTTCCTTGAACCTGGAACTTGGATCTACACCAATAATATTAGACGAGCTGCTTTGGAGCATGCTTGTCTCATTAAATACAACATTAAAAGACTCTTTTACCACCAGAATTTTCTTGTTAAAAATCCTATATGCCTTACTATGGATACTATATCCTACGAAAATACCTTCAAAATATTTTTCACTAAATTTTGTGCGGTAATACTTCCCATTATTAAGTACGAAGCATTTACTTCCAAAGATTCTAAAGTAGAACACAGTCAGTTTTCTGCCCTTCAGTAGTTCACAGGGAGTCATACAGTGGTTCTTGTTGATTAGAGCTCTATTTTGCACATGAAAAACTGTGTTGACTACTTCAGCCTAGAAGTCCTCCGGAAGTGAAGCGTCGTTCAACATAGTTGTACATACTTCAATAAGGGTTCTATTCCTTCTCTCAGCAACTCCATTTTACCGTGGAGTATGCGGGGAGGAAAAGTCATGAAAGATACCTTGGCTTTCACAGAATTTTGTCATGACACCAAACTCAAATTCTATTTCGTGATCACTTCTGATTTTGACCACTGAGCAGTTCAATTTGTTCTAAATTTGCCGGACAAAATTAGTGACAGAATCAAAAATGTCTGACCTGTGTTTCAGAAAGAACACCCAAGTAAAACGAGATTAGTCATCAACAATTACCATCATATATACTTTACCTCCTAAACTTTGAATTGACATGGGACCGAATAAGTCCATATGAAGTAAATACAAACTTCTCGAAGAATCTTTTTCTGCAATAACCTTGAAGGTAGCCCTTGTCTACTTACCCATTTGGCATGAGTGACATGCACTCTCTTTGAGGCACTTAATGCTGGGGGCATCACGCACTAGGTTGTGAGAAAATAACATATTTGTTGTTTTGAAATTAATATTTGCTAATCTCTTATAGCATTGGTCACAAAGAGACGCACTAATTTAGCCAAAAAGCACATTGGTGTAGAATTGTCTAAACATAGAAATTTAAACAAAATATATTTCTACTCCGAGTTCCTGTTAAGATCGTCTCCAAATTAGCAGATGACTTTATCAGACACTTGTCCTTGTAGAACTCAACGATATAACATTTGTCACATAGTTGACTTATGCTTATCAGATTATGCTGCAATCCTTCAACATAAGCCACGTCTGTAAAATAAACTATGCCGTTGGAAATCATACCGTAGCCTTTAGTAGTTCCCCCATATGACCCTCCAAAGATGTCTTTTGGTCTGTCTTTGACTGGGGTATAATCAAGCAATAGGCTTTTTCCCCGGCCATGTGCAGAGAGTATCCACTGTTAAAATACCATATCAGAGTTTTATTGGCCTTTGGACATACCTGCAACCATAAATTATTTTACCTTAAGAACCCAAACTTATTTGGGTCCTTGGTTCCTTGTTAGCTTACCACCACTAGGAATATTAACCTGGCGAGTGGTCGGTCTCGCACGGTTAACTCAAAGAGTTTCAAAATTTGCAGGGTTAAACCAACAATCTGCGCCAAAATGACCAATTTTTCCGCAACACCAACAATCAAACCTGTTGTATCTTCTCTTGTACTCCTGCTTTACACTTTGAATATGATGTCTAGTAGGGGCAACATACTTGGAGGTGGAAGCCTCTTGATTGCAATATACACAGGGCTTCTCCATCTCCTTTACCTTAGGTACAGGAGTCTTAGCTTTTCGTGCCTTCTTATAGTTATATCCATGAACATATGGACCATAATTCTGAAGTTGAATCTCTTCATAAGGTGCTTTGAAAACACTAGTACCATAGTCCCGGGGACGAGTCCATCCCTGGTATCGCTTCTTAGGCTCTATATAGGTAGGACTAGCAAGGTGATTATAGGATGACTCAAGGTCAAACTTGTTCATCGAGAAGATTATCTTCTTAAATGAGGATTGACTTAGAGATGCCTTCCCCTTTTCTTTGGCACTGTCTTTCTTGGCAGACTTACCTTTACCAGCTACGTGGAAGAGACCACCACCCTTCTTCGAAGCTGAAAAATCATTGATGAGGGGAAGAATAGTCTTCAGCTTAAAGTAACTTTCCACAAGTTTTCTCTCCACCAAGAGCTTTTCATCTAGCTCATCAAGGTATTTCTCCTTTAGACTCAATATTTCAGTAGAGTATTTGAGTTCCTCTTTCAAGGAGTGGACTTCTTCTTTGAGAGGAAGTAATTTTGCAATTTCCTCCTATAGACTGGTTTCCACTGCCTTGAGGGAGGCAATCTCTTTCAGCTGCGTTTTGACTACCTTTCGGCATTTATCAAATGCTTTCAAAAGGTTCTCATGCTGAACCATTAATTTAGAATCCCCTTCCCCAGACGAATAGCCTTCATGACCATTAGTTGATGTTTCTGATTCTGAGAGTATCGTGTGTGAGTTTACCTTCCCGTGATACTCTGAGTCGCCAACTTCCTCGTCTGATCGAGCCATAAGCCCAAAGTAAGCTTCTTTGTCCTCTGAACTGGATTCACTGTCACTAAGAGTCTTGAACTTCTTGGCGACGAAGCTTTTCTCTTCCTTCTTTTTACCTTTGAAGGATCTCTTCTCTTCTTTCTTGGATCCTTCCTTCTTCTTGTAGGGACATTTCACAATCATGTGTCCTAGCTTCTTACAAAAGTAGCAAGCAATGTCAAATGAAAATTGTTTGCTTGATTTAGATTTATACCTATCCTCTTTGTTGTAGCTTTTTTGGAGCAATCACCATCATGACATGATCTTCTGAGGTTAGTGGAGGATGACTGATTCTTCATCTTTCTCGTCTTGCTAAGCAGTTTCTTGAACTGCTTAGAGATGAGGGAGAACTCCTAATCAGATAGCTCAGAGCCTGATGTTATTGGCTCAGAGTATTCTGGGGTGTCTAGAGCACGTGTCCTTACTGGTGACATGACTTTAGATTCCCTTGAACCTTTAGCCTTCAGGGCAATTGACTTCTTTATACTTGAAGTCCTGCTGCTTTGCTCCTCCTTCTTTTTGGGTTAATTTGAAGCTCGTAGTAGAGCAGCTTTCCAAACAGGTTCTGAGGTTCAATCTCTGGCAGCTTCCTAAACTCCCTAATGCCTACTACTTTAGTATCCCAATCCTTTGTCAAGGATATAAAGAATTTGTCTTTCAATTCACCATTAGTGAAGGTACGACCGTAGTTTCTGAGACCGTTGACAATCTTGAAGAATTTCTCGAAGCAAGCAAGCTAGCATGAAAGATGAAAATGCACGTAAATAATATTGGGAAAAATCTATTGAGTTGATATAACAGAATTTTCCAAGTGATATATATAGGCCTTATGTTTGCAATGAAAATAAACTGAGTATGTTAGTACTTAAGAAATAACAAGCAGAAGTTCAGATAAGTACTTAAAGAATAAGTCGAGTAGAGGAACCTTGCGTCGATTTCTACTCAATATATGTCGAGGAAAATATCATCTTAGGTCAACTTCTCCTTTAGTGAGAGTAAGCTAAGTCATTAAGATTACTTAAGTTGTGCAGTGTGAAAAATGCCGAGATGAAGTTGAAGTATAAATAGTTTCCATCTACTAGATGCAATATGTCAGAATATCTTTTCTTAATATATTTGCAAGCTATACTTAAGGAAATTAGATTGTTCCATTACTAAATTAAGAAAGAAAGACAAGTTAACAGAATATACCAGAAATATCAAACATTCTTATTACAGGAAGATTCAATATTTATTGATACCTTATTTTGATTGTTTTTGAAATTTAGGCAGAAATAATTTGACAAAAGTATAAATACAAAAAGGGCAAATTTTTTTGAAAGTTGACACATCCTTCGTCTTTCTCAATCAAGCTATTCGTCTCTCCTTCTCTATGGTTTTTCCCTTTCGCCTCTCCCTCTCTAACTCTCTGAAAAAGATTACTAACTTTTTCTAAGGAAAATGGATCTGTGGAATCTCCCCCTTCCCCTGTTGAAGATAAAAGATTGATTTAAGGTCATATGCACGTGATGCATATTTCATGATCCATTCTAATCAAGTTGAAGAATCCATTACATTGTGGAAAATCTCATCTCATCTCCAACATTTTTTGGAACAGTTTTAAGGATGCTTTTATAAAGGATCTAGTAGTTTGGTTCTAAGAGTTTACTTACTAAAAGACTCAGTGATTTTTAGAATCACCTTACCAAAAGATTCATGAGTAGTTCTTCGTGTCTCCTTGTTAAAAGACTCTAGCCAATGTAAATGAAACAATGGATAGTGGATTCCTACCTATGGTAGAAGAGATGACGTACACAGTTTTAGGAGAACCTCGATAATTCTTTGTAAGATTTGGATTGCGTTAAATTCTTTCCGTCTTTCTTCTTTTTATCTTTCAACATTGTTTGCGATAATTTGTGAATTATGTTTGATTATGTTATTATTAACGACGAAAATCTAAAATACTCTATTCACACCCTCTAGTAATTATATTAATATGTTCTAAAATCTATTCCGCACTTTTAATTGGTATTAAAATTATGTTAATCATTATAAATTAACACCTTGATTAATCAAGATTCTTGATCTAGAGAATTGTTCTTATTACTTGATAATCATGAGTTTTGCATAAATTAGAGATTATGCGACTACCAGACCTCGAATGTGTTACTTGAAAAAGTGTTAACTCTAAAAGTTACAAATTGATTCAATATGAACTCTTTTGATGAAGATATTTTTGATTCTATTATTTTAAGTCCCTTCATTCCTGCCATGGTGGACTTAAGTGAAAAGGTGACTATAAAGCCTAAAAGAAAATGAAGTGAAAGAGATAAAAAAAGGCTAGGTCAAGCGATGCCAAAATAATGAATATATTGTTATCAACAATGATTGATGACATTCACCAAAGAGTGGTAGATTGTAGTTAACTAAAGAAATGTGAGAATCCTTGATAAGAATTGTTGTAGAAAATGTTGATGAAAGGAAATGGAAAAGAACTCTACTTACAAGTCAATGTTAAAACTTCAAGGAAAATAAAGATGTAAGTGTAATTGAGATTTATCAAAGATTCAATGTAACTGTTAATGAATTGAGAGGATTGAACAAAAAAACTCAGTCATAGAAATTATTGACATGCCTCTCATGTAATTTATAAGCTCATGAGATTGAAGAATTAGGGGCATAAGAGTCTATATGTCATAAATCAATTACCACTGATTCACTTTTTAAAAAGCTAAAGTCTTATAAGATGCTCCTCAAAACTAGAGCAGAGAGTGAATAAAAGAACAAGAAATTTCTACACCTAAAGAGAGGTATGTTTTGATAATGAAATATCAACCTTGGATGATGAGCTAATTAGTTTAGTTACAAGAAGATTCAAAAAAGTATAAGGGGTGAATACTTCAGTAGAAATGCCAGAAATTTCAGAATAAAACCAAGTTATGGCAAGACTCCTCAAATTTAAATTATATATTTCTCTTGCGGGAAGGATGTATACATTGCACCTGAGTGCCCAAAGAATATAAAAGAAAAATAGCCAAATAAAAATGAAAGAAAAGAGCACAAAAATATAACTGATTGGGTAGAAAAAGAAAAAAGAAAGATAAAAGATTCACCTAAAGAGAGGTATGTTTTGATGATGAAAAATCAACCTTGGATGATGAGCTAATTAGTTTAGTTACAAGAAGATTCAAAAAGTATAAGGGGTGAATACTTTAGTAGAAATGACAAGAAGTCTAGAATAAGACCAAGTTATGGCAAGACTCCTCAAATTGAAATTATATATTTCTCTTGCGGGAAGGATATATACATTGCACCTGAGTTCCCAAAGAATATAGAAGAAAAATAGCCAAATAAAAATGAAAGAAAAGAGCACAAAAATATAACTGATTCGGGAGAAAAAGAAAAAAAAAGAAAGATAAACGATTCACAACTAAAATATGGAGTGAGTCAGACAGATAAAACTCCCCTAACTTAGAAAGTGAAGAAGATGCTTTAGAAAGCAAGTGCCTAATGACATTATATCTTCCTATAAAGGATGATGAGGTAAACAATTTTGAAATTTTTTATTTTTCTTCACATGATCTTAAAGCAACTTTTGTAGGTTTCTGCAAAGACCAACTCGCTGCAGAAAGTGAAATAAAAATCCTTTTACAAGAAAACTCTTCTAACCTTTGGAAATGGTATTTTGAAGGGTAAAAAAACACTCAAGCCTTTATCCCACTATAGTGGGGTTGGCTATATGGATCTTTTGTCGCCATTGTGCCCTATCTTTTGTCGTAATCTCATTAATGCCTAAGTACATCATGTCTTTCCATATAGTTTTATTCCAGTTCTTTATTGGTCTACCCCTCCCTCGTTTAACAAGCTAAGTGACTAGACTCTCATAATGCCTAATAGGTGTCTCTAATGGTCTCCTTTATATGTGTTCAAACCATCTTAGACGAGCTTCTCATCTTCTCTGTAATTGGTGCTATTCCTCTCTTATCTCTGATACTTTCATTCCTAATTTTATCCAATCTCGTGTGTCTACACATCCACTAAGCATTCTCGTCTCAACAACTCCCATTTTTTGCTCATGTACACAATTCATTGTACTGTTGGGTTTTTTATACGCCATAAAACTTGTGCGTAGCAAAATAGGGAAACACGAAAAGACCAAAAGAAATAGATCTTGCGATGAACATTGATCAGGAAGTAAAATTGCTGTAAATAAAATTTACCTTTGCGGGATTGAATCACTACTCAACCAGGATGCTCCAAGAAATCTGTCGATCACTAGTGGGTGGAGTTTTGAGCACAGAATAATGTCCATGCCTCTACAGATGGTCCACACGAACAGGAAAACCCTTAGACTCTTGTCACACAAGATCTATGTTGGAAAAAAGCACTCTGTGGCTTCACAGAATGCTAAGTCTTCTCTAGAAGAGGAGGCGATAACACTCGCTGGAAACAGGCACAGCGACGACGATGAGATTGGCACATTCGGAAACGCTTTCCATCGGGCCTATGCTCTCGGGTTTAGAATAGTGCGGCAGTTCCATACTTATCGATTGGTGTCGTCCATCACAAACCCATAAAACATCTTCTATTTATACCCAAAGGGATAAACAGTAGTAGGATGTCGCTATTGGCAGACCCGTAGCACTTGGAATATATAATTCGATGAGTCAACACTTGACTTGACGAATTGTCGAGTGATCATAACACACTCAATGCCTAGGAGTAACCTCAAAACTTGAATCGACGAATCAATATTTGACCCGACGAAGAGTTGCGTGCACTTAATGCCTAACACGACGAATCAACATTTGGCTCGATGAATCGTTGAGTGATCATAACACACTCAATGCATGGGAGTAGCCTCAACACTTGAATCAATGAATCAACGATTGACTTGATGAATCATTGAGTGATCATAACACATTCAATGCTTGGGAGTAGCCTCAGCTCTTGAATCGAAGAATCAACATTTGACTTGACGAAGAGTCGAGTGCAGTCAACGCCTAACTCAACAAATCAACATTTGACTTGACGAATCGTCGAGTGAACTCAATTCTCTCAACAAATCTTTCGACGACTCAACATTTAACTCGATGAAGGTGTCTAATGGTATTGACGCTCTCAGAGCCTAATTCGATAAGCAAACATTTGACTTGATGAAGGCACCGAGTGGTCTCGACGTACTCAACGCCATCATTCGACGAATCAACAATTGACTCGACGAATCGTAGTGTGGTCTCGACGCTCTCAACGCTAACTCGATGAATAAACACTTGACTTGACGAGAGAGTTGAGTGGTCTCGACGCACTCAACACCTGGCTGAGTAGACTTGACACACTAAATGCCTGGCTGAGTATAGTCCTTCGCTCATCTCATATGAGTAAAACTAACATAATCCAATCTTTTAAATTCTCCAAACGCTCTTATGTGTGACCCTGATATGCTCATACTGCGTTGGCAGTGAGACTACATACTTGATCACTTCTAGATCATAATAGTAACACCAACATGTCCAACACTCAGAACCATATAGCATCGCGGGTCTAATTGCATTACGATAAAACTTGCCCTTAAGTTTTAGTGGCACTTTACGATCATATAAAGTGCTTGAATTCTATGTGTCACATCTTCTCAATACCTCCGTCTTTTTAACTATCGATCCAAGAAATTTAAAACACTCACTACGTGAAATATCTTGATCACCCAACTTAATAACGAAGTCATCTTTCCTTCTTGTACTACTAAATTTAAGCTCCATATACTCCGTCTTTGCCCTGCTCAACCAAAAACCATTCTTTTCTAAAGTATCTCGCCAAGATTCAAGTTTTGCGTTTACACCCTTGCACGTCTCCTCAACCCAAATTATATCACCCGCAAATAATAAAAACCAAGGTATTGCTTGTTGGATATGTCTGGTGAGCTCATCTAAGATAAGGATCAAGAGATAAGGGCTTAAAGCTGAACTTTGATGTAAGCTAACATTGATAGGGAATTCTCGTGTTAATCCTCAAGAATTTCTCACCCTTGTCACTGAATTTGTATACATATCTTTGATTTTGTAAATATATGATATATTTACAACTTTCTTTTCTAAGACTCTCCATAAGACCTCTCTTGGGACTCTATCACATGCCTTCTCAAGATCAATAAACAACATATGCAAATCTTGTTTTCTTTCTCGATAGTTGTCAATGAGCCTCCTCAAGAGATGTATAGCTTCTATGGTCGACCTCCCTGGCATGAATCCAAATTGATTCTCCGAGATGTTAGTCTCCTGTCTTAATATTCTTTTTAGTACTCGTTCCCATAGTTTCATGGTATGACTCATCAATTTATTTCCTCTGTAATTAGCATAAATTTGTATATCCTCTTTATTCTTATACAAAGGTACCAAGTTACTTTCTCTCCATTGGTCTTACATCCTCTTGGGAAAACTGAAACATGAACTATTCAGGTGAGGAAGTTTTTCAGTCAAAAGAAGTTATTTCCTTGAAAAAGAACTTGAAAATGACTATATGAAAAACCAAAAAGTTAACCAGTGGACTATTTAAAGCAAAAAAATTTTAAGGTAACTTGTCGAATGAGGGTAAGGTGTTGAGAATTATCTAAAAGGTGGGATTGGGTTTGGGGTTGGGGGGGGGGGGGGGGGGGGTTGGGGGTGAATAAAGTTTTAAAGTTTTTCAACTACAAGTCTACAATTACAAAACTCAAGCTTTGATCCCACTATAGTGGGGTCAGCTATATTGATCCTTTGTCGCCATTGTGCCCTTTTTTTATCATAATCTCACTAATGCCTAAGGACATCATGTATTTCTTTATAGTTTCATTCGAAGTCTTTATTGGTCTACCCCTTCCTCGTCCAACATGCCTAGTGACTAGACTTTCACAATGCCTAACAGGTGCCTCTAATGGTTTCCTTTGTACGTGTCCAAACCATCTTAGATGAGCTTCTCGCATCTTCTCTGAAATTGGTGCTACTCCTATCTTATCCCTGATACTTTCATTACTAATTTTATCCAATCTCATGTGTCCAGACATCCACCTAAGCATTCTCATCTCCGCAACTCCCATGTCGGGTATTGTTTCCATAATAATCCTGATTTGAAGAAGTCCCCCTTGAATTAAGATGAATTGAGTTGTATTTGACTTTTATTTCAAGTTGTGTGCATGCATAACTTAATTGCCAAGTACACATCAATGTCAGGTTACAATGAGTCATGCAACACAAGACTATGTAATGTAATCCCTCATTGTGTAGTACATGGTGTTGACTAATGTGTAATCTTTCTATTGGGGTGTACTTCATTTTCAAGTGCATAGGAATCAAGGAAAAGGAAGGTTTCTGATTTCTGGAAGAATTAGAAAATTTCCTAAGTAAAATTCGTCGAGTATACACGTGAAGTCTCGTGTCATTCGTCGAGATATCACGTGAATACTAGTGGAATTCGTCGAGTTTACTCGGAAAATTTCTAACAGGTTCTTAAACTTCTTTTGAAAAAGGCTAAGTGAAATTCGTTGAGTCTATACGTGAAGTCTCGTGTCATTCGTTGAGACATCATGTGTATACTCATGAAATTTGTCGAGTATACTCGAGTAGTCCAGTTACTAATAACTGAAAAATTTCTAAGTCAAATTCATCGAATGAACTCATGTAATTAGTCGAAGGCTCTCGAGTAATCTAAGTAATTCATTGAGTGTTCTAGCAATTACTCGTGTCATTTTGACGAATGGACTTAATGTTTTTCTTGTTTGATTTTTTCCAATGGGTTCTGTTTTAAACGACAACCATGTACAGTACACGTGGAAGATTATTTTTGGAAGTAAATTTCTAGCCATTGAAGATGGATTTCATATATATATTTCAAGGATTAATTTCAGAAAATTAACTTGTTAAGAATCACAAATTTTCTCAAGACCTAATTTCAAACTCGTGAACGACCGACGTAAATTTTTCTCGATTTACTGTTCTCGGAATTGTTCTTCCCAATGACCTAAAGTTTGTGATCAGGGATTCTTCTCAGAGATAAATTCGGCAAGATCTTTTCTTTCAGATTTCTCAAAGGTGTTATCGATCAAGTCAGATTTCAAGTTTTCTGATCAAGATTTTTCGAATTTCAAGTCTTCTCCTTCCAATTCATTTCAAGTTCTTTTCTCCAAGGAGGACGGAGATTGATTCCTTTAAGATCTGAAGAAGTAGATTATTTTTCAATCTAAAAATTGTAAATACTACTTTTCTTATTATAGGAGGTTTTTGCTTCTAAGTTTGTAGATTCGTATTTTGGATCGAGTTATAGAAGAGGTTGTTCTCCGAGTGTAGGAGTGTGTTGATCTCTTAGTTGTAGGAACATTATCTCTGAGTTGTAGGAGTTGAGGCTCCGAGGTATAAGATTTGTTTAATCTGAGTTTTGGTGAAGTAGCCCAATCTAGCTCGAAGTGCTAGATAGGCGAGGCGGGACAGTGGACGTATCCATTCTGGGGAACCACTGTAAATCCTTGTGTGCTTCAATGTGCTTGTTTATTAGTAATTTTTTTATTCTGCAAAAAGACACAGAACACACCTATTCACCCCCTCTAGGTGATTTAGGTAGGCAACTAGATACTTTCATCCCATTTTTTGCTCATGTACATAATTCACTGCCCAAAACTTAGAACCATAGAACATCGCGAGTCTAATTGTAGTACGATAAAACTTGCCCTTAAGTATTAGTGGTACATTAAGATTACATAAGATCCTTGACGCGCCTTTCCACTTCAACCAACCTGCTTGGATTCTTTGTGTCACTTCAACCAACCGGCTCAAAACACATGACAGGAACTAGAAGTCTTCTAAAGGATTATTCTCCTGTAAAGAATGGACCAAAGGTCATTTTTGGAGGATTTTATAGAGGAGTCACCAAAGGATATGACATGATCACTAATGAAATAATATCTATCATAAGGGTAGGTTATGCTGAAGGGCTGTAACACAACCTTATAAGCAAAAGTCAACTATGTGACTTAGGTTATGTCATTGAATCCCATAATGATATGTGTCTGATTAAGAAGTCAAATGACTTAGAGACTATTCTTCAGGCACACGGAGTGGAAATGTTTATTGCTTAGATTTTATTTGTAATAGTTCTTCTACTCCTGTTTGTCTAGTAGCTAATAAGAGAGAGTTTCTTTGTGTTCATTGGCACAAGTGGCTTGTTCACATTAATTATTTGACAATTAACAAATTGTTCACTGAGAATTTAGTCATGAATTTTTTTAATTTAAAATGTGTTAAAGAGGGCCCTTATCATGCATGCCAGAGTGGCCAAAAAATAAGGGCCACCTTTAAGAGCTTAGATCCTAAAGACTCTAAGAGATGTATCTATCTGTTGCATATGGATCTATTTGGTTCTATGCCTTTTTAGAGTTTGGGAGGGAAGTTGTATACCTTTGTGATTATTGATGATCACTCTAGGTATACATGAGTATTCTTCCTCAGGAAGAAGTCAGATACCTTGGATGTCTTAATGAACTTTGTCAAGGCAATCCAGAATGAGATGAAATGTTCTGTGGTCAAACTATGAAGTGACTATGGTACAGAATTTCAGTTTGGAGCCAAGACAAGTTTGGTTAAGAACTTGGTATCACCCAAGAATTCTCTTCTCCCAGATCTTCACAAAAAAATAAGGCGGCCGAGAGAAAGAATACGACCTTGATTGAGTCTGATAGAACTATGCTTAGTGATTCCTTACTACCAGAATATTTCTAGGCTAATGGATTCAATACTGCATGTCATGTTCTGAACATGGCTTATATCAACAAAGTTCATTGTAAAACTCCCTATTAACTATTGAAAGGCAAAAAACCAACCATATCCTATTTTAGGATCTTTGGTTGCAAGTGCTATATTTTAAACAATGCAAAAACTCAGTTAACTAAGTTTGCTGAGAAATTTGGTGTGGGAACCCTTGTTGGATATAGCTCCCATACTATAACATACAAAGTATTCAATAGGAAAACCCATGTTGTAGAAGAATCTATGCATATCATTTTTGATGAGTCTAGTCTGCTATGTAAGGGAAAATCTATTGTTACTAACAATGCAGGTTCTGAGCTCAACATTCAAGATCTGTCTATTCAAGTCAAGCCAAACTCAAGTAGAAATTCTTCTCAAATTGAAGTGCTTAATGAAGAAATTTAGCCAGCTGATGAAATTTAGAGAAATGCTGAAGAGGAACAACTAGCTGAAGAAATTCTAGCAGACCAACCTGATGGTGACAGATTACCTGCTGCATCCAGAAATATGAGAGATCATCCCAACACTCTCATTATTAGAGATGCTAGTCAAGGAGTCACCACCAGAAGTAGAATTCACAATGAAGCTCTCTTTCTAAGCTTCCTGTCTTAGGTGGAAACAAAGAAATTTGAACATTCCAACAAGGACCCCTTAAAGATTAGTGAAATGGAAGAAAAAGTACACCAGTTCAAAAGATGTAAGGTCTGAAAGTTGGTGCCAAGGACACAAGGACACAACCTTATTGGCACCAAATGGATCTTCAGAAACAAGATGGTTGAGAATTGTGTAGTAGTCAAGAACAAAACCAGATTAGTAGCCAAGGGTTATAGGCTAGAGGAGGGAATAGACTTTGAGCAAACTTTTACTCCAATTGCAAGGCTAGAGGCAATAAGGATGTTCCTTGCCTATGCTACCTTTAAAAGATTCAAGGTCTATCAAATGGATGTAAAATCAACATTCCTCAATGGAAATATGAAAGAGGAGGTATATGTAGAGCAAGCCTTAGGTTTTGTGCATCCAACCCTAACCTCTCAAGTTTACTTTCTTAGAAAAGTTTTATATGGGTTAAAGCAAGCCCTTAGGACTTGGTTTGAAACCTTGTCTAACTTTCTCATAAAAAATAAGTTCTTATGGGGAAAGATAGATAGCACATTGTTCCTAAGGGAAATAAAAGGCAAAAGTCTCTTAGTCCAAATTTATATTGATGACATAATATTTAGGTCTACTGATGACAACCTTTGCAAGAGATTTGCCAACTTCATGTAGGGAGAGTTTGAAATGAGCAGTAGAGAGAGTTGAAGTACTTTTTAGGTCTCCAAGTGAAATAGTCTGATGAGGGGATTTTCATCTCTCAGACAAAATACACTAGAGAACTAATTAGTAAATTTGGGATGGAATTAGCTTCCACCATGAAAACTCCCGTGAGATTAAATATATCCCTGGACAAGGATGAGAAAGGGAAACCTTTTGATGAATCCTTGTACAAGTGTATCATTGTATCACTATTATATTTGACTACAAGTAGACCTAATATCATATATACAACATGTGTTTGTGCTAAGTATCAGGCATGCCCTAAAGAATCTCACTATTCAGCTACAAAGAGGATGAGATACCTTAAGGGATGCGAAGATCTTGGCCTATTGTACCCTAGGAACAATGACTTTGAACTAATTGGGTATTCAAATACAGACTTTTTAAGTTGCAATGAATATTAGAAGGGAATAATTGAAACTTGTCAATTCTTAAGAAGGAGATTGATATCCTAGAAAAGCAAGAAGCAGGCTAGTATGACTATATCCACATCTGAGTCAGAATACATCTCATCAGTGAGTTGTTGTGCACAATTATTGTGGATTCAACATCAGCTACATGACTATAATCTCTAGATAAGTAACACTCTCATGTTTTATGACCCATCCAATGCTATTTCTATTGATAAGAATCCTGTATCACAAAGAAGGACTAAACACATAAAAATAAGATATCATTTTATTAGAGAACATATTGAGAATAATGATATCTGTCTTGAATTTGTCCCCACAGACAAATAAGTGGCAGATATCTTTACTAAGCCACTGGACGAGGAAAAGTTCAAATTTTCAAGATTGAGTTAGGAATGCTTAATATAAAATAGAATGTTTTTCCCCAGTTTGACTTCCTTATAGTTGCAAATAATACACGCACGCTACTCCATAATCCATTCCATACCAAAAATAGCATCAAACTCAGATATTGGCAACACAAATGCTTCCAAGCCAAAATCATGACTTCCAATCCTAACCTTAACACAACAGGCTCTATCTGCGTGCATCAATCACCCATTAGGCAGCAACACATTTACTCAATTTGTCGGTACAAAATAAGGCACTCCGATACACACTACGAAGTCCTCAGATAGAAAGGAATGAGAAGCTCTTATATCGAATAGTGCTCTTGCCGGACAATCCGATATCAGGACAAAGCCTAATACAAACTAATTATGCACAAGGAACACACAAGACACTAAGTATAGAAAACAATAAAAACAGTAACTTAACTCATACGTGTAATGATGTCACTTTGTTTTATGGTCTCCTATTGGCCAAGATTATAAACTCAGGGCTGCGCTTGGGATGCAGTGTATTCCACCACTATCTTTCCCATTTCAGCATATGTCATACCTGTCTTTTTTATCTGTCTTTAGAGGGCCACTCCAACAATCACATACCATGTGTCCCGGATTGGCACATGTGTAACAAGTAAATGGACCTCACCCTATCGTCGCTTTAAGCTTATTAAAAGAAGTTGATCCCAAAGACTTAGCCTTCTTCCTTCACTTTCCTTGTCCAGACCTTGATGAACTCATTACTTTAAACTTTGGATTCCTTCCCGCCAAGTCATTCTTACGCTGCATGTGCTTCATATCTTGTTCTAAAGAACGGGCCGTATTGACCAAGTTCGAAAACCTTGCATCATCGGACCTTAGAGAAGCAACCACAGGTCATCTCGCAGTCTATCATAAAATCAATTTGTCTTTTGTTCCTCATCTACAAACATAAAGCCTGCATAACATCCCAACCTTATAAACTCGTGCAAGTAGTCATCCACAAAACTCTTACCTTAAGTTAACCTTTGGAACTGATTTTCCATTACAATCCACTGTGCAGATGGAATATATCGCGCCAAAAATAGTCTCGAGAATTCCTCCATCGAGATCTCAATCAATGGCTTACCAGCAAACTGGTGCAGCTCCAACCCATCCCACCATAGCCTTGCCTCTCCCTCTAACAAGAAGGTAGCTACAGTGATTTTCTGTCACTCCTCCATTTCCGTTGCCGCCATGGTTCTCTTTATTCTCGAGAGCCAGTCTTCTACTTGTGTTGGGGTTTTAGTACTCGCAAAGACAGAAGGATTAAAACTCATCACGTGTTTCAATTGCTTTTCCGTCGCTAGCCTTGCGGCAACTGGCTTAACGACCACTTGTCTCACCGCCACATGCTCAACTACACCAACTAGTTCCTGGACCACAACGTTGGTAGGAGGTTGTACTTGCACTCCTGGTTGCGCATTGATTAATTGAAACACGCCTTCAGTAATAAACCATATCATTTCTGTAAAAGGAAGAGGTTCTTTCACCTCAGTTGGTACACTACTCTCCGCCGAGCGCTATGTTCACTCTGCCTCACACCACTTCTAGTTTCTTATAATCGTGAAACACATAATTAAACAACTAATAACATTGCAAAAAAGCGATTATAGGAACACGCAGGTTCCACAAACACGTGTATTATCATTCCTAAGTTGACATTCATGGGTTCATTCATATTATAACGGTAACGCACGTACATGTGCTCACCGCCCCTTAAAAGAATTCGACTACAAATTAGAATAAGAAAGGCCGAGACTAGAATCTAATACTAAATTGTAACACCTCCATCTGTCACGTATAAAATAACAGAAGGCCCAGTCGGAGCCCCACGCCATATTCCACAGACAGTCAGCGAAGTTACTCATTGAGACCTTTTCATTCAAGCATCCTAACTCAAAGTGCATTCTAACGGAAGTAGTTAATTTGTTATAGAACCCACAAGCAAGGAATGTACACTATAAACACATAGGAATGATATATATAATACACAACATGTTCCGAACTTAAGGCCATACAACTGTTTTCGTGACAATATGTATCTTCCATATATCGGCACACAAGCCGGCCACAAATGAAAATAGTAAACGTTCGCCTTTTGGTCTTTGAGGGCCAACCAATTATAGCATATGGGACTTCAGCCAGCTACTTTCCACTTGGCTCTCTAGTACCTACAAAGCACAGCCCACAAAAATATGGCAAAACAAAACAACAGTCAGCATTAGCTGACCAAATTATAATGAACCAACCCCTTATTCGGGGCAGCGGTTCTCCCTCCCTGCAAACAGTAGCATATATATATTTTGGCAACATAAATATGCATTTAAGAACCATTCGAATTGGACGTAGGCTCAATCGGCCACATGTCCCATGCACTCAAGGCACATTTTCAGTGTACCATACATCTCTGGGTCCCACCACCATCCACAGTCCCAAACTTGATGGTTTATACTTAAGCATTTCTTGTCTTTCTGGACTATAGCCTAAGACTCTCATTATGTCAACGACAAAAGCTAGTTATATTAGGCAATTTAGTCCGAATGACATAACGCCGGTACGGTTAAGCTATAGCTCGTTGCTCAAATCACCATGCCAATACCGACGGTCAAAGCCATCTTGGCAAACAACATAAAAGTATCTAGCGTCTACCTAAATCACCTAGAGGGGGGGGGGGGGGGGGTTAATAGGTAATGTCTGTGTCTTTTCGTGAAATAAAACTACTTTAAAAATTAAGCACATAAACACCGAGATTTATAGTGCTTCCTCGAGTTGGGTATGCCCACTTTCTTGCCTCGCCTATCTACCACGAAGGGCTAGATTCTGCTACTACACCAAACTCATATTTCTTCAAATATTACACTTTGGAGCCGAAACTCCTACAACTCGGAGACGACGCTCCTACCACTCTGAGGACAACCTCTCCTAAAACTCGATCCACAAACGGATCTATGACTCGATCCACTAATGGATCTACCACTCGATACACAAACGGATCTACAACTCGGAGATAGATCTCCTATAAATAAAAAGGAATATTTTACAAAAATATTACACATAATCCTTGATAAGATCTGAAATCTTCAATCCGTCGTTCTTCAAAAATAGTTGAACTTGAATATGCTTGGAGAATACGAAAAAATCTGAAATATTTCAAGGACCTTGAACCTTGAATCTTCAATCCACTAGATCTGGAGTAATACAGATCTTCAGAGAGTAGCAATCTAGTTGAATAAGTCAATTAAGATGGAATCTTACAAAGTCGCTATTGTCGGCTGACTGGAGATGTCACGTATCACACGTGTGGCCGACAGGTCGTTCTTTTGGGAAAGTTTCTCGATTTGAAATGGGAACGATTTGCAAGATTAGGGTTGAAAGAGAATCAACCCTAAGTATTTATAGGCATCTTCAATTTCAATGATTATAAAAAAATTCCAAAAAAAAACTTGTGAATGTTACTGTGCATGGCCGCCGCAACCCGAGCCTAAAAAATGTTAGAAAAAGGCCCTATGTCATATTCGTCGAGTATTGTCGAGTATTACTAGTATACTCGCCAAATAGTCATTGATATATGATGAATTTGACTTGGAGAAACTCAGCTCAAGCTGGATAGCCACTCAACGCTAAGGCTAGAGTCATACTCGACGAATTCATCGAGTATCAGCAAGTATACTTGACGAATTCGTCGAGTATAGGCTAATTGACCCAATGCTCTCGATGCCAAGATCCACTCGACAAAATTGCATTTAAGAAAAATCAGAGTAGTGCAGAGATTATTCGACGAATTCGACGTGTATCGTTAAGTTTATTCGACGAATTCGGTAAGTATCGTTAGATACATTCGACGAATTCGATGAGTATACTTGATGATACTCGACGAATTTTACTTAATTGTTTTTCTGATTATTTTAGAAATTCTACACAAGTATATAAGTTGAATTCGACGAGTGATAGTAAGTATATATGACGAATTTGACGAATATCAATGATATACGACGAATTCGACGAATATCCTTTACGATACTCGATGAATTTTACTGGGTAAATTTTTTGTTTTTCTGAAATGAAGCTCTTCTTCTTCCTTGAAACTCCCCATGTACTTGTCATAGAAGTACACCCCAATATAGAGATTACACGTGATTCAACAACATGACTTACATAATGAAGGATTGCATTGTGTAGTCCCGTGTTTACTGACCCAGTGTAACCTAACATTAGTGTGTACTTAGCATTGTAAACCTGTAAGTACATAACTTCAAATACAATATCAAATACAGTCAAAATTCTTCTTAGCTTAACTGGACCCTTCTTCAAATCAGGGTTATTATGGATACAATACCTAACAATCTCCCCCTATTTGAAGAAGTTAGAATCCTATAAGCTAAGGTGAATTACACTTAACAAAAATAATCATAGAACATGAAATTAACAAGACATGTAAATTAAGGAAAATTAAAATAACATCGCACATTCTATCCAAGACATGTAAATCATATATATATATATATATATATATATATATATATATATATATATATATATATATATATATATATATATATATAGAGTTTAAAGTTTTCAGGGCAACCACAACCACATCTCAATCACACAAAAAAAGAACAAACAAAAACATCAGGCATGGATGCCTTGATCTTTCTGACACTGCCTAACAAAATAAGCCTTTAGCTTAGGATACTAGTTTGGAGGGGCTGGAGGTGCTGTGTGATCATCATGCCTATGGTTTTTAAAGTGGATCCTTATCTTTGCGTATGCCACTTCATACTTATTCCATTCATCTCGGTCATAGTGATCCCATATGCTTTCCCCTCCAATATTGACCATGGTGAAGGAGCCTAAGATTATTCCTCTTGAGATAGGACTCTACACCTCAACCATTTCTTTATATCTGACATGTTGTTCTTTGACAGGTTCTGATCTTATAGCAGAAGGGCCTTCACCATACTTTCTTCTTTTATAGACTAGAGCAGGATGTACATCTTCAATCACTTGAACTTCTGGAGCATCAACAGTAGCAGCAGCAGGTCTGTCCTGAGATAAATCTTGTATGTTTGTCCAAAAATGAGAGTAATTCTCAGCAGGATTAATTTCATCATGTGTAGGCACAACATGTACTTAAGCTTCTTGACCTGACCTACCAATAATCTCCTTGTGAAGCCACAAAAAATTGTCATAATTGTAATCATTTACCCCTTTGAAGTTTGCTAACATAGCTTCCTCAAGCGCATCCACCTTTGCTACCACCTTAGCTTTAATGGCATCCTCCCCCTTTCTTACTTCTACATCCAAAGCATTTGCATATGCTTCCATGTTCGTGTCATAATGAGCCATTAATTGATTATGATCTTCAATCATGGTTTTGGCATTTGTATCAACATTCCACAGAACATTCTGATTGCTTTGTAACCCTTTCATAACATAATCAATGCCTTTCTCACCCTGGGTAAACCACAAGTCTAGCTTGCCATCTAGCTTGTCAAATCTGACCTTAACCTCTGCAAGGCCATTGTTTAGATCTTTTTCTATTTCCTTGACCTTTTTCAGAATTCTTTGCATTGAGGAATGAAAAATATGCTTTCTGCTTGGCCAACATTACTTTTATGCTCTGTAGGATTGAATTATCAGCACTAGAACTTGGGATATCGGGATTGGGAGTGCTAGACAGATCCTCATTAGAAGACTCATCTATCAGAGATAAACGATCTTTAGAAGTTGTACCAAGGTCTTTAGGAATAGTTAGAACTGGAGTCTGCTCCTCTACATCTCCCTCCTCATCTTAAATTTCCACAACCTCCTCTTTCGCAGTAGGAGGTGCATTTGGCATCTTGCCTATCCTTTTCTCAAGGTTTCACATAAATATATCAACCTGAGTCAAGACAGATATTTGGGACATAGTCGCCTCCCCCTCAGAAACTGAAGTAGGAGTAACCTCTGGGAGAGGGACAAGCATTTTATCCACTAACATCTGCTCAACACCATCATTACATTATAAGAAGCTTTGGTGTCATCAATAATCATTGGTACCTCACCGGTATCTATCTCATAGTCATCAATATGCAAATCCTCCTAAGCTGCAAAATCAGCCTCGACCTCCTCAGGCACTGTCTCTTCCACAACAACCTTAGCCATCTTGAAAACCTCTGTCATCAGATCCTCTTTCTATGCTACTATTTCAACTAGCTCCCCCTCCGCTCCTGCACACAATCTCTCAAGAGTTTCCCTGGGGATTGGAGTCGGAATCCTTTCCATAGGAGCTTGTTCTTCCTCCTCCTCAGGAACATCTGGGGCTCCCCCTGGCCTCAAAATCCTCCTATCCCACCTTGATAATATGGAAGAGTCTATTTTCTTGAGGTGATGGATAAGCACACTTTTGGTTATATCGAACTTGTCTCCGTCCATTTGGTTCAGGTACAAGCTGATAATACTCCCAAAGTTGGGAGTGCAAAGACTGTCCTTGATCTTCTCAAACAACATTGCACCCCAGTCCATTCTTTTTCTGCAGATGATTGCTACTAGAGTCTTGAACATTTCTGTTGACAAGTAGTCGTGGGAACCAGTCTTGAACAATAGTACTTTTCCAATAATATCTGATAATAACTTCCCTTCATCGTTCATTCCTTTTCTTTTAACAGCCTTGGTGCCCTTTGGAAATCCATAAAACAATAGTGCTCCTGTGAAGTCTTCCTCTTCTAGGTGATTTGCTTCTTCATAAGTGGGAAGCCTCAAGAGCTGGGTGAGATTAGAGGCCTTTAATTTAACTGAAGTCTTTCGAACCTTGATTTTATTACAGAGTCTTCATGCCGGAGCTTGGCATTCTGGAAGAACTCAAGAACGACCTTGTCCAATATTTTGCATGGATGTTTGAGGGCAAACGAGAGACTAGCTATCTCTAACACAGGATTACATTTCTAAATTCATCAGAGTCTAAGGAAAAGCCTGTACAAACTAATTCTCCGCCCCTAAGAAATCCACTGGTAGTTCAAGGAGCCATAGTGAATCATAGGAAATATCTGTACTGTACTGACAATAGAAATTATTTACTGTCACTGACGGTTGACGAGAGCAAGCGAATGATCAGATAAGTAGTTGCTGGAAATCGACTTGAAGGAAATATTTGCTGGAACTCGACTTGGACTGCCGTCACTGACCTAATGGAAGAAAATAGGAGCCTGGGCATGGGATGGAGATGACGACACTATCACTGGAGTCGAAGGGTCGGACGGACAGTTCGACGAATATTGTTGCATTGGTTTCGACGAAATGTGTCATGGTTGCCCCTAACTCTCGATTATTTATATATATGATTTTAAATCAAACATAGAAAGACGCGTACCTGAATTTTGGTGGCTCTTCGGATCCAATATAGAAAGAGAAATTTTGCCCTAAGTGACATTCAACAAGTTTCATCGGATGCACAGTCAATTCGGCGAGTTTTAGCGTGAATATTCATGAAAATCCGACGAATCAGCGACTAGGGCTCACCGATACTCAACGAATTTGCCTTGGACAAATTACTTCCTTGATTAATTTCCCGAGTGATTTCCTCTTTTTGGCCTTCTTATCCTTGTTCAGCATGCCCTATTCCGTTTTGAAAAATGAGAACTTGGCCTCATCCAATGGCTTCGTGAAAATATCTACGACCTGCTTATCCGTCGAAACATAGCTGCAGACTATATCCCTTTTCTCCACATGCTCCCGGATGAAGTGATATCGTATTTCAATGTGTTTTGTCCGGATGTGAGAGACTTTATTATGCGCGATCGCGATTGTGCTTGATGAGTCACAATATATTGGAACCTCTCATAACTTTAGGTTATAGTCCTCGAGTTGATTCCTGATCCATATAAGCTATGCGCAATAACTACACACAAAGATATATTCTGACTCGACAGTAGAGGTTGCCACACAATTCTGTTTCTTACTACTCAATGAAATAATCCATCTTATGAGGAATTGACATGTCTCGTAAGTTCTTTTCCTATCATCCCTGCTTCCTGCAAAATCGGCATCTGAAAACCAATTAGCTCGACATCATTGTTTCTCGGGTACCATAAGCCAAGATTTGGTGTACTCTTAAGGTATCTCAAAATTCTCTTTGCAGCGACGTAATGAGATTCCTTAGAGTTCACCTGATATCTAGAGCACGCACATATGGAAAACATTATGTCATGTCTACTGGAAGTAAGATAAAGCAAGGACCCAAATTTCCTTCTGTACTTGGTTTCATCAAAAGGTTTCCCATTCTCATCCTTTTCCAGAGACATAGTTGAACCCATTTGAGTCCTCATAGAGGTTGTGTTCTCCATTTCGAATTTCTTAAGAAGCTTCTTGGTAAACTTCGTCTGAGAGATGAAAATTCCATCTTCAGATTGTTTCACCTAAAGTCCTAAGAAATACTTCAGCTCTCCCATACTGCTCATTTCAAACTTCCCTTACATAAGGTTGAAAAACTTCCTGCAAAGGTTGTCTTCCGTAGTGCTAAATATAATGTCGTTGACATAGATTTGCACTAGCAGAATCTTGCCTTTTACTTCCCTAAGAAATAATGACTTGACTATCTTTCCTCTTGTGAACATGTTATCAAGAAGAAATCTAGACAACGTCTCATACCAATCTCGTGGAGCTTGCTTTATGCCATAGAGAGCTTTATTTAAAAAGTAAACATGTTCATGGAGAGTAGAATTTACAAAACCTGGGAGTTGAGCTATGTATACTTTCTCTTTCAGATTCCCATTGAGAAATGCTGACTTCACGTTCAGTTGATAGACCGTGAAGCATTTGAGGGAAGTATACACAAGAAACAACCTGATCGCATCGAGCCTGTCCACTGGAGCAAAGGTCTGGTCGAAGTCAATCACTTCTTCTTGTCTATATCCTTGAACTACAAGCCGGGCTTTGTTCTTTATGATTACACCATTCTTGTCCAGCTTGTTTCTTAAAACCCATTTGGTGTCGATCACGTTTTGTCCTTTGGGTCTGGGCACTAACTTCCAGACTTTGCATCGCTTGAACTGGTTGAGCTCCTCTTGCATTGCCATAACCTAAGAGGAATCCTTGTTTGCTTCTTAAAACTTCTTCGGCTCAACCTGAGAGAGAAAACTAAGATGCAATAACTCATTAGCTGTACCTCTTCTGGTTCTAACTCCGTCTCCTGGCTCTCCAATGATTTGATCAGCTGGGTGAACTCTTATGCGTCTGAACATTAGATTTGTTTCCTCTTCCTCCAGCAGGTTTTGCTACATTAGGAGCATCCTCTAGGGTTGGTGCATCTAGATGTTCTTCATCCACCATGTAACATCCCATTTACAAATAGACCCCTAGGAGTGGTTTTGTCATGACTAGGTCATGACAAAACCATAAGAAGCTCAAAAGACCAAGTGAGAAAAGGCACAAGGTGAAAACCACCTTGGTCTGCCTATAACACAACCTCACCACCAGACCTAGGATTTGACCTTAGGGCTTCAACTTGACTCCATGACCCCACCACAACACCCCTAACCCCTTGGGTGGTCCATAGGGTCACTAAGGACCCATTGGGGCAATCAAAGTGGTCAAGTTGACTTAGGTCCACCCTAGCCCTAAATGGGTCAAACTGACCTATATTGGGCCAATTGACCTTCACTTAGCTAAATGGACCCAACCTACACCTTCCTAACCCTTAAGGGAGGTCAATGGGTCACCAAGGACCCATTGGGGTCAACCCAAAAGGTCAATTTGACCTAAGTCAACCATAGCCCCAAAGTGGTCATAGTGCCCTAATTAAGGGTCAAGTGACCTCCAAGGTGCCAAGCCAACCCTACTCAACCCAACCTAGACCTTAGGGGAGGCCAATGGGTCACCAAGAACCCATTGGGGTCAACCCAAAGGGTCAATTTGACTATGGTCAACTCTACCTTAGTATTAAGTCAAACTAGGTCAAATGGGCTAACTCAAGCTCAAGCCCAATCCCCCTTAGGATAACTTTATTTCAATTAAAAATATGGGTTAGTGGGGTGCCTTTAGGCTGAATTAGTCATCAAATTTAGCCTTGATGACTAGGAGAGAGAAAAACTCCATTTTCTCTTTAATGGAGGAGAGAGAAAATGAGAGAGAAGGCCATTCGTGGCTTGGAAGGCCATGATCCCCTCTCTTCTTGCTGGAATCATCTCCCCTGGTCAGTTAAGAGAAGGCCAAGAGTTTTCCTGGCCATGACAGTGAGTAGGGGAGGAGAATTTCCATGGTCAAAACTAGCTTTCAATGGCCATTGATTCCTTGGCCTTTCCCCTCCCCAACTGTGACTTTAAACATCATCAGTGGACTACGAGGAGTCTTTCCCACCACTTACCTGAAGAAATCGTGCCACTCTATATCGCAGTTGCAGAGCACCCGATGGTGACACCACCGTCCATTGCAACCCGGCGATCGGCCCGACTCCAGCCCTCCACTAAGGTCCTGTCCCTCTCCTCTCTTCTAGTGGGTAGATCTACACTCGACGACTGCCGGAATTGAGGCCAATTGGCCCAAGATCGGCATGGCTGAAAGCTTGATTTTTTAAGCTTTTTCTTCTATGCACAAAACACTGTTCCGGCCACCACCGGCAAGCCAACCACCACGAATCGCCAGCCACCACCTCAACGAAGGTGGTGGTGGCCGGCCGGGAAGAGGCGCGGGTGGCCGGGAAATCGCTAGCCAAAATGGCCCAGGACGGGCTAATCTGGGCCGTTGGTATGTTGGGGAAGACGAACGAATTCCGTCGAATCTGCGTTAAGATTCGTGCTGGCTGTTAATTATTAATCCATTTATATATATATATATATATATATCTATATATATATATATATATATATATATTCTGTCACAGTTTTTGCAGTAGCTAGAATTAAATACTAAAAATACTTAGAGACCTCTAAGGTGAAAGTGGCCTACATGAAAGTTGTAGGCCCTAAAGTCTAGTTAATTTTAAAATTGGTTTCAACCAATTTGGGTCAGTGGTCTGACCACAGCACACCAAATGGTACAGCCTATACATAGTACTAGTCAGAGATTAAATTGAGTGCTCCCTTCAAACCAGTAATTCAAATGATTTGAGATTTTGGATGGGGGTCACTCCTATCTATTCCTGTAACATATCCAAAATGGTAATTTTTGGGAAACATTTTCCTAAAGTTGTGGTAGAAATTTAATAATCCATGTATGAAATATTTAAGGGGTCTAAAGACCTCTAAACCCACCAAAACTTTGGTGGCTGCCTCTTAGGATCATAACATGACTTTGATAAAAATCTCAGCCTAATTGGGTTTGATTTGAATAGGTTTTTGTAAGACCAAAGTTGGGTCCCTTAAGGGCAAATTAGGGCAAAAGGGTGCTTGGGGATGGAGGGGCCAATCTCACCCAAAGGAGATGGGACTTTGGCTAGGGATTCAAGGTAAGTTAAAACTCTCTCACTTGGAGTTTGGGGTGGATTAAGGTGGATTTGCCCTAGGACCCAAGTTCAAAACAAAAGGTTGAACTTTGGGGGTTTGTGAAGGACATATGGTGATATGTCCTTGTATGGACTTGGAGTGTAGTCCATGTGATCTTAGGGTGGGGAATAGCCCTAGAAAGAATTTTGGTCACATTTAGGCTTTGTTTGGTGCGGCTGCAGCGACTAGAGAAGTAGTGGTGGAAAGTAGTGGTGGAATAAACAGTTGTTTTGTAGAGTGGTGGCAGAATCTGCGAATCTGTTTGGAAGAACAGCATTTGCAGTGTTGTTTAGTAATTTTATTTTATTAAAAATATATTATTTTATAAATATTATATAAATAAAATATTATAAATAATTAAATATACAACTTATATAATATTTATATACATTTATGCATAATAAAAAATTAATTAATAATATATATTTTATATATCTATATTAATAATAATAAATAACTATATTAATAATAATAATATATAAGTTAATAAGTTATTACGTAATAATAATAATATTAATAATATATATAAAATAATAATAATATTTTAATATTTTAAAAAAAACAAAGGTAGCAGCGCTACAGCCAAAAGGCTGCAGCGCTGCTGCTTTTTATGAGTCGCGGAAGTTTTTCGCGACTCAGAAATAGCAGGCCACCGCTAATTTTAGCATTGGCTGATGCCACTGTATAGCCCCAAAATAATTGTTTGGCGCGGCGTTTTGAAAAATTGCGGCACCCCACTCCTAAAACGCCGCGCCAAACAGAGCATTAGAGACATGCACGCAACTTTAATCTATTGGAAATTACTTAGGACCAATTAGTGCAGTTTTGATCATGATTTTATTACCTAATCATATGACCATGAATGATCTTGAAAGTTAGGATCTGATCATATATTTTTGCTAACAAGCTTTGGAAATTTTGGTGCAAATTTTGGGTTAGTATTTATGGTACTTCCTCTACAAACCTAATAGTTGCCCTAATCACTTAAGAAAAATTATGCGGTGTTTATTCATTTTAAATTCATGAAATCTTGGCCAGAGAACCTTTTAAGGCATATTAAAGCTTGGAAAAAATTATTTCATGTTGTTTGGAAGAGATTACAAGTATGTTTATTCACAAAGTGCTCTGGTAATTTTTGTGTGTTTTTTGGATAATATTTGGTGGTACTTCCTTCTTTACCTTTAATTACAACAAATTATATTGAATTAATTAATTAAGGGCTGTTACATTTATGGAAATTTGTGAAACTTGGTATTCTCTAATATTTTGGCATCATATAGTGTTCATAATTTTTGGGTGGTCATAACTTAAGGAATTCTAGTACTTCATGTTCAAAACCACCCATGGTCTAATTTTGGGGAAAATTTAATAAGTGCCAAATTAATTAGGAAAATTACAAGTTTCCTGATTTAGTCTAACTGTCATGATGGACCCCCAGTAATAATCTTAGGTCACTTGGACGAATATTGGAGGGGGTCACCTCTCATGCTCATCATATAGCTTAGGTTGGTCTGCATATAGTAAAACTGCAGAATTGTGTTAGCATGTGGGAAGGACATAGGGAGTTGGGTTAATGATATATTGATTTGGTAAAGTGAAATTGAGTTCATCATTGAGAGTCATGATGGGGAGGGTATTGGTCTGACTAGTGTTAAGTCGTGCTCGGGATCAACGAAAGATCGTCTTTCCTGAGAAGAGAGAGAGAATCAAAACACACTAGGGTTAGATTTAGTATAACATTAAAGGGGATTGAACTTGGGTAGTCACCAATAATAGTAATTGCCTTGCGAAAGGGAGCTTTGGGCTTCAGCCCATCATAGTTCCTAGTGCCCCTGAGAGCCCTTCACAGGGAATGCCCTGGGCAGTCCAAGGTTAACCTAAACCGTAAGACTAAAATTAATACAAGAGTAATTGCAATAAACTAGGACTTCACCTTCACTGAACCCGATACTTCGGGAGGTTAGTTTGGTTAGGTTATCCAGGCGGCAGGCTTGGTGGTTGTGGAAACAGACAGGTTAGTCCGGGAACCGATGGCTCGGGAACTCATGGTTGCATGCGCATAAAAGTGGTGGTCTTCGTATTTGACATTCGTTCACATCGATGTCGGTACGCTGACTTAGCGGGTGTGGTGGAAACTTTACAAAGGGAAATTTTGGCGGTGGGTCAGCAAAGTATGCAGATACCCTAGTTGTGTCCTTTAGGGACATACGTAAGGAATATGCCTGCTAGTGTTAATACCTGTCTAGGAGTGGGGTGGCCTGACCCACTGTCGTCGTTTTCCACGGCGGAGGATCCTGGGAATGATGCTAGCTTTCAAAAATGGGAAACTACAAGTTTGTACACATAGAGTCGTGTACATGTATTGCACTTGCATGAATCATGGCATAACATATCACCACACTCATACATGCATTAAACCTGACACCCCATCGTATAAATTGGTAAGGGACTTTTTATACGATAGGAGCCTCGCAAAAGACCCCTTAACTTATATGCTTGTATGGACATTCATATAAGTTAAGGTTCCTTATTTCTTAGTTTACTTTTCATATGTTTACTACTTTGCTTTACATGATTACTATATTGTTTTTCTTATTATAGAACTGTTAGCTTGCCTTACTTTTAAAGCCCTATAGTTGTTATAATATACCTGCTAGAATAGGTCCTCCGTCATTTGCTTTGTTCCTACTCTCCACCATCATAGCTTTCCTATCACTCCTCCCGCACGGTTCCTAGGAGCCACTAGGGGAGTGGTGGGGGAAATCAGGCTTAGTCTTTTGACTGACGGTCGGTGGACCAAACATTTCAGGGGCTACAGATGGGGGACAGGGAGCAACAATAGGAGATACCGCACCAGCAGAGTATGGTGCACATGGGGGTGGGCCAATCTACTACAGGAGCACATGCCTTTGGCTCCATGAGTGTTAGTTTTATTAGCTTCTGCGAGAGTCTTGTAGTGAGGATTTAATGTACCGCACTTAAGCCCATCTATATTACTATGTACTATTCTATTTCAATACTTCTTTTATCATGTGGACTTGCTGTGATTTCCTTACATATATCTTATATGTGATGTGTGGACTTGGATATATCTGGTCTATGTATATGCTTCTCTTTCTTTGGCGATCATAAAGGCTGGCAGGATCAGCGTTTTGTAGTGACGACCTTCCTGAGTGTCGTTGTCATTGCAAAATGGCGATTCTAGGCATAATACACGGTGGTTAGCAAAAAACAATGGGGGTCTTACACACCATGCTTGGATCGATGAACTTGACTGAGCTTGGAGCATCTTCTTTGACTGCTTTATTTAAGATTAGTTCCTTAAACCTGGTACCTGCATCTGCACCAATAACACTAGAAGAGCTACTTTGGAGCATGCTTATCTCATCAAATAAAACATTACTATACTCTTCTACCACCAGGGCTTTCTTGTTAAAAATCCTATATGCCTTACTATGGCTACTATATCCTACGAAAATACCTTCAAAACATTTTTCAGTCAACTTTGTGCGATAATACTTCCCATTATTAAGTATGAAGCATTTACTTCTAAAGATTCTAAAGTAGGACAAAGTCGGTTTTCTGCCCTTCAGTAGTTCATAGGGAGTTATATTGTGGTTCTTGTTGATTAGAGCTCTGTTTTGCACGTAGCAAGCTGTGTTGACTGCTTCAGCCCAGAAGTACTCTAGAAGTGAAGCGTCATTCAACATAGCTATACATGCTTCAATGAGGGTTCTATTCATTCTCTCATCAACTCAATTTACTATGGAGTACACGGGGAGGAAAACTTATGAAAGATACCTTGGCTTTCACAGAATTTTGTCATGGCACCAGACTAAAATTCTATTTTGTGGTCACTTATGATTTTGACAACTAAGCAGTTCAATTCGTTCTGAATTTGCCGGACAAAATTAGTGGGGATTATATAAGACACGTCTGTGAAGGAAACTATGCCATTGGAAATCATACTGTAGCCTTTAGTAGTTCCCCTATATGACCCTCCAAAGATGGCTTTTGGTCCGTCTTTGAATGGGGTATAATCAAGCAATAGGCTTCTTGTCCCGGTCATGTGCCGAGAGTATCCACTATCCAAATACCATATCTGAGTTTTGTTGGCCTTTGGACATACTCGCAACCATAAATTATTTTTCCTTAGGAACCCAAACATATTTGGGTCCTTGGTTCCTTGTCAGCTTACCACCACTAGGAACATTAACCTGTCGAGTGGTCGGTCTCGCACAGTTAACTCGTGGAGTTTAAAAATTTGCAGGATTAAACCAACAATCTGTGCCAAAATGACCAATTTTGTTGCAGAACAAAAAGTCAAACCTATTATACCTTCTCTTGTACTTCCGCTTTACCCTTTGAATATGAGGTCTAGCAGAGGCAAATACTTGGAGGTGGAAGCCTACTGATTGCAACAGATACTGAACTTCTCCATCTCATTTACCTTAGGTACAAGGTCAAACTTGTTCGTCGGGAAGATTACCTTCTTAAACGAGGGTTGACCTAGAGGTGCCTTCCCCTTTTCTTTGGCACTAGCTTTCTTAGCAGCCTTACCTTTACCAGCTATATGGCCAAGACCACTACCCTTCTTCGGAGCTGAAAACTCATCGATGAGGGGAAGAACAGTCTTCGGCTTAGAGTAACTTTCCACAAATTTTCTCTCCACCAAGAGCTTTTCCTCTAGCTCATCTAGGTATTTCTTCTTCAGACTTAATGTTTCAGCAGAGCATTTGAGTTCCTCTTTCAAGGAGTGGACTTCTTCTCTAAGAGGAAGTAATTTTACAATTTCCTCCTTCAGACTGGTTTCCATTGCCTTGTAGGAGGCAATCTCTTTCAGCTGTGTTTTGACTACCTTGCGATATTTGTCAAACGCTTTCAAAAGGTTCTCTTGCTGAACCATTAATTCAAAATCCTCTTCCTCAGAAGAATAGCCTTCATGACCACTAGTTGATGTTTCTGATTCTGAGAGTATCGTGTGCGAGTTTACCTTCCCGTGATACTCTGAGTCGCCAACTTCCTCGTCTGATCGAGCCATAAGCCCATAGTAAGCTTCTTCATCCTCTGAACTGGATTCACTGGAGTCGCTGTCACTAAGAGTCTTTGACTTCTTGGCGACAAAGCTTTTCTCTTCCTTCTTTTTACCTTAGAAGGATCTCTTCTCCTCTCTCTTTGATCCTTCCTTCTTCTTGTAGGGATATTTCACAATCATGTGTCCTGGCTTATTACAACAGTAGCAAATTACATCAGAGGAAAACTATTTGCTTGGTTTAGATTTATACCTGTCCTCCTTGTTGTAGCTTTTCTTAGAGCGATCACCATCACGACGTGATCTTCTGAAGTAAGGGAGGATGACTGATTCTTCATCCGTCTCCTCTTGCTAAGCAGTTTCTTAAAATACTTAGAGATGAGGGAGAACTCCCCATTAGATAGCTCAGAGCCTGATGTGTTTGGCTCAGAGTCTTCTGGGGTGTTTGGAGCACATGTCCTTACTGGTGACACGACTTTAGAATTCCTCGAAATGTTGGCCTTCAGGGCAACTGACTTCTCTCTACTTGAAGTCCTGCTGCTTTGCTCCTCCTTCTTTCCAATGTTCATTTGAAGCTTGTAGGAGAGCAGCTTTCCAAACAGGTTCTGAGGGTCAATCTCTAGCAGCTTCACAAACTCCCTAATGGCTACCACTTTAGTATCCCAGTCCTTTGTCAAGGATCTAAGGAATTTTTCATTCAATTCACCATTAGTGAAGGTACGACTGTAGTTTCTGAGACCGTTGACAATCTTGAAGAATTTCTCGAAGCTGTTTGCAATGGTGTCATTTGGTCCCTGCTTGAATGCTTTGTACTCCTGATTTAGCAATGATCTGCGATCATCTATAACTTCTTCTGTTCCTTCCATCAGAACTACAAGGTAGTCTCACATCTCCTTGACAGATTTGCAGTGGAATAAATTTTGTAACATTGAATTATCCATTGCACTGGCTATGATGTTCTTTGTATTTTTATCCAATGAGACTAGGGAAATTTCATCTTCAGTGAGATCCATCATATTCTTAGGAATCAACATGTCTGGGTTCAAAGCTGAGGCTTGTGTAGGTATATGCGGTCCTTCTTACACAATCTGAAAAATTCTCGGATCTACTACTTCCATGAAGATACTGACTCATTCTTTCAAAATGGGAAAGTTCTCTTTGGTGCACACTGGTGACTTCATCAAAGACATATCCTTACATCTGTACATGGCTACTTAGCGAAATCTCTTGAAGCTAGATCTGGGATCTTGTTCAAGGTGTTAACCTTATATCGAACATAAATCCCCTCTGATACCAATTAAAAGTATCTAGCGTTTACCTAAATCACATAGAGGGGGTGAATAGGTGATGTCTGTTTCTTTTCGCGGGATAAAACTACTTTAACAATTAAGCAAACAGACACCGAGATTTATAGTGGTTCTCCGAGTTCGGTATGTCCACTTTCCCGCCTCACATATCTATCAAGAAGGGCTAGATTCAGCTACTTCACCAAACTCAGATTTCTTCAAATCTTACACCTCGGAGCCGCAACTTCTATAACTCGGAGATGATGCTCCTACAACTCGGAAAACAACCTCTCCTATAACTCGATCCACAAAAGGATCTATGACTCGATCCACAAAGGGATCTACCACTCAATCCACAAACAGATCTACCACTCGATCCACAAATGGATATATAACTCGGATAAAGATCTCCTACAAATAAAAAGGAATATTTCACAATAATATTACACACATTCCTTGACAAGATCTGAAATCATCAATCCATCATTCTTTAAAAATAGTTGAACTTGAATACGCTTGGAGAACACAGAAAAACCTAAAATCTTTCAAGGACCTTGAATCTTCAATCAACTAAATTTGGAGTAATAGAGATCTTCAGAGAGTAGCAATCCAATCGAATAAGTCATGAAGATGGAATCGTGCAAAGTCGCTGTTGTCGGCTGACTGGAGATGTCGCGTATCGCACGGGTGGCCGACGGGTGGTTCTTTTTGAAAAGTTTCTTGATTTTAAATGGGAACAATTTGCAAGATTAGGGTTAAAGGAGAATCCACCCTAAGTATTTATAAACATCTTTAATTTCAACGATTATACAAGAAATTTCAAAAATTACTTGTTAAAGTTACTGTGCATGGCCGCCGCAACCCAAGCCTAAAAAAATTTTGTCAGAAAAATGACCAAGCCATATTCGTCGAGTATCACTAGTATACTCGCCGAATAGTCATTGATATACGATGAATTTGACTTAGAGAAACTCAGCTCAAGCTGGCTAGCCACTCAACACAAGACTAGAGTCATACTCAATGAATTCGTCGAGTATCAGCTAGTATACTCGACGAATTTGTTGAGTATAGGCTAATATTATCAACGCTCTCGACGTCGTCTACTCAGCACTCTCGATGCCAAGATCCACTCAACGAAATTTCCTTTAAGAAAAATCAGAGAAGTAGTGTCGAGATGATTCGATGAATACGGCATGTATCGTTAAGTTTATTCGACGAATTCTGTGAGTATCGTTAGATACATTCGACGAATTCGACGAGTATACTTGATGATACTCAACGAATTTTACTTAATTGTTTTTCTGATTATTTTAGTAATTCTACACAAGTATATAAGATGAATTCGACGAGTGATAGTAAGTATATGCGACGAATTCAATGAATATCAATGATACTCGACGAATTCGACGAATATCCCTTACGATACTCGACAAATTTCACTTGGGTAAAATTTCTGTTTTTCTGAAATGAAGCTCTTCTTCTTCCTTGAAACTCCCCATGTACTTGTCATAGAAGTATACCCCAATAGAGAGATTACACGTGAGTCAATACCATGGCTTACACAATGAAGGATTACATTGTGTAGTCCCGTGTTTTTTAACCCAGTGTAACCTGACATTGATGTGTACTTAGCATTGTAAACCTGCAAGTACATAAGTTCAAATACAATATCAAATATAGTCAAAATTCATCTTAGCTTAACTGGACCCTTCTTCAAATCAGGGTTATTGTGGATACAATGCCCAACACAACAAGATGTGGATCAGCCTCCCCTTACCCGTTTGGCTCTCTGGCCTTTTGGATGGGCACTTCAGGCTCTTAGCTTCATTTGCCGCTCACATTATCCCCAGGACTTGAGGTTGCATTGGTCACATCAATGGCTCTCATGGCCATAATAGCTGAGTTTTTAAGGCTCAACAGCTTGTCATGCTACTCACCTTCTCTTATGAACACAGGCTTCACAACCATAATTAGGTTGGATCTCACGGCCATCTTAGCTGGCTCTTAAGGCTCTCAGATTCAAACAATGGCCCCTATGACTCCAAGAGACAGGCCTCTCTTAGTTCACTGGGAGTTATTACCGACAGTAGTACTACCGTCACGCGGTAGGGGACAGAATATCATTTCTTCCCCACTTTGGGTGTTTTTCCAAGAGAGTATCTCCAGTACTATCACTGCAACATCCTGCACACCCCTTGACCCCGAAAACTATGCGAATATCCACAGAATCTTTTTCGGCATGCAAATCAATCATCTCCAATCCAGACCAACCTACCTAGATGGGCTTCACACAACATGCCTATTCCATACTTTGATTCTGGATTCTATATACAATTCTTATCGGGGATCACAACGATCTACCCGCCGGAAACCACCTTTTTTCATCACCTTTTGGTGAGGGGTTCCATGCACTTAGTCAAATTGAGTACTTCACTTGTCTAAGGATAAAGTTCGTTACCCTTGTCGATCGCTTAAGAGCCATAAGCTTGCACTTGATTTGGATAGAACTGATCACAAAAATTTCCTCTCCTTGGATCTAGCTTCGACTCGTGAATCTGACCAAACTAACACCTTCACAATAGGGCTGGATCACCCTTACTCTTACTTCCTAGATTTTCCCTTCTCCTTTCTCAAGAACTAGGATAGAGAGAGAGAGAGAGAATTAGAGGAAATGAGAAATAAATCTTATTTCAAGCCTTATCAGAGAGCTGTCTCCATGCGATATCTTTGCTACCGCCACATGATAACTTTGGGCAGTAGCGGTGGCCTCATCCAGCCATACCATACCGCTCCCACTATCATTGTATGGTATCATACTGCCGCCAAGCAGTATGATCTAAAGCCAAACAACAATGTATTTATCGACTATTGCCACTCGGTATCGGTCGGAGACATCAGCCCATTAAATTCAGTTAGCTACCGCCAGCGCTAGGTCTACCGCCACACGGTAACCTCCAGTAACCAATTTCCTATTATTTTTAGGAGTTTTTTTGGGCATTACAAGCGCGACCTGACGTTGTATCGTACTTTGGTGCATTTATCTCCCTTGGAGACCGTCTCCTATTTTGAGCTATGTGCATTGTAGTGATCCAAAGTATCTTGTGCTTCAGACTCCTTATGTGTTTTATGCTACCCCTGATAATTATTGCTGATCATTTGCATCAGGGACTTATTGCTTGAAAGTGAGGAGTAGGATTATCTACTCCTTGTCTTGGCAACAAGGTGGGCTCGGAGTCTCTCTTATTAGATGATTTAGGAGGATTCAGGGCCCGTCCTTATTTATGACTCGCTTTAGGCTTAAAGAGTAGAAGGACTCGGGATCCATTCTTATCTGGGAGTACAGAAGGAATATATGTTTATTCTTATCAGGATTTGAAGTTGATTCATTTGAGTTAAAGTCCAAGTTGGCATGGCCAGAGGAGGATGACGTCTACTCCTTAGGATATTAGGATGGCATAGGCTTCCATGATTACTGAACATTAGGAGTCACAGGGCCTTCAGGCGGAGAGATGCTGGATTATTTACGGAGCCCTGAGATGGCTACTTCAGTGGCTGGTCCATCATATGAGAATGAGTGTGTCACTGCTCTCTATATTGCACTTGGTGAGGGTTTCTGTACATCACAAAGGATGTGGTACATTTCGTCCTTTGAATAGGCGATGTCTCTAAATGTTGTGCTGGTTCTAACATCACGAGATTACTTGATTGAATTTGAGTCGTACATGCACTTTGTCTCTTTTTAATGGGTGTTACTTAGCCTTATAACTTATATTTTGCTCGTGATATCTCTCTTGGGGCATCACGGAGTTGTGCTGCTATTTAAGCCTTGGGTGCCTTGTTGAATCAGAATCATTTTATATCTTGTGATCACTTCGCTCGAACAAATGTGTTTGACGCGACATATTAATCTTGCAATTTTTTCTAGGTATGAGTATCTGGGGATAATTCTTGATTGTAATGCGAGGGGATGTTTTCCCCTTTGTCCAAAGGGATCCCAAGTACTCGGAGTCTGCTATTGGCTAGGTGGTGCAGGAGGACTCGTGGTTCTCCTTGGCTAGACTCTACAGGAGGATTAAGGACTCATTCATATTGATGCTAAAGATCACGACAGTGAACCGGTCGCACAAGTAATATAAAATGGGCGAGTTTTCCCAAGTATCGATCTCACAAGGAACACCGTAAGGTGGAGTTAATTTCGAGGAGGACTTGAGATTGAAGTCCTTAGGTCGGAGTTAACGATGGGGGTTTTGATGTTGCGATAAAAGAAAATAAAACACTAACAACTACTCCTATGCAATGCCGCTATGTACTGCTTCGTCAGGCGGGATAGAAGACTAGTCAGGCCTCTATGCACCAAATCGCTAGGCGGATGGGCGAGTAGGATTACATAATGAGGGTCGAGAGCACCTATTCTCAACACACTCCACTAGTAATTGCTAGTGCGGCAAGGGTGGATGGTGGTGAATGGAATATGGTGCACCTCAAACAAATATAACGAAATACAAAATCACATAGACATGATTTAATACAAGCATTTTACAAACTAAGCGCACATCATCTATAAATAAAGTTTACAACAACACATAAACAACAATAAAGGAAGAACAAGGGAAGAGATCGACCGTATTCGAAGTGTTGTTGAGGATTCACGGTTGGATTCACCAGGTTGTCAATCCGCGTCCAAGCTCGGTCCTCAACTGCGTCCGGGGTAGAGAAGGGCTGTCACCACCTTCCAATGGCCCGTCTTCTTCGTGTCACGATAGTGGACAAAAGTTGCAAGCTTCCCTTTGCTTGATGGCTATGGAGTTGAAGCTTGAAATCATCCCAAGAGATGATGGAGGAGGTCGAGAGGAAGCTCCGACTTTGATTTGGCGGTGAAAGCTTGCCCGGAGCACCTCCCTAGGGTGGAGATAGAAGGAGATCGGCGGATCCCTTCGTCAGAGGTGGAAAATGGCAGAAATGGCAAGCGATCTTGAGATGTCTGAAACTAGGGCGAGACTTGCGCTATTTATAGAAAGCAGAAATTAAACAATGCGCACGATCACGGGAGCACGACCAGTAGTCATGCACACTATGGCCAGTGATCGTGCGTAATGGCATGACAAAATATAGAGAAGACCTGGGGTACTGCGCACGAGCAATGGCGCACGACCGGTGGTCGTGCGCACTATGTCCAATGGTCGTGCGATTACACCAGACAGAACTTTGGGAAAAGAGGAATCAATGCACACGATCAGTGGCACACGACCGGTGGTTGTGCGTACTATGTCCAGTGGTCGTGCGATTACTCTAGGAAGATTCTGGAAATCAGGGTGCATTGTGCACGATCATCGATGCATGAACAGTGGTCATGCGCACTATATCCGATGATTGTGCGCAGTATTCCTGCTTCCAAAAGTTCCCGAAACACGCACACGACCCCTAAACCCAGCACTGATGTGTGCAGACATTCCAGACAAGCATAAAACGGAGTACAAAAATAAAAGTACATAAATATACACAACCACGTGCCAAAAGGTGCACTTCCTATGACAATAAGGATAAGATGAAATATAAACAATAATGAACTAAAAGTGAAGTGCAAGCAAAGGAAAACTAGATCAGATGAGTCCAAAAATAGGTATATAAAATGGACTCATCATACCCCCAGACTTAACTGTTTGCACGTTTCGAGCAAACAAAATCTGAGCAGATAAGTAAAATTATTAACTAGCAAAGAAATTGAAAAACAGAGTACCATGCGAAGTCGCATGCTCGCGTGCATAAAAATATAATAGAGAAAATTTCTAAGTATGCAGAATAGTTTATATTTTTCACAATGCGTATCAAAATTTTATAACTACTCAAAAAAAAGAATCACGGTGAATCAACCTGTCACACATAGGAAGAAAGTAGGCATACCACTAAGGTGAGCTTTGCCAAATATCGGGGTTCAGGATCGCCTTCAAAGGAATCTACCAATGTCGGGGATCATACGCTTGCCCGTTCACACTCTCTCCACGACACTAGTTAGACTCAAGCGCGAATCTGTAGGACTTTAGGATTAGAGATGGGGCTTGGGTTACGGTGAGGTAAACAATGATAAAAAGAAAGACTATGCACCTAACCCAAATGAGCTAGCCTAAAAAGAATCCATCCGCTAATCACAATATAAACGAGTACACCACACCCCCATACTTAACTTTTAACATATGGGTGTGTGCACTGCCTACTCCTAATATAATCACATAATCAAAAAGATTCTCAATTAACTTTTTCTTTCCGTTTTTTCCTTTACAAAGATTTTTTTTTCTTTTTCTTCATTTTATTTTCACAATTCAACAGATATAAACTTGGGAACACTTCCACATTTTCATAAATAATATCACTACATCACAACCCAACATGAAAATATAAAACACCAAAGCTCGACTTGGGTGTGCGACTAGGATCGGCTATTAGGCTTTGGTGAAATAAAGGTGGAGCTGAATCAAAGGAAAGGGTAGGCACAATAGGGCTAGCGAGGATATGACGTTAGGAATGGTACAAAGCTCAACCGGGCAAAAATGATAGCCTATATCACACTCACGCTTGACTAACCATGTACCCATGCTTTGACAGTTGCTGGGGCAAGTTCTTACCCACCGAGAAAGATGAACCTTCCTGACTCGAGCAAAACGAGTCTAGTGACGGCTGCACACATTCCTACGCTACCGTTTGATTCACACCGGATTCACCAACTTTTGAGTAGAATAAAAAGTATTTACACAAATATAAAATTATAAATCTATAAGCATACAGAAAAATTAAATCTACTCAAATTTCTACACGAGATGAGAGCAGTTGACTAGAAACACAGCAAGGTCAACATTTTACTCTATCTCACAATCCTAAGCCAACACCATAATTTTCCCAAATCTAACAAAGACACGCGTTTAACTCACAACACACAAAAAGCTAAGCACGCGCTTATGTGGGTGCAGTGGTGTGCGATGCAATGAACTAAACAAAATAGTACTACAAATGCTTCTAGTATGCACATGAAATGTGCATGTGCAAAAGGTAACAAACATAAGCTCTCCCCCAGACTTAAACTAAACAACACAGCATATGATATAGAATTTAGAATCAAAAAGAGCTAAGGGAAGAGGTTACCCAATGTTTAGCTAGTGAGCATACCAGAAGACGCGTGAAAAGTAGAAGCAGACCCGCCATACGAAGAATCACAACCCCGCCAATGCGTAGTTTCCATGAATGCCTGCAAGGGTGAGCTCCGCAAAAACAAAAGCAAAATATACAAAAAGAAATACTAGAACTAAAAATAGACATGAAAAATAAAATGCAGAAAATATAAGATAACTATTGGGGTTACTATCATCCCAGCACGACTTATTAAATTCTATATAGTTCTAGCTAATGGGCCTATGAAATAAGAAATGCACAGGTAACTGTTCCAATATCCATTGCGGAAACGGGTACTGATATGGAGATAAAACAGTTATCCCTCTGCCTAAAAAATCATACCTGCTCCTTGCAGGTAGAGGAAAAGGAAATAAGATGAGTTGGAGGCCTGGTCCTCATCTCACCACAAAACAATTCCTTGCCTAGCAAGGTATCGTCCACCACAAGTTTGCTGGGGGAGAAGGTGACGACAGAGGCTTCCACTGTGAAGGAGGTAGGAACCTCCTCACACAAGAGGATACACTCGTCGACAGCCTGAGCGCAAGGCTCAACGTCAACCCAACTTACCCGTGGAGATTCAACCTGCACAGGCTCGGATAAAGAAGGGGGATCAAGAAATAAAAGAGACGAAGAACATAAGGAAATAATCGGGGGAGTGATCCCGGTTTCTCTCCCCAAAGGCTGAGGTAGAAAAATATCGTCAGCATTGTTGACAATGCTACAAGGCTCGGCAGGATACATAGAGGCCTCCACCAAGACTTGGACTTCCTCCTTTAGTATCGAGGTAGAATGCTCGACACAAGGAAGGTTTTCCTCCTCCATGGCAGTGGAAACAATCCATGTATCACAAGCCTCAACTTGTGTTGCATTGTCGAAAATGTTGTCAGAGACGACTGTAGTAGAATGCACAAAAGGTGGAGGAACTTTGCTTGGATAAAAGTCAAGCGCAGGTTCCTCACAAAGAATCGGCTCCACACTTAGAGATGTATGCACAGGAGAGATGGGCTCGGCCACATCGAAGCCCAGATCAGCCACACACTTGGTGGTTGTATCCGAATCATTCCCTTCAAAACATGAAGGTGACAGGGACACATAACCAGATGATGAAGGAGTGCCACCGAGGGTAGGAGTCAGGATGATCCGGATGTCCGACTCATCATCCTCTTCCATAGCACGGAGGTACTCGGCACAATCCTTTAGGACATGATCTGTTCTACGACAATACAAACACTTTCTCCCTGTACTCTGCGGTCCTTGTGAGACCGGAGAAGCATGAGAGAATGGTGTATGCGGAGAGGACGGTTGACCATAAGCTCGGGGCACAGTGTATGAAGGGCTATACGAATACAACATCTCATGCATTGTGTGTTGAGGCTTATGCTCAATATCTCTCATAGGGCATTCATGACTAGCGTGGGAGGACTTTCCACACCAATGACATTGGGCATACAAATATCCCCACATGGTATCGAAAAAGTAGATTCAAAATAAATTGCGCAAATTACTAAATCCAACAATATATTACTACAGTTGCCTAAGCAAACAAGAAAAAAAGGCAAGATAAACAGAAATAATAAAACAAAAGCAATTTACAATGGAAAAGGAAAGCAATCTCACGTCTCCCTCTCCAAAAATTCACACGGCTGTGTTCCCCGACAAAGACACCAAAAACTTGATGCTAAAGATCACGACAGTGAACCAGTCGCACAAGTAATATAAAATGGATGAGTTTTCCCAAGTATCGATCTCACAAGGAACACAGTAAGGTTGAGTTAATTTCGAGGAGGACTTGAGATTGAAGTCCTTAGGTCGGAGTTAACGATGGGGTTTTTGATGTTGCGATAAAATAAAATAAAACACTAATAACTACTCCTATGCAATGCCGCTATGCACTGCTTCGTCAGGCGGGATGGAAGACTAGTTGGGCCGCTATGCACCGAATCGCTAGGCGGATGGGCGAATAGGCTTGTGGAATGAGGGTTGATAGCACCTCTTCGCAACGCACGCCACTAGCAATTGCTAGTGCGGCAAGGGTGGATGGTGGTGAATGGAATATGGCGCACCTCAAGCAAATATAACGAAATATAAAATCACATAGACAGATTTAATACAAGCGTTTTACAAACTAAGCGCACATCATCTATAAATGAAGTTTACAACAACACATAAATAACAATAAAGGAAGAACAAGGCAAGAGATCGACCGTATCCGTAGTCTTGCTGAGGATTCATGGTTAGATTCATCGGGTTGTCAATCCGCGTCCAAGCTCGGTCCTCAACTTTGTCCGGGGTAGAGAAGGGCTGTCACCACCTTCCAATGACCCGTCTTTTCCATGTCACGATAACGGATGAAAGTTGCAAGCTTCCCTTTGCTTGATGGCTATGATATTGAAGCTTGAAATCAGCCCAAGAGATGATGGAGGAGGCCGAGAGGAAGCTCCGGCTTTGATTTGGCGATGAAAGCTTGCCCGGAGCACCTCCCTAGGGTGGAGATAGAAGGAGATCGGCGGATCCCTTCGTTGGAGGAGGAAAACGACGAAAATGGCGAGTGATCTCGAGATGTCTGAAACTAGGGAGAGACCTGCGCTATTTATAGAAAGCAGAAATTAAACAATGCGCACGATCACGGGCGCACGACCAGTGGTCATGCTCACTATGTCCTGTGATTATGCGTAATGGAAGGACAGAATAAAGAGAAGACCTGGGGTACTGCGCACGAGCAATGGCGCACGACCAGTGGTCGTGCGCACTATGTCCAATGTTCGTGCGATTACCCCAGACAGAACTCCAGGAAAAGAGGAATCAATGCACACGATTAGTGGCGCATGACTGGTGGTCGTGCGCACTATGTCCAGTGGTCGTGCGATTACTCCAAACAGATTCTGGAAATCAGGGTGCATTGCGCACGATCATCGGTGCACAACTAGTTGTCGTGCGCACTATATCCAATGATCGTGCGCAGTATTCCTGCTTCCAAACGTTCCCGAAACACGCACACGACCCCTAAACCCAGCACTGATGTGTGCAGACATACCAGACAAGCATAAAACGGAGTACAGAAATAAAAGTACAAAAATATACACACCCACGAGCCAAAAGGTGCACTTCCTATGACAATAAGGATAAGATGAAATATAAACGATAATGAACTAAAAGTGAAGTGCAAGCAAAGGAAAACTTGTTGGGTTTCTCTATGAGGTGGCACAACACTTGTGCACACAGCAGAAGTAAAGTAAAATCAAGAACAACCCAAATGAGATGAGGATCGATCCATGAATGTTGAAGCAAGAAGTTAATAAACAACTAGGCAAAATTACCTTGGCGGCGTTGAGTCACAACTCAACGAAGATGCTCCAATGTATGAGTCCTTGTCAGCGGTGAGTTCCACATAGAATATCGTCTACGTCTCTGCAGAAATCCACACGAGCGGGAGAACACCGATCTTCGTCGTACGAATGATCGGGAAGGAGATCGACTGCACCTTGCACTTCCATGGACTGCTAGGTCTGCTCCAGTAAGAGCAGCACCAGCGACTGTTGTCGGAGAGAAGGCCGGCGGAGCGAGCGAACGGCGGAACAATTCCGTCGGGCGAATCGGCGGGGTTCTCCCGTCGGGCGATTCGGCGGGGTTTTCCCGTCGGGCGAATCGGCGGAACCGGCGGAACTCTTCCGTCGGGCGAATTGGCGGAACCGGCGGAACTCTTTCGTCGGGCGAATTGGATTCGGCCCCCTGTTAATCCTCAAAAACCTAAGTCCTAATTTATACCACAGGTATAAACAGACCTAGGAATATCGCTATCCGCATACAACAAAATTAGGGTTTCTGGAAAAATTCGTCGAGAATCACCATTCGTCGAGAATCACCGTTCGTCGAGAATCACCATTTGTCGAGAATCAGAATTGTCGAGAATCAACATTCGTCTGGTATCGAACAGTTCGATTGTCGACGAATTGCCTTAGTCGACGAGCCATAGTCGACGATTCTCGACGAACCATTCTCGACGAACCATTCTCGATGAACCATTCTCGACGAGTCATTCTTGACGAACCATTCTCGATGAGTCATTCACGACGAACCATTCTCGACGATACTCTACGAACCTCCTTGGTAACATTTGCCGGACCCCATCCTCTATGGTGATTGGTAACCTTTACTAACACAGTCAATCCTCCAACTTCTCCATATGCTCTTATGTGCGACCCTGCAGGCTCATATCGCGTTGGCAGTGAGATTACATGTTTGACCACTTCTAGATCACCATGGTAACTCTAACAGTCTCCCACTTGATCTTGAAAGTATCAAACAAAAAACCTCACAAATAATGAGCGACATCTAGCAATGCATCATTGCTACCCAAGCAATAAGAGTTCATAACTCATAAGCCTTTATGAACAATGTCCCATCGTTGTCTTTGTCTCTTTGTCCCTTACATCCGGAAAGAACTAGAGGCATGGACCGTGTCACCCTCATAATAGCTCAATCCAAGTTTCTTGATCTAGAACGGACTTCCAGAGAATGGTGAGTCAAATATCACATATTGACTCAACCAAGCATGGCCATGCATTTCTCAATCCAGTTCCATCAAGGGGCCCATGGATGCAACTCCTGTCATATAGGAGGACAAATCCCATATCTGCTCACACACAAACACCCAAATGATTCGTAACGTGCCCAACAACCACCCTTATCATCAACCTTTCTCAAGGAAGACTTTTGATGGCATCAAAGCACGCTCTTCCTTACTTGATGAATGTTGTGACTTTAGGTCAAAGGACCACAACACCATTGTCAATTGAGACCTACTCGTGACACGTTTAGATAACAATCCACAAAGTAGTCTCAGGTTGGGTCTGTCCAGTACAACTTGTTCATTAACAAGTACCCACGTGATGACTTGATATCACAATATCATGACCTGTAAGAACTGGTCATCAGTCAATGCACATACTAGTCTTAATGTATCATCATCACCCTTAGCTTCTATGATGATACAACGACCAGGGACCTTTTAAGAATGAAGCTTCAAATAAATCATAGGCTCTCACATTCAAGTCACGTACTTGATGTCCTATGGAAGCGAACATTCTAAGGGTATTTATTATGTTAACATTTAACTATCGCATAGAGAAATCATAATAAAAGAACTTGCCATTAATTTTAAAAGAAAAATATTGGTACACAATTTATCATATGAATAAATAACAAATAGCCAACAGAATATATGTTTACACGCAACCCACAAGACTCTCACTAGAGTTGATCATTTAGGTATCGTATACCCATCGATCTAGTATGACCATCATGCTTTCTCTGCGCGAGAGGCTTTGTTAGTGGATCCGCAATATTCTCCTCAGTCGGCACTCTGCAAATGTTCACATCTCCTCGTTCGACAATCTCACGAATAAGATGGAACCGCCGAAGTATGTGCTTGGAGCGCTGATGGGATCTAGGTTCCTTAGATTGTGCAATTGCACCATTGTTATCACAGTAGAGAACTACGGGACCAACAATGCTAGGAACTACATCAAGCTCGCCGATGAATTTCCTAATCAATACAGCCTCCTTTGCTGCGTTAGCTGCAGCGATTTACTCGGCTTCTGTTGTAGAATCAACAACTGTCTTTTGCTTGGAACTCTTCCAGCTCACAGCTCCTCCATTAAGGCAAAACACAAACCCTGACTGAGACTTTGAATCGTCCCTATCAGTTTGGAAGCTAGCATCCGTGTAACCACTTACAACGAGCTGTTCCTCTCCACCATAAACCAAGAACACATCCTTTGTCCTTCTGAAGTACTTCTGGATATTCTTGACTGCAATCCAGTGACACTCATCGGGGTCTGACTGATACCTGCTAGTCATGCTCAAAGCAAAAGAGATAACGGGTCGAGTACATAACATTGCATACATGATTGATCCAATTGCCGAAGCATATGGAAACAACTTCATGTGGTCCTTATCTTCACAAGATTTTGGACACTGGTCCTTAGAGAGATTCACACCATGAGACATGGGTAAAAATCCTTTCTTGGACTCAAGCATGTTGAACCGCTTCAATACCTTCTCGATGTATGTACTCTGGGTTAAACCCAGCAACTTCTTTGATCTATTTCTATAGATCTTAATACTGAGTATATAAGTCGCTTTACCCAAGTCCTTCATAGAAAAGCAGTTCCCTAGGTTTTTCTTAACAACTTTCAAGGTAGGAAGGTCATTCCCAATCAACAGTATGTCATCTACATACAATATCAGGAAGACAACAATGCTCCCACTGATTCGCTTGTAAACACAAGGCTCATCTTCATTCTTGATGAAACCAAACTCTTTGATTTTCTCATCAAAATGAAGATTCCAACTTCGAGAGGCCTGCTTCAGTCCATAGATGGACCTATTCAGCTTGCATATTTTAGTGGCTTCATTTGGGGATACAAAACCCTCGTTTTGTGTCATGTACACTTCCTCAAGGAGGTTTCCATTAAGGAAAGCCATTTTGACATCCATCTGCCAGATCTCGTAGTTATAATACGCAGCAATAGCAAGCAATATCCTTATGGACTTTACCATGGCAACAGGGGAAAAGGTCTCATCGTAGTCAATACCATGAATTTTGCTTGAAACCCTTAGCCACCAGCCGCCCTTTGAATGTCTGTACATTCCCATCCATGTCGGTCTTCTTCTTGAAGACCCATTTGCACCCTATGGGCTGTACCCCTTCAGGTGGTTCCACCAAGTTCCAAACTTGGTTTGCATACATGGAGTCCATTTCAGATTTCATAGCCTCAAGCCATTTATCGGAGTCCGGTCCATTCATAGCCTCTTGGTAGGTTGCTGGTTCATCATCATGATCCATAAGCAACACATTACCTATTTGAGACACAAGAAATCCATATCTCTCAGGCTCAAATCTTGGTCTACCAAATCTACGTAGGACTTTTGTTTCTTGAGCAGGTTCTCTAGCCGCAACATCTTGTAGTCCTGTCTCAGAATCCAATTCCGGTTCATTCACTACTTGTGGTTCTTGAACTTCTTCAAGTTCTACCTTTTCAGTCTTTTTTGATAAGAATTCTCTCTCCAAGAAGACGCCAGTCCTTGCGACAAACACTTTTCCCTCGGACGGTAGGTAAAAGTAATACCCTTTCATTTCCTTAGGATATCCCACCAGATAACATTTATCCGATTTGGGTTCCAGCTTGTCAGGCATTTGACGCCGCACGTATGCCTCACAGCCCCAAATTCTAATGAACGACATACTAGGATGCTTCCCAGTCCATATCTCATATGGTGTCTTCAGAACCGTTTTTGTTGGAGCGCGATTCAGTGTCATTGTAGTAGTCTCTAAAGCAAAACCCCAAAAAGGAAATAGGTAAGTCTGCATGACTCATCATCGAACGTACCATGTCTAACAGAGTACGATTTCTCCTCTCGGACACACCATTATGTTGTGGTGTTCTAGGTGGAGTGAGTTGTGATACAATACCACACTCTCTCAGATGATCATGGAATTCATGACTCAGGTATTCGCCACCTCGATCAGATCAGAGTGCTTTAACCCTTTTACCCAACTGATTTTCTACTTCATTCTTGAACTCTTTGAACTTTTCAAAGGTCTCGGATTTGCACTTCATAAGATATACATATCCGTATCTACTGAAATCATCAGTAAATGTAACGAAGTAGAAATACCCACCTCTAGCCATGGAGCTCATGGGTCCGCATACATCACTATGTACAACACCCAAGAGATCCTCATCCCTCTCAGTATAACCAGTGAAAGGCGCTTTAGTCATCTTGCCTAACAAACAAGATTCGCATCGCTCAAATGATTCATAATCAAATGAGTCTAAAAGTCCATCTTTATGGAGCTTGGATATGCGCTTCTCGTTTATATGGCCTAAATGACAATGCAAGAGATATGTATGGTTTGAGTCATTTGTTCTTAGTCTTTTATTATTTTCTACATTATAGATCAGATGGTCAAAGTTCAAAACATAAAGAACATTAAACAATTGGGCTACAACATAACAAACATCATTCTTAAATATAGAACAACATTTGTTCTTAATTATAAAAGAAAATCCAATCATGTCCAAGCATGAAATGGATATAATGTTTCTAGTTATGGCCGGAACAAAATAACAATTATCTAGTTCTATTACAAGCCCACTGGGCAAAGAAAGACGGTAAACCCCTACGGCTATAGCAGCAACTCTTGCTCCATTACTGACACACAGGTCCACCTCCCCTTTACTCAGCAATCTTCTCCTTTCCAGTTCCTGCACATTTGTACAAATGTGAGAACCACATCCGGTATCCAATACCTAAGATGAAGGAGCATAAAGGTTTATCTCTATAACGTAGATATTTGAAGCAGAAGTCATACCTCCCTTCATTTTATGCAGACCCTCAATGTAAGAAGGACAGTTCCTCCTCCAATGACCAGCCTTGCCACAGTGGTGGCATTTCCCTTCCTTCACCATGCTCTTATTTTTCTTCAGTGCATAAGACTTGGGCTCAAGATGTGACTTAGGTCCCACCTTCGTCTTCTTAAAGCCCTTGGCCTTGCCCTTGCCCTTATGCACCATCAGTATGGGGTTGGCAGGCTTGGCCTTCTTCATGTTGATTTCGGCAGTTCTTAACATGCCTAGGAGCTCGAGCAGTGTCTTGTCTATTTCATTCATGTTGTAGTTCAAGACAAACTTCTCATAACTGTACGATAACGATTGCAGGATCAGATCTATGGCCAACTCTTGACCTAGAGGAAAACCTAGCCTTTCAAGGTTCTCTATATACCCAATCATCTTGAGTACGTGAGTCCCTACTGAGTCTCGAACTCCCATCTTGTATTGAAATAACGCTTTTTTGACGTCGAACCTCTCTTGACGAGCCTGCCCTTGAAACATTTTCTTGAGATGCTCGTCAATCTCCTTGCACCCCATGTTCTCATGTTGCTTCTGAAGCTCAGAGTTCATGGTGGAAAGCATAAGGCATTCGACGTCTAAGGTGTCATCAGTATACTTCTTATAAGTATCCTTATCAGCACGGGAATTGTTCCCGGTCGGCACCTCAGGGGCTTCTTCTTCCAACACATAGAGCTTTCGCTCTTGCCTGAGAACAATTCTCAGGTTCCTTTACCAGTCCATGTAGTTGGTCCCACTGAGCTTATCCTTCTCAAGGATGGCTCTAAGAGACAGAGTGGAGTTTGAACCACTTACCATGGAATTCTACAAGAATTCATGTAGAATAATATTAGTACAAAAATTTCAAAATACAATTTATTTTAATTTGGACTTCAATTAAAACTCCCACTATTTTTATTCGAAATGATGGCCCTCACTATCAATTCGGAGAGTTCATGCGAGCTACTCTCTTAGTGGACAAGATTCGTATTTCACCAACACAATGAGTCAGCTTTGGCTTTTCTCTCACGATGTGGTTATTTAGATAGGCAACGCTTGCCAATTGCATCCTCATGCAATTCTTGTATGGTTGGTGAATAACTCCTTATTCGCATCCATCATATGGTGCATGCCAACCCTATGCCTCTAGCACTCAACCTTTGAGGTCACCTAGTTAAGTTAGTCCCGATGTCGAAAGTGGGATATCACAATTATCCGCTCGCACCCTTACTAAGATAGATTAATGCACCTTGCTTTGGCAAGCCCACACTTCATCGATCAAGGCAGGAAGAGTGTCATCCATCGGAAGGCATCCGAACACTTAATATTTGATTAAGGGATTTTGATAATAGGTTAATAATTAAACATGATCAACATTTGATCAATGCGCACATCCACAGAAAAACATTTTTCTAAAATCCACATGCATCCCTTATGTGCACAACGAGGTACTATCAACATTTGATAGAAGAAAGGGCTAAATCTGAACATCCGGACTCTTCCAAATCTTCAGATTTACATGCATTGGACAAAGGCAAAGGCAACTCGACTTAAAGCAGTAGATAAGCTCGTCTCTCCTTGTTGGATTCAAAATCCAAAACAATACACGGGTTCATTAACCACTCGAGGGACGGTTACTGCTAAGGAGACAACAATTTCTAACAATTAGAAATTACCACGAAATCCCAGACGTTCCTGGCGGGGTTCCAAGGGGTAGAGCCTCTAACCTGTGGGTTATGGGCCCACCGGTTTCCCTTAGAAAAACATCAACAATTGATGTTCCAGGATTAAATCTAGACATTTAGAACACTTCTAAATCCCTAGGTTCACACGTACTGGAATAACCTAACTTCCAATACAACAATCATGGATCGGAACCTGGCTCTGATACCACTATTGGGTTTCTCTATGAGGTGGCACAACACTTGTGCACGCAGCGGAAGTAAAGTAAAATCAAGAACAACCCAAAAGAGATGGGGATCGGGCCATGAATGTTGAATCAAGAAGTTAATAAACAACTAGGCAAAATTACCTTGGCGCCGGTTAGTCACAACTCAACGAAGATGCTCCAATGTATGAGTCCTTGTTAGCGGCGAGTTCCACGTAGAATAGCGTCTACGTCTCTGCAGAAATCCATACGAGCGGGAGAACACCGATCTTCGTCGCACGAAGGATCGGGAAGGAGATCGACTGCACCTTGCACTTCTACGGACTGCTAGGTCCGCTCCAGGAAGAGCAACACTGGCGACTGTCTTCAGAGATAAGACCGGCGGAGCGAGCGAACGCCGGAACACTTCCATCGGGCGAATCGGCGGGGTTCTCCCGTCGGGCGATTCAGCGGGGTTCTCCCGTCGGGCGAATCGGCAAAACCGGCGGAACTCTTCCGTCGGGCGAATCCACGGAACCAGCAGAACTCTTCTGTCAGGCGAATCAAATTCGGCCCCCTGTTAATCCTCAAAAACCGAAGTCCTAATTTATACCAAAGGTATAAACAGACCTAGGAATATCGCTATCTGCAGACCACAAAAATAGGGTTTCTGGAAAAATTCGTCGAGAATCACCATTTGTGGAGAAACACCGTTCATCGAGAATCACCATTCGTCGAGAATCAGCATTCGTCGGGTATCGAACAGTTCGATAGTCGACGAATTTCCTTAGTCGACGAGCCATAATCGACGATTCTCGACAAACCATTCTCGACGAACCATTCTCGACAAACCATTCTCGACGAGTCATTCTCGACGAACCATTCTCGACGAGTCATTCTTGACGAACCATTCTCGACGATACTCGACGAACCTCCTTGGCAACATTTGCCGGACCCCATCCTCTATGGTGATTGGTAACCTTTACCAACACAGTAAATCCTCCAACTTCTCCATATGCTCCTATGTGCGACCCTGCAGGCTCATATCGCGTTGGCAATCACCGTTCGTGATTGCCAACGAACGGTGATTGCCATTCGTCGAGAATCACCATTCGTGGAGAATCACCGTTCATTGAGAATCACCATTCGTCGAGAATCAGCATTCGACGGGTATCGAACAGTTCGATAGTCGACAAATTTCCTTAGTCGACGAGCCATAATCGACGATTCTCGACAAACCATTCTCGACGAACCATTCTCGACAAACCATTCTCGACGAGTCATTCTCGACGAACCATTCTCAATGAGTCATTCTTGACGAACCATTCTCGACGATACTCGACGAACCTCCTTGGCAACATTTGCCGGACCCCATCCTCTATGGTGATTGGTAACCTTTACCAACACAATAAATCCTCCAACTTCTCTATATGCTCTTATGTGCGACCTTGCAGGCTCATATCGCGTTGGCAGTGAGATTACTTGTTTGACCACTTCTAGATCACCATGGTAACTCCAACAAAACAATCCCAGATGAGTCCGAAAATAGGTATATAAAATGGACTCATCACATATCTTGGGAGGACTCGGGGTCCGTTCCCTTGGAGTTACCGAAGGATCTTTGTGCGTCCTGGTGCTATTAGAAGGAGTAAGGGTCCATTTTTCTAGAGGTGGTTGACATTTGTTTGTTTGTACCTTGGAAGTACACGGGATTCGTTCTATCAGTGGTGGCGAAGAATCTTTGTTTGTTTGCTCCTTGGAAGAACTTGGGGTCTGTTCCATTATTGGTGGAGGCAGTGAAGAACCTTTGTTCATTTGTGCCTTAGAAGGACTTGAGGTCCTTCCGATTAGAGGGGTGTAAAACCATTATTCATTCAGTCCCCAAGAGGACTCAGTGTCTGTACTGTTGGAGGGCCGAAGAACCTTGGTTCGTTCATGCCTCGGGAGGACTTGGGGTCAATCTTATTAAAGGGGAAAAGAACCTTTGTTCATTCAGCCCTAGGGAGGACTCGTGGTCTGTTCAGTTGGATGGTCGAAGAAGCTTTATTCATTCAAGCCTTAAGAGGACTCGAGGTAATTTGTTTGGAGGGGCAAAGAACCTTTGTTTGTTCGGTACTCGGGAGGAATCAGGGTCTATCCTATTAGATGGGTGAAGAAACTTTGTTCACTCAGTTCTAAGGAGGACTCAAGGTCTGTCCGGTCGGAGGGTTTAAGAACCTTTTTCCATTCATGCCACCTCAGGACATGGGGTCCATCCAATTAAAGGGGCGAAGAACCTTAGTTTTTTTGGGCCTCGAAGGACTCAGGGTTTATTTGATTAGAGGGGAATAACCTTTGTTTATTCAATCCTTGGGAGGACTCGGGGTCCGTCTGGTTAGAGGGGCGAATGACCTTTATCTGTTCGGGCCTCGGGATGACTCGGGGACCATCTGGATGGTGTGTCAAAGAATTTTGTTCGTTCAGGCCTGGGGAGGACTCGAGGTTTGTCCATTTGGAGAGGCAAAAAAACTTTGTTTATTTGGGCATCGGGAGGACTCAGGGTCCGTCTAGTTGGATGGGTTGAGGATCTATGTCTATTCGGGTCTCAAGAGGACTCGACGTTTATTTGATTAGAGGAGTGAAGAACTTTTTTTGTTTGAGCCTCAGGATGCTTGGGATTTATCTGGTTAAAGGTGTATAAGGTCCTTTGTCCATCTTGCATTGGAGGTGCAAAAAACTTTCATCCATCTCACTTGGGAGGTATTGAAGTACTTTCGTATAACTTACCAGGGAAGCACAAAATAACTTGTCCATCTCACCTTGAAACTAGAAGGGCACGAGGTTTGTTTGTCTTCCACAGATCCAATTGTTACGACAGTGTAAATAAATGATTTATTGTTGGAAGGGAAGATACTAGTTCTCGCAAACTTCTCATCGTGGCTTATTTTTCTGAAAGTAGGGTAAACAGAATGCAGAAAGCATTTCTCCCTGCCCCTGAGTCCAACATAAGTTCCACACAGTTCTCCTCGATCTGGATCCTGGCCATGGTGTAACTTTTGCAGGTATCAGTCTTGATGCCTCCTGATCTCCTCAAACAACGCATATTCCTCCTGGAGTGACGAAATTCATAGCCAGATGCAAAATAGAGGGGATTGCCTCAAAGAGCATTTGGAGCAGCCAACTAATGATTGCATTGTATGTCGAGCTGGAGTCAACTACCATGAACTGAACATCCTGGGTGACCTTATTTGGGAGCTCCCTTAGGGTGACAAGGAGTGCAATTGTCCCTCGCATTAGAATTAGTTTGTTGTCAAACCCGCACAACTATCATATTTCTAGCTCGAGGCCCTCTTAGGGATCTTCATATCGAGTAGTGCGGATGAGAACATAACATCCATCGAGCTTCTGTTGTCGATCAATATTCTCCTAGCCCTAAAGCAGGGGTTGTTGATTCCCATACTGATGACGATGGGATCCTAGTGTAGCATGTACACTCCCTCTAGTTCCTCATCCTGAAAGTTGATGACAGTGTATGGTTATGGCTCCGGGTTCTCTAGATCCTTTTCCAGCTGAGAAATGGAGAGTACATGAGGGGTAGGGAAGGGAGAGTCAGTAATTGTTTTGACTTCCCCGACCATTTGTCTGCTCTGATGTGCCTCTTGTCCTACAGGTGGTTGCTACCATCTTTCTGATGGATGAGGCACTTTTTATCCACTTTTAGTCGAGTGTAGTCCTCTATGATGTACCCATTCTCGCGATGAAACATGCAGTACTACGTATGACCTCCTTAGTTTGTGGGCAATAGCTCAGGCCAGCGAAGCATACCGGAGTCTTGAATGGCCCTAAGTCCATACATTCGAGTAGTGTATAGAAAGGTGAACTCTAGGAGATGGCGAGAGGCCTAATATCAGCGATTGGAAGGGCGAAGAACCTTTGTTTGTTTGGGCTTCAAGATTACTTGGGGTTCATTTGTTTGAAGGTGTAGAAAATCCTTTGTCCATCTTGCATGGGAGGTGCCGAAGGACTTTCGTCCACCTCTCCTGGTAGGTATAGAAGAAATTTTGTACATCTCACCTAGGAGGTAATAATTTTTGTCCGTGTTCCCTTTACAGTAGAAGGGCATGGGGTCAGTTTTGCTTCCCGAGATCTGATTATCGTGGTAGGGGAAATAGACAATTTATTGCTGGAAGGGAAGATACAAGTTCATACCGACCTGTACTCAACCAAAGTGCTCCAAAGATGGAATACAGTATGTAGGCAGCAGAGTCCACACAAAAATATATCTGTGACTCTATAGGTATCTACATGAGTGAAAGGGAACCCCAAGGACTTATCTCACAAGAACTGGGTTGGAGAAGGACTCGTCTCCACGTCTCAACAAATTTCTAGATTTGTTTCCAGAAGAAGCGGTAACAAGAAGAAGTCACGATAGGGATCTATGGTTTGGCTCAAGTGATGGCTTCTAAAGCACACACTTCAGTTGCTCACCCTAAGAAAACCCTTTTTTCAAGTATATTTATACCCAAGGATATAAGAAAGATAGAAGCCCTCTTAGATGTCCACCAAAAATTGACTTGCGTCGATATGCATCGACTTGCAGTCGACGTGCATCGATAAGAACTCGACATAATGTCGATAAGCATTTGATGTCACTTGACGCAACCTGTGTCGAAATACAGTCGACACACATGTGTCAAATAGACGTTAGTATGACGTCGACATCTACTCAGCGTAGCTTCGACTGAAGACCCTCTTTGACATTGAGCTCATCTGCATTGACTACTAGTCGACGTGCATCGATATGCACTCAATGCAACCCTTCAGACTTATTTATGTCATTAGATTGGTCCTTTATTCGTATCCCATATGAGTTAGGCTAACTCAATCCATCCTCTAATTTCTTCAAATGCTCTTATGTGCGTCTGATAGTTTTTTGTTAGTGATACTCTGACTCACCTAGAGGGGGTGAATAGGTGATTTTTTATTTTCTTTGCTACTTATCAGGATTTAGCAGATTATAAAAAATATAAAACACACCAAACACACATAGATCAACACACAGATATTTATAGTGGTTCCCCAAGATCTGGGTATATCCACTTTCCCTCTACACCTTTCTAGCAGTGTGTTAGACTCAGCAATCTCCTCCAAAACTTAGCTCCTTAGAGCTTACAACTCAAATCCCTCAGAATTCCTTAGATCTCCTCCATATACTATCTCAGGCACACAAGCCCTACAGCTTGGAGTAATCTAACTCCTACAACTCAGAAACACTCTTGGTTTCCTACCTCAGACTTATCTATAAGTCCTACCTAAGATTTACATAGAAATCCTACAACTCAGGCTGGGAGTACAACCCTACAACTTATGCACAAAAGGCCCTACAGCTCAGATCTACAAGTAGATCCTACAAAAAAGATGATTGAATATTTTAAAACAGAAGAATAGAAATAGTAAGACCTTGATGCTTCAGTTCTTTTATTATTCTTGTTGATGCCAAGTTTCTGGAGTAGACCCTAAACAAATGGATTTTAGGTAGATTAGGTTAGGGCTTTCTCCTCCTTGATCTTCTACAATTGCTTGAAGAAGATCTAGCTTTGAGTATGATTGACTCTCTCTCTCTCTCTCTCTTGTTCTTCTGCAAGCAATCAGGAAGAACTAACTTGCTCCCAATGCGCCTCTTTAGGTTACAATTGCACTTGGTTGGGTTGTCATCATGTTCTATTGCCCTAACATATCTCCATTTATATATTTGACATCTGTAATGGTCATGGAATGCGTCTTATCATTGGCATAGACAAGAATAGAATATTCTATCCTTGCTTTATGCATTAGTGCAAATTTTGAATCACGCTAATCTGTACAACCTCAACGGTAATATTTAATCTTATCTCATTGATAACATTGAGTATAATCTTCTTTCCCAGCGATATCATCCTTAGCATTGAGAAGTGCTTCATTCAGCTTCTTCTCCACGATATCGTTGAGTAGAGACTTTATTCTCAATGGTATGCCAACGATACAGTGGACACTGTTATACCTACTCGGCAGTATAGTCCATCTTTTCTTTAAACCTGTTTTAGAGTCAATAATAATATGTCCCACATAAACATGAAGTAGGCATGCCTTCAAATACATTATGCTTTCAGTATTGTAGGCGATGCTTCTTCAAATCTAGGAATATTGAAGGCAATATTCTCAATAATCTCCCCATATTTAAAGAAGGTGGAACACCCATCAATGCTAAGGTGTATTAACCATAAAATAACAATATGACAATAATATAATAGAAGCATTATGCCAACATAAGCATCATGATATAGCAATAGGAATGTGTTATCATAGATAACCATCAGATAAAGAATATTATGGTGAATAATAAAGCATTTAGCATATTGGAACAAAGCATTCCTGATATATAGATTTATATATATAAGACCAGATGTTTAATTAAAGGAACACATGTCCATTACAATTTATCATAATTACATCATAAATTTTTTTTGATTTCATGATACTGGATGCTTGTCCACTAGCTGGATTAATGCATCTTAACTTGTGCCTTCTCCATGAGCAACAACTCTTCTTTCAACATTTCCAGCCTTGTTCTCCTTCATCTTGAAGTAGGAAAGGTTTGGGAATATACTTGGAAGGCATCCTCTTTGGACTGTTCTTCCTAACCATTTTTTTGAAAACCCTTTTGATAGTACCTAGTTGTCGACCTAAGTCACATAGATGGGGGTGAATAAGTGGATTCTGTGGATTTTAGCGGAATTAAAATACTTCAAAAATAAACACACATAATCAAAGAATACACACGACACAAACACAAGGATTTATAGTGGTTCCCTTGAATGGGTACTTCCACTGCCCTGCCTCGCCTATCTAGCACTTCGAGCTAGACTCAGCTACTTCACCAATCTCAGATTATAATAAATCTTACACCTCAGAGTCTTTAACTCCTAAAAGCTTGGAGACAACGTCTCCTATAAAAACTCGGAGAACAAACTCTCCTACGCACAATCCTCTAAACTAGGATCTACAAGACTCAGAAGTGAAACTTCCTACAAGAGTTGTAAAAATGGTTTTTACAAGACAAAGTAGATTGTAATAACAATCTTCTTCAGATCTTAGAGACTCAATCTTCTTCCTTGCTAGAATGCAAATCTTGATATAAACGTAGAAGGATAAGACTTGATTGAAGACTAGAAAGCATGATCTGATCTAATAATCGACCGGATCTTAAAGAAATTCTTTGAGAATTTGAAAGCAGAGATCTGGTCAAAACTTTCTTCAAGGGCAATCATGATTTTGATAGGTCGGTGATGAGAATTTTTGTGTGTAAATTTGAATTACCTGACAGAATAGAATTTGTGAATCTACTAGCTCGTTCTAATTACTAGAACGAAACTTCAAGACGGAGCTCCACATATACTGTACATAGTCAGTTCCCTAAATAAAACTCGTCATAGAATTCAAATTGAAAACATGTTAAGTCCATTGGTCGAGTCTTCATGTGACATCTCCAGAACAATTGACAAATTACTTAATCACTCGATGAATTTCTCGAATCCATTAGACGAAAAGACTTGGCTGAAAATTGAATAAGAATAAAACTTTTGTTCAGTATTCATTTGACCTCTTGAGAGTATTCAACGAATTCGTCGAGTATTCATGAGAGATCAACAGATCACTCTACGAATTTAACTTAGCCAAAATAGAAAATGATTTCTGAGACTTTTAGAAACTTCTCGAGTAAACTCGATGAATTACATGAGTGCTTATGTGAGGTATTGACAAATGACACGAGTCTTCGTGTGAATACTCGACGCATTTTACTTAGGATCATTCTGGCTGTCCTGAACTCAGCAAGCATCCCTACTTTGATTCTTCTATTGCACTTGGAGATGAAGTACACCCCAACAAAGAGATTACATATGAGTCAATAATATGTCCTACACAATGAGGAATTACATTACATAGTCCTATGTTTTATGACCCAGTATAATCTGACATTGGTTTGTACTTAGCAATTAAAGTCTTGCATGTACATAACTAGAATGCAGCATCAAATACGATTTCAATTCCTCTTAGTTCAAGGGAGACTTCTTCAAATTAAGGCTATTGTGGATGCAATACCCAACAATCTCCCCCTATTTGAAGAAGTCAGAACCCTATATACTAAGTCTAATTGCACATAGAATAATCATAAATATATACCATAGAAAATTACACAGTGAATTGCAAGTAGAAATAAATCATCAAATCATTAATATCTATATAAAAATGTCTTATGGTTATTCACTGTTATCACTACATTTCAAAGAATTAGAAAAAGAATTCCATTAATGTTGCCCTATATTTTTTTCATTTTGCCTGTCAAAATAAGCATATGTCTTAGGATAATACTTTGGAGGAGGTGGAGCATCAGGATTTTCTCTTCCATACTTTTTGAAGTGTAGCCTCCTCTGCACATTATAAACTTCTGTAAATGGGACTCCATGTTTTAGCATATTATTTGTTCTCTTCGTTAGGTTCATATCATTTGGCAGAAGGACCTTCCCCATACCTTCTTCTCTTTTGAGGAGGTTGAGAAGATTCTCCAAGGAATTCTTCCTCTTCCTCAGCAGCATCAAACCTAACTTGATGATATGCTCCCGGAGGTACATACTCTCCCCTTCAGGATACTACTCAAAATACTCTGCTCCTTCAGCATTGAAGCCTCCACCTACAATAGAGTGTTAAACCTCAATAGGTGGAGCTTTATCTAGAACATTTCCTGTCAATTCTTCATATAGACACTTAATGTTTTGATATATGTAAGCATTGGCACTGTGTATTTTTCTACGCACCTCACGAGTAAGCTCGCTCATCCTTCTTTGTAATCTTCCATCCCCCTTTCTGACTTTTGAAATGAGGGTTTGGGTGATCTCGGCTTTGTAGATTCCCATCTGCCTATCAATGTGATGCATGCTCGCATCATGGGAATGTATTATTGCGTCATGTGATTTAGATAGTTGAGTTGTCTCATTGTAGAAATAACTAATGTTCTTAATTGAATGATTCATGGCCTTTCCACCTTGTATCAACCATTAAATAAAGGTGGTCTGGAACTTGTCTACGTTGTGTTTCATTTTAGCTAATCCATTATTCAAATACTTTTCTACTTCAGCCAGCTCGCCATAAACTTATTTCAAAGAATAGTTAAAGTGATCTTTTTGCTTTACAAGCAAGGCTTTTATAAACTTTAATAATGAACTATCTATGGTTGGGGCACTCACACCCTCAGATCTCTGAAATTCAAAGCTTGTTGGATAGGTTTGAAAACTGCTTGAATCTATTTTCCCTAAAGAAGAATGATCCTTGAGCAAAAGGGGTGGAACCATAGACTCTTGGATAGAAGGTATCACCACATCTTCTCTAACCTCTTCAAAAAGCACTATTATCTCATCGTCAATCTCTTCTACATGAAGAACCACATTTCCTTCAACTGCTTCATAGAGCACATCCACCTTCTCCCCCTTAGAAGGCACTCTAACAACTCCTAGGTACTCTTGGGGAGAGTGTGTTAATAGCTCCCCCTAAGCCTCCACAGCAAGTTCCTTCTCACAAGGAACACTTTTATCAATAACAACAACAACAACAACAACAACATCTTGAACATCATTAGACTGAGCATTTTCTTGATCTACTGTCTCTGCAGCATCTGAATTGATTGGAACTTGATCAGAAAGGTCTAGCAAACTTCCAACATTCACTAAAGTGAGGTTCTCCCCCTCAGCAGCTATACTTAAGTTCTCTGGTGCTTTATCGAGGTCTGGAGATGGAATTCTCTCATCATCAATGAACTCTTCCTCTTCTAACAATTCTCTTATCCCACCTTACTTGGGAATTCTTCTCTCCCATCTACTATAGATGGAAGAAACTATCTCCTTCAAATGTGGTATGGGCATACTAGAGGACATATCATACTCATTCCTATCAACTTGATTCAGATATAATGTAAGAATCCTTCCAAACTTTGGTGTAGTTTGGAGCATCGAGACTTTCCTTGATCTTATCAAACAAAACGACTCCCCATTCCATCCTTTTCCTGCAAAAAATAATTGTTAGAAGCTTGAACAAGTCACTAGATACATAGTCGTATGACCCAACTTTGCATAATAAAACTTTTCCAATTATGTCAGACAATAGCTTTCCCTCATCATTCATTGCTTTTCTTTGGATTGAAGTTGTCCTGTTAGATAAATCATGGAAAGAAAGAGCTCTGTGAAAGTCTCTTTCTTCAAGCAAATCTTCTTCCTCAACCACTAGTAGCTGCAAAAATTGATTAAGTAAACTGGCCTTCAGTCGAACCACCATATTTCTGACCTTGCTTATAATTATGGTACCTTCACGCCTTATTTTGCATTCTTGAAGAATTCCAAGATTCTCTATCGAGGACCCTACATGCATGCTCGAGAAGGAATGAAAGACCAGTCATTTCTAGCATTAGGATTACGTTTTGAAAGTCATTAGAAGCAGTCGCAAATCCAGTTCGTACTAGTACGCCACCGACCTACAGATTTCCAGAGCCTCTGGCTGCCATTGACGAGAACGGAAGATGAATCGTCTAGAGAAAGTTCAGTTTGCTGATAGGAGATGAATCGACGGGAGTTTCCGTGAAGCCTCATAGAAATGTGTGAAATTCACGAAGTCCTTAATACTATTTATAAAGTATTAAAGTTTTGAATAAATAAAGGCGCGTACCTTTGGAATTTTTTACTCTTCAGATCGAATGAATAAAAGTTAGCAAAAATTCCTGAGTGACAGAAATTCGTCGAAATGATACGGGAGAACTCAGCAGATTCGTCGAAATGACACGTGAAGAAGCTTTGATTTATAGAATGTCTTGAGATGTCTCTATGAATTCGTCAAAATTACATGAGTGCTTTTGACTAATATCATGAATACTTCCTTGAGTTCTTGAGAAGTTGAATTTTTGTACTTGGGCAGATTTCTTGAAATATTTATGAATCCTTGTTGAGCATACCAAGTTCTATTTTGAAGAAAGTGAACTTGGCCTCATCCAATGGTTTTGTGAAAATGTCTGCAACTTGTTTATCCGTCGGGACATAGCTGAGATTATTGTCCTTGTTCTCCACATGCTCCCAGATGAAATGATACTGTATCTCGATGTGCTTTGTCTGGTTATGAGAGACTGGATATTTTGCAATAATTATAGTACTGGATGAGTCACAAAACATTGGAATCTCCTTCATCTGTAGATTATAATCTTCAAACCAATTTCTTATCCATAGAAACTGTGCGCAACAACTGCTGACTGAGATATACTTTGATTCAGTAGTTGAGATTGCTACACAATTCTACTTTTCACTCCTTGAGATAAGCCTCCTTCCAAGAAATTGGCAAGTCCCGGAAGTGCTTTTCCTATCATCCATGCTTCCTACAAAATTAGCATCTGAAAATCCAATTATCTCGTAGTCATTACTTCTTGGGTACCATAAGTCAAGATTCAGTGTGCCTTTAAGGTATCTCAAAATCCTATTTGCAGCGGCATAATGAGATTCCTTAGAGTTCACCTATAATCTAGCACATACACATGTTTGAAACATTATTTCTGGTCTACTGGCAGTAAAAATAGAGTAAGGATCAAATTATGCTCATGTACTTGGTTTCATCAAAAGGTTTCCCTTTTCATCCTTGTCCAGAGTCATAGTTAAACTCATTGGAGTCCTCAAAGAGGTTGTATTCCCCATTCTAAATTTCTTAATCAACTCCTTGGTGAACTTCGTCCGATATATGAAAATTCCATCTTCAGATTGCTTCACCTAAAGTCCTAAGAAATACTTCAGCTCACCCATACCGCTCATTTAAAATTTCCCTTTGATTAGGTTAGAAAACTTTTTGCAATGGTTATCGTCTGTAGATCCAAATATAATGTCATCAACATATATTTGTACTAACAGGATCTTGCCTTTTATTTCCCTAAGAAATAACATTTTGTCTATCTTTCTCCTTGAGAACTTGTTTTTAAGAAGAAAACTAGACAATATTTCATACCAAGCTCGAGGAGCTTATTTTAAATGATATAATGCTTTATACAAAAATAGACATAATCAGAAAAGGACATTTTGTGTAGTCAACCTCAGGCTATTATCCATAGATCTGAGAATGTGGACATTGTGTTTGATAGAGCTAGCAGCCAGATCAAACCACTTGGTGATCTCTCTATTGATGTTAGTTTTGTTATCTTTTAAAGAATCTAAATCATTTCTTATCTCAGTTTTAACCTTCTGGACATCATTTAATATTTTAGATTTCATTTCCTTAACTGATTCATTAATGTAGCTTTTTAATGAATTGGCTTGCTCATCTAGTAAAGATTTTATTGAAGAGAGGATGGAGTATCGATCATGCTGGTGGATGGTTGAGAGTGGGGTACATGAGATGACACACCTGTGGTAGAGAGATTTAAACTCATCCCTAGGTCCTCTTGACTAGCCAACTCAGTGTGAGTGGTTGTCTCAGCCTCTGGGGATCTTTTGATCTCAAGTAGAGGCTCCCCCTCAACATGTTCATCAATCTCAAAAAACTTGTCTAAAGTGATATCTAGAATTTCCTCATCAATTTCCTCATTCTCCCACTTAGTTGGGGCAACATCCTTCTCTTGAGCATCTTGCTTTCCCTTAGTTGAAGCATTAATATCTATGTCCTTATCCATATGCACTACTATCTCCCCCTAAGATTGTACATGGCTTTACTCTTGAGCCACTGACTCTTCTTTAGCAGCTACATCCATGATTTGAGGAGCACTTGCAACATCAAGGTCAAGATCCACTTGAGTGCTAAAGTCTTGAAGATGTTCATCCCCTTCACTTGAAGACTCTTGATCACAAGCATCTTGGCTTGAAGGTGATAGATAGGGTTCATGAATGTATTCATTATCCTCTTGGTCACAAGTATGTTTGCCTCTTGGCTCATATTCATAATAAGACTCTTCCAAAATAACCTTTTTTACTTTTACTCTTCTCTTATCCTTCTTCTGCTTGACATTTTGACTTTTATGTAAAACTCCGGCGAACCTCACAAGAGTTTTAATGTCCATTCACTTCATTTAGTGAATCTTTACACCTAACTTCTTGTTATAATGTTCAGGGTAAGCATTTATCAGATAAAGCGAAAGAATTTTGCCTATGTTTGGAACTTGAAGGCAGTCAATCAGCTTCTGTAATATTACAAGAGCCCAATTTGTCCTTTTTTGAAGATATGGATCTTTTGATCAACTCAAACATAGACTTGGAGATACTATTATGGGAACCTGTCTTGCATTGGATTGCTTTCCCAATGATATCTGGTAGAAGCTTGCCTCTCTGGTTGAAGAATATTCTTCTCAGAGATCCATATATCTCTCCACTAAACTCACACCAGTCCAATGCGTTTATTATTTCTTGTGGCGAAATATCCTGGTTCTCTTCTATGTAAGTAGATATAAGGTGTAAGGCTTTTGGAATCCTATTTAGGGTAATCTTAATCTTAACATCCCATATATTGCTCTTGATTGACTTTTTAGATGATGAAACTTTAACATGGGAGAAGAGTTCTAACACTTCATCCTTCAGGATTGGAGTTACTTGTGAAAGAACAAATTCTAAGCCGACGACTTCTAACATCCTGATGACTTCTTTAATTTCGTCAAAGACATGCTGAAATTCTTGCTAAACTTCCTCATATCCTTTGTGAATGATTTTCTTTGCTTTTGGCGCCATGAGATATGATTTCTTAGTCGATGAAAGCGTCGATATTGACAAAATGAACTCGACAACGTTTTAGGGTTTAGGATTTATGTTATCACTAAACCTTGGCTATATATATATACATATATATATAATGTGGTTTAAAAGCAATCGAAGCGCCACACAGCTAGGATGATCTTTTAAATGATCTAACGACTAAAAATGATTAAAAAGTCAATACAGTTGCCCATATCGACGATATCGTTGAGACAGAGAGATATACCATTGAGAATTTACTCAACTGTCTCCACGGTATAGCTGAGACTTTCTCATCTAATCTCCATTAAACATCTAGGCCTACCTGTCTATCAAATTGACAGACTAACATATGATAATGTGTTAATTTACTCATACTAATGATAGATGTCAACTATGGTTATCTACCTAGCATGCTACTAAGCATATGTTCTTGTAGCTAACAGAAGTAAATGTTATCAGAACTATGTTCTAGTAACTAATAGAATAATGTGCATTAAAATAGATTATAGAACATGAAAATTGGAATGGGACAAGAAAGATAAACTATTCTATGTTAAGCATTCCTAACTCAATCTTGAACAAATTGAACTTTGCCTCATCCAGTAGTTTAGTAAAGATATCTGCCACTTGTTTGTCTATGGGATCAATTCAAGATAGATATCCTTATTCTCAATATGTTCTCAAATAAAATAAAATCTTATTTCTATATATTTAGTCCTGTTATGCGATATAAACAATAAAAATAGCACTTGATGAGTCATAAAACATGAGAGTGTTATTTACCTGTAGGTTATAGTCATGTAGCTGATACTGGATCCATAAAAGTTATACAAAATAACTTTCTATTGAGATGTACTCTGACTTAGCTGTGGATATATCCACACTGTTCTGCTTCTTACTGTTCCAGGATATCAATCTCCTTCCTAGGAATTGATAAGTACCACTTATGCTTTTCTTATCTTCTTTACAACCCGCAAAGTCTACATCTGAATATTCAATTAGTTTAAAGTCATTTTTCCTAGTGTACCACAAGCTAAGATGTTGGCTATCCTTAAGATATCTAAAAAATTCTCTTTACAGCTGATTAGTGAGATTCTTAAAGTCTTTTTATTTCAAGAGTAGCTTTACACCTAGAGGGGGGGGGGGGGTGAATAGGTTTCTTAGTATTTTAATTATCTTTTTGATTAGCTGTGTTGTGTGTTTTGTTAGTTCAGTTAGCTTTCAAGAAAGAGATATAACACATAAGTATTTATAGTTGTTCCCTAAGGTATGAGTATATCAACTGTCCCTCCCACCTTTCTAACAATGTGTTAGACAAGGCCAACTTCTCCAATCTCAGCTTAAGGAGATTATAACTTAGATCACTCAGGATCTCTCAGACTCCTCCAAGTCCTACCTCAGGGCTAAAGCCCTGCCACTTAGAGTAAATGATACTCCTATAGCTCAGAGATCCATAGATCACCTACCTCAGACTTAATCAAAGTCCTATAACTCAGGCTAGGAGGATAACCTACACTCAGATTCACAACTGAATCCCACCTCAGAGAATTGATCTCCTACCTTAGTCACACACATGCCCTACCTCAGATCCATAGAAAGATCCTACACCTCAGCCTTTATATTTCAGGCTTACAACTCAGATCTAGAAAGATCCTACCGAGTGAAATGAGTAGTTTTGTTGTTGTTGACTTGGACCAGAGAATGTGTTCTCAGAGCCTACTTGCTGAAGTGTAGGATCCTACCAGAGAATGTTGTTGTTTACTTGGACTAAAGAATGTGTTCTAGGTTATTCAGCTGGTGTTGAGAAGTAACTACAAAGTGTTGTTTCTTCTTAATCGAAAAGAAAGCTTTCTGACCTTGTTGTTGAAAATTGATTTGATCTTGAGTTAAATATGTTTTCAACAAAACCCTCTATCTATGATTCACAGACAAACTTTAGAGCAAGTTCTTGGTAAGCTTCTTGGTAAGTTCTTCTATCCAGAGGAAGAAGATGATCGAAAAAACTTTATTTCCCAAAACTTCTTTCTTCTTTCACGAAACTCTTCTTTTGTATTCCACCGCTCAACGAATTTATGCATAGTGTGGGCCACCAGAAATGGCCAACTGTAGCACAACTTTTTGCATTAACTGTTGTATTGAAGGCAAGCGACACTTTTTGTCTTCTAGCACGCTGTTCCCACACTACTTGAATTTCTGCTGATGTCAACATGACTCAGCTTCTGTGGACTAAGCAAATTCCAAACAAACTGCACAAGCGTTGAGTGAAGCCTTGACACTCAATTCAAAATTACTTAGCTGAATTTTGCATCTTCAGGCATTGAGTGCGTTGAGTCAGCCTTCATCACTCAACGCATATAGAATTTTATAGTCTAACAGTTTAGGCATTGAGTGAGCTTTCATCACTCGACACATCTTGACTTAGTTAAATTTCTCTATATGAAGGAGTTGAGTGAAGCTTCTTCACTCAATGCTTTTGTCCTTGGCATGGCTTCTTGATGAGGCATTAAGAGAACTGCATTCACTCAACGCTTCTATCCTTAGACAGAATTTTTGTTGAGTAGGTGTTAAGTGAACTGTCTTCACTCAATGCTTCTGTCTTTGGATAGATTTCTTGATTGAGGAATTGAGTGACCTGTCTTCACTCAATGCTTCTGTACTTAAGCTGATTTCCAGATGAGTAGGCGTTGAGTGAACTGCCTTCACTCAATGCTTCTGTCCTTAGACAGATTTCCAAATAACAACCCCGAGGCTTTGACTGCTTGAGCTTCTGTCAACGCTTCTGGCCTCTTGGCATTGAGTGAACTGCCTTCACTCAACGCTTCTGTCCTTAGCCAGATTTATGCTTTGCCAACATCCTTTCTTGAGTCCATCTGTCATTTTGAATCAGATAACCTATCAAATCAGTGCAAAAAAAAACAAACTGCATACATTGAACTTAGAGCAAGCATTAAATACATTCATGTGTATACTTTTGTCTTGTGAGTCTTCTTCAAATCTAGGACATTATGATTAATAGAACCAACAATATTCCCCTATTTGAAGAAGTCAGAACCCTAGACAATGATATACACTAGCTCAGATAGAAGATAAATATTCACAAAATTTGAGAACAGAAAATGAAGCACACACACAAACATATGAATATTATTAAAGGTAATAACCATAAGAATACAATGTGCTTGAAATAATGTTCACTTTCCTAAAGCCCTTAAGGAAAATACAAAACATATCATGTTTTTGGTTCCTTACTCACTATCCCCCTGCTGGGTTTCTTAGCATCCTTTTCCTTATCTTCATCCTTCTTTTCCTTTTGTCTCTCAAAATAGCTGTAGGGATTAGGATAGTACTTGCTGGGCTCCACAACATCTGGTGGCAGTACACATGCCTTTTTATCTCTTTTGAATTTCCTCCTAGCCTATTCATTTCTTTCTAGTTTGGCCCATTCTAGGAGCTATACAACTTTCCCATGTCAATTTTCTTATCTTTTATCTGATCCCAAGCAGACAAGATAATAGTCCTAGACTGAGGACTCCACTTATCAAAATTTGGTCTAATTTCCAACTCCTCTCTATACCTTTTTTTAATTAGCCTGATTTCTTCTTCTTCTTCTTCAGCAATAGACTTACCTATTCCTCTAACTATCTGATCAGTAGTGGGACTGAATGTGGGAATTTCAACAGTAGTTGAAGGTTCAGCCTACTGAGCAGCACTTTGATCATCAAGTTGATCCTGATCACCATACTATCCTTCAGGAATAGGAGCAGGGATACTGTAATCATATGAATATTGTTCAAGCCCCAATGAACCTCTGATTACATTGGTAACCCAAACTACATTCTCAGTGTTAGCCATGATCATTGCCTTCTCCCCCTTTATGACTTCTTCACCCACAGTTGTAGTTACGGAGCTCTTGGCTATAGAGAGCCTTTCATACAAAAAATTAATTCCTTTTGTAACATGATTCTTGACCTGTAACATGTGATCATCAAGAATTTGAGTACAAACATCCATTTACCTTTCCAGAATGTACTTGTAGTCTTCCATTAGTTTCTTTTGCATATTGTAAACAATTTCCATGTTACTAGAAGTGATGTTTTGGTTCTAGAGAATATCATTCTGTTTCTGTCTGATTTCTTGAAGTTTGCTTTCAATGAAGGTCGCTGCAGGAGCAACTTGCATGAAGAATGCTACTGTGTTAGCTTTCAACAAGTTTACCTAAAAACCTGATGGACTTTATTTTAGTGGAAAGATCCCTTCGAACTTCCTTGATAAAATTATCAATATAGTGCTTCAACTGCCTTCTTTGATCATCAAGAAGACCTTTCAGTTTAGTAAGGAATGTAGGTGACATCTGATCAGCTTGATGAGATGTACCTTATTCACAGATATCTTCATCTCTTTTCTTATCCACATCTCTTCCTTCTGGGTCAGCTATAACGCCCCCAATTTTTTTCGTTGATTTTATTTGAATTGGTATCGTCATATTTATGACGTCATGATGTTACTTTTAACGCCGAGTTGACGGTGCAATGTCATTAAGGCATTTTCTCTTCCGTTCGGTCGAGTCGGCCAAATTCTTGAATTCTTGTGGTAATTGGAAAATTTTGCATATGGAAATTAAGTTAAATAATTTTGGACTTGCTCGTCAAGTTTCGTCGCGATCCAAGAGATATTTGGGCCTCAGCGATTTTCCGAAGTTTTGTAGAATTTATGTTCGTCGTAGACTTTGAAAATTAATATCTCGGGAATGGCTCGTCGGATTTTGGATTTGACATCGCCGTTGGGTTTGTAGCAGCAGTGTTCGCCTACGGTGCGAGTTTCGTTTAATTCGGCGCGCGTTTGGGACTCCATTTTGAAATCATGTTTTCTTGTTCAAAAAGTATAAATATGATTATTTTAATATTAAAACACTATACAAAAATGTCTTTTCCTATTTATCTCTATAGTTTAATTTTTGGATATATTTGTAAAAACCACTATTCATGAGGACAAAAAAACAACTATTTGCAATTTTTGTTCTCGAGTTTATATGGCTAGTTCTCGAGTATTTGGGCTTCTTCTAGAGTACTCCATTTCTTCTTCTCGAGTACTCAGATTCTTCTTCTCGAGTACTCAGATTTTTCTTCTCGAGTACTCAGATTTTTCTTCTCGAGTACTCAGATTCTTGTTTTCGAGTAGTCGGCCGTCCTTCCTGAGAAGTCCGTTCCAGTCTGCGTTCGGGCGCAGTTTTGAGGGTCAAAACTGTACCTTACATAAAAATAGTTAACATGAAATTTGTTCGTCCTGACGTGATCTACAACTTTTATGTTAAGCACTTTTTGATTTGAAGCCATCTTAAACCTCTATTTTCGTTTTCCGCGCGCCCACACTTAATTCGTCCGCCTTTTTTTCCTGTTTAGACAAACAAATTTTATAAATACGTGTGTATATATATATGTATATATTTTTATACTTATGGAAATTTAGAAAGATAAAAACTCCATCTTCTTCCTCATGATTAGACCGAACAGAAACCAGAGCGGTGACTCCCTCTCGTTCGTGAACCTTCCGGTGGCCGCCGACGGTGCTCCAGTGCTCGAAATCTTCAACCGAATATAGATCCGAAAAGCTCTCATCGAGAGCTATGCCATCGTGGTAATAATTTCACAATTTCTTGAGTTTTATCGTTAGGGTTTTTGGCCCTAACCTCTATTTCAGTCAATTTTGTTCAGATTTCGACCCTTCTCGTTTTCTTTAGTCCCGATCTACGACAAAAAGTGATTTGGAGAGTTTTTCCTGCAAAATCGGTGCAAGTGGTGGTTTTCCCTCTTTCCCCCTTTTTTCTTGATCTTGATGGTAATTGTTTAACTTATGTTTTTTAACCCTTCTGCACTTTTGTCATTCCAACTGTAGATATGTTAATATCCCTTGGAATTTACTTGAATTTTTAAGTTCTTGTCATGATTGTTCAGCTTCGTAGCATTGTAGTGATTTGATGAAATATTATATTGTTGGCTTTAATCGCCCTTAACTATTGTTGTAGAACATATTAGAGTTATCTCGGGTTGTAAATCCTTTATGAAGGTTGATCAACCGCTTTTTGATCTAGAAATGTCTAGTAGAATCTGATGTGTCGAGTCTTGAGTTATATTATGATATTCTCTAGTTGCGGAAGTTTGTGGACGTAACCACCCCCGCGATGTCTAAGATTTATTTCATGATGTTCTTTTGTTGCGGGTGTTAGTGGGTGAATCCACTGCCGCAAGGTTTATTTCCTTTTTTAGTACCTTGTGGAACTCTACCGGGTGTTTTGGCGACTGCGGTGATTGGTGAAGTGTATGTGTCTCCCTCGCAGTTAGACGGATATTATATATCTATGAGGGTGTATCCAGATGAGTGACCACCTCGCTTATGTTTTTGGATAGAGTTGACCACATGTGGCTAATAAAGTTTTAGAGTATTCTTTTTTATGGTTTAATCTTGTTTTCCACCCTTTTTAGCCTTGTGCATCTGGTGTGATTTCTTGTGCATGACGATTCACGTAAGTTCTATTTTCTGATTTTGGTACTTTACTTCCGTACTTTACTTCAGTACATTTGGTCTTGAGTTGGTACCCCTTTTGACCGTTGTTTACTTTTGGCTTACTTTTCTACCACCGCTTGTACCTTCTTGCTGAGGTGTTCTGTATTTGGAATGCCTCAGGTTCGGAGCTTTAGTAGGTAGTGGAGCTTGTTTTAGGAGTTTCTGAGCAGCAGAGTTGGCTGTGGTTTTCACCTCGCCGTTGCGAGGTAGTTGTCGTTTTGTTTCTTTACTTGGTTAGTCATACTTTTACTTGATGTGGGTTTGTGTCAGATTGTTGACGCCCATAAGATTGTTTATTTCTAGATATCTTGCTATCTGCTAGTTGTTCTCTTTTAGAGGAATTGGATTACTTACTCTCTAGGATGATTTATGCTAGGAATGCATGTTAGGTATTTTCAAGTATAAAACCCACTATTATTATATCATGCACACCATATTTTAAAACTCTAACTCATTATATTTAGCAACCGTAAAAGCTATTTTTAGTACTATTATCAACTTAGAGTCTTGCATACCATGAGTTGTTCCCTGGGGAACATCTACACTCATGTAGGATGTTTAATCTTATAAATGAAGTATTTTCTGCAGCGTATAAACTATTTTCTTTCGTGGACTTGATGAGCCACTAAGCCGAGGGATACGGTTAATTGCTTAACTTAAATTGGATTTTTCCTAAATCACTCAAAGATCTCTCTTTTGTGTCTGGTAGGAGTTTTGCCTGAGCATCCACAATTATCCCCTGTTGACGTGGCATCATGACGCGCATTTCCCCTTACTTTGATAAATTATTAAATGCACTTAAAATGCGGGTTGTGACAGTTGGTATCAGAGGGAGGTTGGTTTGACAAGTTGGTCGAACCAACCAATCTGATATAGTTTTTGTTTTCCTTCTTTCATTTTCATACACACACCGATGTGTCATCAGCACGTCTTAGCCGAAGCATAGTCACTACACTCATAACATGATAGGAAGTATACGAGGTATATTGTATAGTATGAGATGCATAATATGTGTTTGTATATCGATCCACCATAGGAGGCAACATGTGACGGTTATGTAGTATGAGATGCATAACCACCATCACATGGGTGCCCATTAGCATGTTTTCTTTTCTCGTTGCATGCGATGTTATGTAGTATGGGATGCATAACATTTCATATGTATGCCGCTCAGATCATGCATTAAGGCCTTTTTAGAATGCATAGCACTTCATACATTGCATATCAATGCATAAGCACGTGTGCTAAGTTAAGGTTTACATGATGACACAAATATACACGTAATTTTAAATAAGAATAAATAATCCATGCATTCATAACATAGACACATGAGTCAATAAGATGAAAGAATATCATCCTAAGTAGAACATAGCATCATTATAAAATCCCAGAGCAAGTTGCAGCATAAGAAAGTGTCTTTTAAGTATGGTCTGAACTAAGTTGTGTGGCCTAGTTATAATCTAGGATTTTGATGAGTTGTTCGTTTGCTTTTTTAGAAATGCCGCAAAAGTGTGTTACAACAAGGTCGACTCCCCAGTCGGAGGGTGGGTCATCAGGTGCGCAGAGAGATGCGTTGTTCAAGAGTTTGTGCTAGAGCAACGAGGCTCTGTCGAGGCAAGTAGTTGCGACGCAATTGCAAATTCAGACTTTGTTGTCCACCGCTCCCGCGTAGCAACCCTTAGTGCAAGATTCTGTCATAGATCTAGCCATACCCGATTCCCCTGCTCCTTTGGTGCCCCCAGTGACGCTACCGCCAGAGATGAATTTTATCTCGCATTTCCAGCGACTAGGACCTCCCACTTACGACAGGAGAGTCGACTTCATGGTTTTGGATGATTGGATCATCGCTATCGAGGAAATGTTCTTATATTCGGTGATTGTAGAAGACCAGAAGTTAATAATTGCAGATTATCAGCTGAAAGGCCTGACAAAGAGTTGGTGGATTCGGGAAAAGGAAAGCCTAAGTGAAGGTTGCTCGTGGGAATCTTTTAAGAAGATGCTGCTAAAAAAGTTTCTATCCTCGGTCGAGCAGGACCGTCTGATGAATAACTTCCTACATCTGAAGTAGCGATAGCTCACGGTGAGCGAGAACGAGATTGAGTTTAGTAAGCTGAGCAGATTTGCTCCTTACTTAGTAGCTTCAGAGGAGGGTAGAGTGAAACGTTTACTTGGAGGACTGAGAAGCGATGTTCAGCAGTGGGCATGCGCTTATAGAGCTGAAAATAATGCGCAGACAGTGGAAGACGCATTGAAATTTGAGGCGATTGAGAACGCCAAGAATCGAGGTGCCGCAGCGAGGAAATAAAAGAGGAAAGGTGTTGAGGATGGAAACTCTAGGGTATCTGGCCCTTCTTCAAAGAAGAAAAGTGGTGAAGTAGGTAGCTTCTATGGCCGATCCTGCCACCCTTATGAAAGGCATTTCAAGAGGACTTCCACTTTGAAGCAGCAGCAGGTGCATGCCATCCAAGGCGCACCCAAGGGGGATCAGGTGTGCTCATTGTGTTCAAGGAAGGGTCATGACCTGAGTCATTGCTAGTCGAAGGATAAGGCTTGCTTCCGGTGTGGGCAGAAGGGGCACTTGAATTCTTCATGCCCCTAGGCTCAGTCACCACTATAGCCTGCCCCACTACGGGCTCTACTGCCACAACCAAACCATGACAAAGGGAAAGGAAAGCTAAATGTGGTGACGAGAGAGGAAGCTCAGACCTCTACTCAAGTTATATCAGGTTAGATTCTAGTTTAACTCTTACTCTCCATTGTTTGTTGTAGTTTTCATTCATTTAGTTATGTATGCTACAGTTTTAGGGGAGTTTAAGGTGAAGAATAGGTGGTCGCACGTTCTTTTTGATTCGTGTGCCACCCATTCCTTTGTGGTGTGGAGTTTCATAGATAAGCATCATTTGAGCATGGATCAAGTAGGAGTTTCCTTCAACGTCAAGCTTCTCTCCAGAGATTTGGTGTTATCCAATCAAGGAATACAGATATGCCCATTTGCCTAGGAGATTTCCTAGACTTTGCAGATCTATTGGTGCTGGATCTGGCAGATTTCAACGTAATTTTGGGCATGGACTGGTTGTCCAATTATGATGCAGTAATCTAAAGCAAAGCAAAGCGAATGGACTTCAAGATGGACAACGTCCAACCTATGAGTGTCTATGGTTTTCAGGGTAAGGGTTCCCTCATTATTTCTACGGTACGAGCTTGTCGATCTATGGAGTCTGATTGCGAGGCATATCTTATTTCTATGTCGGCTTTAGAAATAGCTTTTTATTACACCACGTCTTGAGGATCTCTCGGTGGTGCGAGAGTTTCCAGATGTCTTTCCTGATAGTCTTCCAGGAATTCCTCCTAAAGGAGAGGTGGAGTTTGTGATATACCTCGTGCCAGGTACTCGCCCTATTACTAAGGCACCATACCGTATGGCTCCGCGTGAGTTAGAAGAGTTATGCACTTAGCTGGATGAGTTCCTTCAGTGTGGTTTTATTAGGCCGAGTTCTTCTCCGTGGGGTGCCCCTGTTTTGTTCGTTAATAAGAAAGACGGTTCTATGAGGCTTTGCATAGATCATCGAGAGTTAAAGAAGGTAACCATCAAGAATCGATATCCGTTGCCTCAGATTGATGATCTATTTGATCAGTTGTGGGGATGCGCTGTGTTTTCGAAGATTGATCTTCACTCAGGCTACCACCAGTTGAGGGTACGTGAGGCTGATGTACCACAAAAGGCTTTTCGTTCCCGGCACGGGCATTTTGTGTTCTCGGTGATGTCCTTTGGTCTGACAAATGCAACCTCTGCTTTCATGGATTTATTGAATAGAGTGTTCAAAGATTTCTTGGACCGTTTTGTGATTGTGTTCATAGATGACGTCCTTGTGTATTCTCATAGTGTTGAGGAGCATACTCAACACTTGTGTTTAGTTTTGTCAACCCCGAGGGAATACAAGATCTATGCCAAGATGAGTAAGTGTGAATTTTGGTTACCCCAGGTGCCCTTTTTGGGCCATGTTGTGAGCAAGGATGGTATTTCCGTAGAACCGACCAAGATTTCTGTTGTGAGTGAGTGGAAGTGACCTTCTGCTCCTAAGGAGATTAAGAGCTTCTCAGGTCTTACTGGTTATTATAGAAGGTTCGTGGAAGGGTTCTCCGTGCTGTCTGCTCCTCTAACAAGACTTACACAAAAGAACACCGCGTTCATATGGAGCGATAAGTGTGAAGAAGCCTTCCAAGAGTTGAAAAAGAGATTATATACGGCTCCAGTTTTAACCTTACCTGCTGAAGGAGTCGAGAATGTTGTGTATATGGATGCATCACACATTGGACTTGGTTGTGTTCCGATGCAAGAAGGAAAGGTGATCGCATACGGATCAAGGCAATTAAAGATTTATGAAAGAAACTATCCTATGCATGATTTGGAATTTGCTACTGTAATTTATGCGCTAAAGCTTTGGAGACATTTACTTTATGGCTCACTGTGCAAGATCTATACAGACCATAAGAGTTTGAAGTATGTCTTCACTCAAAAGGAGCTGAATCTGCGCCAACGTAGGTAGTTAGAGTATGTGGCCGACTATTAGGTGGAGATCCTTTACCATCCAGGAAAGGCAAACGTAGAGCCGATGCTTTGAGTAGGAAGACCACCAAAATCTTCAATCTATCTGTGCAATCCTTGGTGGAAAAATTCGTATTGATGGACATAGAAGTTTGGAATAGTATTGTGCCTGCTAGTTTGGAAGCAGAAGAGCCCTCTTGGATTTCCCTTACCAGAGTGCACCAGAAGGATGACCTTGATTTGTTACATCTCTGGAATAGAACTGAGAAGGGAGAGCTACCTGATTTTTCCTTAGATGAGTTTGAAACTCTGAAATATCGTGGTAGATTTTGTATTCCCGCATTTGGTGACATTCGGGCTAAGATTTGCAATGAATCCCATAGTTCCAGTGTTGCCTACTATCTTGGCTCCACCAAAATGTATAAGGATCTGAAGCAAATTGTTTGGTGGTCAGGAATGAAGAATGATATAATAAGGTTTGTGTCGGAATGTTTCACGTGTCAGCGTGTTAAAGCAGATCATAGGAGGCCTTGTGGTAAATTAACACCGCTTGATATTCCCAGTTGAAAATGGGAGTGTATTTCAATGGATTTCATCACCGGTCTACTGAAATCTCCCGGTGGGCATGACTCTGTTTTGGTGATAGTTGATAGATTGACAAAGTGTGCTCACTTTGAACCCTTTAATATTGAGTATTCTATGAAGAAGATAGCTGAGTTATGCCTTGATGAAGTCATCAGATTGCATGGAGTGCCAGTTAGTATTGTCTCAGACCGAGACTCCAGATTTACGCCTCGCTTTTGGAAGAGTTTACAAGAAGGGTTGGGTACCGATTTAATGTATTCCACCGCCTATCATCCGCAGACTAATGGTCAAACGGATAGGGTAAGTCAGATCGTGGAAGATATGATCAGGTGTTATATATTAGATCATGGTGGTGCTTGGATGAACGCCTCAGACTCATGAAATTTGCTTATAATAATAGTTATCAAGAGAGTCTGCAGATGACCCTGTTTGAGGCCTTGTACGGAAGGCATTGTAGGACTCCTTTATTTTGGGCTGAAGTTGGTGAGAGACCGCTGCTAGGACCGAAAGCCCTTTAGGATATGAATTGTTCTGTGAATCGTATTCAAGAAAAGCTCTGTATAACACAAGAGCGTTATGAGAAATATGCTAATCGACGAAGGGTCGATCTGGAGTTTGGCGTTGGGGACATGGTTTTTCTGAAAGTCTCTCCGATGTCAGGTGTTATAAGGTTTGGAAGGAACCACAAGTTAGACCCCCGGTATGTGGGACCTTTCCAAATTCTTGAGCGCATCAGAGTGTCAGCTTATAGGCTGGTTTTGCCTATTACCTTCCCTGGTGCCCATGATGTGTTTCATGTGAGCCAGTTACGGAGGTGTGTTCATAATGATCGTCAGGTCCTTGACTCGGTGCCCCAGATTCAGCCCAATCTTTCGTTCATGGAAGAGCTTGTCTGTGTTTTGGAATCTCAAGAGCGTGTGTTGCGGAGAAAGTCCATCCCCATGGCGAAGGTTCTCTTGAAAAATCAAGATGTCGAGAGCGCAACGTGGGAATTGGAGTCGGCAATGAGGGAATCTCATCCGCACCTCTTATCTTAGTTCTGGTATGTCTCTATGTTTTTGGTGGTGTTTGATTTTCTCGTTTTTAATTTGGTTTTGGAGTTGTGTTAAGTTTCGGGACGAAACTTCTTTTTAGGGGGAGTGACTGTAACACCCCCGATTTTTTTCGATGATTATATTTGAATTGGTATCGTCATATTTATGACGTCATGGCATTACTTTTAATGTCGAGTTGACGGCACAATGCTGTTAAGGCATTTTCGCGTCCGTTTTGTCGAGTCGACCAAATTCTTGAATTCTTGTGGTAATTGGAAAATTTTGCATTTGGAAATTAAGTAAAATAATTTTGGACTTGCTCGTCATGTTTCGTCGCGATCTGAGAGATATTCGGGCCTCGGAGATTTTCCGAAGTTTTGAAGAATTTATGTTCGCCGTAAACTTTGAAAATTAATATCTCGGGAATGGCTCATCAGATTTTAGTTTTAACTTCACCATTGGGTTCGTAGCGGCAGTGTTCGCCTATGTTGCGAGTTTCGTTTAATTCGGCGCGCATTTGGGTCTCCGTTTTGAACTCGTGTTTCCTTGTTCAAAAAAATAAATATGATTATTTTAATATTAAAACACTATTCAAAAATGTCTTTTCCTATTAATCTATATAGTGTAATTTTTGGATATATTTGTAAAAACCACTATTCATGAGGACAAAAAAACAACTGTTTGCAATTTTTGTTCTCAAGTTTATCTGGCTAGTTCTCGAGTACTTGGGCTTCTTCTCGAGTACTCCATTTCTTCTTCTCGAGTACTCAGATTCTTCTTCTCGAGTACTCAGATTCTTGTTCTCGAGTAGTCGGCCGCCCTTCCCGAGAAGTCTGTTCCAGTGTGCGTTTGGGAGCCGTTTTGAGGGTCAAAACTGTGTCGTACATAAAATTGGTTAACATAAAATTTGTTCGTCTCGACGAGATCCACAACTTTAATTGTAAGCACTTTTCGATTTGAAGCCATCTTAAACCTCTATTTTTGTTTTCCGCGCGCCCGCACTTAATGCGTCCGCCTTTTTTTTCCTATCTAAACAAACAAATTTTATAAATACGTGTATATATATATATGTATATATTCATATACTTAAGGATAATTAGAAAGATAAAAACATTACCTTCTTCCTCACGATTAGACCGAACCGAAACCAGAGTGGCGACTCCCTCTCGTTCGTGAACCTTCCGGTGGCCTCTGACGGTGCACCGGTGCTCAAAATCTTTAACCGAATATAGATCTGGAAAGCTCTCATCGAGAGCTACGCCATCGTGGTAAAACTTTCTCCATTTCTTGAGTTTTCTCATAAGGGTTTTTGTCCCTAACCACTATTTCGGTCATTTTTGTTCAGATTTCGACCCTTCTCGTTTTCTTTAGTCCCAATCTACGACAATGAGTGATTTGGAGAGTTTTTCCGGCAAAACTGAGGCAAGTGTTGGTTTCCCTCTTTCCCCCTTTTTTCTTGATCTTGATGGTAATTGTTTAACTTATGTTCTTTTACCCTTCTGCACTTTTGTCATTCCAACTGTAGATATGTTTAATACCCCTTGGAATTTACTTGAATTTTTAAGTTCTTATCATGATTGTTCAACTTCATAGCGTTGTAGTGATTTGATGAAATATTATATTGTTGGCTTTAATTGCACTTAACTATTGTTTTAGAACGTATTAGAGTTATCTAGGGTTGTAAATCCTTCCTACAGATTGATCAACCGCTTTTTGATCTAAAAATGTCTAGTAAAATTCGATGTGTCGAGTCTTGAGTTATTTCATGATTTTCTTTGGTTGCGGGAGTTAGTGGACGTAACCACCTCTACGATGTCTGAGATTTATATCATGATGTTCTTTTGTTGCGGGTGTTAGTGGACGAATCCACCGCCGCAAGGTTTGATTCCTTTAGTAGTACCTTGTGGAACTCTACCAAGTGTTTTGGCGTCTGCAGTGATTGGTGGAGTGTATGAGTCTCCCCGCAGTTAGACGGATATTATATATCTATGAGGGTGTGTCCAGATGAGTGACCACCTCGCCTGTGTTTTTGGGTAGAGTTGATCACATGTGGCTAATAAAGTTCTTTGAGTATTCTTTTTTATTGTTTAATCTTGTTTTCTACCCTTTTTAGCTTTGTGCATCTGGTGTGATTTTTTGTACGTAACGATTCACGTATGTTCTATTTTCTAATTTTGGTACTTTACTTCCGTACTTTACTTCAGAACTTTTGGTCTTGGGTTGGTACCCCTTTTGACCGTTGTTTACTTTTGGCTTACTTTTCTACCACCGCTTGTACCTTCTTGCTGAGGTGTTCTGTGTTTGGGAATGCCTCTGGTTCGGAGCTTTATCAGGTAGTGGAGCTGGTTTTGGGAGTTTCTAAGCAGCAGAGTTTGCTGTAGTTTTTACCTCACCGTTGCGAGGTAGTTGTCATTTTGTTGCTTTACTTGGTTAGTCATACTTTTACTTGATGTGAGTTCGTGTCAGATTGTTGACGCCCATAAGATGGTTGATTTCTGGATATCTTGCTAGCTTCTGATTGGTCTCTTTTTGAGGAATTGGATTAATTGCTCTTTGCGATGATTTATGCTAGGAATGCATGTTAGGTATTTTCAAGTATAAAACCCACTATTATTATATCATTCATATCATGTTATAAAACTCTAACTCATTATATTTTGCAACCGTAAAATCTATTTTTAGTACTATTATCAACCTAGAGTCTTGCATACCATGAGTTGTTCCCCGAGGAACGTCCACACTCATGTAGGATGTTTAATCTTATGAATGAAGTATTTTCCACAGCGTATAAACGATTTTCTTTCGTGGACTTAATGAGCCACTAAGCCGAGGGATACGGTTAATTGCTTAACTTAAATTGGATTTTTCCTAAATCACTCAAAGATCTCGCTTTTGTGTCTGCTAGGAGTTTTGCCTGAGTGTCCGCAGTTATCCCCTACTGACGTGATATCATGACGCGCATTTCCCCTTACTCTGATAAATTATTATATGCGATGAAAATGCGGGTTGTGACATCAGCCATCATATATTTTGAAGAGTGTGCATTAACATTTGCATCTACAGTAGGAGTACCCTTCTCAGACTCAGAGGAGTCTATGTTATGCATTGTCTCTAGAGCAGGGAGTTCAGAGTGAATCTCCCCCTTAACCTCAGCACTGTCCTTAGGGACATCTTGGTCTTCTGCATTCCCCATGGGAATTTGCTGCTCTGCAATTACTATGATTGGAGCATATTCTATCATCCTCTCAAGTACTTGCTCCCCCTCAACTTGAGGACATAATAGAACAACTTTAGGACCTTCTAGAGTTTGAGCAATCCTTTTCTGCAAATTTTCAATGAAGGAGTCTAGTTATTCTTGAATTGATTGGATAGTCGATCCCCCCCTTAGTAAGAACAAGTATCTGAGAAGCCTCCCCCTCAACTTCTGAAAACACCTGAGATTTCTCTCCCTCAACATCTACATAGATATTTTATATTACCTGTACAGTCAGTATTTCTAGAGTTTCAGTTGGAATCTCTTCAGATTGAGTTTTAACCATTAGATTTCTTGTTGTAGGTTCAGAGGAAATTGAGACCGGAGCACTGATATCCCTTTTAGTCTCCTCTGTAGATTCGGATAGTTGGGGATCATGTGGATCTTCTCCACTATTCTCAGAAGATCTACTTTCTATGCTTTCCTTGGTCTCTGGAACATCCTTCTTCTTCTCAGCACTCTATTGTTGTGGCAACAGAACTCTTTCCCATCTTTCAAATATTTTGGTGTCCATTCTCCTAATGTGGTGAATCTTTGTTCCTAGTCTCATGTTCAAGATCCCTGGAATAGTACTATACAGATAAAGAGATAAAATTCTTCCCAGGTTTGGTTCTGAGATAAATTCCACTACTCTATCAAACAACACTTTACCCCAGTCTGTTTTCTTAGAGAGAATAATCCTATTCATGAGTTCAAAAATCTTCCTTGATATCTTATCATATGAGCCAGTCTTGCAAAGCAGAGCCTTTCTAATTATATCTGCTAGAAACTTTCCTCTCAGATTCATCTCTTTCCTTAACATAGAACCAATGACATGCTTAGAAAGTCCACACCATTTAAGGGCAGTATTTACATCATCTTGAAATAAGTTTGTATCATCATTAGTCTGCTTCACTTTGGGTAGATAACGGGCTTTGTATAATCTCTTAGGAGTAATCTTGATCTTATGTTCACTAATTGAGGATTTGATTTTGTTTGAAGCTGAGTCAACATTGGTATTTGAGTACAGTTCTAGAACTTCTCTCTTTCAAATCAAAACCGGCTCAGACAGAACGAAACCTAGGTCAACGACCTCGAGTAAGTGTAGGACTTGCATAACCTCCTCGGAAGCATCCATGAAACTGTTTCGTTCAATCTTAGAGCCATCAAATAATAAATCCATTCCTTTTGGTGCCATAAATTAACTGAGTTTTTAAAGGTTTGACGAGCTTCCATCATAGGGAGACAACGGGTCGCAAGGGCTAGGAATAATGTTTCTTATTCTAAGCACACTCAGTACTATTTATACTTGCCTCTAAGTAGAGAATGTGGAGAAGCGCATACCTGTTGCTATGATCATGAAGTGATCAATGACTGAGATTAAAAACCATAATTTAAAGTCCCTGGGAGAATGCGTTGAGTGATCTCGACACATGAACTAAGCGCACTTGAAGCCTGATGTTATCTTGATGCACTCGATGCCTGAGCACATAGACTCAGTGCACTCGATGCTTGGACACTTAGTCCATAACTCCTTTGTTATTCTATAGAGATTAAAGATGCCTGCAACTAAAATTCCTGAAGAGCTACTGAAGCAATTCTAAGTTCATCATACCCAATTCAAATTTGAAGGTGTTGAACTTGGCATCATCTAGTGGTTTGGTGAAGATATCAGCCACTTGCTTGTCTGTAGAGATAAACTCAAGGTTGATATCCTTACTTTTCACATGCTCTCTAATAAAATGATACATAATCTCTATGAGCTTAGTTCTGCTATGGGAGACAAGATTCCTAGCAATATAGATTGCATTAGTATAATCACAAAACATTGGAGTTCTACTTAGCTTGAGATTGTAGTCCTGGAGTTGATGCGGGATCCACAGTAGCTATGCACAGCAACTACCAACTGTGATGTATTCTGATTCAGCTATTGATATTGCAACACTTGTTTGCTTCTTGCTTCTCCAAGATACAAGACTTCTTCCTGGAAATTGATAGGAGCCTGAGGTGCTTTTTTTGTCTTCTCTGCAACATGTAAAGTCTGTACCTGAATACCCTATTAGTTTAAAGTCATTATTCCTAAGGTACCACAGACTAAGATTAGGTGTGCCCTTGAAATATCTTAAAATTCTCTTAGCTGTAGATAATGAGATTCCTTAGGGCTAGCCTGGTATCTAGCACAAATACATGTAACATACATAATGTCTGGCCTACTAGCTATAAGTTAGACAAGGGAGCCAATTATGCATCTATACAAGGTTTCATAAACAAGTTTCCCAGTTTCATCCTTGTCTATTGACACACTTGACCCTAGAGGAGTTTTCATTATGGAGGCACTCTCCATTCCAAGTTTTTTTAATCAACTCCCTAGTGAACTTAGACTGATAGATGGAAAGATAATCCTCTGATTGTCTTACTTGGAGGCCCAAGAAGTACTTGAGTTCACCCATACTGCTCATCTCAAATTTCCCTTGCATAAGTTTTGCAAACATTTTGTAGAGGACATCATCAGTAGACCCAAATATTATGTCATCTACATAGATTTAGACTAGGATGATCTTACCCTTGACTTGCCTTAGGAATAATGTCTTTTCTATCTTTGCCCTTGAGAATTTGTTCTCAATGAGAAAGCTAGGTAGGGTTTCATACCATGCCCTAGGGGCTTGCTTCAACCCATATAAAGCTTTCCTAAGCTTAAACACAATCAAGAAAGTTAGAGTTAACAAAACCAGAGAGTTGCACAACATATACCTCTTCTTTTAGGTCACCATTTAAGAAAGCTGACTTTATATCCATTTGGTAGAACTTGAATTCGTTATGTGCAGCATATGCAAGGAATAGTCTTATAGCTTCCAATCTAGCTACTAGTGCAAAGGTTTGATCAAAATAAATACCTTCATCTTGCATGTATCCCTTGGCCACCAGTCTAGCTTTATTCTTGATTATAACACCATTTTCATCAAGTTTATTTCTATAAATCTACTTAGTTCCAATGATGTTATGTCCTTGTGATCTGAAAACCAGCTTCTAGACCTTGCATCTCTTGAAATAATTCAATTCTTCTTGCATAGCTACAATCCATAATGGGTCTATGTTGGCATCTTCAAACCTTTTAGGTTCAATATGAGACAAGAAGCTGGAGTACATAGCAATGTTGAGGCTTCTGATCCTAGTTGTAAACCCTTGGTTAACATCTACTATGATCTGATTTCTGGGATGATCCCTCAAATGCCTGAAAGTAGGAGGCATTCCTTCTTTAACATTATGTTCTTCAATGGTTGGATCTTGCTGGTCTTCACCAATATCCTATGTACTTTGTCCTTCTTCAGGAATGCACACACCATCATCTTCTTCTTGGGTAGATGGGGAAGTATCCTTGATGATTAGTTTATCCAACTTCAGCTCTACACCTATAGATCTAGAGGAGCTAGGTAGCTCATTATTAATCATGGATGACTCTTCAAAGACTTACATTCATAGACTCTTCTACAACTTGATTTTTCAAGTTGTATACTTTATAGGCTTTGCTATGGTTGTTGTACCCAACCAAAATACCTTCATAAGATTTGGCAACAAACTTAGTCAAATAGTACTTCCCATTATTAAGCATAAAACACTACCAAAGATACTGAGATAGGCTAGATTTGGTTTTCTACCTTTCATAATCTCATAGGGAGTCTTCTGGTGATACTTGTTGATAGAGATACCATTTTGGACATGACATGTAGCATTCACTGCCTCAGCCTAGAATTAATTTGGAAGAGAAGTGTCACTAAGTAGTGTCCTACCAACCTCTATGAGAGTCATGTTTTTCCTCTCAGCTATCCCATTTTGTTGGGGTATTTTAGGAGAAGAAAATTCATGGTGAATCTCTTGCTCTTCACACTACTTAGCCATGCCTTCAGACTAAAATACAGTGCCATGGTCACTTCGGATTTTGACCACAGAGCTGTCCTTTTCATTCTGAATTTGCCTAATAAAGGTTATAACAGTGCTAAGGGTTTTAGACTTTTTCTTTAGGAATAACACCCAAGCAAACCTGGAAAAGTCATCAACTATCACAAGTGTGTAGACTTTTGTACCTAGACTATGAACTGGCATAAGACCAAACAAGTCCGTATGTAATAGGTAGAAGAACCCCTCAGAGTCCTTGGCCCCAATGTACTTAAAGGATGCTTTGGTCTATTTGTCCTTTTGATATGTAGAGAAAATGCCTTCCTTGGTGCATCTTATATTGGGTCCATTTCTGACTATCCCTTCACTAAAGAGCTGGGTAATTGTCTTATAGTTCAAGTGAGTAAGCCTCTTGTGTTATAGGACACAGTAAGAGACATTCTCATTTGCTACCAGACATACTTGTAAGTAAGAACTTAAAAATAAGAAGTTTAAACAGTAAATATTTCCACTCCTAGTGTCTTTCAACATGACCTCCTGGTCACTTGACCTTTTGATCAGACACTCATCCTTGTGGAAGACAAATATATAGACCATATCACATAGTTTACTTATGCTAATCAGATTGTGTTGCAATCCTTCCACATAAGCTACTTTTGAGATTGAGATCACGCCATTGGTGATCATACCATAGTCCTTGGAAACTCCTCCATCTGAACCTCCAAAGATCACTTTAGGTCCATTCTTCACAGGAGTATAGTCCTTCAGGTGGCCCCTTATTTCAGTCATATGTCTGGAATACCCACTGTCTAAGTACCATATTGGTGTATGAGTACATAGACTATCCTGAAACCAAAGTTTAGTTTATCTTAGGACCCCAAAATGAATTGGGACCTTGGTTCTTGTTAGCTTGAAACTGAACATTTCTACCTGCAACACTTCTAACGGGAAGACTCACTCTTTCCCTTGGCACACAAGGGTTGTGCCAACAATCTATGGCAAAGTGACCCACTTTACACCAACATTTGTGAATGTTGTATCTCCACTTCTGAACATCCCTTGAGAAGTGCAAGGAGTCAACAACTATCTATTCAGAAGGGAGAGCGACAACCATTTTCTTATTTCTTTCAGCAATAATCTGATAGAAAGTGAGTCTAGCAGTAGATGTAATTGGCTTACTCTGAGTTCCACCAGTAGCAGGCTTCTTTACAGTTGACATACTGTTAATGTAAAACCCCCTGGAACAAAAGACACGGTCGATGGGAGTCTTATGCCCAAAACAGCCACCTTACGGTAGCACCAACACACGAGTCGACCTATACCGCAAGACGCCTTTCCTGCTGGCTAACCCAACATAAAGATTATAATCAGAAGTCAAAATCCACACAAGCATATAAGTCCAACTAGTACATCAATAAAAAGAAGCAACAACAAGGCTTATATAATATCAGAGTATAAAATTGCCCAAAGGGATATAATAAGAGTCTCTCAAAAACTCATATCCGTAACGGATGATAGCGATGGTAACGTCACATCAGGCCCCGTCACCCTAGCCTGACTGCCCTCCAACAAAACCTGCTGCTACCATATCTGCTGGGTTTCCTCCTAAAAGGAAGACATAACAATCATTAGTCATATAGACTAAGTGACTATCACATACTCTCACCCCGGCAACTCTTAGGCATCGAGCGGGAGAAAGATGATGGTATAATATAATTATAAGTCGTAGTACGAACATGTGGTATAATGCTAAATTGTATCAGAGTAATCAACATTGTACAACAAGTAACTAAATAACGTATACTAGCAGTTCTACTAACAACAACAATATACAAGTATGATACTACAACATGAAAGTAACTCAACTTATATGAATGCCCATACAAGCATATAAGTTAAGGATCCGCTTAATAGTAAAGTAACTCATCATATAAGAGTGATCATACAAACTTATATGATAAGGATCTTATACGGTGCAATGCAATGATATTAATGCAATATGATGACTCACCCATGCACACAGACACGCATTGCTACGTCGACACAAACTTATAGTTCCCACTTTTCGAACAGGTAGCTAACCTCTCAGACATCATCAGTCATGGCCAGACGGTGACAGTGAAATAAGTTTTCCACTACTAGGTGGGAATCCTCACTACCAAGCCTAGGCCTCCATATGCCTCAACGCTAAGAACACGACAACGTAGCTCCATGCATACTATGGTTCAGAAGGAGCCTTGGGTAGGTGTGCACCAAGGACTAAGACCAACTGGCCTATGTCGTGGCATGGAAGGAGCCTATGGGAGCATATCACCACATGACCAAGCCCAACCGTCCACTTGGCACAGAAGGAGCCCTAGGAATGAGCACCGAGGACCAAGCCCAACCGCCCAAAGTCTATGTGTCAACTCCCATTGGTGTGACGACTAGTGATCCTATAGACCTACCATACAATCCTTAACACAGGATTATGGCACCGCGTGCCAACTCATACCGCATGCAATTTTCACATCTAAGGGCTCCACACTGAGTCCTGTTTTATTATTCACATCCCGTGCTCAACAACACGCAAGGACTCCATACCGATTCCCTTATCAACACATCATTCCAGTGAGGCAAACATATATGGAAACATCTCCATCCATCACATGAAATATAATAAAGGATCCGGTCGGGGCCCCACACCATATCCCACAGACAGGTAGCAGGGTTACATGTTAAAATCAAAAACTACTCGAATCCTAACTCAGAGCATTCTAGTAGAAGCTTTAGGGTTGCATGAACTCATTCTAATTGAATGTACACTATATATAAACCACACCATTTATATATATAACATGAATGTCAATTACAAATACACAAAAGTTATGGCATTAAGGCCTTACAGTTATACTTCACAAGTGTGGTTTACAAGCATCGGCGCGCAGGCCAGCCACACATAAAAACAGTAAAACTTCTTCACTCGGCATTCTAGGGCCAACATAGTAGTAAGGGCTTCAGCCCACTATTTCCTGCTTGACTCTCTAGCACCTACACAAGGACAATCCACCACAAGGGTGGCAAATAAGGCAACGGTCAGCATTCAGCTGACCAATTTATAATGACCATACCCCTATCCTAGGGCAGAGACATTCCTTCCCTGCAGGCATAACATTATCATAAGCATATATATCACAAGAACGTGCACTCACGCACAGTTCAATATATCAATAATGCCGTCCTTAACTGCCGACGCTCCATGCACTCAGGGCACATTTTCGGTGTGCCAGTTTCCTGGATTACACCACCGTTCAGAGGTCCGAGACATAACGGTTAAACTTTAAGCATTTATAGTCTCTAAGAACTCCGACCTGAGACTTTATTCTTGACGGAATAAAGCCTAAGAATCCCATTATGCGATCCTAACGAAATCCAATAATTTAGGCACTCGAGTTAGACAACCATAATGAGGATACAGTTCAGCCATTGCCCATTGCTCAAATCGTCAATTCAATGTCTAGACTAATGCGGGTCGGCTTCCCCTTGTCCTTTCGGCACTCTGGCCTTTAGGAGCTCGTAGCTCACAGACTAACCTCACAGTCTCCCAGAGACAGGATTTACGATCAAAAGGGAGGTATCGCCAAAGCTCATCACGATCGCTTGACAGGACCAACAGAAGTTCTCTTTCTGAGCCCAGACTCACCCAAAACCCTGCAACATCCTGTAGTACCAGAAACAATAGTCTTTTAATAACAAACATCACAAATAGCTCACCAAGAGCTATCGTCGTTGGCGATACTCACTATCGCCCGGCAATATCCAATAGTTATTCAAACTGTGGTAATTCGTGAGTATTTTCCTAAAGTGCAACTCCATAATTTCCTGCTACTTTCAGTTCACAGGTACAACCCCGCAGACCCCTTAAACTACTCGTTTATACTCGGAGTCTTCTCCAGCACGCAAAATAAACATCACCAATCAAGACCAACCTGTTCAGATGGGTTTCACAGAGTATGCCTATTCCATACTATACATTTTTGGATCTATATGCAAGACCAACTAGGGATTTCACGAATCAACCCAAAGGAATTCCCTTCTCTTATCCACCTTTTGGTGGGGGATTCCATGCATATCCCAAAAGAGGGAATTCACTTGTCTAAGAGGGAAGATCATTACCCTTATAGTTTTCTTCGGAGCCCTAACCACTTTTCTGTCCGGTTGGAAAGGAGCACTGCGCTTTCCTCTTCACAGAATAAGCCTCGGATCTTGCTTCCGACTACTGGATCTCCTTTACCGAGCTATTCAAGCTCAGCTCTAGCCCTTAGCTCCAACCCTTAGCTCTTTCTCTCAAGAACTTGGATGAAAGAAGGAGAGAGAGTGAGAAGAAGAAAATAAATTCTTATTCCTCTACTCCTCTACATAAGTGGCCTTGGGATTAATCCAAGCCACATGATCATTTCACTAAAAGGGAGAAAAGGCCACGATTTTAGTTGAATAGTCAACATTAATTCTATCGCCTGGCGATATCTGCTATCACCTGGGCGATATCATTGATAGTCGCTTTGACCCCCGTTAAGCACCGCTCTTCGGCCGCCGCCTGGCCATCTGACACGTGTCCACATATACGTGGTAGTATCACCTGGCTATATCCACTGTAGCCATTCTGATAGCTCTCTCAACGCTTTACGACATCGAGTGCATTGAGTTCACTCAACGCTTTAAGGAGTCGAGAGCATTGAGAGCTGGGGATATCTCCACCCGATAACCACCATCTCCATGCGATGGTATCTTACTCAATGATTTGTCGAAAGGTATCGAGTGTGTTAAGCTCACTCAATACTTTATGGCGTCAAGTGCTATTGCTATTGCCGTCGACGATACCCACTTTCGCCTGATGATAGCGACCAAAGTTCTGCTTTCAAATTTGGGGTGTTATAACCCTCCCCTCCATACAGAAATTTCGTCCCAAAATTTTATTCATTTATAAGGAAAAAAATAGTAATTTATATGTTACAATATATTTTACTTTCACAAAACAATGTTACAATATTATTTTACAAACAATTCGGGGTATTCCTCGCGCATGGTTTGCTCATGCTCCCATGTCAGCTATTCCCGGCCACAATTGTCCCATCAGATTTTGACCATCCCGATTGTTTTGTTTTGACGTTACTTTATCTCTGTATCCTCGATCCAAATGTGTCGCACTTTCATTGTTAGCCGACTATCGACCGGTACTTGATCATCCGTAACTACCTGTGCTGGCTCTTTCACAGCTTTTCGCAGCACCGATATGTGAAACACATTGTGCAAGCCACTTAGCTCTGCCGAAAGAGCTAACCGAATGGAAACTTCTCCAATTTGCTCAACCACTTCAAACAAACCAATATACCTCGGACTCAACCTTTTCAAGCACCGAATCCTGGGCACACCTTTGAATGGATTGATCTTTAAGTACACCCACTCTCCAACCGTAAACTCCACGTTTCGGTGCTTGGCATTGTAGTACTTTGCTTGCCTATCTTGGGCCACCAACAACCGCTCTCTTATAGTACGTATGGTCAAATTTGCATATTTGACCTCCTAACGCTTATATAGCTTTAACTCGTTAGTTTCTGCCCAAGATTAGGGTGTACGACACTTCCTACTGTATAAAGATTCAAAGGGTGACATCTGTATGCTAGCTTGATAGCTATTGTTGTAGGCAAACTCAATCATATAGAGGTGATCTTCCAACCTCTTCCTGAAATCTAGGGCACGCATACAAAGCATATCCTCGACTATTTTGTTGGTCCTCTCGGTCTGACCATCCATTTACAGATGTAAGGCCATACTGAACTTTAACTTGGTACCATACAGTTGGTGGATTAGCCTCCAATCACCTGAAGTAAAATGCCCATCTCAGTCATTGACGATGCTACGAGGCACGCCGTGCAATCATACGATGTTATCTACGTATAACTTAAGCAATTTTTTCACTGAATTATCCTTCCTATTAGGTATGAAATGCGACACTTTTGTTAACCGGCCAACGATCACCCACACGACATCGATTCCGTTCTGAGATCTCGGTATTCCATGTACGAAATACATTGAAATGTCATCGAACTTCCGTACTGGGATTGGTAACGACTTCAGGAAACCTCCAGGTTCTGGCATTCAGCTTTCACTAAGACACAAGTTTTACATTTCATCATGTAATGGGCTATGTATTTCTTCAAACCTAGCCACCAGAACACCATCTTCATGTCCGTGTACATTTTCATGTTCCCTGGGTGAATTGAGTACTTTGTAAAATATGCTTCATACATCAGCTCCTCACGTAGTTTACCCACATCCGGTAGGCACAAACGACCATATTTCCGCAAAAGGCCATCATCCAAGGAGAATTGGGCATTTGACCCATCCGTTGCATAGCATTGTAGACTCTCATCGAGTTTCGTTACTCGCCAAACCCTATCCGCGAGGTCATATTGGACATCGGTCCAGTTCAGGCACGCATTTGTCGTGGCATTCTTGTCAACATAAGAAATGTCTAAGTTCTCCAACTCCTGGATCATATGTTCATCATGCATCTGCAACCAATTAGCCATTGCAAGATTCCTATGACTCAAGGCATCTGCTACCACGTTCACTTTCCCGGGAGTATATTGAATATCAAAGGTTTAGTACCTGAGGAACTCCATCCACCTCCGTTGCTGTATATTTAGATCTTTCTGATCCAAGAGACACTTAAGGCTCTTATGGTTCGTGAAGATGTAAAATTTCACGCCATATAAGTAATGACGCCACAATTTAAGTGCAAAAATCACCGCCGCCAAATCCAAGTCATGGACGGGATAGTTTCGCTCATGCACTTTCAACTAGCGTGAGACACATGCTATCACTTTACCAAAGTGAAGAAGTCCATAGCCTAAGCCGCTCCCTGATGAAATATTGTACACTTCATAGCCATCCGAACCACATGACGACATCAAGATTGGCGTCGTGGTCAAGTGACTCTTCGGCTCTTCAAAAGCTTGAGCGCACTCTGGCATCCAAATGAACTTCTGATCCTTTCTTGTCAGTGTAGTGAGAGGTAAGGCTGTCCATGAAAAGTTCTCCACGAAGCGCCTGTAATAGCCCGCAAGTCCATGGAAACTCCAGACTTCAGCTATAGAAGATAGAATTGGCCACTCTTGTATTGAACCTATCTTCACTGGATCCACCGTAATACATTCTCCACTAACCACATGGTCCAGAAAAGCCACTGGAGAATCCAGAACTCACACTTTGAGAACTTGGCATAGAGCTTATTTCTTATCAGGGAATGCAACATCATCCGAAAATGGTTTGCATGATATTCTTTAGACTGAGAGTACACTAAAGTGTTGTCAATAAAGATGATTACAAATAAGTCCAAGTACTCTCGAAACGTTCACTACATTAGGTCCATGAACACCGATGGCACATTAGATAGCCCAAACGATATTACTGTGAACTCATAATGCCGTAGCGTGTTCCAAATACTATCTTGGGAATGTCACATTCTCGAATTCTCAACTGGTAATAGCCATACTTTAAGACTAACTTTGAGTATACCGTTGATCCAACCAGCTGATCGAACAAGTCATTAATCCGTGGTATCAAATACTTGTTCTTCTCCATCAGCTTGTTCAGTTTACTATAATCGATGCACAAATTAAGGTTACCATCCTTCTTTTTTATAAAGAGGACAGGTGCGCTCCAAGGTAACATACATGGGCATATATATCCTTGCTCAAACAGTTCTTGCAGCTGGACATTTATTTCCGCCATTTCCTTTGGCGCTACACGGTATGGTGATCGGGCTACAGTAAAAGGAGGGGTTAGATCTGACTTACTCTAGAGGTGGGGGGGGGGGGGGGTTGAATAGAGTATTAAAAAAACTTGGCTATTTTAATATTTATATCAGAGTAAAATTAGTGATACCTTATAACAGTAATAGAAAAGAAAACAAGCTAAACTATTATAACTATCACAGGCACAGCAAGAACAAAAACAGAAAATGAGCAACCAGACAACACAAGAAATTTTATAGTGGTTTCCCTAAACTTAGATAAATATACACTCTTCTACAAGCCTAGTCGGAATCCACTAACAGTTTTGATCAGGTGACTTCCACCACAATATCTATTTATAGGGAGATATTGTAACCCTTTACGCTTTTGATCGGGTGCCCAAAAACCAAACTCAAGTCTTTTGGAAGGTGACTTGTGAACTAGGCTAATTTTTGAAGGGAGTTAAAACCCTATACATTGGGGTGGGAAAGAAGATGATGTTAGTCTTCTCTTTTCTCAAAAACAACTTGAGAAGACTTTGTGGATCCTTAATGGTGTCAAAGCTCCCCCTACAATGTAGAAGGTTTAGGAAGACTGGAGCTTTACTTCAGGGTGTAGGTCTTCAGCCTTGTTTGAAATAGTCATGAAACTTTTCTGACTGAATGTGTATTTGTTGTCCTGAATATTCATGGATGTGAAGCTTGAAGAAGACACTTGATTTTGATGATTGTTCTTCTTCTGTCTTCAGACTTTACAAGGTGAAAATACAGAGAATTTTTCTGCACTAAAAAAATAAAGAGTTTTGAAAGATTTCTTCTTATTATCTCTGTGTTGAATATTTCTCTCAAAGTGCTCTGAGTAGATCTCTATGAAAATTCTCTTGTACTCTTGTGTATCTTCCTGAAAAAGAGAAAATCTCTTTTTATATTCTCAGTCAATTATTAGTCATTTGAAATTTGAATTACTGCCTTAAATGCTGACTGATCTGGAGATTACAAACGGCTGGAATAAAAAATTAATGAGTTTCCCCAACTGTCCTTAATAAAATAAGTAAGTAATTATCCTGATGAATACCATAATTAATGCAGCCAATAACGGCTATATTCATAGGAATATATGCATTAATTACTCAGGAATAATACTGCTAATTAATGTAAAAATAAAGGAACAGAAGGAGGGAAAAAAACTCATTTAGGAACTGGGACAGAAATTGTTGACCTCTGAATGGTATTCGTCGACCTGAGATCTAAGATCGTCGACCTAAGAATGCCATTTTGTCGACCTGAGCTCTTCAAACTGCGTACTTAGAAAGACTTGCCAAAACTGCAGTTTGAGTTCGTTGAGCTGAGAATTTGTCTGGGGAAAACTAATCGTCGAACTGAGCTCAAATATTGTCGAGCTCAGCTTAGAGAATTATCTCTGAGTTTGTCGATCAGAGATCAATGATCGTCAAGCTGAGTTTGAAGAACTTCGAACTAATCAAACTATCTTCTGAAATCTTCTAAATCTGAGTCTTCTGAGGTCCTCTGTTGGCTTGTCCAAGAAGGTAGAACTAAAAGCACTTAGCCTAAACTCTAGGACTACTAGACATGACCCTTGCTATACAATATGGGTCAGACTCAACCTAAATTAGTGAACCTAGCCCAAATCCAACTAGGGATCCAACAATCTCCCCCTATTTGGGTGAGGTCACTAAGTACAAAGCAAAATAAAAGAAAATAAAGACATACAACATGAAAATAAGTAACTGACCATCACAATATAGCATATAGAGAGAATATTCACGAAGAATAAAATGTTTTAGAGTCTATCTGGAGGAGGGGAAGAAGAGTATTTAGTGAACACAATAGTTCTGAGAGGATCTTCTGCTCCATGCTTTCATATCTTCAGGTCTTGGGCTCCAAGAAGAGTTATAGTAGAATCTCTAGGCACAGCAACTTCTGGGTGGACCTGCATATAAGCATTTGGGTCAAATAACTCTTTGTCAATTTCAAACTTAACAAGTTCTTTCTGTCTGAAGGAAGACATAGTTGTAAATTTTGATGGATCTATTCCTTCTATCTTTGCCTTGTTTATCTGAGATAAACCAATCAACTCATGAAATCTAGCCATCCTAAAGTTAGGATCAAGCTCTGGTCCATATCCTGGATCAGTTGAAACATCCTGAGCTGTCCTTTGAGACTTTCTAAAAATAACAAACTATTGCTGAAAATTTGTGGAAGGGTAATCCTTTACAGACTGTTCAACATAGTAAGAGTTTGGTAGTCTGCATTCACTATATTTTTAACAGCAGGGTTGGAAGATTTCCTTTGAGATGATCTTAAAGATTGTTTTGATTGTGAAGGAGCAATCTTAGAATATCGTCTGGAGTATTGATAAGGAGATTCCTTTGGAGGTTGAGGAGCACTGGAAGCAGATCTTGCCAAATTACATGAAGCACCTGCAACAACAGAAGGAGGAGGTGGATCTTTCTTGAATTTTTTCACTAGAGAGGATCCAGACTTCTTCTTCTTCTTCTGTGCTTTGGCTTGATTTCAAGATATCATCATCCACTGAGGAGTTTTGGAAGTGAGAAGAATGTTGTGCAGAATGTAGTATGGTACATCATTGTCAGGATTTGGCTTGGGATCAGCTGGAGCTTTTCTCTTCTTTGATTTGGCTTACTTGGCATTATTAGATTCAGAATCATCAGAATATTTAGCTGAGTCATCTTTAGAATAACTTTGTGGATTGTCATATAGAGCATCTATTTCTTCTATTATTTCCTATGGAACTTGCTTGTTTGCTTGAGGAGGAAAAACTGGAGGAGGAACCACTTCAGTTGGAACTACTTCAGCTTCCTGAGCCATTTCTTCAGCAAAAATTTCATCCATATCTGGTAATGGAGAGGTAGAGAAAACAAAGGTGGGAGGAGAAAGAGCCATGGGGGCAGAGAACTCATGCCTAGCAATCTTAACAGGCTCAACCTCTGAAACTAAAACAAGCTCAGGCTCTGGAGCTGAAAAGCTGTTCTGAATAAGCTGTAAAATTTTCGAGCTAATAGGAGCTGTATAGCAAACAATATCTATACAATACTGAGGAGAGACAAAAGAAAGACTATTTCTATACATAAGATCAAAAGAATCAAGAACTGAGTTCTGTTCAAGTGCTGGAGAAATGAAGCAGTCTCCAGAAAGAATATCCAAAGAAGGAGTTAAATCAACTGTCTCATAATCAGTATCCAAAATTTCAGTAAGTTCTACATCTGGTATATCTGTATCCAAAAATTCTTCATTTGGTATATTTGTATCAACAAATTCTTTCTCTGCTGTTGTTGCTGCTGCTACTGGAGCTACTTCTTCATGGAATATCTCCCCCTACCTGGTTTCAGTAAGCACTAAATCCAGGCCCTTGACTGAAGAAGGAGGGACAGGGAAGGCAGATAGTTGGGCAGCAAGAGAAGAAATGGAATAAGCAAGAGGTGAAATGGCCTCTATTATGAGTTGTTTAAGGAGAGGTGTGATGGATTGCAGAATGGATGAAATGGAGGGTGAAGCTATGTCCATGAATTCAGGTGGGGTTTGAATAGATGCAGATGGATTGAAAGTGGAAGAGGAGGGATGAGAATCTAGTATTTTCTCATCTGGAGGGGATGGAGAATGACTGGGGGATGAAAGAAGATTAAATAAAGGTAAGGATGATGGATTGTGAAGAGGAGGAATGTTAGGGAGATGAGAAGGAAGAGGGGACAAGGGAGGAGTAACAGGCTCTAGTGAATGAGCATGCTCTACAGATTGTTGTACTAGAGAAAGAATTGGGGAATGTTGAGGCAGTGGTGATTGAATTGGTGAAGAAGGATGGATGAGGGAAGAAGGAGGTGTAGGTTGATGTGCTGGTGTTGTGGAAGTAAGCTGGAGGGATGTTGAAGTTGTTTGAATAAGGGGAGGAGGAGGAGGAATGAAAATATCCTCAGCAGGGTGGGAAGTGGCTGGAACAGCCTTAGTACTCTCAAAAGTTCTGGAAGAGGAATCCCTGGATGGCTTATGGATGTTCCTCTCCCACCTGGCAAATAAGGCGCGGGTTAGCCTCTTGGAGGCATTGATGAATATGGTCGGGGTGACAAGTGATTCAGCGGCCTTGTCCTGGAGGAAGATTCTCAGTATTCTTCCAAAACACACTTCCTTCTTTGTGTTTTTCTTCTTTATCAATTCAAACAAAATTCTAGCCAATTTGACGACCTTCTTGTTAACCACAGCACACATTACTAGGAACTGTTGTTTGGTAATATAATCGTGGGCGGTATGCTTGCCTAGCAGAACTTTTCCTACAACGTATGCTAGAAACTTGTAATCAACAGACAGATTTTTCTTCAGCAGCTTGTTAGGGTTGTCTCCAGAATAACCCATTATACTCAACATTTCATCAAATTCAGAAGAATCAATCTCTAATTCTTCTTCTCCATTCACTAAGCCGAAAGTTTCAGAAAGAATATCATGGGTGAGAGGGACGGCGTTACCCGCTATGGTTCCTACCAATGTATCAGCATCTGGAGACGATAACGAGTAAACCAATTCTCTAATCTCAGTCGCCGCAATCTTTATCCTGGTTGTCATTAGGTTCTTCAATTATTAATCTTCAAACAATTATAGAATGTCAAGAAAAATTTTATCTGAATGCTGGAATGATTCAAAGTCGATGTCAAAACCCATATCAAATTTCATAGCTGCGAGAGCGCTTGCTGGAATCGCCATGATCACCTGCAACAAAGAAATAAAGAGATTATGTGTGAGGGAACTGAAAGCGCGGGATGGAGGTCGAAGAAAACCTAGTTATATGGTTTTTCAGAATATGAAATGACAAACTCCGTCCTGCGAAACAGAAAAATTCTTCGATCTGGGGTTGTCGAAATATTTTATTGACAAAAGAGTTCGTCGATCTCAGTCTGAAGAAGGGAAAACGTTTCGTCGTCCTCAGGTTGATGAAAATTTTCTGAAGCCAGATCGTCGATCCCCGGTCGATGAAAAATGACTTACACAGAGAGTTCGTCGATCTCAAGTCGACTAAAAATCTCAAGAACTTTCCTCAGTTCGTCGAGCTTTGTTCGACGAATTTTGGCAAATTGTTCGACCACAGACAGAGAATTAAATTTATATATCACCATTCACCATGCCTAGCTAATTCATAAAGGATAGATGTTTCTTCTCATCCAAGGGTTTGATGAAGATATCTTCCCTTTGCAAATCAGTGGGGATGAAGGTAAGATTAATTTTCTTCTTGTCAACACACTCTCTAATTAAATGATGTCTTACATCTATATGCTTTGTCCTACTATGATGCACTGGATTCTGTGCTATGGATATAGCGCTGGTACTATCACAAAATAGAGTTGAATTATTTAAGTTGTATCCATAATCCAAGAGTTTATTTTGTATCCATAATATCTGTGAACAATAACTGCCAGCTGCTATATATTCAGCTTCTGCTATTGATGTAGACACAGATGTTTGCTTTTTACAAAACCAGGAGACAAGTCTAGCACAAAGAAACTAGCATGTTCCTGATATGCTTTTCCTGTCCACTCTACATGCAGCAAAGTCACCATCTGAGTATCCAGTTAACTCAAACTCTAACTCAGTTGGATACCAGAGTCCTAGATTTGGGTAACTCTTTATATATCTTAAAATTCTTTTTAGCAAAATTAGGTGAGATTCTTTAGGGTTCACCTGGAACCTAGCACAAAGACAAGTAGCAAACATAATATCAGGCCTACTTGTTGCGAGTTATAAAAGGGACCCAACAATGGCCCTATACAATTTCTGATCAACAGGTTTCCCATGTTCATCTGAATCAACCACAACATTTGTAGCCAAAGGTGTTTTCTTAGCTGAGGCATCAGCCATCCCAAACCTTTTGATTTGCTCTTTAGCATATTTGGATTGAGATATGAAAATGCCATTAGGAGTCTGCTTCACTTGGAGGCCAAGGAAGTAGGAGAGATCACCCATGCTACTCATCTCAAACTTAGAATGCATAAGGGTTGAGAACCTTTTGCATAGTTTGGGATCTGTAGAGCCAAATATGATGTCATCTACATATATTTATACTAATAGAATTTTATCATGATGATGCATGAAAAATAAAGTCCTATCTACCATGCCTCTAAAAAATTTATACTCTAAAAGAAAGCTAGCTAAGGTTTCATACCAAGCTCTAGGAGCTTGCTTTAGACCATAGAGAGCTTTATGCAATCTGAAAACATAAGAGGGATAAGTTGAAGAGATAAAACCTGGCGGTTGTTCCACATAAACCTCTTCTTTAAGTTCTCCATTAAGAAATGCACTCTTTACATCCAGTTGGTTGACTTTGAACTTTTTGAATGCAGCATAAGCAAGGAAAATCCTTATTCTCTCAAGCCTGACAACAGGTGCAAATGTCTTGTCATAGTCAATGCCTTCCTCTTGCCTATAGCCTTGAGCTACTAGCCTTGCTTTATTCCTTTTGATAGATCCTTGGGCATCAAGTTTATTTCTGAATACCCACTTAGTTCTAATGACTGGGTAGTCTTTGGGTCTTGGAACTAAGTCCTAAACTCTACATCTCTCAAATTGGTTGAGCTCCTCTTACATAGCAATAATCCAGTATGGATCTTGCTCAGCATATTTGATGGATTGGGTCTTAATTTGAGATATGAAGCAGGCATGCATCATATCCTGGTGGAGTTGATGTCTTGTCTGCACACCTACTGATATGTCTCCTATTACTTGAGATATAGGGTGATCTCTTAGTATGACAAAATCAGTTGGTGGAGTTAGTTCAGCAATAGCCTGGGGAGTTAAGTCCTTTAGTTAAATTAGGTTAGCTATTGTTAGTTCTGCATTGAAATCAGTATCTTCATCATCACTTTCTTCAGCAACATATGGAGGAGGATGTGTAATAACCTCATTGGTGAGGGTCAACTCATCTAGCTTCTCACACATGTTAGGTACCTACAAGGTTTCACTAGTAGAAGCTATCTTCTCCTTGTAAAACATGTTAGCCTCATCAAAAGAAATATTAATAGATTCTTCCATTTTCATGGTTGATTTATTATAAACCCTATAAGCCTTGCTTACTTTGGAATATCCAAGAAAAATTCCAACTTCAGCCTTGGCTTCAAATTTTCTAAGGTATTTCATATTATTGTTGTGAATGTAACAAATACAGCCAAATATTTTAAAATAGTCTACTTTAGGTTTCTTCCCTTTAAGTAGTTCATAGGTGGTCTTGCCCTAAAGTTTATGTATCAAACTTCTGTTCAGGACATAGTTTGTTGTGCTCACAACCTCTGCCCAAAAGGATAGGGGCAGGTGAGAATCTATAATTAATGTGCTTGCATCTTTAATGAGTGTTCTATTCTTCCTTTCAGCTACCTCATTTTGTTGAGGAGTTATAAGAGCAGAGAAACATTGCCTGATACCTTCCTTCTCCCAGAACTCTTATATAAGAAGAGACTCAAACTCAGTACCATGATAACTTCTGATCAATGCAACTAGAGTAGAGAACTCAATCTGTATACTCTTGAGAAAATCTGTAAGAATCTTGAAGTTATCTGACTTATTTCTCAAGAAGAACACCCAAGTGAATCTTGAGAAGTCATCAACAATCACTATGGTATAAGACTTCCCTCTTAGGCTTTGTACAGTCATGGGTCCAAAAAGATCCATGTGGAGCAAATACAGAATCCTAGGTGAATCACTTTTATTAAGTGACTTAAAACAATTTTTAGTTTGCTTGCCTAGCTGACAAGCCTGCAAAGGCTTTCTTTCTTGTAGGGGTAAGAAGGCAATCCTATAACAAGGTTGTCTTTAGATAACTTGACAATATTTTTTAAGTTGACATGTCCTAATCACTTATGCCAAAGCTCATTGTTATTACTAGTCTGGTTAAATAAACAAATTTCAGTTCTAGTTGAGTTCAAATTTACTATGTAGATGTTTCCTACTTTAGAACCAGTTAACACAGTTTTATTGTCAGTAGAAGAGATAATGCAAGAGAATTTATCAAATGATACCTGAAACCCTTCATCATAGAGTTGACTGATGGAAATCAGGTTGTGCTTTAATCTACTTACATATGCTACTTTTCTGAAAGTAACAAGGTCAATCCTTACATCACCATATCCTTTGGTCTAACCATAGTTGGAGTCATCAAAAACAACTTTTAGACCTAGCTTGGACTTGTAGTTGGATAAGTTGTCCTTGCATCCAGTCATATGTTTTGAACAACCACTATCAAGATACCATTGTTCCTGTGTGGTAGGATAGTCTTTTACCTGCACAAAAACAGATTAGAAATTTTTGACCCAGGTTACTTTGGGTCCTTGTTGATTCACATAATTAAAGCTAGAGATATATGAATATTTAGGTTGATTCTTATAGCCTAAGGGATGATATTTCCTTGGTGAAATTATCCATTGATTAAAAGGATTGAAGTTTTCTTTGGATTTATTACAGAATCTATTTGAGTTGAAGTTTTTATTATTGTGAACTGAGGTCGACGAATTCTGGTGAGTTCATCGATTTAAGTTCTACGAATGGAGATGAGTTCATCGAGCTCCACTCAGAGAATGAAAATATTCATTTTTTGGGCCCCAATATCGTCGATCTCTGGTCGACGAACCATACTGGTTTCGTCGATCGCAGTTCAGATAATAATTACAATAAAAGTATGCGTTTGGAGTTCGTTGACTTGAGTTCGACGAACTGTACACATTTCGTCGATCTGAGTTCGTCTAAATCTGCTGAACATTGTTTTGATTATTATTTTTCTTACTCCTTTTATTTTTCTTAATTTTGTGTTTACGCTCTGTTTGATTAGGAATGTTATTTTTTATCTTCTCTTTACCCTTTTCAGAAACCAATTTTATTGGTGTTGTTAATATGTTTTTCTGAATTAGTGGGGGTAGGCTTGATGAAGCACCCAAGCCCAGCTTGCCATTAACCTGACATTTACTGTGCTTGTTATGTCCATCAGCTTAAGGCTTCTCCCATTTAGAGATTCCTCAAGTTGCTTAGCCTCACATAGCTCAGTCTTTAGTTTAATAATTTGTTCATTTGCTAAAGTTACTTCATCTTTTAATTTGTTATTTTCCAACATCAGGTTCTCTTATTCATTTAGTTTCTCTCTAAGTTGTTTAATTACTTTTTCAGAATTTATTAAGTCTAAGCACAATGATTTGAATTTAGTTCTAAAGTTTTAAAAATTAAAATCAAATGAAGATAATACCTGATCCTCTTTAGTTAGAGGTTCTTCTATATCTGTTAGGTCAGCATAAGAGTGAGTACTTGATGCATCAATAGCCATCAAGCATATCTCCTTGGCTTTAGCTTCCTCTTCATCCTCACTAGAGCTTGAGGATGAGGAATCTTCTTCAGTTCCACTCCAGGTTTCATCAATGAAACCTTTCTCCTTTCTTTTGTGCTTGCTGGAAGAAGGCTTGTTGTACTGCTGTCTTCTGGTCTCCTTTTCTTTTCTTTTATCTTTCTTTTGAGTCCCTGGACATTCTGAAATGAAATGTCCTGGCTTCCTACAACCAAAACAAACTATTTCTTTAGTTGGTTTTTTATCATACCTAGGTTTGTCATCTTGCCTAGATGACTTTCTTCTGAAGTCCCTTTTGCCCATTTTGTAAAATCTCTTGGCTAAGAGACTAAGAAATTCTTCATTGACAGTTGGAGCTTCTGACTCTTCAGTAGCTTTGAAAGCTATATTCTATTCTTTTCTCCCAGAAAAAGGAGTCTTATGTTCTGCAGCTTCTCTTGACTTGATCAGTTGCTCATAAGATTTGAGCTTTCCCAGTAGAGATTCAGTGGAAATCTCACTGAGGCTTCTTGCTTTCTTGATAGGCCAGAATTTAGAATCCCATGAGCTAGGGAAACACATAAGGATTTTGTCATTCACTTATGTAAGTGTGATATCCTTGTCCAATGTCTTCAGCTCATTAATTATTGAGCTTAATCTGTTGTATATATCTCCAACAGTCTCTGACTCATCCTTTTTGAAATTTTCATACTAAGAGATGAGGTTGGATCTCCTATCCTTTCTCTCATCAGTAGAGCCAGCTACCATCTAGTTAAGTGAGTCCCAAATAGCTTTGGATGATGTGCATTCAGCCACTTTCTGGAAGATGTCATCAGACATGGTCTGAGCAAGAATATTCATGGCCTTTGCATCAGTAATCTTGGCCTTTTTCTGAGCATCTGTCCACTCAGGTGGTAGAACAACATGAGTGATTGAAGTAGAGGTGGAGGCAGTTTCTACAATAGGAGGTCCTGTCAAAATAGAGTTAAAAATGTCCTCATCAATAGAGTTCATATAAAGTTTAATTCTTGCCTTCCAAACAACAAACTTATTTAAGTTGTATTCTGGAGGTCTGGTGCTTGCATAATCTTTGTTCTGTGCCATTATGATAATAGAAAAGTTAAGAAGGAGGAAATCTGATCTAACAGGGATCTTGGTTCAAGTGTTAACTTGTATAACCAAAGAAACACAACCTCTGATACCAATTGAAAGGAGGGGTTAGATCTGACTTACTCTAGAGGGAGGGTGTGAATAAAGTATTTAAAAAAACTTGGCTATTTTTATATTTATATCAGAGTAAAATAAGTGATACCATATAACAATAATAGAAAAGAAAACAAGCTAAACTATTCTAACAATCACAGCCACATCAAGAACAAAAATAGAAAATGAGCAACCAAACAACACAAGAAATTTTATAGTGGTTCCCCTAAACTTGGGTACATCCACTCTTCTACCACCCTGGTAGGAATCCACTAACAGGTTTTGATTAGGTGACTGCCACCACAATATCTATTTGCAGGGAGATATTGCAACCCTTTAGGGTTTTGATCAGGTGCCCAAAAACCAAACTCAAGTCTTTTGGAAGGTGACTTGTGAACCAGGCTAACTTTTGAAGGGAGTTAAAACCCTATACATTGGGGTGGGAAAGAAGATGATGTTAGTCTTCTATTTTGTCAAAAACAACTTGAGAAGAGTTTGTGGATCCTTGATGGTGTCCAAGCTCCCCCTAAGATGTTGAAGGTTCAAGAAGATTAGAGATTTGCTTCAGGGTGTAGGTATTCAGCCTTGTTTGAAATAGTCCTGGAACTTTTCTGACTGAATGTGTATTTGTTGTCCTGAATGTTCCTGGGATGTGAAGCTTGAAGAAGACACTTGATTTTGATGATTGTTCTTCTTCTGTCTTCAGACTTTACAAGGTGAAAACATAGAGAATTTTTCTACACTGAGAAAAGAGAGAGTTCTGAAAGATTTCTTCTTATTATCTCTGTACTGTATATTTCTATGTAAGTTCTCTAAGTATATCTCTGGGAAAATTCTCTTGTACTCTTGTGTATCTTCCTGAAAAAGAGAAAATCTCTTTTTATATTCTCAGTCAATTATTACTCCTTTGAAATTTGAATTACTGGCTTAAATGCTGACTGATCTGGAGATTACAAATGGCTGGAATAAAATATTAATGAGTTTCCCCAACTGTCCTTAATAAAAATAAGCAAGTAAATATCCTGATGAATACTATAATTAATGTAGCCAATAACGGCTATATTCAGAGGAATATATGCATTAATTACTCAGGAATAATACTGCTAATTAATGTGAAAATAAAGGAACAGAAGGAAGGGAAAAACTCATTTAGGAACCGGGATAGAAATCATCGACCTCTGAAAGGAATTCGTCGACCTAAGATCCAAGATCGTCGACCTAAGAATGCCATTTTGTCGACCTGAGCTCTGCGAACTGCGTACTGAGAAAAACTTGCCAAAACTACTCTCTGAGTTTGTCGAGCTGAGAATTTGTCTGGGGAAAACTAATCGTCGACATGAGCTCAAATATCGTCGAGTTCAGCTCAGAGAATTAACTCTCAGTTCGTCAATCGGAGATCGATGATCGTCGAACTAAGTTCGAAGCACTTCAAACTAATCAAACTATCATCTGAAATCTTCTAAATCTGAGTCTTCTGAGGTCCTCTGCTGGTTGATCCAAGAAAGTAGAACTAAAAGGACTTAGCCTAAACTCTAGGACTACTAGACATGACCCTGTCTATATAAGGTGGATCAAGCTTAGCCTAAATTAGTGAACCTAGCCCAAATCCAATTAGGGATCCAACACACAGGTTTCACACCTTGCACCAACTCGATAGAGAAGTAAATTTTGCTTTGGGGAGGTAGCCCCGGAAGATCCTTAGGGAACACATCTGCGTACTCCGATATAATCAGAACGTCACTCACACTGTCTTTTGGCTCAACAGCCTATATAAGTGTGAAGAATAACTCCACGCTCTTCCGAATAGCTTTGACGACTTGGAGAGCAGACATCAAAATCTTCCTCGATCCTTGCATACTAGCGAATTTAGTCTCTAGCTGGTATTCTGTCCTTGTGTGATCTCTTTTGATCTGCAATCTATAAAAGCACGCTGCTCCAAGAGCCAGTCCATACCAAAGATTACATCAAACTCCGATAGTGGAAACACAGATGCTTCCAATCCGAAATCCTGACTTCCTATTCGCACCTCAACACAACAAGGCTTATTTGTCCACATCACGCATCCATTAGGAAACAATATCCTTAGTCTCTTTGTCGACACACAAGTAGGCACTCCAATCCGAGACATGAAGTCCTCAGCTAGAAATGAATGCAAAGTACCCGTATCAAACAGTGCTCTCATCGGACAGTCCAAAATAAGGACAAAGCCTAATATAAATAAATCATACACAAGCAACACACAAAGTATGAGGTATAAAAAGCAGTAAAACTGTATCTTAACTGGTACCTGTGACGGCATCACTCTGCTTTATGGCCTCATGTTGGCCAAGGTTGTATACCCTTGGCTGAGATGGAGTATACTGGGATGCAGTGGACTCCACCGCCTTTCCCTTTTCAGCATATGTTGCTCTAGCCTTCTTATCACCCTTTGGAGGACCAATCTGACAGTCACGGGCTATATTTCCTACCTTTCCACAAGTATAACATGTCCGTGGGCCTTGCCCAGACATTGCTCCAGACACAACTGTGGAAGGAGCTTGTCCCGAAGATTTGGACTTTCTACCCCTTTTCTTGTGGTAGCTAGATTTTCCCAGGTGAGGTACTTTGAACTCGGGATTTATCACGGCCAAGTCCCTCTTGCCTTGCACCCTCTTCATATCTTTCTCCAACGTATGGGCCGTATCCACCAATGCTTAAAACCCTAGATTCACCGAACTCGAGAGCAGCATCCTCAGCTCATCCCACAGTCCCTCGTAGAACCAATTGGTCTTACGCTCTTCTTTAGCAAAGGTAGACCCCGCATAACATCCCAATCTAGTAAACTCATGCAAATAGGTGTCAACACTACTTTCGCCCAGCGTTAGACGCTGAAACTCATTTTCCATGGCTATGTGCTGTGATGATGACAGATGCTTTGCCAAGAACAGTCTCGAAAACTCCTCTATCGAGACCTCTGCTAGTTGTCTGCCTGCGAAGTTGTGCAGCTCCATTTCGTCCCACCAAAGCCGAGCCTCTCCTTCCAACAGGAAAGTGTCCAAGGAGACTTTCTTTCCCTCCTAAGTTCTTATTACCATTAGAATTCTTTGGACTCGCAAAAGCCAGCCCTCTGCCTACGTTGGGACCCTGCCCCTGCGAACGTAGGAGGACTGAAACTCATGAACTGCTTTAGTTGTCATTTCACTGCTCGTGTACCTACCACAACCTCAATAGGTTCTGGCCTCACACCAACCTGTAATGGAACCATTACAGGCTATGCCTTCCCCATAGGTTGTGCATGTATCATCGCAAACAATGCCTCAACATCTAGGCACACTATCTCCATAAAAGGAGGAGGTATGGGCATCTAAGCTGGTGCCGTACTCTCAATAGAACAATGGGACTCAGACTGCTTTGCACTACTTCGAGTCGCCTATACGTATAAAAGAAAACTTTAGCGACTTCGCAAAAGCAACAATGACTAGTAGTAACACGCAGGTTCCTCAAATAAGTGTATATTCATTCCTAAATGGATATTCTGGAGTTCATTTATGTTATAATAGTCCGCACTTACACGTGCTCTCCACCCATCAAAAGAATTTGACCATAAATTCGCAGGAGGAAGACCAAGACAAGATGATACCAAATTGTAACATCTCCATCCGTCACATGAAATATAATAGAGGGTCCAGCCGGGGCCCCATACCATATCCCACAGATAGGTAGTGGGGTTACATGTTAATATCAAAAACTACTCGAATCCTAACTCAGAGCATTCTAGCAGAAGCTTTAGGGTTACATGAACTCATACCAACAGAATGTACACTATATATAAACCACACCATTTATATATATAAAAGGAATGTCAATTACAAATACACAAAAGTTATGGCCTTAAGGCCTTACAGTTATACTTTACAAGTGTGGTTTATAAGCACCCGGTCGCAGGCCGGCCACACATGAAAACAGTAAAACTTCTTTGCTTGGCCTTTGAGGGCCAGCATAGCAGCAAGGGCTTCAGCCCGCTATTAACCGCTCGGCTTTCCAGCACCTGCACAAGGATAATCCACCACAATGGTGGAAAACAAGGCAATAATCAACATTCAACTGACTAATTTATAATGACCCTATCCCTTTCCTGGGGCAGAGGTATTCCTTCCCTGCAGGCATAACATTACCACAAGTAGATATATCACAAAAACATGCACTCACGCACATTTAAATATATCACAAATGAATGCCTCAACGAGAAAATGTTTTGTGCACTCAGGGCACATTTTCGGTGTACCTTTTGTCAGGGTACCACCACTGTTCAAAGGTCTCAGACATAACAGTTAACTTTGAGCATTTATAGTCTATAAGGCTTCCAACCTGAGACTTTAGTCTTGAAGGCGTACAACCTAAGTGTTGGGTATTGTATCCACAATGTACCTGATTTGAAGAAGCCTCTGAACAAGCAAAGTTGAATAGATAATGTATTTGATGATTTTATTCAAGATGTGCTTGCAGCTATTCCATGCTAAGTACACACCAATGTCAGGGTGCAGTGGGTTAATATACACGGGTCTGCGCAACGTAATCCCTCGTTGAGAAGATCAGTGTGTTGGCTCACGTGTACTCTCTCTATTGGAGTGTACTTATTTTCAGGTACAGGGTTGAGATAGATCAAGAGCAAAAGAGGAGCAAGGATGGGTCAAAGACCAAGTCATGGGAAGAAAGAAGAAAAATCTTCTAAGGAAAATTTGTCGGGAATCACTAAGTGATTCTCGCCGATTCGACGGGAATCACCAGTGATTCTCGTCAAATCGTCGAGAATCACTCGCCGATTCCCTCCTACGGCATCCAACTGACAGTACGCATTCAAGAAATCAGTTAAGGCAGAATCGACGAGAATCATTAACTAATTCTCGCCGATTCCCTTCGGATGTCATGGATTTCAACTGGAATTCTTCCAAGGAAAATTCGATGTGAATCATGAGTGATTCCCGCCAACTTCGACGGGAATCACCAATTATTCCCGCCGAATTTGCCTTAGGCAAATCTGCTCTGTTCGCTGGACCGAATAAGAAACTGTGCGCTGTTTTGACCGGGCCTAGGGTTTTTCCTTATGGGCCCCACAACGGTCCTTGGGGTTGGCTCGGGTATATATACATGCTTATTTTCGAACATCTACAGTAACTTTTGACGAAAAAGAAAGAAGCCTCCGAGCGTAACCTAGCCGATCGCGGAACTCCTTCCGTCGCCGTCGCCGCTCGCTAAGTTGTCGCTGCTGCCGATCTGAGATCTTCTTTGATAACTCAACGACAGAACCGAAGCTAAGTAACGCGTCTCACGTTTCTCTCTCGATATCCCTTGTCTCTCGGTTTGATTGAACGGGAACATTTTTCCCCTCCGAATCAATTGAGACGATCGATCCGAGTAAGATCGTTGGTAGACCTTGCTAGCTTCGTCAAGAAGTTTGGATCTACAAAGCATCGCCGCCGCAATCATTAGCTGCCGCCGATCTCGGGGAAGATCTTCTCCAAGAGAGTGCTCCGGTCGTGGACTCTTCGTCTTCATGAAGAACGCTTCATCGAACGAAGAGGGACATCGGGTTATCCATACTTGAAGTTTGTATTTTTTATACATTCTAATTTTGGTGTTGTTGTAAAGGAATAGTGATTCCTCGTTGTAATGGTTGGGTGCAACCCGCGGTGGAGGAGTAGTGACTCCTTCGGGTGGAAGGGTTTCTTCCATAGTGTGAGGATTGGATTTCAATCCACTTGGTGAAGTGACCGAGTCATCCCTTGTTGGGAGATAGGTCGAAGGGGGAGAGTGGACGTACCAAAATCGGGAAACCACTATAATTGCTTTTGTGCTTTTCTGTGTTGTGGTTGTTTTCTTGTGCAGGTTATTTTTTATTCCGCAAAAGACTGCAAATCACCTATTACCCCCCATAGGTGAAGTTAGTTGACACTAGATAACTTTCAAGTGGTATCAGAGGGAGGTTGCTCAACAATAAGGTTAACACCTTGAGTAAGTTTCCGCATCTAGTGTCAAGAAGAAAGAATATCTCTGAAATGGAAGGACTCAAGTATTCAGGGAAGATCCCAGTGTGCACCAAGCTAAACTTTCCTATCTGGAAGAAAAGGATCAGGTACTACATGGAAGCAGTCGACCCACGACTCTTAATGATAGTGGAGGAGGGACCTTATATTCCCACTAAGGCCTCCATCATTGATCCAACCAAGAAAGTGCCCAAGAAACTTTCGAAAATGGATAAGGATGAGATGGTGCTTGTTGGACTTGACAAGAAATCTCAGAATATTCTGGTAAGCACCGTCGATGATTCCATGATGCAGGTTTTCTGCAACTACAGGACTTCCAAGGACATTTGGCACTTCCTAATCATCTTGATGGAAGGCACTGATGAAGTAAGGGATGATCGAAGATCCCTTCTGAACTAGAAGTACGAGGCCTTCAGGCAAGGTCCCAAGGAAGAAATCGGAGTGACATTCGAGAACTTCCTGAAGATCGTCAATGCCCTAAAGGGCTATGGCAGAGTGTTCACCGATGGTGAACTAAATGACAAGTTCCTTAGATCCCTTACTAAGGAATGGGACACCAAGATCTGCGCCATCAGAGAATTTGGCAGGCTGGCAGAAACAGATCCCAAGATTTTGTTTGGGAAACTTCTGTCCTATGAGCTTCAGCTAAACACCAGAAAAGCTGAAGAAGAAGCCGATAAAGCCACTGCCAGAGAGAAGACTGTGGCCCTAAAAGCCAATCACTCAAGGAAAGGCAAGGGTGCAGCCTCATCTCGTTCTCGGAAAATGGATGAGGAAGAAGAATATGAGCCATGCTCTTCTGGCTCAGAGCTATCTGAAGAAGACTTCTACCTCATCACTCGGGAGTTCAAGATGTTCCTTAAGTTGAGGAATCAAAGAAAGAGAGACGTCTCCTCCTCCAGACATCAGAAGAAGAATTATTCTTCTGAAAGGTATGAGTCCAAACAGAACAAACATCGCTCTAATGACATTATTTGCTTTGGATGCAATAAGCCAGGTCACGTCATCACTGACTGTCACCAAGGCAAGAGAGATAAGGGAAAGGGAGAGGAGCACAAGTCCTCTAGAGATAAGAAGAAGGAGAGGAGCTATATAGGCAAAAAGCCAAAGATACTGAGTGAGTCTGATTCCTCAGACTCCAGTGATGATGAGGAAGCCTACTTCAGGCTAGTGGGTCGCTCTGACTCAGAAGGAGACTGCCCCCCATTCACTGGGAAGATAAAAGATCGTACCCACCTCTCTGACTCTGACTATGAGTCTCCTGATGATGATCTCGAGGACAGCCCATCTGCCCGTGAAGCCGAGCTCCTAGAAAAGTATGAGCTTCTGCTCATACCTTTGAGGAATACCGCAAGAGGTTGAGGGCTCAGAAAAAAGGAAGTAAAATTCCTTAAGGCTGAGGGTGTGTCTCTGAGAGAAGAGATCACTAGCTTGATCTCTCTCCGACAGGAACACCTGGGCCTGACTTCTGAGCACTCAGAGTCTCTAAGGCTCCTTGACCTAAAACAGGAAGAAATCAACAAGTTGGAAGAACAACTTGCGACAGAAAGGAAGATTGTCAAAAGCTTCTCTATGCCAAAGATTGTTCTTCCACTGGTTGATACCATCTCTGCTCAGGCTAAGGGGGCTGGCTTGGGGCATATGGGTGTGCCTGGTAAATCATCCAGGAGAAATAAAAAGCAGAGGAAAAATAAGGCTGCTAAGAAGGCCTCTGGTGCAGAAAAGGGAAAAGGCCCCACTCAACCCTGTTGTATTCAGGAAGCTTGGCTTTCCCTGCAATGAACAGGACTTTGAGTCAACCTATGGCCACTTCTTCCGGCCCTTGGTTGAAAAGCCTAAGAGCCGGTATGATGGTTGGGCCTTCCCCCACAACTACGGTGAGATTGTCTTCAAGGCACCTTATGAGGAAATCCAAGTGGAGGATTATGGCCACTTCTCTAGCGGCCATAATAGGAAGCAGACACCAAAAGCCAAGCCTGTTATACTGAAGGAACAAGAGGTGAAGAAAGAATGTGACTGCTGTCATCATGATGCCTCCACCTCTAGATCCAAGGCCCCGGCTGGACCCACCGCTCCAAGGGTGAAGCAGGAGCCTAGGAAAAGGTACAACAGATTTGATAGTTGGTGCTGTGGCAAAGTTGGTCACTTTGCCGTGGATTGCTGGTTTAATCCAAGATTCAATGAGACTCCTCATGTTAGCAATGCGAGGCCGACCACTCGTTGGGTTAACCACCCGAGGGGGAGTATGCTAACAAGGAATCTAGGACCCAAGTTCGATTGGGTTCCTAAGGGAAACTGATTCTGTTTTGCAGGTATGTCCAAAGGCCACCAAAACGCCTATCTGGTACTTGGACAGTTGATGCTCCCGGCATATGACTGGGACAAGAAGCCTGCTGCGTGATTACTCTCCAGTCGAAATTTGACCCAAAGTCATCTTTGGAGGATCAGATCGAGGAGTCACCAGAGGTTATGGTATGATTTCCAACGGTATAATCTCTATCACCGACATGTCTTATGTTGAAGGGTTAAATCATAACCTGATCAGTGTAAGTCAGTTGTGAGATAAAGGTTATGACGTTAAGTTTTGCAAGAATAAGTGCTTGATAATATTTTGTGCCTCTTCAGAGACGGTATTAACTGGCATTAGGAGCAGAAATATATTTTGTTTAGATTTTCTTAGCTTAGATTCTTCTACCCCGTGTGCCTAGTAGCAAAAGGCAGGGCATCTCTTTGTGAACAATGGCACAAGAGATTAGCATATATTTATTTCAAGACAATTAATATGTTGTTTTCTAAGAACTTAGTAAGGGATGCCCCTACTATTAAGTGCATCAAAGATAGCCCTTGTCCTGCATGCCAGAAGGGCAAACAGACTCGGGCTACCTTTAAGGGCATTGTAGACAAAGACTCCTCCAGATGTCTTTATCTTCTGCATATGGCCTTGTTCGGTCCAGTGCAAGTTCATAGCTTAGGAGGCAAATCATATATGGTAGTGATTGTTGATGATCACTCTCGGTTTACGTGGGTTTTCTTTTTGAAACGAAAGTCTGATATGTTTGATATCTTCACAAGTTTTGTCAAGCAGATTCGGAACGAACTTAACTGCTTAGTGGTCAAAATCAGAAGTGACCATGGAATAGAATTCGAGTCTGGCGCTATGATAGAATTTTGTGAAGAACTTTGTATCTTTCATGAGTTTTCCTCCCCGCATACTCCGCAACAAAACGGAGTTGCGGAAAGGAGAAATAGAACGCTCATTGAAGCAAGTACGATAATGTTGAATGATGCCTCTCTTCCAGAGAACTTCTGGGCAGAGGCTGTCAACACGGCTTGTCATGTGCAGAACCGAGCATTGATCAACAAGAATCATCGCAAGACGCCTTATGAGCTATTAAAAGGCAGGAAACCGACTGAAAGTCCACCTAGTGTCAACTATCTTCACCTATGGGGGGGGGGATAGGTGTCTTTGCAGCGTGTTAGCGGAATTGAAATTATACCTGCACAAGAAAATAAAACAACAAAGCACACAAGGAACACAGACAATATATAGTGGTTCCCCGATTTGGGTACGTCCACTTTCCCCCTTCGACCTATCTCCCAACACGAGATGACTCGGTCACTTCACCAACAGGATTGAAATCCAATCCTTGCACTCACGGAAGGAACCCTTCCACACGTAGGAGTCAACACTCCCACAATCCGGGTTGCACCCAACCCTTACAACTAGGGACCAATCGGTCCGTTACAAGGAAATAAAAACTAGCTTGTAAGAAATACAAACAACGTTTGGAGAGAAGGTGACCCTCTTCGTTTGACGACGTGTTCTTGAAGTCAACGAAGAGTGCACAGCCTTAGATCTCACTTGGAGTGAATCTTTCCCGAAACCGGCGGCGGCTTGAGGCGGCGGCAAGGTTCTCGGAATCAGCAGCGGCGACGGAGAGCAGCAGCAGTGCCAACTTGATTCAACCTTCGTAGCAAAGGAAGCAAGATCTTCCAACGGTCACACAAGGATCGAACGTCTCGATCGATTCGAAAGGGGAAAGATTTTCCCGATCAACGAATCAAGAGACAAGGGATCTCTTGTTAGACGCGTGAGATGCTATGCTAGCCTAAGCTTCAGTCGCCGGAGATCTGGAAGAACCTGAGATCAGCAGCAGCGACAACCGTACGAGCGGCGGAGATGACCGGCGGAGCAAGATCGCGAGTTTAGGGTTTTGTCGTCGGCCGCTCGTTCTTTTTGAAATTCCGTATATCCGTAGTTCTTCTGTTCATACATCCGAAGTATATATATACATTAGGTCAAGTATATGACCGTTGTGGGTCCCACCAGTAAGAAGACTTGAGCCCGGTTCGACACAGTTCACATAGATTGAACCGGTCCAGAGAACACCAGGAAACTGCCTAAGTCAAAATCGGCGAGAATCGTAGGTGATTCTCGCCGAATCGGCGAGAATCACTTACGATTCTCGCCGACTTCTGCTTAGCCGAAATCTGACTGCACAGATACAGAAGCCGGGGAGAATCGGCGGGAATCACACTTGATTCTTGCAGATTCGTCGAGAATGCAAAGTCATTCTCGACGAATCGGCGAGAATCACTTAGTGATTCTCGACGATTCTGCCTTAGAGAAATTTCTGGCGGTGTCGAAACTGCCGGCTCCAACCGGCGGGAATCAGCTAGTGATTCTCGACGACTCAGCGAGAATCACTGGTGATCCTCGCCGAATCGGCGAGAATCACTTAGTGATTCTCGTCGATTTTTACTTGGGTGATTTCTCCTCTTTCTTTCCTTGAGCTGGTCTTTGGCCCATCCTTGCTCCTTGTCTGCTCTTGCTTTATCATAGCCCTGTACTTGAAATTAAGTACACCCCAATAGAGAGAGTACACGTAGGCCAACACACTGATCTGCTCAACGAGGGATTACGTTGCGCAGACCCGTGTATATTGACCCACTGCACCCTGACAATGGTGTATACTTAGCGTGGAATGACTGCAAGCACAACTAGAAATATTTCATCAAATACATTGTCTATTTACCTTGGCTTGCACAGGGGCTTCTTCAAATCAGGTACATTGTGAATGCAATACCCAACAATCTCCCCCTATTTGAAGAAGCCTAAACCCTACAAGCTAAGGTGAATAGAGCATATGGGAATGAAAAACCGAAACTTAAAAATGAGGTGATAAGGATAAGCATTACCCGTTACTTGAGAGCAAACTAGAGCATTGAGCTACCTTAGCCTTAGCCGAGAGGGTAATCTCCCCCTTTTCGGCTTCGGCAAATTTGGGTCTGGTGCATACTGGGATTTTGCCGGAGTGCTTGAGTCCGTCCATGAAGGATATCTGTCTGCTTCTTGACACTGGGGGCAGGATTCTACTCAAGGTGTGAACCTTTTTGATGAGCAACCTCCCTCTAATACCACTTGAAAGTCCACCTAGTGTCAACTATCTTCACCTATGGGGGGGGATAGGTGTCTTTGCAGCGTGTTAGCGGAATTGAAATTATACCTGCACAAGAAAATAAAACAACAAAGCACACAAGGAACACAGACAATATATAGTGGTTCCCCGATTTGGGTACGTCCACTTTCCCCCTTCGACCTATCTCCCAACACGGGACGACTCGGTCACTTCACCAACAGGATTGAAATCCAATCCTTGCACTCACGGAAGGAACCCTTCCACACGTAGGAGTCAACACTCCCACAATCCGGGTTGCACCCAACCCTTACAACTAGGGACCAATCGGTCCGTTACAAGGAAATAAAAACTGGCTTGTAAGAAATACAAACAACGTTTGGAGAGAAGGTGACCCTCTTCGTTTGACGACGTGTTCTTGAAGTCAACGAAGAGTGCACAGCCTTAGATCTCACTTGGAGTGAATCTTTCCCGAAACCGGCGGCGGCTTGAGGCGGCGGCATGGTTCTCGGAATCAGCAGCGGCGACGGAGAGCAGCAGCAGTGCCAACTTGATTCAACCTTCGTAGCAAAGGAAGCAAGATCTTCCAACGGTCACACAAGGATCGAACGTCTCGATCGATTCGAAAGGGGAAAGATTTTCCCGATCAACGAATCAAGAGACAAGGGATCTCTTGTTAGACGCGTGAGACGCTATGCTAGCCTAAGCTTCAGTCGCCGGAGATCTGGAAGAACCTGAGATCAGCAGCGGCGACAACCGTACGAGCGGCGGAGATGACCGGCGGAGCAAGATCGCGAGTTTAGGGTTTTGTCGTCGGCCGCTCGTTCTTTTTGAAATTCCGTATATCCGTAGTTCTTCTGTTCATACATCCGAAGTATATATATACATTAGGTCAAGTATATGACCGTTGTGGGTCCCACCAGTAAGAAGACTTGAGCCCGGTTCGACACAGTTCACATAGATTGAACCGGTCCAGAGAACACCAGGAAACTGCCTAAGTCAAAATCGGCGAGAATCGTAGGTGATTCTCGCCGAATCGGCGAGAATCACTTACGATTCTCGCCGACTTCTGCTTAGCCGAAATCTGACTGCACAGATACAGAAGCCAGGGAGAATCGGCGGGAATCACACTTGATTCTTGCCGATTCGTCGAGAATGCAAAGTCATTCTCGACGAATCGGCGAGAATCACTTAGTGATTCTCGACGATTCTGCCTTAGAGAAATTTCTGGCGGTGTCGAAACTGCCGGCTCCAACCGGCGGGAATCAGCTAGTGATTCTCGACGACTCGGCGAGAATCACTGGTGATCCTCGCCGAATCGGCGAGAATCACTTAGTGATTCTCGTCGATTTTTACTTGGGTGATTTCTCCTCTTTCTTTCCTTGAGCTGGTCTTTGGCCCATCCTTGCTCCTTGTCTGCTCTTGCTTTATCATAGCCCTGTACTTGAAATTAAGTACACCCCAATAGAGAGAGTACACGTAGGCCAACACACTGATCTGCTCAACGAGGGATTACGTTGCGCAGACCCGTGTATATTGACCCACTGCACCCTGACAATGGTGTATACTTAGCGTGGAATGACTGCAAGCACAACTAGAAATATTTCATCAAATACATTGTCTATTTACCTTGGCTTGCACAGGGGCTTCTTCAAATCAGGTACATTATGGATGCAATACCCAACACCGACCATGTCCTATTTGAGGATTTTTGGCTGCAGATGCTATGTACTCAATAATGGGAAGTACCCACGTACTAAATTCGGAGAAAAATGCTTCGAAGGCATCTTCATGGGCTATAGCAGCCATAGTCGGGCATATAGGGTCTTCAATAAGAAAACCCTAGTGGTAGAGGAGTCCATTAATGTTGTTTTTGATGAAGGAAGCTTGATTCACAGCAATTCTTCCAGTGGAATTCTTGAAGATGCAGGTGCAAGACTTGAACAGCTAAGTCTTGATGAGACCGCTAAAGATGTAACTCCCAAGTACGTCAAGGTCTCCACCTCAACGCCAACTGGAGAAGTTGAAGATCAGGATGGAGAAAATCTCCTAGAAGAAGGAGAAGCCCGAGAAGATGTCAGAGCTCTAGATTCCAGACTCCTAGAGCTCCGACACGTGAGGGATCATCCCAGAGATCAGATCATATGAGATCCTCGTGACGGTGTCAGAACTCGGAGAGGTACAATTAATGAGATTTTGCACCTTAGTTTCCTTTCACAGGTTGAGCCAAAGAAGTTCGACGAAGCGAACAAAGATGCAGCATGGATAGTGTCCATACAAGATGAACTGCCTCAATTCAAATGATGCAACGTCTGGACGCTTATTCCCAGACCAAATAACCAGAATGTGATCGGCACCAAGTGGATCTTCAGAACAAACTGGATGAACACGGTGTCATCATAAAGAACAAGGCCAGGCTGGTGGCTCAAGGTTACAGACAGGAGGAGGGGATTGACTTCGACCAGACCTTTGCACCAGTTGCAAGGCTCGAGGCGATCAGATTGTTCCTAGCGTATGCTTCGCACAAAGGATCCGCTGTCTATCAGATGGATGTGAAATCTGCATTCCTCAATGGAAAATTGAAAGAGGAAGTATATGTCGCGCAACCCCCAGGTTTTTTTAATCCTACATTCCCTAATCATGTTTATTTTCTTAATAAACCGTTATATGGCTTGAAACAAGCTCCTCGAGCTTGGTATGAGACTCTGTCTAGTTTTCTTCTTGAGAACAAGTTCTCGAGAGGAAAAATAGATAAGACATTGTTTCTTAGGGAAGTCAAAGGCAAGATATTGCTGGTGCAAATCTATGTCGATGACATAATTTTCGGCTCTACGGACTACAATCTTCGCAAAAAGTTTTCTAAACTTATGCAAGGAAAGTTTGAAATGAGCAGCATGGGAGAGCTAAAGTATTTCTTGGGACTTCAAGTGAAACAGTCTGAGGATGGAATTTTCATCTCTCAGACGAAGTTCACAAATGAACTCCTCAAGAAATTCAGAATGGAGAATGCAACCTCTATGAGGACTCCAATGGGATCCACTGTGTCTCTGGACAAGGATGAGAAAGGGAAACCTTTTGATGACACCAAATACAGAAGCATAATTGGATCCATGCTCTACCTTACTGCTAGTAGACTGGATATTATGTTTTACACATACGTATGTGCAAGATATCAGGTGAACACTAAGGAATCTCATTATGTCGCTGCAAAGCGAATTCTTAGATACCTTAAAGGTACACCAAATCTTGGCTTGTGGTACCCAAGAAACAATGAGGTCGAGCTGATAGGCTTTTCAGATGCTGACTTTGCAGGAAGCAGTGATGATAGAAAAAGCACTTCCGGGACGTGCCAATTCCTCGGAAGAAGACTTATTTCTTGGAACAGTAAGAAGCAGAATTGTGTCGCAACCTCCACGGCTGAATCTGAGTACATCTTAGTAGGCAGCTGTTGCGCACAACTTCTATGGATCAGAAATCAGCTCAAAGATTATGACTTGCAGTTCAGAGAAGTTCCGATGTATTGCGACTCCTCGAGCGCAATAACAATTGCGAACAATCCTGTGTCGCACAGCAGAACGAAGCTTATTGAAGTGCGCTATCACTTCATTCAGGAGCATGTGGAAAATAAAGATATATCTCTCTGCTATGTCCCCACGCATAAGCAGGTTGCAAATATCTTCACAAAGCCCCTAGACGAAGCCAAGTTCAGTCTCTTCAAAACTGAACTTGGCATGCTTAACTATGAAGAGTGAAGACTGTAAGGCTCAAGGCTCTTGGATCAAGGGGGATCATCAGCAAGGAACTCAAGCTCGAGCATGGATGCAAGATCTGAGGGGGAGCATGTGGCTCCAAGTGAAGTCCAAGATTTGCAGAAGCCTAAAAGGGGGAGATTACCCTCTCGGCTAAGGCTAAGGTGGCTGCCAACGTTAAGTATGCTCTTAGGAAAATGGTAATGAATTTCACTCTCAACTGAATTCTTAGTTTATGATTTTCATTCCCATATGTTCTATTCATCTTAGCTTGTAGAGTTTAAGCTTCTTCAAATAGGGGGAGATTGTTGGGTATTGTATCCACAATGTACCTGATTTGAAGAAGCTCCTGAACAAGCTAAGTTGAATAGATAATGTATTTGATGATTTTCTTCAAGATGTGCTTGCAGCTATTCCATGCTAAGTACACACCAATGTCAGGGTGCAGTGGGTCAATATACACAGGTCTGCACAACGTAATCCCTCGTTGAGCAGATCAGTGTGTTGGCTCACGTGTACTCTCTCTATTGGAGTGTACTTATTTTAAAGTATAGGGTTGAGATAGATCAAGAGCAAAAGAGGAGCAAGGATGGGTCAAAGACCAAGTCATGGGAAGAAAGAAGAAAAATCTTCTAAGGAAAATTCGTCGGGACTCACTAAGTGAATCTCGCCGAATAGACGGGAATCACCAGTGATTCTCGTCGAATCGTCGAGAATCACTCGCCGATTCCCGCCTACGGCATCCGGCTGACAGTACACATTCAAGAAATCAGCTAAGGCAGAATCAACGAGAATGATTAACTGATTCTCGCCGAATTGTCGAGAATGACTTTGCATTCTTGCCGATTCATCGAGAATGGGCTTGATTCTCGACGATTCCCTCCGGATGTCATGGATTTTAACTGGAATTCTTCTAAGGAAAATTTGACGGGAATCATGAGTGATTCCCGCCGACTTCGACGGGAATCACCAATGATTCCCGCCGAATTTGCCTTAGGCAAATCTGCTCTGTTCGCTGGACCGAATCAGAAACTGTGCGCTGTTTTGACCGGGCCTAGGGTTTTTCCTTGTGGGCCCCACATCGGTCCTTGGGGTTGGCTCAGGTATATATACATGCTTATTTTCGAACATCTACAGTAACTTTTCAAGAAAAAGATAGAAGCCTCCGAGCGTAGCCTAGTCGATCGCGGAACTCCTTCCGTCGCCGTCGCCGCTCGCTAAGTTATCGCTGCTGCCGATCTGAGATCTTCTTTGATCGCTCAATGATAGAACCGAAGCTAAGTAATGCGTCTCACATTTCTCTCTCGAGATCCCTTGTATCTCGGTTTGATTGAACGGGAACATTTTTCCCCTCCGAATCGATTGAGACGATCGATCCGAGTAAGATCGTTGGTAGACCTTGCTAGCTTCGTCAAGAAGTTTGGATCTAAAAAGCATCGCCGTCGCAATCATTAGCCGCCGCCGATATAGGGAAGATCTTCTCCAAGAGAGTGCTCCGGTCGTGGACTCTTCGTCTTCATCAAGAACGCTTCATTGAATGAAGAGGGACATCGGGTTCTCCATACTTGAAGTTTGTATTTTTTATATATTCTAATTTTGGTGTTGTTGTAAAGGAATAATGATTCCTCGTTGTAAGGGTTGGGTGCAACCCGCGGTGGAGGAGTAGTGACTCCTTCGGGTGGAAGGGTTTCTTCCATAGTGTGAGGATTGGATTTCAATCCGCTTGGTGAAGTGACCGAGTCGTCCCTTGTTGGGGGATAGGTCGAAGGGGGAGAGTGGACGTACCCAAATCGGGGAACCACTATAATTGCTTTTGTGCTTTTCTGTGTTGTGGTTGTTTTCTTGTGCAGGTTATTTTTTATTTCGCAAAAGACTGCAAATCACCTATTACCCCCCCCCCCCATAGGTGAAGTTAGTTGACACTAGACAACTTTCACTAAGACTCTCATTATGCGATCCTAATGAATGCCAAAAACATAGGCACTCGAGTTAGATAGCCATAACACGGATACAGTTAATCCATTGCCCATTTCTCAAATTGTCAATTCAATGTCTAGAATAATGCGTGTCAGCTTCCCCTTGTCCGTTTGACACATTGGACTTTAGGAGCTCGTAGCTCATAGATTAGCCTCATAGTCTCCAAGAGAGAGGCTTTACAATCAAAAGGGAGTTATCGCCAGCGCTCGTCACGACCGCTTGGCGGGACCAACAGAAGTTCTCTTTCTGTGCCCAAACTCAATCCAAAACCCTGCAACATCCTGCAGTGCCAGAAACACCGGTATTTTCATAGCACACAACACAAATAGCTCACCAAGAGCTATCATCATAGGCGATACTCATAGTCTCCTGGCGATATCTAGTAGTTATTCATTGTGGTATTTCGTGGGTATTTTCTTTGAGTGCAACTCTAGTACTTCCTGCTACTTTCAGTTCACAGGTACTATCCCGCAGACCCCATAAGCTACTCGTTTTTACTCGGAGTCTTATCTAACATGCAAAATAAACATCACAAATCCATACCAACCTGTCTAGATGGGCTTCACACAACATGCCTATTTCATACTACACATTTCTGGATCTATATGCAAGACTAACTGGGGATTTCACGAATCAACCCAAAGGAATTCCCTTCGCTTTTCCACCTTTTGGTGGGGGATTCCATGCATATGCCAAAAGGACTTCATTTGTCCAAGCGGGAAGATCGTTACCCTTGTAGTTTTCTTCGGAGCCACGACTGCTTTTCTGTCTGGTTGGAAAGGAGCACCACGCTTTCCTCTTCACGGACCAAGCCTCAAATCTTTCTTCCGACTACTGAATCTCCTTTACCAAGCTATTCAAGCTTAGCTCTATCCCTTAGCTCTAACCCTTAGCTCTTTCTCTCAAGAATTTCAATGAAAGAAGGAGAGAGAGAGTGGGAAGAAGAGAATGAATTCTCATTCCTCTACTCTTTTGCATAAGTGACCTTGGGATTAATCCCAACCAAAGGATCATATCATTAAAAGGGAGCAAAGGCCACGATTTCAGTTGAATAGTCAACATTAACGCCATCGCCTAGTGACATATTCCATCGCCTGGGCGATGTCATTGATAGCCACTTTGACCCCTATAAAGCATTGCTCTTTGGCCGCCTCCTAGCCATCTGACATGTGTCCACCCATACGTGGCAGTATCGCCTAAAGATATCCACTATCGTCATTCTGATAGCTCACTCAATGCTTTAAGACGTCGAGTGCGTTGAGTTCACTCAACACTTTAATGCGTTGAGAGTGTTGAGAGCTAGGGATATTGTCGCGTGATACCCACTATCTCCACGCAATAGTATCTTACTCAATGATTCGTCGAAAGTTGTCTAGTGTGTTGTGCTCACTCAATGCTTTATGGCATCGAGTGCTATTGCTGTCGGCATTACCCACAGTCGCCCAGCAATAACGACCAAAAGTTCTGCTGTCAAATTTGGGGTGTTACATACACAGACTTCCAACCCTTATACATTTCTCTACCACACAAGGGTTCATCATTTACACAGATGGCGAGCTACCTTATACAATATACCAATCCCACACTACTACCTGTAGGGAGATACAACTCTAAGCAGTGGACTACTATACACATTCCATTAATCATCATATCACATGACCATGCATTAACGTCATCCAATTCCTTTCCACATGATCAAGCATTCACAACAAGTATAACTCCATATGATAGCCACAATAATATAATGATACTTCCCATATCTATAAAACATGATAACATAGCTATAGGTTACACCCGTAATTATCGGGCATCACACCCTCTTCCAAAACCTGTTTCATTCTCCTGATTATAATCGTGCACATTCTTACCGGATTTCACTATACAACTCCATATCCGGCTAGTGGGATTGTCAGTAGCCAGACCGGCCAAGTACAATCCAAGAATCAGGCGAGCCAGGCCCCTAGAGTCGAGTCCACTCGACTCTCTCAGCCTCGGCATCGAGTCCACTCGACGCCCTTAGCCTCGGCATCGAGTGAGTCGAGTCCACTTAACTCCCTCAGCCTTAGCGTTGAGTGAGGTGAGATCTATCAATGCTTTTCATTCTTGATGCTGAGCAACACCTCGACATCCGTCGGCTCGCCCAGCTAGGATGGAGTAGAACAGTTGGCAACTAGGGCAGCGGGTCGACCAGAGCTTAGCAGCCTGACTTGCCCAAGAGGCACGGACCATTTGAGAGACGAGAGGAGCAGATTGGCTTACACTCGCACTAGGGAGCTTGGCAAGCAGCAGGTTAGTAGAGCCAGCCGGGCCCGTACTCACCAAGGTCAAGGGGGAGGCGGCGAGTGCCAGCTCCATCGAGCACTCGCTGCCCCAGGAGAGTAGAGGTCTTGGAAACTACTTGCCCAGTCATCTATGATGCTTTTTTACCATTTTCCCCCACTGGCCTGCCCATAGCCAGTTAGAATAGTGGAGTTGCCCTGTTCCCAGACCCATTTGGGCTGCACATAACAGTTCAGAACAGCGGAGGCTTGCTATTTGCAAGCCTTTTTCAAAAATCTATAAATAGGACCCAAGGGGTACCTCAGAAGGCATGCTCACTTATCTCCCAACCTTCTAGAACTTTTTGAGGTTGCCTTAGCTCGGCTTTTTTCTAAGGAGGGGAAGCGCTCTAAGATCTTCGGGGTGTGTGATAGGTCCTCCACGCCGAGCCCTTGGGTCAGTCCCCTTTTCTTTTCCTTTGTTCTCTAACTTACAGGAAAGAAGTAGGTGTGCGACCACCCCTTCCCCAAGGGTGAACTCCACAAAGACCCAATTTTCGGTTTCAACATTCACAAGAATATCATTTGTACACCCAAATCGTATCAAGTCTTTTGTTCACCAAATTTTTCCAAACCATTTGTTTATTAAACTCCTTCAAACCGTTTTACAAACATGTTTCACCAAACCATTTGTTTACTTAAGGATGTAACAACCGAATCCTATCAAACTTTTGTTTATCACGATCACAAATAAACCAAGTTCACCAAAACCTCAACATCTTCCTATTACAACCTTCTTCCGAGTCCAGATCTGATTATACACTAACTTGAAAATAATGTGCACTTAAGTGATACTGTGCAACAACTTTGACTGTACTTTCCCGAGGCTATAGGACTCGTATGAAAACGTGTGACAATCCATTGGAAAGGTATTTCCAAAGAATACGACTTTCGTGTTTAGTCAAATACCCAGACCTGGTCATATCACACTCGAAAATGGCCTCGAAGTTCGCTGCGCATAGAAAATAGATTTCTAGATACATCTTAAAGCAAGATGAACAACATCAGTTCATTTTCTTCCTCTAGCTATTTGTTCAAGACTATATTCAGACTTTCCTCCTCCCTTATTCAACCTCAACAGAACATTCCTCTTCACGAAACCAAGTCCATCAACTTCACATCGGAGATAGGAGAGGTTGAAGACTATCAATTTCTAGGACCTAGCATGGTCTCTTCCTAAGAGATCTTCATCTCTCACAAGTCAAACTCCTTTGGGTCGATATCTCTCCTAGAAATAATAACTAGAGATCTAGAACCAAGGGAGAGGGTAGGAAGCTCACCTTGTTTCCGACCATGGATCTTGTTATCCTCCTTGGCGGCATGATGGCGTCGATCTCGACTTTTGTTCTTCTCTTCCGAGAAAAGAACTCTTTGTTCCTTGTCATTCCAAGGAAAAGCTCCACCGTCTTGTTCTTTCAGAACATTTGGAGAAGGTAAATGGCGGCCAAGACTTGGGAAGCGTGTAAATTTGTAATGGCTAAATGGAGTTAGAGTTTTCTCGATTAGGGAGCTACCGTCGCGTGGAAGTATGCTACCGCCAGGCGGTATCCCCAAGAATGACTTCTTCCACAAGCCACCGTCCAAACCGCCCACTCAGGTATCGCCACCTATACCGCTATCGCCGGGTGGTATCCTTCTACCGTCATGCAATATCTTCCTGAGCGCCTTGTCAAAATAATTCAACGGGCTTTCCCCAGCGGAAACACTAACGCCAACCGGTAGCTTCCAGAGCACTCAAATAATTTATTCTGTAGGCTATCGCCCGCGGTAACACTAATTTCAAGCGATGTCACTCAATGCTTGTTTTTCCACTCAATGCCCTCAATGCGCTCAATGCATGCTTGTCCACTCAGCGCTCTCAACGCCTCGGCTATGCTGCTACCGTCATGTGGTAGTGTCCAAACACTTAAGGTTGAGTCAGTATTTCCCCTGACTCAGGTGCAAGCCTTTCCACCATTGCATCCTGAGCCCAAGTCAGCTCAACTAACTTGAAAATGTGCACACGGACCCTAACGTGAATCTAGATGTTACAAATCCTATAAACAAAATAAAATATTTCATCCCCGAAATCAGGATAAGGCTATGGGGGAGATAAAGCATGCAAATAAAATATGCTTTTAAATGTACCTTGGGGGAACAAGTCTGGGTAGCGCTTCCGCATCAAGTCCACAAGCTCCCAAGTAAAATCTTCTTTCCGATCGTTATACCACATGACCTTCACCAATGGAACACTGTTATGATGATAATTCCATGTCTCGGTGCCCACTATCCGCACTGGCTCTAGTCAAATAGATCTATCAGTTTCCACTGCTCCTTCTATGGCGGGGACATGTTGATTGGGTCGTAGTAGTGCCTTCCAAAGTGACGACACATGGAATACGTCATGCAAATTTTCCAGCTCTGGTGGTAGTTCCAGCCGATACCCCAAAGGGTCGATTCTCTCCAATATAACATAGGGCCCCACATATCCCGGGCTGAGCTTCTTCATACCACGCACTCGTGACACTCCATGCATCAGCCTGATCTTCGAGAACACTTTGTCACCCACTTGAAACTCCACCATCAGGTGCTTCATATTATAGTACTTTGCCTGTCAACTCTGAGCCTCAACCATGCGGTCCTGTATTAATCTAATAACAACATTAGTATCCTCAATATATTCGATTCCCAAAATATTCCAATCTTCATCCTCACCCATGACAATGGAGTTCTACACCTCCTCCCATAAAGTGCTTCGTGGCGTGCCATCCCGATGTTAGCTTGATGACTGTTGTTATACGAAAATTCCACTAGTGGTAAGAGCCTTTCCCTAGGCTCTCCTATCTAGTACACATAATCTCATCAAATCTTCCATAGTTTTAATGGTCCTCTCAGACTGATCGTCCATCTGAGGATGAAAGTTCGTGCTAAAGGTAAGGTGGGAACCCAAATACGCTTGAACTAACTACCATTCCTTGGAGGTGAAGCACGGTCAGAGATTATCGCCTTAGGCACACCATGGCACTATACAAACTGTTACACAAAGAGATGAACCAATACATCCATATGCATCTCCTTCTTCATTGGTATAAATCTGGAGACATTAGTCAAGCAATCTACAACTATCCAAACTGAATCATTCCCAGAGCGCGAGCGAGACAACCTATGAACAAATTCCATGGAGATATTCTCGAACTTTCACTCGGGGATGGGTAATGACTATAATAATCATCCAGGGCTCTTGCACTCCCCCTTCACCTTCTGGCAAATCTCACAGTGTGTAATACCAAGTTTATCAAACTCATGAACACAGAAGGGGCGTTTGTGAGCCCAAACGACATTACTGTGAATTCATATAAGTCGCGCACCTCAAGCTAAATGTTGTTTTCTAAATATCCTCCTCTTATACACTCAATTAGTAATATATTGAGGGCATATCTGATTTGGAAAACTAATGCGCTCCTACTAGCTGATCGAATAACTAATAATTCCGGGGTAGGGGATAGGTGTTCCGCACCGTCAGTCGGTTGATCTCTCGATAGTCTATGCATAATCTTAATATTCCATCCTTCTTCTTGATAAATAGAACAGGCGCACCCCAAGGTGTTGAACTTGGGCAAACGAACCCTGACTATATTAATTCTTGCAACTGAACTCTAAACTCAGGGAGTTCCTTTGGGACCATTCTGTAAGGGGCACGAGAAATGGGCTTGGAACTCGGTACTAGTTTAATCTAAAAATACACCTCTCTATGTGGGGGTAGTCCTGATAGCTTTTCGGGAAATACCTCAGGGAAATCTCGCACTACCGGACATCTTGCACGCTATCGAAGTATGAGACCGGGCGGTCTGGCGGTTTGTGTCCGGCGGGTTGATATCAGACTGTTGCTGTGGTGTCTAGCGGTCTGACGGTTCATCTCCAGCGGCTTGGAAACCGGGCGGTCTAACGGTCTCCAACCGCATCTCTCTCCTGCTTCTGGTATTGCAGGGCGGTTAGAATATTGTCTAACCGCGCGGTTTGTTCCGGTCTGTTGTTCTAGCCGCTCGAAACTGTTGTGTAGCTTTAGTCCCATATTGTTAGTTTGTATTCTATCCTCTCTCCTCCATTCTATAAAAGGGAGGTCATACCTTTGTAAATGATATCTTTTTGGATAATAAAAATTTCAATTATTCAAAGTTCTGGCTTGTTTTCTAGTCGTTTGTTCGCTACTCTAGTCGTTTGCTCGCTACTTTTAACATGGTATCAGAGGACTCGATCTTCTCCTGCTGATTCTCTGCGCCCTGTCCGCGCGGTTTGTCCCTTCTTCTCGCGACCTGTTCTCGCGGCTTGTCTCTTCCGCCTGCTTGCGCCCTGTCCTGCCTGTCGGTCACAGCGACCTGTTACTTTGATCGCTGCGACCTGCTGCCTTGTTCGCCTTGTTTGTTCCTCCCTTCTGTTCGCGCGGACTATCTTCTAGCCGTTTGACTTCTTTCCCTACTTGGATCTGCGGCTTGGTCATGGCTTCTCGGGCCGCTGGTGTCTGACATCGTGACCGCCGCAGCCCCTCTTCTTCCTATCCGCGCGGCTTGTCTTTTAACCGCGCGACTTCTCGCTGTTTTCTATCCGCGCGGCTTGTCTTTTAACCGCGCGGCTTCTCGTTGTTTTCTCCTATGGCTCTTTCTGAAACCTCCACTACCACTACTCCTATCGCCACTCCGGCTCCGCATCCTACTTCCTCTGGCAACCTTGGCATGGTTTCTAAACTTGTTGGCTCCAACTATCCGGATTGGAGTATTTCTTTCACCTTTCTTCTTCGCTCTCAGCGCAAACGTCACCATCTCACCGATGACCCTCCTCCTCCAGACTCTGCTGAATTTGATTACTGGGATGCCAGTAATGCGCTTGTCCGCACGTGGTTGGCTAACAACCTCTCTGATGAATGTCTTCCTGTCATACGCCATGATGAGACGGTTAAGACCACGTGGCTTCACATTGCTGCTCTCTACTCGAAGGGGGCTCAGACATTCCGCATTTATACTCTCTATGCGGATCTCTTCGCTCGCCCTTCCATGTCTCCTGCTGCGGCTTATCAGCAAGTTCAGGCTCTTGGAGCTGAAATCCTCCAGAATCGCCCTTTCTCCGCAGACTTAGCCGAGCAGCACAAACACTTCCAGGAACTCCTGGTTGTTTGTTATCTTCTACGACTCCCTGAGTCATTTGATATGATCCGCCAGCAGATCTTGGGCGAAGCAGACTCTCCCACCTTGGATTCCACCGTAGCTCGCATCGCCGCTGTCACTTCCCTGCTCCAACGTCCTCTGTTGTCCTCCCCTCCTCCACAGGACTCCTATGCTCACCAGGCTCAGCGGGGTGGTAATAGTGGCCGCAGCCAGTCTGGCACGCGCAGTCCGTCAAGGTTTCTCTGCTCTCACTGTGGTCGTACCGGCCACTCTGTTGACCGCTGCTGGCAGAAACATCCTCATCTTCGTCCTTTTGGTGATACTTCTTCCTCAACCTCTGCCTCCTCTCGGCCATCTGCTTCTGTGACTACGACCTCAGGTAGTGCATACGTCGTTACCCAAGGTAAATGGTTGATTGACTCTGGTGCTACAAATCACATGACCGGAAACCCTCATTGCTTCTCTCTCCTAGAGACGCATGATGGGTTACCCCCGGTTCTTGTTGCGGATGGTTCCCCTTCCCCGGTTCATGGGACGGGCATGGTTCAAGTCACTCCGTCGCTTCGCTTAGTGGACACTCTCTATGTCCCGAAGTTCCCTTGCAATTTGCTCTCGGTTACTACTTTATGCAAGCAACTTCAGTGCTCTGTATTATTTACTCCCACTTCTTGTTGTTTTCAGGACTCGAGGACCCAATGGACGATTGCTACTGGGAGTGAGAGTGGCGGCCTCTACTTCCTCTACAATGTTTCTGCTCTGTTCGCCTTCTCTTCCACGTCTACTGATCGGCATCAATGGCATCTTCGCCTTGGACATCCTCCTCCTCGGATTCTTCGTCAGCTTCTTCCCCACTTACCTCAAACCAGTCCTCCACTCAACTGTGATGCGTGTCAGCTTGGCAAACATCATCGCTCCTCCTTCCCGACGAAGCAAGGTCGTGGTTCCTCCCGCCCTTTTGATCTCATTCATTCTGATGGCTGGGGTCCTGCTCCTACTCTCACCGTTGGTCGGGGTAGTTCTTACTTTGTAACCTTTATTGATGAGTTCACTAGATGTACCCGGGTGTATCTTTTAAAAGATCGCTCTGAACTATTATCTGTATGGCAATATTTTTACTATATGATTCAAACTCAGTTTTCTTTATCTATTAAAGTGCTGCGCTTTGATAATGCAAAAGAATATCTCAGTCATGAGTTTTCCTCTTTTTGTATGCAACATGGTCTTATTCATCAGACCAGCTGTGTTTACACCTCCCAACAAAATGGGGTGGCGGAGCGTAAAAACCGTCACCTCCTTGATATTACTCGCACTCTAATGATGCAGATGCAGGTTCCTCGCTCCTACTGGGGCTATGCTGTTCTTCTTGCCTGCTATCTCATCAATCGCATTCCCTCTTCGGTTCTCCATGGCAAGACCCCCTTCTCCATTCTCTACCCGGGCAAGGAACCCTTTCCTCTTCCTCTCCGTATCTTTGGGTGTATGGCCTTTGTGCATGCTCCGTCTGCTACTCGTGACAAGCTTTCCCCCCGTTCCACAAAATGTGTCTTTTTGGGATATTCGACCACTCAAAAAGGCTATTGTTGTTTTGACCCCATTCTGCGCAAACAGTTTGTTTCCGCGGACGTCACCTTCTTCAAAAATGCATCCTACTTTTCTTCTCCATCCCCGCTTCCTCCTGCGGTCTCTTACTCTCCACCATCTCTCAGTGATACTTCCACAGAGATCGACGTCTCCCCTCCAATATAATCTCCTCCTCCATCTCCTTCTCTCTCTATTATACCCCCACCTTCTTCTCCGCAGCCGTCTCTCTAGTCCCGGGCCAGCTTTCTCCGCCACGGACGCTCCGGTCCCTGAGGCACAAGACGACCTGGATCTTCCCATTGCTCTTCGCAAAGGGGTGCGGGCGTGTACCTAACACCTGCTTGCGGCTGTTGTTTCCTATGATCGGCTTACTCCCTCTCGCAGGTACTTTGCTTTGGCTATCTCGGCTACTATAACTCCCCGCACTTACCAAGAGGCTCTTGTTATTCCTCATTAGAAATCTGCCATGGATGAGGAAATCGCCACTCTTAATGAAAGGGGTACCTGGAACCTTGTTCCTCCACCGATTGGTACTGATGTGGTTGGCTGCCGCTGGGTGTTCGTTGTGAAGTTTCGCCCCGACGACACTGTGGATCGTTACTAAGCCCGGCTGGTGGCCAAAGGCTTTACTCAGACTTATGGAGTTGACTACTTTGATACTTTCTCCCCGGTTGCTCGCCTCAGCACCATCCGGGTTCTTCTTTTAGTGGCCGTCAACAGGGAGTGGGCTATTTCCCAACTTGATGTCAAGAATGCTTTTCTGTATGGGGATCTTCAAGAGGATGTCTATATGGAGCAACCTCCTGGGTATGTTGCTCAGGGGGAGACATGAGTATGCCAGTTGAAGAAGGCCATCTACGGCCTAAAGCAGAGCCCTCGGGCATGGTTCGACAAGTTTAGTGGCATTGTGGCTTCCATTGGCTTTACAAGAAGTTCAGCCGATCACTCATTGTTTATTCGCAAAACCGCATCGGGCCTTGTGGTTTTGGCGGTGTATGTGGATGATATTCTTCTTACCGTCGATGACCAGGCTGGGGTGGACTCGACAAAGAAACACCTCCGTCAACACTTAGTCACGAAGGATATGGGCTCCCCGAAATATTTTTTGGGGATAGAAATCTCTCGGAAGCCTGACTCATTGGTTCTCTCCCAACGGAAGTATGCTCTTGATCTTCTACAAGAGGCAGGATTGACCGGTGCCAAACCGGCCAGGTATCCCATGGACACTGGAGAGGACAAAACCTGGACAGATGACTCACCTCTTATATCCGATGCCACCAGGTATAGACGTCTGGTGGGCAAACTCATTTATCTCACGGTGACCAGACCCGACATTGTCTATGCTATATGCAAGGTCAGTCAGTTCATGCAAGCTCCTAGGGAATGTCATCTTGAGTCTGCCTTGAAGATACTAGAGTATGTCAAAGCAGCACCAGGAAAAGGGCTACTCTTTTAGAAGCGTGGTCATCTGAGAGTTGAAGCCTACTTAGACTCAAGCTATGCAGATGATAAAGGTGACCGTAAATCTACATCGGGTTTTTGCACATTTGTTGGAGGTAATCTTGTGAGCTGGAAGAGCAAGAAGCAGTCTGTTGTCTCAAGGTCCAGTGTAGAAGCCGAATACCGGAGTATGGCGTCAACCACGTTTGAGTTAAAATGGTTGCGGGCTCTCATGCTTGACCTAGGAGAGGTCTACGACTATCCTCTGCCTATGTTCTGTGACAACAAGGCCGCTATATACATATCCAAAAATCCGGTCTTCCATGAGAGAACGAAACATATAGAGGTCGACTGCCATTTCATCCGAGAAGAGGTCTTGAAGAGACAGATTTGCACTCCGTTCGTCACCTCCGACAAAGAGTTGGCAGATATCTTCACCAAGCCGGTTTCTACTTCCTTCTTCCATATCTGTGACAACCTGGGCATGATTGATATCTATGCTCCAGCTTGAGGGGGAGTGTCGAAGTATGAGATCGGGCGGTCTGGCGGTTTGTGTCCGGCGGGTTGATATCAAGACTGTTGCTGTGGTGTCTAGCGGTCTGACGGTTCATCTCCGGCGGCTTGGAAACCGGGCGGTCTAACGGTCTCCAACCGCATCTCTCTCCTTCTTCTGGTATTGCCGGGCGGTTAGAATATTGTCTAACCGCGCGGCTTGTTCCGGTCTGTTGTTCTAGCCGCTCGGAACTGTTGTATAGCTTTAGTCCCATATTGTTAGTTTGTATTCTATCCTCTCTCCTCCATTCTATAAAAGGGAGGCCATACCTTTGTAAATGATATCTTTTTGGATAATAAAAATTTCAATTATTCAAAGTTCTGGCTTGTTTTCTAGTCGTTTGTTCGCTACTCTAGTCGTTTGCTCGCTACTTTTAACACACGCCCATCGCCATCTCCTTTAATTCGAAGCATATAATATGTACCTCATCCCCTTTCATATGGGCCTTAAGGGTCTGTATTGAAGAGAATAACACTTTGGGTGCAAATCTAATACCTTAGAAGACGACCTCAGAGTCTCCATGCCTCAAAGTGATTTGTTTCGCCGCAATATCAAACTAGTGTGGTGTCAATCCAGCCATGTCATGCCTAGAATAAGATCAAATTCTGGCATTCTCAACACCGTCGGAGGGGTTTCAAATTATTTTCCTCCAAGGGATACTTCCAAATCACACTTTACGGACGAAGTCATCTCGGAGCCATCCGGGAGGCGTACTCTCCGAGTGACACCGGTGAAGTATTGCACTCCTTCTAGGTCTTTCGCAAAGTCTATCGAGATGAATGAATCAGTTGCATCAGTATCAAATAAAGTGTAGGTTGGTTTCCCACTAACCACAACGGTGCCTAAGAATCAATTATACAATTTCAACTTACATTTTGTACACTTTTAGACAAGCTAAGGGTGAATGCTCTTAATTATATTAGTCATATTATGCCATACCTGTAATCACATCTTGAGGATTCTGCTCCTGATTCATGTCCAGTTTAAACACCTGCTGCCGAGCGGGTCCAGGATTTCTTCCTCGTGGTCCTCATCCTCGACCATGACCTTGTTCTCATCCTCGTGGAGCTGTCGGAGGAAGAGCAGGGGGAACACCTCTACCTAGTTGTCGGCAATAACGCTGGATGTAGCCCGACAGATTACACTGGAAGCATACTCACATGTACTATTCTCTAGGTTGCTGATACAGTTGTTAAGGTGGAGGCAACACTGGCGGTTATGGGACCGGGAGCTCAGTCTCAAAATTCTGGTAGAAATGGTCGTGACCTCTTTGATTTCCTCTTCCACCTCTGCTATTATGTCTCTTTCTGAAGCTAGGGCCTGCTTCCATCACACCCTCGGCGGGTCTCTTACCACTTGCAAAGTGATCTGCCTCCAACCTTTTCGCCATATCGATTATCTCTACCAAGCTCGCGTCCACTATAAACAAAATGGCTTGCCTTAGGGGGGTCTCACAAGCCTTTATAAAACTGCTTTGCATACCCGCGGTCGTCCAACTCATAGGAGTCAGCAAATCTAGCGACGTGATGAAACTCCCTTTGGTACTCTATCACGGACTTAGATCCTTGCTTCAACTGTAGGAATATTTCTTCAAGCCCATCTCGAGCGATCGAGGGAATGAAGTGCTCCAAGAAAGCTCCAGAAAACTCATTCCAACTAATCTCCATATATACTCGGCCTTAGAAGGTGGAACCCATGAGGGATTTCCGCCACCTCTTCGCATACAATTCCAAGACTGACACAACCAAGGTTACTGCCATATTAGCTAGACATCTGATTCTAGCCATTAAATCTTCCATCATGTCGAGCCATTCTTCAGTACAGACAGCTGACTCTATCCCAAGATAAGTAGGCAGGGAGAGGGCTCAAAAGGTACTCAGCTAGTTGGAGCCCGGGGCTTGCTGCTACACCCGGGCCTACTGAGATCTAAACGCGTCTAGGATAGTTGTAAGAGTCTTTCCTAGTTCTGATTGCTGAAACTGAGTAGTGATTGAAGGGGTGGGAGTGCCCCTTACTGGCTCTACACACACCAGAATCTACACATAAAGGTACAAACCTAAGGTCAGGTTGTCTTATCGTAGTGTAATGACTGAACATACTTAGTGTGAATTATACATGGGAACACCATTGCTTCCGCTATGTCAGTTTGTCTGTAAACTGACCAATTGAGCGCGGGTGGCACCATTGTTCAATTACTTCTTTAGTACGGGATCATTGCAAGCTGATACTATTTGTAAGACCCCCCCCCCCCCCCGTAACACAAGACACGACCAATGGCAGTCTTATTACCAGAATAGTCGCCTTACTGTATTGCCAACACACGGGTCGACCTGTACCGCAAGACGCTTGTCCTACCGGTTAATACCAATATCATCAATGCCAACCCAACATAAAGATTATAAATAGAAGTCAAAATTCACACAAGCATATAAATCCAACTAGTACATCAATAAAAAGAAGCAACAATAAGACTTCTATAATATCAGAGTACAAAATTGTCCATAGGGCAATAATAAGAGTCTCTCAAAAACTCAACATCCATAATGGACGGCAGCGATGGTAACATCACATCAGGCCCCATCATCCTGGACCGGTTGCCCTCTTGTAAAACCTGCTGCTACCTTATCTGCTGGGTTTCCTCATAACAACCATTGGTCATAAAGACTAAGTGGCTATCTCATCTTCTCACTCCGACAACTCTTAGGGATCGAGTGGGAGAAATATTATGGTACAATATAATTATAAGTTATAGTACAAATAGCTGGTATAATGCTAAAAAGTATCAAAGTAATCAACTATGTGCATCAAGTAACTAAATCAACCTATACTAGCAGTTCTACTAACAACATCAGTATACAAGTATGATCCTATAATAGGAAAGTAACTCAACTTATATGAATGCCCATACAGACATATAAGTTAAGGATCGACTTAACATTAAAGTAACTCATCATATAAGAATGTCCATACAAAATTCTATGATAAGGATCTTATGTGGTGTAATGCAATGATATGAATATAATATGATGACTCACCCATGATCACACACACGCACTGCTATGTCGACATAGACTTGTAGTTCCCACTTTTCGAGTTGGTAGCTAACCTCTCAGGCATCATCCGTCGTGGACAGACGGTGATAGTGAAATAGGCTTTCCACTGTTAGGCGGGCATCCTCACTACTAAGCCTAGGCCTCTGTATGCCTCAACGCTAGGAACACAACAACAGAGCTCCCTGCATACTACGGTTTAGAAGGAGCCTTGGGTAGGTGTGCACCAAGTACCAAGCCCAAATATCCTATGTCATGGAATGGAAGGAGCCTATGGGAGCATATCACCACAGGACAAAGCCTAACTGTCCACTTGGCACGGAAGGAGCCCCGTGAATGAGCACCGAGGACAAAGCCCAACCGCCCAAAGTCTATCTATCAACTACCGTTGGTGTGACGACTTGCGAGCCCGTAGAACTACAACACTATCCTTAACCCAAGATTATGACACCGCGTGTCAACTCACACCACATGCAATTTTCATATCTAAGGGCTCCACACTGAGTTCCATTTTATTATTGACATCCCGTGCTTAACAACACGCAAGGGCTCCACACCGAGTCCCTTATAACACACATCATTCCAGTATAGCAAACACACACACACACTTCCAACCCTTCCACATTTCACTACCACACAAGGGTTCATCATTTACACAGGTGGTGAACCACCTTATATAACATACCAATCCCACACTGCTACCCGTTGGGAGACACAACTCTAAGAAGTGGACTACTATACACATTCAATTAATCATCATATCACATGGCCATGCATTAAACTCATCCAATTCCTTTCCACATGATCAATAATTCACAACAAGTATAACTCCATATGATAACCACAATAATATAATGACTCTTCACATATCTATCAAGCATGATAACATAGCTATAGATTACACCCGCAATTATCGGGCGTCACACCCTCTTCCAAATCCCGTTTTATTCTTCTGATTATAATCTTCCACATTCTTACCATATTTCACAAGAATTTTATTTGTACACCCAAATCGTACCAAGTCTTTTGTTCACCAAATTTTTCCAAACTATTTGTTTATTAAATTCCTTCAAACAATTTATACAAACATGTTTCACCCAACCATTTGTTTACTTAAGGATCTAACAATCGAATCCAATCAACCTTTTGTTTATCACGATCACAAATAAACTAAGTTCACCAAATCCTCAACATCTTCCTGTTACAACCTTCTTCCGAGTTCAGATCCGATTATACACTAACCTGAAAACAATGTGCACTTAAGTGATACTGTGCAACAACTTCGACTGGTCTTTACCGAGGCTACAGGACTTGTATGAAAATGTGTGACTATCCGTTGGAATCAAAGTACTACGACTTTAGCGTTTAGTAAAAAATGCAAATCTGGCCGTATCACACTCAAAAACGGCCACGAAGTTTGCTGCACATAGAAAACCGATTTCTGCACGCATCTTAAAGCAAGATGAAAGACATCAGTTCATCTTCTTCCCCTAGCTATTTGTTCAAGACTATATTCAGACTTTCCTCCTCCCTTATTGACCCTCAACAGACCATTCCTCTTCATGAAACCATGTCCATCAACTTCACATCGAAGAGAGGAGAGGTTGAAGACTATCAATCTCTAGGACTAGGTCCTAGCATGGTCTCTTCCTAAGAGATCTTCATCTCTCACAAGTCAAACTCCTTTTAGTAGACATCTCTCCTAGAAATAATAACTAGAGATATAGCACCAAGGGAGAGGGTAGGAAGCTCACCTCATTTTCGGCCATGGATCTTGTTATCCTTCTTGGTGGCATGATGGCGTCGATCTCGACTTTCGTTCTTCTCCTCCGAGAAAAGCACTCTCTATTCCTTGTCCTTCCAAGGAAAAGCTCCACTGTCTCCCTCTTTCAGAAAATTCGGAGAAGGTAACTGGCGGCCCAGACTTGGGAAGCGTATAAATAGGGAATGCACAAATGGAGTTAGGGTTTTCCAAATCAGGGAGCTATCTCTGTGTGGTAGTATGCTACCGTCGGGTGGTATCCCCAAGAATGACTTCTTCAGCAAGCCACCATCCAAACTTTCGACTCAGGTGTCGGCACTTGTACCTTTATCATCGGATGGTATCCTTCTACCTCCATGCGATATCTTCCTAAGCGCCTTGTAAAAATAATTCAGCGGGCTATCGCCCTCGGTAACACTAATGCCGGAGGTAGCTTCCAGAGCACTCAAACAATTAATTCCGCGGGGCTATCACCCGCGGTAACACTAACGCCAGGCGATATCACTCAATGCTCATTTGTTGACTCAATGCCCTCAACGCTCTCAACGCTTGCCTATCCACTCAACATTCTCAATGCCTCGACTGTGTCGCTATCGCCGCACAGTCTTGTGCTACCTCTGCGCGGTAGTGTCCAGACACTTAATGTTGAGTCAATATTTCCCCTAACTCAGGTGCAAGCCTTTCCACCAGTGCACCCTGATCCCAAGTCAGCTCACCTGACTTGAAAATCCGCACAAGGGGCCTAGTGCCAATCAGATGTTATAGTTTATGGCCTCAGAGATTGCCAAGTCAAGCTTACTAACTGACTTACCGATGGTCTTGATTTTTGTTGGAAGAGCCTGAGAATAGGCTACTCCCTTATTCTTGAGTGTGGGGGTTGGAAATCCAAATACAAATGGTCTATGATGGGCCATTTGAATTTCCTTATGGGGAGCCTTCAGTGAACTCACACCCATGTCCTTTCTCCCTCCATTGTAAGATACCCTTGTATTCTTACAAGCTGAGTTCCCATTTTTCTAGTGACCATAAATACTATCCTTGTCATACCTGTTTGATGGGAGAATTACCTTGTGAAAGGTTGTTTGAGGCACTACAGGAGCTTTGTCTTTCCCTTTGGGATGGGAACCCCTAGAATTCCACTTGAACCCCAAACCTCTCTTATCCTTTTGAGGGGTGAAGGAGTATATCTATGGCAACACTGTTTTGGGCTTTGAGAATTCAGCCACCATATTTTTCTCCTTAAGGAGCTTCTATTCAAGATCCATAATGACCTTGTTCTTCTGGCTGATGGTCCCAATCTGGATGATTGAGATAGTCTTTAGTTGGCTGACTTCCCTCCTCATCTGATACAACAAGAGTGCCGATTCAGACTATAGGGAAGCAACTAGCTATAGGGAGACAATCTCCTCAGCTTGTTTCTTGACAAGCCTTTTGCTCCATTTCACCAGAATAGCATCATACTTGTCAATCAATTGATTGACATCCTCTTAAGATTATGAACTATTATTCCTATTGGAGGAAGTGGATGCTTCAGTGTCTGAGACAAACTCATTGATAGAAGGAGAGCTTGGGATAGAGAGTACCTCATCAGGAATGGCATTATCCTGATTTTCTTCTAATAGAGCCATGAGACATAAGTCCTCATCCTCTTCACAGTCACTGTCAACTGAGGATAATGAAGCCCTGATTCCTGATGGTGTAGTTAGAGCTTTAGTCTCTTCTTCAAGGCATATAAGGCCAATGTAGGCTTCCTCTTCTTCTAATTTATAAGATTCTGAATCAATGTTTGATAGGTTGGCAGTCTTCTAGGCCAAGAAGCTCTTTTCTGACTTTTTGACCTTATAATGTGTTGGGTCCATTGCCCGTAATGTCCTAGATTTAAGGAATTCAATCGAATCAATGATATACATATATCAGTAGATGATAGTAATGGGTTAGGTAGCCTAAGTGGCTAAGTCAGGTAAACTCTTACCTAAGATGTGGGCTGACAGAAATCTGTCTAAGTCCATAGGCGTTGAGTGAAGGTGACTCACTCAACACCACATTACTTATTATGCTGAGTGAAGCCTATAAAGTCAAAGCCAAAGTAGTGGCAAGCTGAGAAAGTGGCTAAGTACACAGGCATTGAGTGAAGTCAACTCAGTCAACGCCATACATCAAAAAGCTGTGAGACATGCTAAAGTAGTAAAAGCCTAAGTTGAAATAAGTAGAAAAGTGGCTAAGTCCACAGGCGTTGAGTGAAGTCAACTCATTCAACACAATTTAGCTAAAGGCAGATATATGACTAAGTAGTTTGGCGTTGAGTGTTGAAGACACACTCATATCCACACAACAAATAGCTGTGAGATGAACTCAGTTTAGAATTTGTCGAATTGAGTTCAGAGTTCGTCGAGTTGAGCTCACAGTTCGTCGAACTAAGTTCAAGGAATTGGCTAAGGCAAAAAAGCATTGAGTGAGGCGTGCTCACTAAACGCTCTCAACACCTAAGTTGCAGGAAGCTTTTCTAAGGCAAAAAGCGTTGAGTGATGAAGACACACTCAACGCTCTCAACTCCAGAGAAGCAGGAAGTTTTTGCTAAGGAAAAAAGCGTTGAGTGAGGCTTCATCACTCAACACTCTCAATGCCTAGATAGACAAAATTTTGTCTAAGTTTTTGGCGTTGAGTTAAGCTCATTCTCTCAACGCCTATTCTATTGATGCTCGATTTTGGCTAAGTCCACAGGTGCTGACGTCAGCAAAATCGACAAAGTCAACTAAGTTTAAATCAGGTACGGGGAAGCTACAGAACACGACAAACTATGCCGAGAATCTACTGTACGTCTTCTTCTATTAAAGCAAGGTGCAGGTGGATGCTGCAAGTGGGTCCCAATAATCTCTAAGAGCTATTGATCTGTGAACTACAAAAAGAAGAGATGGGCCAAGATAGAGATAACTTTTAGGGCATTATCAACTTCAAAAGTGAGCAGCCATCTTCATCTTTCTCGCCATTGCTACCTGTAAAAAGCTTGAAGCTCTCAGCAAGAAAAGTTTTGATAGCTGTGAAATCTCCATCTGTCACATCAGGATCATAAATAGTTCTGAAGAAAGAAGAACCTTCAGCCTTTGGCTGGTTCAGTTAGCTGCTTGAAGACTCTAGATCAACAGATCTTTAGTCTTCTACAACAAGTTCAGGAGTAAGCTTCTGAGTTCTCCCAGCTAAGTTTTTCTCTACTGTGAAGAGAGTCAGATCAGAAATTTCTCTGCTCTAGTTGTTGACATAGAGAAATTTCTCTGTATAAAAGTTAATTAAATTATTTCTTGTTGTAGGTTCCTCTTGGATCAGAGCTGTAGGGCCTTGGGCCTGAGGTAGGGCAAATTTTTCTGAACTGTAGGAGAGGGTTCCTCTCTGAGTGTAGGATCCTGCTGGGATCTGAGGTAGGTGAGTTTTACTCACTGAGAAGTAGGGCACTTGTGCCTGAGGCATATTCTGGGTGCAGATTTGTGGTAGGGCTAACCTCCATAGCCTGAGTGGTAGGGCTTAATTGTCTGAGGTAGGTGATATTTGTATCACTGAGTGTAGGCCCTTGTGGCTGAAGTGTAAGTCTTGGAGGAGATTGAGAGATCCTAAGGGATCTGAGGTGTAAGCACTTTGGAGCATTATTTTGGAGAAGGGTCTTGACTAACAAGAAGTTAGCAAGGTGGGAGGAGAGTGTATATACCCATAATTTTGGGGAACCACTATAAAATACTTGTGTGCTTTTCTGTGATTTTTTCTGTTTGCAGGTTCTTAAAAAGCTATCATTTATTCAATCACAAAGTAACTGAAGAAGAAACAAAAAGGAACTTAAAAGACCTAGACAAACCTATTCACCCCCCCCCACTCTAGGTAGCTAGCTACCTTGAAAATAAGAAATTTCATGATGGTTTTTTCAATCAGATTTCAACTGCTCCTTCCTTTTAACTAGACAGTAAGCAATGACATGTCCACTCCTATTGCAATAGTAAAAAACAACATTAGTTTTAGCATATTTGTTCTGTTTGGAGTCATACCTTTCCCCATAGGGGTTATTTTTGGATTTATCCTTGCTGGAGTAGGTCTTCTTTAAGGTGGAGTCAGAAGAGCAATTGTTCTTCCATTGTCTCCTCGTACTCAGCAACTTCTTGAATTGCTTGGAGAACATTGCTAGTTCTCCATCTAATAATTCATTCCCAGAGGAGTTGGTTTTCGAGCATTCTGACTCAGTAACTCTCCTTGGAGGAGAAGGGGTCTTTTCACCACTTCTTCTTGTGGCTTCAGCTCTGAAGGCTACTGACTTCTCTTTGCTGAGAGATCTGACTGCATCCTCTTCAGCCTTCCTGGTGTTTAGCTGCATTTCATGAGAGAGTAGCTTCCAAAACAAGTTCGGAGGTAGTGAGTTGGCCAGATTGCTAACTTCTTTGATGGAATGGATCTTGATATCTCATTCCTTGTTCAAGGATCTCAAGAACTTGTCTTTCAGCTCATAATTAGTAAACTATGTGCCATAGGTGATCAAACTATTCACAACCATGAAGAACTGCTCATAGCATTCAGCTATGGCGTCCTTCTTCCCTTGCTAAAATGCTTCATACTGTTGATTTAGAAAGGATTTTCTATCATACCTCATCTCCTCTGTCCCTTTCATGTATACTATAAGGGAGTCCCATATTTCCTTGACTGTCTTATAGTGGACAAGGTTCTGGGAGGTGGAGTTATCTATGGTACTCACAATGATGTTATGTGCCCTCTTGTGCGTGGTTGCCGGGATGACCTCATCCTTGATCATCTCAGTGAACTTCTTAGGAGTTTGGACATTGGCATCCAAGACAGAGATCTTAATGGGAATGAAGTGTCCCTCTTGGACAATAATGAAAATCCTTTGGTCTGAGGCTTCCATGAACAACCTTACCCTCTTTTCCCAAATCCAAAATTTTTTCTTTCTATAGATAGGGAGCTTCATGGAGCTCAACTCCTTATGATTCTCTCTTGAACCCATAAGGATAATCTTAAGCTACTCTTAAAGATCTTAATCTTCATGGAGCTTAAGTCCTTTTTGAACAACCTCCCACTGAAACCATTTGAAAGTCTTTGTTTCAAGAGAATCTTTACACCTAGAGGAGTGGGGTGAATTAGCTTCTTAGTCTTTTGATTATCTTTTTTATTAGCTGTGTTGTGTATTTAGTTAGTTTAGTTAGCTTTCAAGAAAGAGACACAACACACAGTTATTATAGTGGTTCTCAAAGGTAGTGGTACATCCACTATCCCTCCCACCTTTCTAACAGTGTGTTAGACAAGGCCAACTTCTCCAATCTCAGCTCAAGGAGCTTACAACTCAGATTCCTCAATATCTCTTAGACTCCTCCAAGTCCTACCTCAGTCCCAAGGCCCTACCACTCAGAGTAAATGATTATCCTATAGCTCAGTGATCCACATATTGTAACACCCCAAAATGTTGTAGGAGCGACGGGGATCGATTTTGGCCAAGACAAGGTTTTGGTGCAGGTGACACGGGCCCCGACACGGGCGTGTCGGAGGCCGTGTCGGGCGTGTCGAGCTCGGGCCGTCGAGCTGGCCGTGTAGTCGACCAGTTCAGGTCGACGATGGTCGTGTGGAGGAACACGGACTAGGACACGGGCGTGTCCCAGGCCGTGTCACTCCTAGGCTGTATGGTGGGGTACACGGGCAGTGACACGGGCACGAACACGGGCATGTCCAGTTTGACACGGGCGTGTCTGATGCCGTGTCACCAAGCCGTGTACCTCTCTGACTGCGAATTGTTGGTCGATTGCACACGGGGGGCGTGACACGGGTCCCGACACGGGCATGTCACAGGTGACACGGGCGTGTCGGAGGCCGTGTTGCTGGTTTTCAATTTTGGTCGAGACGGCGAATGAGCTACACGGCCAGGCACACGGCCGTGTGTGAACCCGTGTTTGGCCCAGTTTTTGTGATTTCAGATCTAATCCTGGCCGTTCGTTTCCTTAGCTTTGTATCCGACAGTGGGGGCTGCTCCTGGGTGGTTTTAGCCAGGAATAGGGTTTTGAAACCCTTATTTCACTTGGGTACTCTCTCTCTAAAATCTAGAGAGAAGGGAGAGCTTGGAGGAGGAAGAAGGAGGTCAACTCCGGTGGCCGGTGGAGATTCGGAGCTCCAAATCGCGAGACGTCTTCGGATCCGCGGAGGCAAGGAGATTGCGGTGCTTTTCATCTGCATAGATTTTTATGGCGCCGCGGAAGAACGCAAGGGTAACGATTTCTCATCCTTGGGCATGTGAAGCCCTTTTTCCCTTTGCATAGGAAGCCCTCTCTCGCGAGTGAGCGAAGAGTTGGAGCGTTCCTTGGGGTAGATATGTAAAGTCCCCCTTGTGCAGAGTCCGTATGGGAAAACGGACATAGGCATTGTGTGTGAAGCCTATCCGGACAAGTAGAGCCAGATCGGTGATGTTGCATTGCATTTGGACCGGGCAAGAATCCGGATGTTTGGGTGTTTTCGGGTTTTCTACGTGGTAGATTGCACCAGGAAGCCTTAGAGATTAACTCCAAGGTGCACCCGGAAAACTGGGTAAAAGCGGGTTTTGCCAACACGATGGCCGGGGAGCCAACGTGAACATAACTGGGTTATGTGATTAATGTGGTGGAAACGGGACTCGGTGAGTCTTGGCCTGCGCATATGGCTTAAATTGTCGTTGCGGTATGAGCACGGGTCAGGCGGAACCGTACCCGGCCTATGTCGTTCGGTAGGACCGTTGGCATGGATGAGGGTCTTCGGCGGTCTATGGCTTAAATTGCCGTGACCAAGGCCAATAAGACAAAATGCTCATATGGATGACCGTCCAAGAGGCGGTGGTGGATTGGGAACGTCTATGGCTTGAATTGACGTGACGTTGGCCGATTCGCCGAGAATGTGCCCTGAGTGCACGGGGTGTGTGGCCGTGTGAGCCTACGCCTGTGGTGAAGTGCAAATACTTTATATAAGTGCCTATGCTAATAAAATGCAGGGAAAGAGCATCGCCGCCCCGAATGTGGGGGCGGGATCGTTATAATTTGGTCAGCATTGCTGACCGTTGCTATTGTTTGCCACCAGGCGGTGGTTTATTGCTTGCAGGTGCTGCGGAGCCGAGTGGAAAATAGCGGGCTAAAGCCCACGTTGCTGCGCCGGCCCTCGAAGGCCAAATTTTGAGTGTTTTTATTGTATTCACGTGTGACTGGCCTGCGAGCCGAAGTATGAAAACACTTCTTTTGTTTAGTGAACAGTGTAAGGCCTTAAGGCCATTTCTCTTTTGGTGTATGTATACATTCCTGAGTTTGTAGTGGACATTCATGTTGTTGTGGCTGGGTTCTTATTTCTTTTGCAACCTAATAAATTGCTTCCGCTAGGTGTTGTGTAGGACGACATGATTGGTTGAATGGTTTCAACGCATAACCAACCGGTCTGTCCGTAGTATATGGCGTCGGGCCCCGGCCGGACCTACTGCTATATGTTATACGACGGATAGGGGCGTTACAAATTGGTATCAGAGGGAGGTTTCGATCCTCCGACCTGTGGGTTATGGGCCCACCACGCTTCCGCTGCGCTCCTTCTTGTCCGAAAGTTTTATATCGCGCATCGGAGTCCCTTCTTCGATGGCGAAGGACAAGTTGGATGTGCTGCTACCGAATGGGTGCTCGATGCGTACCGGCAGAGTGTGCGCAGTGAAGGTTCGCATTGGGAGCCAAGAGTTCGACTTGCTAGCGTCATTGCTGCCGCTAGTAGAGTTTGACGTTATCTTTGGAATGGATTGGCTGTCAGAGCAAAAGGCTTGGATCGACTGCGACCGAAAAGAGGTCAAGCTGGGTGTAGGGCGGGAGACTACATTCGAGGGGCTGAAGGGGTCGAGCAAGACACTGATGTCTGCTCTTCAGGTGGTGAAGGCGGTTCGTGCTGGTACAGAGCTGTTCTTCGCGTTAGTGGAGGCCGCAGAGCCAAAGTCCACTTTGGTTGAGATCCCCGTGGTATGCGAGTACCCAGATGTGTTCCCGGATAGCCTTCCTGGAGCCCCACCGCAGCGAGAGATTGATTTCATGATCGAGCTCGTGCCGGGTGCCAAGCCCGTGTCACGTGCTCCTTATAGGTTGGCGCCAAAGGAGATGGCAAAGTTGAAGGTTCAGCTGGAGGAGCTGATGGAGCAAGGTTATGTGCGTCCAAGTTCGTCGTCTTGGAGCGCACCGGTCCTCTTCGTTAAGAAGAAGGACGGAAGTATGCGGCTGTGTATCGATTACAGAGAATTGAACAAGCTGACGGAGAAGAATAAGTACCCGATCCCGAGGATTGATGATCTCTTTGATCAGTTAGTCGGATCGTCGGTATACTCCAAGTTGGACTTGAAGTCGGGGTACTATCAGCCGAGGATCAGGGAGTGTGATATCCTGAAGACGGCGTTCAGTACGAGGTATAGGCATTTCGAGTTCACGGTCATGCCGTTTGGACTGACGAATGCGCCATCGGTATTTATGGATCTGATGAACAGGACGTTCAGAGATTACCTGGACCGCTTTGTGATCGTCTTTATTGATGATATTCTAGTGTACTCGCAGTGCGAGGAAGACCACTTCAAGCACTTGCACCTGGTGTTGGAGACTCTGAGAAGGAATGAGCTTTACGCAAAGTTCTCCAAGTGCGAGTTCTGGCTACCCTCGGTAGCGTTCCTTGGTCATATAGTGAGTGGGGAAGGTATAGCGGTGGATCCGGCGAAGATTGTTGCGATACGGGAGTGGCCTGCATTGTCTTCTGTCGCGGAAGTCCGTAGCTTTCTCGGGCTTGCCGGATATTACAGGCGCTTTATAGAGAACTTCTCGCGGATAGCTTTACCTCTCACGAAGTTGACAAGGAAGGATCAAAGATTCTTGTGGACGCAAGAATGCGTGCAAGCTTTTGAGGAGCTGAAGAGGCGGTTGACCACGGCGCCAGTGCTTAGTTCGCCGAGTGGGACCGAGGGCTTCGAGGTGTATAGCGACGCTTCGGGTAGTGGCTTGGGCTGCGTGTTGTTGCAGCATGGGAGCGTGATAGCGTATGGATCGCGTCAGTTGAAGGTGCATGAAAGAAATTATCCGGTGCACGACTTGGAGTTGGCGGCCGTGATATTTGCACTCAAATTGTGGAGGCACTACCTTTACGGCGTAAGGGTCGATATATACACCGATCACAAGAGCCTAAAATACTTGTTGGATCAGAAGGACCTTAATATGAGGCAGAGGAGGTGGATGGAGTTCTTGGGGGACTACACCTTCAAAATACATTATGTACCCGAAAAGGGCAACGCAGTTGCGAATGCGTTGAGCCGCAGGACTCCCGCCCAAGCCAACTGGTTGTCGGTGCATGATGAGCGGCTAGTACGGGAGTTGGAGGAGCTTGAGATCTGTTGCGTTGACAATTAGACGAGTGCCAAAGCAATGTTAAACTGGACAGAGGTGCAGTATGACCTGGCTGACCGGGTTCGGCAGGCATTGGAGTTAGATGACTCCATGAAGGAGCTTTTAGAGGCCGCTCTGGATGGGTCAAATTCCCAGTTCTCGGTGGAAGATGGTTTAATAAGGAAGGATCATCGGTTGTGCGTACCGAGTGGGGGTAACCTCCGGGGGGAGTTGATGTACGAGGCTCATCATACCAAGTACTCAATCCACCCAGGGAGCACGAAGATGTATCGTGATCTCAAAAAGTTGTTTTGGTGGCCGGGGCTCAAGAAAGATGTGGCGTTGTACGTGGCTAAATGCCAAACGTGCGCCTTGGTGAAGGCAGAATACCAAAAGCTGGGAGGATTTCTGAAGTCCTTGCCTATACCGGAGTGGAAATTCGACGATATATCTATGGACTTTGTGCACGGGTTGCCAAGGTCGCAGAAGGGGAACGACCCTATCTGGGTGATCGTAGATCAGCTAACTAAGGTGTCGCATTTCATTCCACATAAGAAAGATGACTCGGTGGAGAAGTTGGCGAAGCTATACGTGGACAATATTGTTAGGCTGCATGGGGTGCCCCGTAGCATTGTGAGTGATCGCAATGGACGGTTCACGTCAAATGATTGGAGGTTGGTGCAGCAGATGCTGGGAACAAAGTTAAAGTTCAACACAGCTTTCCATCCGCAGACGGATGGGCAGACCGAGAGGGTCAATAGAACGATGGAGGACAAGCTACGCATGTGTGTTCTGGATTTCGGTAAGCATTGGGAAGACCACCTGTATTTGGTGGAGTTCGCGTACAACAACAGCTACCAAGCGAGTATTCAAATGGCGCCCTTCGAGGCCCTATATGGTAGGAAGTGTCGCACGCCGTTATCGTGGCTTGAAACGGGTGAGGCAAGGTTGTACAAGAAGCAGGAGGTGGAGAGTGCTACCTCATTAGTTCGGATCATTCGGGAGCGCTTGTTGATTGCTCAGGACCGGCAGGCAAAGTATTACAATGCCAAGCACCGGAACGTGGAGTTCACGGTAGGCGATTGGGTATACCTGAAAGTGAAGCCGTTCAAGGGGGTTTCGTGGGTGAGACGCTTGAAGAAGCTGAGCCCAAGATACCTTAGACCTTTTGAGGTTCTGGAGTGAGTCGGCGAAGCGGCATACCGTTTGAGGCTATCGGAGGAATTAAGTGGATTACATGATGTGTTCCACATTTCTGTGTTGCGGAAGGCGGTGCAAGAGCCTTCGCAGGTGATCGCGGTTGACCAAGTGCCGGTGGACGAGGGGTTGACGACTAGGGTCAAGCCCATTCGTATCGAAGATGTTGAGGTCAAGAGACTCCGTAACAAGGAGATCCGGATGGTTAAGGTCCGGTGGGATAATTGCGGGCGTGAGGAGCTCTCTTGGGAACGGGAGCAGACTATGCTGGAGGAGTACCCGGAATTGTTCTGCTCAGGTACTGATTTACGTTAAGTCTTGTTTTTCCTTTATTAATTTCGTGGACGAAATTCTTTAAAGGGGGGTAGAATTGTAACACCCCAAAATGTTGTAGGAGCGACGGGGATTGATTTTGGCCAAGACAAGGTTTTGGTGCAGGTGACACGGGCCCCGACACGGGCGTGCCGGAGGCTGTGTCGGGCGTGTCGAACTCGGGCCGTCGAGCTGGCCGTGTAGTCGACCAGTTCAGGTCGACGATGGTCGTGTGGAGGAACACAGCCTAGGACACGGGCGTATCCCAGGCCGTGTCACTCCTGGGCTGTACGGTGGGGTACACGGGCAGTGACACGGGCACGAACACGGGCGTGTCCAGTTTGACACGGGCGTGTCTGATGCCGTGTCACCAAGCCGTGTACCTCTCTGACTGCGAATTGTTGGTCGATTGCACACGGGGGGCGTGACACGGGTCCCGACACGGGCGTGTCACAGGTGACACGGGCGTGTCGGAGGCCGTATCACATGCCGTGTTGCTGGTTTTCAATTTTGGTCGAGACGGCGAATGAGCTACACGGCCAAGCACACGGCCGTGTGTGAACCCGTGTTCGGCCCAGTTTTTGTGATTTCAGATCTAATCCTGGCCGTTCGTTTCCTTGGCTTTGGATCCGACGGTGGGGGGATGCTCCTGGGTGGTTTTAGCCGGGAATAAGGTTTTGAAACCCTTATTTCACTTGGGTACTCTCTCTCTAAAATCTAGAGAGAAGGGAGAGCTTGGAGGAGGAAGAAGGAGGTCAACTCCGGTGGCCGGTGGAGATTCGGAGCTCCAAATCGCGAGCCGTCTTCGGATCCGCGGAGGCAAGGAGATTGCGGTGCTTTTCATCCGTATAGATTTTCATGGCACCGCGGAAGAACGCAAGGGTAACGATTTCTCATCCTTGGGCATGTGAAGCCCTTTTTCCCTTTGCATAGTAAGCCCTCTCTCGCGAGTGAGCGAAGAGTTGGAGCGTTCCTTGGGGTAGATATGTAAATTCCCCCTTGTGTAGAGTCCGTATGCGAAAACGGACATAGGCATTGTGTGTGAAGCCTATCCAGACAAGTAGAGCCGGATCGGTGATGTTGCATTGCATTTGAACCGGGCAAGAATCCGGATGTTTGGGTGTTTTCGAGTTTTCTACGTGGTAGATTGCATCAGGGAGCCTTGGAGATTAACTCCAAGGTGCACCCGAAAAACTGGGCAAAAGCGGGTTTTGCCAACACGATGGCCGGGGAGCCAACGTGAACATAACCGGGTTATGTGATTATTGTGGTGGAAATGGGACTCGGTGAGTCTTGGCCTGCGCATATGGCTTAAATTGTCGTTGTGGTATGAGCACGGGTCAGGCGGAACCATACCCGGTCTATGTCGTTCGGTAGGACCGTTGGCATGGATGAGGGTCTTCGGCGGTCTATGGCTTAAATTGCCGTGACCAAGGCCAATAAGACAAAATGCTCATATGGATGACCGTCCAAGAGGCGGTGGTGGATTGGGAACGTCTATGGCTTGAATTGACGTGACGTTGGCCGGTTCGCCGAGAATGTGCCCTGAGTGCACGGGGTGTGTGGCCGTGTGAGCCTACGCCTGTGGTGAAGTGCAAATACTTTATATAAGTGCCTATGCTAATAAAGTGCAGGGAAAGAGCATCGCCGCCCCGAATGTGGGGGCGGGATCGTTATAATTTGGTCAGCATTGCTGACCGTTGCTATTGTTTGCCACCGGGCGGTGGTTTATTGCTTGCAGGTGCTGCGGAGCCGAGCGGAAAATAGCGGGCTAAAGCCCAAGTTACTGTGCCGGCCCTCGAAGGCCAAATTTTGAGTGTTTTTATTGTATTCACGTGTGACCGGCCTGCGAGCCGAAGTATGAAAACACTTCTTTTGTTTAGTGAACAGTGTAAGGCCTTAAGGCCATTTCTCTTTTGGTGTATGAATACATTCCTGAGTTTGTAGTGGACATTCATGCTGTTGTGGCTGGGTTCTTATTTCTTTTGCAACCTAATAAATTGCTTCCGCTAGGTGTTGTGTAGGACGACATGATTGGTTGAATTGTTTCAACGCGTAATCAACCGGTCTGTCCATAGTATATGGCGTCGGGCCCCGGCCGGACCTACTGCTATATGCTATACGACGGATAGGGGCGTTACACATATCACATACCTTAGACTTAATCAAAGTCCTACAACTCATGCTAGGTTGATATTCATATAGTCAGATTAACAACTGAATCCTACCTCAAAGAATAGATCTCCTACCTCAGGCACACACATGGCCTACCTCAGATCCACAGAAGGATCCTACACCTTATACACTACAACAAATTGCACTTATAGTAAGGACCTAAATTGTTATAATAAGTAGCAAAAAGATTTAAAAAAATTCTTTGGTAACGAAAAAAACTTTATGTAATGGTCGTTCTCTAAAGCTCGACGCTGAAACTTCTTGTAATGAATGTATGCGTGTCGTTACAAATAAATTAATTGTAACAAACGATACTTTCTCACCAAAAAAAGATTCTTCCTCACAATAAATTAGTTAAAATTAATATTATTTCGTTACGAATGTTTTTTCCCTCACAAAAAATCTGTTACGATAAATACTATTTCATTACGAATGTTTTTTCCCTCACAACAAATTTGTTACGATAAATACTATTTCATTACAAATGTTTTATTGACTCATCATTTACTATGGGGAATCAAATAACATTACAATATATTATTTAACATTACAGCACATTAACATTACAACACATTAACATTACATCACATTAAATACTATTTCTGTTTAACATTACAACACATTAACATTACAACACATTAACATTACAGCACATTAAAATGCTAATCTCAATTAGTCATTTCACGCAATAATATACAGTCATCAACACCTAGGATTATTATAATATTCATAAGGATAGCAGATCCTTCAATTCCTTACACAGAGCACTAAAATAAGTAGGAAAAAAAACAACAACAGAAAATAAAGAATCCGGCGTCATATATAGATATAAAAAATCATGAATTTTTTAGGCTGGTTGCAACAGGGATAACAACTTGCATGATTAGCACATGGAGGAGAATGATGGTGATGAGAAACCATTTACGATCGCTCCTTTGGTATGTCTTTGCTGAATTCAGTTCCATGGATCCACCCTTTGATGTAGTGGGCGAGTGGCGCTAATCACATGGTGCTCAATGTCATCCATCTTATCCACCTGCGCCTCCACTATAATTTCCATGTCCAATAAAACCTGGTGTAGCTCCAGCAAACTTCTTTCCACCACCTTGGCAACATCGTCTCGGTCCCGGATCTCATGCACACTAGCCAGGCTCACCACCATGCTTTTACGTTCGGAAATCATCTTATCCACCACCGCCTCCGACGACACCTCCCCTATCTTGATGAAGTAGCGTCGCTCCACCTCATGCCTATAATCCGTCATCATCCTCTGTCTCAGCCCCTAGAAATCCATCATCAGCTCATCCTTAAGCTTCTTGCGGAGGCCGTTGGTTACCGAAGAGCGGGTCCGATCCATGGGCATTCTGCAAATAAAATATGTTTTAGTAGATTTATCTTGAAACGAAAATATCTGAAAAGGCTAAAGAGGATAATAATCATGGGAAAAAAGTTTTTAGTGCATCACCGCAAAGAAGCATTCACCGCAAAGAACAATCAACATTTTATGCATCAAAACCACATTGTTGAAGTTGTAATTCGTATGCATGGAGAATCAGATTAATATGGGGAATCAGATAACATACAACCTATATGGCTATATGTGTGGTAATTAACAAAATCAAATTACACAACTATTAACTGCCCAATTAACAAAATCAGATAACATACATTCTATTCCTTAACTAGGTCATAATATGTGTGAATATTATAAATACCTTTATCAATGGTGGTTGAGCCTGGGTGGTTGTTGCCTTCAAAATATCAGATGCAAGCCCATTACGACACATAATTAACCCAACCACATCAGATCTCTGAACTTTTATACCCTAGAGAAGACTTGGTCAGGATCTAAGCAAATGCAAAATGCAAAAAGGAGCACTTACTTTCGTCTTATCTATATGAAGATAATAAAGAAGACCAGAGACCACATCCTCATTAAGGTATCTGAAAAGATCAATTCTTTGGAATAAACCATAAAATAGTTGTGAATTGATCTCAATTTCATTTATTCAGATATTATATAGTTATCCAACAGAACAACACAGTAATTTCAGATAATATATAGGCATCCAATAGAACATCTCAGTACCATAAGGCCTAAAGAACAACATAACAACAATTTAAGATATATCAAAGTTAAGTTATACTAATTAAGTAGAAGTAATTTCTATGCATGAAGAATCAAATTACTATGGGGAATCAGATAACATACAAACCTATATGGCTATATGTGTGGTAATTAACAAAATCAGATTACCTAACTATTAACTACCCAATTAACAAAATCAGCTAACATACATTCTGTTCCTTAAGTAGGTCATAATATGTCTGAATATTATAAATACCTTTATCAATGGGGGCTGAGCCTGGATGGTTGGTTCCTTCAAAATATCAGATGCAAGCCCATTACGATGCATAATTAACCCAACCACATCAGATCTTTGAACTTCTATACCCTGGAGAAGACTTAGTCAGGACCTAAGTAGATGCAGAATGCAAAAAGGAGCACTTACCTTCATCTCATCTATTTGAAGATAATAAAGAAGAGCAGAGACCAAATCCTCATTAAGGTATTTTAAAAGAACAATTCTTTGGAATAAACCATAATATAGTTGTGAATGTATCTCAATTTCATTTATTCAGATATTATATAGGTATCCAACAGAATAACAGAACAATTTCAGATAATATATAAGCTTCCAATAAAACATCTCAGTACCATAAGGCCCAAAGAACAACATAGCAATAATTTCAGATATATTAAAGTTAAGTTATACTAAGCAGAAGTAATAAAGTATAAAGGCACAATGTATATTTTAGTAGGCTTTAGTAGTTGGTCACCAAACATGCAAGTCAGATATATCAAAGTTATACCAAGCAGAAGTAACAAAATAGTAACAAAACACCATGCCCAAAAACTAACAGGCAAATAATAGTCTAGACCAAACAGAAGTAATAAAATATTAACAAAGCAGTATGCCAAAATACTAACAGTCATAAACCATTAGACAACCAAAAAGGGCACCAAAGAGTGAATGGTATGTGCATCAATTAGTCAAGGAATTGTGCCAAATTTTCCCAGAATAGCAGACAACATCGCTTTCAGCTCATTCTGCCCCTCTTTTAATCCTGCAATTTCTACATTGATAGTTTGAATCAGAGTTTCCTGTTTATCTATAAGCTCTGTTTGTGATGTAATACAAGTCGTAGCATTGCGCAATTCTTCTTCTGCTACATTCAACTTCTCTTTCACATGAGTGGACTCTATCAATGTCTTCTTCATTTGTTTTGAAGGCACAACACCATAGCCTAACCCTTTGTCATAACCAAACTTATTTCCAAGTGTAGTCTTTATAATTTCTCTCTCAAAGCTTATGAGATCACCATAGCCTAACCCTTTGTCATAACCAAACTTATTAATATAATCTCTCTCTAACTCTCTCTCGCCTATTCTCTCTCTCTCTCTCTAACTATTTGTGATTTGATTAACCTGTATATCAATAAAATATTTGAGAATATGTCAAAGTAATCAAAAATTCACATGTAATCATTGCATTACCATTTCCAGCAGTCTTGAATGGTAGGATTTGGAACCCGACGTACGAGTAAATTGCATGTGTGATCTATTAACAGCATTTGTCTTGGACCTTTTCTATAATTAAATAAAAGTATTGAATGGTAGTCATTGAATGTGTTAAACAAAATTTACTTAAGTAGTCACATTCACCTTAAAAGTCTCACTCTCGAAGAGATCGCACAACTGACACCAATTCTTGACTGAGATCCACTCAAATGGGCTAATAGCTCTTGGATTCTTTCCTGCCACAATATAACCTCTATACGTTGCAGATAATCTTCCTCTCCAATGTGTGTAGCTATGTTGAAACATCTCCTCCATGTACTCTTGTGCACTTTTATCTGTTTCCTAATTCTTTATCTCAAATCATTGCTACAAAAGATTAAAATATTTGGTTATCCCAAACAAATTCACATATATGGTATGTAAATATTTACTTACACGTAATCCAACATATAAAATAAGTTTCAGCTCTTCCCCTAGTTCACTCCATGGGGTCAAAAATTCCAAACCCGCAGTGTGTCTTACAATGACACCTACACCATTTGCAAGGTGATTTGAAAAGAGACGCGGCTTCTTAAAACCTTCAGGGAACTCAATCACAAATAGTTTCTTATCCTAATAAAACTGATAAAAGTTTGTAATCATATAGTAAGTGTATGTAAGTTTTAATATACCTAAATAATGCATACATTTTCTCGTATTGCTTTCTAAATCGACCTTTTGTTGGTCACCCCACGACCTGTTCTTATAGAGGAGCTTCCCACTGCATAATTAAAACCCTTAATAAATATATGATTCAAGTAAATGATACAAATTTGAGAAATAAAATAAGTTATACTTACCAGTATTATCAGAACCCTGTATTGGACTTTCATCATTTCCTTCATTAATAGTGGTATCATCATCAAGAGCTTGTGCACTACTTTGTGATTGTTGTAGATCAGCTGAAGGTGTATTTGGTACAGGTGACAATTCAACAACCTCATTATTTGATGATTTTTCATTAACAAACAGTTGTTTGCAGCTCCTTGTCGTAGGTCGCCGTAGAATAACATTTTTTGGAGGCATATTACTGCAAAGTAAATAAGATACAAACGTTAAACATCACATTAATTTCTTTAGAGAAATAATAATAAAAAAGGAAGAATTGTATTATTGTTTCATACTAGTGAATAAGAAAAAACTTAACGTACCATTTGCATTAGCTAGCTTTACCTGTTATCATCACTGTCATGACAATATTGCATTAGTGTTTCATCATCCTCATCTATTGACTCATCTCCGTCAACAATATTATTAAGTTCTTCCTCTTCATGGATTCTAGTTAAGACTTCTAAATTTATAATATCAGGTTCTATATCATCTCTTCCTAGGAATTGCAAGTTCTGATCTTCGGTAGCATATATTAATTCAATTTTCGAGGACTCATATTGTTGAACTATGTTATCATTCATCTCCTCCACTTCTAGATAAGCGTGTTTCTCTATGTCCCAAAGGTGTCTATGACATACAAGTTGTGCAATTTTCCAAGGATCACCAGGTTTTGTGTCATCGACATAGAACACTTATTGCACTTGGTTTGGAAGAATGAATGGATCATCCTCACACCAATGAGAAATTATGTCGATTCTCAAAAAATATTTATCTTTATGCATAGTATTTTTCCCACTAGTGTCAAACCACTTACACCAAAATAATACTACTTTATACCCATGAAGATAAGTCAATTCAATGACCCTACTTAATACTCCATAAAACTCTACCAAGATATTTTGTTGTTCCCCCTGAACAAGTAAACCACTATTTTGTGTTGTTCGGCGGTCATCTCGATCTTGTATATGAAATCGTACTTCATTAATAATACAACCAAAGTAAAATTTTGTTAAGTATGATTGTGGACAATTTTTCCAATGCCCATAATTCTTCGGAGACTTTGCTCAAGTTTGTGTGATGCACTCTATTTATCTATACAAAATACAATATAAAGCTAATTAGATAGGTGATACTATAAATTAACAGTCCTCAAGGGTATCTTTGTATTTGGATCTTACCTGAGCTTGAAACCAATAATGAAACAGCTCTTGGTGAGTTTTGTCAATATTTCTTTCATTTTTCCGTCGAAGCTCCTCCATGTGCTTACTATTAAGAATAAAAAATAAGTACATTAAAATTAGTTACAAAGTAAGGAAATTGAGCTCTTTCATGTATCGAACCTTCAAAAATCATCTACTTCGCTATAATTATTTAATATGAATTTATGAGCTACATCTAGATCCTTTTCAGAAAGTGCTTTGCAATGGCGAAGAGGCCCAAAGGGCCTCACTTTTGATGCAAATACAGATAATTCACACTCTTGTTGGTGCTCCACTGAATCTTCATTTCTATTTTCTTTATTTAACCATGTTTCAATTTCATTTAGGTACATTGACACAAATATCAAAGACTCTTTTAAAATATATCCTTTCGCTATAGAACCCTCTAGACGAGCTTTATTGCGTACATATCCTTTAAGAGTTTTAAGAAACCTAAAGGGGAAACTCAATGATAATAACAACAAAATTGTTCATTTATGTTATGTAAGATAATAAAGTATAAATGCATAAAACCAAGTACCTTTCAATCGGGTACATCCAACGTGAGTGAACTAGGCCAGCAATCTTTGCCTCTTTCGGAAGGTGAATAGCCAAGTGAATCATTACATCAAAAAAGGCTGGAGGGAATATTCTCTCCAATTTGCATAGAATAATTGCGATATTAATCTCCAACTTCTCGATATGCTCTACCTTTAGTGTCTTTGAGCATAAAATTTTAAAAAAATCTCCTAGCTCATATAGTGCCTCAACGACATCTGGGCGTAGAAACCCACAAATGCCAATAGGAATTAACCGTTGTAGTAGAACATGACAATCATGAGATTTAAGTCCATAAATTTTCCCATCCTTTACGCATCTTGAAATATTTGACTCATAGCCATCCAGAAACTTGACATTTTTTTAAAAATTACAAAACCTTTTTTTCTCATTGGAAGATAGATTATAACATGCTTGAGGTTTTATTATAGTTCTTTCATTTCTAATCAAGTGTAACTCCTTCCTAATGTTAAGGTCTCGCAAATCTTCTCGTGCTTTTTCTGTATCTTTGTTTTTTCCATCAAAGTTCATCAATGTGCCCAACACGCTATTACAAATATTTTTGTCGACATGCATTACATCAACGTTGTGTCGTATCAAAAGCTTATGCCAGTAAGGTAGTTCAAAAAAGATGCTTCTCTTTACCCAATTTCCTTCTTCACTATTGCACTTCCTCTTTCGCTTGCTTGGGTGATTTCCAAATTTATCAAAGTTACATTCGAGTTTGGTTAAATCTGAAAGCAATTGTGTGCCACTCCACTCCCTTGGTTTTGAACGTGTTTCTGACTTTCCATTGAATAATTTACTCCTTCGATAAGCGTGATCTTTATGTAGATAACGACGGTGTCCCATGTAGCATATCTTACTTCAAATTCTATTAGAATCTTTATCATATAAACAAGTTGGGCATGCCCCGTAACCCTTTGTGGTCCACCCAAAGAAATTACTAAGAGTTGGAAAATCATTAATTGTCCACATAAGTGCAGCATGTAGTTTCAAAGTCTCTTTGGTGTATGTGTCATAAGTCTCAACACCATTCCATAATTCTTTTAATTCTTCTATTAATGTTCTATGATAAACATCAATATCTTTTCCATGTGCACGTGGGCCAAGAATTTATAATGACATCATAAGAAACTCATCTTTCATACCTTTGTATAACGACATATTATATGGAATTAGCACAACTGGCCATATAGTATAAGAAGTACTCATATTTCCAAATGGATTGAACCCATCAGTAGATAATCCAAGCCTAACATTCCATGGATCTGCGGCAAAACTAGGATAATGTGCATCAAAACTCTTCCATGCAAGTGAATCTACTGGATGACTCAGAGTACCTTCTATCTCTATATGCTTCTCAGTATGCCACCTCATGTAAGCTGCAGTTTTAGAAGACATATAAAGTCTTTGTAGCCTTGGTGTTAAGGGGAAATGCCACAAAATCTTATGAGCAATTAATTTTCCTTTTCCTTTGTTATATTTCCAACGTGGTTCTTCACACACAGGACACACATCTTTCTTCTCATTCTCTTTCCAAAACAGTGCACAATCATGTCTACATGCATCTATCTTCTTATATCCCAAACCTAAACCAGAAAGAAATTTTTTAGCCAAGTAAACAGATTTTGGAATAAGATTACTTTCTAGCATCACGTCCTTTAGCAATTCAAGAAGCATGTTAACTGACTTATCTGACATCTTGTTTATTACTTTGATATACAACAGTTTAACAATGAATGCTAACAAGTAGTACTTTTTGCCACCTGGGTATAGTTCACGTCTAGCATTACATAATAGACTTGAAAAAGTTCCAGTACTATCTTTGTTAGAATGTTCAGGAAGTTCTGCATCTCCAATCTCATGTATCAAATCAACTAAATCATCAATGGCTTCAATATCATCGTTACTTTCCTGACTTTGAGAAGATCCACTATTGTTACTATTAGAACTGAACACAAAAGAACTAGTCATTTTAGCTTCTCCATGATGTATCCACTCCTTATAATATTTGTAAAACCCTTTCAAATGCAAGTCTGTTTTAACTTCAATGAGGCTCTTTGTTTTAGTGTTTCGACATACATTGCATGGGAAATGAATTTTATCTTCAAAGTAAATAGCATTTTCCTGTGCAAACTATAGAAATAAATCCACGCCTCTAGTATAGGTAGAACTGAATCTATCTTTTTCATAAATCCAGCTTTTATCCATAACTAACAAAACAGAATGGGAATTAATACTACCAAGAAACACATATACAATATATATGAAAACAGATATGAAACGAATTTGAAAGGAGTCATTAAAAAGAAAGGAGAGAAATAGTTTAGTAATGCTCACAGTCAGGGTGACATGCTAATTACCATATGCATAATAATTTTCACAGTTCAGCCAGGTTAAAGGAAGAACACAACATAAATTAACTTGCCAAATGTTAAGACATAAGGTTCCTTTACAAGGTTGAAACTCTGATAAGGAGTGGACAAAAAACATCATGGAGTTGTGATATGCCGCCCAAATCACTTATTGCAACAACATAAACTACTATTTACGGCCCTAAATATTTTAAAATTTAACAACAAAGCATTTATTAAATTGATATTTGTCACCCAACAACATAACTTTGCTGAATAATATCATTTAATAGGAAAAGCTCTAGCACAAAATGGAAAAAATCATTAAAATCAAACTCCACAATAAGATAATCTCTTATAAAACCTTGGATAAGAAAATACATTGGTCCTCTGTAGGAAAATCCCTATTACTAAATACATAAACCTCACACAAAAATACTTGAACTCCAAATTAACCATATAAAAAATAAAATGGCAATAACAAACCAAACTACTAAAATACCTATAAGCTGGAAGAAAACAAATGGTCCAATATTAATACCTGGATGATCTGCAAAAACAATCAGCAAAAGCACCAACAATCACACCTTGATGAAGAAAAATAGATGGTAATCACCGGGCGCCTTAATAGCAATCAGGAACCATACTTGGGTTCAAGCAATAAGGTAAAACCTTGATGAATCAAAGGGGAACAGAAACTTAAATAGGGACTAGAGCAAGAACACTGCACCTATAGAAATAAACAGAGAACGTTGCACCTACAATGCCGACTGAGACCTAAACAGGTCAGGGATCGTAAAAATAAGAAAGAAAATGAATACCCTAAAGTTAACAATACATATAATTTATCATTAACAATGAACCAGAAAAAAAATCAGAAAGAAATTTAAAACCCTAAAGAAAATGAAAAACCTAAAGATAAAAATCGAGCTGAAAACCCTAAAATTTTTGGGATGAAAACCCTAAGGATAACAAGCAATTTGAAGCCCTAAAGTTCAAGAAGAAGGAAGAATTGAAAGAGGATATATCTAAAGAGAAAGCAGCTTCTCCTCCACTTCTATGAATCTCTTCTCTAGTCTCTCTCTCACTCTCTCTCGTGCTTCAGCCCTCCTTTAATCTCTCTCACTCTCACGAGGTGTGGCACCGTTTTGTCGGAGGAAGAAGCCAGATACAAGAATGTGCCAGGATACAAGAAACCATACTTGGGTTCTGAAGCAGCGACGAGATGATAAAAAAAGGAATGCGTGTTTCAAGAATAATAATGCGCCGAGATGATCTAGGGTATGTTCTTAGAATTAGTTTAGATAATAATTTTATTAGTGGAGGGAAATTTCCCTCCAAATTTTTCATGCACTATGACATATTCTTAATTTTTTGCTCGAGCTGGAGAGGCTCACGTGCCATTATGATCAAAAATATCTGAGTTGGATCTCGACTAGTAATCTAGCTCGAGATCGACTAGTAATCGAGCTCAACCTCATCGAACTCGAGCTCGATCTTAACTCGTAATTGAGCTTGAGCATGCATTCAACTCAAGCTCGAGCTCAAGAGGCTCGAGCTTGAGTCGAGCTTATTTCGAGTTAGCTCATCGACTTTTCGAGCTACCTTAATTCAACTTGATTTTATGTGATTATGTCTACATCTGGGTCATGTATGTGTTTGTGTATGTTTCATGTGTTGGGGTCTGGGTTAGGTGTGTCTGTGCTTATGTGTGTCGATGTATGCATGTGTGTGTATCGGTGTTTGTGTATATGCATGCCTATGCCTATTGGGGTATGTGTCTGTGTCTGTGTGTAGTCTATACGTGCTTGTGCATGTGTCTGTCTATATATGTATGTGTGTGTCTATGTGTGTCTATGTGTTTATGTGTATTTGTGTCTGTGTATCTATGTGTTTGTATATGGTTATGTGTGTCTCTGTTTGTGTGTGTATTTGTCTGTGTGTGTGTGTGTCTGCATGTGTCTGTGTTTGTATTTTTCTAGGTCCTTGTGTCTATTTCTGTGTCCATGTGTCTATGTTTGTGTCCATGTGTCTGTGTTTGTGTACTTGTGTCTGTATATGTCTTTGTCTGTGCCCATGTATCTATGTGTGTCTGTGTGTGTCTATGTGTTCGTGTGTCGTCCAAGTGTCTGTGTCTATGCATGTGTGCCTATGTGTCTATGTGTGTTTGTGCTTGTCTGTGAATGTTTATTTGGGTGTGTGTGTGTGTGTGTGTGTGTGTGTGTGTTTATGCATATGTGTCTGTGCTTGTGTGTGTGTTTGAGTTTGTGTATATATGTGTGTTTTTGCTTGTGTTTGTCTGTGTGTGTCTGTGTGTCTATGTGTGTCTGTGTTTGTGTTTGACTATGTCCGTGTCTTTGTCAGTCTGTATCTATGTCTGTGTTTGCGTTTTTGTTTGTGTGGTTGTTTTTGTGTGTCTTTGTATGTGTGTTTGTGTTTGTGTTTCTTGTATTATGTCTGTATTTGTGTTTGTGTTTGTGTGTTTGTATTTATGTGTCTGTCTTCTCGTGTCTATGTATGTGTGTGTCTATGTATGTATGTGTCTGTGTATGTGTGTCTGTGTCTGTATGTCTATATGTACGTGCTTGTGTCTGTGTGTCTCTATGTTTGTGTGTATGTGTGTATGTGTGTTTGTGTACGTATGTCTATATGTATGTGTTTGTGTCTGTGTGTGTCTATGTCTGTGTGTATATGTGTGCCTGTGTGATCTTTATGTCTATATGTACATATTTGTGTCTGTGTGTGTTTGTGTGTGTCTATGTCTGTATGTATATGTGTGTCTGCCTGTGTGTGTGTGTGTGTGTGTGTGTGTGTGTGTGTGTGTGTGTGTGTGTGTGTGTGTTTGTGTGTGTTTGTGTCTATGTGTGTTTGTGTCTATGTGTGTTTGTGTCTGTGTCTTTGCATGTTTGCAGGGCCCGCACGTGATCTTTATAACTTTTATTCTAAAATTATATGGAGGGAAATTTCTATCAATATATTTCATTCATGTGAAAAAGAGAGAGATAGGTAGAGAAATTTTCATAAAAAACAATTCAAAGATTTTATAAGAATTTTATATAAATGTTTTATAAAGTCAAAAATTTTATATTAAGAAACTTTATTTTTAAAGTTTTATATAAAAACTTTTTAAAAAAATTTATAAAACGTTTTATAAAATTTTATATGATCATTATATATATAATAGCTAAATTTATAATCGGGCGACTGATCTTGCACGCTTGCACATCCGGCAGCCCGTATATGATATATATTCTCTCTCTATATATACAAACGGTTATATATATAATTGAATTGAATTTAATATTAATTACTATTAAAATTATTTAAATTAACATTCAATATTTTTTTATATAATGTGTCTGGCGCGACATTACCCCTGCATCGATAGTGTGCCACCGCGACGACACTTTATATTAAAGTTTAGGAGCGAGGGTTTGTCTATTGTAGGAGCATCGTCTTCACGTCGGGGCTTTGTCGAGGCAGAAGTATTACCGCGCCGGGAACAAGGGCTTCCTCTGCGCTCTCAGTTGATCGAGCTAGCGCCCGAGAGCTAGTGGCCGAAATTGAGCTGAGGTAATTTTTATTTTAAAAAAACATAAATCCTATTTAAAAAGGAATTTTTATTGAACGACGCGTTGTATTATCAATCGATATGACATGTATTTCTGAATTTCATTACATTTAATTTATTTTCATTAAACCGTATGCCATCTATCAATCGATATGACATCTTTTTTCATTAAACGCGTGAATGGATTGAAATGCACCCGAGCGAAAAAGTTTTTGTACGAAAAAACGAGCCTGAACAAATATGTGATTTGAAAGTTAAAGCTAGCGCCCGAGCAAAAAACGTGTGTGTTGACAAATTTATGTATGCTCTCGAGCAAAAAAGAGCTAGTGCAATAAGTGCGACTGGGCAAAAACGTGTGCTCGGGAAAAATACGCTCGTCCGAGTAAAAAACTCGTGCTCGGGAGAAAAATGCGCGTATCGAAGGGTACATTTATTTCACCCCTAATCCGAGTGCAACGCACGCGCACGCATGGACCGCACCCGCGCACGTTCGAGCGCGCTCATGCGCAGGCACACACTGTCGGTCATGACAACACACATTTGTACGCAGACCGCTTGTGCGGGTAGCCCTAACGTGCTCCCTACTACTGCAAAAAAGCATGATCGTGCATAAAACATGCTCACAAGTGAAAAATACATGCTTAGACAAAAAAATATGCTCTATGGCCAAAAATGCGCGCAAAAGCAAAAATACTACAAATTTAATATATTTATTATAATAAAATATTGATTACAAAAAATACTAATTGCAAGAAAATTCTAATTGTTACAAATACTTTCATGATATTGTTACAATTGCTATACTTATTGTGAGGACAATTTACTATTTGTAACACAATATTAATCTTGTTACAATTTTTTTTTGTTATAGTAATAAATTATTTGTTATTATAACAAAATATAAAATATTTGTTACAAAAAAGTACTTTTTTGTAACGACAGAAAAATCTCCTTATTAAATATAGATATTAGTAACAAACTGTGTTTTAGTTATATTTCAGTCCTTACTACAGGTGCAATTTGTTGTAGTGATATTTAAGGCTTACAACTCAGATTTAGAAAAATCCTACAGAGTGAAATGAGTAGTTTTGTTGTTGTTGACTGGGACCAGAGAATGTGTTCTCTGAGCCTGCTTGCTGAACTGAGAGAACTCAACTCTATCTTCTTCACAACACCAGGAATGGATCTTCTAGGTTGTTTTGCTAGTGCTGAGAAGTAACTGCAGACTGTTGTTTCTTCTTACTCAGAAAGAGATCTTTCTGACCTTGATGTTGAAAGTTTATTTGATCTTCAGTGAAATATTTCTTCAACAACAACCTCTATCTATGATTTACAGACAAACTTTAGAATAAGTTCTTGGTAAGCTTCAACTTTTTTTAGAGGAAGAAGATGACAGGAAAACTTTATTTCCCAAAAATTTCTTTCTTCTTTCATGGAACTCTTCTTTTGTATTCTGTCGATCAACGACTCTATGTGTAGTGTGAACCACCAAAAATGGGCAACTACTACACAACTTTTATATTAACTACAGTACTGAAGGCAGACGACGCCTTTTGTCTTCTAGCGCACTGATCCTGCACTATTTGAATTTTTGCTGACGTCCACATGACTCAGCTCCTGTGGATTTAGCAAATTTCAGACAAACTGCACAGGCATTGAGTGAAGCCTTATCATTCAATGCAAATGTACTTAGCTGAATTCTGCATCTTCAAGCGTTGAGTGTGTTGAGTGAGCCTTCATAACTCAGTGCATTTAGACTTTTATAGTCTAACAACTTTGGCATCAAGTGAGCCTTCATCACTCAACGCATCTTAAATTAGTTAAATTTCTCAATATGAAGGGGTTGGGTGAAGCTTTTTCACTCAACGCTTTTGTCCTTGGCCTGGCTTCTTGATGAGGCATTGAGAGAACTACCTTCACTCAACACTTCTATCCTTAGATAGAATTTCTATTGAGTAGGCGTTGAGTGAACTGTCTTCACTCAACGCTTCTATATTTAGACAAAATTCTTGATTGAGGCGTTGAGTGGTATGTCTTCACTTAACGCTTCTGTACTTAAGTTTATTTCCAGATGCGTAGGTATTGAGTGAACTGCTTTCACTCAATTCTTCTGTCCTTAGATAGATTTCCAGACAGCAACCCTGAGTCTTTGACTGCTTGAGCTTCTATCAATGCTTCTGGCCTCTTGGCGTTGAGTGAACGGCCTTCACTCAATGCTTCTATCCTTAGACATATTTATGCTTTGCTAGCATCCTTTCTTGAGTCCATCTATCATGGTGACTCAGACAACCTATCAAATCAGTACAAAGGAAAATAACCTACATACATTGAACTTAAAGCGAACATTAAATACATTCATGTGTATACTATTGTCTTGTGGGCCTTCTTCAAATCTATGATATTGTGATCAATGGACCCAACAGATTCCTTAGGGCATGCCTGATACCTAGTACATACACATGTTATATACATGATATCAGGTCTACTTGCAGTCAAATATAATAAAGATATATTGATATACTTGGAAGCTGATTCCATCCAAAATTTCTTAATTAGTCCTCTAGTGTACTTAGTTTGAGAGATGAAAATTCCCTCATCAAACTGTTTCACTTGGAAACCTAAAAAGTACTTTAGCTCTCCTATACTGCTTATTTCAAACTCCCCCTGCTTGAGGTTGACAAACCTCTTGTAAAGGTTTTCTAAACTGAAATATTATGTTATCAACATAAATTTTGACTAAGAGACTCCGGCTCTTTGTTTCCCTTAGGAATAATATGTTATCTATCTTTCCCCTTATGAACTTATTCTTAATGATAAAGTTAGATAGGGTTTCATACCAACCCCTAGGGGCTTACTTTAACCCATACAAAGCTTTTCTAAGAAAATAAACATGAGAGGTTAGGATTCGATGCACAAAACCTGAGGGTTGCTTTATATATACCTCCTCCTTCTGATTTCCATTGAGGATTATTGATTTTACATCCATCTGATAAACCTTAAATCCTTTGAAGGTAGTATAGGCAAGGAATATCTTTATTTACTCTAGCCTTGCAGCTGGAGCAAATGTTTGCTCAAATCCTATTCCCTCCTCCTTCATGTTACCCTTGGTTACTAATCTGGATTTGTTCTAGACTATTACACAATTCTCATCCATCTTGTTTCTGAAGATCCACTTGGTTCCAATGATGTTGTGTCCTTGTGGCCTTGGCACTAACTTCCAGACCTTACATCTTTTGAATAGGTGTAGTTCTTCTTGCATTGCACTAATCCAGAAGGATTCATTATTGACATCTTCAAATTTCTTTGGCTCTGCCTGTGATCAGAAGCTCAGAAAGAGAGCTTCATTGTGAATTCTACTTCTAATGGTGACTCCTTGACTTGCCTCTCCAATTACGAGAGTACTGGGATGATCTCTCATATTTTTGGTTATAGCAAGCAATCTGTTACCATTAGGCTGGCCTGCAGGAGTGTCTCAAGCTATGTATTCTTTTTCAGCAACTTCCTCAATTCCATCAGCTGGATGAATTTCTTCACTTAACACTTCACTTTAAGAAGAATTTTTTCTTGAGCTTGGCTTGTCTTGAATGGACAGATTTTTTATATTAAACTCAAAACCTATATTTTTAGTAATACTAGACTTGCCCTTGTATAGCAGACTAGACTCATAAAAAATAATATGCATTGATTCTTATATAGCATGGGTTTTCCAATTGAATACTCTATATATTCTACTATGGGAGCTATATCTAACAAGTGTTCCCATATAATATTTATCAGCAAATTTAGTTAACTAAGTTTTTTTATTATTTAAAATATAATATTTGCAGGCAAAGATTCTAAAATAAGATATGCTTGGTTTTCTTCCTTTCAACAGTTCATATGGAGTTTTACTATGAATTTTGTTGAAATAAGTCATGTTTAGAATATATTATGTAGTATTGATTGCCTCGGCCCAAAAATATTCTGGTAGTGAGGAATCACTAAGCAGGATTCTGCCAGCCCGAATCAAAGTCCTATTATTTCTCTCAGCCACCACATTTTGTTGTGAATTTTTGGGAGAAGAGAATTCTTGGGTGATACCAAGTTCTTGACAAAACCTTATTATGGCTCCAGACTGAAATTTTGTACTATGGTCACTTCTTAGTTTGACCACAGAACATTCCATATTATTCTGGATTGCCTTAACCAATGTAATAAATATATTCAAGGTATCTGACATCTTATTAAGAAAGAATACCCGTGTATACCTATAGTGATCATCAATAATCACAAAGGTGGACAACTTCTCTCCTAAACTCTGAATAGGCATAGGACCAAACAGATCCATATACAATAGATCGAGACATCTCTTAGAGTCTTCGGAAGCTAAGCTCTTACAGGTGGGCCTTGTTTGCTTGCCCATCTGGCATGCATGACAGGGACTCTCTTTAACATATTTTAACTTAGGAGAATCTCTAACTAAGTTATCAAAAAATAATTTGTTAATTGTCTTGTAATTAATGTGAGTAAGTCTCTTGTGCCATTGAACACTAAGAGACTCTTCCTCATTAACTATAAGATAAACAGGAGCAGAAGAATTACAAATGAAATATAAACAATAAACATTTCCACTCCTTGTTTCTGAGAGAATAATCTCTAAGTCATTTGACTTTTTAATCATATGCTTATCATTGTGGAATTCCATGACATAACCTAAGTCACATAGTTGACTTATGCTTATAAGGTAGTGCTGCATCCTTTCAACATAAGCTCCCTTGTGATAGAGATTATTCCATTGGAGATCATACCATATCCCATAGTGAATCCTCTATCAAAGCCTCCAAAGATGACCTTTGGTTCATTCTTCATAGGGGAATAATCCTTTAGAAGAAATTTAGTTCATATCATGTGCCTTAAGCACCTACTGCCCGATTATCAATTTTGGTTTAGGTTGGTACTTGAACTATCCTGCAAAAGACAATTTATTTTACCTTTGGAGCCCAATTGAATTTGGGTCCCAGGTTCTTGTTAGCAGTAAAAGAAATATTTTTGTCTATAACTGTCTTAGTTGGAAAGCTTATTTTTATATTAGGTACATTAGGGTTGTGCTAACAATCAATGGCAAAGTGTCCTACTTCACCACAACTTTAACACTCATGGATGTTGCACCTTTTCTTTGGAACATTTATTTATGTAGAGGGTACATCTAAATGCTTATGTTCAACAGAGAAAGTAACGAAATTTTTCTTATTCCTCTCTACTAATGACAGGCAATTTGCTCGACTGTAATCAATCTTACTCGACGGTACTGGCTTGACAGCAATATATGTCATCTTGGTAGTTGACATGGTGTTGATGTCATCTGATATTGCCTTGTCAGAGTTGATTACTGTCTTTCCACTATCTAGCTTCTTTGCTGGAAGGGATTGGGAAGATGCTACTTCCTTGCCCTTAAGTGTAGTGGCTGGAGTACCAAACACAAATGGTTCATAATGAGCCATTTTAATTTCCTCATGGGGAGCTTTCAAAGCACTCATCCCCATAACCTTTCTCCCTCCATAATTAGGTGTATTGTTGCCCTTACTATAGGAACTTCCATTCTTCCAGTGATCATATATGTTAACAAGGTCATATATGTTGGAAAGAGGTAAGACCTTCTGAAAGGTGGTCTTAGTCTTAATGGGATCCTTACCCTTGCCTCTATTCCAAGTAGTTGATGCTTTTCTATTGAATCTCAATCCCCTCCTATTGTTTTGGGAGGAGGATTCAATGTTAGGCAACACTAACCATGGCTTAGAGAATTGGGCCACTAAATTCCTCTCCTTGAGGAGATCATTCTCAAACTTCTTAATAAGTTTTTCATTTTTAATTCTTATTTCAATATGTTTCTCAATGACCCCCTTGAGCTCAATTGAGTTAAAGGTCATTTATGGAACACTTCTATCTTTTCCTCTAGCTCAGCCTTAAGGGGTCTAAGAACCTTAATCTCTTCAGCTTATTTCTTAGCAAGCTTCTTGCTTTTACCCAAGGCCTCAAGGAGGACACCATACTTGTCAATCAATTGATTGACCTCAAACTTAGAATCTATACCATCCTCATCACCAGATGGGGAGGATGCTTCAACTTCTAGGCCTGTATCATACTCTGAATCTGAAGAAGACATGTTAGGTATTATTACCTCATCAGGATCAGATTCATCATGAGTTTCTTCTTCAGTCATGGCTATTAAGCCACAACAACAATCATCTTCTTCACCGTCCTCATTATCACTATCTTAATGTAACAGAGAATCTCTAATTTCTATCTTGGCATATGGATAGTCATCATCTTTAGCAGCATCATAAAACCCAATATAGGCTTCTTCTTCATCTACAGATTCAGAAGAGTCTGAGTCACTTTGGCTCTATCTCTTCTCCTTCTTATCAAGAAAAGTATTTTCAGACATCTTGATCTTGTGGTGATGCTTCTCGTCATCATCATTATTATTCTCCTTTCTCTTGACTGGGCAGTCAACAACGACATGCCCAGGCTTATTATAACAATAACAAACAGTGTTTGTAGAAATATGTTTACTAGATTTAGGAGCATACCTATCCCCTTTTGGGATTTTATCATCTTTATCAGATCTTCTAAAGTCCTTCTTGTAGTTTGAAGAAGTGTAACGTACCGATTTGTACTAGACCACTTGCATGCATTTTTGAGTCAAGAGAGTTGACTTAGGCTCGGGGTGCACTGGTAGGCAGGAGTTGAGTGTTCATGACGCAACTCGGCGAGCATTGAATGCATAGACTATTGGGCAGGCATCGAGTGTTCACGACGTCTCTCGACGAGCGTCGAGTGCGACGACTGGATTTGACGAGTATTTAGTGATACTCGACACACACAACACATTGACTTAGAGGATTTTGGGCCAGTGGAATTTTGAAGGATTCGTTGGAATGTTTAGCCGATTTGTCGAGATGACTAGAGGACTCCTACAATTCATCGGATATCATCGAGGATACTCTACGAATTCGTCGAGATAACACAAAGGATTCCAATGATTTGCTGGATATCATCGAGGATACTTGACAAATTCATCGAGTGATACTCGACGCATAAGGCGAATTTGACTTAGAAGAATTTCGGCCGAGACTGTGTTTGTTGATTAATACTTATGAGATGAACAAGGTTCAGGATATGTGCTGAGTGACTCCTTATGACCCATATTTTCAATAAAACTTATTTTATGTAATAATGGGAGGTCCAATGATAGAAACACATGTGGAGAAGTAACAAACCCTAATCCTTCTAAAAAGTGATACACGAAAAACCCTAGTTGAACTCTTCCTTGCCGAGACATTCTTTCGATTCCGAGCTCGATAAGGACAAAGAGGTTACCGGTGGTGGATTTCTAGGAAGGACAACGGAAGCAGCGGTGCTGGACCTTCCTGGAGGAACCCCGAAGTCGTTTCTCTTGGTGTTCCTTGTCTCCATGAGGGTGATTTGAATAGGATTAGATGACATCATGCCGCCAAGAAGAAGAACGAGATCTATGACCGAAAATGAGGTGAGCAATAATACTATGATGGTTCATGGTTGATATGTATTGGAAGAGTAATTGGTGTACTTGTATGATATACATAATTGATAGCAAGTGATGAACTATAGATTATGAAATAACTTGTTATGTGTAAATATACACGATTGTTAATTATCTAGAAACGTATATGTTACGTTGATCGTTTCTGGAAACAAGATGTGTTGAAAGATAAATGATTGGATGTGCCTGTGCATGCTAAACTTAGAAGAAGGGGCTAGATGAATATTACGCCCATGGTCATTCTATGAGCTTATTGATATTATGAATTGAAAGTATGATTGGAATAAGTCCACCGCTTAGAGTTGTGTTAACTCCCTACGGGTAGCGGTGAGGGTCGTATAACAATCGAAGGGATTTGATTTTTGAGGTTATGATGGAACCTTGCGTGCTTGGAGCATGGGTAAGTTGTTATTAAGGGGCTCAGTGTGGAGCCCTTGAGTTATTTTGAGCACGAGTTTGGTATGATGATAAGGGACTCAGTGTGGAGCCCTTGCGTGCTTTTGAGCATGGGATTTGTATGATGAGAAGGGAATCGGTTAGAGCCCTTGGATGTTTGATGGCATGGCTATGTGTAATTGCATGTGGTGTGTGCTGAAACACAGTGTCACAATCTTGGGTTAAGGATAGTGTGGCAGTTCTATGGGTTTGCTAGTCATCACACCAACGAGATTTGATAGATAAATCTTGGGCGGTTGGGATTTGTCCTCAGTGCTCATTCCCGAGGCTCATTCCGTACTAGTGGATGGTTGGTCTTGGTCCTTTGGTGATACACTCCCATAGGATCCTTCCGTGCCAGTTATAGGCCAATTGGGCAGTTTTCTTGGTGCACATTTACCCGGGACCACTTATGAGCCGTAGTACGCAGAGGCTTCGTTGTTATGTTCTTAGTGTTGAGGAGTATGGAGGCGTAGTCCTGGTAGTGTGCATACCCACCTAGTAGTGGAGATGCCCGCTCTACTGTCATTATTTGGCCACGATGGATGATGCCTGAGAGGTTAGCTACCTGCTCAAAAGTGGGAAATAAAGGACTATGTCGACATAGCAAAATAGAGTGCGTGAGTTGCATGGGTGCATCATAAACCATCATTGCATTGCATTGCACCGCATAAGATCCTCATCATATAAATTTGTGAACACTTTTATATGATGAGTTACTTTCTGTTAAGATATTCCTTAACTTATAAATCTATATGAGCATTTTTATAAGTTAAGTTCTATTTCTATTTGTAGATTAAATACTGTATTTGACTGCTCTTACTCATACAATACTTCTAGTGTAGAATGATGTTGTTATTTGATGTACACTGATACTATTACATTTATGATATATAGAGATATACCACATGCTTGTACTTACAGCTTATATACATATATTGTACCATTCCTTCTTTCTCCTGCCCGGTGCGAAAGAGCCATCAGGGAGAGAGGATGAGATAGCCACTTAGTTTTTATTACTAATGGTTGCTACAACTACCTTTTTAGGAGGACACTCAGTTGATAGAGTAATAACTACTACTGCAGGTTATGCAGGAGGGAAGCAAGGATAGGGTGATAGGTCCTGACACAACGATACCCTCGATGCCGTCGGTTACTAATGTGAGATTTTGAGAGACTATATGTTTTAGACCTTGGGGGCACTTAACTCTGATGTATTCAAAAGCAATGTAGCTACCTGTATCTTTTCATTTGGACTTGTACTTGTGTGGATTTTGACTTCTGTATATTCTTTATATTAGGTTGGAATGGATGATATTTGTGAGAGCCTCCAGAATAGGCATCTTGTAGTACTGGTCAACCCGTTTGTTAACGCTACTGCAAGGTGGCTGTTATAGGCATAAGACAATCGTCGACCATGTGTTGTGTTCCGGGAGGGGGTGTTACAAATGGTATCGGCTTGCAACGATCCTAAACTAAAGAAGTCATTGAACAATGGTGCCACCCCCACTCGATTGGTTAGTTTGAAGTCAAACTGACATAGATAAAGTAGTGGTGTGCCTATGTGTAATTCACACTAAGGATGCCCAGTTATTATCCTATAATTAGACAACCTGACCTTAGGTTTGTGACTTTATATGTAGATTCCGGCACGTACAGAGCCTGTAGTGGGCACTCCCGCCCCTTCAGTCCCTACTTAATTTCAGCAGTCGGAATTGGGATAAACCCTCACGACAATCTTAGACACATTCATATCTCAGCAGGACCTGGTGCATCAGCAAGACCCGGGTTCTAACTGGTTGAGTATCTTCTGAGCCCTTTCCCCGCTTGCTTACCATGGGATAGTGTCGGATGTTCGTACTAAAAAGTGTCTATATGTTGTGCTAGAATTGATGGCCGGAATAAGATGTCCAGCCAGTATGACTATTACTTTAGCCGCATCCGTCTTGGAATCACATGAAAAAAAGGTGGTGGAAGTCCCTCATAGGCTCCACTTTTCAAAGACGCGTATACACTAACATCAGATGGAACAAATTTTTTGATGTCTTCTTAGAGCATTTCATTCCTTCCATAGTTTATGATGAACATGAAGAAAGGTTCCTATAGTTGAAGCAAGGATCCAAGTTGGGGCAAAATATCAACGGAAGTTTCAGCACCTCTCAAGGTTCGCTGACTCCTATGATTTGGATGATCGCGGATATGCGAAATAGTTCAACAAAGGCTTGCGAGATCTCCTAAGGTAAGCACTTTTGTTTATAGCAGACTCGAGCCTGGAAGAGATAATAGATATGGCAAAAAGATTGGAGGCAGACCACCTTAGGGTCTAGGCTAGTGGTAAGAGACAATCTGAGGGCATGATGGAAGCAGGACCTAGCTTCAGAAGGAGACAAAATGTTAGAGATGGTGGAGTAAATCAAAGGGGGGGGGGTGGTCACTTCCGTCAGAACTTTAGGATGGATCACCCGACCCTACAGCCAGCGTTGCCTCCACCTCAGTAGTTTCAACGATATCAATAACCTGGAGGGTCATTCAGGAAAGTTTGTTTCAAGTGTAATCAGCAGGGACACATCTGATGTTATTTCCCATAGCTAGGTGTAGATGTTCCCCTTATTGTTCCTCTAGCAGCTCAACGAGGACGAGGACAAGTTAGTGGTCAATGACGAGGACCATGAGGAAGGAATTCTGGACCTTCTATAGAGCAGATGTTTGCTCTTGATATGACTCAAGAGTGGAATCTTCAGGACGTGATTGTAAGTATTTCATAGTCAATTAATATGTTATAAGCATTCATCCTTACCTTGCCTAAGTTTTTCTTAGTAATCTTGCTTTGAGATTGTTATAACTTGATATTTAGGCATCGTGAGTGTTAGTGGGAGACCAGCCCACACCCTTTTTGATACCGGCGCCACTCACTCATTTGTCTCAATGTACTTTGTAAAGGATCAAAATGGTGTGCAATATTTCACCAGCATCACTCAGAGAGTGCGCCTCCCAAACGGATCTGAGATGACTTCGTCCGCCAAGCGCGACTTGGAAGTGTATATTGGAGGAAACCTTTTTGAGACCACAACAATGGTATTGGGAATGCCAGAATTTGATCTTATTCTTGGCATGCCATGGCTAGATTGGCACCATGCCAGGATTGATTATGTGGCAAAGCAAATCACCTTGAGGCACAGAGACTCTGAGATAATCTTTTAAGGTATTAGACTCACACCCCGAATAATGTTATCTTCCATTCGGGCGATTAAGGCCCATAAACAAGGGAATGAGGTGTATATGATATGTTGAGTTAAAAGTGATGGTGAATAGAATAGTTGATGTTCCTGTAGTTCGGGATTTTTCGGATGTTTTTTTATCAAAAAAGCTATTATGATTACCCCATCCAGATAAGTTGACTTTCAGATCAAACTTTTATCGGGTACCAAACCCGTCTCTCGAACCCCATACAGGATGGCCCCAAAAGTGCAAGGAGAGTTTCGGGTGCAGCTTCAAGAGTTAGCAGATTCTGTGTAACACCCCAAAAAGACCCCAAAAGACTCAACATGAAGTTTGAGTAGCAGGCTGGTTTACACGGCCTGGGACACGGGCGTGTCCCAGGGCGTGTCGGGTGTACACGGCCTGGGACACGGGCGTGTCCCAGGGCGTGTTCGAATTATTTTTCGAATTTGGCCTATTCAAGTCAGAGCCGGACACGGCCTTGAACACGGCCGGGAACACGGGCGTGTCAGGCTGGACACGGGCGTGTCAGCTGCCGTGTTCCGACCCGTGTACTGGTTGCAGCTCGATGAAGCAGGAGACACGGGCGTGTCTCAGGTTTGACACGGGCGTGTCAGGTTTGACACGGGCGTGTCAGTGCCCGTGTTGTTCAGTCGGTTCAAACCGAGTGTGCCGCTTAAAGGGTACACGGCCTGTGACACGGGCGTGTCACAGGCCGTGTCGGCCAAAAAAATGGGTTTTTTGGGAAAATCTTGGCCGTTCAGTTTTCTCTCTTTTGATCCAAGGGCTCAGGTGGTTTCCTGGCTGGATTAAGTCGTGAGGGAAGAATGAAGAAGTCATTCTTCATTTGGCTTAAGGAAGAGAGAAAGAGAGAGGAAGAGAGAAAGAAGGAGGAGGAGAGCAAGCCACCGGCGGAGCTCCCGTGGTCCGATTCGTGATCCGAAGCCGGCGTTGTGAAGGCAAGGCTGCTGCGGTTCTTTCTCACCGGCTAGTTTTCGATGGCACCGAAGAGATCGACAAGGGTAACGATCTCCCTCCTTGGACATGTGAAGTCCTTCTTTTCTGCATTGCATAGGGAAAACCCTTCCCCGCGAGTGTGCGGTGGGTTGTGGTGTCCCTTGGGGTAGATATGTGAAGTCCCCCTTGTTAGAGGCCGGAATTGGAGTACGGCTCTAGGCATGCTGTGTGAAGCCCATCTGGATGTAATCTGGATTGGTGATGCTTGTTTGCATATCGGAGAAGGCTCCGTGATTATGGCTTGTGATGCCTATGGCTTGTGATGCCTTGTTCCTACCTGTTGCTTGGTGTGGCAGGAAGTACTGGACGATGTCCAGGAAATGAAGAGGGTTGGATGCAACTCTTGTGGCCGTGTGTTGCCACTTTATGAGTAGTTGAGCCGTTGGGCTGCAACTCGATAAAAGGCAGATTGCCGAACAGGAAAGGTGAAACCGACCCGCGCCTATAAAAAGCCATGGATACTTCCGTATTCGAGGTGGCTCGGCGACTTGAGCAACGAGGGGTGGCTGATCCGTACCTGCGTTAGGTCCGTCCGACTTGGAAGCCTGGGTATAGGTTTTGTTGGAGCGCCTAATGAGAGTCTTAGGCCCGCGCGCCGGAAAGACTAGAATGCTCAAATACCGTGTAGACGGTGGTGTTGACCCTGGTATTCCGGTACACCGAGAATGTGCCCTGAGTGCACGGACTGTCGGGCCGTGTGGCCGATAGTTGTGATGGCTTGAATGTGCCTGCGCGCACATAGTTGTTATTTGATGATGCCATGCTTGCAGGGAAAGAATGCTCATGCCCCGAGAAAGGGGTAGGATTGTTATAATTGGGTCAGCTGAATGCTGACCGTTGCATTGTTTGCCACCGGTTGGGTGGTTTGTTCCCGTGCAAGTGCTGGAGAGCCAAGTGGTAAGTGATGGGCTGAATCCTTGCTGCTGTTGCTGCTGCTGCTGCGGCTAGCCCTTGAAGGCGAAGCGAATGACTTTGTTTTGTTTTCTTTTGTACTCATGTATGGCCGGCCTGCGTGCCGAGGTTTGTAAAACATGCAGTATGTAAAGAGGAACTGTAAGGCCTTAAGGCCAACTCTTGTGGTTGTGTACATTCCATGGTTTTATATATAAAGGTGGTTATATATATTGGACATTCCGGTTGAGAGTTCAAAGTTGTAACTTAAAGCTTCCGCTAGAATGCTCTGAGTTAGGATTCGTATGTGGTTTGGTATTATCCTGTGACCTCACCGTCTGTTTGTGGCATATAGTGTGGGGCCCCGGCCGGACCTTCTACTATACGTCATTTAACGGATGGGGTCGTTACATTTTGGTATCAGCTTTTTTCGGTCTTCCTCTTTCGAATTCGTGGTCGAATTCTTTTGTGGGGTGGCGAGCACGTGTTTGTGCGACCTGCTGTAACACTAATGAACTCTGGAATGTCCACTAAGGAATGTACAAAATCTTGTTTGAGGAATCTGCGCGTTCCTTTTTGTGTTGTTTTGCTTGCATACGTTCGCTAATGTGTGTCTTGTCCACCTATAGGTGACACGTAGTGGTGCTGGGCAGTCTGAGCCCTAGCGTTCTGATGAGAGTGCGGCACCAGCTGAGGTGCCAACACCTCCTCCATCTGCGGAAACTGTTCGCTTAGTTACTGAGGCGCTCTTTGCCATGATTCAGCCGACCGGGCAGGCGCAGCCGGCAGTAGTGCCAGTTCGTGTTGATGTAAGACCCGAGCCGGTTGAGGCTGTAGATCCACGAGCAGCTGACCGACAGTTGAAGCAATTCATGAGCTTCAGTCCTCCGACGTTTGCGGGAATGGGATCCCCAACGCAGGCGAAAGATTGGTTATCGCGTTTAAAGAGGATAATGACAGCGATCAGGGCGGAGGAAACTCTCAAGGTCACCTTAGCCACCTTCATGCTTGAAGGGGAGGCGCGGTTGTGGTGGGACGAGGTTGAGCTACACCATTTGGCGGGCAGGCAATTAACACAAGTTGTTGGGTACATTGGAAAATGTGTACCTGATTTGAAGAAGCCCAACCTAGCTCAATGATATACATCAAGGTGTATTTGATGTTGTGTTAAGTTGACATGTGCAGGTGAAGAATTGATAAAGTATGCAGAAAAAATTCTAAGTCCAAGTGTCGACACAGAGGAAGCAGTGTCGACACATAGAAGAAAATAGTCGACACAACACTGGGAAGCAGTGTCGACACATAGCAGTTAGTCTACAACTACACTGGGAGAAAGTGTCGACACAGAAGAAGTAAGTCGACACATCACTGGGAATTTGTGTCGACACAGAAGAAAAGAGTCGACACAACTCTGGGAATTTGTGTCGACACAGAAGAAAAGAGTCGACACAACTCTGGGAGAATGTGTCGACACAGAAGAGTATAGTCGATCTCAGAATTGTCGACTTCAGCTGAATGTGTCGACACAGAAGAAAATAGTCGACCTCAAGTTTGTCGACACCAGCAGAATGTGTCGACACATTGTGATTAAGTCGACACTTACTAAGTTATGATTCTACAACAACTGCGTCGACACACAGGACTTGTGTCGACACACTGAAGAGTCAAGACCAAGTTATTTTCAGAAGAAGCTGTGTCGACTCAAAGACAACTTAGTCGACATCACTGAAGACTGTGTCGACACCAAAGTCAATTGTGTCGACACAGATAGACAGATGGTCTCGACACTTTCTGACAGACTGTTTCAACAACTTGTGGTTCAAGACTAAGGCACAGGACTTGTTTGAAGACTTGACAGCTGTGGGTTGCCACCGGTTAACTGAAGCTGTCAGACTTGTCAGAAAACGGTTAGAAACCGGATCAGCCGGTTACCATGAAGAATGTCTATAAATAGACAGATTCAGAAGAAAAAAAGAAACACACAACTGATCTTTTGAAATACAGTGAATCAAAAAGTGGAGAAGGATTACAATTCTATTCATTTCAAGAAAGTGCTAGTCACTTAAGAAGATCTTCTCCGGGAGATCTAAGAAGACTATCTAAGGATAGATCTAAGAAGAGTTCTAATCAGAATTCAGAAGAATCATTCAAAGTGCTGGATAGAGAGAGATCAAGTCAGAATTTGAAGAAGAAGAAAGAAACCACCAGTGGATTCTCAAGAAGCTGTTTGGAATCAACTCAGCTAAGTTCATTTTCAAGAAGCCTTGAAGAAGGCTCAGATACAGTTGATTGCATCAGCTGATCAAGAATTGTCTTGGCCTTTTCTCTCTCAACTTTGGCAAGACAGTTAAACAATCTTTTTTATATTTCTGTAGGATCTGTTTACACAGATCTGAGTTGTAAGCCTATGATATAAAGGCTGAGTGTAGGAGTGTTGAACTCTGAGTGGTAGGGCTGTTTGCCTGAGTGTAGGAGAAGGATATTCTCTGAGTTGTAAGCCTTGGGGCAAGGCTGAGGTAGGGCAGTTGTGCCTGAGTTGTAGGAACCAGTTGGGTTCTGAGTTGTAGGATCTATTGATCTGAGATAAGAGAAAGTTTGGCCGAATCTAGCATACTGCTAGATAGGTGAAGGGGGAAAGTGGATGTACCCAGACCTTGGGGAACCACTATAAAACATTGTGCAATCTGTGATGTTTTAATTTCTGTGATTGCTGTGCTTATTGTGTTAGCTATTGAATTGAATTCTGCCTAGAAGTTTTTATAAGAAAAGCAGAACCTATTCACCCCCCCCCTCTAGGTGTTTAGGCTGCCTTGAACTATCAAGTGGTATCAGAGGGAGGTTACTCAAAAAGGACTTAACAGTCTGAGGTAGATCTGAAAGGCAGATCCAAGAATCAAGAAGATGGGTTCTGGAGAGAATCATAAGGAGCTAGGATCTATGAAATTACCCATATGCAAGAAGGAAATCTTTGGGATCTGGAAAGAAAGAGTCAGATTGTTTATGGAAGCATCTGACCCAAGGATTTACATCACAGTACAGGAAGGCCCCTTCATTCCAATGAAGATATCTGTTCTTGATGCAAATATCCAAATACCAAAGACTTATTCAGAAATGACCAAGGATGAAATCATCTTGGCAACCATGGACAAAAGGGCACAGAACATCATTGTCAGTGCCATAGATGATTCAACATTTCAGAATCTGATTCACTGCAAGACCTCCAAGGAGATATGGGACACATTGATTGTCTACATGGAGGGATCTGAAGAAGTAAGGCTGGACAGAAAGTCTATGCTAAATCAGGAGTATGAAAGCTTTAGACAAGGAAAATCTGATAGCATAACTGAGTGCTATAAGAAATTCTATAGAATTGTGAATGAGCTAATCTCCTATGGAAGAGTCTTCAGTACCTATGAACTGAATGACAAATTCTTAAGATCCTTATTAAAGGACTAGGATACAAAAATCTGTGCCATAAGAGAAGTGGCTAAATTGGCAGAGATATCTCCTCCAACCCTGTTTGGAAAGTTGCTATCCTATGAAATGCAACTTATGGTTAGGAAGGAGGAGGAAAGAAACACTAGAGGAGAGCATAGAGAAAAGACTGTGGCATTTAATGCTGAAGCCACTAGAAAGAGTAGGAGGAAATCACCATCTCCTCCAAAAGAAGTTGAAGAAGATAGTTCTGAAAATTCAAATAAGGGTTCTGAAAGCTGTGATTCAGATGCAGACTTTGCTGCATTCACAAGGCAATTCCAAAGGTTCTTGAAAAAGAAGCAATAGAAGTCTAGGCCTTCCACATCACAGCAAGTTGATGACTATTATCAGAAGAGAAGGTCATCAAGGAAAGAGAAAAGCAGATCAAAGCCCAGCAAAGCCACTACTTCAAAGATTGTCTGCTATTGTTGCAATAAGCCTGGACATGTAGTGGCTGATTGTCCTGACAAAAGGAAGGAATCTTCAGAAAAGAAGAAGACTTATCAGAAAGGCAAGAAGGAGAAATCCTTTGTAGCAAAGAAAGATAAAAGTCTGTCAGACCAGTCAACTTCAGAATCAGGATCTGAAGCTGAAGCATATATTGGATTATATGCTGCATCTGAGGAAGAGGAGTTTATGCAGTTGCTAGACTCCATCAATGAACATCAATGCATGGGTTTGATGACAAGATCAGAAGAGGACCTATGCTAGAATCAGTCTGGTCCTAATGAGGTAAATGTCCCTCTTGTACATCTGTTTGTAATACAAGTGAAGAATCAGCTACATCTGCATCAAGTGATGTAGATGCATCTGAATCTGAAGGAGATGCCTATCAATTGATAGACAAGTATGTGGACTTGTTGCAGGCCCTTAAGAAAAGCAAGAACCTGGTTAAATCACAGGCTCAGGAAATTGCTGATCTAAGGATTGCAACAACTGAGTTAGAAAAAGTCCTTGATCAAAAGTTGACTGAAATTGCCAAGCTGAAGAATATAACTTTTATTCAGATGGGCACAATTAATTATACTAATGATCAAGTAAAGAGTCTGGAGGCCAGACTTAGAATTGAAAGGGATTTAGTGGCTAGTTACTCTAAGCCAAAATCTGTTTTACCCTTGATAGATGAATTTGTCACTCAGAAGGGTAAGGCTGGATTAGGATTTAAAGGTAACTCCAGGGCTGGCAGATTCAAGAGGAAAGGCAAAGCCCCTATTCAGCCACTAAACCTTTCAGTCCCCATAAAGTTTAGTAAGGAGAAAGTGCCTTCTAACATATATGATCATGAAGACATTCAGGATCATATTAAGACAAATGCTCTGAAGAACAAGGGTGTTATGGCAAGCAGGCCTACCTATGGTCATAAACCCAATGGTTTTAAGAAATCAGTAAGTGAAGTTGCAACAGCACCAGCAATGAACAGAAATGCTTCTGACAAGGATGTATCTAGATCTAGATACAATAAGTTTGAATGCTGGTGCTGTGGCAAGAGGGGCCATTTTGCATTGGACTGCTGGTATAACACAAGTGTTATAAAGAATAAGAGTCTACCTGTTAGAAGAGGTTATGATAAATTTATTAATGCTAACCTGAACCAAGGACCCAAGACTTACTTGGGTTCTAAGGGTAAGTAATTCTGTATTGCAGGTGAATCCAAGTAACCATGGCCCTATATGGTACTTGGATAGTGGTTGTTCCAGGCACATGACTGGAACAAAGGGGCTGCTGAAGGAGTATTCATCTGTCAAAGATGGACATAAAGTGATCTTTGGTGGATCTGAAAAAGGAGTCATCAAAGGGTTTGGTAACATTTCTTCTAACCTAATTACTATCACCCAAGTGGCCTATGTAAAAGGTTTGAAACATAATCTAATAAGCATAAGCCAGCTGAGTTATCTAGGATATGACATTTCATTTGGTAAGGATGGATGTCATATCAAAAGGTCAAGTGATCAAGAGATCATATTGACTGGGTATAGGAAGAGAAATGTGTATTGCCTTAATTTTGAATGTGAGAATAAGGCTTCCCCCATTTGTCTTGTAGCTGATGACAATGCTTCTCATTGTGTTAAGTGGAACAAGAGATTGGCTCATCTAAACTACAAGACAATTGGCCAACTCTTTAGTAAAGAACTAGTGAGGAATGGGCCTCAAGTTAAGTGTATAAAGGAAGGGGTATGCTCAGCTTGTCAAAAGGGCAAGCAGACAAAAACCTCATTTCAAAGCCTTGAAAACAAGAATTCTGTGAGGTGCTTATACCTCTTGCATATGGATCTTTTTGGTCCTATGCCAGTTCACAGTCTAGGTAGGAAGGTCTACACTCTAGTGGTTGTAGATGACTATTCTAGATTTACATGGGTGTTCTTTTTGAGACAAAAATCTAAAACCCCAAGTGTATTACTTAATTTTGTAAAGCAAATTCAGAATGAACTGAATAGTACAGTGGTCAAAATCAGAAGTGACCATGGTACTGAGTTTCAATCTGAAAGCATAACAAACTTGTGTATAGACTTTGGGATTTTCCAAGAGTTCTCCTCACCTAGAACACCTCAGCAAAATGGAATTGCTGAAAGAAAGAATAGAACATTAATTGAAGCTGGTAGAACTCTATTGAGTGACACCTCTCTCCCAGAATATTTTTGGGCTGAGGCAGTTAACACTGCTTGTCATGTCATCAATAGGGCTTCTATCACCAAAAGCCACAGAAAGACTCCGTATGAGATTGTGAAAGGCAGAAAACCAAATCTATCCTATTTTAGGATTTTTGGTTGCAAGTGCTATATACTTAACAATGGCAAGTTATATTTGTCTAAGTTTGCTGCCAAATCCCAGGATGGGATATTTGTTGGGTACAACACAAATAGTAAGGCCTATAGAGTCTTCAACTTAACTACTCAAGTTGTTGAAGAATCAGTGCATGTTGTATTTGATGAAACAAGATTAATCAATTGTGAGTTGTCTTGTAGATCAAATGACTCAACAGGTATAAGCAAGAAGATGGACAAGCTCTCCATTGCTGAAGCTTCAAAGGAAGATGGAGCATTGGAAAATGAAGGCTGCTGTCCAAGGGGAGTACAAGAGATAATGGAAGCTGATGAAAACCAAGAGGAATAGCAGAATGAAGAAGCTGGAGATGCTCAACCTGAAGGGAATCTACCTCCAGCTATAAGATATCTAAGAGATCATCCTACTGATCAGATAATTGGTGATCCAAGACAAGGAGTTCAAACTAGAAGCAGAAATCAAAGCACAGTTTTGCATTCTAGTTTCTTGTCCCAAATGGAACCTAAGAAGTTTGAAGAAGCTATCCAAGACCAGCACTGGATTGATGCTATGCAAGAGGAGCTGAATCAATTCAGAAGGTGCAAAGTCTGGGAGCTTGTTCCTAAACCAAGAGGCCACAACATAATTGGCACTAAGTGGATCTATAGGAACAAGCTAGATGAAAGTGGAATAATAGTAAAGAATAAAGCAAGATTGGTTGCAAAAGGATACAGGCAGGAAGAAGGGATTGACTTTGATCAAACCTTTGCTCCAGTAGCAAGGCTGGAGGCAATCAGAATGTTCCTTGCCTATGCAGCCTACCAAGACTTCAAAGTATACCAGATGGATGTGAAGTCAGCATTTCTGAATGGTGATCTTAAAGAAGAAGTATATGTAGAGCAGCCATCAGGTTTTGTAGATTCTCTTAAACCTGATTCTGTGTATAAGCTTAGGAAAGCTTTGTATGGGTTAAAACAAGCTCCAAGGGCTTGGTATGAAACCATGTCTACCTTCCTCATTGAGAATAAATTCTCAAGAGGAAAGATAGACAAAACTCTATTCCTTAGGGAATCCAAAGGAAAGATCATCTTAGTCCAGATCTATGTTGATGACATAATCTTTGGATCTACTGAAAACAACCTTTGTAAAAAGTTTGCCAAACTTATGCAAGGGAAGTTTGAGATGAGCAGTATGGGTGAACTTAAATTCTTCTTGGGACTCCAAGTAAGACAGACTGATGATGGATTGTCCATATCCCAGTCTAAGTTCACCAAAGAATTAATTAAGAAGTATGGTATGGAGTCATCCTCCACCATGAGAACTCCTATGGGAACTAGTATGCCTGTATGCAAAGATGAGACAGGTAAACCTGTTGATGAATCATTGTATAGAGGGATAGTTGGGTCTCTACTATATCTCACTGCTAGTAGACCTGACATTATGTATGCTACATGTGTCTGTGCTAGGTACCAAGCCTGCCCTAAAGAATCTCATTATACTGCAGTCAAAAGGATTCTGAGATATCTAAAGGGCACTCCTACTCTAGGTCTTTGGTACCCTAGGAATAGAGATTTTCAACTAACAGGCTATTCAGATGCAGATTTTGCAGGATGTAGAGAGGATAGAAAGAGTACTACAGGTACTTGTCAATTCCTGGGAGGAAGACTAATATCTTGGAGTAGTAAGAAGCAGACCAGTGTGGCAATTTCCACAGCTGAGTCAGAGTATGTTGCTGCTGGAAGCTGCTGTGCACAGCTATTGTGGATGCAGCATCAGCTTAAGGATTATGGAATTCAGGTAAGTAGAGCACCCCTTTTATGTGATTCAAAGAGTGCTATTTCTATTGCTAATAATCCAGTTTCTCATAGTAGAACTAAGCATATAGAAATCAAATACCATTTTCTTAGAGAACATGTAGAAAGAGGAGACATCTCATTGGAATTTGTAAAAACAGATTATCAAATAGCAGATGTATTTACTAAGCCTTTAGATGAAACCAAATTCAATAAATTCAAAATTGAATTAGGTATGTTAACTATTGATTAATGTATTAACAAAATCATTAACAATGCTATTGAAGTGGTATATAAGTAAGTAAAAGTAATAACAACATAATCAAGTGTTAAAAAGGACACATTGAAGTTACAGAAATTGGCTAAGTAAGAATGTGTCGACACATTCAGTAATAATGTGTCGACTCAGAGAAATTATGTCGACAAGTCAAAAATATTGTGTCGACACAGAGAATATGTGTCGACACTTAAGAGTTATATTGTCGACTTAACCAGAAATGTAATGTCGACTCAACCAGAATAATGGTGTCGACACTTACAGAATATGTGTCGACACTTATCCTTAGAGTCGACACAGAATTTCTGTCCTTCTACTATGTATCCAAGGTGTCGACATAACCACAAATTGGTGTCGACACATAGTAGGCTGAAGAAATGTCATGTTAATAGAAGTTTGTGTCGACACATTCCGTCTGTGTCGACACATTTAGACTGTTTTTGGCGCCTTTTGAACTTCTTTCAACAGAAGCTATAAATAGGTCAAAAACACTTTCTGTCGACACGCTTCCAAGGTTTTCGAGACTAAAACCCTGTGTCGACAGTCTATCTTTCTCTCTTCTCTCAAGCTTTCTCGACAAAACAATGGCGCCAAGGATTGAAGATAACATCAATGAAGGGTATGAGTTGGTGCGCCAGGCCTTTGCAGAGGCGCCGCCAGATGTTCAAGGAGTTATCACCCTCCTCTCTGAGTCAGGGTTAGAATTTCTCATCTCAGAACCTTCTAAAATCTGGAAGAAGGAGGTGCACGAGTTCTTTATCTCTGCATCAGTCCATTCTACTGGCCTCAAGATTAAGTCCACTGTTCAAGGGACTAAGGTGAAGATTAATCAAAGAAGTTTAAGAAAGATCTTCCAATTGCAAGTAGTTGAGAATGAAGAGGAAGTTCCTATATCTAAGACAAGGGAAGCCCTTCAATGGTGTGGACTGGATTCAGGATTGAAGATTGGAGCTGCATTCAACAGGAAGGGTATGAATCAGCAAGGGAAGTTCTTGTCAGAAGTAGTTGGGAAAGTAATCCTCTGCAAGACAGGTGGACATGATAGGATTTCTACCTATATGTTCAGCCTGATGACCAGGATTGTTTTTACTATTCCTACTGATTGGTCAGGAGTAATCTTTGACAAGATCAAAGAAGGAATCAAGAAGCCTAACATGGCTAGGATCATGAGCCTGTACCTCACTAGAGTGATTCCTGAAGTGGTGCAGCAACTGCAAGGGAGTAAAATTAATCATATGAGAAGAATGGATATGAGATTATTCTCAAGGTGGGATAGGGTGCTGTCCAAGGATGTGCCTGAAGAGAGCAGGCCAGACACCCCTGTGAAATCCCCTACACAAAATCAAGAATCTGAACAATTACAAGAAGATCCCCTGAGGACACAAGTTGAAGAACAGCTTGACTCAACTATGGTCCAGGAAGTATCAACACCTGCACAAATGCAGGGGGAGCCAGTTTCCACTCCTGCTCCAAAGGTATCTACTCCTGCTCAGGTATAGGGGGAGCTAATGTATTTTACTATAAAAGACATTGCTCATATTCTTATTACTGCACAGGTTCAGGGGGGGCTAGTGTCCACTCCTACTCCTAACACTACAAATACTGAAGTGCAAGTACAAGAGGAAGCACAGTTAAACTTATCTCAAGATTTAACTGCTGCAGAAGTTACAGCTCAACTGGAATTTACTATGGAGGAGTTATTCCCAGATATTGATACTACTGCTGATAAAGTAGGAGGTGGACCAGATATTGAGAAGTCCATAGGAATGGACATTGATCAGGAAGCTGCAGTTGAACCACAGGTTGAGGGTGAGCCAGTGGATGTTGAAGCTGTGCAAAAGGCTCCTGGAACAGATACAATTCATCATCCTCAAGAAAGAATTCATGTAGATACTTCATCTGAAATAGAAACTGAAGATGCCAGGATGGCAAAGAAGAGAAAACTTGTTGTATTTAAGAGAAGGAGCAAGCATTATAAGCAGGCTTTACAGACCACACCTCTACAAGTATCTCCAGCCTTTGATTACAACAAATTTATGATAGATCTACAAGTAAAATTGGATGAACAAAGGATGGCTATGGAAAAGTATGTTGATGAAAATAGCAAGTCACTTCAGTTTGACTTAGCTCAGGATATAAAGTCCATCCAGTTTCAGGTCAACATGCATAAAACTGAAATGACAGATTGCTTCCACAAGGGTGGCAATGCTGTGGTTTATCTAGCTAAACAACAAGAGGCTATTACTACAAAGGTGGATGACATTGCTTTGAAGCAAAGTTATGTTTTGGAAAATCAGATCAGAATGAATGATAATTTAACTGAATCTCATAATGAGATCATTGAGGAGGTAAAGAAGATTGTTCCAGGTCTGCCTGCAGATAGAGCCAAAGAAAGGGAAGAATTTGATAAGAATTTTCAAGCTGCCATTGCATCTGTTAAGACTGCCATCACAACCTCTCAAAAAGAAATATCTGAAAAGCTTCAAAAGTTAAAACCATTTTTCAAAGAGGGTGTGGATTATTTGGATGGCCAAATCCGATTTCAAAAGGAAGATCTAAGAGATCATGTATCTAGAGAAGCCATAAAGGGGGAGAGGATGCTAATTCATGCAGGCTCAGAGCACACCAAATGGGTGACCAATAGCATTCGAGCCACTTTGGGATATCCCCCATTGTGTGATGATGCTATGGTGGCTGAGTCAGGAATACAATCAAATCTACTTGAAGGCAATCAACCTGAGGTTGCCCAAGTCATTTACCCCCCTCCAGATTTTGACTTGATTGATCAGAAAGTTCAAGGAATGTATAGTCCTCCAAAGGAGGTTACTAATATTGTCTTTGGAAAGGTTGATAAGCTTGAGGCTACTCTGAAAGAACAGCAAGATGCTCTATTAGCAAAGAAGAAATTCAGAAAGCAGGCTGTACTTAAGCCAGATTATGAGCAGTGGAGTCCTACTTCAAGGAACATAATACTCACTGCATGGAAAGCTGTACAAGATAAAGTTCATGAGAGAGGCAAGTGGTACAATGAAATAGAATGACAGAAGTATGAGGCAAGACAAGAAGCAATAGTTCAATTCAGAAGGAAAGCTAAGCTGGGAAGACTGCCATCAGATGCTAAGGAGCCAAGCAAATACTTCCCAAAGCCTTTTCATTATTTTGAAAGGCAAAGGATCAAGGAAGAAGCTCAGAAGAAAGCTGATCTTAAAGGAAAGAAGATAGCTGAAGATTCAGAAGCTCCTGTGACAGCTACAATTCAATCTGGCAAAGGAATTATAATTAAAGAGCCTGATCAAGCCTGATTTTGTTTCAAGTTCTTTTATAGTGTTTTGTAATGTTATGATGTAATCATTAAATGTAAAACATTGTAATCAAACATTACCCAGTTATAAACAAAATGTTGTTTGGCATATTATAATGTGCATTCTGTGATGATTTGTTTTTATGTTTTGTTTATAATAAAGTATTCCTGTTATGTCATTAATCATCATTTAGTACTGTTTATAAATGGTGTATATCATTGGCTATAGGGGTTATGACTTCTCCAAATAGGGGGAGATTGTTGGGTACATTGGAAAATGTGTACCTGATTTGAAGAAGCCCAACCTAGCTCAATGATATACATCAAGGTGTATTTGATGTTGTGTTAAGTTGACATGTGCAGGTGAAGAATTGATAAAGTATGCAGAAAAAATTCTAAGTCCAAGTGTCGACACAGAGGAAGCAGTGTCGACACATAGAAGAAAATAGTCGACACAACACTGGGAAGCAGTGTTGACACATAGAAGAAAATAGTCGACACAACACTGGGAAGCAGTGTCGACACATAGCAGTTAGTCTACAACTACACTGGGAGAAAGTGTCGACACAGAAGAAGTAAGTCAACACATCACTGGGAATTTGTGTCGACACAGAAGAAAAGAGTCGACACAACTCTGGGAATTTGTGTCGACACAGAAGAAAAGAGTCGACACAACTCTGGGAGAATGTGTCGACACAGAAGAGTATAGTCGATCTCAGAATTGTCGACTTCAGCTGAATGTGTCGACACAGAAGAAAATAGTCGACCTCAAGTTTGTCGACACCAGCAGAATGTGTCGACACATTGTGATTAAGTCGACACTTACTAAGTTATGATTCTACAACAACTGTGTCGACACACAGGACTTGTGTCGACACACTGAAGATTCAAGACCAAGTTATTTTCAGAAGAAGCTGTGTCGACTCAAAGACAACTTAGTCGACATCACTGAAGACTGTGTCGACACCAAAGTCAATTGTGTCGACACAGATAGACAGATGGTCTCGACACTTTCTGACAGACTGTTTCAACAACTTGTGGTTCAAGACTAAGGCACAGGACTTGTTTGAAGACTTGACAGCTGTGGGTTGCCACCGGTTAACTGAAGCTGTCAGACTTGTCAGAAAACGGTTAGAAACCGGATCAGCCGGTTACCATGAAGAATGTCTATAAATAGACAGATTCAGAAGAAAAAAAGAAACACACAACTGATCTTTTGAAATACAGTGAATCAAAAAGTGGAGAAGGATTACAATTCTATTCATTTCAAGAAAGTGCTAGTCACTTAAGAAGATCTTCTCCGGGAGATCTAAGAAGACTATCTAAGGATAGATCTAAGAAGAGTTCTAATCAGAATTCAGAAGAATCATTCAAAGTGCTGGATAGAGAGAGATCAAGTCAGAATTTGAAGAAGAAGAAAGAAACCACCAGTGGATTCTCAAGAAGCTGTTTGGAATCAACTCAGCTAAGTTCATTTTCAAGAAGCCTTGAAGAAGGCTCAGATACAGTTGATTGCATCAGCTGATCAAGAATTGTCTTGGCCTTTTCTCTCTCAACTTTGGCAAGACAGTTAAACAATCTTTTTTATATTTCTGTAGGATCTGTTTACACAGATCTGAGTTGTAAGCCTATGATATAAAGGCTGAGTGTAGGAGTGTTGAACTCTGAGTGGTAGGGCTGTTTGCCTGAGTGTAGGAGAAGGATATTCTCTGAGTTGTAAGCCATGGGGCAAGGCTGAGGTAGGGCAGTTGTGCCTGAGTTGTAGGAACCAGTTGGGTTCTGAGTTGTAGGATCTATTGATCTGAGATAAGAGGAAGTTTGGCCGAATCTAGCATACTGCTAGATAGGTGAAGAGGGAAAGTGGATGTACCCAGACCTTGGGGAACCACTATAAAACATTGTGCAATCTGTGATGTTTTAATTTCTGTGATTGCTGTGCTTATTGTGTTAGCTATTGAATTGAATTCTGCCTAGAAGTTTTTATAAGAAAAGCAGAACCTATTCACCCCCCCCCTCTAGGTGTTTAGGCTGCCTTGAAAGTTAAACTATCACAAGTGTCGATTGAGGAGTTCTCTCGATTATTTCTGGCGAAACATGTCCCAGCGGCGCAACGCATTGCTATGGAAAATGAGTTCCAACGGTTAAAGCAAGGGGAAGATAGTGTGGATATCTACTTGCATGAGTTTACCAGGTTGGGACGATATGCGGGAACAATCTTCGCGGACGACCAAAGGAAAACGAATCGGTTCTATGAAGGATTGCGGGATGAGTTGCGATTCCTGCTTTCGAGTTCTGTGAGCCATGGGTTTCAGGCGTTGGTTGATACTGCGTGCGCGTTGGAGAAGGACATGAGGCGAGTGCAAGGGAACAAGGGCTTGGTTGTGTCAAAGCCAGAGTTTCAAGCACCTCGCCCGAGTAAATCGTTTTACCAGAAGAAAGGGGGCAAGAGGTCCAAGCCATCGGGGCAAGTGACTACGACCGTTGTGTCGGGAGCGACATCAAGGCCGGATGCTCGTACATGCTATAACTGTGGCCGGGTGGGGCATATTGCTCGTGACTGCCGGGTTGTGCAGCCCAAAGGAGAAAAGAAGACGGGTGCGTCATATGCTGAGAAGGGCAAAGCGGTGGTGGATTCCTCTGCTTCCCAGGCGCAGCCCCGAATCTATCAACTTGGCCAACAGGAAGCGATTAAGCAAAGTGACGTCGTCACAGGTATGAGTTGAGTTAGTTTACTTGCTGTGCTTTTGGTTTTGGTTATGTTTAGCTTGTGCATGTGTGTGTGTGCTGCAGGCTTTGTCCTGATTCAGAATAATTTAGCGAGAGCCCTGTTTGATACGGGTGCTTCGCATTCTTTTCTGTCTGAGGATTTCGTATCTCGAATTGGGGTACCAAGTCATGTGACGGTGGATAGTACAAGGGTGCTATTGCCGAATGGCTGTGTGATGCTTGCGGATAGGGCTTGCGATGTGGCTGTGCAAATAGGAAGTCGGGATTTCGGTTTGAGTGCAGCTGTGCTACCGTTATCGGAGTTTGATGTGATCTTTGGTATGGACTAGATCTCGGAGCAGCGTGCCTTTATTGATTGCAACTCCAAGGAGATTACACTGGGCCAGAATATCGGGCTTGTGACGAAGTTCGCTGGTATGCGAGGAGTTGGCGGAACGTTGTTGTCTGCACTCCAAGTCGTCAATGCTGTTCGGAAGGGCGCGGAGTTATTCTTCACGCTAATTCAGGCTGTTGAGCCAAAGGCCAGTGTCGGTGAAGTGCCAGTTGTGTCAGAGTTTGCCGATGTGTTTCCTAAAGATCTTCCTGGGTTACCACCCCAGCGGGAGATTGACTTCTCTATTGAGTTGGTGCCAGGTGTGATACCTGTGGCCCGCTCTCCATATCGCGTCGCGCCAAAAGAGATGGCTGAGTTGAAAGTCCAATTGCAAGAGTTGTTGGAGCAGGGATATATACGCCCAAGTATGTCACCTTGGAGCGCGCCTGTTCTCTTTGTGAAGAAGAAAGACGGTAGCTTACGGTTGTGTATTGACTACCGCGAGTTGAATAAGCTGACGGAGAAAAATAAATATCCGATTCCGCGAATTGATGACCTCTTTGATCAGCTGGCGGGATCAACGGTCTATTCCAAGTTGGATTTGAAATCGGGATATTATCAGCTAAGGATTCAGGAAGGTGACATTCCCAAGACGGCGTTTGGAACACGCTACGGTCATTATGAGTTCACGGTAATGCCGTTTGGCCTATGTAATGCGCCTTCGGTATTTATGGACCTAATGCATCGAACGTTCCGAGAGTATTTGGATTTGTTTGTTATTGTGTTTATCGATGACATCTTAGTATACTCTCAGTCGGAAGAGGATCACGCAAACCATTTGCGGTTGGTCTTGCATACCCTGCGGAGGAATAAACTTTTCGCCAAGTTCTCAAAGTGTGAGTTCTGGCTCTCTTCAGTAGCCTTTTTAGGCCATGTGGTAAGCGGAGAGGGTATTGCGGTGGATCCGTTGAACATAAGTGCCATCCGAGATTGGCCAGTGATGTCTTCAGTGACCGAGGTCAGGAGCTTCCTTGGACTTGCGGGCTACTATAGACGGTTTGTGGAAAACTTCTCACGGATTTCTTTACCTCTCACCACGCTGACGAGAAAGGATCAAAAGTTCATTTGGACGCCGGAGTGCGGGCGAGCTTTTGAAGACTTGAAGAGTCGTTTGACCACGGCGCCTGTATTGACATCGCCATATGGTACCGATGGGTATGAGATCTATAGTGATGCATCAGGGAGCGGCTTAGGCTGCGTTCTTCTGCAATTTGGTAAAGTGATTGCTTATGGCTCGCGTCAGTTGAAAGTGCATGAGCGGAATTACCCCGTCCATGATTTGGAGTTGGCGGCGGTAATCTTTGCGCTCAAGTTGTGGCGGCACTATCTATATGGCGATAAAGTGGATATCTATACGGATCACAAGAGCCTAAAGTATTTGTTGGATCAGAAGGATCTGAATATGCGATAACGAAGATGGATGGAGTTCCTTGGGGACTACACCTTCGAGATTCACTATACTCCCGGGAAGGGAAATGTGGTCGCTGATGCTTTGAGTCGGAAGACTCCGGTACGGGCAAGCTGGTTGCAGAGGCATGATCAGCGTTTGATCCAAGAATTGGAAGCATTGGAGATATCTTGCGTTGACAAGGGTTCGTCAACCGATGCATGCTTGAACTAGACGGAGGTGCAATATGACCTTACGGACAGAGTTCGGCGAGCAACGGAGCTTGATGAAAGTCTCCAGCACTATGCTAAAGATGGGCCGGATGCTCAATTCTCTTGGGATAACGGGTTGTTACGGAGAAATGGTCGAGTGTGCGTCCCAAGTGTGGGTAAATTGAGGGAAGAGTTGATGTACGAAGCTCACTTTGCAAAGTACTCAGTTCACCCAGGGAGCACAAAGATGTACAGGGATATGAAAAAGCTGTTCTGGTGGCCCGGACTAAAGAAAGATGTCGCACGTTATGTGGCTGAATGCACTACCTGTGCGTTGGTGAAAGCAGAATGCCAGAAGCCTGGCGGTTTCCTGAAGTCATTACCTATTCCGGAGTGGAAGTTCGACGATATTTCGATGGATTTCGTGCACGGGTTGCTGAGATCTCAACGCGGTCATGATTCAATCTGGGTGATTGTGGACCGGTTGACGAAAGTGGCGCACTTCCTTCCAAACAGAAGAGACGATTCAGTGGAAACCTTGGCCAAGCTTTATGTGGAGCAGGTTGTTCGACTGCACGGTGTTCCTCGGAGCATCGTTAGTGACCGTGATGGGCGGTTCACATCGAATGATTGGCGGCTCGTTCATCAAATGTTGGGTACAAAGTTAGCGTTTAGTACGGCCTTTCATCCCCAAACGGATGGCCAGACTGAACGAACCAACAGGACGATGGAGGACATGCTCCGCATGTGCGCCCTAGACTTTGGTAAGCATGGGAAGAGTATATATTTCTTGTTGAATTTGCCTATAACAATAGCTACCAAGCGAGTATTGGTATGGCACCATTTGAGGCGTTGTATGGTCGGAAATGCCGTACACCCTTAGCTTGGGCAGAAGCAGGCGAATCGAAGCTGAGTGGGAAAAAGGAAGTCGAAGAAGCTACTTCGCTCATACGCTCTATTCGGGAGAGGCTATTGATAGCCCAAGATCGTCAAGCAAAGTACTACAATGCCAAACATCAGAACGTGGAGTTCGCGGTGGGTGATTGGGTATATTTGAAGATCAAACCCTTCAAAGGTGTGTCCAGGATTCGGCGTTTGAAAAAGCTAAGTCCGAGGTATATTGGTCCGTTTGAGGTGGTGGAGCGAGTTGGGGAAGCTGCTTATCGACTAGCACTTTCAGCGGACTTGGGTGGATTACATGATGTATTTCACATCTCAGTCCTTCGTAAGGCGGTAAAGGATCCAGCTCAAGTAGTGGAGCATGATCGGGTACCGGTCGAGTATGGGCTAACGACGAGGGTTAGACCCATTCGGATCGAGGATCGAGCCGAGAAACAGTTGCGGAACAAAGTGATCGGGATGGTCAAGGTCCGATGGGACAATTGTGGCCGTGAAGAGCTAACATGGGAGCGAGAGCAGACCATGCGAGCTGAGTTTCCCGAGTTATTTGTATAAACTGTAGACCGTGTACTTTTTGTTATAACAGAGTTATAGCATTGCTGGTTTTGTTTCCTTACCGTGCAAATTTCGGGACGAAATTTTGTTAAGGGGGGGAGGGTTGTAATACCCCAAAAAGACCCCAAAAGACTCAACATGAAGTTTGAGTAGCAGGCTGGTTTACACGGCCTGGGACACGGGCGTGTCCCAGGGCGTGTCGGGTGTACACGGCCTGGGACACGGGCGTGTCCCAGGGCGTGTTCGAATTATTTTTCGAATTTGGCCTATTCAAGTCAGAGCCGGACACGACCTTGAACACGGCCGGGAACACGGGCGTGTCAGGCTGGACACGGGCGTATCAGCTGCCGTGTTCCGACCCGTGTACTGGTTGCAGCTCGATGAAGCAGGAGACACGGGCGTGTCTCAGGTTTGACACGGGTGTGTCAGGTTTGACACGGGCGTGTCAGTGCCCGTGTTGTTCAGTCGGTTCAAACCGAGTGTGCCGCTTAAAGGGTACACGGCCTGTGACACGGGCGTGTCACAGGCCGTGTCGTCCAAAAAAATGGGTTTTTTGGGAAAATCTTGGCCGTTCAGTTTTCTCTCTTTTGATCCAAGGGCTCAGGTGGTTTCCTGGCTGGATTAAGTCGTGAGGGAAGAATGAAGAAGTCATTCTTCATTTGGCTTAAGGAAGAGAGAAAGAGAGAGGAAGAGAGAAAGAAGGAGGAGGAGAGCAAGCCACCGGCGGAGCTCCCGTGGTCCGATTCGTGATCCGAAGCCGGCGTTGTGAAGGCAAGGCTGCTGCGGTTCTTTCTCACCGGCTAGTTTTCGATGGCACCGAAGTGATCGACAAGGGTAACGATCTCCCTCCTTGGACATGTGAAGTCCTTCTTTTCTGCATTGCATAGGGAAAACCCTTCCCCGCGAGTGTGCGGTGGGTTATGGTGTCCCTTGGGGTAGATATGTGAAGTCCCCCTTGTTAGAGGCTGGAATTGGAGTACGACTCTAGGCATGCTGTGTGAAGCCCATCTGGATGTAATCTGGATTGGTGATGCTTGTTTGCATATCGGAGAAGGCTCCGTGATTATGGCTTGTGATGCCTATGGCTTGTGATGCCTTGTTCCTACCTGTTGCTTAGTGTGGCAGGAAGTACTGGACGATGTCCAGGAAATGAAGAGGGTTGGATGCAACTCTTGTGGCCGTGTGTTGCCACTTTGTGAGTAGTTGAGCCGTTGGGCTGCAACTCGATAAAAGGCAGATTGCCGAACAGGAAAGGTGAAACCGACCCGCGCCTATAAAAAGCCATGGATACTTCCGTATTCGAGGTGGCTCGGCGACTTGAGCAACGGGGGGTGGCTGATCCGTACCTGCGTTAGGTCCGTCCGACTTGGAAGCCTGGGTATAGGTTTTGTTGGAGCGCCTAATGAGAGTCTTAGGCCCGCACGCCGGAAAGACTAGAATGCTCAAATACCGTGTAGATGGTGGTGTTGACCCTGGTATTCCGGTACACCGAGAATGTGCCCTGAGTGCACGGACTGTCGGGCCGTGTGGCCGATAGTTGTGATGGCTTGAATGTGCCTGCGCGCACATAGTTGCTATTTGATGATGCCATGCTTGCAGGGAAAGAATGCTCATGCCCCGAGAAAGGGGTAGGATTGTTATAATTGGGTCAGCTGAATGCTGACCGTTGCATTGTTTGCCACCGGTTGGGTGGTTTGTTCCCGTGCAGGTGCTGGAGAGCCAAGTGGTAAGTGATGGGCTGAAGCCCTGCTGCTATTGCTGCTGCTGCTGCGGCTAGCCCTTGAAGGCGAAGCGAATGACTTTGTTTTGTTTTCTTTTGTACTCATGTATGGCCGGCCTGCGCTCCGAGGTTTGTAAAACATGCAGTTTGTAAAGAGGAACTGTAAGGCCTTAAGGCCAACTCTTGTGGTTGTGTACATTCCATGGTTTTATATATAAATGTGGTTATATATATTGGACATTCCGGTTGAGAGTTCAAAGTTATAACTTAAAGCTTCCGCTAGAATGCTCTGAGTTAGGATTCGTATGTGGTTTGGTATTATCCTGTGACCTCACCGTCTGTTTGTGGCATATAGTGTGAGGCCCCGGCCGGACCTTCTACTATACGTCATTTAACGGATGGGGTCGTTACATTCTGGATTTGTTCGCCTTAGTTCATCGCCATGGGGAGCTCCAGTGTTGTTCGTAAAGAAGAAGGATGGGTCACTTCAGTTGTGTATAGATTACCAGGAGCTTAACCGGTTGATCGTGCGAAACACTTACCCTTTGCCCCAGATCGATGAGCTTTTTGATCAGTTGGTGGGGGCATATTAGTTTTCCTAGTTTGACTTTCGATCGGGGTACTATTAGTTGAGAGTTAAAGAGGAATATTTTAGAAGATGGCCTTTAGTTCAAGGTATGGCCTGTATGAGTTCACAGTGGAGTCGTATGGACTCACAAACGCCCCCTCCGCATTCATGAGCTTGATGAATAGGGTTTTTGAGCTGTATCTGGACATATTCATCATCATCTTTATCGATGACATGTTGGCCTACTCGAAGATGGAGAAGGATCATGCAAAGCACTTGGTCTTAGCATTGGAGAAGTTAAGAGAGCACTCCTTGTTTGCTAAGTTCAGCAAGTGCGAGTTTTGGCTCTGAGAAGTTGCCTTCTTGGGTTATGTTATTAGTGGCAATGTATTATCAGTAGACCCGACCAAGGTGTGTGCTGTGAAGGAGTGGTCGCCTTCGAGGTTAGCGGATGACATGCAAAGTTTTCTTGGACTTGCAGGGTATTATTGCAAGTTTGTGGAGGGATTTTCAAAGATAGTCTTTTCTCTCACTGCCTTGACAAAGAAAGGTGTGTCATATGAGTGGACACCTCAGTGTGAGGCTGTCCAAGAGCTGAAGGATTGACTTACCTCCGCACCAATACTAGCTTACATCCGAGAAGGAAGGATTTTAGGTTTACACTGATGAGTCTTATCAAGGTATGGGAGCAATATTGATGCAACATGGGCATGCAATTGCTTATGCTTCAAGATAGCTGAAGAAGCATGAGATTAATTATCTAGTGCATGATTTAGAATTGGGGGCAATGGTCTTCACGCTAAAGATTTGGAGGCACTCTCTATAGAGTTCATTGCGAGATTTTCTTAGATCATGAGAATTTGAAGTATGTTCATACTTAAAAGGAGTTGAATTTGAGGCAACGGCGGTGGTTGGAATTCTTGTGCGATTATGAGTTTACGTTGAACTACCACCCTTGGAAAGCGAACTCCATTACAGATGCATTAAGCAGAAAGGTACCAGCATCGAATCCCGAGTCTCGAATGATGGGTATGGAATTGGCTCGAATGCTCGAGGAGATGGAGACTACGTTGGTATGTAATAATCATTCTGAGACATATATGAAATACTTGGCTGTCTTGAGAATAGTATGTGACATCCGTCAGCGGATCCGGGCAGAGCAAGGGAAGGATGCTTCTTTGGTTCCTGTGTTTAACACAATTGAGAGTGGATCTGCTGTAGAGTATACTCTAAAGGATGGCCTCATTCATTTTCGTAGCAGGCTCTATATTCCCAAGGGCGGTAGAATCCGAGAAGACATCTTGAAAGAGGCTCATTGCACAAAATATTCAGTGCATCTCAGGATTGCCAAGGTGTATAATGACTTGAGGAAGTGCATGTTCTGGCCAGGAATGAAGAGAGCTGTTAAGTTTTATTTTACGCACTATGAGGCTTGTCAAAGTTTGAAGGTAGAGTGTAAGAGAAAGGGAGGATTATTGTAGTCATTGTCCATCCCCGAGTGGAAGTTCGAGGATATCTCTATGGATTTCGTTCACGGGTAACCTCGCTCGCGCTCTCAGAACGATTCAATTTGGGTGATTGTGGATCGCTTGACGAAGGTTGTCACATTCATTCCAATGAGGAAGGAGTTGAATGTTGATGTTTTGGCGTGTCTCTTTATGAAACAGTTCGTAAACTACCATGGGGTGCCTAAGACGATAGTCTTGGATCGTGATGGTCGTTTCACCTCCAAAGAATGGAAGGTAGTTCATGCATATTTGGGTTCTCTCATTACTTTTAGCACAACTTTCCACCGTCGGACTGACAACCAGTCTGAGAGAACAATCAGAACTATGGAAGACTTGTTGAGGTTATGTGTTTTGGATAAGGGAGAGCCATGAGAGAGAATTTTACTATTGGTGAAATTATCATATAATAATAGCCACCAAGAAAGCATCGGAGTGGCACCCTATGAAGCACTTTATGGTAGGAGGTGTAGAACTCCATTATCATGGGTGCAGGATGAAGACCCAAATACTTTGGGAGTAGAATATTGATAACAATGATGTTATCGTTAGATTGATACGAGACTGAATGCTAGAGGCTTAGAGTCAGCGGGCAAAGGACTATAATACGAAGCACCGGATGGTGGAGTTCCAAGTGGGTGATAGGGTGTTCTTGATGATCAGGCCAATGCATGGAGTGTCACGTGTGTGCGTTAGAAAGAAGCTCAGTAAGAGATATGTGGGGCCTTATGTTATATTGGAAAGAATTGGCCCTTTGGCCTATCGGCTGGAGCTACCACCTGAGTTAGAAAATTTGCACGATGATTTCCATGTGCCTTCACTTCAGAAAGCACTACTACGGCCCGATCATCATGTCCCTACCACAAATGGAATAGTGGCAACTGATAGTTCTATTTGACTGGAGCTGGTGCGGATAGTAAACATTGAGACAAGATGCATGCAGTGAAAGAGTGTTCCTTTGGTGAAGGTCCAATGTTCTAATCATCGGAAAAATAGAGGAGTATACTTTGGAGTCGGTGGACTTGATATGGAAGCGCTATACATACTTGTTTCCCCAAGGTAAACTTAAACGCATACCTTGTATTCTTCATACGTTATTTTTCCTCACAGACTTAGCCAGATTTCGGGGATGAAGTCTTTTATTTTGTTTATAGGATTTGTAATGTCCAGATTCATGCTAGACCCCTCACACACATTTTTGCTTCAAGAGAGTTGACTCAGGCTAAGGGTGCACTGGTGGGCAGGCATCGAGTGTTCACGACGCCTCTTAGCGAGCGTCGAGTGCGTCAACTGGTGGGCAGGTGTTGAGTGTTCACGACGCCTCTCGACAAGCATCGAGTGTGTTGACTGGATTTGAAGAGTGTCGAGTGATACTCGACGCATACGACACATTGACTAAGAGGATTTTAGGCCAATGGAATTTTGAAGGATTTGTCGGAATGTTTAGCCGCTTCGTCGAGATAATACAGAGGATTCCAACGATTCGTTGGATATCATCGAGGATACTCGACAAATTTGTCGAGATGACATAGAGGATTCCTATGATTTGTCGAATATCATCGAGGATACTTGATGAATTCGTCGAGTGATACTCGACGCATAAGGAGAATTTGACTTAGAAGAATTTCGGCCCAGATTGTGTTTGCTAATAAATACTTACGGGCTAAAACAGGTTCAGGATATGTGCTGAGTGACTCCTTATGAACTGTCTTTTCAATAAGACTTATTTTATGTAATAATGGGAGTTCCAATGATAGAACAACACATGACAAAGTAACACAAAGTCTAATCTTTCCTTATAAAAAGTGATACATGAAAAACCCTAGCTGAACTCTTCCTTGCCGAGACATTCTTTCGGTTCCAAGCTCTATAAGGATAAAGAGGTTGCCGGTGGTGGATTTATAGGAAGGACGACGGAAGCACTGGTGCTGGACCTTCCTGGAGGAACCCTGAAGTCATTTCTCTCGGTGTTCCTTGTCTCTGGGAGGGTGATTTGAAGAGGATCAGACGACGTCAGGCCGCCAAGAAGAAGAACGAGATCTATGGCCGGAAATGAGGTGAGCTTCCTACCCTCTCCCTTGGTGCTAGATCTTTAGATCTATTATAGGAGAGATGTCCGCTTAAGAGATCTTGACTTTGGTGCGTAATGGAGATCTCTGACCTTTGTCCTAGGGTTTGTTATCTTCAAACTTTCCTCTCTTCATTATGAGGATAATGGACTTGGATTTGTGTAGAATGGTGTTCTATTAAGGGTGAATAAGGGAGGAGGAAGAGCTGAATGTATCTTTGTATGAATGGCTAGAGGAAGAAGACGTACTGATGTTGTTCGTTCGACTTTATGATGCGTGCAAAAACCTAATTTCTATACGCAATAGGATTTGTGCACAATTTAAGCCATGACCCGAGCACTTCTAGGTCTTTGGCTAAACACCCAGTTATAGCTCTTAGAAAGACCTTTCCAACGGATGATTGCACATTTTCTGGTGAGCACTGTGGCTCCCGCAAAGTGCGATAAATGTTGCTGTGTTGAACTAAGATAAGGCCAAGACAAATTTTCTATCTAAGTAGTTGATGTGTTAGCCTTGTGTTTGAATCTTGGACTTTATAGAAAGTTATAGCCTTGGATGACATCTTGTATTGGGAGAATCTAGTTGAGAAACTGTGATGAGCTAATGCATTGTGTATGTGTTTTGATGGACCTTGGATGTACAAATGGTTTATGTATGCAATCCGATGAAGGTTCATACAATAATACTATGATGGTTGATGTGTATTGGAAGAGTAATTAGTGCACTTGTACAATATACACAATCGATAGCAAGTGATGAACTATAAATAATGAAAGAACTTGTGCTAGGTAAAAGTACACAATTATTAATTATCTAGAAATGTATATGTTATGTTGATCGTTTTCAGAAATAAGATGTGTTGAAAGATAAATGATTTGATGTGCGTACGCTTGCTAAACTTAGAAGAAGGGCCTAGATGAATATTATTCCCATGGTCATGCTATGAGCTTGTTGATCTTATGAATTGAAAGTATGATTGGAATATGTCCACCACTTATAGTTGTGTTAATTTCCTATGGGTAACAGTGAGGGTCGTATAGCAATCGAAGGGATTTGATATCTGAGGTTATGATGGAACCTTGCATGCTTGGAGCACGGTTAAGTTCTTATGAAGGGACTCAGTGTGGAGCCCTTGCATGCTTTTGAGCACGGATTTGGTATGATGATAAGGGATTCAGTGTGGAGCCCTTGCGTGATTTTGAGCACGAGAATGGTATGATGAGAAGGGATTCGGTTGGAGCCCTTGGATGTTTGATGACATTGGCTCTCTTCTTTATCTTACAGCTAGTAGACCAGATATAATGTTCGCCTCATGTGTTTGTGCAAGATTTCACGTAGAACCTAAGGAATCACATCTAAGTTTTATAAAAAGAAACATGAGATATCTTAAGGGCACACCTAAAAAAGGATTGTGGAATCCAACAGAATCAGAATTTGAACTACATGGTTACTCAGATGTTGATTATGCTGGATGTAGATTGGATAAAAAAAGTACTTCCTGAACTTGTCAATTCCTGGGAAGTAGATTGATATCTTGATTCAGTAAAAAGCAAACATCAGTCTCCACTTTTATAACTGAAGTGGAATATATTGCTGCCGAAAGCTATGGTTCGCAAATTTTGTCGATGCAAAATCATTTACTTGATTATAATTTCAACATTTCTAACTCCACAATATTTTGTGATAGTTCAAGTGTTATTTCAATTGCATCAAATCTTGTCTTGCACATCAAGACAAAGCACATAGAGATTAGGAACCACTTTCTTAGAGACAATGTTGAAAATTGAAAGATTATCCTAGAATATGTGACTTCTAAAAATCAGAGGATAAATATTTTCAGAAAGCCTCTTGATGAATTAAAGTACATTCACTTTATCAATGCCTTAGGCATGCTTGATAAAGCTCAATAAATAAAAACACCACTACACAATTACATAATTTTTATTAGAAGTATTGCTGAGAAAAACCAACAAAAGATTTTAAATACAAGTCTGTATTCAATGGAACGTCGAGTAAAAATCATCGTAACATCAATTTCTATTCAATGTAACGTCTAAGAGCTGAGACTATGTAGAGTTCTAAATCATATTGACGCAACATCAATATATATATCAACACGTACGTCAAATACAATTAAAAGTCTTAAACTTTGAATAGTATTCGATGTAACGTCAACTATAGTTAGGCGCTAAACTATTTATGCCCTAATTTGTCAACATTTCATCTACTTCTATAAACTTTGTATTTCTTTCAAAACTCTTCATCTTCCCCGCTCTATTTTCTCTCTATCATTTTTGTTTGTTCTCTCTTGTACATTTGTAGGGATTTTAATGGCAACCAAGACAAATTCTGGATCTAGTATTGATATTTAATCATTTACAGTTGTGGCAGAATCCTTCAAAGGAATTCTTTAACTATTCATTGATGCGGGACAAAATAAGTTGATTACTACAAGATGCATACTATATTTTACAAAATTATCTGAGTTCATTGCAAATGTTACAATTGATGACAAAGGTTCAATGAATGTGCAGATAAATGGATCAAAGGCCAGTATAACTGCAAACTGATACATATAACATTTGATCTGCCATCAAGAGAAGGAGATGCTGAACTAATAGAAGAAGAAGTTAAGGAAGCTCTAGTAAAGATGAATTTTTCCAAGGATAAACCAATTCATTTAAAAAATAAAGATTTTTCAGAAGAATATGAATTTCTTGCTGATATAGTTGGAAAGGTACTGATGTGCAAGATATCAGTACATGATGTTGTTCCCAAAGCTCAACTGCATATGATGGGAACTCTTGTTTTGAGAAAGAAAATTAATAAGAGTAAGTGTCTTTTGCAACTTATCGGTCATAAATATAGACATAAAGATAATGCTTATATGACCTTTATGAGTCAGATATTAAAACTGTATTACCCTACTTTGAGCAAATCAAAAGTAGTAAGTATACTACCTGGAAAGAGACTTATTATTGCTTTGTTTTCACGGAAAACTAGACAAATACTGAAACCTGATTCAAAGAATGAAGCTTCTCCCCCATCCTCACCATTAATAGATGAGAAAATTCCAATAATAGAAACATCTCAACTTAATGCTTCTCATGAATTAGTAATTCCTATAACTACAATAGATCTTCCATTACAAAACATCATTCTAGGGTTAAATTTCAATCAAAACATCAATATTGAATTTCCAGATAAAGATATTGCTATGCAATATCATATTGATCAATTTTCTCCTGAAAACCATCATACTACAACCTCAACATTAGAATAAATGGATATTAACAAAATCGTTAACCTAGACATAGAACAAACTATAGTCTCACTAAGAATTCTTATTGCTGAGCATGCTACACAGTGTAGTACATCAATAAAGAACACGATGACTCAAATCAATAGTGTTCAAGTCTCTATGGAACACACACAGACTAAACTAATCTCCTCAGAAATAACAAAGTCTTTCTTAACCTCATTAGCTCATGAGGCTTAAAAGGGGGAGATATCTGAGAAAGACAAGTATATGGAACCTTTAGAAGAAGATGAGGCTCTCCTTATGACTCACATAGTTATTGTATCAAAAGCTGAAGAACAACTAGCTAAAAATCAACCTATTTAGATGGAGATAACATTAAAATTATCAAGATCAAACTGATACATTAGTCCAGGGGGAGTCAATGAAAGAAAATTTAGATGACATTCTTCTGATTGCTAGAGGAGTTATTGATGAAGTTGTGACAGCTAAAGAGGAATGCCAAGATTAATCTGTTAAAAAGATCAATAAGTATGCACACATTTTCACTAGAAAAATTAAAAATCCTTCTTAAACATGTATACTCTGAAGGTACAAAATTTGAAAACTATGTTGGCATGCTTTGAGAAATTCTATGGAAGTCTCATATATTCAGTTGCCTTATATCCAAGTCCTTTATTTTTCTTATCTACCATGAGTACATGCTCAGTCAATTTTTGTAATTTTTATTACTGTACATTTGTAAAATCACTTTTGAAGTTTTGTAAAATTTATTAAGTTAAATAGGGGGGATTGTTGGGAAAAACCCTTATGATTTAGCTTAACAAATTATATTTAGTGATTTTACATCCTAGGTCTATTACCCATGATGTATAGAGAGGGTAATTTGGTCTTAGATGTCCTATAACATCATTGATATAAAGGATATGTACAAGGCATACTGAATTGAAGAGAAAAATCATAAATTGCTAACATGCATCGACTAGATCTCGATGCAACGTCGACTTGAATTCAATATTACTTTGAATAGAATTCAGTACAACTTAATCTGGTTAAGTCAACAAAACTTAAAGATTAAATCGACGTATGCTTTGACTTGATATCGATGGAGACTATAGAGATTTTCATACTGACAGTCATAAATCGATGTTGCTTCAACTAGAACTCAACGTTACAACAATTGGATTTCTTAACAGAATTTGTTTTGTAGCTTCAATCTGATTTTAATCAATAAGGGGTTTACATAACAGATTCTTAGAGATGTTAGGGTCAGTCAATCTATATATACGATGAGTTACAAAGAAACACACATACAGATGAGAGATCTATCATAGTTTATCAAATTGATTACCAATCAGCAGACGATCTGTAAAATATATATCAGATCATGGAAAGATTGAATTCGACAAAAAGGAAGTTTGGAAGATCATCATCATTAATTGAATCTCTTTAAATAGCAGTCGATTATTTAATAGTAGCTGATTCTGATAAGAGAATTAGTACTTTTCTCGAGAGGAAATTGCATCAAATTCAAAGAAGATTTTGAATGATCATCTTGACATTGGGCTAATAGTTTGATATTTTGATATTCAAAGATTCTTCAGAAGTTCCAGAAATCATCATTTATTTTCCTCAGAAATCTAATGAGAGGACACAAAGTGAAGAATCATTCTAACTCAAATCTATTCTTGATAGAGATTCCAATATCTCTTTTTCTAAGATACATACTGCAACCTTTTGAAATATGTCATGTGGCGGGAATAATCACCACTAAATTTTACCCATCAAGTTTTTGGCGCCGTTGCCGGGGAGTTATTATTATTGGTATTTTGAAAGTGCGGATTTTATTAATTTTATCATTCTCTTTCTCTTCCTCAATTTCTCTTTTTAGTTTTCTTTTTAAATTCAATTTCATTAGGTAATGGTTGTTTTAATTTTTTTTAATAAAAAAAATATTTTCTAAATTGGCCACATTGCTTGTCGAGCTTGAAAATAAATTCAATATTTTAGAATCCGCAAAAAAGCCCCAAATTTTTTGTTATTAATGTGGTTCTCCTCATCGAAGTTAGGATTATTATAATTATTATTATAATAAAAAAAAATTTGTATGAAAATAATTTTGATAATAATTATGAAAATAATTATTCTCACTTTAATGATAATTCTTTTTCACATTTTCATGAAAACAATTTTTAAATTTTACTAATTTTTATGAAAATACTTTTTCAAGCTTTAACGAGAATAATTTTTCTAATTTAAATAATTTTTCTTTCACCTAAGATGTTAATTTTTCTTGTTGGCAAGATCAACCAGAAAAATCCTTGAGTTATGAAAATAATTATTTAAATTCGAATTTTTGTTCTTCTTTTTCTGCACCTCAAGTTGAGTCTTCTAATTTTGGGGAATTTTCGCAAATTCGTTTTTTCCCCCCAAAAAAAGAAAATTAGCTCCTATTATTACTTTTCATAGTGATTTTTCTCCATCTTCAAATATTTCTCCTTTGGAGGAACATGAATCCTCATGTACCCCCTTTGTGTCTTATTCTGAAGAAGAAGAAAATTATTATTTCAAGAATTTATAAATTGTATGGGCACACTTGGTGAATTATAAGAAGAACATGTTTTTCTCTTAATTCTCATGATTCCTCTCATCTTCTTAATGAATTTTCATGCACAACCTATAAATATTTAGGAATCCAAATTCATGAAAAATGATGTGCCCAAGGATTTTATTTTAAATGAATTTTTGGATAATGATTTTATTTAAGAAAATAAACAATCGGAACTTGATCATATAATTTTGCAAGTGCCTCCTCCTTGCGATTTTTTTTGATACGCTTACTTTTTATTTTTCCTATACTAACAATTTTTTTGTAGAAGATGAGCTGTTGCAATCAAACGTCATCCCCGATCCATTTGCCACTCATCCATAATTCAAATCACCTCAGGTATGGATAGGTGATTTGAATTTATATTTTCAAATCTACCATAAGAAGGAAAATCAAAAGTAAGCAGAGGAGTAGCCAGGCGTCCGACTTTGACATATTTGCCAAAGCCTAAATTAAGGGAGTTGTCAGGTCACCTTTACTTTTATTTTTCTTTTTCTTTAAAATAACCGTCTAGCTTACAAACGGGAAAAAGAAAAGCGCTCTTGGGAGACACCCCTTGCTTATCCTTTCATTTCTTGCATTTTATTTATTTATTTTTAAAAAATTAATTAATCTATTTTCTTTTTCTTTCCCCCCTTACTTGGCATATAAATATTGGGGATAATATTTATTTTTAAGTATGAGGGTGGAATCTCCTTTACTATTTTTATTTTAAAAAACGAAAAAAGTTGAAAAATCTTTAAGAAATCGAAAAAATTTCTTTCCCTTTTTATTTTAATCAAAAAAACAAAAAAATGTAAAAATTGAAAACTTAATTTCTTAGAAAGGGCCATGTTGGGTTGTCATCCCATCTTACCGCCTAGTACCAGTGAGAATCCTTTACAGGATATACCTCGAGAAGTCTAAGAAAAAAAATCAAGTTTAATTTTTAATTAGAGAAATCATTATTTCTATATTAATTCACATGCAAAATCCCTTGTATTCAGCTTTTACATGGTTTTTAGAGAATTTTGATGCTTTAATTAAATTTTGGAGTAAAACTATTGGTCATGTTGTATTCCTAGTCCAGTGCACGTGTTAGTAGAATTTTATGTAGAACTAAATATTCAGCATATAGTTAGATTTTTATTTTTCCAAATGCGTGGAAATATTTTACACTACTTTTATTTTGAAACCGATAAAAATCCAACAATAATTTAGGTGAGTACGTAGAAGTTTACTAGAGAGATATTTCACGAATCAAGAGTAGGATATTCTTTCTCGATGTCTAGAACCCTCCCTTTAGCGATTCTCAAGACTTGCATAAGCTAAACTCATTATCATGAATAAGATATAGGCATTTCTTTTGGCCAGTTTGAGCCTTTGCACCCGAACCTAACATTGTTATCTTTGCTGAAATCACTTTGAGCCTATTACCCTACCTTTTGTTTTAGCTCCACCAAATATTTCACTAAGGCTTAAAAAAGCATCCTAATTGCACACCTAATTCTGAGCTTGATAATGGTTTTATATGTAAAAACTTGGTGAGTTATTCAGAATCGTTTAAATTTGGTGACTAATTTTATCGCAAAAAAGAGAGCTGATTTTTTTTCTTCTTTCTTTTGAAAATATTAAAAAAAACTTTAAAAGAGGAAGGAAGAAAAATAATATAAAAATGATGAAAAAATTTTATTAGAAAAAAAAGTTTGAGGAGTTGGCTATGTTTTTAAAGCCGTGATTATTTATTTTGTGCGAGCTCTCTTTAGGTTTGGGTGTGACTAGCCGTTGTATTTATCTTTGATTATCCACACCAAAACCTAAGCCTACATTTCAACCTACTTAAGTCCTATTGATTTATACTTATAAGTTAGACTACTATCGCAGTGAGAATGTGAAAGGGATAGCCTATGGAAATCAACATTGATGGATTTCCTTGGAGGGTATCTCGATCTTCATTTTATGTAATATCGATCTTAGTACACACACTACCCTCTCCCTAAATAATTTTAGGATTTACCGGATTTTCAATTTTGAAGTAGAAATAATAAGTGGAAGCACATTCTCGAAAAAATAAAAGCTAATTTGTATGCTGAGTAGGTTTTTCTACAAAAATAGCTACGCGCATAGGCATAAGACTTCGCATTTAGCTCCTTAGGTTCAATTTTATTTTCTAGCATTGAAATTATTCTGCTCCCTATAGAAAGTTGTTTGCTCGTGACTAGCAAACCAGAGAGTATGGGGGTAATTGATAAGTCACTATTTATAGTTATTTTAATATATATTTTATTTAATAAATTATTTATTTTTATTTAGTATATATTAATATTGTTATTAATTACTTTCTTTCTTATTTCAGGTTAATCTGGGCTGCAAATAATATTTTAGAGCTTGCAGGACTTATCAGGAGAAGAAGTTGAGTAAATCTAGAAAAATGGCATTTACACGCCCCAATCACAGGCATGACCCTCAGGTCACGGGTATGAATGATAGGCATGACCATCCAGACATTCCAGAACTCATATCATGTCAATTAAAATTACACACCCCCATGTCATGGGCATGACCATCAGGTCACGCCCGTGACTCTCAGGTGTGACATCTAGCTCAGGCGTGTCGTACATTAAGATGCCAGTTTCAGATCTAGGACGTTTCAAGGTTACACGCCCTAGGTCACGGGCATGACCTAAGGGCGTGACCTCTTCGGTAAATGCCAGATTAAATCTTTCCATTTCTTGTTCCTGCCATTTCCAGTAACAGTAAAGACACACTCTAGGTCACGGCCGTGACCTAGGGGTGTAACCCGCACAACATCAGATTTTTGCGATTTTTCTCCAACGTTCCTAGGCTTTCAAGAGGACGGTTCCATACTTGACACATCCCTAGTCACGGGCATGACCTAGGGGTGTGACTCTCTAGAAAAATTTCTATAAATTCTATACAGTGTCAGAAGCTTTAGGAAAAAACTATAAGTAGATTTTATGCAGAGTTAGTGGCTAGTTTTTAGTTATTATGCATTTGTTTATGTTCTTTTCAATCTCATAGAATAGCTTTACTTTGTTATTTTTAATTCAAGCACTTTAATTTTCATGTCTCTCTTCTTATGTAGTTTTTACATCATTTTAAGTAACTAATCTTAAATTAGCACTTGATCATGATGATCTTTGAATAAATAAATTTCTTTTATTTTTCAAGCTTTCTTTATTTCCACTTCGATCTATCTTTGATTTATTTCGTGTCAATTTCATATTATTTGATTTCGATCTTTGATTCGTATCCTTGATTTACCGAGTGGTTGAGGATAAGAGTAGATCACTCAAAGATTGAAGGAGTTACAAGCACTCCTCGAGAGAGGATGACATAAATCTTCTGGATTGGAGTCAAATCCAATTGTGGGGTTCACCACATAAAGCAAGCTTAGGGATTTCCACTGTCCAAAGGGTCTTAATCGATCAACCTAAGTTTAGTTGAGAGTGTATTCTCGAGAGAGGTGAAAGTCTTTAATTTCAAGGTAGCTAACAACCTAGAGGGGGGGGGGGGGGTGAATAGGTTTTCTGGTTTATAATTATTATCTTTTGCTTAATGTGTTATGAGTTAGTAGTTTTTAAGCTTTCAATACAAAACACAAAGAACACACAGAATTTATAGTGGTTCCCCAGATTATGGTTACATACACTCTCCTCCCACCTTTCTAACTTCTTGTTGGATTAGACACTTCTCCAAAAACTCAGCTCCAAAGAGCTTACACCACAGATCCCTCAGAATCTCTCAGTCTCCTCAAAGACTTACAACTCAGGCACAAAGCCCTACCTTAGAGCAAACTTGCTCCTATAACTCAGTGATCAAATGATCACCTACCTCAGACTTGAAATCAAGTCCTATAGTTCAGGCTATGGAGGATAGTCCTACCTTAGAGAGAATGAATCTCTTATAGCTCAAGTATAAGGCCCTACCTTAGATCCAAATCTGGATCCTACACTCAGACCCAAAGTTCCTACACTCAGAGAGTACGACTCTCCTATAGCTCAAGCAAAACTGCCCTACCTCAGGCTCAAAAGCCTTACAGCTTAGATCCACTCAGGATCCTACCTTAGACCCCAAAGGTCCTACACTCAAATCCAAAACTGGATCCTACACTCAGGCAAATCTATCCTACCTCAGGCACAAAGGCCTTACAACTCAGATCCAAAAGGATCCTATAGAAATGAAGTAGGTTTGTGTTAATTTGACAAAGAGATATTTCTGCGTGTCTACTTCCTGAGCTGAGTTATCTCATCCCTAACTATCTTCACAGTAGCAGAAAAAAGATCTTCAGTAAATGACTGTTTCTGCTAAAAGTATCTCAGAAATGTGTTTCTGAACTTGCTGAAGAAGACTTAAGATTTGCTAGGTCTCGAGTTCTTCAAACAGCTAACTTGAACCTGCAAAAAACTGAAGGCTCTTCTTCTCTTTCTTTATCAAAAGCTAATCTGAGCTTGTTAATGTTAAAGAAATTACTACAATTATTTGGAATGAACTTTTAGTTCTGCTGGATCAACTTCAAGCTTTTGCTCGGGAACATTGGAGAGGAAGATGAAGTCCAGCCGCAATTTGTGAAGAAGAACAAAACCCTCAAAGTTAATTTTCTCCTTCTGATCTTGTCCCTTTTTATCTTTCGCCGATTAACGGCTCTAAGGAGTGGGGACCACCTGCAGTTGACAGCTGCAACTTTCTTTAACGGAAGAAGACGTATAGTAGCCATCCGACACTATTTGGCGTGTTCTGTAGCTTTCCCACAAGTTATTTGAACTCTGTTTACTTTTGTTATCTTTGGCTGACATCATCAGTTATGGACTTAGCTAATTTTTCAGATTCACTCCAGGCATTGAGTGCATTGAGTGAAAAGACCTTCACTCAACGAATTTGGACTTAGAAGAATTCTCTGCACAATTAGGCATTGAGTGATCTGGCTTCACTCAACGCCACTAGACTTGGCTAAACTTTCTATAATACTAGGCGTTGAGTGCGTTGACATCACTCAATGCCCCTTGTACTTAGCCGCATCTATCTTTATCTGCCTAGCATTGAGAGCGTTTATTGAAGCCTCATCTCTCAATGCTTTTATACTTGGCTGCTTCTCTGGACTGCCAGTTGCTGAGGCATTGAGAGCGTTGAGTGAGCTGTCATCAATCAATGCCTCTGGACTTAGATAGATTTTCTGTCTATCTCTTTGAGCTTTAGCTTTACATGACGCCTCCAGCTTTGGCATTGAGTGAGCTATCCTCACTCTACGATTATGGACTTAGCAAAATTTTCCCTTGACAAAACTTCACCTGCTTGAGCTTGTCTCAATGCTGATTGGTATATAGCATTGAGTGAGTTGTAATCACTCAATGCCTATAGACTTACCTATAGAATAGCTTTGCTAACTACTTGAATTTGAATATCCATAACTTCATTCAGCACTTTTGGCATCTAGCATTGAGTGAATTGGCTTTACTCAACGCTTGTGGACTTAGGTAATTTTTAGCCTATCCAGCATCCTCCTTTGTATCTGGCGTTGAGTGAACTGGCTTCACTTAATGCCTTTGGACTTAGACAGATTTCTGTCTCTCCACTCCTTTACTTTGTGACCATCTGTCACATCACTTGGAATACATGTCCTATCAATGTTACAAGGACCAACCTACATGCATGAACTTGAACATACATCAAATACTACTTTGTGTATATCATTGACACGATTGACTTCTACAAATCTAACTTCTACAATTTTGGGACATTGTAGGCAATGGACTTAATAAGAGGTGCTATTGTAAATTGGGAACCTCCACGGTTTGAGTAGGTAATTTAGAAGTTTTCCTTCCATGAGGAGTTTATTTTATTTAAAAGAGATTCTAAATCAAGTGCCATCTTTTATTTCATTTTCTTCATAAAGTTTTAATTAGAATTTTTTTTATTATTCAATAAAATAATATTAATTTGCATAAGTAGAAGTAGTCAATATGCTCAGAAGAATACGACACTTGATATTTTAAAAAATATCTTATACTATAAACGATAGGGGCTCTTACCTATAGTTAGTAGAATTTGGAAATATTTTCAATCCAAAATTCCACCCATTATCATGTGACATGGTGGAGACTAATATATTAATGGCTTTTGTATCATAATCTTTAATTCTCTTTTTCACATTAGTGGTCCATTCATTTCTTGGTACCGGTTTTGTAGTTATATTTCCTTCTGCATTCTTTCTGTATGACATTGGTGGTCTTGTCAAGGTTGATTCAAAAATACCCTCATCAATAGAGTTCATATACAATCTGATCCTGGATCTCTAGTGTGTTAACTTTTCAATATTACACACTGGTGTTCTAGTTGATGCAAATCTTTTGAAAGAATTTAATGCCATTATAGTAAATGTGTATGTGAATATATTGTTGCAACCGAAATGATCTTTTGATCAAGGTGTTAGACTTAATATAGATTAATCTCTTATATATTATCCTATTGATGATTAACCTCCCTCTGATACAAATTGAAATGGGAGTATAGTTATTATAATCTTTAGATTTTTCTCTAGACGGGGGTGAATAAAGATTAAAAATTCTCTTAAAATAATTAATTCTGATCACATGATTTGCATTCACATAAACAATTATCCAGAATCAGATGAAGCAAAGTAAAATCACAGCACGACGCAATAGAAAATAAGACAAAAATAAAATCACAAAAGACGCATGGATTATAGTGGTTCTCCCTCAATCTGGGTACATCCACTCTTCTACCCCCTTAGTAGGAATTCACTATCACAATGTCTGGGTCTTTTTATCAGGAGACTCTTAGAACCACACCAGATCTTTTGATAAGGAGATCTAGAACTAATTACAATCCGAGTCTTTTCTCAAGTAGACTCTTAGAACCTCTCACAGAATACATTAATGAGGGATTCACAAAACTCTTTTTTCCAATATAAGAGTAAAATAAGAGAAGATTTGAGTTAGAATGATTCTTCTCTTTGTGTCCTCTATTCAAATTTCAAAGGATAATCAATGATGATCTCTGGAACTTCTGATGAATATCTAAATATCAAAATATCAAAGACTATAAGCCCAATCTCCAGATGATCATTTAAAATCTTCTCTAAATCTAATGCAATTTCCTATAGAAAAGAAGTACTAATTCTCTAATCAGACTCGGCAACTATAAAACCAATCAACTGATATTTAAAGAGATTCAATTGATGATGATGATATTGTAAGATTTCTCTATGTCAAATTCAATCTTCCCACAATCTGATATATATATTTTCCAGATTTTCTGTTGATTGGTAATCAATGTGATAAACTATGAAAGATCTCTTATCTGTATGTGTGTTTCTTTATAACTAATCATATATATAGATCGACTGCCTCTAACATCTCCAAGAATCTATTATGTAAACCCCTTATTAATTTAAATTAGATTGAAGCCGCAAAACAAATTGATTAAGAAATCCAGTCGATATAACATCAAGTTCTGGTCGAAGCAACATCAATTTCTTACTGTCTATATGAAAATCTATGTAGTTGACATTCCATCAATATCATGTTGAAGCATACGTCCATTTAATATTTAAGTGATGTCGACTTATCCAGATTAAGTTGCCCTGACTTTTATGCAAAGTAATGTCAAATTTTAGTCGACCTTGCGTCGAGGTCTAGTCGATGCATGTTTGAATTTATTATTTTTCTCTTCAATTCAGTATGCTATGTATATATCCTTTATATCAATGACACCATAGAACATCTAAGCCCATATTTCCCTTTCTATACATCATGAGTAATATACCTAGGATGTAAAATCACTAAATATAATATGTTAAGCTAAATCACAAGGGTTTTTTTTTCCAACAAGAATAATCTAGTAATGCATCATTGCTACCCAAGAAATTAGAGTTCGTAACTCAACAAGCCTTTTATGACCAATGTATCAGTATTGTCATGTCCCTTACATCCAGATTGAACTAGAAGTATGAACCATGCCACCCTTATAATTATTCAATCCCAATTTTTTGATCTAGAATATACTTTTAGAAATTAGTGAGCCCAATATCATATATTGACTCAACCAAGTATGGTCATGAATTTCTCAGTCTCATTCTATTAAAGGGCCCACAAATGTAACTCCTGTCATATAAGAGGATAAATCTATCTTTTTCATACACAAGCACCCAAATGATTCGTAACATGCCCAATAACCTTCATTATCATCAACCTTATTCAAGGATGACATTTGATGGCATCAAAGTACGCTCTTCCTCACTTGATGAATATTGTGAATTCAGGTTAAAGAACCACAAGCATCATTGCCACTTGAGACCTACTTGTTATACCTTCATATAATAATCCACAAAGTAGTCTTATGGTGGGTCTGCTTAGCAAAACTTATTCACTAACAAGTACCCATGTGATGACTTGATATCACAATATTATGACCTATGAGAACCGGTTATCAATCAATGCATATACTAGTCTTAATGTATTATCATCGCTCTCATTTTCTAAGATGTCGTGACGACCATGAATATTTAAGAATGAAGCCTCTAATAAACATAGGACCTCACATTCAAGTCATGCACTTAATTCCTATGAAAGTAAACATTCTAAGGGCATTTATCACATTAATTAATCTATCATATAGAAAAAAATTGACATAATAAAAGAACTTGCCATAAACATAAAATGAAATACATAGTACTCTATTCATCATATGAATTACAAATGACACATATACAATCCATAAGTCTACTACTAGAGACGATCATTTAGGTATCTAATACCCATTGATCTAGTATGACAATCATGTTTTTTGTATAAGAGGCTTTGTTAGTGGGTCCATAATATTTTCCTCAGCCGATACTATGCATATGCTCATCTCTTCTCGATTGACAATCTCTCAAATAAGATGGAACCGTCGAAGTATATGCTTGGAGCGCTGATGTGATTTAGGTTCCTTAGCCTGTATAATTACACCAATGTTATCACAGTAAAGATTATGGGACCAACAATGCTAGGAGCTACATCTATCTCATAGCTAAATTTCTTAATCCACACAGACTCCTCTGCCATTTTACATCAGCGATATACTCGGCCTCAGTTGTAAAATCAACAATGTTCTCATAGTTAGAACTCTTTCATCTCACAACTCCTCCATTCAGGTAAAATACAAAACCTAATTGAGACTTTGAGTCGTCCCTATCAGTCTGGGATCTAACATCTGTGTAACCCTTTGTAATGAACTTTTCCTTTCCACCAAACACCAAGAATACATCTGTAGTCCTTCTCATGTACTTTAGGATATTCTTGACTTCCTTCTAGTAACCACCACCAGGATTAGACTGATACTTACTAGTCATGCTCAAAGTATACGAGACATCGGGGCGAGTACACAACATTACAAACATGATTAATCCAATTTCCGAAGCATATGAAATCAACTTCAAGCGGTCCTTATCTTCCAAAGATTTAGGATATTAGTCCTTAGAGAGACTCACGGTATGAGATATAGGTAAGAATCCCTTCTTGGACTCAAGCATGTTGAACTATTTCAACACTTTCTCAATATATGTACTTTGGGTTAAACCCAACAACCTCTTCGATCTATCTCTATAGATCTTAATACTAAGTATATGAGTTGCTTCGCCCAAGTATTTCATAGAAAGCACTCCCCTATGCTATTCTTAATAGCTTGTAGAGTCAGAATATCATTCCCGATTAGCAGTTTGTCATCTACATATAATATCAAGAAAACTACAATGCTCCCACTAATGCTCTTATAAACACAAGACTCATCTTCATTCTTGATGAAACACAACTCTTTGATTTTTCTCATCAAAACATAGATTCCAACTTTAATAAGCTTGTTTCAATCCATAAATGGATCTATACAGCTTGTATATTTTAGTGGCTTTATTTAAAGATACAAATCCCTCAAGTTGTGTCATATACACTTCCTCAATGAGCTTTCCATTAAGGAAAGTCATTTTTACATCCATTCGCTAGATTTCATAGCATAATACATAATAATAGCAAGCAAAATTTTGATGGACTTAACCAGGGTAACAGGGGAAAAGGTCTCATCATAGTCAACACCATGAATTTGCTTGAAACCTTTATCCACTAATCGCCATTTGAATATATGTACATTCACATCCATATCACTCTTCTTCTTGAATACCCACTTGCACCCTATATATCGTACCCCTTCAGGTGGTTCCACCAAGGTCCAAACTTAATTTGCATGCATGGAGTCCACTTCAGATTTCATGGCCTCAAGCTACTTCTCAGTGTCCTTTCCACTCATAGCCTCTTGGTAGGTTGCATGCTCATCATTATGATCTATAAGAAACACATTACCTATTTGATATACGAGAAATTCATATTTCTTTGGCTCAAATTTTGGTCTACCAGATCTACTTAGGACTTGTATTTCTTGAGTAGGCTCTCTACCTATAACAACTTATAGTCCTTGTTCAGATTCCAATTAAGGTTCATTTTTCAGTTTATTATTCTTGAACTTCTTCAAGTTCTATCTTATCAATCTTTCTTGATAAGTACTTTTTCTCTAGAAAGACACCAACCATTGCAATAAACACTTTGCCCTCAGATGGTAGGCAGAAGTAGTATCCTTTAGTTTCCTTAGGATACCCCACATTTTAGCATTTATCTGTTTTGAGTTCCAACTTATTAGGCATTTGACGTCGCACGTATGCCTCACAACCCCAAATCTTCATGAAAGACATACTAGAATGCTTCCCAGTCTATATCACATATGGTGTCTTTAGAACTATTTTTCGTTGGAGCACGATTTAGTGTGAAAGTAGTTGTCCCTAAAAAAATGCCAAAAAGGAAACAGGTAAATCAACATGCCTCTTCATTGATCGCACCATGTCTAAAAGGTACGATTCCTCCTCTCAGACATACCATTATGTTGTGGTATTCTTGGTGAAGTGAGTTGTGATATAATACCACACTCTTTCAGATTATCATGAAACTCATAACTCAGATATTTGCCACCTCGATAAGATCAGAGTGCTTTTATCCATTTTTCCAATTGGTTCTCTACTTCATTCTTGAATAGTTTGAACTTTTCAACGGTTTTTGATTTGTTTCATAAGAAACACATATCTATATCTACAAAAATCATCAGTAAATGTAACAAAGTAGTACAATCTACCTCTAGCCATATAACTCATGGGTTCACATACATCACTATGTATTACACCCAAAAGGTCATCAGCTCTTGCAATATGACCAGTGAAAGGGACTTTAGTCATCATGCTTAATATACATGATTCGTATCTCTCAAATGATTCATAATCAAATGAGTCCAATAATCCATCTTTATATAGATTTGATATGCACTTCTTATTTATATTGCACAAACGACAATGCCAAAGAAATGTAGGATTAGAGTCATTCATTTTTAGTCTTTTAGTATTATCTACGTTATAGATTAGATGGTTTATGTTCAAAACATATAAACCATTAAATAGTTGAGTTATGTTATAACAAACATCATTTTTCTAAATAGAATAATAATTATTCTTATTTATAAAAGAAAAACCACTCATGTCCAAACTTGAAAAAGAAAAAAATATATCGAGTTATAACAGGAACATAATAACAATTATCAAGTTCTATTATAAGTCAAGTGGGAAAAGAAAGATGGTATACTCCTACGTCAATGACAGTAACTCTTTCTCCATTTCTAACATGGAGGTCCACCTCTCTTTTACCTAGCAATCTTCTCTTTCGCAGTTCCTGCACATTTGTACAAATTTGAGAATCACATCCGATTTACAATACTCAAGATGAAGCAGCAGAAAGGTATATTTCTATAACGAAAATAACTAAAATGGAAGTTGTACTTCTCTTTTATTATTGTAGGTCCTCAAGATAAAGAGGGAAATTCCTCCTCTAGTGTCCTGCTTTACCATAATGGTGTCATTTCCCTTCCTTAGCCAATCCTTTATTCTTTAGTGCTGAATACCAGGGATCAAGATATGACTTAGGTCCTACCTTATTCCTCTTGGATCCCTTGGCCTTACCCTTGTCTTTATGCACCATCAGTATGGGGCTAGCTGGCTTGGCCTTCTTCATGTTGATTTTTGGCAGTTCTCAACATGCCTAAGAGCTCAAGTAGTGTCTTGTCAATCTCATTCATATTACAATTCAAGACAAACTCCTCATAACTGTCTGACAATGATTGCTAGATTAGATTAGTGTCCAACTCTTGGCCAAAAGGAAACCTCAGTCTCTCAAGATTGTTGATATACTCAATCATCTTGAGTACATGAGTCCCTACTAGGTGTCGAGCTCCCATCTTGCACTGAAACAATGCCTTAGAGATGTCGAACATCTCTTGTACGACAAGTCGAGCTTGACCTTGAAATATTTTATTAAGGTGCTGGATTATCTTATAAGAACACATGTTCTCATGTTGCTTCTGAAGTTTGGAGTTCATGGTAACAAGCATGAGGTATTCAACACTTAAGGAGTCATCTTTATACTTATTGTAAGCATCTTTATCTACCTGAGGGGTATTACCAGCTGGCTCCACAGGGGGGTTCTTCTTCCAATATATAGAGCTTACGCTCTTTCCTGAGAACAATTCTCAGGTTTCTGTACTAGTCAAAGAAATTTTTCCCGGTCAGCTTGTCCCTCTCAACGATAGCTCTCAGGGATAGGGTTGAGTGCGATTCACTTGCCATGTAAATTCTATAAAATTTTGCGAAGTAATTTTAGTACTCTATTTCAAAATACATTTTATTTTAATATTTACTTAATTAAAGAACTCCCACTATTTTGATCAAATTGATAACCCTCAATACCAATTCAGAGAGTTTATGTGAGCTACTATATAGTGTACAAGATCCGTTTTCACCAACACCCTAAGTCAGCTTTGGCTGGTCACCCATAGTGTGGCTATTTAGGTAGGCATCCTTTGCCAATTATATCATCATGCAACTCTTGTATGGTCGATAAATAACTCTTTATTAACATTCATCATATCGTTCATGTGTACAACCCCGTATTTGCTGAGTGGGGCCCTTCCGGTAAGTTCAGGGAATTAAAGGACATTGAGGCCAAAAAATACCAGATTGGCTAGTGGGGTAGGCTAACCTGCACTCGCCTAGTGCACAAGGGAGCACTCACCCAGACCAAGGGAAAGAGATCAGGCCCTTAGGCGAGTGCGATCCTCATTATGGACTCACCCTGATCTCGTGCCTCAGTGCGCATGCAAGAAGACGTTTCGCCAAGTTAGGCGAGTGGTTTCCCAAGCTAGCACTCGCCCTTCAGAAAGATCCTAGGAGGCGAGTGCATAGCTCTTCCAGCACTTGCTGCCTTAGGAGAGTGGTGCCTTTATGGACCATTCGCCCAGTAGAGTCCAGAGATTAAATTACCTGGATGCCTCCAAAGGTCGTTATTTAGGTCCTCAGAACAGCGGAGTTTGGCTATTGTCAGACCACTTTGGGTTGTATATAGCCGTTTAGAACAGCGGAGCCACGCTATTTGAAGGTCAGATTTAAAAATCTATAAATAACCCTAAGGGTGTACCTGAGAAGATAAGCTTCTTGTTTTCACATTCTCTGATCTTCTTGCGCTTTTTAAGGTGCCCTTAACTAAGCACTGGCTAAGAAAGGGGAACGCTCTAAGATCTTCCGGGTATGTGGTGGGACTTTTGTACTGGAGCCTTGGGTCAGTTTTGAGTTTTATGACCTCAGTTAGTCAAACATGCTAGGAGAAGTAAATGTGCGGTCACCCCTTCCCCAAGGGTTCAAAATCTACAGAAGCTGGTTCCCGGTTTCAACATTTTGGTGCGGTGAGCATGGAGAATGACCAGCATAGAAAACCTTAGCGAGCTCAATAACCGGAGGCAATGGATAAGGATCTAACCAGGCCGACTCGCCACCTCTCCCTCCACTCGCTACTCTTGGAATGTTTGAGGACTTCAGACAGGAGATGCGGAACCTTGTCATGTTCGCACTTGGCGCTCACAGCGAGTGCTCAACACCCACCGTCCTAGTGGTTGCCACTCTAGCCCTATGCCAGAATACCTCCGTCAGGAGACCTAGGAAAGAAGCAGCAGAGGAGGGTAGTGATCGAGATATCTCTGGGCAAGCCCTATTCCTGGGACAAATAAGTGCAGGAAGGACTGGTGAAGTGGATGTGCGATATCGTCAGTCTCGCCTCGCAAGTGGCGGGAGCCCCTTCAGCGAGCTGGTGGCATCCACCCCAGTCCTAGAGGGGTTCCACGAGCTAGAGATATCCTACTATACCAGAAGGGGGGACCCAGTCTGGCATACCCAGTGGTTCGAGGATGTGGTCTCGATTAGGCAGATGTCAGACGCCTTCAAGTGCTGGCTCTTCGCCATAACCCTCAAAGAGAAGATGAGGGATTAGTTCCTTCAGCTTCCCGCCAGCTCTATCTACTGCTTCGAGGACCTACGCCAAGGGTTCTTGCTGAGGTTCTCCACTTCAAAGAAGAGGAAGAAGGAGTCAGAGTCCTTGTTTCTTATCAAGCAGGGGGTGGAAGAGAGGCTGGGAAGCTATGTGGACAGGTTTCAGGAGGAGATCCTTCAAGTCTAGGAGATGCCCAAACACACCCTCATGATGGCCTTTACCCTGGGATTGCAGCAGAGGTATTTTAGGATAGAGCTGAAGCAAGTTCCTCCATTATCCTTCGAAGAGTTAAAGGAGTGGGCAGCAAGGGAAGTCAAGGGACAAGCATCAAACCCATCGTTTACCAGGAAGCTAGCCAAGTTGGTTGCGGAGGAGAAGAGAGAGCTAGGAGATGGCAAGGGTCAGGAGGTGCGATGGGTAGAGCACATGTAGCAAGAAAAGCAGCAGTATCCTAGGTGGGGCCTCAAATAGCCAAATAATTAGCTAGGGTGGAGACAGCAAGAGGGGCACGACTCAGGCCAGATGAGATGTTTCCATGGGGGAGAAAATTGCCAAGGGGGCAAGTCCAGTTTAACCCTCTAGGTTGGAGGCAAGGCTAGAGGCCCCCTCTCCCTGAGCAGCATTAGGTAATGGTCATATCTCTAGGGAGGAGGAGGAGAGGTATGCAAAGGAGGAGGTCGGGAGGTAGAGTAGAGGTGCCCTACTATGACTTCCACCATGAAGAAGGGCATGCGACGACTACCTACCCGGAGTTCTTATATATGAGGGGAGCCATGAGGCATGCTCCAAAAATATAGTAACACCCCCAGGAGGTGCAGATAGAAGAGGTCCTTACGAGTGCAGAGGAGGATAGGTGCGGTGATCGGGCTGATGTAGGAGGCCGAGGAGTGATCAGAGAGATCCATGGGGGGGAGAGGTGGGAGCCGAGGCCGACCGCAAGCCGAGTCTCCAAACTATGTATCACCGGAGCGTTATCTCCACGTCCCTAACCCCTTCACCATATGAGAAGATTATATTCTCCTGGAAGGACAAGCCGGATCACGAGGATCCCTTCTGTGATGCCCTGGTAGTTCAAGCTACCTACAAGAACTTTACTATCTCCCGAATCCTCGTAGACAACGAGAGCTCTGTCAACGTCATCTTCAAGAAGTAATTTGACACGATGAAGATGGAGGCCAGGAGGGTGTTAGCATCGGACGGGCCTTTTTTCGGATTCTTTAAAGAAAGGAATGAGGTAGAAGGGGGAGTGGGACTCCATGTCACCCTGGGGGGGTCAGTCCAAGAACTACAAGTTCGTCATCGTGGATGCTTCTAGTAGCTACAATGCAATATTCAATCGACCCCTCATCAGCGCCTTATACTGCCTGCCATCCTCATTCTACCAATGCCTCAAGTTCAATGCTGAAGGCATTGAGGTCTGGGTCCAGGGAGATCCCAAGGTGGTAAGGGAGTGTTATGTTACTACAGTCAACTCTATCTCCTAGTGAGGAAGGTCAGGCAGATGGAGAGAAGGATGGAGGATTTGTCTGGCCAGGAGGCCATGGGAGGTGATGAGGAGATGGAATTGATAGAGGAAAAGGTTCGCACTTGTATGGAGGCGGCAAAAGAAGTGCTGGAGGAGTTGGCCGATGTGATGGCCATAGAGAAAGCTAAGGAGGAAGTTCTTGTCCCAAGTGAGGGGGCCATAAGTGAGTGGGAAGAGCAATCCTCACTAGAAGTAGTGGAGGAAGTGGTGGAGATGGAAGTTTTCATCCAGGGAGGAAGGGTGGAGAAGGCGCGAATTAGTGTGGGACTGAGCCCGTAAGATCAAAGAAGGATGCTGGAGTGCATCCAGAAGAACATGGACATCTTCGCATGGAACACAGCAGACATGTCGGGGATTTATGCTTAGGTTGCTTGCCACCACCTCAACATTGACCCCGAGGCCCTCCCCATCCAATAGAAGACGGGATCCACTACTAACAACCTGACTGATTCCATCCGGGAAGAGGTGGAGAAGCTCCTGAAGACGGGGTTTGTATCGGAGATCTTGTATCTTGGATGGAACTCTAATCTGGTGATGGTCAAAAAGGGAGATGACCGCTGGAGGATTTGTATTGACTTCTCTCTTTTAAATATTGCATGTCTTAAAGATTGTTATCCCCTTCCTCGAATCAACATGCTGGTTGTCTTAGTCATCGGTTTTTCTCTAATGAGCTTTCTAGATGCATTTTTAGGTTATCACTAGATCTGGATGAACCCATCGGACATGAAAGATGTCTCCTTAATTACAGGGGAGGGGTGCTACTGTTATAAAATGATGCCCTTTGGGCTGAAAATTATAGGGGCAGCATATCAAAGGATGATGGATCGGATCTTCCGAGTGCAGAAGGGAAGGAACTTGATGGTGTACGTAGATGACCTCATAATCAAGAGTCAGGATGTAGAATCTCACCACCAAGATTTGTAGGAGACCTTCAGCACTTTACAAAAGCATAAAATGAGGCTGAACCCCTTGAAGTATGTCTTTTGGGCAAGCAGGGGCAGGTTCCTAGATCATCTCCTTACTCTCGTAAGGGTGGAACCCAACCTGGATAAGATAAGGGCAATCATGGAGTTAGGATCACCTCAGAATGCCAAGGAAGTCTAGCGCCTGACAGGGAAGCTGGCAGGGCTGAGTAGGTTCCTCTCTTAGGCTGGAGAGTAGTGCTCGCCTTTCTTCAAAGCACTAAGAGGAGGCTAGATATTTTAATGGTCCGAGGAGTGCGGGAAGGCCTTTCAAGCCTTAAAGAAACAGCTGGCCTAGGCTCCTCTACTCTAGGGACCGAATAAGGGAGAAGATCTATCCATCTACCTTAAGTTTGGGACCAAGGACCTTAGCTCCGTCTTGGTCTAGGAGGAGGAAAAGAAGCAACTGTTGATATACTATATGAGTATTGTCTTGAGAAAGACAGAGCTTCGATACCCAATTTTGGAGAAATTGGTTTTTTCTTTGGTTGTCTCGACTGGCAGGCTTCGAACTTACTTCCAAGCGCATTCAATCCAGGTAGTGACTGACCATCCCCTTCACAACATCTTTAAGGGGTGGAACATTCTAAAAGGCTGACAAAGTGGTCGGTGGAGCTCAGTGAGTTTGACATTTCTTTTGTCCCTCTCCTCTCGATCAAGGCCCAGACGATGGATGACTTCTTGGCCGACTATATGTTCGAGGTGGCGTAGAACGAGCTCACTCATTCGGTCCTTTAGAAGGTGATGGTGGATGGTGCATTGGGAAGGCACTCCTTGGGAGTAGGAGTAATCCTGGAGAGTCCTCAAGGGATGAGGATAGAGCAAATGATGGTCATTAATTTTCACATTACCAATAATCAAGCAGAGTATGAGGCAGTGATAGCGGGGTTGCGGTTGGCCAGGAAATTGGAAGTGCATGATATGGAGGTGCTAACGGACTCCATGGCGGTGTCCTCTCAAATCAACGGTGAGTTCGAAGTAAGGGAGCTTAACCTCCATTTATAACTAGCAAAGGTGGTTGGTACACTGGAAATATGTACCAGATTTGGAGAAGCCTCATCTTAGTCAATGATATACATCAATGTGCATTTGATGGATGTTTAAGTTTCTTTGTGCAGGATTAAAAATTGGAAGAAAAATATTCTAAGTACAAGTGTTGACACTAAGGCAAGAATTGTGTCGACATCCAGAAGTTTTGTTGACACCTGAAGCAAATCATTGTGTCGACACCTAAAAGTTGTGTCGACACGTGAAGTAGAAGTTGTGTCAACACCCAGGCATTATATCGACACCTGAAGAAGAAGTTGTGTCGACACCCAGAATTGTGTCGACACCTAAGGCAGGAATTGTGTTGACACCTAAAGCAGAAGCTGTGTCAACACCCAGGAGTTATGTCGACACCAGAAGAAAGGCATGTGTCGACACTCAGGAATTGTGTCGACACCTGAAGAAGGCTTGTGTCAACAACTAGACACACACTCAATGCCATTTGACTACATCAGCTATGTCAAGACCAAAAGCAATATTGTCGACACACAGGGCTTGTGTCAACACACATTCAACAACAGCTGGACATACACTCAATGCCATCTGTATGCAGCAGTTATGTCAAGACCAGGAGCAGTGGTGTCGACACACAGGACTTGTGTCGACACACACTCAACGATAGCTGGACATACACTCAATGCCATCTATCTGCAACAGTTATGTCAAGACCAGGAGCAGTTGTGTCGACATACAGGACTTGTGTAGAAACATACAATCAGAAGATGTGTCGAGTAGTAGAAGAATGACTATGTCAACACATGGAGTGTTTTGTTGACATCATCAAGACTTGTGTCGACACTTAGTCTATTTTTGTCGACACATATGAAGCAGTTTGTTGAATGGTTCATGCTGAGTTGTAAAGTCTTTGAGGAATCAACTGTCATGACTGGTGACTCGATAGCTGTCATAATCAACAGTCTGACACCTTTGTTAGAATTGTCAAAAGGTTGTTAAACACCGGATCAGCCGGTAATCATGAGAAAGCTCTGTATAAAAGACTGATCCTTGACAACTAAGAATGACAGATACAGAGATAAAAAAAAGTGAATCATCCAAAGAAAGAATTCAACAACTAGAAAAGGGGAGACCCTTAAGAAGGCAGATTCTGAACAGTCTGCATAGAAGATTCAGTACTTATTCTGAATTCAAGGAAGGAGCTTACATGAGATCAACTTGTACATCAAGTAATGTTCAACCTTATTTTGTTCTATCAAGAAGCTTTGAAACAGCTAAGTCAGGTTGGATCTGAAGATTCAGATTATTCAAGAACTGATCAAGAAGCTCACACCTATAGAGAGATCTATCTGGTGATATTTCTGTATATTTTAAATACTCAATTACTTGTAAGATATTTTGTTAGATCTGAGTTGTAAGCCTATAATTATAAAGGCTGAGGTAGGGTTGAAAGCCTGAGGTGTAGGATCTTTTATTAGATCTGAGTTGTAAGCCTAGTGATAAAGGCTGAGGTAGGGCTGAGGCCTAAGGTAGGATTCTTGGGGAAGGATCTGAGGTAGGACTTATAAAAGTCTGAGGTATAGGAACCATTCTAGTTCTGAGTTGTAAGACCTTGGATCTGAGAAAGTGGAAGGGAGTTGGGCTGAATCCAGTTCTCTACTGGATCAGCGAAGGGGGAAAGTGGATGTACCCATACCTTGGGGAACCACTATAAATCTGGTGTTTGTTGTGCTGTGATTTATGTACTAAGAATTGTTTGTTCTATGTTGTGTTAATACTAGTTAAATTGCCTGAATTATAAAAGAAAATTGGAACCTATTACCCCCCCCCCCCCTCTAGGTGTCTGGGCTCTTGAAATAAGTCTTTCAAGTGGTATTAGAGGGAGGTTACTCAAAGATTGACCTAACAATCTGAGTGAATCTCCAAGGCATTTAACAGATTTCAAGAATGGGTTCAAATGAGAATCAGAAAGAATTTGAATCTATGAAACTGCCTATCTGTAGGAAAGAATGCTTTGGCATATGGAAGGAAAGGGTCAGGTTGTTCATGGAAGCATCTGATCCAATAATCTACATCATAGTTCAAGAAGGCACCTTCATTCCAATGAAGGTATCAGTTCTGGATGCAAATATTAGAACCCCAAAGAGTTATTCTGAAATGACAAAGGATGAGATCATCCTGGCAACACTAGACAAAAGAGCACAGAATATTATTGTAAGTGCTATAGATGATGCCACATTTCATAATCTGGTGCATTGTAAAACCTCATAGGAAATGTTGGACACCCTGATTGTCTACATGAAGGGAACAGAAGAAGTTAGAGAGGACAGGAAGTCTATGCTGAATCAGGAATATGAGAGCTTTAGACAAGCCAAGACTGACAGCATACCTGAATGTTACAAAAAGTTCTTCAGGATAGTTAATGAGCTGATGACATATGGAAGAGTCTTCAACACATATGAACTGAAAGACAAGTTTCTCAGGTCTCTAACAAAGGACTGGGGCACAAAGATTTGTGCCATCAGAGAGGTGGCCAAGCTTGCTGATACAGCTCCTCCCACACTGTTTGAAAAGCTGCTATCATATGAAATGCAGCTCACTGCCAGAAAGGAGGCAAAGAAGAGCAGCAAACCTGAGTATAAGGATAAGTCAGTTTCCTTCAAGGTTGAAGGTACTAGAAAGAGTAGGAGAAAGTCTCCTTCTCCACCCAGAAAGAGTGCTGAGACAGAAGAAGAAAATCCTGACAACAGCACATCAGATAGCCGCACCTCTGATGAGGACTTTGCTTCCTTTACAAGGAAGTTTCAAAGGTTCATGAAAAAGAAGAAATGGAGAACCATGCCATCTACATCCTTCTCCAAGGATGAGTATTACAAGAGAAAGAAGACTCCCAAGGAGGACAGGTATGCCTCAAAACCCAGTAAACAAACTAATTCTAAGATTGCTTGCTATTATTGCAACAGGCCTGGACATGTCATAGCTGACTGTCCAGACAAGAGGACTGAATCTAAGGACAAGAAGAAGCATCAAGTGAAAGGCAAGAAGGAGAAATCATTTGTTGCTCAAAAGCAGAAGAGTTGGACAGACTCTTCATCTTCAGGATCAGGAGAAGAAGATGATGCAGAAGCATATGTTGGGATGTTCTCAACATAAGATGATTCTAGGGAACTAGAATTCCTACAAATGCTGGACTCTATAAATGGAGTGGAAGATTATTGCTGTAGAGGGCTGATGGCTCCGTCAGAAAATGAGCAGTGCAAGGATCAGCCTGGTCCAAGCAAGGTTTAAGGTTCTCCCTTAGATTCTGATTATTTTACTAAATCAGAATCAGTAGCATCAACTTCAAGAGAAGGGGATGGTTCTTATTCTGAGGGGGATGTACATCAACTCATTAATGAGTATGGTGGGTTGTTGCAAGCTCTGAAGAGGAGCAAGTTTCTTGTCAAAGAGCAGGCCAAGGAAATTGAAACTCTTAAGCAGGCTGCATCAGAATCAGCCAAGCTGATAGATTTGAAACTGAAGGAGGTTTCCAAACTGAAGAACATAACTGTTATTCAGATGGGCACAATCTCTTTCAAGGAAAATCATATCAAGAATCTGATGGCAAGACTCCAGAAAGAAAGAGAGTTAGTGGCTAAATTCTCTAAGCCAAAATATGTCTTGCCCTTAATAGACAATTTCACTTCTCAGAAAGGAAAGAATGGTCTAGGTTTTAAGGGAAGAACTAGGGCCACCAATTCTCATGGAAAAGATAAGGCCCCAGTTCAGCCACTAGCCTATAACCCCCCTATTTTCTTTAGGAAGGTGATGCAACCTACAAATAGGTATGATCATGAAATTACTCATGGTCACTGTGAGTATGGAGATAACATTGGTAAGTGTGCAAATGCCAGTAGGCCACTCTATAGGCAAGCCCATCAGGTTCAAAAGGAATTCTTGGGGTTTGCTACTCCAGCACATACACTTAAAAGAACTGCTGGAAATAAGGTTGTGAAGTTTGTACCTAAGAGAAGGTACAACAGATTTGAGTGTTGGTGTTTTGGCAAGGTAGGCCACTTTGCCATGGATTGCTGGTTTAACATAAGTGTTAAAACCAAGAGTAGTTTACCTATCAGAAAATATGTAGGTAAACAGGTTATTTCCCAAACTTACAAGAACCTAGGACCCAAAAATAATTTGAGTTCTAAGGATAAGTAATTCTTTATTTGATGCAGGTGAATCCAAGTGACCATACCCCTATATGGTACTTGGATAGTGGATGTTCCAGACACATGAATGGAACAAGAAGAATGGTGATGGACTTTGTACCCATAGAGAATGGTCCCAAAGTCATCTTTGGTGGATCAGAAAAAGGAGACATCAAAGGATTTGGTAACATTTCTAGTGACTCAATTACTATCACTAAAGTGGCTTATGTGAAGGGTCTAAAACATAACCTGATTAGCATAAGTCAACTTAGTGATCTAGGTTATGACATCTCTTTCCACAAAGGGGAGTGCCAAATTAAGTGGTCAAGTGATCAAGAGATCATTTTGATTGGCACTAGGAGAGGGAATGTATATTGTCTTAACCTAGATTATGAGTATAACAACTCACTCATTTGCCTATATACAGGTGAGAAAGCTTCACTATGTGTCAAATGGCACAAGAGGTTAGCTCATCTGAACTATAAGTCTATAGGACTGCTGTTTAGCATGGGTTTAGTGAGGAATGGTCCTCAAGTCAAGTGCATTAAAGAGGGAGTGTGTTCAACTTGCTAAAAGGGCAAACAGACCAAGTCCTATTTTCCTGCACTAGATACCAAAGATTCATTGAGATGTTTATATCTCTTGCATATGGATTTGTTTGGTCCTATTCTAGTTCATAGTATTGGTAGGAAAGTATACACACTAGTTATTGTGGATGACTATTCTAGATACACATGGGTTTTCTTCTTGAGGCAGAAATCTGAAACCCCTTGTGTTTTCCAGACTTTTGTTAGAAAAATTTAAAATGAATTTAACAGTTCAGTGGTCAAAATCAGAAGTGACCATGAAACTGAATTTCAGTCTTAATGTATGACAAAATTCTGTGAAGAACTTGGGATTCATCAGGAGTTCTCCTCACCTAGAACACCTCAGCAAAATGGAATTGCTGAAAGAAAGAATAGAACTCTTATTGAGGCAGGTAGAACTCTGCTCAGTGACACTACTCTCCCTGAATATTTCTAGGCTGAGGCAGTAAATACTGTTTATCATGTTCTTAATAGAGCATCCATAAATAAGAAACTTAAGTTGACTCCCTATCAGATTTTTAATGGTAGAAAACCAAACATTTCTTACTTCAGAATCTTTGGTAGCAAGTGTTATGTCCTAGTTAATGGTAAGCACTACCAAACAAAGTTGCTGCCAAATACCTAGAAGGGATATGTGTTGGGTACAGCAGTAGTAGTGGGGCATACAGGATCTACAACTTGACTACCCAAGTTGTAGAAGAGTCAGTCCATGTTGTTTTTGATGAGTCTAGATTGATTAACAATGAATTGTCTAGTTCTTTAGTTAGTTCTATAGATGTAACAGACAGGCTGGACAAGATGACCATCAATGATGAAGCTCCTGCTAGGATGGATGATGGAAAAGATGCATGTAGTCCAGGGAGAGAACAAAAATCATTGGATGATGAAGACAATGAGGAGCATCAGGTGGAGGAAAATGAAGAAGGCCATAAGGTAGACAGGTTTCCTCCAGCAAGATGACACCTAAAGGATCATCCAACTCACCAGATAATTGGTGATGCAAGTCAAGGTGTTCTAACAAGGAGCAAAAGCATGAACACATTTCTATGTTATAACTTCTTGTCTCAAATAGTAGCCAAAAAGTTTGAAGAAGCCATGCTAGATACTAATTGGGTTGATGCTATGCAAGAAGAGCTGAATCAATTCAGAAGATGCAAAGTCTGGGAACTGGTTCCTAAACCAAAGGATCACAACATTAAAGGAACCAAATGGATCTATAGAAACAAACTTGAAGAGAATGACACAATTATCAAGAACAAGGCCAGGCTGGTAGCAAAAGGCTACATGCAAGAAGAAGGGATTGACTTTGATCAAACCATTGCTCCAGTAGTAAGACTGGAGGCTATAAGGATGTTCTTGGCCTATGTTGCCTATCAAGGGCTCAAGGTATATCAGATGGATGTAAAGTCAACATTTCTTAATGATTACTTGAAAGAGGAAGTCTATGTTGAACAACCCTCAGGTTTTGTAGATTCTCACTATCCTGATTATGTATATAGTCTTAGGAAAGCTCTATATGGTTTGAAACAAGGCCCTAGGGCTTAGTATGAAACCTTGTCTGCTTTTCATATTAAGAATAAATTCTCAAGGGGAAAGATAGATAAAACTCTATTCTTTAGGGAATCCAAAGGCAAGATAATCCTAGTCCAGATATATGATGATGACATTATCTTTGTATCTACTGAGAACAACCTTTGTATAAAGTTTGCCAAACTTATGCAAGGGAAGTTTGAAATGAGGAGTATGAGTGAGTTGAAGTTCTTTTTGGGACTTCAAGTCAAACAGACTGATAATGGATTATCCATATCTCAGTTTAAGTTCACTAAAGAGTTGCTTAAGAAATATGGAATGGACTCAGCCTCCACCATGAAATCTCCAATGGGAACAAGTATGCCTATAGGCAAAGATGAGGCAGGGAAACCTTTGGATTTGTCTTTGTATAGAGGGATAATTGGCTCCCTACTCTACTTGATTGCTAGTAGACCTGATATCATGTATGCAACATGTGTCTATGCTAGGTACCAAGCATGCCCAAAGGAATCTCATTATACTACAGTTAAGAGATTTTTTAGATATCTTAAGGGCACACCTAATCTGGGTCTTTGGTACCCTAAGAATAGAGAGTTCACACTAACAAGTTTCTCAGATGCAGACTTTGCAGGATGCAAAGAAGACAGGAAGAGTACTACTGGAACCTGTCAATTCCTAGGAGGAAGGCTGGTGTCATGGTGTAGCAAGAAGCAGAACAATGTATCTATATCAACAGCTGAGTCTGAATATGTAGCTGCTTGCAGCTGCTGTGCACAATTATTGTGGATAAAGTACCAACTTGAAGATTATGACATCAAGATAAGTAGAATTCCACTGTTTTGTGATTCTACTAGTGCTATTTCTATTGCTAAGAATCATGTATCACACAGTATAACCAAACATATAGAAATTAAGTTTCATTTCATCAGAGAACATGTAGAGAAGGAAGATATTAGTCTAGAATTTGTAAATACAAATAATCAAATAGCTGATATTTTTACAAAATCTCTGGATGAAACTAAATTTAATTATTTTAAAATTAAATTAGGTATGCTGAACCTAGAATAGGCTAGCATAAGCTACCTTAAGTAGAATATGTCAGCACAAAATTTCTCAGGAAATTTTGCTACGTACTAAGTTTGTGTCGACACAAGCCGACTTTGTGTCAACACACTCAGTATGTTGTGTCGACAAAGCATAAGGATGTATCGACACAGAAATAGTATCTGTGTCGACAGAAGAATAGGTGTCAATACAACTCTGTCGAGACCATATAACTAGAGGACTTTAGTGTCGACACACAAGAGTTGGTGTCGACAGAACTATGTCGAGACTTAAAGTTAGCTAATTTTTGTGTCGACACACAAAAATCAAAGTCGACACTCTGTGTCGAGACATGTCGACATCCATGTCGACACTGACATAAGAATGTCGACACATAGACGTGTCGACTAAACCCAAGTATTGTCAAGACCTAGATCTTTTCTGTCGACACATATAAGGCGCGTCTTTTGAACTCCCCTTTACACCTAGACTATAAATAGGTGAAGCCAAATTTTGGTCGACTATGCTTTCAGATTTCTTGGCTCTGTACCTTGTGTCAACAAAGACCTTCTCTTCTTCTTATTTCCATCTCTCTCCCAACAATGACGCCTCATCAGGATGACAAAGTGAACGAAGGGTATGAGCTGGTTCGTAGATGTTTCACGACAGCATCACCAGAAATTCAGGGTGTAATTACCCTAATTTCAGAAAATGGGTTGGAGTTCTTTGTCTCAGAACCGACGAAGATTTGGAAGAAGGAAGTCATTGAATTTTATTCATCTGCAATTGTGGACACAGACGGAAAGAAGATCAAATCCACAGTACAGGATTCCAGAGTAAAACTTACACTGAAGACGATCAGGAAATCACTCCAACTTCCTAAGGTTAAGGATGATGAGGACGTCATTCCATCCATGACAAAAGATGCCTTAAGCTGGTGCGAGCTAAACCCTAATACCAAGGTTGGATCATCCATCACCAGGAAAGGGATGAATTCGCAAGGGAAGTTCCTGTCAAAGATAGTAGGAATGGTAATTCTGTGCAAAACAGGTCGGATCGATAGAATTTCAGCTTCTATGTTCCATCAAATGACAAGAATAACTTTCAAGCTAAAATCATATTTGGCATCCATAGTATTTGATAAAATACAAGAAGGAATCAAGAAACCAAATCTGGGCTGAATCCTTAGTATATGTTTATCTTCAATAATACCAGATATAATGAACCAACTACTAGGAACAAAAATCAACCATATAAGAAGAATGGACACCAAAATTCTGTCTAGGTTGGATAGAGTATAAACTAAGGAGGTTTTTACTCCTCAAAAATAGACCAAGAAAGAAAAGAAGAAGGAAATTGTTCAGTAAGTAGAATCCTCTAGTGATTCAGAAGATGAAGTGGACTTTAGTTTAGATGAAGACAGGCAACAGAAAGATTCTCAAGATCAAGTAGAGAGATGTGTGCTCCCAGAGCAATAAATAGTCTCTACTCTAGGGGGAGAAAACCCTGAACCAGCAGCAAAAGATACTATACTTTCTGTGCTGCTTGGTCAAGGGGGAGCAATTAATGTAGCCACTCTAGAGAGTGAGTTAGCAGCTGATACTGTAATGGATAATGTATGAGATATCAATAAAGGAGCACTGATACATGTTGAGGAAGAGGCACCAGATGTGCAGATGAAAGATATACTGCTCAGGATGAGCAAGTAAGTATCTCCTTTCTAGAGAGGTCGCTGGACAAAGATCTGGATGTCCTGGGAGAACCTTTTTTCTCCCCAGCTAATCTTGTTCCTCCTGTTCAAATGATGCAGGAGGTAACCATGGAGGAGTTGTTTCCTGATCTCCCTGCTATAAGGACTGAAGGGGAGCAGTAACTACGAGACAAGGAACAGCCAGAAGCTGAGGGGGAAGAGCTGCTGAAGGACCAAGTAAATAAAGAAACAGTTGACATATAAAGCTCATCCAATTCTTCTGATGATGAAGAGGATACTAGAGCTAAGAAAAGAAGCTTGTTGCCATGAAGAAAAGGAGCTCAAGCTATAAAAGGGCCTTACAAACAGTCACACCACAACCTGCTCAAGGCATGGATTTCAGTTCCCTACTGGTCTAGATGCAAGTGAAATTAGATGAGCAAAGGCAGTCCTTAGAACAGTATGTAGATGAAACACACAAGGAACTGCAATTCCAGCTAGCATAAGACATCAAGTCCATCATATTTGAAGTAAATCTGCATAAGAAGGAGATGTCTAATTTCTTTGAGAAAGGGGGTCATGCAGTTGTGTATCTGGCCACCCAACAGGAAGAACTGAAAACTAAAGCAGCTGATATGGAAGAGAAACAAGCTTATATCTTAGAGAATCAATTTAGAACGAATGAGAATCTCAAGGATTCCTATACTAAAATTCTCACAAAGATTGCAGGAATATCTGCTACTGTTATAACTGGAATTTCAAAAACAGATTCAGGATGATCTAGCTGCTGTCGAAACAGCAATAGTGGCTGCACAAAAAGCTATTACAACTCAAATTCATAAGTTTGGAGTCTACTACAGAGAAGGGATTTACCATCTGGAAGGTCAAGTCAGATTCCACAAGAATGATCTCAGAGATCATATTGAAAGAGAAGTCATAAAGGGGGAGAGGTTGTTAGTCAAAGCTTGCTCTGACCATGCAAAATGGGTCTCCAATATCATCAGAGCTACACTTGGATTCCCTCCTTTATGTGATGATGACAATATGGCTGAATCTGGAGTGCAACCTGCATATATAGAGGGAGATCAGCCTGAAGTTGCTCAGATTATTTACCCTCTTGCTGATTTTTATATAGTTCAACAAGATGTGCAGAAAATGTACAGCCCTCCACAGGAGGCACAAAATATTGTTATTGAAAAAGTAGAAATGTCAGAGGCTGCCAAGGAAGCTCAAAAGAAAGCATTGCTATAAAAGAAGAGGTTCAGAGAACAGTCTGAGTTGAAGCCATACTTTGAGCAATGGAGCCTTACTTCAAGGAATATCATTTTGACTGCCTGGAAGGCTGTAAAGTATAAGACCCATTACAACGGTAAGTGGTATTATGAGCAGGAATGGAACAAGTATCAAGCTAGGAAGGAAGCCATTCTTCAGCATAGAAGCAGTGTAAAAGCTAGGAAGTTACCTGCAAATACTCTAGATCCCAGCAAGAACATCCCAAAGCCCTTTCACTATTTTGAAAGGCAAAGAATAAAGGCTGAAGAACAAAAGAAGAAGGATCTCAAAGGGAAGCTAGGAACCTGCTGATGATACAGAACCAACTGTGAAGGCAAAGATTAAGTCTTGCAAAGGCAATGTAATTAGGGAGCCTAGTCAATCATAGGATAGATAGGCTTATGTATAGAACAATGTAACTTTTTGTTTTTGTTCTAAGAAAAAAAACATGTAAAACCAAAATTTTCTGATTAATAAAATCAGCTTCACTGTTAATCTTAGTTGTTTACATTGTTTGTATATTAACTTGCACTTAAATGTATGAACATCTATTTCTTAAGTGTTTTATTATGAGTGGTGTATATCTTTAACTAAGGGTTATTACTTCTCCAAATAGGGAGAGATTATTGGGTACACTGGAAATATGTACCAGATTTGGAGAAGCCTCATCTTAGTCAATGATATACATCAATGTGTATTTGATGGATGTTTAAGTTTCTTTGTGCAGGATTAAGAATTGGAAGAAAAATATTCTAAGTACAAGTGTCGACACTAAGGCAAGAATTGTGTCGACATCCAGAAGTTGTGTCGACACCAGAAGCAAAGCATTATGTCGATACCTAAAAGTTGTGTCGAAACCTGAACTAGAAGTTGTGTCGACACCCAGGCATTGTGTCGACACCTGAAGAAGAAGTTGTGTCGACACCCAGAATTGTGTCGACTCCTAAGGCAGGAATTGTGTCGACACCTAAAGCAGAAGCTGTGTCGACACCCAGGAGTTATGTCGACACCAGAAGAAAGGCATGTGTCGACACTCAGGAATTTTGTCGACACCTGAAGAAGGCTTGTGTCGACAGCTAGACACACACTCAATGCCATTTGACTGCATCAGCTATGTCAAGACCAAAAGAAGTTGTGTCGACACACAGGACTTGCGTTGACACACACTCAATGACAGCTGAACATACACTCAACACCATCTGTCTATAGCAGTTATGTCAAGACCAGGAGCAATGGTGTCGACACACAGGACTTGTGTCGACACACACTCAACGACAACTGGACATACACTCAACGCCATATGTCTGAAGTAGTAATGTCAAGACCAGGAGCAGTTGTGTCGACACACAGGACTTGTGTTGACACATACAAACAGAAGATGTGTCGAGTAGCAGAAGAGTACTATGTCAACACATGGAGTGTTGTGTCGACATCATCAAGACTTGTGTCGACACTTAGTCTATTTGTGTCGACATATATGAAGCATTTTGCTGAATGGTTCATGCTGAGTTGTAAAGTCTTTGAGGAATCAACTGTCAGGACTGGTGACTCGACAACTATCATAATCAACAGTTCTGACACCTTTGTCAGAACTATTAGAATGTTGTTACAAACCGGATCAGCCGGTAATTATGAGAAAGCTCTATATAAAGGACTGATCCTTGACAACTAAGAACGAAGGATACCGAGATAAAAAATGTGAATCATCCAAATAAAGAATTCAACAACTAGAAAATGGGAGACCCTTAAGAAGGCAGATTCTAAACAGTCTGCAAAGAAGATTAAGATCTTATTCTGAATTCAAGGAAGGAGCTAACAGGAGATCAACTTCTATATCAAGTAAAGTTCAACCTTATTTTGTTCAATCAAGAAGTTTTTAAACAGCTAAGTCATGTTGGATCTGAAGATTTAGTTTATTCAAGAACTGATCAAGAAGCTCACACCTATAGAGAGATCTATCTGGTGATATTTCTGAATCTTTTAAATACTCAATTACTTGTAGGATCTTTTGTTAGATCTGAGTTGTAAGCCTATAATTATAAAGGCCGAGGTAGGGCTGAAAGCCTGAGGTGTAGAATCTTTTGTTAGATCTGAGTTGTAAGCCTAGTGATAAAGGCTGAGGTAGGGTTGAGGCCTGAGGTAGGATTATTGGGGAGGATCTGAGGTAGGACTTGTAAAAGTCTGAGGTGTAGGAACCATTCTAGTTCTGAGTTGTAAGTTCTTGGATCTGAGGAAGTGGAAGGGAGTTGGGCTAAATCTAGTTCTATACTGGATATACGAAGGGGGGAAAGTGGATGTACCCATACCTTGGGGAACCATTATAAATCTGGTGTTTTTTGTGCTGTGATTTATGTACTGAGAATTGTTTATTCTTTGTTGTGTTAATACTAGTTAAATTGCCTGAATTATAAAAGAAAATTGGAACATATTCACCCCCCCTCTAGGTGTCTAGGCTCTTGAAATAAGTCTTTCAAAAGGTAAAGGGAGTCATCGACACGTTCCAAACGTTATCCATCTGGCACATGTCGTTGTAAGAAAATGAGCAAGTAGATTGGCTAGCCACGTTCAGACCCCGTGCGGGAGGAACCCTCACTAACCTATTCCACCCTTCCATTGAGGAGGGGAGTTGATGCAAGTAGATCAACGTCCCTCTTAGATGGATCTCTTCATAGCTTTCCCATTCACAGGGAAGTTCCCATAAGGCATAGACAAAAAGCGATTCAAGCATAAGTCGACATACTATCTGATGTGTGATAGGAAGTTTTATAGGAAGACCCTCTCGGTCTTGCTAGCACATTTCATGGTTGAAGAGGAGGTCTCAAAGTTCTTGGAGGAAGTTTACTATGGGGAGTGCAGGAATCATTCAGGGAGCAGGACCTGGAAGGAAGGAAAGTCAGGGAAGGGTACTTCTGTCCGACCCTTGGCCAGGATACCACCGAGTTCATAAAGAAGTGTCAGAAGTGCTAGTTGTTTACCACTCTCCAACTAATAGGAGCCTAGAGGCTCAGAAGCATCAATGCCCCCTAGCCCTTTGCCATCTGGGGAATGGATCTTATGGGACCCTTCCCCCAGGCCAGTGGGCAGAGGATGTTCTTGTTAGTCATGATCGACTATTTTTCTAAGTGGTTGGAGGTCAAGGTGAAGCTAAGGTGATCTCCCAGGTAATCTAAAACTTTGTATAGGGAGATATCATTTGCTAACACAGGTTGCCTGAAGCCATTGTCACGAACAATGGGACACAGTTTGCCAGCACGAAGTTCATCAATTTTTCTGGTCATCTTGGGATCGATCTCTGGTTCGCTTCGGTCCACCATCCCAGGAGTAACCAACAGGTGGAGGCAGTGAACATGATAATTGTAAACCTGTTAAAAAAGAAGGTGGAAAATCAGAAAGGGAGTTAGGTGGGGCAACTCCCTTCAGTCCTTTGGGCCCTGAGAACCACTCCCAATACAGCCACAGGAGAAACCCCCTTCAATCTCTCCCATAGTTGCGAAGCTATGCTCCCGATAGAGTTCGAGGTCTGAACACTATGAATAATGGAGGCAGCGAAATATAGAGAAGAGTGGAGGGCTGAGAATGAAGACGAGTTGCGGCTCTCCCTAGATATTGTGGAGAAACTGCGTGACTTGTCAGCTAACCGAATAGAAGAGGTCAAGCGGCAGATGGCCAAGTACTTCGACAAGCACGTCCAGATCAAGCAGTTCGCAAAGGGATACTTGGTCTTAAAGAAGGTCGATGCGGTCGGGAGATTGGCAGGCATCGACAAATTGAATCCTTACTTGGAAGGCTTTATGTTGTCAAAGAAACCTTAAAGTCAGGGGGATATAACCTCCAAGACGTGGAGGGGGAGGCCCTCAGTTACACGTAGAGTGGAGATGACTTAAAACACTTCTATCCCTGAGAGTAATGAAATGGTTCTCTTTCACATTCTTATTTCTTATCGATAGCTCATTTGCTTAATAGGAGGAACATGGACGGTGGCTTGCCAAAGAGATATATCTGGTTGATGCTCAACACCTGTCGTCAGGCTCTCACTAGCTGATTGGGCCTGTGGTAGCGACCGGTGGCTGGGCAAAGAGATATGTCTGATTGATACTCAAAACCCGTTGTCAGACTTTCACTAGCTGATTGGGCCAGTGGTAGTGCCCGATGGCTGTCTAAAGAAATATGCCTGGTTGATGCTCAACACCCTCCGTCAGGCTCTTACTAGCTAATTGGACCTGTGGTAGCGCCCGGTTGCTGGCCAAAGAAATATGTATGGTTGATGATAAACACCCACCGTCAGGCTCTCACTAACTGATTGGGCTAGTGGTTGCGCCCGGTGGCTGGCCAAAGATATGTGTATGGCTGATGATCAATACATGCCATCAGGCACTCACTAGCTTATTGGGCCAATGGTAGGACCCAGTGGCTAGACAAAGAGATATGTGTTGTTGATGCTCAATACCCTCCGTCAGGCTCTCACTAGCTGATTGGGCCGGTGGCAGCACCTGGTGGCTGGCCAAAGAGATATGTCCGGTTGATGTTCAACATTAGCCACCAGGCTCTCACTAGCTGATTGGATCGGTAATAGTGCCCGATGGTGGGTCGAAAAGGAAAACTTGGTTGATGCTCACCTCTTTCTTTCAGACTCTCACCTAACTGACAGGGCTGTTGGGCCCCCAATGGGCATTGTGAAAAGCTTTGAAGCTAGGCTCGGAGTCGCCCCTACTATCAGGCTCTCACCTAGCTGACAATTTTGGAAGGTCCTCGTTGGAATATTGGAATGACTAAAGAATCCTCAGGTATCTCTCCGTCAGGTGTCTCGCCATCAAGGATCTCGCCGTCAGGGATCTCACTAGTTAATAGAAGGCACTCAAGGATAAGCCTGAAGCAAAGTGCCATGGGCAGGACGGTCTTCAAGTTAATGTGAATGCTCGAAAGAAGATCTCGTAATTCACTCACTCAAGGCGTGTGGGAGACAATAAGGAGAGAATGGCGCGAGAGCAAAATCCAAAACAAAAGGTTCTATATCAAACGTTGTCGGTGCACGTGAGCCATTGCAGCAAGAACGGTGCAGAGACCTATTCTAAGTGGCGAGCTAGATAAGTTGAACAATCTAAGCGCACATGAGCCAATGGGGTGAGAACAATGCGAGAACAAGTTCTATATGTCAACGATAGCAAAATCAAGTCTACAGGTTGATGCAGCGAAATGTTGATCTATGGTCTCGCGAGATGTCTCGACCATGGGCTACCTAAGTTGAAGCGCGAGTAGAGCATGCTTTCGCATGATAGATCATTCAAAATTAGAACAAAAGGAAAGAAGATAATTTTTTTTTAAAATCTTATCATTTTCATTCATTAGTCAACTATTACATATCGCGAAAGAAGGGCAAGGACAAAAATGAAAAAATACAAAATATATAAGCGAGAGATTCAAGGCGATGATGCCGACTGCTCTTTCTCACTGAAGACGTCATCAACACTTTCCTCGGGTTCGGGGATGGAAGATCTTCAGAACCAGCATCTCGGCGGTCGCCTTCTCGCCCTCGCCCTTTAGGAATCCAGCTCTCTGCATCGTCTGGAGCGAGTATCTTGTTTTCACGACGACACTCTCTTGCATCATTATCTCCAGCTCGTCCTGCAAGTACAATAACACTTTCTTCTCGACTGGGGGAGGGGGAATCCGCGAGACGATCCACTGCTGGTTCTGGGCCATTAGCCTCCGGTTCTCCTCCTCGAGTTAGGCTATGCACGCGTCCTTCTTGGCAATAGTCACAATATCCTTTAAGACAATCAACATTACCACGAGAAAGGCATTCAACGAATGAGCGAGATGCAAGAAAGCTTACCACTCTGCCAGCTCACCTGGCGAGATCGTTCTCGGCAATGGCGAGCTTCTCCTTTAGGGTTGCACATCATTGGAGAGTGCAAACCACGAGGCACTGACATCCGCCATCTGTCGCGACAGGCAGATGCCTTAGTGAACTATCATGTGAGCAAAACAGCAAGGAATCGCCGGCGTCATCCAGCAACTTCTTGCCCAGGCAAAAGTTTCTAGTGCTTCTGGGATCCAGTTTCTCTATTACCGCCGAGGTACCTCCGATCTCGCCGGTCTTCTTCCCGGCAGTCTCGCCAATAATCGAGACACTCGTGGGAGGATCTTAGATGACCTCCTTGTCTTTAGCAGGATCTGTCATTAAGGGCTTCTTAGGAGGCAGTAGAGGAGTAAGTGTCTTAAGATTCTGCTTTTTACTGCCTGATTTCGACAGCGACTTTGGCTCGCTTCTACAAGACGCAGTGGCGGTCTCTGCGCGTGCCTTCTCAGAGATGAGTGTTGTGCTACTCGGGAAAGGTGGGTTGAGGGGAAGATCTAGAAACCCTGCATATGTATCATAGGTTAGTAAATTTCCATTTTTTCTAAGGATAAAAGGTTGCGAGAACTACCTTCCCCGATGAGTACAGGTAGGAGCGAGTCGACATTCCTTCTCAAATAGGGAACGTTGAAGTACTTTTTGAAGAGGAATTGGTGGAGCTTGGACTCATTGCCACCATGAGACAGAGGGCAGTAGGTTGACTCTTCTTGTTGGACTGGCGGGATGGGGAGGTTGCTGAAATCCCCAGAGGCGAAATTGAAATTCTGAATCCAGTGATGGTTTTTGTTGGCAAGATCTTTTTCCATGAGGTTGTTGTTAGAGAAGAACGTGATCCCGTCCCTCTTGGCGCGTAAGTTGAATAGTTTGCAGAAGATGGGAAGGATAAACTCCATCCGCTCCTCCTGCAAGTAGTAGGCGAATGCTATTAGGAAAGCGATGGGGTTGGGTTGAGCTGTGCGGGAATGATGCCAAAATAAAGCAAGGCCTGGCGGACTTCTGACCAAATGGGGAGGCGCAATCCTACCTCAAAGTGCTCGGTAGGAATGGCGAGTTCATTGGGCGATAAGTTGTTGAATGATTCATCCTTCCCCGGGTATCGTGCAGTGAAGCCCGGTGGGATATTAAAACTTTCGAGCGAGTGGTATTCTTCTTCAGATAGGTTGTTGTTGGGTATTGTATCCATAATAACCTATATTTGTATGAAGTCACCCTTGAACTAAAATGAATTAAGTTTTATGTGATGCCTTGTTTGAGGTATGTGTTTGCAGGATATAATTGTCAAGTGTAGACCAATGTCAGTCTACAATGAGTCACCAAACACATGACCATATAATGTAATCTCTCATTGTGTGATCCATGGTGTTGACTCATGTGTAGCCTCTCAATTGATACACTTATTTTTCACGCACTAAGTTATAAGAGAAAGGCTACTTGCTGAATTCCTTGAAGAAAGAAATTTTTTAGAAAGCCAAAATTTTTCTAAGTGTTATACTCGAGAAGTCCCTATAAGTACTCGAGTAGAATTGTAGTAAGTTCTAGAGTGAGCTAAATCTAGTTTTTGAGTAAATGAAGTAGTTCCTGAGAAGGATTAATTTAGTTCTCGAGAAGCTATGCAGTACTCGAGTAAGACTTGCTTCGTTCTAGAGTTAATTGAAAAATCTAGCTCAGAATTTTTCTAAGTCTAGTACTCGAGAAGCTAAGGCCATTACTCGAGAAGGCCATGACTTTGTCTCGAGAAACAGAAGTCTTGTACTCGAGAAGTATAACTTGCTCTCGAGAAGTCCAGTTAGTTCTCGAGAAGTTAGTTTCTTTTTCTCGAGTAATAGAAGTTACTTCTCGAGAAGCCAGAAATTATTTCCAATGTTTTCTCCAAGTCTTGTTCTCGAGAACCTTATTTCCTTTTTCCGAGAAACAAAAATTATTACTCGAGTAGTCTATAATCCACTCGACAAATGAAGATCATTTTCAGAATTTTTCTTAAGTCCCGACAGGTGAAATTTTAAATATGATTAGCACTTGATTGGTCCACGTGTCATGCATTTAATGTGATTATGACCGTTAGGCAAGTCCTATAAAAGGTCTTATCAAAATCGAACCATAACAAGAAGAATTTACAAGTTTTTGAATCGTTCTTATATTTCCAAATCGAGAAGCGCCGCTGTCGCCGCTCTGTCTTCTTCGCCAATCAGAATAAGAAGTTTCGGCATATCAAGATTTTCGACATCTCCAGATCTATTCCTTGATCGTGCTGATTCTAAATTTCTTAGATCCAAGGTTTCTCAGATTTCTTCCGCAACTTTTCCGATAAGGGCTATTCAATTTTTCAAGAAGGACGAAGTCGAGTTCAACCAGATCTGTGAAGATAAGATAGTTTTTTATCGTAAATTTATTATATTATTGTAGGAGTTATTCTCCGAGTCTTGTAGGAGTTTTACTCTGAGTTGTAGGGATATTCTCTGAGTTATTGTAGGAGTGTTTTTTTGCTCCGAGTTAGAGAAACTTTGTTCCGAGTTGTAGGATTGATTTTCAATCCGAGATAATAGTGAAGTAGCCGAGTATATCGTGTTGCTAGATCGGTGAGGTGGAGATTGGATGTACCCAAGATTGGGGAACCACTATAGATTTGGCATTCTCTGTGATTTGTTTGCTTATTTTATGGGCTTCGTTTGTTCAATTTTTATTCCGCAAAAAGACACAGACCTCACCTATTCACCCCCTCTAGAGGATTTAAGTAGACAACTACATCAATTGGTATCAGAGGGAGGTTGTTCATAAAAAAGGTTAACACCTTGAACAGATCTGCTCCTAGTTGTATTTAAAGGATTCAAGCATGGATAGAGTCAAGGATTTTGCTAAGCTTCCTTTATGCACAAAGAATAATTTTGCCATGTGGAAAGAGAGGATAAAGTTCTTCATGAAAGCTATGGATCCCAGAATTTTCATGAAAGTGGAAGAAGGACCTTATGTTCCTATGACCACCTCCACCATTGACTCGACTAAGCAAGTTCCAATGAAGCTTATGGATCTTGATAAAGATGAGATTGCACTTGTCTCCTTAGATAAGAAAGCCAAAAATATCATTGCAAGTGCAGTCGATGATTTTATGCAGTAGAATCTGATTCACTACTAATCCGCCAAGAAAATATGGCAGTCTCTTATCGTCTTGATGGAAGGCACAGAAGAGGTTAGGGATGATAGAAGATCCCTCCTAAACCAAAAATATGAAGCATTCTGACAAGGTCCCAAGGACTCTACTGCAGATACCTTTGAAAGTTTCTTCAAGATTGTCAACGGCCTAAGACTTTATGGTCGGGTCTTCACCAATGGAGAATTGAATGACAAGTTCCTGAGATCCCTGACTAAGGAATTGGATAATAAGGTCTGTGCTATCCGAGAGTTTGGCAAGCTACCAGAGACTAACCCACAAAGTCTCTTTGGAAATCCTATGTCATATGAATTGCAAATAAACTCAAGAAAATCCGAAGAAGAGAAAAATCGGTCTTCATCCAAGGAGAAGTCTGTCGCTCTAAAGGCAGACATCTCAAGGAAGTCAAAAGCTGCATCTCTTGCCCCCGTACAGGAAGAGAGTGAAGAAGAAACTTCAGAGCCAAGTACCTTAGGCTTAGAATTATCTGAAGGAGAGTTTTCTCTTCTTTCAAGGCAGTTAAAGAAGTTCTTGAATAAGAAGAAACAGTGGAGAGGCAAGGATGTCTCGTTCAGAAGATCATGTCATTATGGTGATCATCACAAGAAGGGCTCAAGTAGCCAAGATAGGTATCAGTCTAAACAGAACAAATACATTTCTTCTGACATTGTTTGTTATTGTTGCAATAAGCCAGGACACGTCATAGCTGATTGCCCTCACAAGAAGAAGGAGGGTGGAAGAAGAGAGGAAAAGAAAACTTCTTATAATAAGAAGAAAATTGAAAGAAGACTGGTAGCCAAGATGGGCAAGACCTTCAGTGACACAGACTCATCTGAGTCTGAGGAAGCCTACTTTGGGCTCATGGCATATACATATGAAGAAGTAGAACCACCATTCACTGGGAAGGTAAATTCTCATACCCCTCTCTCTAAATCAGATGCTTCTGACCATGATCATGAGGACTGTTAATCTGATAATGAATCTGAACTCATGATTCAGTATAAAGAGTTGATTAAAGCCTACGACAAATGTCGTAGAGTCGCAAGAACTCAGGCCAAGGAGATTAAATCTCTCAAGGCTTAAGAGAGCACTCTAAGAGACGAAGTTCCAAAGATGGACTCACTTAGAGAGAATTTCAATGCTGCAATTGAAGAATATAATAAGGCTCTTGAGCACCTAAACCTGAAGGAGAAAATCATCAAGGAATTGGAAGAACAACTTGCAGCTGAAGAGAAACTTGTTGAAAGTTTCTCTAAGCCCAAGACAGTCCTTCCATTTGTTACTGAATTCTCTGCTCAGACCAAAGGTGTTGTCTTAGGCCATGTGGCTGCTCCTAGTATATCTTCTAGGAGAAATAAAGCCCAAAGGAGGAATAAGGCTGCCAAGAAGGTTCTAGCAAAGGAGAAGGGGAAAGCTCCTCAAGAACAAATTCTGTTTAAAAAGGTAATCTTTCCAACGAACGAGTTTGATCTTGACTCATCCTACGATCACTTTTCTAGGCCTACCTATATAGAGCCCAAGTCTCAGTACCAAGGATGGACTCTTCCTCGGAACTTTGGCGAGAGTGTCTTCAAGTCACCTTATGAGGAGATCACTCTTCAGATCTACGACCTTAAGGTCATGGTCATAACATCAAGTAAGCTCCAAGAGTTAAACCCGTTGTTGAAATGCCTCTTAAGGAGAAGAAGTCATATGAATTCCATCACCATGATTCTTCTACGTCCAAGTCTGCGGCCCCTGCTAGACCACAATCTCAAAAGGTCAAGCATGAGAACATTAGGCAAAGATACAACAGATTTAACTGCTGGTGTTGTGACAAAATCGGTCACTTTTCCATAGATTGCAGGTTTAACCCCAGGTATTATGTAACTTCTCAAGTTAATAATGTGAGGAAGACCACTCACAATGTTAACACTCGTAGGGTGATTATGCTAACTAGAGACCAAGGGCAAAAAAAGTTTGGGTTCCTAAGGCAACTTGATTCTATTTTTGTAAGAATGTCCAAAGGCCACCAAAAATCCCATCTAGTATTTGGATAGTGGATGCTCTCGGTATATTACCGGGACTAGAAACCTTCTCCAAAATTATTCCCCAGTCATGAACGGGTCAAAGGTCATCTTTTGAGGTTCTGACAGAGGAATTACAAAAGACTATTGTATGATTACTAATGGTAGTGTATCTTTTTCCGATGTGGCTTATGTTGAAGGATTGAAACACAATCTTATAAGCATAAGTTAGCTCTGCGATAAAGGATACATCATAAAATTTCATGCAGGAAAGTGTTTAATAAAATCGTCTAATAATTTAGAAATGATTTTATCAGGCACTCATAGTAGGAATATATTTTGTTTAAATTTTATTTGCATAGACTCTTCTACGCCAATGTGCTTTTTAGCAAAAGATAGTGTGTCTCTTGGTGACCAATAGCACAAGAGATTAGCACATATAAATTTCAAAACTATTAATAAATTATTTTCTCTGAATTTAGTACGTGATGACCCAAATGTCAAGTGCGTTAAAGATAGACCTTGTCACACATGTGTAAAATGCAAGCAAACAAGGGCTACCTTTAAAAGCATTATCGGCAAAGACTCTAATACGTGTTTACACCTACTTCATAAGGACTTGTTCGGTCCACTGCAAATTAGAAGTTTGGGAGGTAAGGACTATACATTGGTTATTATTGATGATTACTCTTGCTTTGCGTGGGTGTTTTTTCTAAAACACAAGTCAGATACTTTTGATATATTTACTAATTTCATTAGGCAAGTTCAGAATGAATACAACTGCTCCGTTGTCAAAATCAGAAGTGACAATGGAACAGAGTTCAAGTCTGGGGCCATGTCAGAATTCTGTGAAAGCCTAGGTATCTTTCATCTGTTTTCCTCTCCTCGTACTCCTCAACAGAATGGAGTCACTGAGAGAAGGAATAGAACACTCATAGAGGCTTGCAGGACCATGTTGAGTGATGCCTCACTACCAGAATATTTTTGGGCTGAAGCTGTCAATAGTATGTGCCACGTGTAAAATTGAGCACTCATAAACAAGAACCATAATAAGACACCTTACAAACTACTAAAGGGCAGGAAACCGACTATTTCATATTTTAGAATCTTTGGTAGTAAATGCTTCGTCCTTAATAATGGTAAGTATCACACCACTAAATTTAGTGAAAAGAGCTTTGAAGGTATTTTCGTAGGTTATAGTAGCCATAGTAAGGTATATAGGATTTTTAATAAGAAACTCTGGTTGTAGAAGAATCTATCAATGTTGTATTTGATGTGACGAGCTTACTACAAGGCAGTTCTTCTAGTGTGTTTATTGAAGATGCAGGTTCAAGAATAAAGGAATTAAACTTGGATGAGCCGACTTAAGAAAAAGATCAAAAGTTCATCAAGATCACCACTCCAACCCCAATTGGAGAGGTTGATGATAATGATGAATATATCATTCAAGTTGATGAAGTCACTCTAGTGATAGAGGAAGCTCCAGATGCAAGAACCGTAGGGCTCAGACACTTGAAGGATCACCCAATTGATCAAATCATTGGAGATCCTCGGGACGGTTTCAGAACTCATAAAGGTATAACTAATGAAAATTTATATTTGAGTTTCCTCTTGCGGGTTGAACCAAAGAAGTTTAAGGAAGCAAACTCAAATACATCTTGGATAATGACAATGGAAGAAGAATTGAATCAATTCAAGCGTTGCCAAGTTTGGAAGCTTGTTCTAAGACCCAAAAGTAAGAATGTTATAGGAACCAAGTGGGTCTACAAGAACAAGATGGACGGAGATGGAACGATCATAAAGAACAAGGCCATACTCGTCGCCAAGGGATATAAATAAGAAGAAGGAATCAACTTCGATCAAACGTACACTCCAGTGGCAAGGCTGGAGGCAATCAGGTTGTTCCTAGCTTATGCTGCACTTAAGGGCTTCACTGTCTATCAGATGGATGTAAAGTCGACCTTCCTTAATGGTGACATAAAGGAAGAAGTGTATGCGGAATAACCTCCAGGTTTCGTTGATTCTAACCATCCTGATCATGTGTATCTTTTGTTTAAAGAATTATATGGTTTGAAACAAGCTCCTGAATTCTGGTATGAGACACTGTCTAGCTTTCTTCTTGAGAACAAGTTCACAAGGGGAAAGATAGATACGACAATATTTCTTAGGGAAATAAAAGACAAGATTCTGCTAGTGCAAATCTATGTCGATGACATCATATTTGGCTCTACTAACGACAACCTTTGCAAAAAGTATTCCAAACTTATGCAAGGAAAGTTTGAAATGAGCAGTATGGGAGAGCTGAAGTATTTCTTTGGACTTCAGGTGAAATAATCTGAAGATGGAATTTTCATCTCTCAGACTAAATTCACCAAGAAGTTAATTAAGAAATTCGGAATGGAGAATGCAACCTCTATGAGGACTCCAATGGGTTCAGCTATGTCTCTAGACAAGGATGAAAAAGGAAAACCTTTTGATGAAACTAAGTACAGAAGCAAAATTAGATCCTTGCTCTATCTTACTGCTAGTAGACCTGATATAATGTTCTCAATATGTGTGTGTACTAGGTTTCAAGTGAATTATAAGGAATCTCACTACGCTGCTGCAAAGCGTATTTTGAGATACCATAAAGGTACACCAAATCTTTGCTTATGATTCCCAAGAAGTAATGATAGCGAACTCATTGGTTTTCAGATGCATATTTTGTAGGTTACAAAGATGACAGGAAGAGCACTTCCAGGACTTGTCAATTCCTAGGAAGAAGGCTTATTTCCTGGAGAAGCAAAAAGCAGAATTGTGTCATAATTTCAACAGCCGGGTGATGAGTCCGATTTATATAGGGTTTTACGGGCTCATCTGGGCTTGTTTTCTCACGTGTGCACTGCAATTTAATTGGATATTTGTTATATTTGCATCGTTCAATATTTGACCTCATTGTGCACTATTTTGGCCCGTGGGTGTGCAATTGCGCATTCTTTTGATGGAGGTAAGCACTTGGTGCTCCCTGTGTTTCTTTCTAATGCCTTGATTGTTTTCTGTGTTGTTGTAGGGTCCTCCTTTGCTATATGTTTGCTGCTTGCAGGTGGTCGATTTTCCTCTTTTCATCGTTCTGATTTGAGGAAAATGCACGGTCGTGCATTTTCTTAGCACACGGTTACTTCTAGTCATGCATTTTCTGCAAGTTATTTTGGAAGGATTGACTGGCCTATGTGATTCCTTCACGCAGGGTTTCTTCAAAACCGTACACAAAGGAAACACACGGTTTTCTTGTAGCTTTTGTTTTTAGGTCGCTCTGTGGTTAATCGTGCGTTTTCCTTCACGCACCGGCGGAAGCTCCCATGCGCTAGTTAAACGCACGATTCCACCCGGTTGCCTGCATTTTGTGCTTTCTGGCATTACCTGTGCGATTTCCTTAGCGCACAGGCGGAAGCGCCTGTTTGCGAGTAAAACGCACGGTTCAACGCATCTTCTTCCGTGATCAAGATCTGTAAGTTAATAACTCACGGTTAGCGCAAGGTCGTGTGCGGGACCGTGCGTGACCATTTTTCTGATCTTTTTTCTATTTAAGCGCAGATTTCTCACCATTAGAACAGCTTCTTCCCCGCCACTTCCTCCATGATTTTAGGGTGAAATCCGCCGTTCCACCAAGGAGAGGAGATCCGGGCAAGCATTCAACGCTAAATCCAAGCCGGAGCTTCCTCTCGGCCTCCTCCTTTATCCTCGAGCTTCAAGAAGTGATTCAACCTAGCTTTCTCCATCAAGCTAGGAGAAGTTGTGCCATGATCCACCGGCTCATGACACGAAGAAGATGGTTTCATTACAAGTGAGTGACAGCCTCCTCTACCCCATACGCAGTTGAGGACCGAGCTAGGACGTGGATTGACAACCCGATGAATCCTACCATGAATCCTTGGCAAGACTTCAGATTCGATCGATTTCGCACACTTTTCTTCTCTTATTGTTGATAGTTTAGCTGAACTCCTTGTATATGATGAAATAATCTTACATTTGTTAAACGTACGTATGTAATCATGTCTATATGATTGTTTGTGTTCTTTATTTGCTTGAGGTGCGCCTATTTGTCCATCCACCGTCAATCTGTTCTTACCATTCTAGCAATTGCTAGAAGCGTGGGTAGCAAAGAGGTGCTTACGACCCTCAAATTTTGGTTCTTACGCCTGCCTACTCGTCCATCCGCCTAGCGATTCGGTGCATAGCGGCCCGTGTAGTCTTCCATCCCGCCTGGCGAAGCGATGCATAGTGGCATTGCATAGGAGTAGTTAGCATTTTACTTTATTATTCCGCAAATATCAAAACCCCCCATAGTTAACTCCGACCTAAGGACTTCAATCTCAAGTCCTCCTCGATATTAACTCCCCGCTTACTGTGTTACTTGAAAAGATCGATACTTGGGAAAGCCACCCATTTTATATTACTTATGCAACCGGTACACTTGCCATTCCAACGCATCAAGTTTTTGGCGTTGTTGCCCCCAACACGGTTGCGAGCCGTGGAACTTTGTCGAAATATTCTATTTTGGTGTCAAGCTGAACTACAGGGCTATGATTGATGCTGCGGCCGGCGGCACTATTATGAACCTGTCTCCCGAAGAGGCTATGCGGCTCCTTAGAGACACGGCCTCCCACAGGACGTACTGGACGGCAGGCAGGAATGCCCCAAGGGGGGCAAGAAATGTATTTGATGTAAATGCGGTGGGGAAATGACTAGAATCAAGGAACCCTATGATTGATGGAAGAAGAATGCTAACCCGATCGACTACTCCTTTGGCTCCGGTTGGAGGCATATCGTGTCAGGGATGTGGAAATACCGGCCACCATGCTTTTGAATGCCCAGCTGGAGAGTCATTTGTAGACCCGATAAGTATAACCTTTGAGGAAAATGTTAATTTCATAAGCAATCAAAACCGCGCTGTGCGCTATAATAATGTTTATAACCCAAACGCGATAAATTATCCGAATTTCTCATGGAACCAAAACTCCCCCGATCAAAGATGGCAGGGAGGCCAGCATCAATTCGATGCTCAGGATTCTGACAGCCAGCTGCGACCTCCTCAGTCAGGTTATAATCCGAATATGCAAGGGACACATAAGAGCGCGTTAGAGGAGATGATGGAAAGGTTTGTTGAGATGGCCCAATCTAACATGGCCACTCAAACTGCTTCTATGAGGAACTTAGAGACATTGCTGGGACAGCTTGCCAAAGTGATCTCTGAGCATACTCGCGGAGCGCTCCCAAGCGACACGAAAAAGAATCCCCGTGAGTAAGGGAAGAGCGCTAGGGAGGCAGAGGAGTGAAATGTTAATGAAGTGGCTGTCAAATGCGAGATTAATGAGATTGAGATAGTAGCCCTGTGCGATTCAGGTTCGTCATGCAACATTTTTGCTTTGCAGGATGGTTAGAAGCTTAATTTAAATGTCGAAACTGATACCCAGAAATCGCTAGTGCTGGCTGATGGGTCGGTGGTTAAAATGGATGGGGTGATTAAAGAGGTGGAAGTGAGACTTAACGGGGTTGTGGTTGTAACTGAATTTCAGGTGTTGGGACCCATAAGAAATAATTCTAAGCTTATTCTTGGGGTTCCATTCCTGAAAGCCAGTGAAGCTACGCTGAGCTTTAACGCATGCGGCATCACCTTGGCTTCCAAGGTCGGTATGTCGTTATCACCATCACTTCCCACTATAATCCTGAGTGAATCTAAAAATTTGCTGGAATTAAATTTTTTATTACCTGATGATTTATCTAGAGCTGATGAGACAGGTGTTATGCTGAATAAGCAAGATCGTGCTATACAAAAAAAGACGTGCTGATGATTGCTAAAGGAGAAGTGAAGGAAGAATTGTTTGACGTGAAACAACTTGCTGAAGAGAAGGAACGAGGGATGTGCACGGCTATTGGGAGTGTGTAGGAAACAGATTTGAAAACTGCTATTAAGCTGAATGAATGCTATAAAACTGTTAAACAGTTGACATGGACTGATCTTTCAACCGTCATGGGTAAGGAAAGGATGCCCCCTGATGAGAAAGATAGGCTTGTTATTGATAAGGTTGGGGTTGGTATACCACCCTGGCAATCCCCGTCTGTTAATCTTAAAAGAAAAGAGCTTCTTATGCGCAAAGCATCTGATTTTGCCCACCGACGCAGGAAGGAGGAGGCTAGGAGCAGGGGAGATTTTGCTTCCTTGGGCCATAAAGACTTCACCTCTTCCTCGTCCCGCGCATACGGGGGGATCTATCGCAAATAAGCGTTTAGCTGAGGAGTGCGGGATCTCCGGGGTCGTCTCCCTTTTTCCTGTTGCTATTAGTATTAGACTTGCTTAGTGCTGTGTGTGACTCTGAACTTTTTCGTGCATTCTATTTTTGCTTTTGAACATTATATAAAACTGTTAATACAGGTATTTGGTCCAACTTAAGGACGGTAAAGAAAAGGGCTTTTGGGAGACAACCCAATGCTAATACTGCTTTAAATTTATGCAATTCGGTTTGTGTGCTTATATTTGTATAGCTTTTTGTGGTTGGAGATATGCTTTTTGTGGGTGGATTGCGCTTGGGCCATGAGCTTATTGCTGAAGTTTAACGTTAATCTTCTGGTATGCTCATTTGCTCAGCATTGGTAACCTCTTCCCCGACTTTCGTTTCAGTAATTTTATTGCAAATCTTTGATAGGTTGTTTAGAGTAAGTCTGGTAGGGGAGAGTTGTACGCGTTACCTTTGCACATGCACTACTTTCGCTAGCATGCCAAAAGTATATTTTAATTTTATGTTTTTATTATATCACATCCGCATTGTGCTCCTACACCCACTTGAGCGCGATCTTAAACAAGCACTCGGGTCGAGTTAAACGTGTTTCTTTTGTGTCAACTTTAAGATAGGGTGCTGGCTTAGGATTTTAAGATAGAGTAGCTCGAAACTCGTGCATTGCTCCTAATCGAGTACTCATGGTGTGTAGAAATAGCATTGATTCAATTTTTCTTTATGCTCATAGTTTATACATTTCTGCATTTGTAGATACTATTTGGGCTACTCAATTTGGCTGAACCTAGAGCAATCAAACGGTAGTGTAGGAATGTGTGTAGCCTCCACTAGCCTCGTATTGCTCGAGTCGGGAGGAAGGATCATCTTTTTCGGTGACTAAGAACTTGCCCCAAGCTATTCCCGAAGCATTGGTGCATGGTTAGTCAAGCGTGAGCGTGACATAGGCCATCATTTTGGCCCGGTTGAGCCTTGTAACCATCCTAGCGATAATCCTTGTTCGCCCCTTTTGCGCCTATCCCTCCTTTTGATTTAGCCTTACTTGAAATCACCAAATCCTAAAGACCTTTCCCAGTAGCACACCCTTTTTTGGCTATTAGTATGCTAATTTTTCCGCTTGGTGTTATTGCTGTGATGTAGTTTGTGGTTGTGTTGTGGAGATGTTAATGCTAATGTGGCTGAATGTTGTTAAAAAAAATGGAAAAAGCAAAAAAATTGTGTTTGATCTGAAAGAAGAAAAAGTTTAAATGAAATTTATGTTTAAGTTATGCTGTGGCGGTAGGCGGTGCACACACCAGTGTTGTCAAGTTCAAGTCTGGTGGTGTGGTGCACCTGCGCGTATTGTTTGCGTGAGGATATGTATTTGTATGAGCTCATTTGGGTTATGCGTAGCCGCTATTCTATCTTTTGCATCCTTACCTACGTATGCACCCAACCCTATTATATCCTTCAAGTCCTGTAGATTCACGTTTGATTCTAACTAGCATCGTTGAGAGAGTGCGAACGGGCAATCGTATGGTCCCCGATATTGGTGGATTCCTTTGGAGGTGATCTTGAGCCCCAGTCTTTGACAATGCTCAACTCAGTGGCCTGCCTACTTTCTTCCTACATATGACCGAATGATTCTCCAACATTCCTAATTTGAGTAGCTACAATATCTATTTACATATGTCAAAATTTATAAGCACCGTAGCAAAATTAGAAATTTTATCTATTTTATTTTCTATGCCCATGTAGTTCGATTTCTCATTTTACTTTATTTAGAAATTACTAAGGCAGCTAGCTATTTTCGAGTCCACGAAGAAATGATTTGCTCGGGATGATCAAATGTTTAAGTCTGGTGGTGTGATGAGTCCGATTTATATAGGGTTTTTCGGGCTCATCTAGGGTTGTTTTCTCACGTGTGCACTGCAATTTAACTGGATATTGGTTATATTTGCATCGTTCAGTCTTTGACCTCATTGTGCACTATTTTGGGCCCGTGGGTGTGCAGTTGCGCATTCTTTTGATGGGGGTAAGCACTTGGTGCTCCCCGTGTTTCTTTCTGCTGCTTTGATTGTTTTCTGTGCTGTTGGAGGGTCCTCCTTTGCTATATGTTTGTTGCTTGCAGGTGGCCCGTTTTCCTCTTTTCATAGTTCTGATTTGAGGAAAATGCATGGTCGTGCATTTTCTTAGCGCACGGTTACTTCTACTCGTGCGTTTTCTGCAAGTTATTCTTGAAGGATTGACCAGCCCACGTGATTCATTCACGCACAGTTTCTTCGGAATCGTGCGCGATGAAAACACACAGTTTTCCTGTTTTTAGGCCGCTCTGTGGTTAATCGTGCGTTTTCCTTCACGCACGGGCGGAAGCACCCGTGCGCGAGTTAAACGTACGATTCCACCAAGTTTCCTGCATTTTGTGCATTCTAGCATTACCCGTGCGATTTCCTTAGTGCACGGGCGGTGCGTGGCAAATTTTTCTGACTTTACTATTTAAGACGCAGATTTCTTCTAGACTGGAACAACTCCGTTTTCCCCCTCCATTTCCGCTCCTTTGAGTGGGAAATCGTCCATCCAGCCGTCACTCTCTGTATCCTCCGTGGGAAGCTACTCCGACCACCATTTCTCCTCTGAAAGCTTGCAAAAGCTCCGTATCCGGCCATCTTCATCTTCTCCGACCTCCAAGCTTCCATCCGAGCTACTTGTTGCTGAACTCGAGACGTTCTCCGTTCAGATCCAACTTAGCGACCCGACACGGAGAGGATGGGTTAGAAGAAGGAAGTGACAGCCCTTTTGGATCCCATACGCCTCCGAAGACCGAGCAAGGATGAGGATTGACAACCTTCCCTTCCGACCGAGAATCTTGGAGAGCTTTCGTGCGCTCAGTTATATTCCTTCACTTTTATTAAGCTTGCTATGATCTGAACTGGTGCTAGTAAACTTGTAACTTGATAATACTATTTTTGCTTGAGTTACATCAAGGTTTGTTAATGATGCTTTAATCTTGGGTTGTGTTTGAGCCGTTCTAGCAATTGCTAGAAGCGCGCGCTGCGAAGAGATGTTTACGACCCTTGTTTTTTCGTTCATATACTCTATTACTCGTTGGATTGATCCAACCATACGACGCGGTGAAGGCAACCAGCACTAGTTTAATCATGCTTAGCGTAGGAATCCAAAACCAAACCCCCTTTTTCATAGTTGCACTCGCATTCGTTTTTCCAAAAGTGAAGTCCATGCTCCCTACTTACCCTCCACATGAGATCGATATCTGGGGAAGCTACTCCTCATCTTTATTACTTGACCGTGATCGGTAAACTTACTGAGAGCGCATCACCGAGTTAGAGTATATCTCTATAGGAAGTTTTTGTGCACAACTACTATGGATAAAGAACCGGTTTGAAGACTATAACATGAAGTTCAAGAACATTCCAATGTTTTGCGAATCCTCTAGTGCAATTGCAATTGCCAACAACCCAGTCTCTCATGGTAGGACAAAGCACATAGAGCTGTGGTACCACTTCATCATGGAGCATGTGGAGCATGGAGACATCAATCTCCAGTATGTTCCAACTGACAAGCAGGTTGTAGACATTTTTACAAAGCCGTTGGACAAGGCCAAGTTCTCGTTCTTCAAAACAGAACTTGGTATGCTCAATAATGAAGAATGAAGAAGAAGATCCCATAACAAAGTTCAAGGATCGGGATAAAACTCAAAAATTCAGAAAACTCTAAGTTTGGACTTCATTTCCGACCGTGGAAAACCAGAAAGTGTGAAAAACAACATGGCAAGATCTGTGACGGGACAAAATCGACAATTTCCTTTGTTTACAAGTACTTTAAGTTCCTCGGAGAGTGACATGACACCTCTCTATTATAATATTTGAGTACAACGAAAGAGGAAAATAAGCTAAGTGCAAGAATATTGGAGGGGAACCTCCATGGGAGTGTTCTTCTATGCCTACTTCAGGGATCACTAAAGTGTCCAAGTGAGCGTTGAGCAGACTAGAGAGGGAGCGGAGAAAATTCTAAGTAGAGGAGTGATATATGTCTCATGCTTTCATTATAAAACCTTTGAGCTCTCTCTAGTCTATAGATTTTCTTGTCTTCAAATGAAGGTCTGGTTTCACAACACACATTTTCTCAATATTTAAAACTATTATCAGAGGGGGAGAAAATAGGGTTCATGATGCGATGTCGTGCATGGGATAGTTGTAGATGCTCAGGCAGCTCCATCTATTCATTTAGTTTCATAAAATACATATATATTTTATGTTGAAGTACAAGATTTAAGTTTAAAGTTTCAAGGACCGTGTCCCTCGGTTCAATGGATCATCTAGTCCACAAGTAGAAAAGTATATACTCAGCGAAAAAAATATAGAGTTTAATTCATTTTCTCCTATATGAGCATGAATACCCAACAATATGCTAGTGAGGTGAAAATTTCTAAATTTATTATAAGTAGAAAAAGGACTTTTACAATCTTCAAAGTAGAGCAACATTTAGCTGAAACGAATAATATGAGTATGAGTAAAGGTGCAGATCATTATATGTATTTAAATAACTAATATGCATTCTAACATAAAACTTTCCCAGAGAGCAATGCTTCAACAACAGAAAGTAGTAGTAGCAGAAATAACAAATAACTATCTAACACAAAAATAAACTATGCTATGGGCACCAACAATCTGACACAAACTCATAACACTAAAATAAAAGTTTGAGATATACTTCAAGCCAAGAAAAAAGAAACAACGGATTACCTCTTAGTAATGAGAGGAAAAGAAATCAGCTACTGAAGCCTGGAAGAATAGAACTCGGGGTGCACTAACTGCTACTGGTCTAAACCCGAGGCATTCAAAAAGAAAAGAATGCCTCAGTACAAAGGCGCAAAAGGTAGCTCAAACAGAGTTTAAAAGGTTAATAAGTTTAAGAAGTTACCAACCCAACAAAAGTAGTTGTGAAACAATTGCGAACAAAGTGTACAACCCCGCATTCACTAAGTGGGAACCTTCGATGAGGCCAAGGATCTTCAGGTTCAAGCTAGTCAAAGAAGGCGAGTGGGGCAGGCATACCTGCACTCGCAAAGTGGGTACAGGTCTTCTGCTAAAGCAGGCAGGAAGGATCTCACCAAGACATACAAATGGCATGCGGGACCTACACTTGCCCTTTGAGGTGTTGTGGAGGCGAATGCTTGGCTCACCCACGCATTCGCTTATTTAGGAATGTGGTGCCTTCATGGGCCACTCGCTTAATGGGGTCAGAGGAAAAGTTACTTGGATGCCCTTGAAGGTTTGTAAATAACCTTTTAGAACAACAGAGTTATGCTATTGGTATGGCTAATTGGGCTGCATATAGCAAAATGGGACAGCTGAGTTACGTTGCTGGCAGACTAGGTTTTGGAATCTATAAATAGACCCGAGGGGACACCTTTGAAGACAAAGTTTTTCTGGTCCTCTCTCTCTTAAGGCTTGTCTTGAGCCAGTCCTGAGTGTCTCCAAGGTGCCCAAGCTCATTATTGGCTTAGGAAGGGAAGCTCTCTTAGATCTTTCGGGTTTGAGGTGGGACCTCCTTGCTGGGGCCTTAGTTCTGTGCCCTTTTTCTTAAACCTTTGGGTCTAATGAGATTGCATGAGGGAAGTAAGTGTGAGACTAACCCTTCTTCGGGACCCCAAACTTCACAAGAGAACGATTTTAGGTTTCAAAACTTTTGTGCGGTGAACATATAAAGTGGTAAGCACAGAACATCCTCAGTTAGTCCCATGACTGGAGGGGAAGGACTCAGATCCGGTGAGGAGCACTCGCTACCCCCACCGTCCTTGGCCATGATGGGCATGTTTGAGGACATCAGGAAGGAAGTCATGGAGACCCTGCTATTGAAACCAAGAACCGACTTCTGTGGAGTTCGTACCCTTGGAAAAGGGGTGACCGCACATTTATTTCTCCTAACGAGCTTGACTGACTGAAGACTTAAAACTCAAAATTAACTCAAGGCTCTAGCACGGAGGTCCCACCACACACCTGGAAGATCTTAGAGCGCTTCTCCTCAGCCGGTGTCGAGCTAAGGGCACCTCAAAAAGTGCTAGAAGACCAGAGAATGAGAGAGCTTGAAAGTGTGCCATTAGAGGTACCCTCTTAGGTCTATTTATAAAATTTAAGGCCTGGCCTGCAAATTGCGCAACTCCGCTATTCTAAACGGCTATATGCAGCCCAAAAGAGGTCTGTCAATAGCGAAGCTCCGTTGTTTAGTGAGGATATCGGCAAACCAATTCACATTAAACATATAATATCTATACCCCACTCATGTGGAGGATGCGAGCCAGCTCGCCAGTCATCTGGACGGTTACGGCCTGACCCGCATAGCTCACATACCTATTAGACGAGTCCTGATTCCTGCAGCTTGCTCGCCTCTTACATAGTGGTGGGTCAGCTTATCTGGCTCACTCGCCCGTTTAGCATATGCAGGCTGGGTCGCCTGCTTGCTTGGTGGATGCGGGTTGGGTCGCCCGCCTGCCTGGTGGATGCGGGCTGGGTCGCCCGCCTGCCTGGTGGATGAGGGCTGGCTTGCCCGCCTGCTTGGAGGATGCTGGCTTACTCGCCCTCCTCGGTCGCCTGATGGATTGTTGCGGGTCAGGTGAGATAGAGGGCCCCTCTTCTGCCTTGTTGGACCCACTTGGAAAATACTAGGTTGTACACCTACACCACTGGCTCAGCGCCACTTGAGGCGAGTGCTCTACCCTAGCTGTACCGGTGGTCATGCAGCCTACTCCAGGTGAGAACGCACCAGTCAAGCAGCCCAGAAAGGAGAAAGAGGGCGAGGTCGCCGGGCATGATCTCATCGGGCGAGAGCTCTTCCCCGGCTAGCGAGATGGAAATGCGAGAGCCCCCCACTCACATCCCAAGTGAGAGCCCCTTCAATGAGTTGGTTGTATCAGCTACAGTCCCAGATGGATTCAGGGAGCCGAAGATGTCCTAATATACCGGAAGGTATGATCCAGTTCAGCACGTCCACTGATTCAAGGACGTAGGTTCTATCAGGCAGATGTCGGACACCTTTAAGTGTCATCTCTTTGCCCTCTCCTTTAAGGATAAGGAAAGGGACTGGTTTCACCAGCTTCCCACCGGCTCCATTTACTTCTACAGAGATTTGCGTCGATCTTTCCTGTTGAGGTTCTCAACTTTAAAGAAAAGGAAGAAGGGCATGGAGTTCCTCTTTGCGGTCAAGCAGGGGCCGGAAAAAACCTTGGTAAACTACATAGACAGATTCCAGGAGGAATTCTTCGTCATAGAAGAAGTACCAGGGCTCACTATGATCATGAGTTTCACTTGAGGGAGAGAGTGGCGAAAGAGATTTAGGGGGAAGCAGCAAATACAAACTTTGCCAAGAAGCTAGCCAGATTGGGGGAGGAGAAGATAAGAAGCAGGGAGGAAGTAGATTGCAGGAGAAGGGGAGAAGAGATGAGCCAATAGGGCAGGGATTCCGGAGGCAACAACCAGGGTAGGGTCATCAAGAGCCCAACAATCAGCTGGCCTGGAGGCAGCAAGGGGTTCATAACCAGGATCAGGGAAGAGAGTTCCACGGATGGGGAAACTACCATCAGTGCTTTTCGCTGCATCCCCTCGTCCTTCCATCAATTCCTCAAATTCAACAATGGGGGGTGTAGGTATAAATTTGAGGAGATCCTAAGGTGGCCAGGCAATACTACGTGTAACACCCCAAATCTCGATTTGGAGTTTAGGCTGGAGGACACAGCTTGAAACACGGGCATGACCCAGGGCGTGTCAAGCTCTCAGTACTCAGGAGGGTCTCGATTAGGACTCGAGTGGTTGTCGAGTGTGTCTCGAGTGAGGAACACGGCCTAGGATACGGGCGTGTCCCAGGGAGCGTCCCAGGTCATGTCCTTCACTGTGCGTGTCGACTTGTCGACACAATTTCAGTCGACGATCGTTGAGTGAGGCGACGCGGCCTGGGACACGGGCGTGTCACAGGGCATGTCCTACTCGGGTTGGTATCCGGGAAGCATTGAGTGGCGAGTGGTGTTGAGTGTAGAATATGGCGTGTGATACGGGCGTGTCACCAAGGCGTGTTTGGCACACAGCCAAGGACACGGGCGTGTGCCTTAGCCGTGTGCTTCTTGGGAAAGTTGGTCCTGTGTCGAGTGAGGAACGCGCCCCTCAACACGGGAGTGTACTTACTGACACAGGTGTGTCAGGGCTTGACACGGGTGTATCTTAGCCCGTGTTCTTGTCTGGAATGAGTCTGTTCCTTGCCGTTTAGGGGAACACGGCCTGTGATACGGGCGTGTCACAAGCCGTGTCTGCCCAAGAAAAGTGATTCCAGGGCAAATCTTGGCCTTTCAATTCCTTCTATTTGAATCTTGTGGTCCAAGCTCCTCCCTGTAGTGATAAGATCGTGGAATGAGATGGCTTTCTCATTTGGACTAAGATCACTCTCTTTCTAAGCAATCGTCAAGGGTAACGATCTCCTTCTTAGACAAGTGAAGTCCTACTTTTTGCATGTGCATGGGATCCTCCACCAAGAGGTGGAAAGCGTAAGAGATTCTAGCGGTTGAGTCTGCATCGAGATCCGGAACTATGTAGTACGAAATAGGCATGCTGTGTGAAGCCCATCTGGACTGGTAGTCTGGATTGGTGATGCTGCGAACTGGAGAAGACTCAGTGTATAAATCGGTTAGCCTGCGGAGAAGGTGAGGACGATTGTGAATTGTGATAAGGATGTTTTGCATAGCTCCTTTGGTTGGATGCTCGGCACGAGCTGGTTGATGGAAAGCGGTACTGTGTGCCGGTGTTATGAGATGGATTGCGGACACCTCTGAGTGGGTGGGTGCGATAGGTCTTCGATAGGAGTTTGGAGGCAGATGGCCATATCCAACAAGTGCGGTGTAGGATCGTGTGAGCAGTCGATTGGTAGCATTGCAAATGGGGGATTTTGGACCTTCCCGGTGTGTCGCACAACGTGTGTAGGTCGATGGATAGTGCTCACAGTTGCCGTGAGGTGAGTGCCTCTGTGTGAGCTTGGTGCATGAGGTCTCCGACGTGTGTTTGGAGTCTTATGCCCGGCCAACAAGCTAAACACCTCGAACCGGTGGTGGAACCTAGAGGATTTCGGTACACCGTAATTGTGCCCTGAGTGCACGGAGCGCTTGGCGCTGAGGCCGGCATTTGTGATGTTATGTGTGTTATATATATATATATTGTGATTGCTATGCATGCAGGGAAGGAACCACTGCCCCGGGCAAGGGGTAGGGTCGTTATAATTGGTCAACTAAATGCTAACTGTTGCTTTGTTTATCACCCATGGGGTGGATGTCCGTTTGCAGGTGCTAGCGGGATGGATTTGACTGAGCGGGCTGAAGCCCTTGCTGCTGCTTCTTGTAGGCCCTTGAAGGCCGTGCGAAGATTTGGATTTCATGTGTGGCCGGCCTGCGTGGCGATGTTTGAAACCATCTTTTGTAAAGAGAAACATGTACCTTAAGGCCGTGAGTGTTTAAGTTGTAAACATTCCTGGTATTGTATATAAATGTTCTATTTATATATGTGTAGTGGGCATTCATTGGTTGAGTTCTTGCAAGTAATAAACTTCTGCTAGAATGCTCTGTGTTAGGGTGCAATGGTATTTTGGTATTAACCTGTGACCTTGCCGTCTGTTTATAGCATATAATGTGGGGCACTGGCCGAACCTTCTATTATATGTTATTTAATGGGTCGGGTTATTACACTACGTCACCACCGTCAATACTATTTCATGGATGGCAGAAGCCAAGGAGGTGGAGAAGATGATGGAGGAGGCAATGACGGAGCCAAGAGAGGAGTGGGCCCTCACCCTGGGGGGAAGTGTAGAAGGAGAGCCAGAGAGAAGGGAGGAGATGATGGTGGTGGAGGAAGCGGTAGATGAGGAGATCCCAGTTGGATCCAGTAGAAGCGGTGGTGGAAATGGAGGTTCTCACCCAAGCAGGAAGGATAGAAAGGGTGTGGTTCATCGAAGGCTTAGGCTCGAAAGATCAAGAGAAGATGCTTGCGTGCATCCAGTAAAATGTGGACATTTTTGCCTGGAGTATGGTGGATATGCCCTACATTGATGCCGTTATAGCTTGCCACCAACTGAACCTTGACCTGAAGGTTCACCCCATCAACCAGAAGAAGAGGTGTGTGGCCAACCAGCTGGAGGGGCCAATCCAAGAGGAAGTGCAAAAGCTCCTTAGGGTCGGCTTTGTGTCAAAATCTAGTTATCGGGCTGGGTCTCTAACGTTGTAATGTTCAAGAAAGGGGATGGAAAGTGGAGGATGTGTGTAGAATTCTCCTTGTTGAATAAAGCGTGCTCTAAGGATTGTTAACCCTTGCCTAAAATCGATGCGCTGGTTGACTCAGCTGTCAGTTTTTCTATAATGAGTTTTTTGGATGCTTTTTCAGGTTTTCACCAATTCAGGATGCACCCTCCGGATATGAAGGACGTTCCTTCATCATGATCCATGGATGCTATAGTTATAATATGATTCCCTTCTGGCTAAGGAATACAGGGAAAACCTACTAGAGGATGATGGATAGGGTCTTTCGATGGCAAAGGGGGAGAAACTTGGAAGTGTATGTAGACGATCTACTAGTGATGAGCAAGGATGCGAGCTCTCATCTTCGGGACTTGGAGGAAACCTTCTCCACACAACGAATGTAAAAAATGAGGTTGAAACCCCAAAAGTGTGTTTTCAGGGCAAGCCTGGAGAAGTTCATAGTACACCTCCTGACTCTGGCTTGAGTAGAACCCAACCCGGACAAGGTAAAAGCCATCATGGAGTTGGTATCGCCGAGGAACGCTAAGGAAGTCCAGCACCTGACTGGAAAGCTTGCCGGACTAAGCAGGTTCCTTTCCCGGGCAGGGGAGAAGTACTCGCCTTTCTTCAGGATATTATGGGGGAATCAAAAGTTTGAATGGACTAAAGAGTTTGAGGAGGCTTTCCAGTCTCTGAAGGATTAGCTCACCATGGCCCCTCTACTCCAAGGACCCAAAGAAGATGAAGGCCTAACCTTGTACCTCAAGGTGGTGGCAGAGGATGTAAGCTCTGTTCCGGTTTGAGAAAAGGGGAAGAAGCAATTGATGATTTACTATATGAGCAGGGTCTTGAAGAAGACAGAACTCAAGTATCCAGTCCATGAAAAGTTGGCCTTAACTCTGGTCCTCTCAGCTCGAAAACTCTGAACCTACTTTTAGGCTCACTCGATCTGTGTGTTAATTGACCATCCCCTCCATAACGTCTTTGAGGAGGTGGAGCATTCGGGAAGGCTTGCAAAATGGTCAGTGAAACTGAGTGTGCATGATATCTCTTTTGTGTTGGATCATGCGTTCCACGCATATTGGTTTGCTAATAAAAAATATCGTTTGTATTTGATCATTGATTATTTATGATGTGCATATATTACATGTCCAACTCTAATGGAATTTGTGTGTTGATTCGGGTAAGAACAAATGAGCTCAGGAGATATCTCCTGGCGATATTAGGTATCGTCAACAGGAGATAGTGGAATGAGTGGTTAACTCACTATCTCAACGCGGTTAGCAGTTTCTGTCACTATCGCCAGTGATATCCGATATCGCTGGGCGACAGTCCATGATTCATCATGACTGATCTGCGATGCGAAAATGAGGAGTACGTGGGACACGTGTCAACTAGTTATGATATCGCCAAGTGGCGATACCCAGTATCGCCAGGCGATATCGCTAAAATATAAAAGCCATTTAATTTTCTGTGGAGAATATGAATTCTCATTACCTGGAGTGTTCATTCCTGTTCATTCAATCCAAAGAGCTCCAACATCCAGAATTACTCCATACTCTAAAGAAGGTAAAAGAGCGAAAGATCAACGACACGTATATGACATTTAAAACAACCCTGGCAAGGATTCAACGACATCTTTAGTGCATCGTTTAGAGTGAGTTTTAATTCTGAATTTTTCATTTTGTCCTTTTCTTTACTCCTATTGTAATCGAGAGAGAAAATCGCTGCCTTATACATGGCGTCTAAGTCCTTGCCTGGCTTAGGAGAGAATCACTGCCTTGTGTGTGGCATCCAAGTCCTTGTATGGCTTAGGGAGAAATCGTTGTCTTGTGTGCAGCGTCTAGATTGCTGTTTGATCTAGGGGAGGCCAGTAGAAAGATATAGGGAGAGATACGCTTTAGCCTGCCGGTTCTTAGTAGAAGGACCGGCGAAATCAAAAGTAAATTGTATTTTTCATAAGCCTTTTGTCTCTAGCTCTATAGAGATATTTGTATTCAAATCTAGCACTTTTGAAATAAATTGTTATTATTTTTGTTTTTTAAAAAAATGTAAGTGTTCAATTTTACTTGTGATAAATTAGTCTTGATTTCCTTGTTTTTCATTAAGTAAACTCTATTTAGAAATTTAAAGTAATTAACCCTTATTCACCCCCCCCCCCTCTAAGGGAGCCTCACGATCTAATATTTAGTATCAGAGGAAGGTTACTCTGAAATCGGTTTTACCACCAGTAGTAATGGCGCAAAACACTAACGCATTTTTTAGGGGCAAGGTACAAGTAGACCTCCCTTGTTCACGGGCACAGACTATAACTATTGGAAAGCTCGAATGCGATGCTTTCTAATATCTCTAGATATCGAAGTATGGGGCATGATAAAAATATGCTACACTTCCCCTATGACTGTAGTAGGAAGTGTCGCAATGGAAAAACCTAAGGACAAATGGGACAAAATTGATAAGCTTCATTGTAAGAATAACATTAAGGCAATGAATGCCTTATTCTACGCGTTAGATAGGACTGAGTTTAATCGTGTTTGTGCATGTAAAACTTTGTATGATATATGGAATCTTATTGAAGTTACTCATGAAGGTACATTGCAGGTGAAAGACTCAAAGCTTTTCAGTTAGAGTCAGAGTTTGAGAAGTTCAAGATGGAGGTTGATAAGGATGTAGACTCCATGAACACGAGGTTCAGAAAGATCGTGAATGACTTGAATATTCTAGGAAAGAGTTTCTCAAATGGAGATTTGGTGAGAAAGATACTTAGATTGCTTCCCCCGATGTTCAATCCAAAGATGACTGCCATCTCGGAGTCACACGATCTAAAGACTCTCCAAATTGAGAATCTGATAGGAAATCTGAAAACCAACGAAGTGGAACTGTGGATTCAACAACAGGAGTATAACTTGGAGCCAAGAAAGAAAGAATTGGCATTGAAGTCAAAGAGGGAAGTGGAAAGTGAGTCTGATGAGAGTGATGATGAAGATGAAGAAAGTCTGTTCATCAAGAAGTTCAGGAAGTTCATGAGAAATTTTGAAAGAAGAAATTGTTTCAAAAATTTTGTCAAGAAGCAAGAATCTGGGTATAGAAAAGGAAAAGCCCAAGCTGATGGAGAGGATAATGAAGAGAGACCACCACCCGAGTGCTATAAATGCAGGAGAGTTGGCCACATAAAGAGCAAGTACCCAAAAGATCTGAAAGAGCTGAAGGATTAGCGACACAAGAAGAAGGATAAGAAGAAAGTTCTGAAGGCTAAAACCTAGGATGACGTCACATCTGAGGAATCAAGCAGCTCAAGCTTAGAGACTGAAGAGGAGGACAATATGTGTCTGATGGGAAAGGGCATCTCATCATCTGATGATGAAAGCAGTGTCTAGAGCGATACTGGGGCAAATCCTCCTTCTTATAAAGATTTATATACTTAATTTTTACAAACATGCAAATATTTTGACAAAAGATTAAATGAGAATAAATTACTCAAATCTGAAAATACAGAGCTATTAAAAGAAAATAAAAAGTTATCAAATGAGTTGAAAATACTTGAGAAGGAGAAAGTAACTTGTCAAGAAGATTGTCCCTCTTCGACAAGAATACTTGAACTTGAGAAAGATCCCTCTAAGTCTCGGTCTTGGGTTGAATCTCTTACAAGAGAAAAAGAGACCTTAGAGAGATCTCTAAAGCTTTCTCAATCTCAAGTAGAAGGCAGTAAAAGGATCTTCACAAACTGATGTGGCACCATAGTTACTGAAAACGCCGCATTAAGAGGTCGAGTCCGTGATTTAGAAATGGGCACTAAAAAGTTTGGAATGGGCTAAAAATCACTGAATAAGATTTTGGCGAGCCAATACTATGTTTTGACAAAATTTGCAATCGTATACATTCCAGAACACTATCGCCCGGCGATATTCACTTTCGCCTGCGATAAGAAATTTTTTAAAAAATTGCTTGTTAAAAATAAAATTAATAAATCTACTATCACTGTTGCTCCGAGAAAAAATTCAAAACTCTTTTTGAAAAACCCATCAACTTCCTTCATCACGTGTGCCAAATATAATAAGTTTGGTCACACAACTCATAGTTGTACAAATACGGGACATTGTTCTGTTAAACAGGTCTGGGTACCTAAGGATTCCACCTACACTATGGGAGGAACCACTTGGGTAACTAGATCTTTACTCTCATCCTCTTTCTAGGTGTGTTGGCAGGATAAGACAAAGAAGATGTGTGATACTTGGACTCAGGGTGTTCAGAGCACATGACGGGCAACAAATTAAAGTTCCTTAGTCTAGAGATGAAGAAAGGAGGAGTAGTCACATTCGGCGATAACGGAAAAGGAAAGATCATTGGTATTGGAGTAATTGGTAACAAGTCATTTACTATCTCAAATGTTTTGTATGTTAAAGGTTTGAAGCATAATTTAATTTCTATAAGTCAGTTATGCGATATTGGTTTAAATGTTTTATTTGACTCATCTTCAAACCTATGCAAATTTTTTGATTACAAAACAAATAATATTGTTCTTACTGCACCTAGATTTCAAAATGTTTACACGATTAAATTTAATTATTTATCACATTCTTTATTAAAATGTTTTATGTATAAAAATGATGAATTTGATTTGTGGCATAGACGTCTTGGACATTCTAGTTCCAAGCTAATTGTAAAATTGTCTCAAAACAAACTAGTTAAAGGTTTACCTATTTTACATGGAAATCTATCTTCTTTATGTTCACCATGTCAAAAAGGAAATTTTTCAAAATATTCATTTAAGAGCAAAAATGTCATTTCCATTACTAGACCTATACAGTTAATTCATATGAATTTATTTGGTCCAGTTAATACACTAAGTCTAGGAGGTAAAAATACACTTTTGTTTTGATTGATTATTATTCTCATTTATGCTGGACAATCTTCTTATCATCAATATCTGATGCATTCTTAGAGTTTTCTAAATTATGTGTTCGTGTTCAAAATGAACTAGATTTAAAATAAAATGCATTCATTCAGATAATGGAGGTGAATTTGATAATGAAAAATTTGTATCTTTTTGTAATGAGATTGGAATTAAACATGAATTTTCCGCTCCTCGCACACCACAACAAAATGGTGTGGTAGAGAGGTAAAATAGAACTTTATAAGAACTAGCTCGTACTATGTTATCAGAATACAAATTACCTAGATCATTTTTGGGTTGAAGCTATTAGTACTGCATGTTATGTTATTAATCGCGTTATGATTTGACCCTTCTTGAAATTAACACCTTATGAATTGTATTTTCAAAAGAAATCGAACCTGTCTTATTTTAAAGTTTTTGGTTTTAGATGCTTCATTTTGAACACTGAAGATAATTTAGGCAAGTTTAATGAAAAATGTGATGAAGGCATATTTATTGGCTATTCTTCAACTAGTAAGGCTTATAAAATTTATAATAAAAGGAAAAAAAGTTAAAGAATCTATTCATGTTTAATTTGATGATTTTTTCTCATGTAGATACTAATCCCATAGGTAATGATGAAGAGTCATTCCCTCCATTGAGGTTAGATGATGATGAAATACTTGGAGACAAAGAAGAAGAAAAAGAAGATGATGTGCAAAAATATGTTCCTCCATGAGAGCTGAGATATTCAAAAGATAATCCAGAAGATTTGGTTATTGGAGAACCGTCGAGAGGGGTAAGTACTCGTTCATCGTTACAAGATTTATTCTCAAACATGTGCTTTATTTCTGATATAGAACCTAAAAATGTAGAAACTGCTTTAGATGATAATTCTTGGTTTTTAGCTATGAATGAAAAGCTTAGTTAATTTGAATGTAATAAAGTCTGGAAATTAGTAGAAAGACCATCAAATCATCATTTTGTAGGTGTTAAGTGGATCTTTAAGAATAAAATGGATAGTGAATCTAGGGTCACTAGAAACAAAACTAGACTTGTAGCAAAAGGTTATTCACAAATTGAAGGAATAGATTTTGATGAAACCTTTGCACCGTAGCACGTTTAGAAGAAGTTAGAATATTTCTTGCATTTGCTAGCTTTAAAAGATTTAAACTATTTCAAATGGATGTTAAAACTGCTTTTCTTAATGGGTATATTAAGGAAGAGGTTTATTTAGAACAACCTTCAGGCTTTGTTGATGTTAAATTTTCAGATCATGTTTTTAAATTAGAAAAAGCTCTTTATAGTTTAAAGCAAGCACCCCGAGCATGGTATGATAGATTGACTGTTTATTTATTAAAGAATGATTACAAAATGGGTCGTGCTGATTGTACTCTTTTTATTAAACATGTTCATGATGAACTTATAGTTTTGAAAATATATGTTGATGACATTATTTTTGGATCCACTAATGAAAAATTATATAATACTATTATAGAAATTATGAAAAATGAATTTGAGATGTGCATGGTAGGCGAACTCACTTATTTTCTTAGTTTTCAAATTACTCAAAGACATGATGATATATTTATTTGTCAATCTAAATATATTCACGATGTTTTAAAAATATTTGGATTTGAAAATCTCAAACAAGCTAATACCCCCAATGAGTGTCTCATTGAAATTAGGAAAATATGAAAGTGTTATTTCTATAGATCTAACACTATATAGAGGAATGATATGGTCACTGTTATATTTGATTGCATCTAAGCCTGATATTATGTTAACAGTTTGTTTATTTGTTAGATTTTAGGCTAACCCCAAAGAATATCATTTAAAAGCGGTTAAACGTATTTTTATATATCTTATTGGCATATCTAAGATAGGTTTATGGTATCCACACAATAATACCTTTATTTTACATGGCTTTTCTGATTCCGATTATGCTGGCTGTTCGTTAGACCGTAAGAGCACAAGTGGCACTTGTCACTTTCTAGGACCTTCACTGATTTTGTGGTCGAGTAGGAAACAGAATTTTGTTGCCTTATCCACCACCGAGGCCGAATACATTGCACTAAGTAGTTATTATGCACATGCTCTCTGGATGAAGCAAACATTAGAAGACTTTGGAATTAATCATGACATGGTTGAATTAAAATGTGATAACAAGAGTGCAATTGACTTAACATATAATCAAGTTCATCATTCTAGGTCCAAACACATTGATGTACGCTATCAATTCATTAGAGACCACATTAAGCAAAATTCAATTAAAGTTAGTTTTATAGGCACCGATTCATAGCTTTTCAAAATTTTCACAAAACCACTTCCAAATTTTCATTTTTCAATACTAAGACTAGAACTAGGAATCCTGGACTTATCAAGCTAATGAATTGATGTCATAAGTACACACAAAAAACTTTAATTAATAGAAAATGATTATTAGCATTAAGAAAACCATAATATAATGAGTCAATAACCATACTACAACATCACTCAAATAATAGAATAAGTCACATAATATTACAACACAGAATTCCAAACAGCAACATTAAAATTTTAAAACTGCACTATTGCCTGGCAATACTGACTGTCGTCAGGCGATATCATTAAACCTCCAGATCATCCCGAAAACTTCAAAAATTCATGCTATCCCCTACACTAGTGTCTTCTTGATATTCTATAGAACTATATTCACTATTACTTGTCCGACGAGGTCGGCGAGTAGAAGATCGAGCAAGCTCCACGGTCGGATTCTCCCATTCGGCTGCCTCTACTGGAGTTGGCTTCAACTTGAGGCTCTCTGTCAGGAATTTTAAAAACTTCTGAATTCCTGAAAAGTTCTTCTTGACCTCCCTCTTATGATCTTCAAACAACTCTCGCAAGTCATCCAAACCTTCCCACAAAGATCAACCATTTGAAATCGGTGGGTTTCAAATAGTTGACACTAGTTCACTTCTCCTTATACACCCTCCTCGTGCTGATCGGTCGATGGCAGGTGTACCACCCGTAGAGAAGATAGAGGGCACACAATCATTGAAATAAAGTTTTGGGTCTATCCAAGTGTTCTTCTTATACAAAATGCGTTCGATGACACCTCCAAGTGGTAATGTATTCAATTTTTTCCAGGTTGAACTTTTTAGTCTAAATGTGTAGTGTATTACTGATAGGACAGAATCTGTCATATCAAACGGCTCCCGTTCCAAGATCATGTAAGTGACATAGCTCAATTGAGACGTAATCTTTTGTGTATCTCCAAACTTGAGCAAAATGGTATGCCTCAATATATCCTGCACTAGTCGTGCATCAGCAGTGAGAGTGGTCGTAGATTAAATGAGGGTTTTTATGGAATTACCATGCAAAACCATATTCAAAAGCATATAGTCTCTATCCTTTCGATGGTTTTTATGACAGCTATGACAATTTCCTGATCTATTAACCCAAATTCTTCCCTGAGATCATAATGGGTTATCTTAACTATTTGTCCTTGTATCTGTGATCGCACTCCACCATTTAGTTCCATGAAATGAGGATCCTTTAAATGATTATAGAATTCCCTTATTAACACGGATGAAAATGTATAAGGTATAATGACGGACATTATTCCATCCATCGCTAACAAGTCGTGAATATGTGCATGATGGACGGGATCGAATTCGATGACCCTTCCAATACAAATGATCACATTTTCTATCCCGGGGAAAGTTTGATAGGCTGAATATGTATCATTGTTAGTACTTCTCCGAGCTTTCGAGTTAGAAGCCATTGTTGTAGTTAAAAACACAATTTTTAAGAAAGATTTCAGAAATTTTCAAAATCGCCAGTCGGCGACACCCACTATCGTCGGGCGATAACAAAAATTATTCTAATGTAATTTTTGACAACAAATCTGAACTTTCACCTACTTTAAATAACAGATCTGAAATTCCTTACAGTTTCTTTTAAATTTCCCTAATAATATTTAAGAAATTTTTATTCAAACACTATTCATCATCTTCTTCCCTAAAACCATAAATCAACTAAAATTTTTCTTCTTATAAACACTAGATCTGAGTTTGGGGATCTTAAACTTCATCAATCTATGCACACACTACTCCAAACACATAGATATATGATCTACTCTCTCAAAAGTAAAAGTTTTGAACAAAACCCTAACCATGGAGAAACCTACTTCAGAAACTGAAAATATTTTCATCAAAAGTTCCAAGATCTACCCAACAATCATTTAGATCTAAAAATCCTAAAGGATGAAAGAGAAATTCCATGGCAAATACCTTGATCTTAGGTTTTCACAGGCTTCCGGTTCTTCTTCCGCGTCGAGTCTTCAGAAAAAAAATGCTGGGAACGGAGCTGTTGACCTGATTTGACGGTCTTTTATATTTTCGCACTATCGCCGATCGGTGTTATCCAATATCGTCGGGAGACATAGAAAAATAACTATTAAGCAAATTTGTCTTCCTTTCTCAGGTTTAGGCACGGTTCAATGCATATTATTCAATTTTTGGTTCTCAGTAACATGGTTCAATTGTTCAACCATAAAATATCATTTCTACGTACATCTCTACTAGTGTTTTATACTTATGAAATTATTTTCGCATGCCTCTAATTATGAGAAATGTTTTAGTTATGATAATGTTCTCTCACCCACATTTATGAAAATCTACATATGACCTCACCTTCCTGCATATATGAATTGTGAATGTTCTACCTTAACCACTAGAAGTTCATGCTAATGCTATCACTTTCTCTTTATTTTCTTTGCACAATTCTTAATTGATAATCCTATATGGTCCCACAAGTGAATTTAGACTCCTTTGTCAAGCCAAACAAAAAAATAATAACAAAAAAATTCATTAAAAAACAAACATTTTGTTGGGTCTGGCGTTCCTTCACTTGACTCGTGGAGCTCTGCTACTTATTTAACAAATTAAGTAGCACACTTTCCAATGGTACGGGCTTTTGGAATAGTTGGGTATGCACTTGATCCTACATTTGGTATCAAAGGAGGTCACGAGTTTAAGACCAGGGGAGGCGCTATTAAATCCCGATTTTTCCCTTCAACCTCTGTGGGTCTGGAGGGTCAGGCAACCGTAGACATGTGGTAACCCCACCTCTTAGCCATATGGGCCATGTGGTCCATGTGGTAACCCCACCTCTGAGCCGACGGGTTGTGCTGGATGTCGGGGGGGGGGGGATTTTTGGGTCTAGTATTCCTTCACTTGACCTGTGGCGCTCTGCTACTTATTTAAGAAATTAAGTAGCACCCTTTCCAATGGTTCGGGCTTTTGGAATAGTTGGGTATGCGCTTGATCCTCTACATTCAACATCTTTGTTGATGTTTTTTTCAAAATTACACTAAAAGGGCTTACAAGGAACCTCCACCAAGCATTACTTACCATCCTGGTAAGTCTTAATAAGCATTGTGAGGTTGTGCACCTTCAAAAGAATTGCAAAGTGTCTTGTGCATCTCAATATCTTGATATTCTTTTTATATGTGCTCTGAATTCTTGGGTACAAGCATAGCTCATTATGAATACCTCTATACTATGTTGCTTTTTCATATTCCACGTGTTCATATATTTGTAAGTCCTATACATATGTGTTTTTCATCACACTCTCACATGTACACAACATTATCTTCTCTACAATTTCTTCTTATGAGAATTGGACTGAAAATGTTTCAAACTTAATCTTCACTAGTGTATGTGTCTATGATATAAATGACTGAGAGTTGCCAATGTTTGTGTTTACTCACCTTCTTCACTACTATATATTGATTCACCTGTTCTATTCTTGATTTGAACTTTCTGGTTTTTTCTCTTTAGCTTCCGCACCACTTTGCTATCTCTTTTGACAATACCAAAGGGGGAGAATTTATTAAGAAATCTAGAACTTATTCATAATCATTGTGTATTTATGAATTTAAATTTTACATTTCACTTAAATAAAAATACATAGGTTCAATCTGCCTTGATTTAGGGGGAGTACACATGTAGGGGGAGTGCTACATCCAAGAGGAGTTTGTGCACATAAAAATGCTTAGTCTTGCTAATCAGAGTTACTAAACACTTCATAGATCATTCATGATTTCTTTCTAAGTGGATTTGTTATTATCAAAAGTGGGAGAATGTTGGAGCATGCATTCCACGCTTCTTGGTTTGCTAATAAAAAATCTCGTTTGTATTTGATCATTGGGTATTTATGATTCGCAGATATCACGTTTCAAACTCTAATCAAATTTGGGTGTTAATTCGGGTCAGAACAGATGAGCTCAAGAGATATCGCTAGGAAATATTGGGTATCGCCAACAGGCGATAGTAGAATGAGAGGTTAACTCATTATCTCCACGTGGCTGGCAGTTTCTATCACTATCACCGGCGATATCCGATATCGCCGGGTGACAGTCCACAAATGATCATGACCGATCTGTGATGCGAAAATGAGGAGTATGTGGGACACATGTCAGCTGGTTATGATATCATCAGGTGGCGATACCCAGTGTCGCTAGGCGATATCGCTAAAATATAAAAGCCATTTAATTTTCTTTGGAGATTAAAAATTCTCATTACCTGGAGTGTTCCTTCATGTTCATTCAATCTAGAAAACTCCAGCATCCAAAATTACTCCATACTCTCAAGAAGGTCAAAGTGCGAAAGATCGACGACATGTACAGTACATTCAAAGCAACCCTGGCAAGGATTCATTGGCATCTTCAACGCATCGTTTAGAGGGAGTTTTAATTCTGAAGTTTTTATTTTTTTTTGTTCTTTATTACTATTGTAATTGAGAGAGAAAATTGTCGCCTTATGCGTGGCGTCTAAGTCCTTGCGTGGCTTAGGAGAGAATCGCCTCCTTATGCGTGGCATCTAAGTCCTTGTGCGGCTTAGGGAGAAATCGTTGTCTTGTGTACATCGTCTAGATTGTGGTTAGATCTAGGGGAGGCTAGTAGCAAGATCTAGGGAGAGATATGCTTTAGCCTGCCGGTTCTTGGTAGAAGAACTGGAGAAATCAAAAGTAAATTGTATTTTTCATAAGCGTTTTGTCTCTAGCACTATAGAGATATTTTGTATTCAGATCTAGCACTTTAAAATAAATTATTGTTGTTTCTGTATAAATTTCTCGGTGTTAAATTTTTCTTGTGAAAAATTAGTCTTGATTTCCTTCTTTTTCATTAAGTAAACTATATTTAGAAAAGTAAAGTAATTAACCCTTATTCCCTCCCCCCCCCTCTAAGGGTGCCTCACGATCTAATATTTCATCCCACACCTGCCCATTAAAGCTCAGGCGGTGGCAGACTGTGTGGTAAGTTCAGAAGAGGTCGAACCCGACCACCTAATGGCTTGGAAGTGCTGGTAGATGGGGCTTCAAGAAAGCATTCCTTGAGGGCAGTGGTGGTTTTGGTTAGCCCCTAGGTAATAAAGATTGAGCAAGCCATCTTGATACACTTCCCTATCACCAACAATCTGGCGGAGTATGAAGCCGTCATTATAGGGATGCGACTCGCCAAGGAATTGGGGGTGAAAGATGTAGAGGTGTTGATAGATTCGATGGTAGTAGCCTCACAGATTCGTGGGGAGTTTAAGGCCATGGAGCCAACCCTACAGCAATACTTGGACAAGGTGATGGATCTAGTCAGGGGTTCCGAACATTTTCCATCTGACATGTCCCAAGGGGGGGAGAGTGTCGTAGTGGATCAGATGGCTAAGCTCGGTCTGAGGGCAGGAGAAATCTTGACGGACTTGTTCTAACCATCCATAAAGGAGGAAGAGCTGAGGGAGATAGATCAGCACCCCTCATGGAAGGATCCATTCATGACTTTCATAACCAACGCAAAATTCTCGAGGGAAGACCCAGACAAAAAGCGCATTAAATATAAGTCGACATACTAGCTATTGCGTGAAGGAGAGCTATTCTAAAAAAACCTTACGGGACTTCTGGCCAGATGTGTGGCTGAGGAGGAAGTTCCAAAAATCTTAGAGGAAGTCCATTCAGGAGTGTGTGGGAGCCAATCTGGGAGCAGGACCCTGGAATGTAGGATAATTCGGCAAGGGTACTTTTGGCCAACCCTGACCAGAGATGCGGAAGAATTTGTAAGGAAATGCCACAAATGTCTGTTGTTCACGCCACTCCAACTCTAGCTTGCCTAGAGACTCAAGAGTTTCACGACCCCATGGCCATTTGCAATTTAGGGGTTGGACCTTGTAGAACCCTTTTACCCAGGCCAGCGGGCAGAGAAGGTTCCTTCTTGTCATGATCAACTATTTCTCAAAGTGGCTGGAAGTCAAGGCTCTGGCCAAGGTAACCTCTCAGGTGATTCATAACTTCATATGGGGGGAGATCATCTATCGACATGAGATGCCTCAGGCCATAGTCACCGACAATGGGCCGCAATTTGCCAGTGATGAATTTATCATCTTTTGCGGCTAACTTGAAATTAACCTCAGGTCTGTGTCGGTCCATCACCCTAGGAGTAACGAGCAAGTGGAAGTGACAAACAAGCTCATCGTAAATTTGTTGAAAAAGAAGGTTGAAAATTTAAAGGGAAGCTGGGTGAAGCATCTTCCATCGATCCTCTGGGCCCTGAGGACCACACCCAACAATGCTATGGGGTTAACATCATTCAAGCTTTCATATGGCTGCAAGTTCGTGATCCCCGTGGAGTTTGAGGTCAGGAAATAGTGGGTGGTTATCGCTGGGAAAGGGAATGAAGATTTTAGAATCGAGGATGAGGGAGAGATGCAGCTCTCATTGAACCTAATAGAGGAGCTCTGGAACCTAGCCATCGTTAGACAAGAGGAGATCAAATACTGGATGGCCAGGTACTTTGACAAATATGTACTCATCAAGCAGTTTGTAAAAGGAGATGTAGTTTTGAAAAAGGTAGATGTGGCCGGTAGGTCTGCGTCAGTAAGGAAGCTCAACCCCAATTGGGAGGGTCCATACATCATCGAGGAAGCCCTCAAATCAGGGGGTTATCGCTTCCAAAATGTAGAAGGGATAACCATCAGTCACACCTGGAGTGGTAATGACTTGAAGCGCTTTTTCCCCTGAGTCGAGCAAAGAAGGTGTTAATTTTCTCTAACTCTTTTCTCATTTAGCATGCTCTCCCCCTCTTCTTCCATCCCTCATCAGACATCGTGAATGAAACCAGAAGCTAAGTCCCAAGGTGATCTCGCTGTCGGTCTCTCATCTAGCTGACAAGTCGGCAAGGCCCTCGGTGGACGTTGTGAAATATTTTAGAACTAAGTCCCGAGGTGATCCCACTATCAGTCTTTCACTTAGCTTGCTAGACTGGAAGGACCTCAATGGTCGTTGTGAAATATTTTGGAACTAAGTCCCAAGGAGATCCCACTGTCAGGCTCTCACCTATCTGGCAGGTCTGGAAGGCCCTCAATGGACGTTGTGAAATATTTTGGAAATAAGTCCTTAGGTGATCCCACTGTCAGGCTCTCACTTAGCTGGCAGGTATTGAAGACCCTTGATTAGTCCGATATTTATAGGGTTTTTCAGACTCACCTGGTCTTGTTTTTAACTCGTGCACTGCATTTCAATTGGGTATCAGTTGTATTTGCGTTGTCCGGTCATTGACCACTTTGTGCACTATTTTGGCATGTGGGTGTGCAATTGTACATTCATTTGTTGGGGCAAGCACATGGTGCTCCCCATGGATCTTTCTTGTTGCTGTTGTTTGCTTATTGGTGCGGGGTGCTGGTGTTCCAGATGGTTTTATTGCTTTGCAGGTGGTTGCGATGTCCAAAGTTTCATTTTCCATTTCTTGTGTGAAACGTGCGATCGTGTGTTATTCTTCTCGCATAGTCTCTTTCAATCGTGCGTGTTACACAGCAGTTCTGGTGACAACTGTGGCTACCCATGCATTTTGTTCGCGCATGGTTTATCCCAAACCATACGAGAAGGAAACACACGATTTTCCTGTAGCTTTCCTGTTCGCACCAGTCTGTTGTTAATCGTGCGATTTGTTCGCGCACGGGCAGCAGCGCCCGTGCGCGAGTAAAATGCACAGTTTTCCTATTTGCTCCTACTTTTTCCATTCTGTCGTCGTGTGATTTCCTTCACGCACGGGCAGAAGCTCCCGTGCGCGAGTAAAATGCACGGGTCAACGCCTCTCCTTCTGCAGGATTATCCTGAAAATAAAATAACGCACGGTTGACGCACGGTCGTGCGCCAAACCGTGTGTGCCCATTTTTCTGACCTGTTTCTATATAAAGTGCAGATTTCTTCTTCCTCGGAACCAGTCCCAATCCAGCTCCGCTCCCCCCCCACCATTTCCTATTATTCGAGAGTCAAAACTCGCCTCTAGCCGCCATTTTCTCTCTCCTCCTTGGAGAGTTAATATGACCACCATTTCTCCTCAGAAAGCCTGCAATGGTTGCGTCTCCGACAAGCTTCATCTTCTCCGACCTCCAAGATACCATCTGAGCTCATTGTTGCTGTACTTGTGGAGTTCTTTGATCAAAACTAGCCCAGTGATCAAACACAACGAAGATTGGTTATAGGGAGGAGGTGGCAACCCTTTGATGCGCTAACGACAAGTGTACCGATTGTTGTCAAGTAATAATGTTGGAATAGCTTCCCTGAATATCGATCTCGAGGGAATGCAGGAAGGGAATGTGCTGGAGATGTGCAAAGATTGTCACTAAGAGCGTAAACGAATGACAGGGGGGTTGGTTTTGTTTCCTTATTCTACTCAACAGAAATAAAACTAGTGCGGGTCGCCAGCACCACATCACTTATGAACCAGTTAGTGCAGGCCGCTATGTCGTGCTTCGGTATGCGGATGGAAGGAGAGCAAATGAGAGAGTGAGGGTCATAAACACCTCTTCAAGACCAACTCTAGCCCTTGCTAGAGAGGGATCTAGTGCGCTAATGATGAAATGGGAGCGGGGGCGAGTGCATCACAACTACAACAAAAATGTAACTAACTAAACATCCTTCATTCATAGACAAATGAAAAGAAGTTAAAGTCTATTACAAGCTTAAGTTACATTCCACAAGAGAAAAGGTAGAGAAAACTGCAAGAGAGAAGGCGTAGCCGTAGTTCTTGGCCGAAGTGGTGGGTTGTCAATCCACTTCATAACACATATAGTGGTCTCTACCGGAGGCAGGTGGGTTGTCAATCCACTTGTTCTACTCCGTCTTCTTCCCGTTCCTTGGATCTTATCTTCCTCTCATCCAGAGAAATGTCGCCAAGAGTTCCTGTTGCTTGTTGCCGATGGCAAGGAGCTCTCCAAAGATTATGGTGGTTCCGATGGCCGGAGAAAGCTTCCCGGAGGAGGTAGATGAGTGGAGGAGCAATGGAAAAGTTGATCGGCACTTCCTGCACACTCTCCGATCGCAAAAAATGACCAGCATTGACCTAAATCGCAGAACAACCCCTTAAATATGGAGGCAGAATAAGCAGAGTGCACGATCAGTTGCGTACGACCAGTGGTCATGCACACTGTCGGTCGATGATCGTGCACAATTTCCAATTAAACCTGCAACTTGGAAAGAAACATCAGTAAACATGCGCATGATCAGTGGCGCACGACCGGTGGTCGTGCGCATTGAATCCACTGATCGTGCAATTGGCTAAGACAGAACTGCAGAAAGACAGAGGTAAAAGCGCACGAGCAGTGCCGCACGACCAGTGGTCGTGCGCGCAATGGCCAGTGCTCGTGTGATTACCCAGGCAAAACTAGGAATAAGAACAGGACAGAGCACACGATCACCAGCGCATGACCAATGGTCATGCACAATAGGTCCAGTGATCATGCGATCGTCAAGATAGAACTGGGGAAAAGGAGAATGTAATGCGCACGATCAGTGGCGCATGACCAGTGGTCGTGCGCACTGAATCCACTGATCGTGCACAGCATTCCTGTATCGTCGGGGTCTCCCGAGTAGTTCCAGAGAACGCACATGACCCATGCACCAGCAGAACAGGCAGAAGGGCCACTAAAAGTGCACACCACATTCTCAAGATACAGCGAGAGAACAAGTAAAACAATAAAAATACAGAAACAACGAAAGCACACAGAAAACAGGCCTAAAGTGCACTTTATCATGAAATAGGAAAATAAGCAAATATAGGAGGTTATAGCTCTCAAGTGTAGTGCTAAGACGATAAAACCGGCCCAGATGAGTCCAAAAATCAGTGTAATATTTGGACTCATCACACCCCCAGACTTACCCATTTGCGCATCCTGTGCAAATCATTACTCCATGGACTGTAAAACAGCTAGCTGGCTTAGAAACTTCAAAATAAAGTAGGATGAGAAATCAAATACATCTTGCGCATAGAAAATAGAATAGGAAAACTTTTAATTATACTACGGAGCTTAAATTATTCGATAGAGGTAAATAAATATTGCGTCTACTTAAAATTAGAATTCTGGAGAATCGTTCGGTCATATGTGTGGAGAAAGTAGACAGGCCACTAAGGAGAGCATTGCCCAAGACCGGGGCTCGTGATCACCTCCAAAGAAATCCATCAATGTCGGGAACCATTAGCTTGCCCTTTCACACTGTCTCCACGATGCTAAGTAGACTCAAATATGAATCAGCAGGACTTGTAGGTTTGAATGGGGATAAGGCTAAGGTGTGGTAGTTAATGATAAACATGGAGGCTACACGCAACCAAAGCGAGCGAACAAGAGCTAAACCCATGCATCCACAAAGAAATGCATATGCGACACACCCCCGGACTTGGCTTGAAAACCGGGTGTGCCCTTGGCCTATCCCGACCAAAAACTAACACAAAAGATGGGGATTGCAATTCTCCTTGTAATACTTTTAGATTTTCTTTTTTTTTCTTTTTTTTATACATCTTTTTCTTTTTCATTTTTCTTCTTTTTCATTCAGCAATCCCCAAATATAATAATTAACAATTCATGAATTCATCTCCACATCACATGAATCCCAAATATCACAACATATCAAATTTTTGAAATCGATCAAGCCCAAGGTTTTGGTTGCGACAAAACGCGTACGGTTGGCTTTTAGGCTTTGGTGAATATAGGTGGAGCTGAAACAAAAGGAGGGTAGGCGCAAATTTGGCTTGCAAGGGTCAGCTGCAAGGACTAGGTACAAAAAGGCTCAAACTAGCCAAAATGATGGCCTACCTCACGCTCACACTCAACAAACCTGGCACAAATGCTTCGAGAGTAGCTTGGGGCAAGTTCTCAGTCGCCGAAAAAGATGATCCTTCCCCCCGACTCGAGCAATACAAGTCTAGTGACGGCTATACTCATCCCTACACTACTATTCGATTACTCCAGATTTTATAATTTTAAGTAGCACAAACAGAATTTACTTTTGCAGAATAAGTTTAAGTTTACGAGCATGAAGAAAGAGTAATCCTATACTATTTCTACGCAAATCATGAGTACTCAATTAGGAGAACTGCATGAGTTTCAAACTACTATATCCCAAAATCCTAAGCCAACACCACTTTTTAGAGTTTACACAGAAGTAATACATTTGACTTGAGCTGCGCGTGTGGTTAAGTGCACACTCATATGGGTGATTCAGTGTGTACAGTAGTGATCATGAAATAAATAAATGCAGACTAGTATGCAATAAGTTATGCTGTGTAGTGATCACAGGCAACTCCACCCCCAGAGTAGAATGCGACCATATGTAAAAGTAAACATGCACATAAAAATAAAGGGCTAGGGGAAGAAGTACCTATGCTCAAAATTGAGCATACCGGTCGTGCGACGAGATATCCAAGTGCAGCCAAGTTGCCTCAGCTCAAAAATTCCTGCACCTACGATTTAAATACGTATGCAAAACAAAAGTTGGACATATATATATAGAGAGAGAAAAAGAGCTCAAAACACCGCACAGGACCAAATGTTCCAACATGGGTTGTCTCGCAGAAGCCACTTTTGTTTACCGTACTTAAGGTGGACCAAATACCTGTATTAGCAGATTATACAGTTTAAATCCTTATCAACTAAAGAAACATAAAATATTCAGCATGTCCACACATAGGCATCAGCATAATTCATTCACCACACAATCAATTATACGCAGATTTATGAAATAACTCCCCACAGGAGTGAGACAGTCCAAGATTGAAGCTTTAGGGGTAAGGGTGGTTTTACCTAACCTGCCCCAAGCCCCAAGCTTCTCTCCCTTAGAGCAACAGAGCGAGCAGATCGCATTAAATGTTCACTTTTCTTCTTCTCCACAGTGGGAGAACGCCACCTGGCATAATCAACTAACGCACCTGCCACAGTTTTAGGTTTCATAGACTCCGGCGCCATAGCAGCCACCAGATCTGCCCATGAAACTTTGCGATTAAATTGTTTGTTAACAAATTTATCATGAGGAGAGTCATGCCCTCCTACAAATAGATTCTCAAGACTCCTATCAGCAGTCTTCTCACGAGCCAAAGATTCGTTCTTCTCTTCCTCATCGCTACTCTCTTCTTCACCAGTACTTCCTTTCTCCTTTTTCTTCCTCAGTTCCTGTTTATAGCTGCCATTCACCGTACTAAATAATTCATTAGTGATAAAATCAGGAGGAGGATCCAGAGGGTTAGTCACAGACTCAAAAAAGGTGCGGTGGTTCCACCATAATTGGTAAAACCACCCGACCATTGGAAAAATCCAAGATTGCGCTGCTATCCTTCAATAATGGGACTCCCAAGATTGGAATTAATGTGTTTTCAATAGGCCCCAATACTTGGAAGTTTGCAACGACTTTAGTTCCATCCACTGTAACCTCAAACTCCTTTACCTCTCCTTCAATTTCCAAAAGAACTCCATTAGCTAAAACCAGCGAGGTACGATCGTCCAAATTCAGTTTTAAATCGAACTTCTCAACGTCTTGCAAAGCAAGAATGTTTCTTGAAGATCCAAAAATGCAAACTGTGGTGGTCTCAATGTTGTTGATCGTGCAAGCGATCACAAGTTCACCACACCCCCCCTTGTCCTTTTCAGCAATACTTCTCCCCTAATCAACGGGGTTCTTCTCCGTGTTACTTGGAAGAGTCCCTTGGGGACGCTCAGTAAGCACCTGGGCAAGTTATCCTAGTTGCATCTCCAGATTCCGCATTGACGCGGTCTGGCTGGCCATGTTCGAGTGAGCGACCTCAACAAACTTTTCCATCATTTCTTCCAAATTACTCTTTTTAGGAGCCGGAGGTGTATGGTTATAACCCGGATATGGCGGCCTCGGTTGGATTCCAGAGGTCGAAGCATCGAATTGATGCTTCCCTGGTTTCCATCATTGGCCACCTGCATTTTGGTTCCAAGAGAAGTTGGGGTGATTCCTCACCCCTGGGTTATAAGCATTTTCATACGGTACACCCCTATTTGAGTTAGAGATAAAATTCACTGATTCATTCACATTTAAATTACACAACTCACCTGTTAGTTCTTCTCCCGGGCATTCGTAAGTGTGATGGCCATCCCTGCCACATCCTTGGTAAGAGATCGCCATGATAGGGGCTGTAGTGGGCACAGCCGATCCAAGAGCAAAAATTCCCCGAGTATTTTTTTGAGCAGTTCTCCCCGCAGTCCTGTAAATGTTGTGTGAGGCAGTATCTTGCAGTAGCCTCAGTGCTTCATCTGGTGTGAGATTCATCAACAACCCTCTAGCAGCAGCGTCGATCATAGCCCTATAATTGGGCTCAATGGCGAAGTAGAATTGGCCTACCAAGTTCCAAGGCTGGAACTCATGATTTCGGCACTTTCTAAGCAACTCGTTGAAGCGTTCCCACGCCTCCTCCAAGCTCTCTTGATCAAATTGGCAAAAGTTGCCAATCTCCCGATGCAGCTTTACTATCTTATCCACGTGATTGAATTTTTCTAGGAACCTCATAGTTAGAGCATCCCAAGTAGTGGCTATTCCGGGAGGTAAGCTTGCAGCCACGCTTTTGCTTTATCACGCAGTGAGAATGAAAAGAGCTTCATTTTCACCGTATCGTCGGGTATTCCGCCATAACGGAAGGTCCCGCATATCTCAGAAAATTCTGAGAGATGTATATGTGGGTCCTCGCTTGGCAACCCGGAGAATTGAGAGTTGATGCGTATCATATTCAGTATAGCTGGCTTGATTTCGAACTGAGGGTTCGGAATGACAGGCCCGAAAGCTGGGTACACACTACCAATAGTGGGAGTGGTGTAATCTCTCATTGTACGAGGCCTCGACCTATTGACCTCGTTTTCATCGACATGCTGCCCTCTAGCAGCAGCTCCATTTCCCCGCAGACCAGCCCGGCGCATCGGCTGTCCCTGTCGAATCCCCATATTCTCATCAGCATCAGCCCCTAAGACGGGATCCTCTCCTCCTCCATGACCTCCAATCTACATTAGATTATGATCCATCCCACCCCAAGCAGCAGCGCGCCTTAGTGCTTGGGTGGTCCTCTCAATTTATGGATCGTAAGCAAGCAAATCTTCAGGTCTTCGTCTCTACATGCACCAAGATGACAACAACAAAAATCAAAAAGAAATAACCCTTACATAACTATCCTTGCACAACTCAGATAACAAACACCTGCATTCCCCGACAACGGTGCCAAAAATTGATGCGCTGACGGCAAATGTACCGATCGCTGTCAAGTAATAATGTGGGAATAGCTTCCCCGAATATCGATCTCGAGGGAATGCAGGAAGGGTATATGCTGGCGAAGTGCAAAGATTGTCACTAAGAGCGTAAACGAACGACATGGGGGGTTTGGTTTAGTTTCCTAATTCTACTCAACAAAAATAAAACTAGTGCGGGTCGCCAGCACCGATTTGCTTATGAACCAGTGAGTGCAGGCCGCTATGTAGTGCCTCGATATACGGATGGACGGAGAGCAAATGTGAGAGTGAGGGTCGTAAACAACTCTTCAAGTCCAACTCTAGCCCTTGCTAGAGAGGGATTTAGTGCGCTAATGATGGAATGGGAGCGGGGGCGAGTGCATCACAACTACAACAAAAATGTAACTAACTAAACATCCTTCATTCTTAGAGAAATGATAAGAAGTTAAAGTATATTACAAGCTTAAAGTTACATTCCACAAGAGAAAAGGTAGAGAAAACAGCAAGAGAGAAGGCGTAGCCGTAGTTATTGGCCAAAGTGGTGGGTTGTTAATCCACTTCACGACACGGACCGTGGTCTTTACCGGAGGCAGGTGGGTTGTCAATCCACTTATTCTACTCCATCTTCTTTCTGTTCCTTGGATCTTATCTTCCTCTCGTCCATAGAAATTTCTCCAAGAGTTCATGTTGCTTGTTGCTGATGGTCGGGAGCTCTCTGAAGGTTGATGGTGGTTCGGATGGCCGGAGAAAGCTTCTCGGAGGAGGTAGATGAGTGGAGGAGCAGTGGAGAAGTAGATCGGCACTTCCCGCGCACTCTCTGATCGCAGAAAATGACCAGTGTTGACCTAAATCGCGGAGCAGCCCCTTAAATACGGAGGCAGAATAAGCAGAGCGCACGATAGGCTGTGCACGACCAGTGGTCGTGCGCACTGTCGGTCGATGATCGTGCGCAATTTCCAATTAAACCTGCAACTTGGACATAAACATCAGCAAACATGCGCACGATTAGTGGCGCACGACTTGTGGTCGTGTACACTGAATCCACTGATCATGTGATTGGCTAAGACAGAACTGCAGAAAGCAAGAGGTAAAAGGGTACGAGCAGTGTCACACAACTAGTGGTCGTGCACGCAATGGCCAGTGCTCGTGCGATTACTCGGGTAGAACTAGGAATAAGAAGAGGACAGAGCGCACGATCACTAGCGCACGACCAATGGTCGTGCTCAATAGGTTCAGTGATCGTGCGATCGTCAATACAGAACTGGGTAAAAGGAGAATATAATGCGCACGATTAGTAGCGCATGACCATTGGTCGTGCGCGCTGAATCCACTAATCATGCGCACTGTTCCTGTATCGTCGGGGTCTCCCGAGCGGTTCCGGAGCATGCACACGACCCATGCACCAGTAGAAGAGGCAGAAAGACCACTAAAACTGCACACCACATTCTCAAGATACAGCGAGAGAACAAGTAAAACAACAAAAACACAGAAATAACGAAAGCACACAGAAAATGGGCCTAAAGTGCACTTTATCATGAAATAGGCAAATATAAGCGGTTATAGCTCTCAAGTGCAGTGCTAAGACGATAAAACTGGCCCAGATGAGTCCAAAAATCAGTATAATATTTGTACTCAGCACCCTTCTGGATCCCGGACGACATCCGAAGACCAAGCACGGACAAGGATTGACAACCGTTGAATCCGATTGTGAATCTCGGAAAGCCTTCGTGCGCTCGATTGTATTTCTCCACCTCTTCTTGTGGTTACTTCATTCTGAACTTGTGATAGTGGTATTGTTTCTTGACGATAATGTTTTGCTTAAGGTTTCAGCATGTCGATATATTGTTATGTCTTAATCATTGCTTGTGTTGTTAAGCTTCAGTTTTTCCTGTTCTTGTTGTGATCGATCCGTTCTAGCGCTTGCTAAGAGCATGCATTGTGATGAGGTGATTGCGACCCTCGCTGTTTCGTCCATCATCCATACTACTCTTCGTAGTAATCCACCCCAGCGACACGGTGATGGCGACCCGCATTATTTCTATTAGCATTAAGCTTAGGAAACCAAAACTAAACCCCCTTTGCCACGTTAACACTTGTAATCTTTTTTCCAATAGCAAAACCACACTCCCTACTTGCACTCCTCGAGAGATCGATATCCGGGGATTAAACACCTCACTTTTATTACTTGACAGTGATTGGCACACTTGCCGATAGCGCATCATGTCTTTGGCACCATTGCCAGGGAGTGAAACTGTTGTGTGCATTTTTATTTTGGAAAAATTTGCAAGTCGTTGACGCTTTGATAGATTTTTCTTGTTGTTGACAGATCCTAACCCTGGTAATAGGGGTGAAAATTTGGGAGTTGATCTTGAGACCTCACGAGCGAGGAGATCTCGCATGCGTGCTAATGCTGCTGAAGTAAGGATGGAAGACTTGGGCCAAGTAGGAATTGGCCAAGGTGATTGAGTTGTTAAGGGTAAGGAGGTGGTCCAACCTCGCGTTAGGACGATGCGTGATTTCACTACCTCGACTGCGGGAAGTGTTCATCCAGGCTTCGGACCAGCCATTGCCAACAACCATTTTGAGATAAAGCCCGCGATTCTGAATATGATCAGAAATAATACGCAGTATTCTGGTTTGCCGAGTGAGGACCCGCAGCTCCATCTGGCGGAGTTCTCGGAGATTTACGACACCTTCTGATATATTGTAATTTCTGATGAGGTAGTTAAGCTGAAGTTATTCCCATTTTCGCTGAGGGACATGGCTAAGACCTGGCTTCACACAATCTCCCCTGGGACCGCTACCACTTGGGAGGCTCTTCCCTCTAAGTTTTTGGCCAAGTTCCACCCAGTGGACAAAATTGTGAATGCCAGAAGGGAAATTGCTACGTTCTAGCAGCTAGACCAAGAGACGTTGTCTGAGGCGTGGGAGCGTTTCGCTGACCTGCAGCGTCGTTGTCCCCAATACGGCTGCGAGCCGTGGAATCTTGTAGAAATATTCTATTTTGGTGTCGAGCTGAACTACCGAGCTATGATCGACGCAGCAGATGACGACACAATTATGAACCTTTCTCCTGAAGAGGCTTTGCGACTTCTTCGAGACACGACCTCCCATAGAACGTACTGGACTGAGGGAAGAAATGACCCTAGGGGGTGAAAAATCTATTTGATGTGAATGCGGTGATGCAGCAAGCCGAAGCAAGCCACCCTATGATGGATGGAAGAAGGATGCTGACCAGATCGAATACTTCTCCGGCTCCGGTTGGGGGTATATCGTACTAGGGATGTGGAAATTACGGCCACCACACTTTTGAATGCCCAGATGGAGAGTCATTTGTGTAACCGGCAGGTATAACCTTTGATGAAAGTCTTAATTTTATAAACAGTAAAAACCGCGTTGCGCCCAATAATAATGCGTATAACCCAAACGCGAGAAATCATCTGAATTTCTCGTGGAATCAAAATGCCCCAGGTCAAAGATGGCAGGGAGTCCAGCATCAATTTGATGCTCAAGCCTCCAATAGCCAACCGCGACCGCCGCAGCCGGGTTATAATCAGAGTGGGCAAGGGGCATGTAGGAGTGCTCTAGAAGAAATGATGGAAAAGTTTGTTGAGATGACCCATTCAAACATGGCCACTCAAACTGCTTCTATGAGGAACTTAGAGACACAGCTGGGGCAACTTGACCATGTGTTCTCCGAGCATACTCGCGACGTGCTCCCAAGCGACACGAAAAAGAATCCCCGTGTGCAAGGGAAGAGTGCTGGGGAGGTAGAGGAGTGTAGTATTAATGAAGTGGCTGTCAATTGTGAGATTAATGAAATTGAGACGGTAGACCTTTGAGATTCAGGTTCGTCGTGCAACATTCTTGCTCTGTAAGATTTTGAGAAGCGTAATTTAAATGTCGAAACTAATATCAAGAAATCACTAGTGCTAGCTGATGGGTCGGTGGTTAAAACTGATGAGGTGATTTAAGAGGTGGAAGTGAAACTTAACGGGGCTGTGGTTGTCACCGACTTCTAGGTGTTGGGACCCATAGGAAATAATACAAAGCCTATTCTTGGGATCCCATTCCTGAAAGCCAGTGAAGCGACGATGTGCTTTAACGCATGCAGTATTACCTTGGCTTCCAAGGTCGATTTGTTGCTATCGCAGTCACTTCCCACTCTAATCTCGAGTGAATCTAAAAAACTGGTGGAATTTAATGTTTTATTATCTGATGATTTATCTAGAGCTAATGAGACAGATGTTATGCTGAATATGAAAGACTGGGTTGTGCAAGTAAAAGACGTGTTGATGATTGCTAATGGAGAAGCGAAGGAGGAATTGTTTGACGTGAAACAAGTTGCTGAACAGAAGGAACGGGGGCTGTGCACGACTATTGGGAGCGTGCAAGAAAAAGATTTAAAAACTTTGATTAAGCTTAATGAATGTTGTAAAAATGTTAAACAGGTGACTTGGGCTAAAATTTGATTAAGCTTAATCATCGCGACTTACCTTTGCACATGCACTTGCATACCACAAGATATTTTCATTTTCAGTTTTTATTTTGTCATGATAGCATTGTGCACCTACACTGCATGAGCGCGCACTTAAGCACGTACTCGACCCAAGTTTAATTTATTTCATTTGTGTTAACTTTAAGATAGCGGTGCTGGCTTAGGATTTTAAGATAGAGTAGTGTGAAACTCGTGCAGTGCTCCTAATCGAGAACTGATAGTGTGTAGAAATAGTATAGATTTAATTTTTTCTTTATGCTCGTAGATTTATGCTTTTTTGCATTTGTAAATAATGTTTGTACTGCTCAAAACTGTGGAATCTGGAGAAATAGAACGATAGCATAAGAATATGTGTGCCTCCACTAGTCTCGTATTGCTCGAGTTGGGAGAAAGGATCATCTTTCTCGGTGGATAAGAACTTGCCCCAAGCTACTCTCGAAGCATTGGCGCGTGGTTAGTCAAGCGTGAGCATGATGTAGGACATCATTTTGGCTTGGTTGAGCCCTGTACCCGTCATAACGTTAATCCTTGTTAGACTATGTTATGCCTATCCCACCTTTTGTTTTAGCCACACTTCATGATCACCAAGGCCTCAAAGCCCTTTTCCTTATAGCACACCCTAATCTCTTTATATTATAATGCTATTTCTCGCTTGGTGTTGATGCTGCGATGCTGTTTTGCTATTGGGAGGTGGAATTTTCTTGAAAATTTGGCTAAATGTGTTATAAAAAAGAAAAGATAAAAAAAGATAAAAAAACATGTGTTTGATATGAATGAAAAAGTTTTATTGAAAATCATATTTGAGTGTTTGCAGTGGCGGTAGGCGGTGCACACACCCGTGTGTCAAGTCCAAGTCTGGAGGTGTGGAGCACCTGTATGTATTGCTTGGCGAGAGGATATTTTGTGTGAGCTCAGTTGGGTTGTGCATACCCATCGTTTTTATCCTTTTGTACCCCTTTCCTACGTATATACCCAAGTCCCATTAATAACCTAAAATCCTATGGATTCACGCTTGAGTCAAACTAGCGTCTTGGAGAGAGTGTGAATGGGCAAGCTTATGGTCCCCGACATTGATGGATTTATTTGGAGGTGATCTCGAGCCCTGGTCTTTGGCAATGCTCAACTTAGTGCCCTGCCTACTTTCTTCCTACACATGACTGAACGATTCTCCAGGATTCTTTTTTTGAGTAGTTATAATACTTATTTACACATGTCGAAATTAATAAATTTCGCTGCATAATTAAAAATTGCATTTATTATATATTCTATGCACATGCAGTTTTCGCTTTCTCGCTTTACTTTATTTAGAAATATCTAAGCCAGCTAGCTTATTTCTAGTTCATGAAGAGATTATTTGCTCGGGACGAGCAAATGTTTAAGTTTGGTGGTGTGATGAGTCCGATATTTATAGGGTTTTTCAGACTCATCTGGGCTTGTTTTCTCACTCGTACACTGCATTTCAAATGGGTATCGGTTGTATTTGCGTCGTCCAGTCATTGACCGCTTTATGCACTATTTTTGGCCCGTGGGTGTGCAATTGTACGTTCGTTTGTTGGGGGCAAGCACATGGTGCTCTCCATGGCTCTTTCTTGCTGTTGTTGTTTGATTCTTGGTGTGGGGTGCTGGTGTTCCAGCTGGTTTTATTGCATTGCAGGTGGTTGCAATGTCCAAAGTTTTATTTTCCATTTCCTGTGTGAAACGCATTGTCGTGCATTGTTATTCTTGCACGGTCTCTTTCAATCGTGTGTGTTGCACAGCAGTTCTGGGGACATCTGTGGCTACCCGTGCGTTTTTTTCGCACACGGTTTCTCCCAAACCATGCGAGAAGGAAACACACGGTTTTCTTGTAGCTTTCCTATTTGCACCAGTCTGTGATTAATCGTGCGATTTGTTCACGTATGAGAGGCAGTTCCCGTGCGCGAGTAAAATGCACAGTTTTCCTATTTGCTCCTGCTTTTTCATTTCCGTCATTACCCGTGTGATTCCTTCACGCACGGGCGGAAGCGCCCGTGCGTGAGTAAAATGCACGGGTCAACGCCTCTCCTTCTGCAGTCTTATCCTGAAAATGAAATAACGCACGGTTGACGCACGGTCGTGCGCCAAACCGTGTGTGCCCATTTTTCCAACTTGTTTCTATATAAAGTGCATATTCATTGGAACAAGTCTCGATCTAGCTCCGCTCCCCCCACCATTTCCGCTCCTCCGAGCGGGAAAAATCACCTACAGCCGCCATTTTCTCTCTCCTCCTTGGAGAGTTGATTCGGCCACCATTTCTCCTCAAAAAGCTTGTAATAGTTGCGTCTCTGGACACCTTCATCTTCTCCGACCTCCAAGCTACCATACGAGCTCATTGTCGTTGCACTTGCGGAGTTCTTTGGTAAGAACTAGCCCAGCGATGAAACACGAAGAAGACGGGTTATATGGAGGAGGTGAAAGCCCTTCTGGATCCCGGACGACATCCGAAGACCGAGCTCGGACAAGGGTTGACAACCCTTGAATCCAGCCGTGAATCTCGAAAAGCCTTCGTGCACTCGGTTGTATTTCTCCACCTCTTCCTTTGGTTACTTCATTATGAACTTGTGATAGTGGGATTGTTGCTTGAGGACAATGTTTTGCTTAAGGTTTCAGCATGTCGATATGTTGTTATGTCTTAATCATTGCTTGTGTTGTTAAGCTTCAGTTTTTCCTGTGCTTGTTGTGATCGAGCCATTCTATCGCTTGCTAAGAGCGTGCATTGCGATGAGGTGATTGCGACCCTCACTGTTTCGGCCATCGTCCATACTACTCTCCGTAGTAATCCACCCCAGCGACGCGGTGATGGCGAACCCATTAGTTTTATTAGCATTAAGCTTAAGAAACCAAAACTAAACCCCCTTTTCCACGTTAACACTTGCAATCGCTTTTCCAATAGCAAAACCACACTCCCTACTTGCACTCCTCGAGAGATCGATATCCGGGGATTAAACTCCTCACTTTTATTACTTGATAGTAATCAGCACACTTGCCGAGAGCGCATCAACCCTCAGTGGACGTTGTGAAATATTTTGGAACTAAGTCCTGAGGTGATTCAGCTGTCAGTATCTTACCTAGCTAGCAGGTCTGGAAGGCCCTCAGTGGATGTTATGAAATATTTTGGAACTAAGTCTCGAGGTGATCGCATTGTCAGGCTCTCACCTAGCTGGCAAGTCTAGAAGGCACTTGGTGGACGTTGTGAAATATTTCGGAACTTAGTACCGAGGTGATCTGGTTATCAGGCTCTCACATGGCTAGGAGGTCAAGAAGCCCATCGGTGGATGTTATGAAATATTTTGGAACTATGTACTGAGATGATCTCGCTGTCAGGCTCTCACCTAGCCGATACGTTTGGAAGGCCCTCGGTGGATGTGTTGAAATATTTTGGAATTTGTTGGTACCCTAGGTTTTGATTTGAGTTCAGTCTTCTCTTTCTGTCTCTTGACCCAAGATTTATCTATGGTCAAAGGTTAGTTGTTTAGTTTGTTGCTCTAGTTTTAGAGGACACATTTCCAGATGTAAATTTGGTTAAGTTGTTTTTCGTTCGACTATGGTCGAACGCCGCTCGACTATCGTCTATCGGCTGATCGACGATCGTCTATCAGTTGGTCGACGTTCTGTCTAAGATGATAGTTTGACTATCTGTTTGATAGGTCGACTATCTGTTGTGTTTGATAGTTCGACTATCTGCTTGGATAGTTCAACTATCTGATAGTTCGACTATCTGTCTTGGTTGATAGCTCGACTATCTGTTGATAGGTCGACTGTCTGCTTTCTTTGATAGCTCGACTATCTGTTGATAGATCGACTATCTGTTTTCTTTGATAGTTCGACTATCTGCTTGGATAGTTCAACTATCTGATAGCTCGACTATCTGTTTTCTTTGATAGTTCGAATATCTGCTTGGATAGTTCAACTATCTGATAGCTCGACTATCTGTTGATAGGTCGACTATCTGTTTTCTGTGATAGTTCGACTATCTGTTGATAGGTCGACTATCTATTTTGCTTTGGTAGTTCGACTATCTGTCCTGATAGATCGACTATCTGATAGCTCGACTATCTGTCCTGATAGTTCGACTATCTGTTGTGGTAGTTCGACTATCTTCTTTGATAGTTCGACTATCTGGATCGTTCGACTATCTGTCTGATAGGTCGACGATCTCCGTGCTTCGGTCGACGATCTTCGAGGGTCGTTCGACGTTTTGCTGTATGTTTTGAGTAATTTTGTCATCTTCTTTGATGTGATTTATTTCATATTTATTTTGGCATATTTTATAAAAGATTGTTTGAATAAATTTATGATATTATTTCCATGCAATATCTGCTCCATTCCTTATGCATGAGCCAATCTTTTTCTGACAAAGTTGTTTGTCTTATTAGATGAGATATGATTTCTGCTTTATCTGCCAGGCTGTCCTTTATAGCCGTTAGACTCAGAAAGTCTTCCTTGGCTGTAAAGAGTCTTTTCTAATGTGACTTTCTCTAGTATTATTTTATCAGAGTTATTTGCAGCTTCTTAGAAAGCTTTATCCTCTTATAGGATATCTATCTGCAGTTTTTGTTTTGCTTTATGCTATTTGCAGCTCAGCTTGTAGATTCCAGTAGAAGACAAGATTCAAACTCAAATGAGAGTCGTTGCTGCTGCTGCTATATAAAGAATTCTTTGAAGAAAGAATAAAAAGCTAGTTCACATAGCCAAAAACCAGTTCATTCAGGAAAAAGGAGTTCAAAAGCTAACAGCTGCATTCAAGCTTAGAACTTACAGTTTTCAACTGCTCTCAGCTCGTTCACATCCAACTGAGAAGAAGTTTTAGCTCTTCACTCTTCTTCAACCTGAGTTCTCCTGCTTACAGGAAGATTTACACTCAGAGCTTTTTGAAGAAGAAGAAGAAGAAGATAGCTGCCTGAAGAAGAAATTTCAATTCATATACTTTATCTTCTTGTAGCTTTTTCCTTCAGACTTTCTGAAGTGTTTCTGCACTGAAGCAAGACTTCACCTGGACATTCTTTTAGCCAGGGGAGCCTTGATTCTTTAAGAGCGTTCTAGCTCAGTGCAAGTTCTTGTGCTTCTCTAATCTATTGTAAAATAGAGAAGACATCTTAACCTCCTTTCCCCCTCCTATAAAGGGTTATTACTCCCTTCAAAAGTATACCTTGGTGGCAGGGCACCTGATCAAAAACCTGTGTTGGTTTTTAAACACCTGATCAAAAGTCTAAAGGGTTTCTGGATCTACCTGAAGCAGATCTTGTTGGTGGCAGGGCACCTGATCAAAAACTTGAGTGGATTCCTACCTTGTTGGTAGAAGAGTGGACGTACCCAAGTTGTTTGGGGAACCACTATAAATTTCTTGTGTCGTCTGGATTGTTTAATTAATTCTCTGTGCTGATTGGCTGTGATTAGATTTTAACTAGGATTGCTAGTTGCTGATTAGGATTCCAAGCCTTATTTGTAATTACAGTTGGCTACCTTTTGTGCACAACACTTGTGTTAGGCTTTAGGGTTTCATCTCAAATATCTATAACCTTCATTCCGCAATTAACTCCAAGGGAGTTGAGTAGACAGTCAACTTTGCTAGTGCAATTTTTGATTACTCTATTCACCCCCTCCCCTCTAGAGTAGTATCTATCCCTTTTCTTTCAATTGGTATCAGAGGGAGGTTGACTGACTGTATAGGCTAACACCTAAGTCACAAGATCCTGATAGATACCAAGGATTATAGATATTCACTTTCACTATCATGGCCTAGTCCAAGGATTACTCTAGCACCAGACCTCCAGCATGCAACTTAGCTAAGTTTAGCATCTGGAAGGCAAGGATTAAATTATATATGAACTCTATTGATGAGAGTATTTTTGCTTCTATTTTGATAGGACCACCAAGAGCACCTGCTGCAGCTACTGCCTCATCATCAACAGATATGAGTGCAGTGCCTCCTCCAGATTACAATGATGAATACAAAAAGGCAAAGATAGCAGATGCTAAGGCAATGAACATTCTGGCTCAGACAATGTCTGATGAGGTATTCCAGAAGGTTGCTGACTGCTCCTCAGCAAAAGCAATGTGGGATACACTGAACCAGATTGTAGTTGGTTCAACTGATGAAAGGAAGGACAGAAGGTCCAACCTTATCTCCCAGTATGAGAATTTCAAGAAAACTGATGCTGAATCAGTTGAAGCAATATACACAAGGCTCAGCTCAATCATCAATGAGCTGAGGACTCTTGATAAGGATATTTCATTGACAGAGGTCAATGATAAGATTCTTATGTGCTTCCCTAGCACATGGGATCTGAGGATCTGGCCTATCAAGGAGGCCAGAAGCACAACAGAAATCTCAATAGAAGCCCTCCTTGGCAAGCTCAAGTCCTTTGAGCAAGTGCTGAAGTCCAGGGAAGCTGAGGCTGAAGCAAAGACTCCAAACCCCACAAGAAAAGAGAAAACCCTTGCTCTCAAAGCTGCTGATGCTTCTGAAGGAAGCCAGTCCAATGAGGAACTGATGGCATTATTTGCCAAAAGGTTTCTCAAGATGGAAAGGAAAGAATTCAGAAAGAAATTTCAAAGTATGAAGATAAACCAAGGTATGATCGTACTCCTTCTAAAGAAATAATTTGCTATAGTTGCAGGAAGCCTGGACATATTCTTCCAGATTGTCCAGAGGAAAAGAATAAAGATAAAAGGAAAGACAAGGATCAGCACAGGAAGCATTCCAAGCCATCCTCCTACAAGAACAAAAAGAAGGAGAGAGGTTTTGTTGCTGAAACCTGGAGCGATTCTGATGAGGAATCTTCCTCCTCAAGCTCTAGTGAGGATGAAGAAGAAAAGAAGGCAAAGGAAGTTTGCCTGATGGAAATTGATGCCTGCAGCAATCACTCAGCTGCAGAGAGTTAAGATTCTAATGAAGAAATGCCAACTGAAGATGATGTATTGTCATCTTATGATTTTACATCTGCTGAATTTAAATCAGATTTTTAATCTTTATGTTTAGATTTAATTAGTTCTGAAAAGGAAATAAAAGAGCTTAGAAATAAACTAGCTGAATCTGAATTAATTTCTAATGAAAACATTAGGTTAACAGCAGAACTCACTAATTCTAGTGAAGAAATAAAATTCCTTAAGAATGAATTAGCTAAGTCCAAAAGGTTAGAAGAATCTCTGAATGGTAGAAGCCTTAAGTTGCTTGAAATAACCAGCATGTCTAACACTAGGTCAGGCAATAATAAATTAGGCTTAGGAGCATCTTCTAGTGAACCCCCAATCATTCTTAAAAACCATCTTTCAACTCCAGTGAACTTTATCTCAGCTGATGGGATAAAGAACACTGAGCAAGTTAATCAGGTTAATAAAGCTTTAAATAAAGCTAAGAGAGAGAAAAGAAAACAAAAATTTAAGGAAATACAAAGAGCGTCGAACGTTGCTCGACGATCTCAGGACCAATGGTCGAACGGAGATCGACGATCTGGGCACCCATCGTCGAATGCTGATCGACGTTTTCAATATAAATTTCAAAACTTCACCCAGAACTTTAGAAACCAGAATGAAAATAGAAACCCTAGGTTCGTTGACCCATCATCTACATGGAGAATCCCACCTAGGAGATCTTACCTGTTAGGTTATCACCCTCAACCTGCTTATTCATTTATTTCCAGTTTTTCTTATGTGAAAAACAAGGGACCCAAGGTTACCTGGGTCCACAATGTTTAACTTATTTTCCTACAGGTAAAGACCTATCCTATCACTCAGAATAAGTGGTACTTGGATAGTGGTTGCTCCAAGCATATGACAGGAAATAAAGAACATCTGTCAAGATTCAAGGCCAAGCTTGGCCCAAAGGTGATCTTTGGAGATTCAAGCTGTAGTCAAACTGAAGGCTATGGCAGGATGACAATTGGAGCTGTAACATTCAAGAGAGTTGCTTATGTAACTGGACTGAAGCATAATCTTATTTCAGTAAGTCAGTTATGTGATGCTGGATACCAGGTATCATTTTCTAACTCCCTTTGTAATATTACTTTAAATAATAGTGTTGTATTAGTAGGTATTAGACAAGGTAACATTTATTTAGTAGATTTTAACTCAACTCACTCTGAAATCTGCTTATTTAATGAAGTAACCAATAACAATACTTTATGGCATAAAAGGCTTAGCCATGTTAACCTCAAGAATATATCTAGGTTATCTAAACACAACCTTGTTAGAGGTTTATCTTCTTGCCCCTACAAGAAGGAGAGCCTATGCAAGGCTTGTCAATTAGGCAAGCAAACCAAGAACTCATTTAAATCAGTAAATAAAAGTGATTCTCCTAGAATCCTGTATTTATTACATTTGGACTTATTTGGCCCAATAAATGTACAGAGTTTAGGAGGGAAGTATTACACCCTAGTCATTGTAGATGACTTCTCTAGGTTCACTTGGGTGTTCTTTTTGAGAACTAAGGCTGATAACTTCAAAGCCCTTACAGATTTTCTATTATATGTGCAGACTGAGTACTCTACTCATGTGGCCTTGATCAGAAGTGATCATGGTACTGAGTTTGACTCTCTTCTCATGTAAGAATTCTGTGAGAGAGAAGGTATCAAACATAGCTTGTCAGCTCCTAGAACTCCCCAACAAAATGGGGTAGTTGAAAGGAAGAACAGAACCCTGATTGAAGCTGCTGGCACATTGTTGGCAGATGCTAATATGCCTCTTTCCTATTGGGCAGAAGCTGTTAGTACAACCAACTATGTCTTGAATAGAAGTCTGATACACAAGCTTAAGTGTAAAACTCCTTATGAGTTGCTTAAAGGAAAGAAACCTAAAATAAATTATTTTAGAGTATTTGGTTGTGTAGTTTATATTCATAATAATAATAAAGAATACCTTAGAAAGTTTGAAGCAAAAGCTTCAATGGGAATTTTTCTTTGATATTCCCAAGTAAGCAAAGCTTATAGGGTATTTAATAAATCTTCTTCTAAAATTGAAGAGTTTGTTCATGTGTCCTTTGATGAATCTCAAATGTTTTACAAGGAGAAGGAAACTTCCCCTTCCTCAAGTTCATTACAGGTACCAGAATCTAGCAAAGATGTCACTCAAGAGATTCTCCATCTTTCAACTCTTCATATCACTGAATCAAACAGTGATGAAGACCTTGCAGAAATTGTTGTTGTACCACCAATAGTAGATCAAATTCCTCCTGAGGAATTAATCCCAACTATTGCTGAAGATCACATCCCACCTCCTGATGTTGTCACACTTAGAGATCATCCTACATCTCAAGTGATAGGAGACATATCAACTGGTGTTCAAACAAGACATCAGTTAAGACAGGATGTGATGCATGCTTGTTACCTTTCACAGATTGAGCCCCTCACCATTAAAGATGCTGAGCTAGATCCCCACTGGATCATTGCTATGCAAGAGGAACTCAATCAGTTTGAAAGATGTAAAGTATGGACTTTGGTTCCAAGACCTAAAGGCCAACTGATCATAGGCACCAAGTGGGTGTATAGAAACAAGTTGGATGCAAATGAAATCATTGTAAGGAATAAAGCTAGGCTTGTAGCTCAGGGCTACAGACAGGAGGAAGGTATAGATTATGACCAAACCTTTGCTCCTGTTACAAGGCTAGAGGCAATAAGGATCTTTCTAGCCTATGCAGCCTATATGACGTTTAAAGTTTTTCAGATGGATGTTAAAAGTGCCTTTCTAAATGGTGAGCTAAAGGAAGAGGTATTTGTTGAACAACCATCTGGGTTTGTTTCTTCAACTCAGCCCTCACATGTATTCAAGTTGCAAAAAGCTCTTTATGGACTCAAACAAGCACCCAGAGCCTGGTATGAGACTCTAGCTAGTTTCCTGTTAGAGCACAACTTTGTTAGGGGAGTAGTTGATAGAACCTTTTTCGTCAAGCACCACAAGGACACAATCCTGTTAGTTCAAGTGTATGTGGATGACATTATTTTTGGTTCCACTGATCCTAAACTATGCAAAAAGTTCTCCAACCTGATGCATTCTAAGTTTGAGATGAGTAGTATGGGTGAGCTGTCTTACTTTCTTGGTCTCCAAGTAAAGCAAGATGCTGATGGCATCTTCATCTCTCAATCCAAATATGCCAAGGAATTGGTAAAGAAGTTTGGGATGGCTGATGCTTCAGCAATGCATACACCTATGGCTACTAATGTAGTTATAGATTCTGATGATCAGGGAAAGCCTGTTGATCAAAAGAATTATAGGGCCATTATTGGTTCCCTATTGTATTTAACTGCAATTAGGCCAGACATAATGTTTGCTACATGCCTTTGTGCTAGATTCCAGGTCAACCCCAAGGAATCTCATCTGATTCTTCTCAAGAGAATCTTAAGATACCTGAAGGGATGTCCAAATCAAGGACTTTGGTACCCAGCTGAGTCAGAATTTGAATTAATTGGATATTCTGATTCTGATTATGCTGGTTGTCGAGTTGACAGGAAAAGTACCTTAGGAACTTGTCAGTTCTTGGGAGAGAGATTGGTCTCTTGGTTCTGTAAGAAGCAAGCTTCTGTCTCAACTTCAACTGCAGAAGCTGAATATATAGTAGCTGCTAGTTGTTGTTCACAGATCCTGTGGATACAAAACCAGCTTTTGGATTATGGGTACTCACACAAGAACACTAAAATCATGTGTGATAGTACCAGTGCTATCTCTATTGCACAAAATCCTGTGCACCACTCTAGAACGAAACACATTAAGATCCGGCACAATTTCCTGAGAGATTGTGTGAAAAAGAACAAGATCAGCCTTGAGTTCATGTCCACAGACCTTCAGAGAGGTGATATATTCACCAAGCCCTTAGATGAACAGAAGCATCTATTCTTTTTGGTTCAACTAGGCATGATTAATGGAAGAGACTAAGTGTGACGTCTGCCTTGTTGAAACCTGTTTGAAGATCGTCGAACGACGCTCGAAGATAGTCGATCAGATCAAGCCTATCATCGACCTATGGTTGATGATAGCTTATCTGCTTGAAGATTGTCGACCGGCGTTCGAAGATCGTCGAACAGGTCGAGCCTATCGTCGATCTATGGTTGACGACAGCTTGTTGTTTGTGAAGATAGAAATAGTCGAATGATTGATCGACTACTCTGCTTCAGGACCGATCGTCGAACGACAGTTCGACCATCGTCTCCAGTATCTTTTAAATAGATCGACGATCTTTGTTTTAATATAAAGCCGATGGTCAACCTAAGTTAAGAGATTGTTGTTTTTATCGTCGACGGAGAGCGTCTTTTCGCATTTCGTCTTCCCGCTTGCTCTTTGTCTTGCGATTTCTGCCACTTCGTCCTCGCTGTCTCTCCCTCGTCTTCTCCAGCCCTTTCGATGGCGATAGCTCCAGCGCTCCTGGCAGTAGTGAAGTTCGATGCAGGATTCAGTGTGGATTTCGATTCCTTCAGCTGCTGCGAATCCGGAATTGTGGAAATTCTCACCTTATGCAAAGATCAAGGTTTAGAAAAGCTCATGTCCTCCAGGATAAAGATAAATATTCAAGAGATCAAAGAATGGGCATTCACTTCGTCTTCAAATGATGATTCAATGACCGAAACTATTGGCGGAGAAGAGGTAACTTTGACTCCCGCCATTTTAACTGAAATATTTGGATTGATAAATGGGGAAGAAGAGTACGAGCAAGATACCCCAGAGTTTGGGAGAATGCTGACAGAGCTGGGACATGCCGAAGGCATTCCCTCTAAGCTGCTTAAGGTAAACTTTCCGTTTAAGATTAAGTTCCTTGCTGAAATTGTCGGAAAAGTGCTACTGGGAAAGCACTCCGCCCATGACAATATTACAAGGCAGCAGTTTGCACTGATGTGTGCAATTGTGAATAAGAAACAGATTAATTGGGCAGGAGTTCTGTTTGATTTGATCAGGAAAAAGAACAGCAAGAAAGAAGTTACCCTGGGTAGGGTAGTTGGGATTTTTCTGAAGGAAAAGTATCCCCATCTGTTAGTTTCAGCTGCCACCTCCATAAATGCCAGCAAGAAGATGGATCCAACTTTGTTCGCCAAATGGAAAAGGACTTTTCTGAAGCCCGCTCCAGCAGGGGTTGCTCCAGCTGCATCTGAGAGCACCAGGACTACCTCAATCACTCCTCTCCTACAAGAAGCTGGCTCAGCAAATCTCTCCCTTCCATCTTCTTCATCTGCTTTGCCGTCTACTTCAGTTGAAGTTCCATCAACTTCAATTGAAGTACGACCTTCTGCTTCTCACCTTGCATCACCTCCTGCATCTCCTCTCCCGTCTCATCTTGCTGGGATCTCTCAACCCAGTTTTGATTTGTTGGTTTTTGAGATTTCTACTCCTCCTCAGTCTCCAATTCCTTCTTCAGATCACATTGATCATCCTGCATCCACCCATCACTCTCCATCTCCAGTTCCATCTCCATTTCATTCTCCAGTTCATCAAGAATACACCATTCCTGCTGATCATCCATCCTCTGAGATTCCCCCTTCATCATCTGAAATCTCTCCAACATTCATTTCTAGCATCTTGGAGTTAATTACTCCTTCGATCAAAATTATGATTGAAGAGGCAATTGCTCCACTTGTTTCCTCCATATCTTCTTTGACTGTTGCTATTCGAGCACTCTCAAAGTCTGCTGAGCCCTCTTCCTCTAGGGGCCTGGTTTCAGTATCTACTAAAATCAGGCAGGGGGAGATGCTTAATGAAGATGTCTCTGAGCTGCCTTTGGCCTCCCCTCCAGCAGATCCTCTTGCAGTGGCAGAGAAAGAATTAGAAGAATCAGCTCCTCCTCAAAGTTTGTCTGAAAAAGAAATTTCTGATGCCTTATTGAAGTCTGAATTTATTGTCAAAGCGTGCCTAGAAGAATGTTCTACTCCCCTGGTCGCCCTATACCTAGAAGGAGTTATCACTTCCTTTCTAAATGAATTATGGGAGTTAGGACACGCAAAGGACAATTCTGAAGGTATCCCTTTTACTCACTTTTTAGACTTGATAACTGATATGATAGTTTGGGAATACCTGTAAGGGATGATTAGATGTCATTTAGCAAAATTTTATTCATAATATTACAGATAAAATGGAAGAAGTTTTAGATGTTCAAGAGCCTGATCACCTACCTGCTACAGAAGTTCAAACTGAACAAGAACCAGTTGCTCAAGTTTCTAAGGCTGCTCAGCCAGCTCAGCTAGAAGTGCAAGTAGAACTGGTCACCATGACAGTTTCTGATTAACAAGAAAAAGCTGCAGATGCTCAAATTGAAAAGTCTACTGTATATGATGATTCCCCTGGATTGGATTTAGATGCTCTCCTGGCATAGGATGCCATAGAAGAAGAATTAGAAAAAGCTGCCCTAAAGGAAAAGGAAAGAGCTATGCAAGAAGCAATTGATCCATATGATCTTCCTATCTCTTCAAATTCTGAGGATGATATTGATTCTGATGAATCTGATGAGTCAAAAAGAAAAAGATCTGCTAAAAAGAAAAGGAAAGTTGTGGCCCCTCCTCCTCCTAATCCAGATAATGATACTCCTTACTATATCCTGAAAGGAATTGATCCTAAATCAAAAGATTTCCAGCACTGGATGGCTTTCTCTAAAAATCAGCAGAAGCAAAGGAAGAAGTCAAAGAGGTATGATAGTCCTGTCCCAAGATGGACTCCTAGAGGTCCTCCTCCTCCACCTCCCAGTGCAGGTGCCTCAGGAAACTTATCTGCAAACCCTGCTGCTCAGTCTGAAAGGTTCAATCCATCTCAGTCATCACAAAGGAGAAGTTCTCAAGGATATCAAGGTAAAACTCAAACTGGCTATCAAAGACTTGATGCTGTTAAGGAACAAGTAAAGGAGGTGGTGTATCAAAGACCAACTTTCTCTCCTCCTCATTCCAAAGAACTCAAAAGCTCAACCTCTCCTAAGCCAGATCATTCTGTGAAGGATGTTTCAAAAGGTAAGCGAATTATTTTATCTGAAAATTCTAGCAAGATATTTGCTGAGTCTGCTCCTCCTTCTTATCCAGTTATTCAGGATAAAGAACCAGTTGATACATCTTCTGAAAATGTGTATGAAAGCCCAGAGCTTGATCCTAATTTTAGGATGGCTCATTTTCTTGAACTTGTTGGAACAGCTCAAATTAAGAAAGCTAAAGCTGAAGGGAGCGACACTGCAGGATTGACCACGATGTCAAAATTCAGAATGAAGGAGCTCGATAAATTCCAGGTTAGACCTGAAGTATTTGATCCTTCAAAGTACATGGAAAAACATCCTGAGGCAGTTGTCCCAAGAGCGTCAAAATTGAAAATCATTGGAGAACAAGACCTAAAGCTGTCGAGAAGAGAAGCTCTAGATCCTTCTAGAAAGATTAATTTTGTTCCTAGTTCTTCTGATCCTAAATCTAACTCTGAAGCATCTTAAAAATTCATTGATTGACAGTTATTTGCTTATCTGATTGATTGATGTTATCTGCTTAGTTATTTCTCTTCATGCATGTTATTTATTTTCAGTATTTAGTTTTGTATTTAATTGTTGAGAGACTTAACTCAAATAGGGGGAGATTGTTGGTACCCTAGGTTTTGATTTGAGTTCAGTCTTCTCTTTCTGTCTCTTGACTCAAGATTTATCTATGGTCAAAGGTTAGTTGTTTAGTTTGTTGCTCTAGTTTTAGAGGCCACATTTCCAGATGTAAATTTGGTTAAGTTGTTTTTCATTCGACTATGGTCGAACGCCGCTCGACTATCGTCTATCGGCTGATCGACGATCGTCTATCAGTTGGTCGACGTTCTGTCTGCGTTGATAGTTCGACTATCTATTTGATAGGTCGACTATCTGTTGTGTTTGATAGTTCGACTATCTGCTTGGATAGTTCAACTATCTGATAGTTCGACTATCTGTTGATAGGTCGACTATCTGTTGATAGGTCGACTATCTGTCTTAGTTGATAGCTCGACTATCTGTTGATAGGTCGATTGTCTGCTTTCTTTGATAGCTCGACTATCTGTTGATAGGTCGACTATCTATTTTCTTTGATAGTTCGACTATCTGCTTGGATAGTTCAATTATCTGATAGCTCGACTATCTGTTGATAGGTCGACTATCTGTTTTCTTTGATAGTTCGACTATCTGCTTGGATAGTTCAACTATCTGATAGCTCGACTATCTATTGATAGGTCGACTATCTGTTTTTTGTGATAGTTCGACTATCTGTTGATAGGTCGACAATCTGTTTTGCTTTGGTAGTTCGACTATCTGTCCTGATAGATCGACTATCTGATAGCTCGACTATCTGTCCTGATAGTTCGACTATCTGTTGTGGTAGTTCGACTATCTTCTTTGATAGTTCGACTATCTGGATCTTTCGACTATCTGTCTGATAGGTCGACGATCTCCGTGCTTCGGTCGACGATCTCCGAGGGTCGTTCGACATTTTGCTGTATGTTTTGAGTAATTTTGTCATCTTCTTTGATGTGATTTATTTCATATTTATTTTGGCATATTTTATAAAAGATTGTTTGAATAAATTTATGATATTATTTCCATGCAATATCTGCTCCATTCCTTATGCATGAGCCAATCTTTTTCTGACAAAGTTGTTTGTCTTATTAGCTGAGATATGATTTCTGCTTTATCTGCCAGACTGTCCTTTATAGCCGTTAGACTCAGAAAGTCTTCCTTGGCTGTAAAGAATCTTTTCTGATGTGACTTTCTCTAGTATTATTTCATCAGAGTTATTTGCAGCTTCTTAGAAAGCTTTATCCTCTTATAGGATATCTATCTGCAGTTTTTGTTTTGCTTTATGCTATTTGTAGCCCAGCTTGCAGATTCCAGTAGAAGACAAGATTCAAACTCAAATGAGAGTCGTTGCTGCTGCTGCTATATAAAGAATTCTTTGAAGAAAGAATAAAAAGCTAGTTCACATAGCCAAAAACCAGTTCATTCAGGAAAAAGGAGTTCAAAAGCTAACAGCTGCATTCAAGCTTAGAACTTACAGTTTTCAACTGCTCTCAGCTCGTTCACATCCAACTGAGAAGAAGTTTTATCTCTTCACTCTTCTTCAACCTGAGTTCTCCTGCTTACAGGAAGATTTACACTCAGAGCTTTTTGAAGAAGAAGAAGAAGAAGATAGCTGCCTGAAGAAGAAATTTCAATTCATATTCTTTATCTTCTTATAGCTTTTTCCTTCAGACTTTCTGAAGTGTTTCTACACTGAAGCAAGACTTCACCTGGACATTCTTTTAGCCAGGGGGAACCTTGATTCTTTAAGAGCTTTCTAGCTCAGTGCAAGTTCTTATGCTTCTCTAATCTATTGTAAAATAGAGAAGACATCTTAATCTCCTTTCCCCCTCCTGTAAAGGGTTATTACTCCCTTCAAAAGTATACCTTGGTGGCAGGGCACCTGATCAAAAACCTGTGTTGGTTTTTAGACACCTGATCAAAAGTCTAAAGGGTTTCTGGATCTACCTGAAGCAGATCTTGTTGGTGGCAAGGCACCTTATCAAAAACCTGAGTGGATTCCTACCTTGTTGGTAGAAGAGTGGACGTACCCAAGTTATTTGGGGAACCACTATAAATTCCTTGTGTCGTCTGGATTGTTTAATTAATTCTCTGTGCTGATTGGCTGTGATTAGATTTTAACTAGGATTGCTAGTTGCTGATTAGGATTCCAAGCCTTAACTATAATTACAGTTGGCTGCCTTTTTTGCACAACACTTGTGATAGGCTTTAGGGTTTCATCTCAAATATCTATAACCTTCATTCCGCAATTAACTCCAAGTGAGTTGAGTAGACAGTCAACTTTGCTAGTGCAATTTTTGATTACTCTATTCACCCCCACTCTAGAGTAGTATCTATCCCTTTTCTTTTAGAATTGAGTCCCAAGCTGATCCCGCTGTTAGACCCTTACCTAGCAGGCAGGTATGGAAGGCCCTCGGTGGACGTAGTGAAGCACTTTGGAAGGGGTTGGTCCAAGGATAATGGAGCTTATTCAGAGTATGACAGGCAGGACCTAGATTTATTTGTAGGGTCTGTATAGCACGAAGTCCCATTCGACAATACCTATTCGACAAAACCCACTCGATAAGCCTACTCGACAGAATAGCCTCTGAGTAAGGAATTGAGGTCATCTCTCACTAGACTGTCCACGAGCGCAAGGTCATTGTGGTCACCTCCTAAGAGCCTAAAGCAGGTGCGAACGCACAAAGTTCAGGTCAAGTCTTCGCTAAAATAGCCTTTGGGAGAGAACGATTCAGTTGTAGCCTAGGAACTAAGGGTTGGAGACGAGCGAATGTGTGGGAGCATTTGCGAATGGTAAGAAACGAGAAACAAAAAATTAATAATAATATCCATTTCAGCAGAAACAAAAACTTTGACATTTGTATCCCAAAAAGTAATTTTACAATTAGGGGTCTCTCCCCTGACAAGAATGACCAAGAAAAACAAAATGCAAAGTCAAATAAGAAAAATGGAGTCTTCAGGAGAGTCGCTGGACTACTTGCTGGAGGATCCATCGATCCAGCAATGGGGTTAGTCGACATCATTCTCGCACTGAAGATCGTTCTTATCCCCAGGCATGTCGATGGGAGTGAACAGCCACGAGAGAACATTACACATTGTGAGCTTCTCGCCGCCTTTATTCTGAAGTCTGGCCACTCGCAGTACCTCGATCACGTGCTTGGACTCCCCCTGGAGTTCTCCTGCATCATTACCTCGATCTCATAGTTGGTGTACTGATGGCATTTTCCCTTCTCGCCTGGATGTCGAGGGACGGAAAATTCTTGCAGGCGCTTGTTCTCAGCTTTCAACCCCATGACCTCGCGCTCGAGGTTAGCCACCCGCGCGCACAGCAGTTCGTCGTTCGCGAGGTCCTACGGTAAGGGCATCAAAAAGAGTTATGAAAAAATGAAAAATTAAACAAGAGTGCGAGAGACTAAGGAAGCTTCACTCATCCCTTACGCTGTGTGACTTCCAATAAGCACCCCGAAGGACTCCAGTTGACGCTTCAGAGAAGCAACCTCCGTCGAGGCAAGATCCCATGACCTTTTAACATCGCTCAAGTTCTTCTCAAGATTGAGGCTGCGGTGTGACGACATGTGTGTGAGTTTAAGTGCACACAGCTAGGCCCGCACGGTCTCATGCGCGATGGTATAGGTCAACTCCTCATCGAAGATGTTGCCATCTTCTTGGCTGTACAACCTAAAGTCGAATGTGAAGGCATCGCCGCTAGTTGAATTCTCCTCTATCCACGACGGGAGGAGCATTGAGATGGAGGCCCCGTTGGCCTTGTGGTCCCACTGAAGCTGGGTTTGGCCTACCTCGTCCATATACTTCTCATCGAGGATGAAATTCCAGTTCCCTCTCGACACCAGTCCCACAGGAGCCTTTTCTATTGCAACCTCAATCTTGGCAACAGCACCTGCAACATCGCCCATTATACCTGTCACGACTAGGGTCTTGAAGGGGGCTTCGATGACCTGATGTCTTTACTTTCTTATGGAATGCCGGGGAGGAGCATATGACTTTCGCTTTAGGGTACTCGGCTGAGACGAGGTACCCGAATAGTCCCTACAGGCCGCGACTGCAGATCGTGCAAGAGGAAAACCTGTGGCGAGAGCCTCAGTTTCCTCATAAGCTTGTTGGAGGAGGACCTCACGCTCACTTGTGCGGCCAATAAGGCTAAGCTTTTTCAATCTAATACAGGGATTTAAAAGTAAATAGGATAGAATGGTACCTTCTCCAGTGAGAACGGGCAGGATGGAGTCAAGGTTCTGCCACAGGTACCTGATGCTGAAGTCCTTTGGACCAAAGAATCCGTATAGGGCAGTCTCATGGCCCTTGAGTGTGGGAGTCCTATAATTTGTATCGTTGTATTGGAGATGTGAGAGGGGGACATATTCGAAGTTCCCCGACACAAATAAATTTAGACCAGTGGTGGTTTTTATTGGTGATACCACTGGCCTTGGTCGTCTGGCCTGAGAAGAAGATGATCCCGCTCTTGGCCCGAAAGTTGAACAGTTTTCGGAACACCGAGAGGTTGAACTCGATCCTCTCCTCTCGTATTTAGCAGGCGAATGCTACCAGGATGGCGACGGAGTTATGGTTGAGCTGGGCAGGAATGAATCCAAAATATCGAAAGGTCTGGCGCACTTTCGATCATAGGGGGAGGCGGAATCCCACCTCGAAGTGCTCTAGGGGAATGGTAAGATCCCCCCCCCCAGGAAGTTTAACTTGTCGAAGCAATCTGGATGACGCACAACAAACCCTGACGGCATGTAGTTGGCAATGGTGGAGAGATACTCTTCCTCGGTCAACTTGAATGGGGAAAGTCATGGTCAGCGAAGCCTTGCGCGCACCGATTTCAGCAGTCAATCTCTCCAGGCATCTCGCGAATGTGTAGGGGGAGATAGGGTTGCGCAGGCGCGTGGCTTCAAAGTTGTAAGGAAGCAAGACGAAGACTCAGAGTCAAAGTGATAGTAAATGCAGTAGAAGAGGCCTATTTATAGAAAAATTTGGCAGTTATGTGGTTCTCCAAGCACCGGGGGTGCGGATAGCAATTCCAGCATCTTGACGCCTCGTAATTTGTCCGGCCCTGCCACCGCTCCTCTCACCCATGAATGGCAAATGCCTCCAGGGAAGACCTTGGGTAAGTAGAAAGCACAGCGAGACGGGTATAAAGAAAAAGATAGTTAAAATGGGAGATACCAAACATTGTGCAAAGAAAAAACGGTATTTAAAATATGAAAGAGTCACTCGCCCGGCAAGAGCAAACCTAGAATGTCTCTTTATTACAAAGCAGTACGAAAAGATATACATTTTGGAAACAAACGAGCGAATGGATGACAAGAGTGAGAGGAGGAGAGTGTCAATGGGCTCAGTATTGGACCCACTGCCAACGACCCTAGCCTCGCCTACCAGACCTCGGGAGCACTCGCCAGTAATAGTAGGCGCTAACAGTAGTCAACTCTAGATGGACAAAGCGCATTTGCTATCGGGCTCGCGCAATATGCCTTTCAGTAGAGGTCTCCTCGCACATGCCTCCCTGCCACTCCATCACCGCAATGAGGTGCGAGTAGTCCCACTCGAGGATGCCCTGCCGGTGCCCAGTGGCTTCTTGGTGTTCATCCACCCAATTGGAAGCCTCCAGTTGCGCGTAGATGAGCTTTCCCAAGACTTCCACCATCCGCTCCTTTATTATCTCGTCATCACGAGGGTTGTTGAGAAAGTCTGCAAGATCACTGGGAGATGGGGATGGCGATATCTCTTCAGCAGCATAAAGGTCGATCGCCGAGACACCCCCCCCGATAACCTGGCGAGGAAATTCAGTCTTTAATAGGATTGATTTCAGGCAAAAGGAAAAATTTGTCCCATTTACCTGGCGGAGGGATGGTGTCTTTTCCTGATTGCTAACAAGAAGGGTCAAGTCTCCCCTCGAAGGACCTCTTGGGGAAGGACTGGCATGATTTTCCCTGTCCCGGATAGAGCAACGCTTGTCCCGAGGGATGAAATTTGGCTAGTTGGGGATGTCGGTTGCCTTCTAGGCTGAAGATCGAGAAACTGACGTGAGATCCCAAGGGTTCTTGGCGGTCAGAATCTGGGACACTAGACTGACCAGGCTCGTAGTCCCGAAGGGAATAGCTATAAGGAATAGAGTGGGAGAAAGAATGCAAACTAAGAAATGCGAGAAGGTATCAAGTGGATTACCAGAGGCGAGTGGGGGTGGCCTCGATAACTCGAGGGGAGGTCTCATGGACAACCTGTCCATTTCTATTGAAGGGAATGGATGCCTCAGCATTCACCAGGGGGACCCTAATGTCTCTTCCCGCTAGTGGTTCCTTTGAATGCAGTGACTGCTTTGTGTAACAGGTTTTTTTGGTTATCGAAAGGGTGGTGAGTCAAATATCTCTATTAAGATGGCGAGGTTCTCGCGGTGAGGGGTTGGATTCGGAGATGCGGACTCAACTGCCGTAAGGTCTCATCGAATCGTCTTGGCCCTTCTTGGCCAATATGGAGAATCTGCATGTCTCTTGGATGAGATCCGTGGAGCATAGCGTGATATTTTGTATTCGGTCCTCTCTTGAGAGACAACAAGTCGATCTAGCAACCCTTGTGAGAGCGGCTTCTAGGTCAGTTTAGCAAACATCGTCGGAGCAGCGAGAGCTCAGGGGATGAGCAGTGGATGAGCAAATGGTATCATGTTTTTTGTCAGGTCCTGGGATATGTATAGAGAGCCATTGAGGGACCCCTCAAATATTCTCTTCCAAGTCACCAAGCACTCACTGAATACCCAGGGTTGGACTTTTCTTTCTGAACGTAGAACTAGATAGAAAAGAGCGGGGATTGTGTACAATCCTGTATTTTCTAAGTGGGACCCCTCGATGAGGCCAAGGATCATCAGGTTCAAGCTAGTAAAAGCAGGCAAGTGGGGCAGGCATACCCTCACTCTTCCAGTGGTGGTAAAGGCCTTCCTCCAAAGTATGCGGGAAGGATCTCGCCAAGAAAGGTTAATGGCATGTGAGACCTACACTCACCCTTTGAGGGGCAATGGAGGAAAATGCTTAGCTCACCCGCACATTCGCTTCTTCAGGACACACATTGAATTCGTCGAGGCCACACGTTTAATTTGGCGTGATCACTCGATGAATAGTCGTAACAACTCGACAAAACTTACAAGTACACTCGACGAACTTGACATAACCACTCGATGAATTCATCTTAACTACCCCATGAATTCGACTTGACTACTCAACGAATTGGCTCAACCACTCGACGAATTCGGCTTAACAACTCGACAAATTGACTTAACTACTCGACGAATTTGACTTAACTACTTGACGCACTAAACAGACTTGTCTACGAACTTCACGTAACTACTCAACGAATTCTTTATTACTACTCGACGAATTCTTCATGACTACTCAAGGAATTCTATGTGACTACTTGACAAATTATATTAAGAACAACCGAAACGTATGGATTCGGAAAGTCCATTGCCAGAAAAATAAATACTACGACATCGGGTCTTGAAAATTAAAAGTTACGGGAAGAAGAAGAACTATAAGAGGTCTAAACAAGAGGGGGAGACCAATGCTTGCCTCAATCTTCCGATTCCTAGCCTCCTAAGCACTCCACGTCAAGGATCGTGTAATGCCACAAGTTTCCTGAAGCAGGAAATGGTTTCTCTGAGAAACTGCCGGACGGTAGGGTTAATGTCGGTGGTAGTGAGGTTGTTTTATTTGGAATACCTCTCTGAGAGGTACCGCGTGGCAGTAGCGATACCACGTGGCGGTAGCATCAAGCGTCGAGAGCACTGTATTGATACAACACATCATCTACCACGCGATAGTAGGTTGTTATCGCACAACGGTAGTAGGGCTGATTTATTTGTCAAAGCTCTCAGCGAGCACCGCCAAGCACTGTAAGTTCACTGTCATTCCATTTGGGCTGACGAATGTGTCATTCGTATTTATGGACTTAATGAATCGGACGTTCATGGAGTATTTGGACCAATTTGTGATAGTCTTTATCGAAAATATCCTTGTGTACTCCCAGTCTGAGGAAGAATATGCGGATCACTTACGATTAGTGTTCGATACCTTAAGGAGTAATCAATTGTACGCCAAGTTCTCTAAGTGTGAGTTTTGGCTGTCTTCGGTACCATTCCTTAGTCATATTATTAGTGGAGAGGGAATCACGGTAGATCCGACGAAGATTGTTGTGATATGGGAGTGGCCTATATTGTCTTCTATAGTGGAAATCCGGATTTTTCTGGGGCATGCCGGCTACTACAGGCATTTCGTAGAGAACTTCTTGTGAATAGCGCTACCCCTTATGACTTTGATATGGAATGATTAGAATTTTGTTTGGTCGCCAGCGAGCACACAAGCTTTTGAAGAGTTGAAAAGTCGTCTGACCACAACGCCTATTTTGTGCTCGCCATGTAGTTCGAAAGGCTATGAGATCTACAATGATGCCTCAGGGAGCGGCTTAGACTTTGTTTTGATACAACATTGTAAGGTGATAGCTTACAGCTCGCGCCAGTTGAAAGTACATGAGAGAAACTATCTGATACATGATTTGGAGTTAGTGGGCGTGATATTCGCTCTGTAGTAATGGAGACTTTACTTGTATGGCATGAAGGTCAATATTTATACAGACCATAAGAGCCTGAAGTATCTATTAGATCCGAAGGACTTGAATATGAGCTAGCGGAGGTGAATGGAGTTCCTTGGGGCCTACACCTTCAAGATTCATTACGTTCCTGGCAAGGGATATGCTATTGCGAATGCGCTAAGTCGTAGAACTCCTGCACAGGCTAAATGGATACAAATGCATGACGAGCGTCTTATTCAAGATTTGGAGGCCCTGGAGATCTCTTGTGTGGATAGGAGATCTAGTGCTGAAGCATGTTTGAACTGGACGGAGGTGCAGTATGACCTCGCTGATCAGATTCAGCAAGCTCTAGAGTTGGATGCCAGCATGAAGCGCTACTTGGCAAAGTCTTTGGATTGGTCAAATGACCTATTTACTCTCAGTGATGGCCTTTTGTGGAAGAACAGTCGATTGTGCATCCTAAATGTGGGCAAACTGCAGTAAGAGTTGTTGTACGAGGCACATTTCACAAAGTACTCAATCTACTCGGGGAGCACAAAGATCTTCAAGGACATGAAAAAGTTATTATGGTGGCCAGGATTGAAGAAAGGCATAGTTTTATATGTGGTGAAGTTTCAGACATGTGCCTTAGTGAAGGCCAAATGTCAGAAGCCCAATGGATATCTGAAGTCTTTGCTGATGCAGGCTCACATGTTTGACAACAAATAGATCTACAGACTAGCATGAATACCTATCTACAATCCAAATCCTATATTCGCACAATCGCTCTACGCGGCACCACGTTAATTAATTCTATAAATTATATGCTAGCGTACAGGTAGCCAAACCGATTAGGATCGAATAGAGGCGATAGGCCAATATTCTTTCCGGCTAAAAGGACCTACCTTGTCCGAACGAGCGGTGTTGTACCAAAAGAGATCTACAAAATAAAATACAATTCGGAAAAGGTAGATCTCTCCCAACGAAAGAAAACAAAGGTTCGTCAAGCCTTTCTCGAAATTAAAGGAAATTAAGAGGGACAACAAAAGCAATTGAAAGATCACCATGATATAATTTTTATTGCTATCAAAAATTCAACGCTAAGAATCTACCACCACAGAAATTAATCAAGGAAGAGAAAAACACAATCGGTAGAAAGGATTCGTTACCCTATCAGAATGGATGATTCTGATTTCTCTACTTGGATCGTTGTTCAACGACTCTGCTGGAGTCACGCCGGTTGGAGAGAAACTTTTCTGCCTTCGTCGCGTCACGCCGAAGTTGGAATTCACAAAGAAAATCTTTTCCTTGGCCTATTTCTTCAAGGAGGTGGGTTGAATGGTTGCTTTGTTGGAGGTCAGTTTTGAGGCGATAAAAGGAGTGGGAGAGGGTTGTTAAGGTGATAAAAGAGGAGGGAAAGAGGGGAGGAGTCTTGTGGCCGAATTCCACAAGGAGGAGAGGGAGGAGGGTGGCCGAACTTGCCAAGGAAGAGGGGGAAAGAGGGATGGCCGAATTTTGCCAAGGGGGAGGAGGATCTCAAAAGATCTTTAGGGGGATTATTTTCTTATTCTTCTTCTCTCTAATCAATCCTTCATAACATGGCTATATATAGCCTACACCACTCAATCTCCCTCCATTCAAAATTCAAATTGAAAATACGATGGTTATATGCACGCATCATAACATATGAAATGAAATAATTAAAACAACACATGATGCTTCTAAGCACCCATCATTACACATGAAATGAAAATTAAAACTAACATAAAAATGACTTAATAATTATTAATAATTATTAATAAATTGGTTTGCGCCCAGGGCGGATTTTATGGCGATGCTCTACATGGTCATCACAGCGCCGTAAATCTTTATTTGAAGGCGGAGAAAGTTATTTTGTAAGCGCGTCATCACCGTCTTCAATATGTTGAGGGTCGTCGTCTCCATCAATCCTCCCCCGCTCAATAGTACTCATCACCGATGAGTTGGTCTAAAAGTAACGGTGCAGGAGAGCATCATCCCAAAGAAACACGTAGCGGCAAACAACACCACTTTGAGAAGAGAGCACTTCAACCTGGAGTATCCTGTCATGCAAAAAGGTGGTCCTAGAGAACCTCGGTTAAGCATTAGGCAATAAAGGATAATAAATTATACATCAATAACCAACGTACCTCCAGTGAAGACTGATGAAGAGAGCGATCCAGGCACAATCTCACTACCTAAATCATAAGAAAACAAAGTGGACCCAAACGGACAGACAGATAATTCAAGTGGTGGAGAAACATATAGCGTTAAATTAGAAACATTAAAAATAGGGGTAATACCCCAATCAGTTAATAACTTCAAATGATATGCGTATTCTCCTAATTTCATTAATATTCGAAAAAGGTCTAGTTCGCCAACTCGCTAACTTTCTATAGTGCCCGAAGGCAACCGTTCAGGGACGAGATGCACCAAAACTAAATCACCAATCATATAGTGAGTCGCTCTTTTTTGTAAGCTAGCATGATATTTATAAGATTTATATGGTGTGGTTAGCACTTCACTAATGTGCTTATATAAAATGTGATCATGATAAGCATAATCTGGTGCGAGTTTTGGCGATAAACTAGCAAGTAAATAATAAGATGCAATTTGAGTGATTACTTCTCTTAAAGTGCGCCTAAGTATCATACTATCGTGAGGAGTGAAACTGTGGGCTACATGACTAACCCCAAATACAGAGGATAAGGGGGTTAAGTAAGGGGTACGGGAGCCTGATAATCAAAGATGATTTTCATAGGCTTCAAACACGCAGTCCTAATTTTAAAATTATTATTTTCACGCTTGGCATGAAGATATGCCAAGGGAAACCGCTCATCATAAATACTAAAAGAGTTGGACGCTCCCGGATGTGACAAGAGGTGTGAGCGATACAACTCATGGGGCCTAACCTTGGTCACTAATGTGTGGGAAAAAGGGTCATCAAATGGCGGTGGGTAAATACGTGCGACCAGGTGTGGGATATAGGTATGTGAAGTAGACACCACATCCATAGGCACAATAGCCAAGGAATCAGAAACGGATGAGGGTAGAACCGTAGCTAGACACGCAGAGAAATGAATAGCCCAAATGTGTCGCGTAGTCAAATTTATGCGGTGCGGTGATCAGACCAAAAACTAACGCGCTCAACATACTAATATCTAAGTGTCGAGATAATGCCAAGGTAGGAACTAAAAGAGCGGGTGTGTGACAACAACTCAGTCTAGGACTACCGATGCCACGTCCTAAATCATCAACAAATGTAGGCTCATAGATAAGAGGAAGGGTCGTTAAAATCAAACCCGAGATAAAATTAAAATCAAAATAACTTTCACCGATCGGTGATAACTTCAATGAACTCTCATCCGGGGGTAAAACCAAAGAATCGTTCAAAATACCACTTCCTTGCTTGCAATTTCTTCCGACACACTAGACAAGTCATTTAATTCAGAATCAGTATAGGTCTCAGAAATGGGCAAAATTGAACCCGACGGAAAATTTAATTCAGATGGAACTTCAGACAATGGTGATATCATCAAATAACTATCGTTCGGGTTCGCAGATCTAAAATCATCCAAACATAACCTTCTCGCATAAGGTGAGTCTTCCCAATCAGTTGGAACATCCATTAAGTTAGGGTCGTCAATGACAATGGAAAAATCCTCACTCACAGGCTTCTCAAGAAAGTTAGATAAAATCTCAGTGAGTATAATCGTAGTCTCTAATGCAATGGGGATCGTATCCGGGAGAGGGCACACAATACTAGGGTGCATAGACACAATGCTATTAGGGAACATAATAGGCAAAGAGATACTCTTGCAGCTTGGACTATCATCATCATCCCAAACATCGTCCTCTAGATCACTAGGGATTCCCTCTGACTCAGACGCATAAGAATCGTCGGGCACTAATGAATATGTCAGAATACTCTCACCTATGGGGTCATCCTCAAAATCCAGAGATAGTATATCAACATCAGCATCCTCAGGGGTATCAGTCACTATCTTTAGGGGCTTAAATGTCGAGGATAACAGAGGCATAGCCCTAGTGGTAACATTTATCGAGTCCACAACAAAAAACCTATTAGGAGAGGTTTCCCTAACGGGGGGTGGTGGTACTAATACGGTCTTTCCGGTTTGACACGAGTGAGCTTTATTCCTAGGAATGTAGTGCTTCTTAATTTCCACTGCCATAATAAAAGTGGCCTCTAGATCGGTGTAAAAATAACACAATAATTTACCCTGGATGTAGGGGCTTAACCCCTTATGAAACCTAGAGAGGGTGATCTCTGGCAACTCCTTCACACCACTTCTAACCATCATATCTGTAAAAAGACGCATATAATCCGAGACCGACTTGTTCCCTTGTTTAAGGTTAGTCCAATCATTAGTTATCTGTTGCTTGGTCTGGGCGTTTGGTTTATAATCATTCCTAACGACAGGTTTGGATCTAGTGCCAAAACTTTACTCACTCATAGGCTTGGTGTTTGCAGGGCGAAGGTAGGCGGGATCAAATTAATCCTAGAGTAGGCTACGCATGTGCGGCCAAGCATAATGATTGCTACCAACACGACGCTCTTCATTTTAACCAAAACAACTGAGCTTGACCTACTAATCTCTCTCGGGCAAAGTTAACCTTTTTGTGGTCATCCCATAAGTGACAATTAAAATAATGCTCAAATCCCTTAAGCTAATCCCTAAAAATTTGGGGACATCCTAAACCGTCATAAGTAGGATAAATGTGGTGTGCCCTAGGGGTGTGTTTAGCCATATCCTTAGCATAAGAATAGTCTAACCGAGCAGCATATATGTCATATGCCATTTTAGTGAGAACCGGAGAGGCAACTAACCCGGAACTGGTGCACATGCAATGAGAAGTGAACCTGACCCTATTTAATTTTCAAAGATGGAGTTGTTCCCACTTAATAACTATGGTGATACAAGATTATTTTTGATTTGCTTGCAGGAAATAATATGAAAATTATTAATTAATTTTTTTTGATTTTTTTGCTAAAAAAATAAAAATATAGGCCAGTATTGGCAGACCAAAATTAAAATTTTATAATGATTTAATAAAATTTATGGCTTAATAAAAATAAAATATTTTTTGATTTATTACTAATAAAATGATGGAAAAATTCCAGAATTTTTTTTGTTTGAATTTTGAGAAAAATTGAAAATTTTAAGACGCTATTTGAAGACCAAAAATTAAAAAATTAATTTATATGATGTGCAATGAAACGTGCAAAGTGCGCGTCTGTGTTCAAAGCAAAAGGGGGAGGGGGCCAATTAAGAAATTGACGTGAACCTCCCTCTGATACCAAATTGATGCATGCTCACACGTTTGAAAACGAATAGATCTACGGACTAGCACAAATACCTCTCCATAATCCAAATCCTATATTCACACAATCACTCTACGCGGCACCACGTTAATTAATTCTATCAAATATAAGCTAGCGTACGGGTAGCCAAACCGATTAGGATCAAATAGAGGCGATAGGCCAATATTCTTTCCGGCTAAAAGGACCTACCCGGTCCGAACGAGCGGTGTTGTACCAAAAGAGATCTACCAAATAAAATACAATTCGGAAAAGGTAAATCTCTCCCAACAAAAGAAAACGAAGGTTCGCCAGGCCTTTCTCGAATTTAAAGGAAATTAAGAGGGACAACAAAAGCAATTGAAAGATCACCATGATATAATTTTTATTGCTATCAAAAATTCAACGCTAAGAATCTACCACCATAGAAATTAATCTAGGAAGAGAAACACACAATCGATAGAAAGGATTCGTTACCCTATCAGAATGGATGATTCTGATTTGTCTACTTGGATCGTTCTTCAATGAATCTGCCGGAGTCACGTCGGTTGGAAAGAAACTTGTCCTCTCTCGTCGCGTCACGCCATAGTTGGAATCCACAAAGGAAATCTTTGCCTTGGCCGATTTCTTCAAGGAGGTGGGTTGAATGGTTGCTTTGTTGGAGGTCGGTTTTGAGGCGATAAAAGGAGTAGGAGAGGGTTGTTAAGGTGAGAAAATAGGAGGGAAAGAGGGGAGGAGTCTTGTGGCCGAATTCCACAAGGAGGAGGGAGGAGGGTGGCCGAAATTGCCAAGGAAGAGGGGGAAAGAGGGATGGCCGAATTTTGCCAAGGGGGGAGGAGGATCTCAAACGATCTTTAGGGGGATTATTTTCTTATTCTTCTTCTCTCTAATCAATCCTTCATAACATGGCTATATATAGCCTACACCCCTCAATCTCCCTCCATTCAAAATTCAAAATTTATTGAAAATATGATGGTTATATGCACCCATCATAGCACATGAAATGAAATAGTTAAAACAACACATGATGGTTTTAAGCACTCATCATTACACATGAAATGAAAATTAAAACAAACATAAAAATGACTTAATAATTATTAATAATTATTAATAAATTGGTTTGTACCCCAGGCAGATATTATTGCGACGCTCCACATGGTCATCACGGTGCCGCAAATCTTTATTTGAAGGCGGAGAAAGTTCTTTTGTAAGCGTGCCATCACCGTATTCAATATGTTTAGGGTCGTCGTCTCCATCATTTGCATATATTGGAATGCAAGTTCGATGACTTATCTATAGATTTCGTTCACGGCTTGCCGAGATCGCCGAAGGGGAACAACGCCATCTGGGTGATCATTGATCGTTTAACGAAAGTGTCACACTACATTCTGAATAAGATGGAAGATTTAGTGGAAAAGTTGGCAAAGCTTTATAATAAAAATATCGTACGATTGCACGGTGTTCCCCGAGCATCGTCAGTGATCGAGATAGGCGCTTCACATCTAACAATTGGAGTCTTATTCATCAATTGTTGGGTACCAAACTAAAGTTCAGCATGGACTTTCATCCGCAGATGGATGGTCAGACCAAAAGTGTAAATAGGACGATCGAGGACATGCTTCGCATGTGCTCCTTAGATTTCGGGAAGAGGTGGGACCACAACCTTTTTATGATCAAGTTCGCCTATAACAATAGCTACCAGACAAGTATTAAAATGACACCCTTAGAGGCCCTTCATGGAAGGAAGTGTCATACTCCCTTGTCATGGTTAGAGGCGGGCAAATCAAAGCTATTTAAGAGGAAAGAAGTTGAAGATGTGACTTTGATTATTCGTACGATCCAGGAGCAGTTGTTGATTGCTCAGGATAGGCAGGCCAAGTATTATAATGCCAAGTACAGAAATGTTGAGTTTGTCATGGGCGATTGGGTGTATTTGAAGATCAAACTATTCAAGGGCGTATCAAGGATTCAATGCTTGAAAAAGCTTTGTCTGAGATACTTGGGTCATTTGAGATATTGGAGCGCATTGGTGAAGCTGTCTATCGACTGAAGCTTTCAACAGAACTTAGTGTTATACACGACGTATTTCATATATCTATATTACAGAAGGCAGTGCTAGATCCAATGCAGGTGGTTGCTGCAGATAAGGTACCGATTGATGGTGGATTAACGAAGGTCAAGCCCATTCGGATCAAAGACATGGAAGTCAAGCAACTTTGGAATAAGTCTCTCAAGATGGTCAAGGTCCATAGGGGCAACTGTGGCTTTGAGGGACTATCTTTGTTGCAGGAGCAAACCATGAGGGTAGAGTTCCCCGAGCTATTTCTATGAGGTATACTTTTGTAGTATTGATTCTCCTGTGTTTTCCTTCCATATGTAATTTCGGGGCAAAATTCTTTAAGTGGGGAAGATTTGTAACACCCCATGTTTCCTGAAGTAGGAAATGGTTTCTCTGAGATACTGCCTGACGGTAGGGTTAATGTAGATGGTAGAGTGGTTTTTTTATTTGGAATACCTCACTGAGAGGTATCTCATGGTGGTAGAGATACCACGTGGCGATAGCATTAGGCATCGAGAGCACTGTATAAATATGACGAATCATCTACCATGTGGCGATAGGTTGTTATCGTGCGGCGGTAGCAGAGCTGATTTATTTGTCAAAGCTCTCGGCGAGCTACCGCCCAACGATAGGGTTAGCAATGGTGGTAGATGTGCTTTTGTTGTTTATGCCCTGGTCACAAGACGAACAAGCTATCATGTGGCGGTAGCAGATCAGTTATGACGTGGACAGGTGTTAGTGTATATTTGGAGGTTTTGAACGGTGGCTTGCGGGACAAGCTAATACCTTGACCTACCGTACTGCAGTAACTTTCTACCGCACGGCGGTAAGTCTTGTTAACCGAAATCTGGAGTAAATAATGGTCGTTTGATAGTTTTTAATGAAGATCCGACGGTGGGGTGTCATCCTAGGCGGTATAAGGCCAGTTAGGGTGTTTCTTCTTCATTTGATCCCTTAGTTTTCTCTTTCTAAGGGAAAGAGGGAAGGGGGAGTGAAGGAAGAGGAAGGAGATCCCGCCATTGTTGGAGCTTCGGAGCTCTGGTTCGCAGCCGAGTTCAAATCTACCGAGGCAAGACTTAGCGGTCGTTTCAATCCGACTAGATTCTCACATGGCTCCAAAACAAACTTAAAGGGTAACGATCCTCTTCCTTAGACATGTGAAGTCCTTTGTTTTGGCCTGTGATGGTAGACGCTCCACAAACTCGTGGAAGTGATTCTTCCGATGGGTTGATCTGTGTATCCCCGTTAGGTTTGTATTTAGAATCCGGAATCGAAGTACGAAATATGCATGATGTGTGAAGTCCATCTAAACAGGTTGGTCTAGATTGGTGATGATTGTTTGTATGCCGGAGAAGACTCTGTGGTAGCGAATAAATTTTGGAGTCACTGGGTATGCAGGCGGTGGAAGAGAGAGTACTGTAGAAGGACTCCAGGAAAACACTCATTTTCAGGGGAAGAAATGATAGTCTATCCCCAACCGCGCGACGGTAGTGCTACCGCCAGTGGTAGCTCCCAGTGAGCATTTGATTGTGAGGCTTATCTCGTGGAGACATGGGGGGCAATATGATTGTGAGGCCTATCTTGTGGAGACCTTGGGGTCATTCTGATTATGAGGCCTGTCTCTTGGAGACCGGTGGGCCAATATGATGAGCCGAGATACCAAGGGGCCCGGCTAAGGTTGTCGTGAGATCCATCCTTGCTATATATAAGAGATATGTACTATTATGAATGGGAAAGGGGAGGCTGACCAGTATCATGGATTATTGTGCCCAATGATTTGAACAACGAGAAAGAGCTAAACTATACCAAACCTTATGACGATTGGCTTGGAGTGAGTCGGTGGCTTGAATCTCATCATGACTTTATCGTAGCACAGGGTGAGTCTTAGGCTTCGGGCTGAAAAGACAAGAAATGCTCAAAGTTACTGTATTGAGGACAGAGGTGGGGCTTGAATCTCAACACACTGTAATTGTGAATTGAGTGCACGGGGAGTGTGGTCGGTCATATCAACATCTGTGATGAATGGTGCTTGAGTTACGCGTTCTGTTTGCCATTATATATATATGTTAAATGCCTGCAGGGAAGGAGCACCGCCACCCCGAGTGAGGGGTGGGTTCGTTATAATTTGGTCAGCTAATGCTGACTGTTGCTCTGATTGCAACCGTCAGGGTGGAATGGTTTTGTATAGGTGCAGTAGTGCCGAGCGGGAAATAGCGGGTTGAGTTCCATGGATGCGAAGGCGGCCCTCAAATGCCAAAGCGATGTGTGTTTACTTTTACTTCTCATGTATGGCCTGCATGTGTGCCGAAGTATGTAAGACATTAATATTTGAGTAAATTATGTATGGCCTTAAGGCCGTGACATTTGTGTAATGTGTTATCATTCCTGTTTGGACTTTAGTGTACATTCATATGGTTGGGTTATTAATTCAATCTATATTATCTTTCGCTAGAATGCACTCTGAGTTAGGATGCGAGTTTATGAATTATGGTTTGAATACGTAACACCACTAACTGTTTGTGGAATATGGCGTGGGGCCCCGGTCAGACCTTCTATTATATTTTATGTGACTGATGGGGGTGTTATAGATCGATCAAAGGAAAACCATGAGAACAAATTTTTGAAAGGATTTGTACAAAAATGTAAGTTAGGGCTTCTCACTCCAATGCCAAAAAATCCACGAAACTGGAAATACTCACCGCACACGCATAGATCTCGGCGAGGGCTTTTCAAATCTATACTTCGACAAAGATTCCATTCACTAGAGCTCCCCCTGTGACCGTCAGATAGCTATTGGAAAGGCGACTCCTCTCTCTCGTGTGTTATGGTTCAGCGGAACAATAAGTAAAAGGGAATTCGGAAACCTAAGTTATAAAGTTTGGGCTGCCCTTTATAAAGAGATTTTATATGTGTGTATATATAATATGATATTTATATGATTTTTAACATTTCATTCAAAGATTTAGACTAAGGACAATTTGGTTTTCCGACGAAATTTGCGCCAATGGTAAATATCGGTCCCATGAATCCAAGGACGAAGTCGAAATCAGAGTTCGACGAGCCAATAACAAGTTATGATTTATTTCCACAGTTTACAGCAAGGAAACTTGACAATCGCGATTAAAATTAAATACTTTAATTTTCTAATGTCAGAAAATTCTACACTCTGGCAAGATCAAAATTCAATTGACTAGAGTAAACAGACACGAAAACACGCTAACAAATAACTTCGCGTTAATGTAACGCCCTTACATCATTATGACACCAAAATTAGATCACAATAAATTATCAAAATTCAGGGGCATTATAGCCACCCCCTAAAAGAAAGTTTCATCCTGAAACATGAAGCGCAATACAAACCAAAGAGATATAAAGGGATAGAGCAAAAGAACCTTAACCATTCCTTTGCAACACTCCCAAAGAATACGAACATGCTCTTCGATAGACCAAAGAAATACTCACCGAATAAAGCTAGGAGAAAAGGTATGGATAAGGTTCATTCATGCCAGATTCTAATTCCCAAGTCGCACTCTTAACATCCTTTATTCTCCAAAGAACCGTAACTGCAGAAATTGTCTTCCTTCGCAACACTCGATCCCGTGTTTCTAGAATACAAACACGCTCTTCAACAAAAGAAAGATTGCACTACAATTGGGCTATATAGTCAAGTACATGATGATCATTGTGCACACACTTTCACAAATGGATCACATGTGACACCTCATGAACACCATGGAAATTAGCAGACAAATCCAGCCTATATACAATCACTCCAATGCGCTCAATAATTATGAAATGTCCCACTTATCTGTGATCCAACTTGTGGTTCCTTCGAAATCTCTTAACATATAGAATCGGAGAAACTTTCAAGAAAACTATATGCTTCATCACAAATCTTTTCCCAAATATCCTTAACAGCAGGAATGTAATAACTACCGTGGAACTTTAAGATACCATCACTATCTATAGAGAAATCTGGTAGTTCTCCCCTTTCAACTCTACTCAAAATATGCTGCAAATCCGGATCATCTTTGTGATGTAACCTCATAAGTGTAATCCATGAAGATTCTTCAACTTCTAAGCTAGTCGACATAGTCCTATTTCTAATGTTTTTGATCATCAATAAGAACTCCTCCTCCCAATATTGCATGGAAATACCAAAGACATGCGCCGCTTTTCTTCTCAAGGCATTGACCACCACATTAGCCTTGCTAGGATGATAAAGGATATCAACCTCATAGTCTGCAACATACTCTAACCATCTACGTTGGCGCAGATTCAACTCCTTTTGGGTGAAGACATATTTCAAACTCTTGTGATCTATATAAATCTTACATGACACCATGTACAAAAGTTGTCTCCAAAACTTTAGAGCACAAATGACTGTTGAAAACTCCAGGTCATTTATAGGGTAGTTTTTTCGTGAACCTTCAGCTGTCTTGATCCGTACGCGATCACCTTTCCTTCTTGCATCAAGACACATCCTAGTCTAACTTGTGATGAATCCACATAAACAGCATAATCCATTCCTTTGGTTGGTATAGTCAAAATAGGAGTAGTGCACAATTACTTCTTCAATTCCTAAAAATCTACTTCACAGGAATCACTCCAAATTAATTGAAAGTGAGGGTAAGATCTATCTCAACTCTAGAGGGGGGTGAATAGAGTATTTTAAAATAATTTTTCACAGTTGAAATAAACAGCACATATAAAATTCAATTTATGATATAGTGTAGAGTGCTAGTAAGAGGTTAAAAACCAAGAAGTAAAGAACACAGCACACAGCAGACAAATCACACAAACAAACCAGAAGACACAAGGAAATATAGTGGTTCCCCAAAAACCTGGGTACATCCACTCTTCTACCACCCTTGGTAGGAATCCACTCAGGATGAGTTGATCAGGTGTCCTGACACCAATGAGCTTTTGATAAGGTGCCCAAAAACCAAAACTAGATTTTTTGATAAGGTGTCTTGCCACCACTGAGTTTTGACAAGGCTCTCAGAACCAGACAGAACTTTTGAAGGGAGTTCAAGAACCCTTTTACAGGAGGAAAAGAAAAATAAGAGTGAAGGGTGTCTTCTCTGTTCCCAATCAAATGAGAGAAGCACAAGTGGATTGATGATGTCAAAGCTCCCCCTGAGATGTAGAAAGGTTCAGGAAAAGAAGCTTTGCTCTAGGGTGATAGGTCTTCAGAACTTTGATCTCCAGCAAAGGATGGTTTCAGCAAGAAGGCTGAGAAATGAGGTGTCTGGAGTTCTGAGATGAGATTGTGAACACTTTTCAGTCAGCAAGAAGATTTTTGAAGTCACAGTTCTTCTGTTGTTCTTCTGCTATCAGTATTCTCTATTCTGTGTGTTCACTTACTTTCTTGTCAATCTCTGTATATTATTTCTCTTGTGTATTCTGTATATCTTAAAAACACAGAAGAGAGGAATTGAAATTTTCTGAAGTTTCCTTGTCCAAATTAGCCGTTGGGAGTCATAAATGTCTTCCAAAAAGAGTCTTGTCTTCTAGAGGAAAGTCCAGCAAACATTCTCTGAATAATTCCTTGAAACTTGCTCCAGAATAAAGACAAACGGCTGGGAGATCTTCTGACATAAATGCTGATAATATTCAAAAACATTCCAAAGAACAGCAGCATTTGAATTCCTGAAAGCGTCGATCTCTCCCAAAAAACGTCGATCTGAGCTCTACGATCGTCGAACTGAGCTCAGAGATGAAATGAGACAAGCAGACAGAAAACGTCGATCTGAGCTCGAAGATCGTCGAACTGAGCTTAGAGACCTGAGAAATAACTTGAAGGAGGGATCGTCGAACTGAGCTAGAAGATGGTCGAGGGGAGTTCGACGACTAAGCAGAGGCTAGCCAAAAGCAGATAGTCGATCTGAGCTCGAAGATCGTCGACCGGAGTTCGACGATTTATTGAAGTTGAGCTCAGAGAGCGTCGAACGGAGTTCGACGATTCGTCGACTTGAGCTCGACGAAAATTGCCTTAGACTTAGCTCTTCAACCTTGATCTTGGAATGGTCCTGGGGGCAGCTCCAAACCTAAGTTCTAAGCCCTAGACTCATTCTAATGTTGACCTTCTCAACTATACAGCTAGGTCAACTGGGATTCCTAAGACAAGCATAGTGATCCTTACCCAAATTAGTAATAGGGTGTTCCAACAATCTCCCTCTATTTGGGTTAGGATTACTATTTACAGACAATCATAGGGAATAAAAAGCATACAACAATACAGAAGCTAATACAAAATTGCAGAGAAGATATATAGAAGCAAAGCACAGATAAATAGTAGCAGATATCCAAAGGTGGATGAAATGTTTAGCTTACACAGTTCACTTCCTTTCAGTTCCCTTTTTAAATAAAATTTCTCTATTAGGATTCTGACTTTCTTTCTTGGACCTTCTGTCATCCTCTGCACCTAGAGAAGTTTGAGATTTGGGCCTTGGAACAACAGCCTCTGGGTGCAGCTTCATGTAATCTTCTGGGTTGAAAAATTTCCTTGATGCATATCTTTCCAGTTCTTTCTTTCTCTGCTCTGATAAAGTAGTTATGTTTGAAGTGTCCTTGCCTTGTTCTCTGGCCTTTTTTATTTGATCAAGGGCAGCCAATTCTTTCATTCTGGCTGTCCAGGACACAGGGTTGTTCTCAGGATCTTCAAAAGGAATAGGAGGTTCATATCTGTTGATGATTTCAGAATCAGTAGAAGGAGTCCTGGAGACAATTGTGTCTTTCAGCTTGTAAGGGAAAGGACCTGAAGAAGGGTCAGAGTGACCTTGCCCTTCCCTTGGATGAAGTTTATGCCCTCTCTGGCTTCCTCTAAATTGATCTCTTCTTGATTGATATCCCCTTTGATGCTGTCCCCTTTGATATGATCTTTGATAATACTGGGAAGAACTGTGTCTGGAAACTGGAGCTTGAGGGGCTGAGCCTGAGCCAGGATCTGGAGGAGGAGGAGGAGGAGGCTGATATTGAGAAGATCCTTTTTCATATTTGTCTAGCTTCCTCTTCTTCTTCATAGCTTTCAGTTGATTCTTGGAGTATTGCATCCAAGGCTCAGAGATGGGGCAGTCATGCAGGATGTAGTATGGAATATCATTGGAGTCTTTGGCTTTGGCAGGAGGGACTGACATCATTGCTTTACTTCTAGCTTTTCTCTTCTTGGCAATAGTGCTAGCAGAATCATCAGAATCAGTCCTGTACTGATCACTCTCAGAACTTTGAGGTTGATCATACAGATCATCAATTCTTCTGATAAGCTCTTCTTGAGCTTTAAGATTTGCAGAAACAGCAGGAGCAGGAGGAGAGAGAGCAGCAGCAGAGCAGACAGAAACAGGAGCAGACACTAGAGCAGGAGCAGCAGGAGTGGGATCTACTAAGTATGAGGCAAGCTCTTCATCAGCAGTCTCAACAGTAATTTCATCAGCATCAGGTGCTGGAATCATCTCTATGTCAGCAGTATCAGCAGCAGTAATTTCAACAGAAAGAGGCACAGTGGCCTTAGTAGCAGCATCAGAGATATCCACAGCCTTCTAGGACTTGATGTAGGAATCAATATGGCTGGGATCACAGATAGATACAGGCACAATGGCCTTAGACAAATCTTCAGTAGGAGTTGCAGGCAGACAGCTGAAATGGACTGTATCAAATATAGATAACAGCCTCTGCAGATTCAGTGCAAAAGCACATCCAAGAGCTGGAGCTGGAGCAGACATATGATCAGCAGCTGGCACATCCACTTCTTCATAAGGCATCTCCCCCTGCCTTGGTTCAGAGAGAGGTGAATCAAGGCACCCAGAAGAAGGGATAGCCAGGGAGGAGGAAAGGGAGGCAAGCTTGGTAGACAGCTCCTGGACTTGCTTCAGGAGTGGAGCTAGGGAAGACTCCAGTAGAGATGTCAGCTTGGGAGCTAGCAGCTCATACAGCCTGTCTGCCAAACTAGGAAGATCCACATGCTCAAGTGGGGCTTGAGCAGAGGTAGGAGCAAAGGTGGATGGTGGGATGGTGGCTGAAACTGAAAATGTGGAGGAAGGTGGAGAGGGAATGGTTGGTTCAGAAGATGGAATTATGGAGATAGAGGAGGTTGAGGTGGAGATAGGGGAAGTAAGAGATGGTGTGAAGGAGGGTTGAGAGAGAATGTCATGGAGCATTTGTTGAAAGGAGGAAGTTGAGGGTGGCTCAGGAGGAGTAGAGGGTGAATCATCCATGAAGGAATCATCTATAAGTGAGAAGGTTGGTAGGGTGAAGGTTGAATAGGAAAAGAGAGGATGGAATTCCTCTGAGGTGGATAGAGGAGGGGATGACATAGGTGAGGAAATGGTAATTGGGGATGAGATGATTATGGTGGTGACTGGTGGTGAGGAGGTGACGGCTTGGGTGGATATGGCTGGAGGAGGGGAAGAAGCAGGTAGCTCTTCTGCTGGAGGAGTGACTGAAATAGTCCTTGTGCCTGAATGAAGTGGTGCAGCAGCCCTGGAGGGGTTTATGATCTGCCTGTCCCATTTACTGAAGAGGGCACAGGAAAGCCTCTTGGATGCATTGATGAACATGCCAGAGGAGGTTAAAATGTCAGGGCACCTGTTGTGCAGATAAACCCCTAAGATTGTCCCATAACTAACTGCATTCTTATTGATCTTCTTCTTAATCAGAGTGAAGAAGATGGAGCCCCAGTCAAGGTGTTTCTTATCTATAAAGCTCCCATCAGGCAGAACTGATATCTGGATATGGTGTCATGGGCTGAGTGTTTGGCCAACAGCACCTTCCCAACTACATCAGCCAGGAATTGAAATTCTATAGCCAGATTTTTCTTCAATAGCTGATGAGGGTTGACTGCATTGTGACCCATCCTATCCAGCATGGAGTCATACTCCTCTCCAGACAGTTCAATGGAGTCTTCTCCAGTACTGAGTTGAAAAACTTCTGTTAAAAGAGCCGGGGATAGAAGTACCTGAGTCCCCTTAATGGTGCCGACAACAGAATTCTCAGTCTCGTCTGTTGCGGTATAACACCACTCTTTAATTTCTTCTGCGGCGATCTTCATCCTTGTAGTCATTATTGGAGTCAGCTGTTGTTCTCTGAATAAGTTTAGGATGTCCTTGAAGCGCTGGTCGCTTCCATCGAAGGAGTTTATGTCGATGTCAAAGCCTGTGTCGAACTTCATCTTAGCAATAGCAGCACTTGATTCAGCCATATTCACCTGCAACAGAAAACCAAAAACGACCAAGCGTAGAGAATTTGGAGGGAAAAGAAAGAAAGTTGCAGAGTATGAAAGCGCAAAAGGAGAACGACGACTGAAAGGAAGATTTTATATTAGGGTTCGACGGCGAAAAGAAAGATCGTTGAGCTCAGCTCGACGAAACGTCGAGCTTAGCTCGACGATTTGGGCTACAGAGGGAATCTGAAGAGTCTTCAAAATCGGCGATCTTCGTTCGACGATGTTGAAAAACATCGAGCTCAGCTCGACGGCCTCTGATCAGAAAGAGAGAAAGCCTAGTTCTAGCGAGGGCTCTGAACTCAGATCGACGACTGCAACAGCGTCGATCTCTGGTCGACGATTTTTGGAAAATCGTCGATCTCTGTTCGACGATTTTGGGGAAAACGTCGAGCGCAGTTCAGAGTCTAAACTCATTCTACAGACACAAAAAGAAGGATTTTTGGCCTAGTCTTGGTCTGTTTTAGCTTTTCAAAATCTTGTAATTTAATTAAGGCTTCCTCCATCTAACATGCCTAACTGATTTAGGAAGAAACTGTGTTTCTTTTCATCCAAAGGTTTGGTGAAAATATCTCCCCTTTGCAAATCAGTAGGAATATATTGAAGTTCAATTTTATTTTTCTCTACATTATCTCTTAGAAAATGATGCCTAATTTCTATGTGTTTTGTCCTACTATGGAGGACTTGATTTTGTGCTATAGAGATAGCACTAGTATTATCACAGAAAATTTTAGACTTCTCTAAGTTGTAGCCATAGTCTAAGAGCTGATTCTGTATCCACAATATTTGTGAACAGCAACTGCCTGCAGCCATATACTCAGCTTCAGCAGTTGAGGCTGACACAGATGTTTGCTTCTTACAAAACCAGGAGACAAGTCTGTCACCAAGGAGCTGACATGTTCCACTGGTGCTTTTCCTGTCTATTCTGCATCCAGCATAATCAGCATCTGAAAATCCAGTTAAATCAAATGCTGAATCTTTTGGATACCAGAGACCTAGATTTGGACAACTCTTTACATACCTAAGAATTCTCTTAACTAAGATTAAATGTGACTCTCTAGGGCTAACATGGAATCTAGCACAAATACATGTAGCAAACATTAAAGTCTTCCAAATCTAGCACATTCATAATGTTATATGCTAGGAATCTGCCTAAAAGAATAGGGCAATTCTGGATATGCTGATTTGAGACCACCAAATCACCAAATGGAAATTTAACACAAAGCGGATTGCCAACTCAATCGATGGCCAAACGATGTCGGTCTACAAAATTCATAGCCACTAAAGAGTGAGTGATGCTAGAATTGAAAAAGAATGCGCTATCAAGGATTTCTTACCTTAAACTCACCTATAAAATTTTACACATACCTAATATGGCAGAAATTGAATCTACAATAACCAGTTAATAACTAAAGTAGAATATAACCTGAGAACACATGAGTGGAAGACTGAGCTTCTTCCTTGGTCACCACATTCATCTTACCCCTTCCCTGATCCAGTTGCTGTAGCTATGGCGATGGAAAAGCCTGAAGTGGAACCAGCTGTATCGTGGACTGGGACTGCGGGCACCTAGACTTCATATGCCCCTTCTGCCCACACTAGAAGAAAGTATTATCCTTTGAACAATAGTGGGAAACATCATGCCCATTCCGCTTACAAAAATCATAGGTTAGATCTCCTTTAGGTGCGTTCAGAATTGAAAGAACCTGATGTTGTTTCTGAGCACCCGACCTTATGAAATGCTTTTTGAAAGGACGGTCTGGACGACCACAAAAGCTCCACACCTCCTTGCTCCCTTTTTTTGGAGCAGGGCCAGATACCCATGGTCTTCCACTATCCTTAACCCTTCTCTTTTCTTTCCATTGCAACATACCATGGTTCTTGGCATTATCAATAGCCTCGACCTTTAAGGAAGCTTATACTGCTTCCGCATAACTGTCAAATCAATAAGCGTTGGCTAACTATTGGATGCCACTTCAAAAACACCTAGAAAATGCTTAACTCTGCTCTCCTTAGTGGCTACCAAATCCGGAGCAACTCTACTCAACTTGCTGAACTCGATCTCATACTCACCAGCTATGAATTGGCTCTGTTTCAAATGAAAACAAATTGTTCATCAGCTTGTCTTGCACCATCGACGGCTAGAACTTCTTTAACAGCATCCCATTAAATCTTTCCCACGAGCACCCATCTGTGAGGCCTTCCTTTTCCCTGATCCACTAGCTTTTATCAAGGCCCTTCAACTGATATGCAATAAACATAACCATTTGGTCCACATAGATCCCCGAATAAGAAAACATCTCCTCAATAGCTATGATATGGTCATCTAACGCCACAAAAACGGCCCTCCCATCATAATTCGGGGGTCCTAAGAACTAGAAATACTATATGAAGTTCATCTCAGGTGACAACAAGACAGGAGGCACCATGGGAGCAGGAGGGATAAGTACAACTTGACCCACTATAGGGTCATAAAGACCAGGCTGCTACTATAAAGTGGAAGTAAACAACACCTTCATTTGTGCTTGTATCGCAACCATCTACCTTGACAAAGGCTCATCGCTCTAACCAAGCTCCTCGATCATTGCCTCACTATGCGCACCCAAAGACTCACCCTCAAATTGGGGAGCAGACATCAGTGTATGACACTTCAGAGCCATTTTCTACGAATGAGCATCTCATCACAACTTAGCTTAATGTTAGAATTACTTAACTTAGATCAGACCGAAAATGTATAGACACTTGCTCTTACTACTACCTTGCTCTAGGATTTTCATTAAATGATGGTTTACTTAATTTAGGATGATATACCATCACCCCTTGACTCTTGTGTATATAATATGAATGCATGAATGCTTAAAATCTCCTTATTAAAACATGTGTGTGCGAGTGTCATCATGTAGATCTTAACTTGGCATGTGTGCTAATGTTATGTTATGTTGTGCATGTTGTGTTATGCATTCTAAAAAAGTCTTAATCCATGTCACAAGCAGCGTACACATGAAATATTATGCATCCCATGCTACATAATATCGCATGTAACCTAAAAAAAATCTAATGAGTATCTATGTGATGATATTAAGTTGTTCATTTTAACTGAACATCAACATGTTGTTATGCCTTTGAGAATTAATATACAAACACATATTATGCATCCCATACTACATAATATGTCATGTATACTTCTGTCATTTTTACGAGTGTAGTGTTCATGCTTTAGCCAAGACATATTGATGACATATTGGCCTATGTATGCAATGAAATAAGATTATAAAATAAATGGTCGTTTGACACTTCTGTCTAACTAACCAAACCAACCACCCTCCAATAATAACTGTTACAACCTGCATTTTCTCAATATTTAAAAATATTATCAGATTGAAAGAAAATATGCATAATGATGTCACGCCGCGCAAGAGACAACTGCAGAAGCTCAGGAAGCTCCATCTATTCATTTTTTTCATAAAAGACATTTTTTATGTTGAAGTATAAGATTTAAGTTTAAATTTTCAAAGACCGTGTCCCTTGGTTCAGTGGATCAGCTAGTCTACAAGTAGAAAAGTATATACATAATGGAAAAATAAAAATTTTAATTCATTTTATCCTACATGAGCATGAAGACCCAACAATATGCTAGTTAGGTGCAAATTTCTAAATTTGTATAAGTGGAAAATGGACTTTTACGATCTTCAAAATAGAGAGGCATTTAGTTGAAACGAATGCTATGAGTATGAGTACGATCTTTATATGTATTAAAATACCTAATCTGAATCCTAACATAAAACCTTCCTAGAGAGCAATGCATAACCAACAGAAAGTAGTAGTAGCAAAAATAGCAAATAACAATCTAACACAAAAAGAAACTATGCTATGAGGGCTGACAATCTAACACAAACCCATAAATCCAAAAGAAAAAGTCTGAGATACACTTCATGTCAAGAAAAAAAGCAATAATAGACTACCTATCACTGATGAGAGGAAAAGAAATCAGCTACTGAAGCCTGGAAGAATTGAACTCAGACAGCTTTAACTGCTACTGGTCAAAACCTGAGGCATCCAAAAAGAAATAAATGCTTCATCACAAAGGCGCAAAAATAGCTCAAACAGAGTTTAAAAGGTTAATAAGTTTAAGAAGTTACTAACACAACAAGAGTAGCTGTGAAACAACAATGAACAAAAACCACATGAACAGTAAGTATAAATAATTAAGCATAAATTGGCTATATAAGAGAAGGGCTTGCACCAAGTGCGATAAATATTCATATAAATAATTATATATATAGTAAAAGAGACTTATCAGCACAAAAAGTTAATCATTAACACTGGACATAAAATAGTTCTGAGATTGTAGTATTCTTTCCAAAACAAACCATTAGACAGAAACATCCAAAGAAAAAGGCATTGTGGTGATGTACATCCATTCCAACCTAACCCAATAGTCCATAACAAAATCACCGGCTGTAATGATTCACCAAAATGCACTGTGGTTGTGGTCATCCATTCCAACCCAACAAATAGTACAAAAATGTCATATCAAAATCTGGCACCACACACGACTTGATATTGTGACCACGATGACACAAGGAAAGAAAAACCCAGAAATTCCAAGTAAAAACAGCCCGACACATCAAATTCATTGGGGCCACACATTAAATTCGGCGTGATCACTCGATGAATCATTGTAATAACTCGACAAAACTTATAAGTACACTCAACGAACTTGACATAACCACTCGATGAATTCGGCTTAACTACCCAACGAATTTGACTTGACTACTCGACAAATTCAGCTAAACCACTCGATGAATTCGGCTTAAATACTCGACAAATTGACTTAGCTAATTGATGAATTCGACTTAACTATTTAGAGCACTCAACAAACTTGTTGACGAACTTGATGAACTTCACGTAACTACTCGATGAATTCTTCGTGACTACTCGACGAATTCTTTATGACTACTCGGCTAATTTTTCATGACTACTCGACGAATTCTACTAAGGAAAACCAAAACATATGGACTCAGAAAGACCATTGCCAAGAAAACCACTTGCCTCAAATCTTCTGATTCCCGACCTCCTAAGCACTCCACGTCAAGGATCGGCCAAAGGAAAACCACGATAAAAAATTTTTGAAATGATTTGGAAAAAAATGGAAGTTAGGGCTACTCACTCCAACGCCAAAAATCCATGAAACTAGAAATACTCACTGCGCATGCGTAAATCTCGGTGAGGGCTTTTCAAATCTATACTTTGACTAAGATTTCGTTCATTATAGCTCTCGCGACGATCGTCGGAAAGCTCCCAAAAAGGCAGCTCCTCTCTCTTGTGTGCTTTTGTTTGGCGGAACAAGAAGAAGAATGAAATTCGGAAACCTAAGTTCTAAAGTTTGGGCCGGCTTTTATAAAGAGATTTTATATATGTATATATATAATATGATATTTAAATAATTTTTAACATTTCATTTGAAGATTTGGACTAAGACCAACTTAGTTTTCGATGAAATTTATGGCAAAGGTAAATACTAGTCCCACGAATCCAACGACGAAGTCGAAATTAAAGTTTGATGAGATGATAATGAGTTACGATTTATTCCCACAGTTTACGACAAGAAAACTTGACAATCGCGATTAAAATTAAATACTTTAATTTTCTAAAGTCAGGAAATTCTACACTCCGGGAAGATCGAAATTCAGTCGACTTGACCAATCGGACACAGAAATGCACTAACGACGTCACATTGTTAACTTGGCGCTAATGTAACGTCCTAATGTCATTTTGCGACACAAGAAAATCACAATAAATTATAAAAATTCAGGGGCATTACATCTGGGGGGAATTTTTATAGTTTTCTAAAAGGACATGTCGATAATTACGTCTGGCTGGATCTTGAGTGAGCAAATGACGTCACTTCATTATGGTGACCCAGATCACCAATTTTCTTGAAATGAGGAGCGTGGCCTACAGGCAGTCTGGGTAGGTTGCCCGACAGAAGCGATGGCTAGTGGTGGTCGGCAGCGATGGAGGGTGCTCGAGCATATGTGATGGGTGAGCATGGTGCATGCACTAACACTCATGCACAGAGTGCTAATTGTGCTCATGTCGTGTGTGTATGCTGGCCACTATGCACGTATGATGGTTGTTCTTACATGATGAACGCTTGGTTTTGTTCACCTTTCAAGGTTATTTGGGACCCTTCAAGCGAGCTCGGCTCACTCAATTGGGTCGTGCTGCTTGAATATTCTTGGTTTGAGTCCTACAAGTTTTGCTCAAAAAAATCTAGGGGGAACACCATCAAATTTGATTCAAACCAAATGTACAAAATTGAACCTTCCCAAGAAGGTTTATGTAAGACCCCCTTTTTTTTTTCTTTTTCAAACCCGGGGTCTTAGGCCCAGAACCGCCGCTTGCAGTGACACCTTCACGTCCTGAAGGGTCATCACCACAAGGCGCCGATTCCGCCGGCCAATTTCGATCACAGAAAGTAGCACAATTATTGAAGTAAGAGTAATCAGTCCACAATAATAAAATCACATATATAAATAATAAAGCTCCACGAAGGGAGTGTCCACAGAAACATCAGAGTACTATAAATACGGGCTTATGCCCGGTACAAAATGTCCTCACTACAAGTCTCTCATGCGGAAGCGAAACAGTAAACTACTCAAGGATCGAGACTCACGGTCCCGGCTGTGTGAACTCCGGAGCTAGACTGCCCCATCTCTAGGCGCACCGATCTCTGGGGCTGCTCCTCCATGCTGGGCTCCACGATCCCCTAAATGATGCGGTTCGAAAACCGTTAGTCATAAAGACTAAGCCCTATCATCCCCTACCCCTTCCCCCATGGCTCCTAGGTACCGAGCGGAGAGGAAGAAAGGGAAGGACATGAAGGTGGAGATTAAACATGAAAACAGATGGCAGCGGAAACTAATTCTAGCAAGTTGTGTTAGGTGAGCAGTTAATAAATTGTTATAATAGGTCTAGCAGTAAGAAAAGCAATTAAATGAATTTAAACCTTCACTTATGCGAGAACACATAAGCAAAAGGGATCTTTTGCAAGGCTCCCATCGTATAGAGTGTCCCATACCACTTATATGTTGGGGTGTCGGTTATCAAACAGCAATGGTTGTCATATATTGAAATTAACCTTTGATTTATAAACTTGCCCACACAAGCTTATAGACCAAGGGGTCGTTTTGCAGGTCCTAACGTATAAGCGTCCCATACCACTTATACTTTAGGTGTCAGGGTTAAATGAATCGATTATGCTATGACATGCTAGTGGGTATGATGAAACATGCAAGTGCAACGCACACACCCGACTCTGTGCACACAGACCTTTAGTTCCCCCTTTCGGAGCCGTTACCTCCCAGGATACCTCCGTAGTGGCAGACGGAAGCGGTGGGTTGGGCCTCGCCCACCTCAAAACCAGTAAAAGCACCACTGGTCTGACCTATCGTACGCCTCAACGCTTGGTGCACTAAGCGGACGCCTGCGTACTCTTGCCGGCTGGCGCACCGGACTTCTGTTGGCGAAGTGCTAACCACCTCGCCGAGTCAACGATATCGGTGTCGGTGCAATCGAACTTCCCGATATCGAAAGACCCACCACCTTAACTTTTCCTATTTTATGCACATGCAAGTTTATCGTAAACACACAAAAACCGAGCCGAAGCTCCCCGGACCAAAACGTCCGTCTCCAAACCAACCGAGCCGAAGCTCCCCGGACCATCCGTCCGTCCCCAAACCAACCGAGCCGAAGCTCTCTTCATTCTTCCTGTGCCAACAGTGTTTGTGAAGAGTGCAACCCTAGTTACTAAGTTACTCTTGTCGGTTTATTATTACAGTTTACGTTAGCCCAGGACTGCCCCCGGTATACCCCGTGAAGGGCTCTCAAGGGGCACTAGGAACCAAGACGGTGCATTACGGCCCGAAGTTCCCTTTCGCAAGGCACTTACTGTTATTGGTTGTTTTCCCTTAGCCCGATTCCCTTCTCATATTACGATAGACTATCCTAGGGTGATTTTTAAACCTTCCACTCCTCGGGAAAAGCGATCTTTCGCCAAACCCGAGCACCACTTAACTCTAACTATCACCACTACTCACTACTCTTTATATCTTCATCAGATCATGTTCTATTGCATTTCACAATTTACTAAATGCAGACCGACCTAGGCTACATGTCGAACCGGTTATGCAATGATCGATTACTCATCCAAATGCCCTAAACTATTTACTGGAGACTTATCTTGATATAAATAACCTAAATCCAGAAAATGGAAATTTTCCTAATTTATTTGGCATTTAATTAAATTCCTCGAAAATCTCAAGGGCCACCGGTTTGAACATGAACTATCCTAATTATTCATGCAAGATATCCAGCAAATTTATGATAATTAGTAGGCTATCTCAGAAGGCTAAACCCTAAGTATCATAATTTTCTATCATCAAAATGACCTGAAAAACTATTTGGAAATAATCTCTAATTTCTATAGTTTATGAATCAAGTACAGAAAATATTCTTCCAAAAATTCTAAATAATTTATGACATGAAGATTAAGGCCTAAAATTTGCACTGGCTAAGTTTCATAATTTTCCAGCAAGAGTTCTATCCATAATAAATTTTTAAACATAAAAGCCCTTTCTATCATTTGTGAATAAAGTACTAGATTTACTCAACATAAAATTCTATAAAAATTCAGGGATCAATGTTCTACTAGTCAAGATCTAAATCCAGAATTTTAGCTGATTATAATTAATGTAAAGCCTCCAAATAATTGAAACAACAAATTGGGCTAATAATTCTTTAACACATGAAGTATAATATATATTAATCACAAAATTCCAGAAAAATTACCATAAGTCTAGTACATCCTAAAACTCCCTCCTCCCGAGTTTCATAATTTTTGGATTAGATTTAGTGCTTAAAATAATTAAATTACATGTTTATCCTATTCCAAAATCTCAACTTTCGAGGTACCTAACTACCTCCAATTCCTTCACTATTTCAACCAGAGGGTTTTCATCATATCCTCCCCCTCTCCTCCAAATTTCAAGGGCATACAAGAGCTTTTGCTCCTATGTCCTTCACAAATCTCAAACTCCCACCCGTTGGAGTTGAGCCAATCTCTTAGGGTAAAATCCACCCTAAGCCACACCATGTTACCCAAGAGGGTAGACATAGACTCAACAAATCAGTGGCCAACAACTTCAGTCTCTTTTGAGAAGATTTGTCCACTCCATCTCCAATTGTACTTTTCCCCAAAGTACCCCTCACTAAGACCTATCTAGGACTTGATAATTCCCTATTCAAAACTCGACCAATCGAGTTGAAATTTTGCACAGATCTTAATATTTATGCCAGGGACCACCACCCAAAATTTGGGGGAGTTTGAGCTTAATTTCATCTCCTAATTAATTTTATATTGTTTATTAAATTTTTACAAAAACTTTATGCAAAAGTTCTCCAAAAATTCTCATTTTTGGACAGCCTCTCGATATACATATTATAGACCTCCAGTCCAAATTTCAAGTCATTTGGACATGTTATGAACCGTGGGCAACCATTTTAATTTCTGATTAACCTAGGTCTTGATCCCACCAAAATGAGTGCTGTGTTCAAACCACTCACCCAAATTGAATAAAATCAATTTTAAATTAAAGTAGACCCCGAGGGCTACAACTTTTGTGTCTGGTCATTTTTCCTAAATCGGCCTCTAAGTGCCTCGTTTTGCAGCCTCAAAAATACATTCAAATAATCTATTTTCATTAAGTAAAATATAACAACCTATGTATTATAATATTAATTCCACTGTTCATCTTCTTCATGAACCCGAACAGACACAGGAAAATATTTTTCCTGTAAGCATTCAGTGATCCGTCGCCGGCCGTTCGGTCACTTCCCTGGCCAGCCACCACCACCACCACCTCCGTTGAGGCGATGGCTAGCGGTCGGCGGTGGTTTGGCCGCCGGAGGTGGCGGTTTCCGGCGAACTCAAAATATCTTTTTCATGGTTTTTCCATGAAAACGAGAGATGGATCCGGCTCCGTTGAGCGCGAACCTCCTTTCTAAGAATCCTAAGATCTACCCATGAATGAGAAGGAGTAGAGGAGGACCTTGTTCGCGGTTTGAAGGCGAGAAGAACGTCGGGGTGCCATGGCGCGGTGGTGGCATTGCTGAACTCCTCTTACAGCAAGAACAAGGATCTGCTCCGTTTACTTGAGCGTGTAACCTTCTCCTCTGGTTCCAGGTTGGCTTTTATAAGTCAGAAAAGCGGGAAGGTGAATAGTTTAAGCCTTAATGGTCATGAAGTTCCCTCCCCTTAATGCTTCGGTTATGATGCAGGGATAAGAAACGGCGGAAACTGAACAGGTATGTCCAGCTGGCGATTTCCTATTGGACCACCCTTTCCTCATTTATTATGTATTTACAGAAGGAGAACGGCCTGAAATTACTCCTGGTGTAACCTCCCAAGCCAGCATTTATTTCCACGCGCGTTAGAATTATTTCGGGCCTGAACCGTCGTTTCGGTCAATGTCACGGGCGTGACACATAGGTCACGGGCGTGACAGACCCGGGTAGCCCATTCTGGGTTCGACGATCGTCGAACTGAGATCGACGATCGTCGATCGAAGGTCACGGGCGTAACACCTGTGTCACGGGCGTGACAGGCCCGAACGGCAGATTTCTGGTCGACGATCGTCGAATTGAGATCGACGATCGTCGAAGGCTGGTCACGCCCTAGGTCACGGGCGTGACCTATAGGTCACGGGCGTGACATGCCCGAACGGCAAATTCCGAGGTCGACGATCGTCGAATTGAGGTCGACGATCGTCGAAGGCTGGTCACGCCCTAGGTCACGGGCGTGACACTCATGTCACGGGCGTGACATGCCCGGGCCGCAAGCTCGACGATCGTCTCACGGCGATCGTCGATCGTCGATGGGGTCACGCCCATAGTCACGGGCGTGACATCTTGGTCACGGGCGTGACATGCCCAGACAGCGCGTTCGACGATCGTCTCGTAGAGATCGACGATCGTCGAAGTAGACACGCCCAGGTCACGGGCGTGACGGGCCGGTCACGGGCGTGACCAACCCGTGACCCGCAATATTGGTCGCTTTATTTCCAATTTTGGGCTTCCTAGGGTTCCGTCACGACCCATCTGACTCCTAGGGGTCTAGCCGGAAATGGGATGTTACAAATCCCAATAAACAAAACAAAAATTTCGTCCCCGAAATTGAAGTCGAGCCTACGGGGATTTCTATCGGAATAAATTAAACTTGTAACATCCCATACGATCTTTCTATTGGGTTCAAGCGACTGTTCGTTTGATAACGAAGACAATCTCCCCAATAAACAAAAGATTAGCCCCTACCTTTCTGATTAAGTGTGCATGCCTAGGTCCTGGATTTTTTTCCTTATCTAATCTCAACATTCCAAAACAAGAAGGCAGTCTATAATATACCGAGAGGTGGTGAGATGTACCTGACTGAACAACTCCGGGTATCTTTGCCTCATCAGATCCTGCGGTTCCCAGGTGTGCTCCTCCTGACCGTGATTTCTCCACAGAACCTTGACTAAGGGGATCTTCTTGCGGCGCAAGATCCGCACTCCTTTGTCATCGATCCGAACCGGCTCCAAGTGAACAGATCGGTCTGAAGCTACCGGCCCTTCTGTGGTCAAAATCCGCTGCTCCGGGCGTAGTAGAGCCCTTCTCAGCGAAGAGATGTGGAAGACGTCGTGTAGAGCTGCCAGCTCCGGTGGCAACTCTAGCCTGTAGGCTAGGGGTCCGATCCGCTCTAGGATCCGGTAAGGGCCCATATACCTAGGGCTGAGTTTCTTCCTCCGACCGCGCACCCGTGAGACTCCGTGCATGGGCCGGATCTTCAAGAACACTCGATCTCCTACCCGGAACTCCACCTGACGATGCCGAGCGTCATAGTATTTTGCTTGTCTGCTCTGCGCCTCCAGCATCCTATCTCTGATCAGCCTCACCTGAGCCTCGGTGTCTTCAACGAAATCCGATCCCAGCAGTTTCGGATCCTCGTCCTGAACCCAGGAAAGCGGGGTCCTACATTTCCTTCCATACAAGGCCTCATAAGGCGCCATCCTGATGCTGGACTGGTAGCTATTATTGTAGGAGAACTCGACCAAAGGTAACATCTTCTCCCACGGCTCCCCTCGGTCTAGTATACACAGACGTAGTAAGTCCTCCAAGGTCCTGTTGGTGCGCTCTGTCTGCCCGTCCGTCTGAGGGTGGAAGGCCGTGCTAAAAGTCAACCGAGTGCCCAAATATGTCTGCACTGACCGCCACTCCCTGGATGTAAACCGTCCATCGCGGTCCGACACTATCGTCCGGGGCACGCCATGATATCGGACATACTGCTCCACAAACTTCCGTACCAGCACTCCCACCGAATCGTCCTTCCTGATCGGTATAAAGCGGGCCACCTTCGTCAACCGATCGACAATCACCCAAATCGAGTCGTTCCCTGTCCGAGACCGGGGAAGACCATGTATAAAATCCATCGCTATGTCGTCAAACTTCCACTCCGGCACCGGGAGTGGCTGCAACAGTCCTGCGGGGTTCCTGCACTCCGCCTTCACCAACTGACACGCCTCGCAATGGGTCACGAAGTACGTAATGTCTTTCTTCATGCCCGGCCAAAACATCGTCCTCTTCAGATCAGCGGTCATCTTTGTGATCCCCGGGTGCACGGAGTACCGGCTGCAATGCGCCTCCGTCAGAATATCCTCTCGGATCTGGCCTCCTGCGGGTATATATACTCTGCCTCTGAAGTGGAGCAAACCATCTCTCAGGGAATAATCTCCTGTCGAACCTTCCTCCAAAGTTCGGAACATCGGCTCCGCCCACGCATCTGTCCTCTGTCCGTCCCGAATGCGATCCCGAATATCGTCTATGGCCACTATCGATGCCAGATACTCCCTATACAGATCTGGGTCATCCTCGGACACTAGGGATATCTGCATGTCTCTGAATGACTGGACCAGCTCCATAGACATAACCTGGGGCCCAGCTTCGGAAGTGGCCGCTCTCCGGCTCAACGCGTCGGCCACCACGTTTGCCTTCCCTGGGTGGTAGTGCATCTCATACTGATAATCTGCTAAGAACTCCACCCAACGCCTCTGCCTGATATTCAGCTCCTTCTGAGTGTCCACGTATTTCAAGTTCTTGTGATCGGAGAAGATATCGCAGTGGACTCCATAAAGGTAATGACGCCAGACCTTTAGAGCAAAAACGACCGCTCCCATCTCGAGGTCGTGCACCGGGTAGTTCCTCTCATGGGTCTTCAGCTGGCGGGAGGCATATGCTATGACATGTCCGTTCTGCATCAGCACCGCTCCCATCCCTTGGTATGATGCGTCGGTATACACCTGGAATCCCTCCCTTCCGGATGGAAGGGCCAGGATAGGGGCCGAGATGAGTCGGTCCTTCAGCTCCTGGAAAGCCGCCTGGCACTGCGGGGTCCAAACAAAAGGTGCCTCCTTCTTTGTCAAGGATGTGAGGGGGAGGGCAATCCGAGAGAACCCCTCCACGAACTTCCGGTAGTAACCGGCAAGTCCCAAGAAACTGCGTACATCGGTGGCTGTCCTCAGCTGCGGCCAATCGCGAACTGCCCGAACCTTTGCTGGATCTACTGATAACCCGGCTCCGCTGATGATGTGGCCTAGGAAGGCCACCTCCTTCAACCAGAACTGACACTTGCTGAATTTGGCATAAAGGTGATGCTCCCGCAACCTCTCCAAGGTCAGTGCCAGATGCCGAGTGTGCTCCTCCTCCGTCCTAGAGTAGATCAGGATGTCGTCTATGAACACTATGACGAACACATCCAAGTAAGCCTCGAAAACCCGGTTCATGAGACTCATGAACGCCGACGGAGCATTCGTGAGCCCAAAAGGCATCACGGTGAACTCATACAGGCCATATCTGCTACTAAAGGCCGTCTTCGGAATATCCTCCTCCTGGATCCGCAGCTGGTAGTATCCTGATCTCAAGTCCAGCTTCGAGAAATAATGGGCCCCTTCCAGCTGGTCGAATAATTCATCTATCCGTGGAAGCGGATAGGTATTCCGGACGGTCAGCCTGTTTAGTGCTCGATAATCGATGCACAGGCGGAGTGTCCCATCCTTCTTCTTCACGAACAGGACCGGAGCTCCCCATGGCGAGGAACTCGGTCTAACAAAACCTGCCTCAACTATTTCCTGCAACTGAGTCCGAAACTCTGCCAACTCCTTTGGGGCCATCCAATAAGGGGCCCTAGACGCCGGCTTGGCCCCCGGCACAAGCTGTATCTGAAAATCCTGCTCTCGGTGTGGCGGTAGTCCTGGTAGTTTCTCTGGAAAGATGTCAGCGAAATCTCGCACCACCGGAATGTCTGTCACCGACTCCTTGACTTCCGCCATCTCAAAAAGAATCTGATAGACCTCCTCTCCCTGCAGATGGGCCTTAACGGCCTGTACCGAAGACAAGAGTATACGAGAGACAGGTCTTATACCTTCGATGGTAATGAAAGAGTCCCCGTGTCTCACGGTGATCCTCTTTGCCTGGCAGTCAATCTGGGCATAGTTCCAGTGCAGCCATACCATGCCCAGGATCAGGTCGTAGTCCGTCAGCTTCAAAATCGTCGCTGGAGCCTCGAACGCTTTTCCACCAATCTCCGCCTCCATATTGCAGTGATCCGTGGTAAGGAGCTCAGATCCATCCGGTAGTCGCACCCTCATCCTCGAGCCTGTGAACCGCTCCACACCTTCCAGTCCTTCCACGAACGACTCCGACACAAAGGAGTGAGTAGCTCCAGTATCAAAAGGCGTGCGGGCAGGCTTGCCGCTGATGAAGACTATACCTGGGGTGATTAGATATCTTAGGGTTCTATAATGAGTTTTTACTTTCCTTGCTATCAATCTAGTGCGATTCAAAGTTTTAACAACTTAAAGGGGAAATTCTATGAAAACAAAGAAGCATTTCGGCATACCTGCGATGACCTGCTCCGGATTCCGCGGCTGTGCAAGGTCCAAGGCATATACCTGCTCTCTTCCCTGTCTACGATCTTCCCCCTGGTATCCTCGACCACGGCCGCGTCCTCGGCCTCCGTAATGCTGAGCTGGTGGGCCGCCCTGATGTGCTGGAGGTGGTGCCCCCCTCATGGGGCAGTTCCTCCGAATGTGCCCAATCTGATGACAAAAGTAGCACTCTGGGGGATACGCCATTCCCCCGGGTCTCGGCATCTCCTGCATCCGAAGGGGTGGAGGGGCCAATACCACCTGTTCCCTCGGCTCCGGCCTCACGTCCTGACGAGGTTGGTCCTCTGTCCTCCTCCCCTCTGGTACAGCACCCAGCCGCTGGTCATTCCTTCCTCTTCGTCCCTGATCCTCTGCTGGCCGTTTCCGGCCCCGGGTGGTGTGCCAATCTGCCTCAATCCTTTTGGCCATCTCCAAAATCCGGGAGATGGGCCCGTCAGATACAAACAAGAGGGCCTCCCTCAAGTCCTCACGTAGGCCCTTGTAGAACCTCCTGATATACCCTGCCTCATCCAGCTGGTAGGAATCTGCGTATCGAGCCAGGTGGTCAAACTCTCGATGGTACTCCACCACGGTCTGAGTACCCTGCTTCAGCTGTAAGAACCGCTCCTCCAAATCATCCCTAGCCGACTGCGGAACGAAATGCTCCAGCAGTGCGGCCCTGAACTCCTCCCAAGTAATCTCCGCAACCTCCCTATCAGCAAAGGTCGTGTCCAACAGCGTCTTCCACCACCTCTTTGCATGGGACTCCAGGCAGGAGACAACCAGAGCCACCTTCTCCTCCCATGGACACCGAATCCCGGTCAGCATCTCATACATGATATCTAGCCATTCCTCCGTCCGAACAGCCGACTCTGTCCCCAGATAGGACGGGGGAGAAAGACCCCGGAAGATGCTGAGCCAGTTGGCCCCCAGATTGGGCTGCGGGACCGGAACCTGCTGGGCCCTGAAGGCCTCCAGAATGGCAGTCAGGGTCTGTCCCATGTCTGACTGAAGGAAAGGGGTGGGGACCGGTGGAGGTGGTGCAACTCCCTGAGTCTGCTGAACTCCGCCCTGTGGCGTAGGCTGTGCTGGAGGCTGCGTAACAAAAACACACGCTGAGAGAACGTTCAAATACTACATAAAGGTGGACAAATTATATGTGATCCCCATATGGGCACACCACTGCTTCCGCTGCTTAGTTTGTCCCCAAACTAAACTCGAGCGGGGGGGGGGTGACCTAGGGTTTGTGGACTGCTACTTCCTTCTGATCGATGTTTCCTCTGATACCACTTGTAAGACCCCCTTTTTTTTTCTTTTTCAAACCCGGGGTCTTAGGCCCAGAATCGCCGCTTGCAGTGACACCTTCACGTCCTGAAGGGTCATCACCACAAGGCGCCGATTCCGCCGGCCAATTTCGATCACAGAAAGTAGCACAATTATTGAAGTAAGAGTAATCAGTCCACAATAATAAAATCACATATATAAATAATAAAGCTCCACGAAGGGAGTGTCCACAGAAACATCAGAGTACTATAAATACGGGCTTATGCCCGGTACAAAATGTCCTCACTACAAGTCTCTCATGCGGAAGCGAAACAGTAAACTACTCAAGGATCGAGACTCACGGTCCCGGCTGTGTGAACTCCGGAGCTAGACTGCCCCATCTCTAGGCGCACCGATCTCTAGGGCTGCTCCTCCATGCTGGGCTCCACGATCCCCTAAATGATGCGGTTCGAAAACCGTTAGTCATAAAGACTAAGCCCTATCATCCCCTACCCCTTCCCCCATGGCTCCTAGGTACCGAGCGGAGAGGAAGAAAGGGAAGGACATGAAGGTGGAGATTAAACATGAAAACAGATGGCAGCGGAAACTAATTCTAGCAAGTTGTGTTAGGTGAGCAGTTAATAAATTGTTATAATAGGTCTAGCAGTAAGAAAAGCAATTAAATGAATTTAAACCTTCACTTATGTGAGAACACATAAGCAAAAGGGATCTTTTGCAAGGCTCCCATCGTATAGAGTGTCCCATACCACTTATACGTTGGGGTGTCGGTTATCAAACAGCAATGGTTGTCATATATTGAAATTAACCTTTGATTTATAAACTTGCCCACACAAGCTTATAGACCAAGGGGTCGTTTTGCAGGTCCTAACGTATAAGCGTCCCATACCACTTATACTTTAGGTGTCAGGGTTAAATGAATCGATTATGCTATGACATGCTAGTGGGTATGATGAAACATGCAAGTGCAACGCACACACCCGACTCTGTGCACACAGACCTTTAGTTCCCCCTTTCGGAGCTGTTACCTCCCAGGATACCTCCGTAGTGGCAGACGGAAGCGGTGGGTTGGGCCTCGCCCACCTCAAAACCAGTAAAAGCACCACTGGTCTGACCTATCGTACGCCTCAACGCTTGGTGCACTAAGCGGACGCCTGCGTACTCTTGCCGGCTGGCGCACCGGACTTCTGTTGGCGAAGTGCTAACCACCTCGCCGAGTCAACGATATCGGTGTCGGTGCAATCGAACTCCCCAATATCGAAAGACCCACCACCTTAACTTTTCCTATTTTATGCACATGCAAGTTTATCGTAAACACACAAAAACCGAGCCGAAGCTCCCCGGACCAAAACGTCCGTCTCCAAACCAACCGAGCCGAAGCTCCCCGGACCATCCGTCCATCCCCAAACCAACCGAGCCGAAGCTCTCTTCATTCTTCCTGTGCCAACAGTGTTTGTGAAGAGTGCAACCCTAGTTACTAAGTTACTCTTGTCGGTTTATTATTACAGTTTACGTTAGCCCAGGACTGCCCCCGGTATACCCCGTGAAGGGCTCTCAAGGGGCACTAGGAACCAAGACGGTGCATTACGGCCCGAAGTTCCCTTTCGCAAGGCACTTACTGTTATTGGTTGTTTTCCCTTAGCCCGATTCCCTTCTCATATTACGATAGACTATCCTAGGGTGATTTTTAAACCTTCCACTCCTCGGGAAAAGCGATCTTTCGCCAAACCCGAGCACCTCTTAACTCTAACTATCACCACTACTCACTACTCTTTATATCTTCATCAGATCATGTTCTATTGCATTTCACAATTTACTAAATGCAGACCGACCTAGGCTACATGTCGAACCGGTTATGCAATGATCGATTACTCATCCAAATGCCCTAAACTATTTACTGGAGACTTATCTTGATATAAATAACCTAAATCCAGAAAATGGAAATTTTCCTAATTTATTTGGCATTTAATTAAATTCCTCGAAAATCTCAAGGGCCACCGGTTTGAACATGAACTATCCTAATTATTCATGCAAGATGTCCAGCAAATTTATGATAATTAGTAGGCTATCTCAGAAGGCTAAACCCTAAGTATCATAATTTTCTATCATCAAAATGACCTGAAAAACTATTTGGAAATAATCTCTAATTTCTATAGTTTATGAATCAAGTACAGAAAATATTCTTCCAAAAATTCTAAATAATTTATGACATGAAGATTAAGGCCTAAAATTTGCACTGGCTAAGTTTCATAATTTTCCAGCAAGAGTTCTATCCATAATAAATTTTTAAACATAAAAGCCCTTTCTATCATTTGTGAATAAAGTACTAGATTTACTCAACATAAAATTCTATAAAAATTCAGGGATCAATGTTCTACTAGTCAAGATCTAAATCCAGAATTTTAGCTGATTATAATTAATGTAAAGCCTCCAAATAATTGAAACAACAAATTGGGCTAATAATTCTTTAACACATGAAGTATAATATATATTAATCATAAAAATTCCAGAAAAATTACCATAAGTCTAATACATCCTAAAACTCCCTCCTCCCGAGTTTCATAATTTTTGGATTAGATTTAGTGCTTAAAATAATTAAATTACATGTTTATCCTATTCCAAAATCTCAACTTTCGAGGTACCTAACTACCTCCAATTCCTTCACTATTTCAACCAGAGGGTTTTCATCATATCCTCCCCCTCTCCTCCAAATTTCAAGGGCATACAAGAGCTTTTGCTCCTATGTCCTTCACAAACCTCAAACTCCCACCCGTTGGAGTTGAGCCAATCTCTTAGGGTAAAATCCACCCTAAGCCACACCATGTTACCCAAGAGGGTAGACATAGACTCAACAAATCAGTGGCCAACAACTTCAGCCTCTTTTGAGGAGATTTGTCCACTCCATCTCCAATTGTACTTTTCCCCAAAGTACCCCTCACTAAGACCTATCTAGGACTTGATAATTCCCTATTCAAAACTCGACCAATCGAGTTGAAATTTTGCACAGATCTTAATATTTATGCCAGGGACCACCACCCAAAATTTGGGGGAGTTTGGGCTTAATTTCATCTCCTAATTAATTTTATATTGTTTATTAAATTTTTACAAAAACTTTAGGCAAAGGTTCTCCAAAAATTCTCATTTTTGGACAGCCTCTCGATATACATATTATAGACCTCCAGTCCAAATTTCAAGTCATTTGGACATGTTATGAACCGTGGGCAACCATTTTAATTTCTGGTTAACCTAGGTCTTGATCCCACCAAAATGAGTGCTGTGTTCAAACCACTCACCCAAATTGAATAAAATCAATTTTAAATTAAAGTAGACCCCGAGGGCTACAACTTTTGTGTTTGGTCATTTTTCCTAAATCGGCCTCTAAGTGCCTCGTTTTGCAGCCTCAAAAACACATTCAAATAATCTATTTTCATTAAGTAAAATATAACAACCTATGTATTATAATATTAATTCCACTGTTCATCTTCTTCATGAACCCGAACAGACACAGGAAAATATTTTTCCTGTAAGCATTCAGTGATCCGTTGCCGGCCGTTCGGTCACTTCCCTGGCCAGCCACCACCACCACCACCTCCGTTGAGGCGATGGCTAGCGGTCGGCGGTGGTTTGGCCGCCGGAGGTGGCGGTTTCCGGCGAACTCAAAATATCTTTTTCATGGTTTTTCCATGAAAACGAGAGATGGATCCGGCTCCGTTGAGCGCGAACCTCCTTTCTAAGAATCCTAAGATCTACCCATGAAAGAGAAGGAGTAGAGGAGGACCTTGTTCGCGGTTTGAAGGCGAGAAGAACGTCGGGGTGCCATGGCGCGGTGGTGGCATTGCTGAACTCCTCTTACAGCAAGAACAAGGATCTGCTCCGTTTACTTGAGCGTGTAACCTTCTCCTCTGGTTCCAGGTTGGCTTTTATAAGTCAGAAAAGCGGGAAGGTGAATAGTTTAAGCCTTAATGGTCATGAAGTTCCCTCCCCTTAATGCTTCGGTTATGATGCAGGGATAAGAAACGGCGGAAACTAAACAGGTATGTCCAGCTGGCGATTTCCTATTGGACCACCCTTTCCTCATTTATTATGTATTTACAGAAGGAGAACGGCCTGAAATTACTCCTGGTGTAACCTCCCAAGCCAGCATTTATTTCCACGCGCGTTAGAATTATTTCGGGCCTGAACCGTCGTTTCGGTCAATGTCACGGGCGTGACACATAGGTCACGGGCGTGACAGACCCGGGTAGCCCATTCTGGGTTCGACGATCGTCGAACTGAGATCGACGATCGTCGATCGAAGGTCACGGGCGTGACACCTGTGTCACGGGCGTGACAGGCCCGAACGGCAGATTTCTGGTCGACGATCGTCGAATTGAGATCGACGATCATCGAAGGCTGGTCACGCCCTAGGTCACGGGCGTGACCTATAGGTCACGGGCGTGACATGCCCGAACGGCAAATTCCGAGGTCGACGATCGTCGAATTGAGGTCGACGATCGTCGAAGGCTGGTCACGCCCTAGGTCACGGGCGTGACACTCATGTCACGGGCGTGACATGCCCGGGCCGCAAGCTCGACGATCGTCTCACGGCGATCGACGATCGTCGATGGGGTCACGCCCATAGTCACGGGCGTGACATCTTGGTCACGGGCGTGACATGCCCAGACAGCGCGTTCGACGATCGTCTCGTAGAGATCGACGATCGTCGAAGTAGACACGCCCAGGTCACGGGCGTGACGGGCCGGTCACGGGCGTGACCAACCCGTGACCCGCAATATTGGTCGCTTTATTTCCAATTTTGGGCTTCCTAGGGTTCCGTCACGACCCATCTGACTCCTAGGGGTCTAGCCGGAAATGGGATGTTACAGTTTATACCTGGACCCATAGAATTGCTTTAGTTAAGTGAGACCCTGGTGGTCTATAGACATGATTGAAGCCCATGGTGAAAGAAATCATAGGGCAGACAAGATGAAAAATGTTGAGCACATCTTCCAATTTATTCAAGGAGTGGGCATGGAGATTTAAAATTACTTATCAAATTCTATTAATATCATCTAGGTGACTCTAGAAGAGACTATGGAGTCATAGACAAAAACATTCTGACTACATTAGATTGACTCCATTCTTAGTTGATTTGACTTCTTTATTGCATTGGTATTGAAGGTTCCTCTACATAAACTAGATGAACTAGAGGCACACGGGTCTTACAAAGTTTGAGAAAAGAAAGAGGGAGGAAGAAAAAATGGTTCTTGTGCAGTGCAAGGGCATGATGCACTGTAGTGTGGGAGAGGGTGCTCTGTGGCATTGGGGGCATAATGCCCTACAGTATGGGAGCTGGTGTCTTACAGCGCGGGGGCATAATGCCCTATAGCGCAAGAGTGAATGCTCTACAATGTTGGTTGGTGATGCCTTGCAACGTGGTGGTGGGTGCTCAACAATGTGGGAGCGGGTGTTCTGCAGTGCAAGGGCATGATGCCCTGCAGTGTGGGGTAGGTGCTCTGTAGTGCAAGGGAATGATGCCCTGTAGTGTAGGAGAGGTTCTCTATAGGGCAGGGGCAAGATGCCATACATCGTGGGAGAGAGTGTTCTATAGTGTATGGGTATGACACCCTGTAATGGGGATTAGGTGTTGTGCAGCTTGGGCGTATGATTCCCTATTATGTGGGAGCAAGTGCTCAATAGCGCTGGGGTATGATGCCCTGCAATGCCAGAGTAAGTACTATGCAGTGCAAAGGTGATAAGTAAAATGAAAGTGCTTGAGATAGTTTGAAAATTAGAATTAAGTTTTTGAAGAAATTGGGTGTTTTTGTATTCTATCTCTTTATATTTTTACTTATATACTGTGATTAAGGCCAGTGTACCTATCTTAAAGTAGAATAGAATGTTTTTTAAATATTAAGGTCGTATTTTTCCACAGATCTTTGTCGAGTACTCTACTTTAAGGAATGGAACTATTATTTTATCGAAAAGATTTAAGGGTTTGTTTTAAAAATGAGAACAAAAGCAACACATAGGGTTTTGAAAATAGATGAGATAGAGAGTCTGTTGGGTATTGCATCCACAATAACCCCGATTTGAAGAAGGGTCTCATTAAGCTAAGATGAATTAAGTCTGTATTTGATGCTTTGTTTTAGGTATGTACTTGCAGGTCTACATTGCTAAGTAGATATCAATATTAAGTTACAGTGGGTCAGTAAACACAGGACTATACAATGTAATCCCTCATTGTATAGGTCAATGTGTTGACTCACGTGTAATCTCTCTATTGGGGTGTACTTCTATCCCAAGTGCATGAGGAGGATCCAGGAAAAAGAAGGACTTGGAATCAGAAGAACAAAAATTTTACCCAAATAAAATTCGTTGAGTATTGTAAGGGATGTTCGTCGAATTCATCGAGTATACTCTTGATACTCTTCGAATTCATCGTGTATACTTACTAACACTCGTCGAATTCAACATATTGTTCTTGAGGTAAAATCTCTGAGATTTGAAAAATCCACTAAGTAAAAAAGCATCGAGTATTCTCATGTATACTCATCGAATGAATCTAACGATACTCGTTGAATTCATTGAATATACTAGTTGATACCCGACAAGTTCATCAAGTAAATTTGATTTTACTTCTCTGGATTTTCTAAGTCAAATTCCTCGACTATCACTGAGTCAAGCATCGACTGCTTCGAGTGAGATTGTCGATATTTGTCGATTGCGTCGAGTGCGTTGAAGGCGTCGACTGCGTCGAGTGTGTCGAAGTCGTGGAGTGCTTCAAAGGCATTGAGTGCGTCAAGTCAGCCAGTCGATACTCATCGAATTCGTCAATTATAGTAGCCGATACTCTTCGAATTTCTCGAGTATGAATTCAGCACAGCGTTGAGTGGCTAGCTAGTTTGAACTGAATTTTCTCTAAGTAAATTTAGTAAAAAATCACTACATGTTCGTCGAGTATACTCAGCTATACTCGACGATACTCGACGAAAAAGGCTTAGGCTATTTTTCTATCTTCTTTTCAAACAGCGGCTTGGGTTAAATGATGTCCATGTACAATAATTCCGCAAGTCTTGTTTTGGAAATTCTTTTATAGTCATTGTTATTGAGGGTCTCTATAAATACTTATGGTGGATTTTTCAACAACTCTAATCGTGCTAATTGTCCAGAAATTCAAATTTTAAAAGATTCAAAAAAGAGAAATCGTCGGCTCCTATACGTACGCGACTTCCGTTCAACCAACGCAAGCAGTGCACGATTTGATCTCCCTCTTCTGATTTGACTAAATCTGTGTATTCTGAATATCTTTAATCCTTCAAATCTAGTCTTTTCGAGATTCAAGATTCAAAGTCTTCAAGGTTTCCAATTTCACCGTGTTCTCCAAGCTATAAGTTCAGCCTAAATGAAGAATGACGGATAGAAGGCTCCAGATCTTGCCAAGTTTTTTTGCAAAAATATTATGTAATTTCCTTTTATATTTTTAGGAGATTCATCTCTGAGTTGTAGATCCATTTGTGGATCGAGTTGTAGATCTGTTTGTGGATCGAGTTATAGATCCGCTTATGGATCGAGTTGTAGATCTGGTTGTTGATCGAGTGGTAGGAGAGTTGTCTTCGAGTTGTAGGAGTTGCGACTCCGTGGTGTAAGATTTGCTGAAATCTGAGAAAGGTTAAGTAGCTGAATCCAGCCCTTCGTGGTAGATAGGCGAGGCGAGACAGTGGATGTATCCAACTCGGGGATCCACTATAAATCTTTATATTTGTGTGCTCTTATATTTATAATATTTTTATTCCACAAAAAGACAGGCATCACCTATTCACCCCCTATTGGGTTCATTGTTCCCAATGTCCCTGATTTGTGAGAAGTCAAACTGGTCAATGATACACACATCAATTGTATTTGATGTGCATTTGATGTCTTGAGTGCAGGTAGTCCACATAACTTTGATTGGACATGTGGACACAGTATGTGGTTGATGTACATAGCAAAAATCACCTAAGCCCACATGCATTGAGTGGAGCAAGCTCACTCAACTCCAGAAGTATTGACTCAATAATATCTAGAAAAAAATTGGCTAAGTTCAAAAGTGTTGAGTGTAGTCCACTCACTCAACGCCATATAACATATAGCATTGAGACTGTCTCAGTCTAACTGGCAGATAACCCAAAATTTGGCTAAGTATAAAAGTGTTGAGTGTATTCTACTCACTCATCGCCATACAGCTAAAAGGCTACGAATCAGGCTAAGTCAGTCTAATCCTAGAGAAATTGGCTGAAAATGTGGCAAGGTCCACAAGCGTTGAGTGTGGTCAACTCACTCAATGTCATATATCTTTTAGCATTGAGTGTTGCTGTGCCAGTCAAATCCACAGAAATGTTGGCCAAAATTTTGACTAAGTCCACAAGCGTTGAGTGTAGTTTACTCACTCAATGCCAGATAACAGAAAATTATGCTTAGTACTTTGGCGTTGAGTGGAGCTTACTCTCTCAATGTCAAGGCGCAAAATTATTTGCTAAGAAAAATAGCGATGAGTGAGGTAAGCTCACTCAACGCTCTCGAAGCTCTCAACGCCTTGTAGTAGAAATTTGGCTAAGTACAAAAGCATGAACTGCTTGACTTTCGTAGATCTCAGCTTCGTCAAACTGAGCTCAGCATTCGTCGAACTGAGCCAAATTTCTCAGTTTAGCCTGGAGTTCGTCGAACTCAGTTTAGCCATTTGTCGAACTAAGTCCACAATTCGTCGAACTGAACTTATACTTTCGTCGAGCTGAGCTCAGCGTTCGTCGAATAAAGCTCACCTTTCGTCGAGCTCAATACTTGGACAGACAGAATGTTGTTTAAGTGTTGTGGCATTGAGTGATACCTACTTACTCAACTCCTTTAGTTCTGATGATTGAATTTTGTCCAAGTCCAGAGATGTTGAGTCATGCTGACATCAGCAAAGTCAAATTATCAACCAAAATTCAAATGTTGTGGAATTGCTGCCAGAGACATTGGCGGCCAACTGTCATCATCTTCTGCACTTTCCAAGGAATATTTCCATCTTAAAGTGTTGGGGCCTACACACACAACAAGGAGTCGTTAAATCAAGATTAATGGGAAAGCATGCACATGATGGCTTAATATTAGCCATCAATCCTGGTGGTAGGACCCACTGATCAATTGGCCTTCAAAGTATAAAAGGAAGTAATCGGCTAGAGCATATAACAACACACACAAAAATCAATTCCCCGTCTAGGTTTTCTGAGAAACGAAATGAAGGGCGGTTGAACTTCATCTTCTTCCTCGCCATTTTCGTCGAGCCTGAAGAAGGGGTTCTGCACAGTGAACCTTACTCGGAAGGAGATAGCTGGAGAAATTACCATCTGCACCAGTTGGATCAGAATTCATTCTTAGGTCGCAGATCTACAAGTTCTGTAGAGGGAAGGTTAGCTGTTTGAAGAAAGAATCTATTGCCTACCTATTATCTTTAACAATAATTGGTTGGATTGATATCTGCTCAGTCCAAGAAGAAGGAAACATAGAGTTCTTGATCTAGTGTCTAATCATACAAGCTTTCTTGTTCTTTTATTTAGATTCTTTGTGAATCTGTAGTTGTAAGCCTATATTATAAATGCTAAGGTCTTTGTGACTTGTGTTTGGCTTTGTGCCAGGTGAAAGGTCTTAGTGACCTGTGGATTGGCTAAGTGCCAAAGTGTTAGGTCTGTGTGACCTCTATGGTCCTGCGGAATTGGAGTTGTAATTTATTAGGTAGCTGCGTTTTGGAGGGAGAGCCGCATCTAACACAATGTTAGATATCCACAGAGGGATAGTGGATGTACCCAAGATTGGGGAACCACTATAAAATTATTGTATCGTCTGCGTATGTTCCTCAAAGCAGATAACTAACCAAATCACAGGCACAGAAATCGGATAACAATTTATAAAAGTTAAAATTAAGACAAAAACCTATTCACCCCCCCCCCCCTCTCTAGGTGTTTAGCTAACCTTGAAAACAAGACTTTCAAGTGGTATCAGAGGGAGGTTACTCTTTTAAAAGCTTTACTGTCTGTGTAAATATCCAAGGTTTGCAAGAAGTCTGTCCCTATATGTTCAGGAATGACTAATAGGGAGCTGAGTGCTATGAGACTTCCAATCTATAGGAAGGAAGATTTTGGCATTTGGAAAGCAAGGGTGAGGCAGTTCATTGAAGCTGCTGACCCTAGGATGTATATTACTATTAAAGAAGGACCATTCATTCCAATGAAGGTCTCTACACAGGATGCTAATGTCAAGACCCCTAAGACATATGATGAAATGACCAAGGATGAGTTGGCCCTGGCCTCAATAGACAAGATGACAAAGAACATCATCATGTGTGTTCTTGATGACTCTACACTTCAAAATCTGATCCATTGTACAACAACATAGGAAATATGGGAAACTCTCGTGATCTACATGAAGGGGATAGCTGAAGTTAGAGATGATAGAAAATCCATGCTCAACTAAGAGTATGAAGCTTTCAAGCAATCTAAGGGGGACAACATAACCACCTATTATGAAAAGTTCTTTAGGATTGTGAATGAGCTAAAGACTTATGCAAGAGTGTTTAGTAATTATGCACTGAATGACAAGTTCCTTAGATCTCTCTCTAGAGAGTGAGACACAAAAATCTGTGCAATCAAAGAAGTGGAAAAGCTGGGTGACACTACTCCTCACACACTCTTTGGGAAGCTACTGTCATATGTAATGCAACTGGCAGTAAGGAAAGAAGAGGAGAACAATAGCAAGTCTCAGGCAAGAGACAAAACTGTAGCCTTCAAAGCTGAAGGCACCAGCAAAAGCAGAAGAAAGTCTCCCTCTCCACCAAGGAGTGATGCTGAATCTAATTCTGGAAGATCAGAGGGAAGTGCATAAGACTGCCAATGGTCTGATGAAGATTTTGCTGACTTCACTAGGCAATTCCAGAAGTTCTTGAAGAAGAAGCACTGGAGAGGCAGGACTTCCACCTCCTCTCATCCCAAGGATGACTACTACAAGGGCAGAAGAAAATCCTCTCAGGAGGACAGTTATGGTTCCAAAACTGGTAAACAGGTTTCCTATAACATACTTGTTATCATTGCAAAAAACCTGGGCATATGATAGCTGACTGCCCAGTCAAAAGGAAGGAACACTATGAGAAAAAAGACCACCAGCAAAAGGGCAAGAAGGACAAATCCCTCATTGCCAAAAAGCAAAGAAGATGGATCGACTCCTCCTCATCCGAGTCAGATGAAGAAGAAGAAGAAGAAGCCTATATTGGGTTGTACTCTACTGAAGAAGGAACTATAGAAGCAGACTACTTCAAAAGGCTAGCTGCTTTAAAAGAAGAAGCTGAGAAGGTTTATCCTACTGCCAGGATTGAAGATAGGGCCCCTATATCATAATCTGATTGTCATTCAGTGGTGGATTCTAAAGATGATAGCTACTGGCTTGGGGTGATGGCTAAGTCAGATGAAGAAATAAGCCGGGTCCAAGCAAGGTAATTTTTATCACTAGCTCTGCATGTTTAGATTATGAATCAGTTCCAAATTCTTCTGCCTATGATAAAGTAATGATGATGGCTAAGAATCTGAGGGAGATGTCAATCAATTGATTGATAATTATGGTGCACTTCTGCAGGCTCTAAAGAAGAGCAAGATCTTGGCAAAACATCAGTCTTAGGAAATTCTCTCTGTAAATCTTGCTGCTTCAGAATCAGAAAAAATGCTGAATCTAAAGATGCAAGAAGTTAGCAAACTGAAGAATGTAACAATCATTCAGATGATCATCATAGCCTTCAAGAATAACCATATCATGAATCTTGAAGGAAAGCCCCAAAAGGAGAGGGGACTAGTGTCTAGCTACTCCAGCAAGCCTAGCACAGTGTTGCCCTTGATAGAATCATTCTCCTCCTAAGAGGGAAAGAAAGGGTTAGGATTCAAGGGAAGTATAAGAGCTGCTAATTCCAAGGGAAAGGGCAAAGCTCAAGTTGAGCCACTAGGCTCAAGCATTCTGTAAAATTTGTTAGAGTACGATTTTCTTCCAACAGCCATGACCATGGGAGTATTTATGGTCACTGGAATCGTGCTAGACCAACTTGTATGAACAAAGATATTCCACAATATGGTGGTAGTCACAGCAAAGGTGCAAGTTCTTATGAGAAAATACAAATGGCCAATCCTGGATCATTTGTGTTTGGTGATACAGCCCCTTCAGTCAAGGGTAGAGCTGCTAACTATTCTCAAATTCCTCCAGCCCACTCTAAGACTAAGGGCAAGGCTATCAATAAACCTGACCTGGGCATCTCTGAGGCTATCAAGAGTATGCTTCCTGAAAAGAAATCTATTGCTAGAAGGGCTCAAGATATCCCAAGCACTTCTACTGCCAGACCCACTACTAGTCAGACTGTGGCTAGAAAATCATGGAACAGGACTGCTGATACTCCTTCTAGACCCAGAGCTGATATTAACACAGCCACCTGAACTACTCCAAAAAGAAGGTACAACATCCATGAGTGTTGGTGTTGTGGCAAAGTAGGCCACTTTGTTGTTGATTGCCGGCACAATCAGAGTGTGTCGAGAGCAAATGTCAGCTTGCCTGTCAGAAAAGCTAGAGGCAGGCAGAATTATTTTCAGGCTAACATGAACCAAGGACCCAATAAAAATTGGGGTCCTAATGTTAACTTATTTGTGCTTTGCAGGTTAGTCCAAGTGTTCATACCCCTATATGGTACTTGAACAGTGGATGTTCAAGGCACATGACTGGAACAAGGAGCATGCTAAAAGATTATGCTCTAGTAAAGAGTGGACCAAAGGATATCTTTGGTGGGTTAGAAAAAGGGGTGACTAGAGGTTATGGTAAGATCTCTATTGGCATAGTCACTATCACTAGAGTAGCCTATGTGGATGGGTTGCAACACAACCTGATAAGCATTTGCCAACTATGTGATCTTGGCTATGACATAGTATTCTATAAGTATGAGTGTCAAATTAGGAGGTTAAGAGACCAAGGGGTCATCTTAACAGACACTAGGAGTCGAAATATGTACTGTTTAGATTTCCTATGCTCTAGCAAAGACTCGCATGTATGCATTGTTGTAGATGAGAAAGCCTCTTCTTGTGTACAGTGGCACAAGAGGCTAGCCCATCTTAATTACAAGACCATAGGCAAGCTGTTCAACAATGAGCTGGTTAGGAATGGACCTAAGTCTATATGCGCTAAAGAGGGCATCTGCTCTGCATGCCAAAAGGGCAAACAAACTAAGACCTCGTTCAAGAGCATTGTCAACAAAGACTCAGTGAGGTGCTTATACCTCTTGCATATGGATCTGTTGGGTCCTATGCCAATTCAAAGTCTAGGTAGGAAAGTCTACACCCTTGTGGTTATTGATGACCTTTTAGGATTTTCCTGGGTGTTCTTTCTAAGGAAGAAATCTGAAACCCCTGATGTCTTTCAAACATTTGTCAAGCAAATTCAGAATGAATTCAACAGCATTGTGGTCAAAATCAGAAGTGACCATGGCACTAAGTTTCAGTATGAGTGCATGATAAGGTTCTGTGAAGAGCTAGGGATTCATCAAGAATTTTACTCTTCTAAAACACCCCAGCAAAATGGAATTGCTGAGAGGAAAAATATGCCTCTCATAGAGGCTGGTAGAACCTTACTAAGTGACTCATCCCTCCTAGAATACTTCTGGGTTGTGGTAGTTAACATTGCATGCTATATCCTTAATTGGTCTTCTATCACCAAGAGCCACAAGAAGACTCCCTATGAGATCTTAAAGGGAAGAAAACCAAACCTGAGCTATTTCAGGATCTTTGGCTCCAAGTGTTGTGTGCTCAACAATGGAAAAGTTCGTTTAACTAAGTTTGTTGCCAAGTCCCAAGAAGGGATATTTGTTGGGTACATCAATCATAGTAAGATATATAGAATCTACAACTTAACTACCCAAGTTGTAGAAGAGTCCATGCATGTTGTCTTTGATGAATCCAACATGGTTAACTATGAACTACCAAGCTCCTCCTCTTATAGTATTGCAGGTACAGAGAAGTTGATGGACAAGCTGACCATCAAGGAAACTACCCCCCCACAGTCCATGAAAATGATGATGGACTGCCTACTCTAAGAGAAGGAGACAACATACCTGAAGAAAATAAAGACCAACTAGCTGAAAACCCTGAAGATCATCAAGCTGTAGCTAGATTTCCTCCAGTTATCAAGCATCTAAGAGACCATCCAGTACACTAAATCATTGGTGATGCAAATTATGGAGTCCAGACAAGAAGCAAGAGCATGAATATAACTCTCTACACAAGCTTCCTGTCTCAAGAAGAGCCAAAGAAGTTTGAAGAAGCAATCAAAGACTAGTTCTGGATTAGAGCAATGCAAGAAGAACTGGACCAATTTATGAGATATAAGGTCTGGAAGTTGGTCCTTAGACAACAAGGACAAAATGTCATAGGGACTAAGTGGATCTACAAGAACAAGTTGGATCAAGATGGCATTATTGTCAAGAATAAGGCTAGACTGGTTGCTAAAGGCTACAGGCAAGAAGAGAGCATAGACTTTGACCAGATCTTTGCCCTAGTAGCCAGATTGGAAGCTATAAGGATCTTCCTTGCATTTGCAGCCCATCAGGCATTCAGAGTCTACCAGATGGATGTCAAGTCAGCATTCCTGGATGGGGAGCTAAAATAGGAAGTATTTGTGGATCAACCACCAGGTTTTGTAGATCCTAACTCTCCCAATTTTGTTTATAAGCTTAGGAAAGCTCTATATGGGCTAAAGCAAGCCCCTAGGGCTTGGTATGAAACCTTGTCTAGCTTCCAAATTGAGAATAAATTCTCAAGGGGGAAGATAGACAAGACCTTATTCCTAAGGGAATTAAAGGGAAATCTTATCCAAGTCTAGATATATGTTGATGATATTATCTTTAGATATACTGATGATAACCTTTGTAGTGAGTTTGCTAAACTTATGTAAGAGAAGTTTGAAATGAGCAGTATGGGTGTGCTCAAGTTCTTCTTAGGACTCCAAGTAAGACAGACTGATGATGTTTTATCCATATCCTAGTCTAATTTCACCAGGGAGCAAATCAAAAAGTATGGTATGGAGAGTGCATCCACCATGAGAACTCCCATAGGATCAAGTATGCCTATAGGCAAAGATGAGGTAGGGAAACCTGTTGATTGAGTCTTTGTATAGAGGGTTAATTGGCTCCCTTCAATACATGATGGATAGTAGGCCTGACATCATGTATGACACATGTGTCTATGATAGGTATCAGGCCTACCCTAAAGAATCTCATTACTTTACTACAAAGAGAATCTTGAGGTATCTTAAGGGCACACCAGATCTTGGCCTATGGTACCCTAGAAATAGGGATTTTGATCTAATTGGATTTTCAGATACAGACTTTGTAGGTTGCAAAGAAGACAGGAAAAGCACTATTGGAACCTAACAGTTCTTAGGAAGAAGGCTAGTTTCTCGGAGAAGCAAGAAGCAAACTAGTGTGGTTATATCCACTACTGAGTCAAAATATATATCAGCAGGCAGCTACTGTGGATCCAACATCAGCTGCAGGATTACAACCTTCAGGTAAGTAGAACTCCTATCTACTTTGATTCTATAAGTGCTATTTCTATTGCTAGGAATCATGTCTAACATATCAAGACTAAGCATATAGAAATAAGATATCATTTTATTAGGGATAATGTGGAGAAGGAAGACATCAGTCTTGAGTTTGTCCCAATAGACTAGCAAGTGGCTGTAATCTTCACTAAGCCATTAAATGAAGCAAAGTTCAACAACCTCAAATTTGAGTTGGATATGTTGAACTGAACATAGCTTCAGGCACTCCCTTTTGCATTTTTTTGTGCAGGTGTTGTTCCTCTTACTGGACATACAGACTCCCTAGTAGTATCATTTCACTGATACTCCTACTAAGGGGGAGTAAGTTACCCTGGAGAGAAGAGAGAAGGTCAGCCAATGGAAGGGCCAGCCCCCCATTCTGCCTATTCTGTAGAAGTAAAAAAGGGGGAGAGAAGAGAGAAGGTCCTAGCCAGGGGGAGATATAGCAGAGCAAGGGGGAGATGACAAAGGGGAAAGAAAGACATGTGGTACTCAAGTAAGGACATCAACCTCGCAATAAAATAGGGGGAGTAAGTGAGGTACATTTACTTATATCTTATCAGAATTTCAATTTTGATTTTGCTGTATAGGTTGTGTGTATCATTGACCAAGGAAAGAAAACCTTTTTGATAAGGGTTGATAAGGGTTTTGACTTCTTCAAATAGGGGGAGATTGTTGGGTCCATTATTTCCAATGTCCCTGATTTGTGAGAAGTCAAACTGGTCAATGACACAAACATTAACTGTATTTGATGTGCATTTGAGGTCTTGAGTGAAGGTAGTCAACATCACTTTGATTGGACATGTGTACAAGTAAGTGGTTGCTAGACATAGCAAAAATCGCCCAAGTCCACTGGCATTGAATGGAGCAAGCTCACTCAACGCCAGAGGTATGGACTCAATAATATCTAGTAAAAATTTGGCTAAGTACAAAAGCGTTGAGTGTTGTCCACTCACTCAATGCCATATAACATATAGCGTTGAGACTGTCTCAGTCTTACTGGCAGATATCCAAAAATTTGGCTAAGTACAAAAGCGTTGAGTGCAGTCTACTCACTCAATGTCATAAAGCTAAAAGGCTGTGAGTTAGGCTGAGTAAGTCTAAGCCTAGAGAAATTAGCTGAAAATGTCGCAAAGTCCACAAGTGCTGAGTGTGGTCTACTCACTCAATGCCATACAGCTTTTAGCATTGAGTGTTGCTGTGCCAGTCAACTCCACGAAAATGTTGGCCAAAATTTTGACTAAGTCTACAGGCGTTGAGTGTATCTTACTCACTCAACGCTAGATAACAAAAAATTATGTTAAGTACTTTGGCATTGAGTGCAGATTACTCTCTCAATGCCAAGGCATAGAAATATTCACTAAGGCAAATACCGTTGAGTGAGGTAAGCTCACCCAATGCTCTCGACGCTCTCAACGCCTATAGAAAAAATTTGGCTAAGTCCAAAAGCATGGACTGCTTGAATTTTCTCGAGCTTCGCTTCGTCGAAATGAGCTCAGCATTCATTGAACTGAGCCAAATTTCTCTGTTTAGCCTGGAGTTCGTTGAATTCAGTTTAGCCTTTCATCGAACTAAGTTCATAATTCGTCGAACTGAACTTATACTTTCTTCATGGTAGACAACACAAGAACCATGCACCTCACTGCAAAACTTAGCTCAAATATCCTCAACTGTAGGGATGCAATATCTAGCGCGATACTTCAAGATACCCTCATCATCGATTGAAAAGTCTGGTAATTCTCCCTTCTCGATTCTGCTACGAAGGTGCTGCAAATCAGGATCATCCTTTTGAAGTAGCCTTGTAAGCGTAATCCATGAAGGCTCTGCTACTTTCAAGCTACTTGCCTAGTCGCTACTTTCGACCGAGATACCCATCAACAGAAACTCCTCCACCAAGGATTCCACCGAAATCAAAAGATCTGCGCGGTATTTCTACTCAAGGCATCAACTACCATATTAGCTTTGCCCGGATGATATTAGATCTCGACATCGTAATCCGCGACATATTCTAACCTTCTAAGCTGGTGCAAATTTAATTCCTTCTGTGTAAAGATGTACTTCAAACTCTTATTTTTCGTATAAATCTTGCACAGTGCGCCATACAAAAGATATCTCCACAACTTCAAGGCATAAATTACTACCACAAACTCTAAGTCATGAGTAGGGTAGTTCTTTTCATGTATCTTTAATTGACTCGACCCATATGCAATTACCTTTCCCTCTTGCATCAGAATGCATCCAATCCTGACATGCGATGTGTCCACTTACACATCATACTCTAATCCATCGATAGGCAAAGTTAATACTAGAGCAGTGGACAATCTCTTTTTCAATTCCTGAAAAGCTTCCTCGCACTTATCGCTCCACACGAACGCTACATTCTTCTGCATAAGCCTAGTCAGCTGCGCAAAAAATGTATAAAATCCTTCCACAAACCTTCTATAATATCCTGCCAACCCTAGGAAGCTTCTTTTCTCTTTGGGTGTGGTAGGTCTTTTCCAATCCATTAAAGTAGCTATCTTTTCTGAGTCAACATAAAATCCATCCTTATTCACCACATGACCCAAAAAGGAACCCTGAGGTAACCAAAACTTGCACTTGCTCAGCTTTGCATGCAACTTATGCACTCTCAAAGCAGATAGAACCAACCGCGGGTGCTGGGCATGCTCCTCGGCACTCTGGGAATAAACCAGAAAATCATCAATAAATATAACCACAAAACGGTCCAAAAAATCCTTGAACACTCTGTTCATCATGTACATGAAGGAAGAGGGTGCATTCGTCAATCCAAATTACATCACCAAGCACTCAAAATGTCCATGCCGAAAACGAAAAGTGGTCCATGGAACATACGACTCTCAAATTCTCAACTGATGGTAGACTGAACGAAGGTCAATCTTCGAAAACACTGCACTAACACGCAACTGATCAAATAAATCATCTATCCGCAGCAAAGGATGTCTGTGTAACACCTCGGTTTTACAGATCTTGAGCCTCTGGAAGCTACTACGTGGCAATAGGTAGCTATTACCCGACGATAGTATTGTTCTGTCGAATCCAGGTGTTGAGAGCGTTGAGTGCTAGCGTGCAGTGTTAGCTAGCTACCGCTCAGTGGTAGCTTGGCATTGAGTATAGGTGTTGAGTGGTAGGCATTGAGTGAGCTACCGCACAGCATTAGTACTACCATCGGTGATAGAGTGGCATTAATTTTTTGGCTCAGCGCTCGGGAAGCTACAGCCCGACGATAAGTAGTTACCGCTCGGCGGTAGCGCGCAAGAGAAGTTTCGTCGTTTGGCGTTTTGGTCGTCCGATTTCTCTTAGGATTAGATTCTATGTCCCATGACACTCTGTCCAAAGGGCATATATAGGGCTGAAATATTCTAAACCCTCATTTCTTCTCTTTTTGAGTGGGATTTATGGTTTTGAGAGAAGAGTTTGGAGGAGGAAGAAGAAGGCCTTTCTTCACCATTAGCGAAGCTTCGGGACTCTGATCGACGATCCGAGGCCAGATCCATGGAGAGACCTTCAAGGCGCACATTTTCATCCATGCAAGTCGAGTTTTCCATGGCTAGGAAGAGGAGTCGTAAGGTAATGACACTTCTCCTCTCGGACTTTAGGATGTGTGCATGCCATCCATTCTTTTCTTGTTCTCTTTCAAGCATTTTTGACACCAGATCTCTCGAATGAGAGGGGTTCAGGTCACCATGGTTCAAAAGGAACCACCGGGTCGATTGTGTTCGTCCCCGGCATGTTATTGCATTAGAAATCCGCTCCGTTAGTGGATTAGGCATTGTGGGTGAAGCTGAAGTCGCGACCGTTAGTCCGACTCAATGATGTTGCATAACGAGCCTAAGGATATTGCCAGAAATCTGTTTGCAGCATGATGTCATTGGTGATGATTGTTCCCTCTTGTTTTTGTTTGAGTACAATTGGTGGATTAGGGCGGGAAAGGCTTTTTATTGTGATGTGCTAAGGCATGGCTTTGTCTCTGTGGTCGGCTGGCTAGCCCGTGATGTCTGTAACACCCCTATCCGTCACATAGCATATAGCAGTAAGTTCGGCCGGGGCCCTATGCCATATACTACGGATAGACCGACGAGTTACTAGATGAAATCATTCAACCAATACACACGTCCTACACAGAGCATCTAGCGAAAGAAAATTTTATTAATTTGCAAGAGAAAGAACCCAGCACAAGCACGAATGTCCACTTACAAAACCCAGTAGGAATGAACTATAAAATACACAAAAATACTGGCCTTAAGGCCTTAAAAGAGTTCACAATAATTAGTCAGTGTCTTACAAACTTCCGCTCGCAGGCCGGCCACACATGATTTAAATAAGTAAACAAACAAGGCCTTCGAGGGCCGGCTCAGCAACTTGGGATTTGGCCCGCTATTTGCCGCTCGGCTTCGCAGCACCTGCAAGCACAATTCACCGCAATGGTGGAAAACAAGAATAACGATCAGCTAAAGCTGACCAAATTATAATGATTCTGCCCCCAATCTCGGGGCGGCAAAGCTCCTTCCCTGCACTTGTTAGCAAAATAAGCAATATAGTGAATAAACACAACATCACGGGTGCACGCACACACGGCCATACACCCCAAGCTCTCAGGGCACTTACTCGGTGAACTCGGTCCACCACCGCCCCCAGGACGACAATCTTGTGAGCAATAAAGTCTTCATGGCTTGAGCCGAAGACCCTCCCTCTATGCCATCGGTAGGCCTTTAAAACCGAACCACATAGAGCAGGTACGGTTTCACTCAACTCACTGTTCATACTGCCACGACAATAAAAATCATCGACGCGAGCTAAGTTTCCCCGTAACCCGTAAAACGATCAACCAACGTACATAACCCGGTTATGTACAATAGTGGCTCCTGGGCCACCAACGATGGCAGAATCACGCTTCTGCCCAGATTTCTAGGTACGCCTTGGGGTTAATCCCCAAGGATCCCTGCTGCAATCTACCACATAGAAACCCGAAAACATACAAAGGCACGGAGTCTTCTCCGGATAACAATGCATAGTAAAAAATCACCGATCCAGACCAACTTGTCCGGGTAGGCTTCACACACCATGCCTATGTCTGTTTCTCGATATCGGACTCTACAATGCAAACAAGGGGGACTTTACATATCTACCCCAAGGAACACCGCAACTCACCGCACACTCGCGGGAGAGGGTTTTCCCTATGCAAATGAAGAAGAGCTTCACATGCTCAAGATGAGAATCATTACACTAGCGTTTCTCCTCGGCGCCATGGAAAACTACGCGGATGAAAAGCACCGCGGTGATCATACCTCCGCAGATCTGGGCTCGGTTTGCGATTTGGCGCTCCGAATATCCTCTGGCGAACGGATCTTCCCTCCTTCTTCCTCCTTGCTCTCCCCTCTCTCTAGAAGTTAAAAAGAGATAGCCAAAGGAAAAGTGAGGTTTTCTCACCCCAAAACCGGCCTTAACCCTAAGGTGGGAAAAGCCTAAACCATCGGATCCCAAAATAAGGAAACAAATGGCCACGATGCACCCAAAAAATTAACTTCCTAGGCCGAACACGACTTGCGACGCGCCCGTGTCCAAAGCCGTATCACTCATTCGCTGTTGAAACCATCACATCCCGAAAAGAACACGGGCACTCGACACGCCCGTATCGGGATTGACACGCCCATGTTGGGATTGACACGCCCGTGTCATCCAGTACACGCCCGTGTAGCTGGGCGTGTGCCTCCATCGACACAGGACCAGAACTGTCCCGAGAATGACACGGCCACGTGACACGCCCGTGTCACATGCCGTGTGCTAGACACGCCTGGGGAAACACCCGTGTCCCTGGACGTGTAGCTCCCTTAGCACAAACCCGCAAACTTCTCGAGCAGTACAAGGCCACTGACACGCTCGTGTATCAGGCCGTGTGCCCTCACTTAACGATCGTTGAGTGCAAAGCTTTGAGTGCTCGACAAGCCGTCGAACACACGCCTGACACGGCCCTGGGACACGCCCGTGTCTCAGGCCCTGTGACCTTTACCAAGGCCCAAACACGCCTTAAAACATTGCCCATTCCTCTTTTGAGTTTCGGGAAATTACAACTCTCTCCCTCTTAAAAGAATTTTTTTCACAAAATTACTAAAGGAAAAGAAAACAGAAAACCAAAAATGGTACCTGAGTGAAATAACTCTGGGTACTCCTCCAGCATGGTCTACTCTTGCTCCCAAGAGAGCTCTTCCCGACCGCAATTGTCCCAACGGACTTTGACCATCCTGATCTCCTTGTTACGAAGTCACTTGACTTTAGAGTCATCAATACGAACGGGCTTGACCCTAGCTGTCAACCCTTCGTCCACCGGTACTTGATCAACTGCGATCACCTGCGAAGGCTCTTGCACCGCCTTCCGCAACACTGATATGTGGAATACGTCGTGTAGACCACTTAACTCCACTGATAGCTTCAGACGGTAAGCCTCTTCACCGATCTGCTCCTGGACCTCAAATTGTGCAAGGTACCTCGGGCTCAGCTTCTTCAAGCGTCATACCCGTGAAACACCCCTGAACGGCTTTATCTTCAAATACACCCAATCGCCAACCACGAACTCCACATTCCAGTGCTTAGCATTGTAGTATTTAGCTTCTCTATCCTTAGCAATCATTAAATGCTCCCGAATGGTTCGAACCAATGATGTAGCATTTTCCACCTCCTACTTTTTGTACAATCTCTCCTCACCCATTTCTAGCCACGACAACGACGTGCAACACTTTCTACCATAGAAGGCCTCGATGGGCACCATTTGTATGCTCAGTTGGTAGCTATTGTTGTACAAAAACTCCACCAAATACAGATAGTCTTCCCACTGCTTTTCGAAGTCCAGAACGCATATGCGAAGCATGTCCTCCATAGTCCCGTTGACTCTCATGGTCTACCCATCCGTCTGCGGATGAAAGGCAATGCTGAACTTCAACTTAGTCCCCAGCATTTATTGCAATAACCTCCAGTTATTGGACATAAAACTCCAGTCTCTATCACTCACGTTTCTGCGGGGTACACCGTGCAGTCTAACAATGTTCTTTACATACAACTTCGCAAGTTCCTCCACCGAATTGTCCTTCCTATGCGGAATGAAGTGCGACACTTTTGTTAACCGATCCACAATCACTAAGAGGGCGCCTTTACCCTTCTGCAACCTTGCCAAGCCATGCACAAAGTCCATCGAAATGTCGTCGAACTTCCACTCAAGAATAGGCAAAGATTTCATGAAACCCCCTATCTTTTGGCACTCTACATTCACTAAGGCGCAAGTCTGACATTTAGCCATAGATAGTGCCACATCCTTCTTAAGTCCTGGCCACCAGAACAACTTCTTTAGATCTCAGTATATCTTCATGCTCCCTGGGTGGATTGAGTACTTGGTATGATGAGACTCGTACATCAACTCCGCTCGTATATTTCCCACGTTTGGGATGCACAAACAATTGTCCTTCCTTAGCAGTCCATCTTCAACTGAAAGCTGGGAATTTGGCCCATCAGAAGCTGCACCCATGATCTCATTCAAGCTGCTATCCAAACCCATAGCCTGCCGAATCCGATCAGCCAGGTTATACTAAACTTTCGAATTAACCTATCATCATGAACCGACAACCAGTTGGCTTGGGAGGGAGCCCTACGACTCAACGCATCCGCAACTACAGTGCCTTTCCCGGGCTCATAATGAATTTTGAACGTATGGTCCCCTAGGAACTCCATCCATTTCCGCTCCCTTAAGTTCTGATCCTTCTGATCCAACAGGTACTTCAGGCACTTTTGGTCTGTATAGATATCGACCTTTACGTCATCCAAATAATGTCCCCCCACAGCTTTAGCGCAAAATTCATGGCCACCAACTCTAAGTCGTAAACCGGATAATTCCTTTCGTGCACTTTCAGCTGACACGAGTCATACGCTATCACTCTCCCATGTTGCGGTAGGACACGCCCTGAACCACTGTCCGAAGCATCACAGTAGATCTTGAGACCTTCGGTCCCAACCGGGGAACATAGAATAAGCACCGTGGTCAACCGTCTCTCCAGCTTCTCGAAAGCTTGTGCGCACACAGGCATCCAAACAACTTTTGATCTTTCCTCTTCAAAGTCGTGAGGGGGTAACTCTATCCGCGAGAAGTTCTCTACGAAGTGCCTGTAGTAGCCGGCCAACCCTAGAAAACTCTGGTCTTCCGCTCCCAAACACAACACAGGCCACTCGCGTATCATAACTATCTTTGCTGGATCCACTGCAACACCCACTCTACTAACTATATGACTGAGGAATGCTACCAAGGATAACCCAAAACTCGTGTTTGGAGAACTTGGCATAAAGATGGTTCCTCCTTAGCGTTTCCAACACCAATGGCAGGTGCTTGAAGTGATCCTATTTACTCAGCGAGTACACCATTATATCGTCGATGAAGACGACCACAAAATGGTCTTGGTACTCCCTGAACGTTATGTTCATCAAATCCATGAACACTGATGGCGCATTAGTCATCCCGAATGGCATGACCGTAAACTCGAAATGCCCATACCTTGCGCTGAACGCCGTCTTTGGGACATCTCTTTCCCTTATCCTCAGCTGTTAGTAATTGGACTTAAGATCATATTTTAAGTATACCGATGACCCGACCAACTGATCAAAAGATCATCAATCCTTGGGATCGGGTACTTGCTCTTTTCCGTTAACTTGTTCAGTTCTCAAATGTCGATACAGAGCCGCAAACTCCCATCCTTCTTCTTAACAAAAAGGACCGGTGCGCACCAAGGCGATGAACTTGGACGCGCATAACCCTGCTCCAACAACTGGTCGAGTTGAACCTTTAGCTCTGCCATTTCCTTAGGCACCAACCTATAAGGAGAGCGTGACACAGGTTTGGCACCTGACACTAACTCAATTGTGAAATCGATCTCTCGCTACGGTGGGGCTCCAGGGAGACCGTCAGGGAAACACATCAGGATATTCAGATACACCCAAGATACTATCCAATGTAGGCTTAGGCTTCGAAGCTTCCCATGGTGGCAGTAACGACACTTCCAAGTCGAAGTCTTGACTCCCAAACCGTAACCTTGCGACACAGACTCTCTTCGCCCGCATCAAACGACCACTGGGAAATAACACATCCAAATTGTCCTTTACCATCGAAGGAGATAATCCGATGCACGAAACAAATCCTTCGGACAAAAGGAGTGTGAAGTTCTCGTATCGAAACTATGCCCTCGCCGGATTACCAAAAATCCAAAACAAAGCCTAGAACTTCTAGTCCTAAGCTAACACGCATAAGGTAACAGGTATAAGAAGCTAAATTGCTATCAATTAAACCATACCTGACATCCCGACGGTCGGCCACAAGACCTCCTGCTAGCCAAGGATGTCAACTCTCGGTTGGGCCGGAGTATACAGTGATGCAGTGGACTCCACCGCCTTTCCCTTCTCCTCAGATTTTGCCCCCGGCTTCTTCTCAGACATTGGGGATCCACTCCGACAATCCCGGGCATAGTGTCCCAGCTTTCCACAGATATAGCATGCACCCAGGGTTTGGCCTGTAATCGCTCCGAATGCGCCAGAGAAAGGGACTAAACCTGACACCCTAGCCTTCTTATACCACCTACGGTACCCAGATTTTGAGGAGCTCGGTATTTTGGACACTGTCTCCTTTGCACTAGAGTCTCCAACTACTCCTTCCATAGCTTTCATTGTCTTATGAGCACCCTCCCGACAATCTCGGGCAAAGTGCCCTTTCTTACCACAAGAATGGCAATTGTAAGTTGCCTGGCTAGTAGATTATCTAACCTCTTTTCTCAGCGTTCTGCAGTGGGCCATCCTTATAGGATCTGCATGGTTTGGTACCCTATTCACTGGTATTTGCTGAGTTTTCCCCAACTCTACTTCCAAAGTTCTTGCCGACTCCACCAAGGCTTGGAATCCCAATAGCTTTGGTCATAGCAGTAGGATACGCAACTCGCTGCGCAGACCATTATAAAATCTATCAATTATAGACTGCTCGCTTTCCCACTCAAAGCCTGGGTAGCGCCTTACAATAAGGAATGTCTGTAAATATTCGTCAACTGAGTGCGCTCCCTACAACACAATCATGTTCATCAGCTGCCCTAATGAGCCTCTAAATGCCATTTACTCCATCACACCGCCCGATGTTGGGGCCATCCCAGGGACAGAGGGTTGCAAATTTCTTCCATGTTGTGCGTTGGTCTCTGTGAACACAGCTTCAACTACCCTTCTTATGGTTTCAAAAGAAGTAGGGGTCTAGGCACGTCGCTTGGTGCAGTACTTTTCTCAGAGAACGTGCATTTAGACTGCCACGCTCAACTCCCGGACACCTATAGTCGTACAAAACTCCAATAAGTTACCGAACAACATTGCAAAAAGCAATTTTAGGAACACGCAGATTCCTCAACATGTGTATTTTCATTCCTAAGTGGACATTCATATGTTCTTTTCATGTTATAACGATGATGCACACACAAGTGCTCACCACCCCTTAAAGTGAATTCGCCCACAAATTCATTTAAGCCTGACCGAAACCGGTATTCTGATACCAAATTATAACACCCCTATCAATCACATAGCATATAGCAGTAGGTCCGACCGGGGCCCGACGCCATATATTACGGACAGACCGGCGAGTTAATAGATGAAACCATTCAACCAATACACACGTCCTATACAAAGCATCTAGCGGAAGAAAATTTTATTAAGTTGCAAGAGAAAGAACCTAGTGCAAGAACGAATGTCCACTTACAAAACCCAGTAGGAATGAACTACAAAATACACAAAAGTACTGTCCTTAAGGCCTTACAAGAGTTCACAATAATTAATCAGTATCTTACAAACATCGGCTTGCAGGCCGGCCACACATGATTTAAATAAGTAAACAAACAAGGCCTTCGAGAGTCGGCTCAGCAACTTGGGCTTTGGTCCGCTATTTGCCGCTCGGCTCTGCAGCACCTGCAAGCACAATTCACCGCAAAGGTGGAAAACAAGAATAACGGTCAGCTAAAGCTGACCAAATTATAACGATTCCGCCCCCAATCTCGGGGCGGCAAAGCTCCTTCCCTGCACTTGTTAGCAAAACATGCAATATAGTGAATAAACACAACATCACGGGTGCACGCACACACGGCCATACACCCCATGCTCTCAGGGCACTTACTCGGTGAACTCGGTCCACCACCGCCCCAAGGACGGCAATCTCGTGAACAATAAAGTCTTCATGGCTTGAGCCGAAGACCCTCCCTCTATGCCATCGGTAGGACTTTAAAACCGAACCACATAGAGCAGGTACAGTTTCACTCAACTCGCTGCTCACACTGCCACGACAATAAAAATCATCGGCGCGAGCTAAGTTTCCACGTAACCCGTAAACCGATCAACCAACGTACATAACCCGATTATGTACAATGATGGCTCCCGAACAACCAATGATGGAAGAATCACGCTTCTGCCCAGATTTTTGGGTGCGCCATGGGCTTAATTCCCAATGATCCCTACTGCAATCTACCACATAGAAACCCAAAAACATCCAAAGGCACAGAGTCTTCTCCGGATAACAATGGATAGTAAAACATCACCAATCCAGACCAACTTGTCCGGGTAGGCTTCACACAGTATGCCTATGTCCGTTTCTCGATATCGTACTCTACAATGCAAATAAGGGGGACTTTGCATATCTACCCCTAGAAACACCGCAACTCACCGCACACTCGCGGGAGAGGGTTTTCCCTATGCAAAAGAAGAAAATCTTCACATGCTCAAGATGAGAATCATTACACTAGCATTTCTCCTCGGCGCCATGGAAAACTATGTGGATGAAAAGCACCGCGATGATCTTGCCTCCGCAGATCTGGGCTCGGTTTGCAATTTTGCGCTCCGAATCTCCTCCGGCGACTGGATCTTCCCTCCTTATTCCTCCTTGCTCTCCCCTCTCTCTAGAAGTTAGAAAGAGATAGGCAAAGGAAAATTGAGGGTTTCTCACCCCAAAACCGGCCTTAACCCTAAGGTGGGAAAAGCTTGAACCATCGGATCCAAAAATAAGGAAACGAACGGCCACGATGCGCCCATAAAATAAACTTCCTCGGCCGAACATGGCTTGCGACACCCCCATGTCCAAGGCTGTGTCACTCATTCGCCATCGAAACCACCGCGTCCCGAAAAGAACACGGGCACTTGACACGCCTGTGTCATCCAAGACACGCTCGTGTAGCTGGGCGTGTGCCTCTATCGACACAGGACCAAAACCATCCCGATAATGACACGACCATGTGACACGCCCGTGTCACATGTCGTGTGCTAGACACGCCTGTGGACACGCCCGTATCCCTGGCCGTGTAGCTCCCTCAGCACAAACCCGCAAACTTCCCGAGCAATACACGGCCACTGACACGCCCGTGTGTCAGGCCTTGTGCCCTCACTCAATGATCTTTGAGTGGAAATCTTTGAGTGCTCGATAAGGCGTCGAACACGCGCCTGACACGGCCCTGGGACACGTCCGTGTCCAAGGCCGTGTGACCTTTACCAAGGCCCAATGATGACTAGTTTTAGTCATCCCTTTTGGGGGTAATTTAGTAGCTTATTTCCCTACGTTTTATTATAATTTTATGTTTTTGGTATGCCTATATGTTGTTGTTTTATTATTTTTATAATATAAGAATCTATAATCTTATTAGTTGTTTTGATGTTATTGTATGTTATCATTATGATTAGTTTTATTTTTAAATATTAGTATCTTTTGTTATAGTTTAGTTCTATAATGATATGTTATTATTAATGTTATAATTATTTTGTTTAGTTTTAGTGTTATGAATTGTTATATGTTTTATGTTTAGTTATATCTTGTTATTTTAGCTAATTTGTTTTGTTTTGTTTTGTAGGTTTGAAAATTGGAGCAGCCCCCTTAGTCCATGGTGTAGCCGTCCCTCCTCTTGTAGAAGCCTACATGCAATTGGAGCAGCCCAAGCCCCCAAGCCCACCTATTGGAGCCTTCAACAAGTGCAAACCCGTCCACCATGCAGCCCCCTACATGAAGCTCGGCCAGCCCACCTTTCAAGAAGCCCGAGCCTACTTGTGCATAGGTGCATCCCCTACCCGAGCCCTCCAACTTGTCCAAGCCCACATAGAGCAGCCCACCAAGCAAGGATGAAGTTGCCCGAGCCCATGCAGCCTACACCCTCCAACCCGAGCCCACCACATGCAAGCAGCCCCCCTCTTTCATTAAATGCCATGCATGAATATCCCCATGCATGGCCGACCACTATTCTCCCTCTCTCTCCATCTACATTAAATTCGTTTTCTCCTCTTCATTACTACATGCATGAATATCCCCATGCATTGGCCGGCCCCTACGTTTTCTCTCCCCTCTTTTATTTTCCATTCATCCCCCCTTCATATTTTATATTGTCCATTTAATACAATGCATGCATTTAGCTATTTCCTCTCTCCCTCATTAAACCCATGCATGAACCCATTCTCCCCCATGTGGCCGGCCACCCCTTTGTCTCCCTAATCTAGATGCTTCCCTCCTCTCCTATAAAAGGAACCCATGTCCCATGCTTTAGAGAGGTTGGCTTTTGGAGAAAGTTTGGATAAGAGAGAGAGCAAGTGAGCAAGAGAGTTCTAGTACAAGTATTTTCTTTTCATTGTTATAGTTCACTTTTCATTGTTGTAATTTTCTTCTTAGTATAATACTGTCATCTTTTTAATATCATTGTGTACCTCTTTTTATTAATCAATGAAATTCTCTTCTCTTTATTTTGTTGTTTCCTTTTCCGATATGCGTAGCTAATCTCCCTTAGCATTCGATCGTGAGGATCCATGAAGTGAGATGAGAGTTTATTTTCTTTCTTAGTTTTATTTTTGTTATTCCATGCTCGATCCTTCTTTGATTTATTTTGAGTCGACTCCGTATTTCCGGTATACGGTAGTAGGCCTTGTTCTCATTTCATAATAGTCGAGAGACTCATGATTTGAAAGATCACTCAAAGAAGGAAGGAGTTGAACGCAATCCTAGAGATAAGACGACGTAAATCCTCCGGATTGGAGTCAAATCCAATAGTGCGGATCACCTCGATAATGCAACTTTAGGCTTCTTTGGTTTGTAAAGAGATTTCTATCAAAGAGTCTATAAGTTAGGAGACCTAATTCTCTAGCGAGATTTTGTCTTATTTTCGGATCCGTCACGGCCGAGTATGATTTGCAAATTTAAAACTATACCTTTTATCTCTCTCGTTTCATTTTATGGTGAATCAATAATCGAATGCTAGCTTTTTAATATAAGTTTTTCATCTCGCAAATTATCGTTTATTTCACTTTTAAAAATTCTCAAAATCCAACAATTTTTCCGGTAGGATAATAGTTCAAGCGTGAGTAGCAGTACTTGACAGCCCCGTGTTGAAATACGACCTTAATACTACGATTCGACAGGTACGCTTGCCTGTTCGGGTTTTAGCCCATCAAGTTTTTGGCGCCGTTGCCGTGGATTTTTCTTCGTCAATATTTTGAAAACGCTTTCGCTATTACTTCTGCAAAAATAAAAAAAAAATTATTTTCTTTTATTATTATAATCAACTCACATCATCTTATTTCTACCCCCCCTAAAATCTCTCAAAAAGGGTAAGGGGCTTTAAGCGCCACCATTTTACCTAGTACCTTGCGAACCCTTCACCGGGTAGCCCTTGGGAAGTTCGAGAGCCAAACCGTAAAACAATCTATTTTCAAAAAAAAAATCCTTTCTTCTCTTTTTCTTTCTTTTTCAAGTTTTCATTTTCGTTTTCCTTCGTTTTCTTTGCTAGTGCATGATTCGAGCGAATTCGTCGCTACTTGTTGATTTGGACCCAGAAATCGAACGCTCCTTTTGGAGACAACTACGATTCGGGGCTTCCACTTCTCAAACAACGGTTGAGGATTCCTACGGGGATTGCAATTTCAATTCTGAAATGGGAGACCCTAACCCAGAAATGGCTCAGCAAAGGACCATGTCTGATTATGCTCGACCCAATCTGGAGGGGACTGAAACATGTATTGTTCGACCTGCGATTGCGAACAATAACTTCGAGCTTAAGCCTAGCATCATACAAATGGTGCAGTAATATGAACAGTTCGACGGATTACAAGATGAAGATCCGAACTTGCATATTGCTAATTTTCTTGAAATCTGTGACACCTTTAAGATCAATGGTGTTTCAGACGATGCTATAAGGCTAAGACTCTTCCCATTCTCCTTAAGAACTAAAGCCAAACAGTGGTTGAGTTCTCTTCCAAGAGGATCAATCACTACTTGGAACATTTTAACTGAAAAATTTCTTTCTCGTTATTCCCCCCCCCCCCCCCCCCCGCCAAAAACTGCTAAGCTACAAAATGATATAACTTCATATTCTCAAATTGATTCTGAGACCCTCTATGACACTTGGGAGAGGTTCAAAGAACTTTTGAGAAGATGCGCACACCATGCTCTGCCTGTATGGTTGCAGGTCCAGACATTCTATAATGGGCTAAATCAAGAAACTAAGCAGATGATATATACCGCTTCCGCTGGTTCTTTAGACCGTAAAACTCCAGAAGCCGCTCTTGATCTTATCAAGGACATGGCGATGAACACATATCAGTGGAATTCGTCTAGGACTCGCCCATCAAAACCTGCAGGTTTATATGAAGTGGATTCGGTGACGCAACTGGCGCTTCAAGTGGAAATGCTAAACAAGAAGATCTCAGAGATGACTGCTCCCTCCGCCGCTAAGGTATATGAAAATGCTGCTGCTGCGGAGCAGGTGGGTTATCTGGGGAACATACCCAGGCCTGCTCAAAATATTTTTGCAAACAATTTTTCTGCTTTTTCGAATTTTTCTTCTCCTCCTGGTTTTAATTCTTCTTCTAATTCTTATCACCCCAGATGACGTAACCATCCTAATTTCTCGTGGAGTAATAACGCTAATGTCGTACGCCTATCGCACGATTTTAAACCACCACCACCACAAAAAAACCAAAATTTTCAAAAACCTTCCCCTTTGGAAGAGATCCTCACTAAGTATATAAGCTCAAACGATGCTGTTATTAGAAACTTAACAGGATCAATGAAAAATTTAGAAAATCAGGTCGGCCAACTCGCCAAGGCCTTTTCCGAGAGACCACCTGGAACTCTTCCCTCGAACACTGAGCCTAACCCAAGGGAGCACGCAAATGCGATTTCCCTTCAGAGCGGTAAGTATGTTAACGAGCCCACCACAAGGGAAGAGCCAAGGGTGATTGTCCCTCCTATTATTATCCCCACGGAAAATAATAAATCGAATCTTGGAAATGAAAAATCTACTTTTGAATAAGAAAAAGATATCTCTATTTTTACTGATTCTGAAAAAGAAAAAGATGATTTTCAAAATGAAGCTCCAGTTATTATAAAGGAATTTCCACCACCTCCTTATCCGACTCGACTTAGGCAAGACAAACTAGATAATCACTATCAACGCTTTCTTGAAATATTCAAACAAATTCAAATAAATTTGCCATTTCATGAAGCAATTAGTCAAATGCCTAAGTATGCCAAGTACCTTAAGGATTTATTAAAAAACAAGACAAAAATAGAAAATTTATCGCATGTAACGTTAAATGAAGAATGCTCGGCGGTCGTTAAAAACTCAAATCTTCCTAAAAAAATAAACGATCCGGGTAGTTTTTCCATCCCTTGCGTTTTTGGTGATCTGTTTGTTAAATATGCGTTAGCGGATCTTGGTGCGAGCATCAACTTGATGCCTTTTTCTTTATTTAAAAAGCTAGGTTTGGGCACTCTCAGCCCTACGCGCATGAGTATACAGTTAGCCGATCGTTCGATTAAGTATCTGTTAGGTGTTGTTGAGGATGTGTTAGTGAAGGTCGACAAATTCAACTTCCCGGTGGATTTTGTCATTCTCGATATTGAAGAGGACATCGAGGTCCCTCTTATCCTTGGTCGACCCTTCCTAGCCACTGCTCGCGCAATCATAAATGTGAGTAATGGAAAACTTTTTCTGCATGTGGGCGATGAGGAAGTCATATTTGACATTAATAAATCTATGAAAAATTCTTTACAAAATGATGATTCTTGCTTTTTCATTGATGATTTAAAAGAAGACTCCTATTTTTATCCAAATGATTTTTCTTCTTCCTTTTCTGAACCCTCATCAATTATTTTGAAAACACTGTTATGTCCGTACATGCAAATGACTCTGAGTTTAGACGAAATGATCTTATTTTTGAAAATGATAAAAATTTGACAAATTATTTTCTAAAACCACCCAACCCTGACACAATAATTTATCGCGATAAGAACTTTCTCCACCATAAAAATTTTAAACCAGGCGATCAAGTTCTTCTTTTAAATTCACGTTTACGTATTTTCTTTGGAAAATCTAAATCTCGTTGGTCTGGACCATTTACGGTCAAGGATGTTTTTTCTGATGGAACTGTGTTGCTTGCGCACCCGGAGAGGGGTGAATTTTAAGTTAATGGCCATCGACTTAAACTGTATTTTTCTAATGATTCTGTGTCTCCTGCAAAGGAGAATCTTCTTTTGGACTCCTAGAATTCTATTTTGTTATGGACATTTTTATTTTTGAACTTCTTATTATTATTATGCAACTCTTTTATTTGAATTATTGTAATAAAGAACATTATTGGGCATCTGCCCACGGACTCTATTTTTTCTTTTATTTTGCTCTTCCTACCAGAGGCCAATCAATTCCAAGATCGTGGTCGCTGCTCCGCCACTGTTGATATCAAGATGGATCAAGTCAAACCTGCTGACGATCAAGCGCACTAAAGAGCAAGCATGGGGGAGAGACATCTGCCTTCATCTCACGAACCCGGGGAAGTCCTGTTCTTATTTATTTATTTTCCTGCATTTTTCTTTTTCTCTTCTTCTCAGTCCCCTTCTCTTTTTCTTTCTGTTTTCTTCATTGAGGGCAATGAAGAATTTAAGCATGGGGGGGTCTAGTTTCTTTTGGTCTTTCTTTCTGTCTTTCTTCTTCCAAAAAGAAAAAAAATGTGTTTTCAAATTAGTATTTTATGTTAGCTTCATCAAAATCCAAAAAATTATAAAATATAAAACCCAAAAAATTAGAAAAAACAAAAATAAAAAAAGATCTAAAATCTATTTGAAAAACAAAACCTAAAATTATTTCTATCTTTATTTTTTATGTTTCTTCTAGTGATGTGTAGGCCCGTGCGGTTTTTGTAGTTCTATGTAGATTACTTTGAAAATGTTTTCTAAACTTATCATTTTGGCATAGTTTAGTTCTACTAGTTTCTTTTTTTTAAATAGAGGCATCTAGTTTTTTACGTTATAAGTAGCAATTTGTAGTTATGTCTTTTTATTCGGTTAGTTGCATAAGAATGGTTGCTAGGTATCATTAGTTCTTTTTCATTTGCAAGGTAGTCCTTCTTGGTGTCTAGAACTTGTACCAAGCTACTCACGAAGCATTTGCGTCGTTTTTACGTTCTTTAGAAATGATTTAGGCCTCCATTTGTCTAGTTTGAGCTTTTCTTGCCCACCGAAAACAAAACCATTGCAAAAACAATTTTGGGCCTTTTTCATATTTTCCTTGTTTTTAGCTCCACCTTTCATTTCATTATGATCACCAAAGCCAAATGTCTTTCCTATTTTTCACACTATAACCTTGAGCTTAAAAATTATTTTTGTGGGAGGGGTATTATCTTTGAAATGAATAGGAAATTCTCAAGCTTATTTTTGGAGCATTCTTATCAAAATATTATTAAAAAAATGAGAAAGAAAAAAAATGAAAAATGAAAATAAAAAAAATGAATGTAGAAAAAGTTTTTGTGTGGCCAAGTTTATAAAATAAAATTTCATGGCCTTATTTTGTAGTATAAATTGGAGAAATAACTTGATTGTCATTTCTCATTTTGTTATCATGTTTTTATTTTTGAGCTCACCTTGGTTTAGTGTCTTAGCCCTCGTGTTTATCTTTGTTTCCACTTCCTAATTATTTACCTAAGCCAAGTCTTAACGCCTATTAGAAGTCCTATTGATCTTAGAACGTAAATTCGCGTAGTCGAGAAAGTGTGAATGTACAAGCCTATGGCCACCATCATTGATGGATTTCTTTGGAGGTTACCTTGGAGTGTTTTAGGGTAAATGTTTATCTAGCAACCTAGTAGTTTGTTAATGCGCCGTTTATTTAGAACCTCTACTTTTGTTGTCCTTATTTTCATTTATTTTGGATGCCTTGTTTTTAAGATTTAGAAATGTGTAGACTTTTCTTATGTTTTAATGAAATTTTTAGGGTTCCACTTTAAAGTTTTCTATTATGCATTTCTCACCCCACTAGTTGATAACATGGAAATTAGGATAGTTTAATTTTTCATGTTTTGCTTTTCTTAACTATGGAACCTAAAATAAAATATATATCTTTTGCTTTCTTTTTGTTTTTCCCTAGTTCCTTATTTCTATTTGCTTGAGGGCAAGCAAATATCTAAGCATAGGGGAGTTTGATGACTAGTTTTAGTCATCCCTTTTGGGGTTTATTTAGTAGCTTATTTCCCTACGTTTTATTATAATTTTATGTTTTTGGTATGCCTGTATGTTGTTGTTTTGTTATTTTTATAATATAAGAATCTATAATCTTATTAGTTGTTTTGATGTTATTGTATGTTATCGTTATGATTAGTTTTATTTTTAAATATTAGTATCTTTTGTTATAGTTTAGTTCTATAATGATATGTTATTATTAATGTTATAATTATTTTGTTTAGTTTTAGTGTTATGAATTGTTATATGTTTTATGTTTAGTTATATCTTGTTATTTTAGCTAATTTGTTTTGTTTTGTTTTGTAGGTTTGAACATTGGAGCAGCCCCCTTAGTCCATGGTGTAGTCGGCCCTCCTCTTGTAGCAGCCTACATGCAATAGGAGCAGCCCAAGCCCCCAAGCCCACCTATTGGAGCCTTCAACAAGTGCAAACCCATCCACCATGCAGCCCCCTACATGAAGCTCGGCCAGCCCACCTTTCAAGAAGCCCGAGCCTACTTGTGCATAGGTGCAGCCCCTACCCGAGCCCTCCAACTTGTCCAAGCCCACATGGAGCAGCCCACCAAGCAAGGATGAAGTTGCCCGAGCCCATGCAGCCTACACCCTCCAACCCGAGCCCACCACATGCAAGCAGCCCCCCTCTTTCATTAAATGCCATGCATGAATATCCCCATGCATGGCCGGCCACTATTCTCCCTCTCTCTCCATCTACATTAAATTCTTTTTCTCCTCTTCATTACTACATGCATGAATATCCCCATGCATTGGCCGGCCACCCCCCCCCCCCCCCCTTCTCTCTTTTATTATTTCCTTGCCACCTCATTTTCTCTCTCTCTCCTCATTATTTCATGCATGCATTTCTCCCTCATACATGGCCGGCCCCTACCTTTTATCTCCCCTCTTTTATTTTCCATTCATCCCCCCTTCATATTTTATATTGTCCATTTAATACAATGCATGCATTTAGCTATTTCCTCTCTCCCTCATTAAACCCATGCATGAACCCATTCTCCCCCATGTGGCCGGCCACCCCTTTGTCTCCCTAATCTAGATGCTTCCCTCCTCTCCTATAAAAGGAACCCATGTCCCATGCTTTAGAGAGGTTGGCTTTTGGAGAAAGTTTGGATAAGAGAGAGAGCAAGTGAGCAAGAGAGTTCTAGTACAAGTATTTTCTTTTCATTGTTATAGTTCTCTTTTCATTGTTGTAATTTTCTTCTTAGTATAATATTGTCATCTTTTTAATATCATTGTGTACCTCTTTTTATTAATCAATGAAACTCTCTTCTCTTTATTTTGTTGTTTCCTTTTCCAATATGTGTAGCTAATCTCCCTTAGCATTTGATCGTGAGGATCCATGAAGTGAGATGAGAGTTTATTTTCTTTCTTAGTTTTATTTTTGTTATTCCATGCTCGATCCTTCTTTGATTTATTTTAAGTCGACTCCGTATTTCCGGTATACGGTAGTAGGCCTTGTTCTCATTTCATAGTAGTCGAGAGACTCATGATTTGAAAGATCACTCAAAGAAGGAAGGAGTTGAACGCAATCCTAGAGATAGGACGACGTAAATCCTCCGGATTGGAGTCAAATCCAATAGTGCGGATCACCTCGATAATGCAACTTTAGGCTTCTTTGGTTTGTAAAGAGATTTCGATCAAAGAGTCTATAAGTTAGGAGACCTAATTCTCTAGCGAGATTTTGTTTTATTTTCGGATCTATCACGGCCGAGTATGATTTGCAAATTTAAAACTATACCTTTTATCTCTCTCGTTTCATTTTATGGTGAATCAATGATCGAATGCTAGCTTTTTAATATAAGTTTTTCGTCTCACAAATTATCGTTTATTTCACTTTAAAAATTCTCAATATCCAACAATTTTTTCGGTAAGATAATAGTTCAAGCGTGAGTAGCAGTCCTTGACAACCTCGTGTTTAAATACGACCTTGATACTACGATTCGACAGGTACGCTTGCCTGTTCGGGTTTTAGCCCATCACCCAAACACGCCTTAAAACATTGCTCGTTCCTTTTTCGAGTTTTGGGGTGTTACAAAGTCCAAGCCATGTGTGGAGAGTGTCCTGGCAAGACAAATCTCCTTCTATGAAACTGACAAGAATGACAAGCTTTGGACAAGCCCAGGTAATATAGCCCACGACCGGGTGGGGTCTACCGAGGGTTCTGAAAGTATCTAGTGTCTACCTAAATCATTGAGTGGGGGATGAATATGTGATGTTTGTGTCTTTTTGCGGAATAAAAATTATCTAAAAATTCAAGCACACAAACACAGAGATTTATAGTAGTTCCCCGTATTGGGTATGTCTACTGTCCTGCCTCTCTTATCTACCATGAAGGGTAAGATTCGGCTACTTCACCTTTCTTAGATTATCATAATCTTACACCTCGGAGCAACGTTCCTTCGCCTCTATCCACAATCGGATCTACACCTCGATCCACAAACCGGATCTACAAACTCGATCCACACACGGATCTACAAACTCGATCCACTAACAGATCTACACTCAAAAGAACAAACTTCCTATAATCTTGGAGACAAAGCTCCTGCAAATTTTAAAACAATTTTACAACAACATTAATAAAAATGTTACTCTTCCAGATCTGAAATCTTTAGGGATCTTCCTTCATGAAAACTGTAATTCATGGTGAAGAAGGTTTAGGAAGAAAACTGAGAAAACTTGATCTGAAAAACTTGGATCTGACACGATCAAATAGATGTTGAAGAATCTTGGAAATTTGGTTCTGTCAAATCTCTTCTTCTTTTGAATCGCTGGATCGAGAGTGAGCAGCAGAGAAGAATTGACGATGAAGACGGCACGTGCGGCTTCTCCCGATTTTGTAAAGTGCGAGAGCGATTCTGATTATGTTTACTCAAATAGGGTTTTCGATTTTGATTGAAAAGACTATATATAGATCATCGAACAACGGTCATAAGTCATTAAGTAAAGATCCACGTAAATCAATCATAATTAACTTAGATTAATTTGAAATCCCGTCAGAATATTTGAAACGAAAAATCTGCAAGTCCATTTCTCGAGAAGAAATAGATTTCTCGAGAAATGACTAGCCTTCTCGAGAAAAAGACATAACCTCTTGAGAAAAGACTTGGCAAAAATTCTCTGAAGAAAAATACAGATTTCTCGAGAAGGATATTATTTCTCGAGAAAAGTACTTAGCGCAAATTTTGAACTGAAGACAGATTTCTCGAGACGAATATGATTTCTCGAGAAATGGTTTGGCCTACTCGAGAAAAGTACTTGGCAAAAAATCTGTGAACTGAAGATTTGATTTCTCAATAAAAATACTTAGCTTCTCGAGAAATGAATTTGCCTTCTCGAGAACTGCTTTACTTTTCTAAAGAACTAACTATGCTTTCTCGAGAAATAGTCAGGGCATTTCTCGAAAAAAGAACTTAGAATATTTTCAGACAATTTCCCGAGAAGTCTTATGGTTTCTCGAGAACAGCTATGCTTTCTCAAGAAATTTACTTAGACTTCTCGAGAAATACATGTCATTTCTCGAGGAATGGACATAGGAAATTCTTCAGACAAAATTTTCTTTTCTTCTTAGTTGAAACAACAACCCTTCTTTTCTTCCATTGCTCTAGTACTTGAAAATGAAGTGCATCCCAATAGAGATGTTACACATGAGTCAACACCATGGATCACACAATGAGGGATTACATTGCATGGTCCTGTGTTTAGTGACTCATTGTAAACTGACATTGGTCTACACTTGGCAATAATAACCTGCAAGCGCTCAACTACAGAATGACATCAAATACAAACTTAATTCATCTTAGTTCATGGGTGACTTCACACAAATTTAGATTATTATGGATATAAAACCCAACAATCTTTTCCTATTTGTATAAGTCAGAACCCTCTATACTATGGTGAATTATATTAAGATAATTAAAGAAATAACATACAAGTAACACAATATATGCAATGAGAAATGAGAAATAATAAGATCAACAAAATTCAAATATATATATATAAATTTATCCATAAGAATATATCCAGGTCCACAAAATTCTATAACATTGAAAATGTCAAATCATTGGTATTATTGTCGATGCAGTCGTTCCTTCTTTTCTTGTTGCCTCTTCTGATAACAGAATTGTTTGGGATAAGACTTTAGAAGTCGTGGAGGAGCATTAGGATTATTACGACCATATTTACGATCATAAATCCTTCTTTTTGTCAAATATTTTTCATAAAGCTCCCACTCCTTGTGGCTATAGTGATCATCCTTCTTTTCATTGAAATCCACAACCAACTTCAGAGTATCCAGAATAAGAGACTTAGAAGTGGGACTCTAAATTTCAGCAAATTCTTATTCTTTCCTCTTAGCAGCACCTTGACTGGGAATAGATTTGCTGCAGAAGCACCATCACCACATTTCTTTTTCTTTTGCACTGGAATCTCAAGAGGTAGATCTTGATGTATCTCTGGCTATTCTGAAGTCCATACTTGAGAATAACTTTCAGGAGGAAGTTCATACTATTTTGGTCTTGGAGAAAAGGTAGGCCTACAGACATTTAGATCAAAGAGATTTGGGTCTAGATGAGGAGGTGGATCTGCATTGGGATTAACTTGAAAGTATGGAAAGATCTGGTTGTGCATCCATACAGCAGTCTCAAAAGTATATATGTTTTCCCCCTTAATCTGCTTTTCAACACTGGTATTGATCTCTTGCAGTTGTTCACCCCACTGAGTTTTCATTTCTTGAACTTTCTTGTCCACATTTTCGTTTACTTTATCCTCTCCCTTTCTAACTTCTACAGAGCGGGTTTCTATGGTATCTTCTTTGAACTTTCCAACTTCTTCACAAGTTTTGAAGTTCTATTCTCCAGTCTTCTTCAGCAATAGGATCTGATTGTTTGCCATTGTAACTGCCTGATCCACGACTTGACCAACACTGGTAATAGTGTAGTCTAGAGCCTTGCCACCAATGTTCAGCAGTCTTTTAAACACATATGTATTATGCTGAAATTCAACAAATCCTCTGCTCATTTCTTTTTCAAGAGCAGTGAATTTATCAGTTACTTCTTTGAGAGACCTGTCAAAGTACTCTCTTTGCTTAGTCAACATAGATTCAATTTTACCCAATAGGGTATCATCAGGAATAACTGGATCTGGAGGATATGGCTGAGGTAATACTGGAACTTTCCATATTAGAACTTCTTCAATAAAAACTGAAGTTTTTCCTCTCTAGACAGAAATCATTATATCATTTTCCTTACTAAGAATGGTAGGTATTGATAAATCTAAATTTCTTAGTGGTGGTTCTAAAGGTTCTGGAATAACTTCTTCCTCATCAGAAAGTAACAACACATTCTCCCCCTCACTTTGTACCTTGGGTAGAGAATCTTCTGGAGTGTCTTCTGGAGGATTTTCCTGATCAGAGGAAGAATCAACATTCATACCTGATCCACCATCATGTGTGAGGTGCTCTTCTCATCATCCAACTTAGCTCGATTTTCCTCTTCCATTACCACAACATCAGCAACTACTTCCTCTATAATCTGGTCTGCAGGAGCATCTGACTGGATCTCTATTTCTAGTACCTATGTATGTTGACCTTCTTCATAAACTGAAGGAGTAGGCTCCCCCTCAGTAGCTGCACCAGATGTGCCAGCTATATTAGTATGAGGAGGAGATGGGGTCTTGTCCTCTTCATTTACTGCCCTGGGAACTGCAGGAGCCTAGCCTTGCCTTGGAATTCTAATTTCCTATCTGTTGATGGTTGAGATAGTGACTTTCTTTAGGTGGTGGATGGACACACCTTTGGACAAGTCAAATATCTCTGGGTGAGCTTGATTTAGATACAGAGAAATTATTCTTCCAAAGTTTATTGCTTTAAAACTTTCCTTGATCTTCTCAAATAGCATGTATCCCCACTGGAATTTCTTCTGACATACCACAACTATCATCATGTCAAAGAAATCAGAGGAGATGTATTTAATGGAGCCTATTTTGCAGAGAAGCACCTTTCCTAGAATGTCGGCCAGTAGCTTACTCTCATCTATCATGTGCTATCTTCTAACAGAAGTGGTGGACTAGGGAAGACCATAAAAGGAGAAGGTTCTTGAGTAATCATCTGCTTCCAGAAAGTCTTCCTCATCAACGGATGGTAATTTGAGAACCTATGTCAAGGAATATGGCTTGATTTTGATTTTGATATCTCTGATCGAACTCTTCACCAATTTCCCAGACCTTTAAACTTGGCATTACGGAAAAACTCCTCCACTTAAGGTAGTAAAACTTTGCAAGGATGTTCTAGGATGAAGATGAGGCCGGCAGATTCAAGAAGTAGCAGAACATTTCGGAAATCATCGAAAATATCCTCAATACCTGCGCGAATGAATTCACCACCGACGTTAATCTTAGTAGAGGGAGCCATTGAATGGAGAGAATGAGAAACTTCTTATTTTCCGGAGAAGAAGCGGAGGATTTGCGGGAAAAGCGGCTGAGACCTTCGGCGGAACTGAAGAGACTTTCTTCGAGAGTGGGCTATTCAAATTTGTGGATTTGGATATTTTATGGACATATCTTCTATTTATATAAAATTAAAAATTTTGAAGAATTAAGGAAAGGTGTGCCTGGAATGGTGGTTCGAATTCTTCAGAAATTTAAATTTGGCGGATTAGGGCATTTCTCGAGAACAATAAGGCTTCTATAGAAATCCCTCAGACTTTCCGAGAAATGTAAGGCATTTCTCGAGAAAATATAACCTTTCGAGAAATCCATAAAGTGTTTCTCGAGAAATTCAGAGGCTTTTGGTAAATATAATAAGGTATTCTCGAGAAATCCATTAGGTTTTCCTGAGAAATTATTAAGCTTTTGAGAAATCCACTAAGCTTTTCTCAAGAAATTCATAACCTTTCGAGAAATATAATAAGATTTTGAGAAATCCATATCTGAGCTTGAGATTTTTCTGAGTTTTAATTATCTTGGAATTTTCTGAGTGACTAATGCTGAATCTTCTCTTTACTTCAAAAAAAGAACTTTTTAGTATTCCAAGTTGAGCATTCCAAGTTCTATCTTGAAGAACGAGAACTTGGCCTCGTCCAGCAGCTTAGTGAAGATATCTACAACTTGTTTTTCTGTCGGGACACAGCTAAGGGCTATGTCCTTGTTCTCCACATGCTTCCAGATGAAATGGTAGCGCACCTTGATGTGCTTGGTCCGGCTGTGGGGAACTGGATTGTTTTTTATAGCAATTGCGTTGAATGAGTCGCAATACATTGGAATATCTCTAAACTTCAAATTATAATCTTCAAGTTGATTTCTGATCCATAGAAGCTGTGCACAACAACTACTCTCAAAGATATATTCTGACTCAGCAGTAGATGTTACCACATAATTCTGCTTCTTACATCTGCAAGAAATAAGCCGTCTTCCGAGGAATTGGCACATCCTAGAAGTTCTTTTTCTATCATCCCTACAACCTGCAAAATCTGCATCTGAAAAGCCAATTAGCTCGACAACATTACTTCTTCGGTGTCATAAGCCAAGATTGGTTGTACCCTTAAGGTATCTTAATATCTGCTTTGTACTGACGTAATGAAATTCCTTAGTGTTCACCTGATATCTAGCGCAGAAACATGTTGAAAACATTATATCGGGTCTACTAGCAATCAGGTAGAGCAAGGATCCAATTATGCTTCTATAATTAGTTTCATCAAAAGGTCTCCATTTCTTATCCTTGTCCAAAGACATAGTTGAACCCATTGGAGTCCCCATAGAGGTTGCTCTCTCCATTCCGTTTCTTAAGAAGCTCCTTGGTGAACTTCGTCTGAGAGATGAAAATTCCATCTTCATATTGCTTCACCTGAAGTCCTAAGAAATACTTCAGCTCGCCCATACTGCTTATTTCAAACTTCCCTAGCATAAGTTTGGAAAACTTTTTGCAAAGGTTGTCTTCTGGAGAGACAAATATGATGTCGTCGACATAGATTTTCACTAGCAAAATCTTGCCTTTAACTTCCCTAAGAAAAATTATCTTGTATATCTTTGCCCTTGTGAATTTTTTCTCAAGAAGAAATCTAGACAACGTCTCATACCAAGCTCGGGGAGCTTTCTTTAAACTATATAAAGCTTTATTTAAGAAATAAACATGTTCAGAGAATTGACAAAACCAGGGGGTTGTGATACATATACTTCCTCTTTCATATTCCTATTGAGGAATGCTGACTTCATGTCCATTTGGTAGACAGTGAAGCCTTTGAGCGCAGCATACGCAAGAAACAACCTGATCGTCTCGAGCCAAGTCACTGGAGCAAATGTCTGGTCGAAGTTGATCTTCTCTTCTTGTCTGTATCCGTGTGCTACAAGTCTGGCTTTATTCTTGATAATCACTCCGTGTTCGTCCAGCTTGTTTCTGAAAATCCACTTGGTGCCTTTCACGTTCTGTCCCTTTGGCCTGGGCACTAGCTCCCAGACTTTACATCGTTCAAACTTGTTGAGCTCCTCTTGCATTGTCATGATCCAATAGGCATCTTTGTTCGCTTCCTCGAACTTTTTCGCTTCAACATGAGACAGAAAGATAAGATGAAAAATTTCATTAGTTGTACCTCTTCTTATTCTAACGCCATCGCCTGGATCTCCAATGATCTGATCAGCAGGGTGATCTTTTAGGTGTTGGAACCCTAGATTCCTTGCTCTCCCCCAGCAGGCTCTGCAACATCTTGTGCAACCACTATGGGTTGAGGTAATTCTTCCTCTATGGGTTCTTCATCCACCAAGCCTGGATCTACGAGCTTGACTGAGCTTGGAGCTTCTTCCTTAAAGGCTTCTTCCAAGCTTAGCTCCTTGAACCTGGTACTTGCATATGCACCAATAAAACTAGACGAGCTCCTATGAAACATGCTAGTCTCATCAAATACAACATTTATTAACTCTTCTACCACCAAGGTTTTCTTATTCAAAATCCTATATGCTTTACTATGGCTACTATATCCTAAAAATATACCTTCGAAACACTTTTCACTAAACTTTATGCGGTAATACTTCCCATTATTAAGTATGAAGCATTTACTTCCAAAGATTCTAAAGTAGGACATAGTCGGTTTTCTGTCCTTCAATAGCTCATTGCGGGTCTTATGATAGTTTTTGTTGATGAGTGCTATGTTTTGCATGTGACAAACAGTGTTGCCTGCTTCAGCCCAAAAGTACTTCGGAAATAAAGCATCATTCAACATGGTTGTGCATACTTCAATTAGGGTTCTATTCCTTCTCTCAACAACTCCATTTTACGGTGGAGTGTGTGAGGAGGAAAACTCATGAAATATACCTTGGCTTTAACTGAATTTTTCCATGGCACAAGACTCAAACTCTGTTCCATGGCCACTCTTGATTTTGACCATATAGCAGTCCAATTCGTTTTGAATTATCCGGACAAAATTAGTGAAAGAATCAAAGGTGTCTGATTTGTGTTTTAGAAAGAACACCCAAGTGAAACGCGAGTATTCATCAACAATTACTAATGTATAAACCTTACCTCCTAAGCTGTGAATAGGAATAGGACAGAATAAGTCCATATGAAGTAAGTATAAGCTTTGTGAAGAATCCTTTTCAGCAATACCCTTGAAGGTAGCCCGTGTCTGCTTACCCATTTGATAAGAGTGACCTTAACTCTCTTTAAGGCACTTAATGTTGGGGGCATCGCGCATTAAGTTGTGAGAAACTAGCATGTTATAGGTTTTGAAATTAATATGTGCTAATCGCTTGTGTCGTTGGTCATAAAGAGACGCACTATCTTTTGCAAAAAACATACTGGGGTAGAATTGTCTAAGCAAAGGAAATTTAAACAAGAAAATATTTCTGCTCCGAGTGCCTGTTAAAACCATCTCCAAATTTGCAAACGACTTTATCAAACACTTGTCCTTGCAGAACTCAATGATGTAGCCTTTGTCACATAGTTGACTTATGCTTATGAGATTATGGTGTAATCCTTCAACATAAGCCACACCTGTGAAGGAGACTACGCCGTTGGAAATCATACCATAACCTTTTGTTGTTCCCTGTCTGAACTTCCAAAGATGACTTTTGGTCCGTCTTTGACTGGGTTATAATCACCAAAAAGGCTTCTTGTCCCGGTCATGTGCCGAGAGCAACCTGTTGGCGTTACTCTGGTGATCTAGAAGTGGTCAAACATATAATCTCACTGCCAATGCGATATGAGCCTGCAGGGTCTCACATAAGAGCATGTGGAGAAATTGGAAGATTAACTGTGTTGGTAAGGGTTACCAATCACCCTACCGTATGGGGAGTCAGGCAAGTGTTGCCAAGGGAAAATCGTCGAGAGTCGATGGGAGTCGTCGAGTATGACTCGTCGACTATGGCAAAATTGACGAGAATCGACGAGAGTCGTCGTGTATGTCTCGCCGACTAAGGCATAATCGTCAAGAATCGAACTGTTCGATTCTCGCCGATTCTGCGTCTGATTCTCGCCGATTCTGCGACTGATTCTCGCCGACTGATTCTCGCCGGATCTGGAGGTGATTCTCGCCGACTGATTCTCGCTGAATCTGGAGGTGATTCTCGCCGAATGGTCCAGAAGCCCTAACTTGGGTGGTTTGCGGATAGCGATTCCTATGAACTGTTTATACCATAGGTATAAATAGGACACTTAGGGTTTTGAGGAATATGATCGACCAACATCGGGATTTCTGTAGCAAAACGGAAGCCGACAGAAAGAGTTCTGCCGATCTCCCGATCCGCCGAATCCCGATTCCGCCGGACGGAAACGTTCCGTCGCCGGCTGTTCGCTCCGCCGACCACCTCCTCTCCGGCGACCGTCGCCGGTCTTGCTTTCCCTGACGCGGACCTAGCAGTCCGTGGGAAGTACAAAGGTGCGGCTGACCTTCTTCCCGACCCTTCGTGCGACGAAGCTCGGGATTCTCCCGCTCGTGTGGATTTCAGCAGAGACGTGGACGTTATTCTACATGGAACTCGCCACCGACAAGGAATCACATTTGGAGCATCTTCGTTGAGTTGTGACTCAACACCGAAGAGGTAATTATGTCCTAATTTTTGTTAACTTCTTGATTCAACATGCTTGGCCCGATCCAATCTCTTTTGGGTTATTCTAGATTTTATTACTTCCGCTGCGTGCACAAGTGTTGTGCCAACCTCATAGAGAAACCCAACAGTGGTATCAGAGGGAGGTTTCGGCCATGTTTGTTGTATTGGAAGTTAGGTTATTCCAGTACGTGTAAACCTAGGGATTTAGAAGTGTTCTCAATGTCTAGATTTAATCTTGGCACCCCGCCGGGAACGTCTGGAATCTTGTACTAATTTCTAATCGTTAGGAATTGCTGTCTCCTTAGCAGCAACAATCCCTCGACTTTGTTTTGGATTTTGAATCCAACAAGGAGGGATGAGCTTGTCTACTACTTTAAGTTGAGTTGCCTTTGTCCCTTGTCCAATGCATGTAAATCTGAAGATTTGGAAGTGTCCAGATGTTAAGATTTATCCCTTTTCTTCTATCAAATGTTGATAGTGTTCTGTTGTGCACATAAGGGATGCATGGGGATTTTAGTGAAGTGTTTTTCTTTGGATGTGCACATTGATCAAATGTTGATCATGGTTCATTGTTAACCTATAATAAAAAATCCCTTCATCAAATATTAAGTGTTCGGATGCCTTCCGATGGATGACACTCTTCCTGCCTCGATCGATGAAGTGTGGGCTTGCCAATGCAAGGTGCATTAATCTATCTTGGTAAGGGTGCGAGCGGATAATTGTGATATCCCACTATCGACATCGGGTCCATTTTAACTAGGTGACCTCAAAAGTTGAGTGCCTAGAGGCATGAGGTTGGCATGCACCATATGATGGATGCGAATAAGGAGTTATTCACCAACCATACAAGAATTGCATGAGGATGCAATTGGCAAGCGTTGCCTACCTAAATAACCGTATTGTGAGAGGAAAGCCAAAGCTGACTCATAGTGTTGGTGAAATACGGATCTTGTCCACTAAGAGTGTAGCTCGCATGAACTCTCCGAATTGATAGTGAGGGCTATTATTTCGAATAAAATAGTGGGAGTTTTTTAATTGAAGTCCAAATTAAGAAAATAATTGTATTTTGAAATTTTGGTACTGATTTATTCTGCATTAATTCTTGTAGAATTCCATGGCAAGTGGTTCACACTCCACTCTATCTCTGAGAGCCATCCTTGAGAAGGATAAGCTCAGCGGGACTAATTACATAGACTGGTACAGAAACCTGAGAATTGTTCTCAGGCAAGAGCGAAAGCTCTACGTCTTGGAAGAAGAATCCCCTGAGGTGCCGACCGGGAATTCTTCCCATACTGATAAAGATACTTATAAGAAGTATACTGATGACGCCTTGGACGTCGAATGCCTTATGCTTGCCACCATGAACTCTGAGCTTCAGAAGCAACATGAGAACATGGGGTGCAAGGAGATTGACGAGCATCTCAAGAAAATGTTTCAAGGGCAAGCTCGTCAAGAGAGGTTTGACGTCACCAAAGCGTTGTTTCAGTGTAAGATGGGAGTTCGAGACTCAGTAAGGACTCACGTACTCAAGATGATTGGGTATATAGAGAACCTTGAAAGACTGGGTTTTCCTCTGGGTCAAGAGTTGGCCACAGATCTTATCCTGCAATCGTTGCCGGACAGTACGAGCAGTTTGTCTTGAACTACAACATGAATGAGATAGACAAGACACTGCCCGAGCTCCTAGGCATGTTGAGAACTACCGAGATCAATATGAAGAAGGCCAAGCCTGCCGGCCCCATACTGATGTTGCATAAGGGCAAGGGCAAGGCCAAGGGCTTCAAGAAGACGAAGGTGGGACCTAAGTCACATCTTGAGCCCAAGTCTTCTGCACTGATGAAGATTTAGAGCACTGTGAAGGAGGGGAAATGCCACCACTGTGGCAAGGCTGGTCATTAGAGGAGGAACTGTCCTTCGTACATTGAGGGTCTGCAGAAAATGAAGGGAGGTATGACTTCCGCTTCAAGTATTTACGTTATAGAGATAAATATTTCTGCTCCTTCATCTTGGGTATTGGATACCGAATGTGGTTCTCACATTTGTACAAATGTGCAGGAACTGGGAAGGAGAAGATTGCTGAGTAAAGGGGAGGTGGACCTGCGCGTCGGTAATGGAGCAAGAGTTGCTGCTGTAGCCGTAGGGGTTTACCGTCTTTCTTTGCCCAGTGGGCTTGTAATAGAACTAGATAACTGTTATTTTGTTCCGGCAATAACTAGAAACATTATATCCATTTCATGCTTGGACATGATTGGATTTTCTTTTATGATTAAGAACAACAGTTGTTCTATATTTAAGAATGATGTTTGTTATGCTGTAGCCCAATTGTTTAATGGTCTTTATGTTTTGAACTTGGACCATCAGATCTATAATGTAGAAAATAATAAAAGACTAAGAACAAGTGACTCAAACCCTACATATCTCTGGCATTATTGTTTGGGCCATATAAATGAGAAGCGCATATCCAAGCTCCATAAAGATGAACTTTTGGACTCATTTGATTATGAATCATTTGAGCGATGTGAATCTTGTTTGTTAGGCAAGATGACTAAGGCCCCTTTCACTGGTTTTACTGAGAGGGCTGAGGATCTCTTGGGTGTTGTACATAGTGATGTATGCGGACCCATGAGTTCAATGGCTAGAGGTGGGTATTTCTACTTCATTACATTTACTGATGATTTCAGTAGATACGGATATGTGTATCTTATGAAGTGCAAATCCGAGACTTTTGAAAAGTTCAAAGAGTTCAAGAATGAAGTAGAAAACCAGTTGGGCAAAAGGGTTAAAGCACTCCGATCTGATCGAGGTGGCGAATACCTGAGTCATGAGTTCCGTGATCATCTGAAAGAGTGTGGTATTGTATCACAGCTCACTCCACCTAGAACACCACAGCATAATGGTGTATATGAGAGGAGAAATCGTACTTTGTTAGACATGGTACGTTCGATGATGAGTCATGCAGACTTGCCTGTTTCCTTTTGGGGTTTTGCTTTAGATACTGTTAGAAACGAACTAAAACAAACCGGAAAAAAGTATAACTGAAATTTTATTATCAGAAAAAGGTGTCTATTACAAAGGTATGCCCTCCCTTATATAGAATGGAGGAGAGATGGGAGAATACAAATAAGAGATGTGGGGCTAAAAATTTACAGGACTAAGCGGACTATACAGAACAAACCGCACAAGCCGCGCGGTTAGATAGAAGGGCTAACCGCACGGCTACCACCAGAGAGAGAGAGACCGCAAGGGGAGACCGCCAGAGAGCTCAGCAACCAGACAGCAACAACACAGCAATCAAACCGCTGAAGGGAAACCGCCAGACCGCGCGGTCTCTAACCCGCCAAGACAGACCGCCCGGTCTCAACTTCAACACTCCCCCTCAAGCTGGAGCATATATATCGATCATGCCCAGCTTGTCACAAATATGATGAAACGAGGCGAAAACTGGCTTGGTGAAGATGTCAGCCAGCTCTTTATCAGAAGTGATAAAGGGAGTGCAAATTTGTTCCTTTAAGATCTCTTCACGAATGAAATGACAGTCGACCTCAATGTGCTTGGTTCTTTCATGGAAGACCGGATTTTTGGAGATGTATATGGTAGCCTTGTTATCACAGAACATAGGTAGCTGATGGTTGTAGACCTCTCCTAAATCCAGCATTAGAGCCGTAGCCATTTTAGCTCACAAGTGGTCGACGCCATACTCCGATACTCTGCTTCAAGCACTGGACCTAGAAACAACAGACTGCTTCTTGCTCTTCCAGCTTACCAGATTACCCCCAACAAAGGTGCAGAAACCAGAGGTAGACTTGCGATCCCCTTTGTCATCAGCGTAACTCACATCTGAGTAAGCTTCAACCCTCAGATGACCATTCTTCTGGAAGAGCAATCCTTTCCCGGGTGCGGCTTTGACGTACTCTAAGATCCGTAAGGCGGACTGCAGATGGCACTCCCTGGGAGCTTGCATGAATTGACTCACCTTGCCAACAGCATAAGAAATGTCGGGTCTGGTCACTGTGAGATATATGAGCTTACCAACAAGACGTCTGTACCTCGTAGTATCTAAAAGAAGAGGCGAATCATCTTTCCAGGTTTTGTCTTCTCCAACAGCCATGGGACATCGAGCAGGTTTGGCCCCAGTCAATCCTGCATCTTTTAAAAGATCAAGGGCATACTTACGCTGGGAGAGGACTAAGGAATCGGGCTTCCGAGAGTTTTTGATCCCCAAAAAGTACTTTGGAGAGCCCATATCTTTCGTGACCAGATGTTGAAGAAGATGCCGCTTTGTCAAGGCTACCCCTTCCTGGTCATCGTCAGTGAGAAGAATATCATCAACATACACTGCAAGAACCACCAGTCCCGAGGAGGTTTTGCGAGTAAATAGAGAGTGATCGGTAGAGCTGCGCACAAAACCAACGACCACCACGATGCCGCTGAACTTGTCAAACCAAGCTCGAGGGCTCTGCTTGAGGCCATAAATTGCCTTCTTCAGTCGGCATACTCGTGTCTCCCCCTGAGCAACATACCCAGGAGGTTTCTCCATGTAGACGGCCTCCTGAAGATCACCATAAAGGATGGCATTCTTTACATCCAGCTGGGAAATCGGCCAATCTTTATTTACCGCCACAGAAAGAAGAACCCGTATAGTGCTGAGACGAGCCACGGGAGAGAAGGTGTCAAAGTAATCAACCCCATAGGTCTGAGTAAAGCCCTTAGCAACAAGGCGAGCTTTATAACGGTCCACAGTGCCATCCGGGGCAAATTTCACCACAAAGACCCAGCGACAGCCAACAACATCAGTACCGAAGGGAGGAGGAATAAGAGTCCAGGTACCCCGCTCCGTTAGGGTGGTCATTTCCTCATCCATGGCCATCTTCCAGTGAGGAATAGCAAGGGCCTCCTGGTAGGAGCGGGGCGTGGCAGTAGCAGAGATAGCTAAAGCAAAGGCCCTGCGAGAAGGGGTAAGACGATCATATGAAACAACAGCAGTAAGAGGGTGTAGGGTACACGTCCGCACCCCTTTGCGAAGAGCAATAGGAAGATCCAGGTCAGCAGGTTCCTCGGCATCCGGAGCATCCGTGGCAGAGAGAGCTGGCCCGAGAGTAGAGAGCGACGACGGCGGAGATGCGGGAGACGGTGGTGGAAGAAGAGGAGTGGACGAGGGCGGAGTAGGGGTGAACATCGTAGTGGGAGACGAGGGAACAAAGGAAACATCAGGAGAATCAGAGGCTGGGAGAAGAGGAGGGGAGTCATCCGAGAAGTAGGAGGTATTCTCGAAGAAGGTGACGTCAGCAGAAACGAACTGCTTACAAAGGATGGGATCAAAGTAACAATAACCTTTCTGAGTGGTGGAGTACCCCAGAAAGATACATTTGGTGGAGCGAGGAGATAGCTTATCACGGGTGGCAGAAGGGGCATGCACAAAGGCAGTGCATCCAAATATTTGGAGAGGGAGAGGAAATGGCTCCTTGCCTGGATACAAAATGGAGAAACGGGTTTTTCCATGGAGAACGGTGAAGGGAATGCGATTGATGAGGTAACAGGCAAGGAGAACAGCATAGCCCCAATAGGAGCGAGGAACATGCATCTGGGTCATCAAGGAGCGAGCGACATCAAGAAGGTGACGTTTTTTGCGTTCTGCCACACCATTTTGTTGTGAAGTATAGACACAACTCGTTTGATGAATAATCCCATTTTGCATGCAGAAGGCAGAAAAGTCATGACTGATATATTCTTTGGCATTATCAGATCGAAGAACTTTAATAGAAACATCAAACTGAGTTTTGATCATGAGATAGAAGGATGTCCATACAGAGAATAATTCAGAGCGATCTTTTAACAGATACACCCACGTACAGCGAGAGAAATCATCAATGAATGTGATAAAATATGAACTACCCCGACCAACAGTAAGAGTAGGAGAAGGACCCCAAATATCGGAGTGGATGAGATCAAACGGACGGGTGGATCCACGAACGTGCTTCGGAGGGAAGGAAGAGCGGTGATGCTTGCCAAGTTGACAGGCTTCACAGTTGAGCGGAGGACTTTGTGGAGGAAGGTGGGGCAGAAGTTGACGAAGAAGATGAGGAGGAGCATGACCAAGGCGGAGATGCCATTGGAGCAGATCGGTGGAGGTGGAGGAGAAGGTGGAGAAAGCGGAAATGTTATCCAGGAAGTATAGGCCGCCACTCTCAGTCCCAGTAGCAATCGTCCGTTGGGAGTCCGGATCCTGAAAAGAGCAAGTAGTAAAAGTAAAAGTAACAGAACATTGTAATTGCTTGCATAGAGAGGTAACAGATAATAAGTTGCATGGGAACTTGGGCACGTAGAGAGTATCCTCCAAGCGAAGAGACGGAGTGACATGAACGATCCCCGTCCCATGAACCGATGATGAAGAGCCGTCAGCGAGAGTAACCGGGGGCAACCGACCATGTGTTTCTAGGAGAGAAAAACACTGGAGATTGCCGGTCATATGATTAGTAGCACCGGTGTCGATCAACCATTTTCCTTGAGTAACAACGTGGGCACTACCAGAAGACGTGACCACCGAGGCGAACGGCTTTGAGGAGTATATGGAAGCCATAAAGGGAGGACCAAAAGAACTGCAGCGGTCACAGTGACAGCATACCAGCGGCAAGAAGGGCCACGACCAAGATGCAGAGCATGGCAAAAGGGGACAAAGAGGGAAGCACAAGCCGCGCGACTTAACAGGTGGTCGCGGCGACTAACAAGCAGGAGCGGCTAAAGGAAGAGCCGCACAGAGGAGAACAAGCCGCTGCGACTTAGAGACAAGTCGCGGGGACAAGAGAGAGAGAGGCGAAGGAAGAAGGGCAGAGAGGCCGCCTAAACAAGGAAGAACTCGCGCGAACAGAGAGAGATCGCAGCGGTTAGGAGAAAGAGATCTGCCGTGCAAACAACAGGAAGCCACGCGGTTAGGAAACAATCCGCGCGGATAGGAAGAAGAAGATCTGCAGCGGTCACGATGTCAGACACCAGCGGCCAGAAAAGCCACGACCAAGCCGCAGAATCAAACAGAGGGAGAGAATTCGGGCGGCTAGCAGACAGACCGCGCGAACAGAAGAGGAGGAAAATGGGAGGCAAAAGGCGAACAAGGCAAAAGAGGCCGCGGAGACAGGTCGCGGCGACTAGAGAAGAGAAGGAGGAAGCGGCGACTAGAACAGGTCGCAAGAAAGAAGCAAGCAACAGAAACAGGCCGCGCAAACAGAGCGCAAGAAAACAGGTGAAAGAAACAAGCCGCGGGAGACAGGCCGCGAGAAGAAGAGGCAGGTCGCGCGGACAGGAGAACGCACAGAATCAGGAGGCAAAGATCGATTCCTCTGATACCATGTTAGAAACGAACTAAAACAAACCGGAAAAAATTATAACTGAAATTTTATTATCAGAAAAAGGTGTCTATTACAAAGGTATGCCCTCCCTTATATAGAATGGAGGAGAGATGAGAGAATACAAATAAGAGATGTGGGACTAAAAATTTACAGGACTAAGCGGACTATACAGAACAAACCGCACAAGCCGCGCGGTTAGATAGAAGGGCTAACCGCATGGCTACCACCAGAGAGAGAGACCGCAAGGGGAGACCGCCAGAGAGCTCAGCAACCAGACAGCAACAACACAGCAATCAAACCGCTGAAGGGAAACCTCCAGACCGCGCGGTCTCTAACCCGCCAAGACAGACCGCCAGACCGCCCGGTCTCAACTTCAACAGATACTACTGCAATGACACTGAATCGCGCTCCAACGAAAATAATTCTGAAGACACCATATGAGATATGGACTGGGAAGCGTCCTAGTATGTCGTTCATTAAAATTTGGGGCTGTGAGGCATACGTGCGACGTCAAATGCCTGACAAGATGGAACCCAAATCGGATAAATGTTATCTGGTGGGATATCCTAAGGAAACGAAAGGGTATTACTTTTACCTACCGTCCGAGGGTAAAGTGTTTGTCGCACGGACTGGAGTCTTCTTGGAGAAAGAGTTCTTATCAAGAAAGACTGAAAAGGTAGAATTTGAAGAAGTTCAAGAACCACAAGTAGTGAATGAACCAGAATTGGATTCTGAGACAGGACTACAAGATGTTGTAGCTAGAGAACCTGCTCAAGAAACACAAGTCCTACGTAGATCTGGTAGACCGAGGTTTGAGCCTGAGAGATATGGATTTCATGTCTCAAATAGGTACTGTGTTGCTTATGGATCATGATGATGAACCAGCAACCTACCAAGAGGCTATGAATGGACCGGACTCTGACAAATGGCTTGAGGCTATGAAATCCGAGATGGACTCCATGTATGCAAACCAAGTTTGGAACTTGGTGGAACCACCTGAAGGGGTACGACCCATAGGGTGCAAATGGGTCTTCAAGAAGAAGACCGACATGGATGGGAATGTACAGACATTTAAAGGGCGACTGGTGGCTAAGGGTTTCAAGCAAATTCATGGTATTGACTATGATGAGACCTTTTCCCTTACTGCCATGGTAAAGTCCATAAGGATATTGCTTGCTATTGCTGCGTATTATGACTACGAGATCTGGCAGATGGATGTCAAAATGGCTTTCCTTAATGGAAACCTCCTTGAGGAAGTGTACATGACACAACCGAGGGTTTTATATCCCCAAATGAAGCCACTAAAATATGCAAGCTGAATAACTCCATCTATGGACTGAAACAGGCCTCTCGAAGTTGGAATCTTCGTTTTGATGAGAAAATCAAAGAGTTTGGTTTCATCAAGAATGAAGATGAGCCTTGTGTTTACAAGCGAATCAGTGGGAGCATTGTTGTCTTCCTGATATTGTATGTAGATGACATACTTTTGATTGGGAATGACATTCCTACCCTGAAAGTTGTTAAGAACAACCTAGGGAACTGCTTTTCTATGAAGGACTTGGGTGAAGCGACTTACATACTCGGTATTAAGATCTATAGAGATAGATCGAAGAAGTTGCTGGGTTTGACCCAGAGTACATACATTGAAAAGGTGTTGAAGCGGTTCAGCATGCTTGAGTCCAAGAAAGGATTTTTACCCATGTCTCATGGTGTGAATCTCTCTAAGGACCAGTGTCCAAAATCTTGTGAAGATAAGGACCGCATGAAGTTGATTCCATATGCTTCGGCAATTGGATCAATCATGTATGCAATGTTATGTACTCGACCCGATGTCTCCTTTGCTTTGAGCATGACTAGCAGGTATCAGTCAGACCCCGGTGAATGTCACTGGATTGCAGTCAAGAATATCCTGAAGTACTTGAGAAGGACAAAGGATGTGTTCTTGGTGTATGGTGGAGAGGAAGAGCTCGTTGTAAGTGGTTACACGGATGCTAGCTTCCAAACTGATAGGGACGATTCAAATTCACAGTCAGGGTTTGTGTTTTGCCTTAATGGAGGAGTTGTGAGCTGGAAGAGTTCCAAGCAAGAGATAGTTGCTGATTCTACAATAGAGGTCGAGTATATCGCTGCAGCTAACGCAGCGAAGGAGGCTGTATGGATTAGGAAATTCATCGGCGAGCTTGATGTAGTTCCTAGCATTGTTGGTCCCGTAGTTCTCTACTGTGATAACAATGGTGCAATTGCACAATCTAAGGAACCTAGATCCCATCAGCTCTCTAAGCACATACTTCGGCGGTTCCATATTATTCATGAGATTGTCGAATGAGGAGATGTGAACATTTGCAGAGTGCCGACTGAGGAGAATATTAAAGATCCACTGACAAAGCCTCTCGCACAGAGAAAGCATGATGTTCATACTAGATCAATGGGTATGTGATACCTAAGTGATCAACTCTAGTGGGAGTCTTGTGGGTTGCATGTAAACATATATTCTGTTGGCTGTTTTTGTTCATTCATATGATGAATTGTGTACCAAATGTTTCTTTTTACAATTAATGGCAAGTTCTTTTATTGTGATTTTTCTATGTGATAGTTAAATTGTAACATAATAAATACCCTTAGAGTGTTCGCTTCCATAGGGCATCAACTACGTGACTTGAATGTTAGAGCCTATGATTTATTTGAAGCTTCATTCTTAAAAGGTCCCTGGTCGTTGTATCATCATGGAAGCTAAGGGTGACGATGATACCTTAAGATTAACACGTGCGTTGACTGATGACCAATTCTCACAGGTCATGATATTGTGATATCAAGTCATCACGTGGGTACTTGTTAATGAATAAGTTGTACTGGACAGACCCATCCTGAGACTACTTTGTGGATTGTTGTCTAATCGTGTCACAAGTAGGTCTCTATTGGCAATGGTGTTGTGGTCATTTGACCTGATGTCACAGCATTCATCAAGTGAGGAAGTGCGTGCTTTGATGCCATCTAAAGTCTTCCTTGAGAAAGGTTGATGATAAGGGTGGTTGTTGGGTACGTTACGAATCATTTGGATGTTTGTGTGTGAGCAGATATGGGATTTGTCCTCCTATATGACAGGAGTTGCATCCATGGGCCCCTTGATGGAACTGGACTGAGAAATGCATGGCCATGCTTGGTTGATTCAGTATGTGATATTGGACTCACCATTCTCTGGAAGTCCGTTCTAGATCAAGAAACTTGGATTGAGCTACTATGAGGGTGATATGGTCCATACCTCTAGTGCTTTGCGGATGTAAGGGGCAAAGGGACAAAGACAACGCTGGAACATTGGTCATGAAGGCTTATGAGTTATGAACTCTTATTGCTTGGGGAGCAATGATGCATTGCTAGATGTCGCTCATTGTTTGTGAGGTTTTTGGTTTGATACTTTCAAGATCAAGTGGGAGACTGTTGGAGTTACCATGGTGATCTAGAAGTGGTCAAACATATAATCTCACTGCCAACGCGATATGAGCCTGCAGGGTCGCACATAAGAGCTTGTGGAGAAATTGTAAGATTAACTGTGTTGGTAAGGGTTACCAATCACCCTACCGTATGGGGAGTCAGGCAAGTGTTGCCAAGGGAAAATCGTCGAGAGTCGACGAGAGTCGTCGAGTATGACTCGCCAACTATAAAAAAATTGACAAGAATCGACAGGAGTTGTCGTGTATGTCTCGCCGACTAAGGCATAATCGTTGAGAATCGAACTGATCAATTCTCGCCGATTCTACGTCTGATTCTCGCTGATTCTGCCATCGATTCTCGCCGACTGATTCTCGCCGGATCTGGAGGTGATTCTCGCCGACTGATTCTCGCCGAATCTGGAGGTGATTCTCGCCGAACGGTCCAGAAGCCCTAACTTGGGTGGTCTACAGATAGTGATTCCTATGAACTGTTTATGCCATAGGTATAAATAGGACACTTAGGGTTTTTAGGAATATGATCGACCAACATCGGGATTTCTGTAGCAAAACGGAAGCAGACGGAAAGAGTTCTGCCGATCTCCCGATCCGCTGAATCCCGATTCCGCTGGACGGAAACGTTCCGCCGCCGGCTGTTCGCTTTGCCGACCACCTCCTCTCCGGCGACTGTCGCTGGTCTTGCTTTCCCGGACACGGACCTAGCAGTCTGTGGGAAGTGCAAAGGTGCGGCTGATCTTCTTCCTGACCCTTCGTGCGATGAAGCTCAGGGTTCTCCCGCTCGTGTGGATTTCTGCAGAGACGTGCATGTTATTCTATGTGGAACTCGCCACCGACAAGGAATCACATTTGGAGCATCTTCGTTGAGTTGTGACTCAACACTGAAGAGGTAATTTTTGCCTAATTTTTGTTAACTTCTTGATTCAACATGCATGGCCCGATCCAATCTCTTTTGGGTTGTTCTAGATTTTATTACTTCCGCTGCGTGCACAAGTGTTGTGCCAACCTCATAGAGAAACCCAACACAACCACTATCCAAATACCAGATTGGAGTTCTATTGGCCTTTGAACATTCCTGCAAAAATAGATCATTTTACCTTAGGAACCCAAACGTATTTTTGTCCTTGGTTCCTGGTCAGCTCACCACCACTCGGAACATTAACTTCATGAGTGGTCTGTCTCGTATAGCTAACCTGTGGGGTTACAAAGTTAGCGGGGTTGTACCAGCAATCTATGCCAAAGTGACCAACTATTTCGCAACACCAATAGTCAAATTTGTTGTACCTCCTTCTGTACTCTTGCTTTACCTTTTAGAGGTGAGGTCTAGCAGGGTAAACATTCGTTGAGGTTGAGGCCTCCTGGTTGCAGCATACACAGGAGCTCCCCATCTCTTTACCCTTAGGCACATTAGTTTTGGCTTTTGGTGCCTTCTTATTGTTATGTCCATGAACATATGGACCATGATTTTTCAATTGAATTTCTTCATAAGGTGCTTTGAACATGATGACACCAAAGTCACGGGGAGAGGTCCATCCCTGGTATCTATTCCTGGGCACTACATGAGTAGACCTGGCATGATGACCATAGGATGACTCAAGGTAAAACTTGTTCGTCAGGAAGATTACTTTCCTGAATGTAGGTGGACTAATGGGTGTCTTCCCCTTTTCTTTGGCATTAGCCTTCTTGGCAGCCTTACCATTTCCACCGACGTGGCCAAGACCACTACCCTTCTTTTGAGTTGAAAACTCATCGATGAGAGGGGGAATAGTCTTCAACTTGGAGAAACTCCCAACAAGTTTTCTCTCCACCGCGAGCTTTTCTTACAGCTCATCAAGATATTTTTCTTTTAGACTTAACGTCTTAGCAGAGACCTTGAGTTCCTCTTTCAAGGAGTGGACTTCATCTCTAAGAGGAAGTAATTATGCAATTTCTTCCTTCAGATTTGCTTCCACTGCCTTGAGGGAGGCAATCTATTTTAATTGCTTTTTGACTACCTTATGGCATTTGCTAAAGGCCTTTAAAAGGCTCTCGTGCTGAGCCATCAACTCTGATTCATTCTCATCCGAAGAGTAGTCTTTATGATCATTAGTGGATGTTTCAGATTCTGAGACAATAGTGTGCGAGTTTATCTCACATCGTACTTAGAATCGCACACTTCCTCGTCAGATTGAGCCATAACTCTGAAGTAAGCTTCTTCATTTTCAGAGCTCGACTCACTCGAGTCACCATCACTGAGTGTCTTCGACCTCTTGGCGACAAAGATCTTTTCTTCTCTCTTCTTCTCTTTGAAGGATCTTTTCTCGTCCTTCTTGGAGCTATCCTTCTTCTTGGAAGGACACTCCACGATCATCTGACCTAATTTATTACAGCAGTAGCAAACAACATCAGAGGAATACTGTTTGTTTGGTTTGGATTTATACATGTCCTCTTTGTTGTAGCTTTTCTAGGTACGATCACCATCATAATGTGATCTCCTGGAATCTGAAGAGAATGATTTATTTTTTATTTGCCTTCTCTTGTTGAGCAGCTTCTTGAACTGCTTGGAGATGAGGGAGAATTCTCCATCTGATAGCTCGGAGCCTGGCATGCTTGGCTCTGATTCTTCTGGAGTATCAGGAGCTCGTGTCCTAATGGGTGACATAGCTTCAGATTTTCTCAACCCTTCCTCCTTCAGAGCCATAGACTTTTGTCTGCTAGAAGTTCTATTTTTCCGCTCCTCCTTCTTACGAGTATTAATTTGAAGCTCATAGGAGAGCAGCTTTCCGAATAAGTTCTGAGGGTCTATCTCTGGCAGCTTCCCGAATTCTCTGATGGCAGCAACTTTTGTATACCAGTCCTTTGTCAAGGATCTGAGGAATTTGTAATTGAGCTCGCCATGAGTGAATTCACGACCATAGTTCCTGAGGTCGTTGACTATCTTGAAGAACTTCTCAAAACTGTTAGCTATGGAGTCATTGGCACCTTGCTTGAAGGCTTCGTACTTCTAGTTCAACAACGATCTGCGATCATATCGTACTTCTTATGTACCTTCTAATGAGACAACAAGACAGTCTCATATCTCTTTGGCAGATTTGTAGTGGAATATGTTCTGGAGAATTGAATCGTCCACTACACTTGTTATGATATTCTATGCCTTCTTGTCCAGGGAGACTAAGGCAATCTCATCCTTTATGAGATCCATCATCTTCTTGGGGATCATAATTGCAGGATTTATCATTGAAGCCTGAGTAGGGATGTGTGGTCCTTCTTCCACTATCTGGAAAATCCTCAGATCAGTAGCTTCCATGTATAACCGTACTCATTCTTTCCACATGTGAAAGATTTCCTTGGTGCACACTGGTAGCTTCATGGATGTCATGTCTTAGTTTCGATCCATGGTGAATATGCGGAATCTCTGAATGGTAGATCAGGGATCTTGTTCAAGGTGTTAGCCTTATCAAATAAAACCTCCCTCTGATACCAATTGAAAGTATCTAGCATCTACCTAAATCACCTAGAGGGGGTGAATAGGTGATGTTTGTGTCTTTTTACAGAATAAAAATTATCTAAAAATTCAAGCACACAAACACAGAGATTTATAGTCGTTCCCCGTATTGGGTACGTCAGTTATCCCGCCTTACCTATCTACCACGAAGGGTAAGATTCGGCTACTTCACCTTTCTCAAATTATCACAATCTTACACCTCGGAGAAACACTCCTACACCTCGATCCACAACTAGATCTACACCTCGATCCATAAATCGGATCTACAAACTTGATCCACACATGGATCTATAAACTCGATCCACTAACGGATCTACACTCGGAAAAACAAACTTCCTACAATTTCGGAGACAAAGCTCCTATAAATGTTAAAACAATTTTACAACAACTATAATAAAAATATTACTCTTCCAGATCTGAAATATTCAGGGATATTCCTTGAAAACTGAATTTCTTGGTGAAGAGGGTTGAGGAAGAAAACTGAGAAAAAACTTGATCTGAAAACGCTTGATCCGACACGATCAAATTAATGTTTAACAATCTTGCAAACTTGGATCTGTCGAATCTCTTCTTCTTTCGAATCGATGGATCGAGAGAGAGCGGCGGAGAAGAATTAACAATGAAGACGGTGCGGGCGGCTTCTCCCGATTTTGCAAAGTGAGGGAGCGATTCTGATTCTGTAAACTCAATTAGGGTTTTTGATTTCGATTGAAAAGGCTATATATAGATCATCGAACAATGGTCATAAGTCATTAAGGAAAGATCCACGTGGATCAATCGTCATTAACTTAGATTAATTTGAAATCCCGTCAGAATATTTGAAGCGAAAAATCTACAAGCCACATTCTCGAGAAGAAATAGATTTCTCGAGAAATGACTAGCTTTCTCGAGAAAAAGTCAGCTTCTCGAGAAAAGATTTGGCGAAAATTCTTTGAAGAAAAATACAGATTTCTCGAGAAGGATATTATTTCTCGAGAAAAGTACATAGCGCAAATTTAGAACTGAAGATAGATTTCTCGATAAGAATATGATTTCTCGAGAAATGAATTGCTTTCTCGAGAAATGGTTTGGCCTTCTCGAGAAAAGTACTTGGCGAAAAATCTGTGAACTGAAGATTTGATTTCTCGAGAAAAAGACTTAGCATCTCGAGAAATGATTTCGAATTCTCGAGAACTGCTTTGCTTTTCCCTAGAACAAACTTGGCTTTCTCGAGAAATCTTCAGGGTATTTCTCGAGAAAAGAACTTTGAATATTTTCAAACAATTTCCTGAGAAGTCTTATGGTTTCTCGATAACAGCTATGCTTTCTCGAGAAATTTACTTAGACTTCTTGAGAAATACAGGTCATTTCTCGAGAAATGGACTTAGGAAATTCTTCTGAAAAATGTTTGTTTCTTCTTTGTTGAAACCAGCAACCCTTCTTTTCTTACATTGCTCTAGTACTTGAAAATGAAGTACATCTTAATAGAGAGGTTACACATGAGTCAACACCATGGATCACACAATCAAGAATTATATTGCATGGTACTGTGTTTAGTGACTCATTGTAAACTTGTTGGGTACACTGAAAATATGTACCAGATTTGGAGAAGCCTCATCTTACTCATTAATATACATCAATCTGTATTTGATGGATGTTTGAGTTTCATTGTGCAGGTGTAAGGTTTGCAAGTAAATTCTCTAAGTACAAGTATCGACACTTGTTAAGAATTGTGTCAATACCCAGAAGTTGTGTCGACACTTGAAGCAAGGACTGTGTCGACATCCAGGCATTGTGTCGACACCTGAAGAAGAAGTTGTGTCGACACCCAGAATTGTGTCGACATCTAAGGTAAGAATTGTGTCGACACCTAAGAATAAGTTGTGTCGACACCCAAGAGTTATGTCGACACCTGAAGAAGCTGTGTCGACACTCAGGAATTGTGTCGACACCTGAAGAAGGTTTGTATCGACACATAGAACTTGTGTCAACACACACTAAACGCCATTTGTCTGCATCAGCTATGTCAATACCAGAAGCAGTTGTGCCGACACACGGGACTTGTGTCAACATACACTCAACGATAGCTGGACATACACTCAACGCCATCTGTCTGCATCAGCTATATCAAGACCATAAGCAGTTGTGTCGACACACAGGACTTGTGTCGACACACACTCAATGACAGCTAGACAAACACTCAACGCCATCTGTCAGCATCAGTTATGTCGAAACCAGGAGTAGTTGTGTCGACACACAGGACTTGTGTTGACACATACAAACAGAAGCTGTGTGGAGTAGCAGAAGAATGACTATGTCAACACATGGAGTGATTTGATGACATCATCAAGACTTGTATTGATACTTAGTCTATTTGTGTCGACACATGTGAAGCAGTTTGTTGAGTGGTTCATGCTGAGTTATAAAGTCTTTGAGGAATCAACTATCATGACTAGTGACTCGACAGTTGTCATAACCAACAGGTCTGACACATTTATCATAACTGTCAGAAGGTTGTTACAAACCGGACCAGCCGGTAATCATGAGAAAACTCTATATAAATAACTGATCCTTGACAACTAGAAGAGACAGATACAGAGATAAAAAAGTGAATCATCCAAAGAGAGAATTCAACAACTAGAAAAGGGGAGACCCTTAAAAAGGAAGATTCTAAACAGTCTGCAAGAGAAGATTCAGATCTTATTCTTAATTCAAGGAAGGAGCTGACAAGAGATCAACTTCTACATTAAGTATAGTTCAACCTTATTTTATTCTATCAATAAGCTTTGAAACAGCTAAGTCAGGTTAGATCTAAAGATTCAGTTTATTCAAGAACTGATCAAGAAGCTCACACCTATAGGGAGTTCTATCTGGTGATATCTTTGTATCTCTTAAACAATTAATTTCTTATAGGATCTTTTATAAGATCTTATTTGTAAGCCTATAATTATAAAGGCTGAGGTAGGTCTGAGAGCCTGAGGTATAGGACTTGTGAAAGTCTGAGTTGTAAGCCTAGTGATAAAGGCTGAGGTAGGGCTGAGGCCTGAGGTAGGATTCTTGGGGAAGGATCTGAGGTAGGGCTTGTATAAGTCTGAGGTATAGGAACCAGTCTGGTTTTGAGTTGTAAGATCTTGGATCTAAGTAAGTTGAAGAAAGTTGGGCTGAATCCAGTTCTTTACTGGATAGGCAAAGGGGGGAAGTGGATGTACTCATACCTTGGGGAACAACTATAAATCTGGTGTATGCTGTATTGTGATTTCTGTGTTGTGATTTGCATTTTCTGTGCTAAGTAAGAAATAGTTAATTGCCTAAATTATTAAAGAAAATTAGAACCTATTCACCCCCCCCCCTGTAGGTGTCTAGGCTCTTGAAATAAGTCTTTCAAGTGGTATCAGAGGGAGGTTACTCAAAGATTGACCTAACAGTCAGAGTGAATCTCCAAGGCAATTAACAGATTTCAAGAATGGGTTCAAATGAGAATCAAAAGGAGTTTGGATCAATGAAACTGCCTATCTGCAGGAAAGAATGTTTTGGCATATAGAAGGAAAGGGTTAGATTATTTATGGAAGCTTCTGATCCAAGAATCTACATCACTGTACAAGAAAGTCCCTTCATTCCAATGAAGGTATCAGCTCTGGATTCAAATGTTAAAACCCCTAAGAACTATTCTGAAATGACAAAGGATGAGATCATCCTGGCAACACTAGATAAAAGAGCACAGAACATTATTGTAAGTACTATAGATGATGCCACATTTCAGAATGTAGTGCATTGTAAAACCTCCAAGGAAATGTGGGACACCCTGATTATCTACATGGAGGGAACAGAAGAAGTTAGAGAGGACAAGAAATCTATGCTAAATCAAGAATATAAGAGCTTTAGACAAGCCAAGACTGACAGCATAGTTGAATGTTACAAAAAGTTCTTCAGGATAGTTATTGAGCTGATGACATATGGAAGAGTCTTCAGCACATATGAACTGAATGACAAGTTTCTTAGGTCTCTGACAAAGGACTGGGACACAAAGATTTGTACCATCAGAGAGGTGGCCAAGCTTACTGATACACCTCCTCCCACATTATTTGGAAAGCTGCTATCATATCAAATTAAACTCACTGCCAGAAAGAAGGAAGAGAAGATCAGCAGGTCTGAGTACAAGGATAAGTCAGTTGCCTTCAAGGCTGAAGGCACAAGAAAGGGCAGGAGAAAATCTCCTTCTCCACCCTGAAGGAGTGCTGAGGAAGAAGAAGGAATTCCTGATAATACCTCATCAGACAGCCACACCTCTGATGAGGACTTTGCTGCCTTTATAAGGCAGTTAAAAAGGTTCATGAAAAAGAAGAAGTGAAGAACCAGACCATCAACATCCTTTTCTAAGGATGAGTATTTCAAGAAAAAGAAGACTCCAAAGGAGGACAGGTATGCCTCAAAACCTAGTAAACAAACTAATTCTAAGATTGTTTGTTATTGTTGCAACAGGCCAGGACATGTCATAGCTGACTGTTAAGATAAGAGGACTGAATCTAAGGACAAGAATAAGCATCAACTGAAGGGCAAGAAGTAGAAATCTTTTGTTACTCGGAAACAAAAGAGTTGGACAGACTCTTCATCATCAGGATCAGGAGAAGAAGATGATGCAAAAGTATATGTTGGGTTGTTCTCAATTGAAGAGGATTCTAGGGAATTAGAATTCCTATAAATGCAGGACTCCATAAATGGAGTGGAAGACTATTGTTTTAAAGGGCTGATGGCCCTATCAGAAAATGATCAGTGCCAGGATCAGCTTGGTCCTAGTAAGGTATATATTTCTCCCTTAGCATCTGATTACTATACTAGATCAAAATCAGAAGCATTTGCATCAAGAGATATGGATGATTCTGAGTCTGAAGGGGATGTACATCAACTCATTAATGAGTATGGTGGGTTATTGCGAGCTCTAAAGAGAAGCAAGCTTCTTATCAAGGAGTAGGCCAAGGAGATTGAATCTCTTAAGCAGGCTGCATCAGAATCAGCCAAGCTGATGGATTTGAAACTGAAAGAGGTTGCCAAACTGATGAACATAATTGTCATTTAGATGGGCACAATCTCTTTCAAGGAAAATCATATCAAGAATCTGGAGGCAAAACTTCAAAAAGAAAAAGAGTTAGTGGCTAAATTCTCTAAGCCAAAATCATCTTGTCTTTAATAGACAACTTCATTTCTAATAAAGGAAAGACTGGTCTAGGCTTTAAGGTAAGAACAAGGGCCACCAATTCAAATGGAAAAGGTAAGGCCCCAGTTCAGCCACTAGCCTCTAAGCCCCCTATTTTCTTTAGGAAGGTGATGCAACCTACAAATAGGTATGATCATGAAATTACTTATGGTCACTATGAGTATGGAGATCACATATGAAAGTGTGAAAATGCCAGTAGGACACTCTATAGGCAAGCCCATCATGTTCAAAAGGAATTCTTGGGGTTTGCTGCTCCAGCACCTAGACTTAAAAGGACTGCTGGCAACAAGGTTGTGAAGTCTGTACCTAAGAGAAGGTACAACAAATTTGAGTGTTGGTGTTGTGGCAAGGTAGGCCACTTTGCTATGGATTGCTGGTTTAACACAAGTGTTAAAACCAAGAATAGTTTACCTATCAGAAAAGCTGTAGGTTAAAATGATAGTTTTCAAACTAACAAGAACCTAGGACCTAAAACTAATTTGGGTTCTAAGGATAAGTAATTTTTTATTTGATGCAGGTGAATCCAAGTGACCATACCCCTATATGGTACTTGGATAGTGGATGTTCCAGACACATGACTGGAATAAGAAGAATGTTGAGGTACTATGTACCTATAGAGAATGGACCCAAAGTAATCTTTGGTGGATCAGAAAAAGGAATCATCAAAGGATTTGGTAGTTTTACAGGGTTAAAGGATAGGTTGGACAAGCTGACTATCAATGAAGAAGCACCTGCTAGGCTAGATGAAGAAAAGGATGCATGCTGTCCAGGGGGAGAACAAGACTCACTGGATGAAGAAGACAATGAGGAGCATCAGGTTGAGGAAAATGAAGAAGGCCAAGAGATTGGCAGATTTCCTCCAGCAAGAAGACACCTAAAGGATCATCCGGATCATCAAATCATTGGTGATGCAAGTCAAGGTGTACAAACCAAGAGCAAGAACATGAACACAGTTTTATGTTCAAGTTTCTTGTCATAGATAGAACCCAAGAAGTTTGATGAAGCCATGCTAGACACAAACTGGATTGATGCTATGCAAGAAGAGCTGAATCAATTCACAAGATGTATAGTTTGGGAACTGGTTCCTAAACCAAAGGATCGCAACATTATAGGAACTATGTGGATCTACAGAAACAAACTTAATGAGAATGGCACTATTATCAAGAATAAGGCCAGACTTGTAGCAAAAGGCTACAGGCAAGAGGAAGGAATTGACTTTGATCAAACCTTTGCCCCAGTAGCAAGGTTGGAGGCTATAAGGATGTTCTTAGCCTATGCTACCTATCAAGGGTTCAAGCTATATCAGATGGATGTAAAGTAAGCATTTCTGAATGGTAACTTAATAGAGGAAGTCTATGTTAAACAACCCTCAGGTTTTGTAGATTCTCATTATCCTGATTACGTATATAGGCTTAGGAAAGCTCTATATGGTTTGAAACAAGCCCCTAGGGCTTGGTATGAAACCTTGTCTGCTTTTCTTATTGAGAATAAATTCTCTAGAGCAAAGATAGACAAAACTCTATTCTTTAGGGAATCTAAAGGCAAGATCATCCTAGTTTAGATATTTGTTGATGATATTATATTTGGATCTACTGAAAACAACCTTTGTAGAAAGTTTGTCAAACTTATGCAAGGGAAGTTTGAGATGAGCAGTATGGGTGAGCTGAAGTTCTTTTTGGGACTTCAAGTAAGACAGACTGATGAAGGATTGTCTATACCCAGTCTAAGTTCACCAAGGAGTTGATTAAGAAATATAGAATGGACTCGGCCTCCACCATGAAAACTCCAATAGGAACAAGTATGCCTATAGGCAAAGATGAGACAAGGAAACCTGTTGATGAGTCTTTGTATAGAGGGATAATTGGCTCCCTACACTACTTGACTGCTAGTAGACCTTATATCATGTATGCTACATGTGTCTGTACTAGGTACCAAGCTTGCCCAAAGGAATCTCATTATACTGCAGTTAAGAGAATTTTAAGATATCTTAAGGGCACACCTAATCTAGGTCTCTAGTACCCTAAGAATAGAGATTTCTTACTAATAGGCTTCTTAGATGCAGACTTTGCAGGATGCAAAGAAGACAGGAAAAGTACTACAGGAACTTGTCAATTCCTAGGTGGAAGGCTGGTGGCATGGTGCAGCAAGAAGCAAACAAGTGTAGCTATATCAACAGCTGAGTCTGGATATGTAGGTGCAGGAAGCTGCTGTGCACATTTATTGTGGATAAAGCACCAACTTGAAGATTATAACATCAAGGTAAGTAGAATTAAATTGTTTTGTGATTCTACAAGTGTTATTTCTATTGCTAAGAATCCTGTATCACACAGTAAACTAAGCATATAGAAATTTAGTTTCATTTCATCAGAGAACATGTAGAGAAGGAAGATATTAGTCTAGAATTTCTAAACACAAATAATCAAATAGCTGATATTTTTACAAAACCTCTGGATGAAATTAAATTCAATTATTTTAAAATTGAATTAGGTATGTTGAACATAGAATAGGTTTGCACAAGCTTCCTCAAGTAGAATATGTAAGCTTAAAATCTCTCAAGAAATTTGGCTAAGTACAAAGTTTGTGTCGACACAAACAAATTGTGTCGACATACTCAGTATGTTGTGTCAACAAAGAAAAAGGACGTGTCGATACAAAAATAGTATCTGTGTCAATAGAAGAATAGGTATCGACACAACTCTGTCGAGACCTTATAACTAGAGGATTTTTGTGTTGACACACAAAATTGGTGTCGACACAACTATGTCGAGACATGACCAGTCCATGTCAACACTGACATAAGAATGGTGACACATAGACGTGTCGACTAAACCTAAGTATTATCGAGATCTAGGTCTTTTCTGTTGACACATGTAAGATTTTGTCGACTACTATTACTAAGGCACATCTTTTGAACTCCCCTTTACACGAAGACTATAAATAGGTGAAGACAAAATCGTGTCAACTACGCTTTCAGAATTCTTCTCTCTGCACCTTGTGTCGACAAAGACCTACTCCTCTTTTCTCTTTCATCTCTCTCTCCCGACAATGGCGCCCCATCAGGATGACAAAGTGAACAAAGGCTATGAGCTGGTTCGTGGTGGATTCACGACAACATCGCAAGAAATCCAGGGTGTAATTACCCTAATTTTAGAAAATGGTTTGGAGTTCTTTCTCTCAGAACCAACTAAGATTTGGAAAAAGGAAGTAATGAAATTTTATTCATCAGTAACTGTAGACACTGGCGAGAAGAAGATCAAAGCCGCAGTTCAGAATTCCTGAGTGAAACTTACACTGAAGTCGATCAGGAAATCTCTCCAACTTCCTAAGGTTAAGGATGATGATGACATAAGTCCATCCATGACAAAAGATGCATTAAGCTGGTGCGGGCTAAACCCTAATACCAAAGTTGGATCATCCATTACCCGGAAAGGGATGAATTCCCAAGGAAAATTTCTGTCTGAAATAGTAGGCAAGGTGATTCTGTGTAAGACTGGTGGTCATGACAGAGTTTCAGTCCACATGTTCAATCTAATGACAAGGGTCATATTCAATATAAAAACAGACTGGGCATCAATAGTATTTGACAAGATCCAAGAAGGAGCAAAGAAGCCAAATTTGGGAAGGATCCTAAGCTTATGTCTAGCTTTTACAATACCAGATGTTATGAACCAACTACCAGGATCCAAGATCAACCATTTGAGGAGAATGGATGTAAGGATTCTATCCAGATGGGATAGAGTATTGACCAAAGAGGTTTTTATTCCACAGAAACAGGTCAAGAAAAATAAGAAAAAGAAAGAAATTATTCAGCAAGAAGAATCCTCCAGTGATTCTGAGGAGGAGGTAGTCTTCAGTTAGGATGAAGACCAACAATAAAAAGAAGCTCAAGATCAAGTGGAGAGCAGTGTGCTCCTAAAGCAACAGATAGTCTCCACTCTAGGGGGAGAAAATCCTGAACCTGCAGCACAAGATACTGTACTTTCTTAGCTACCTGCTCAAGGGGGAGGAATTGATGTAGCTACTCTAGAGAGTGAGTATGCAGCTGATACAGTAATTGATATTATATCAGATATAAATAAAGAAGCACTGCTAAATGTTGAGAAGGAAGCACAAAATGTGCAGATAAAAGATACAGCTCAAGATGAGCAAGTAAGTATCTCTTTTATAGAGAAGGATCTGGACAAAAATCTGGATGTTTAGGGAGAACCTTTTGTTTTACAAACTAATCTTGTTCCTCCTGAACAGATGCAGCAAGAGGTAACTATGGAAGAGCTCTTTCCTTATTTACCAGCTGCAAGGGCTGAGGGGAAGCAATCACAAGTAGCAATGGAACTTCCAAGAACTGAGGGGGAGGAGCTATTGAATGCTCCTTCTAATAAGGACACAGTTGATATAGAATGATCATCACAATCTTTTGATGATGAGGAAGCCTCTATGGCTAAGAAGAGGAAAATGGTTCCAATCAAGAAATGGAGCTCAGGCTATAAGAAAGCCTTGCAAACAGTCACACCACCACCTGCTCTAAGCATGGACTTCAGTTCATTACTGGTCCAACTGCAAGTAAAATTGGATGAACAAAGGCAGTCCTTAGAGAAATATGTGGATGAGTAAATAAAGAACAGCAGTTTCAGCTGACTCAAGACATTAAATTCATCAGATTTGAAGTCAATCTGCATAAGAAAGAGATGACAGATTGCTTTTGTTGGGTACTGTATCCACAATTACTTGGATTTGAGGAAGCCACCTGTCAAGCTAAGATGAATCCACAATGTATTTGATGAATTATTCTCTAGTTGTACTTGCAGATATTCCATGCTAAGTACACACCAATGTCAGGGTGCAGTGGGTCAATATACACGGGTCTGTGCAACGTAATCCCTCGTTGAGCAGATCAGTGTGTTGGCCTACGTGTACTCTCTCTATTGGGGTGTACTTAATTTCAAGTACAGGGCTATGATAAAGCAAGAGCAGACAATGAGCAAGGAGGGGCCAAAGACCAGCTCAAGGGGAGAAAGATGAGAAACAGCCTAAGTACAAATCGACGAGAATCACTAAGTGATTCTCGCCGAGTCGTCGAGAATCACTAGCTGATTCTCGCCGGTTGAAGCCGGCAGCTTCGTCACAGACAGGGAAATTTTCTAAGGCAGAATCGTCGAGAATTATTTATGATTCTCGCCGATTCGTCGAGAATGACCTTGCATTCTCGACGATTCGGTGAGAATCAAAAGTGACTTCTGCCGATTCTCCCCGGCTTCTATGTCTGTGCAGTCAGATTTCGGCTAAGTAGAAGTCGGCGAGAATCATAAGTGATTCTCGCCGATTCGGCGAGAATCACCTATGATTCTCGCCGAATTTGACTTGGCAATTTTTCTGAAAGTTCTGGACCGGTCCAAGTTATCTGCAGCTGTTTGTACCGGACCTTGGTCCTTACCTTGGTGGGACCCACAACGGTCATCTTCTTGACCTAAGGTATATATTCACTGTATTGTGAACAGTAAATATACACACACGGGATTTCAAAAAGGGACAGCCGCCGTCTTGACCTAGCGGATCGCAGATTGTCGTCCGCCGCTGTCGCCGCTCGTGAAGGTGATCACCGCCGCTGATCGTGGATTCTTCCTGATCTCCCGGTGACAGAAGCTTAGGCTAGCATAGCGTCTCACGCGTCTAACGAGAGATCCCTTATCTCTTGATTCGTTGATCGGGAAGATCTTTCCCCTTCCGAATCGATCGAGACGATCGATCCTTGTGTGACCGTTGGAAGATCTTGCTTCCTTCGCTACGAAGTTTGAATCAAGTTAGCACTGCTGCTGCTCTTCGTCGCCGCTGCTGATTCCGAGAACGTTGCCGCCGCCTCAAGCCGCCGCCGGTCTCAGGAAAGATTCACTCCAAGTGAGATCTAGGGCTATGCACTCTTCGTTGACTTCAAGAGCACGTCGTCAAACGAAGAGGGTCACCTTCTCTCCAAACGTCGTTTGTATTTCTTACAAGCTAGATTTTAATTTCCTTGTAACGGACCGATTGGTCCCTAGTTGTAAGGGTTGGGTGCAACCCGGACTGTGGGAGTGTTGACTCCTACGTGTGGAAGGGTTCCTTCCGTGAGTGCAAGGATTGGATTTCAATCCTGTTGGTGAAGTGACCAAGTCATCCCGTGTTGGGAGATAGGTCGAAGGGGGAAAGTGGACGTACCCAAATCGGGGAACCACTATAAATTGTCTGTGTATTTTCTGTGCTCGGTTGTTTTGTTTTCTGGTGCAGGTAAAATCATAATTCCGCAAATACGCGACAGAGACACCTATTCCCCCCCCCCCATAGGTGAACATAGTTGACACTAGGTGGACTTTCAAGTGGTATCAGAGGGAGGTTACTCATCAAAGGGGTTAACACCTCGAGTAAGCTCCTGCATCTAGTGTCAACTAGAAGATTAGACTCACGCATGGAGTTGGACTATGATGTCCATCCTCTAAGACTCCCCTCATGTACAAAGGAGTATTATCCTATCTGGAAGATGAGAGTTATGTTTCATCTGGAGGCAATCGACCCTCGGGTGTCAATCATCTTGGAAGAGGGTCCCTTCATTCCCATGAAGGCTTCTGAGTCTGGAGAGGATATCCTTATCCCCAAGAGTCCCGAAGAGATGTCTGAGACCGAGCTCTCACTGTACAACTTGGATAAGTTAATACGTCAGATCATCACTGACGTCTGGTCTGGTGTATCTCGTTCAAGAGTGGACAAGTGTAGAACAGCCAAGTCCATGTGGCAAACCATCTCAGACCTCATGGAGGGATTAGAGAAAGCTGGTACCGGTTGTCAGCAAGAGGATGAAGCCTATGTAGGAGTCCTTATTTCTGAAGATGAAGGGCATGACCAATATGTCAATATCAGGGCTCCTGTGTCCTTGTCAGAGACTGAAGAAGAAGCTGAGGAAAGCAGTTCTGATGAAGCTAACACAACAGTTTCTGCCAATCTGGATGGTAACCTTGAACAACAAAGTCTGAAGCAGGTAACTTCTTCCTCATGCCCCTCTCCTCGTGAAGTTCCTGAAGACAGGAATAGTTTTGAGAGTAGTCCTTCCAATGATGCATGGGATACACATAGCTTCACTCAACCGATCGATAATCGTGATTCCCTTGAGAGTGCCCTTCAGACGAGCAACTTACTTGTTGAGGAACAAGCTAAGGAGATTGCTCAGCTGAAGATTTTGATGAATCTCCAATTGGAATCCATCAAAGTAAAGGACTCTCAGATCTCGGATCTAGAAAATCGTCTAGAGACCGAGAAGAGGATAGTTTCCAATTTTTCCAAGATTGATGCTATCAAGAGGAAGGAAGAAAATGGGTGGATCTCCCAAATCATTAAGTCATGGAGAAATGGGGAAACGGTGTTCAGACCCCCCACCCCGAGTAGGAAGGACACTCACCATGCCTTCAGGTATGACCATAGGAATAACCATGGTTACTGCAAGAATGATCAGTCCTCTTGTGGGAGCACTCAGAATGCAAGGGCTGTCATGGCCACCTAGAAGAGAATACCTCCGGCTTCCACCAAGCCCTTTGTATTCTCGGCCACAGCCCCTACTCCTCATGAATCTGCCTGCATCAGCTCACAATGCGCCTCTCACCTCCCTAGGACTCTGGAAAGGAGGGATAGAAATCATGTTGTTAGGACTCATGAGGTCTTTGGAAGGGGGCTGACTGAAAAGAAGGCACCACCTCCCAGGCCTCATGACGCCTGCCATATGCATTCTTTCCACCCCTCCAATAGTCACGGTGGAAGAGACAATTCTGTGAGCATATCTGGCTCTATTCCGTTTAGACCCAGAACTATGACTATCTCTGTCATGGGTTCAGGTCACAAGCGGCGATACAACATTCATGAGTGTTGGTGTTGTGGCAAAGTGGGTCATTTTGCCATAGACTGTTGGCACAACCAATCTGCTTCAATGGCAAGGGGACTTCCACATCCTCGGGGCAATGTTAGTCTTCCCACCAGGATTCCTGAGGGGAGGCACCCAAATTATTATGCTAACAGGAACCTAGGACCCAATACATATTGGGCTCCTAAGGTAAGGTAATATTCTTTGGTGCAGGGTAGTCTAGACTTCCGAGTCATGATGGGAGCTAGACAGAAGATGTTCCTAGAATAATCTGGAACAAGCATCTGGAACGCAAGAAGTACTATCCTCAAAATTGAACACCTGGTATGCTCTTCAAAGGATCTAAATGATGAATCTTACAATCTCAGGTATCATTGATCAGCCTAAATAATTGAGTCATATTGTGTCGTCACATACATATATATATATATATATATATATATATATATATACTTTTATACATCTATGTGTCAGTAAATCTCTGAAAAATTCGAGAAGGCACATCAATACGCATATACTACAAGTTGAAAATTAAAGTTATGAAATCTGCTAGCCAATGTTAGTAAGTTAGAAATGTCAAAGTTGCTATGACTCCTAAGCTGTGTGGTATGGTAAAACACTCCTGGAGTCATAAATGATCTTCTCGACTTCGTTACAACCTTTGACATAAACGTTATGGTGAAATATAGGTGGACCTTCAAGTGGTATCCTTGACAACCCCGGACAAATAAAATTGAAATTCCGGCAATTCTCATCGAACCGAAGCTCTTAAAACCAGTTATAGCTCATTTCCCGCCGACCAATCGAATCTCGCCGACCCAGTAAATACCGCCGACCCTTCGACTTCCCGTCATCCCTTCTACTTCCCAGCATCCCTTCGACTTCCCGTCATCCCGCCGACCTGGTCTCAAAGCTCTCCCGATTCCAAGTTCCTTGCCGATTCGTCGCCGACCTGGGTTCCGACTCTTCGTTTCCCGAAGCTCTCCCGCTACTAGGTTCTTCGACTTCGACTTCATCGTGACCTAACAACCCTCCGGAAGACCTCTTACAGCCGGAGTCACGCCCTCGCATGGCCTCGACTCGGCTCGCCGCATCTTACGCAACGTGGTGCCGGAACCCTCACTGCGTCTCCTCCTAAGGTAATGCCTCTCTTATCCCAACCGTGCCTTGCACATTAGTATAGACATTACTCTCAACCTCTTAGTTTCGTCGATCCTTAGAATTGGAACTTGATATTCCCCTTCTTCCTAGTTTGCTATGGCTCCAAGGACCACCGCTGGGCTGGTCACTGGCTGTGAATTAGTTCGAACCGGGTTCTCACACGCCTCGGATGAGTTCAGAAACATCATCATCATGCTGGAAGAGGCTGGACTCACGTTTGTACTGGAGCATCCCTGCAAAATTCTGGATAAAGAAGTGATGGAGTTCTTTGCAACCGCCAAACTTCGGAATGAAGACTCTATCATCAAGAGTAAGGTTGCCGGTGCACGGATCAAGATGTCTGCCAGGACACTGACTCAATGCTTGCAGCTGTCCAGTTCTGAGCACGAGGATTATCTGGAGGAACATGATAGAGCCAGGACCCTATTATTCTGTGGGCTAGCAAGGGGCACCAGATCTATAAAAAGAAAAGAAATGAATGAGGAGGGGAAACTCTTGTCCGACATCATTGGGAAGGTACTGATATGCAAACCAGGCTCACACGACCACATTTCAGCCGACATGTTCAAGATTCTTGTGGTGATTGTCTGCCGAAAGAGATTCAACTGGGGGGGCATGCTTTTCGAGAAGATCAAGGACACCCTCAGATCTCCAAGCTTTGGACGAATCATCAGTCTATTTCTCAATCAGTTGAACGGAGATAAGTTCGACATGAGCAAAGGAGTTCCCTTGCATTATTTGAAGAAAATGGACTCCAGCGTCTTTGACAGATGGGAGCGAGTCATAGGGCGTGCTGCAGAGGTAGTTGAACAAGAAGAATCTCCTGCCGAGGACAACAGAACTTCAGCCGATCTCTTGGCAGCCCCCAGTGAAGTTCCTGACGCCCTGATTGCAGGAACTGAGGGGGAGCCGATAACCGATTCTGCAAACATTCTGTCTGATATTTCTCTGATAGCTCAAGATGCTGTGAAAATGGTGGCAAAAGAAGTGGCAGATGATGCGGAGGCTGAGGATGATGAGGAGGAAGAGGAAGAAGCAGAAGATGTGGCAGATGGTGAGGAGGCTGAAACTGATGAGGAGGAAGAGGAAGAAGTAGAAAAAGATGTGCACATCACTGATAATAATGGTGATCATTTGGAGACAGAGATAGAGGAAGAAGTACCTGAGAACGAGAAAGCAGCAGAGGCTCAGGAGGATGTTGAGGTTCCGTCTGAGGAACAAGCTCCTAAGCAATTAGATGCAAGAATGGAGGGGGAGCAATCCTTTGTTCCCCCTGTGGAGTCCATCCTACTATCAAGCTCTCCAAGTGCTTCTGAGGGGGAGGCTAACCAAGGTATGCCTGCAGCTCCTCCACTTCAAGATAACTTAGCAAATCACACTGTAAATATTGTCCAAGGGATCCTAGATGAGGTCAAGAGATCGTTTAAGAAGTACCACAAATCCGTGCTAAAGAGACTACAAGAATCTGAGGACCTCATGCTCAAGAACATTGTGCAGATCAACCATAAGTTAGATGAGATGGAGAAGAAATTTGATGACAAGTATACACAGGCAGGCACAGCAGTAACTCTTCTCATGCAAGGACTCAAAAAGAATACTGATGACCTGGGAGTGGTCAATAGTAATGCACATGTTGTGGCAAATAGCATACAGAAATTTGATGCCAACATGGTGCTCCTCAATCAAAATCAACAAGCCCTGCTGACTGAATTCTCCAAATCTCTGAAGCATATAGATGAGTCCCTGCACTCCTATGCAAACTCCATAGCACTCGAAGCCAAAAAGGGGGAGCAGGAATATACTACTAAGATGGAAGGGCTTCAGCACATCATCATTGAAAACTTCGATCAGTCAAATGTTTTTGTATATGACAGTTGCCAGTGGTTGCTTAACCAAGCTTTAGGCAATAATATACCTGAGGTTAATCCTGTACATGAAACCACTGAGCACAATACTGTGGATGACGAAGGGGCAAGTGCAGAGGCTGTTCCGTTGAGCGAAGCTGAGATGAAGAAAGCTGCTGAAAGGGCTGAACGCAGAACTTGGTTTGATCAAGATGCCTTAGCTAAAGCCAAAGGAAAAAGGCAGATCCAAGAGGGAACCTCAAGAGAAACACCAGCTGAAAAGAGGACCCGATTGACGGAGGAGGATGTGAGAAATGAAAGATGGAGTCCTGTATCAAAAAGTATCATCTTGGACACATTCTTGTTACAGCAGAAGGGGCACATAAAATGAAGTGAGGTATACAGTCAATACGAATGGGAGAGGCACAAAGAATTTGAAGCCAAACGCAACTTATTTTTCAGAAATAATACAGTGACAGATAAAGTTCCTCCTCCCAGATATCATCCTAAGCCCAAAGAATATTTCGAAAGACAGAGCAAGAAATTCCTGGCCCAGAAGCTCAAGGATGATCTTGCTAAGGAAAAATAGGCTTAGGACCTTTCTGTCCCTCACTGCACATCTTTGTTTTTATATTGTCTTACGAACAAGTATTGTGGTTTTATATAAATATATATATGTGATGACATGTTGTGACTCAAGTATTATGTTGTCTGTTCTTATTGTCTTAAGGTTTTAATTATTCTGTGGGTGGTGGTATTCATCTTAGCTAGTAGGATTTTGGCTTCGTCAAATAGGGGGAGATTGTTGGGTACTGTATCCACAATTACCTGGATTTGAGGAAGCCACCTGTCAAGCTAAGATGAATCCACAATGTATTTGATGAATTATTCTCTAGTTGTACTTGCAGATATTCCATGCTAAGTACACACCAATGTCAGGGTGCTGTGGGTCAATATACACGGGTCTGTGCAACGTAATCCCTCGTTGAGCAGATCAGTGTGTTGGCCTACGTGTACTCTCTCTATTAGGGTGTACTTAATTTCAAGTACAGGGCTATGATAAAGCAAGAGCAGACAATGAGCAAGGAGGGGCCAAAGACCAGCTCAAGGGGAGAAAGATGAGAAACAGCCTAAGTACAAATCGACGAGAATCACTAAGTGATTCTCGCCGATTCGGCGAGAATCACTAGTGATTCTCGCCGAGTCGTCGAGAATCACTAGCTGATTCTCGCCGGTTGAAGCCGGCAGCTTCGTCACAGACAGGGAAATTTTCTAAGGCAGAATCGTCATGAATTATTTATGATTCTCGCCGATTCGTCGAGAATGACCTTGCATTCTCGACGATTCGATGAGAATCAAAAGTGACTCCTGCCGATTCTCCCCGGCTTCTGTGTCTGTGCAGTCAGATTTCGACTAAGTAGAAGTCGGCGAGAATCATAAGTGATTCTCGCCGATTCGGCGAGAATCACCTATGATTCTCGCCGAATTTGACTTGGCAATTTTTCTGAAAGTTCTGGACCGGTCCAAGTTATCTGCAGCTGTTTGTACCGGACCTTGGTCCTTACCTTGGTGGGACCCACAACGGTCATCTTCTTGACCTAAGGTATATATTCACTGTATTGTGAACAGTAAATATACACACACGGGATTTCAAAAAGGGACAGTCGCCGTCTTGACCTAGCGGATCGCAGATTGTTGTCCGCCGCCGTCACCGCTCGTGAAGGTGATCACCGCCGCTGATCGTGGATTCTTCCTGATCTCCCGGTGACAGAAGCTTAGGCTAGCATAGCGTCTCACGCGTCTAACGAGAGATCCCTTGTCTCTTGATTCGTTGATCGGGAAGATCATTCCCCTTCCGAATCGATCGAGATGATTGATCCTTGTGTGACCGTTGGAAGATCTTGCTTCCTTCGCTACGAAGTTTGAATCAAGTTAGCACTGCTGCTGCTCTTCGTCGCCGCTGCTGATTCTGAGAACGTTGCCGCCGCCTCAAGCCGCCGCCGGTCTCGGGAAAGATTCACTCCAAGTGAGATCTAGGGCTGTGCACTCTTCGTTGACTTCAAGAGCACGTCGTCAAACGAAGAGGGTCACCTTCTCTCCAAACGTCGTTTGTATTTCTTACAAGCTAGATTTTAATTTCCTTGTAACGGACCGATTGGTCCCTAGTTGTAAGGGTTGGGTGCAACCCAGACTGTGGGAGTGTTGACTCCTACGTGTGGAAGGGTTCCTTCCGTGAGTGCAAGGATTGGATTTCAATCCTGTTGGTGAAGTGACCAAGTCATCCCGTGTTGGGAGATAGGTCGAAGGGGGAAAGTGGACGTACCCAAATCGGGGAACCACTATAAATTGTCTGTGTATTTTCTGTGCTCGGTTGTTTTGTTTTCTAGTGCAGGTAAAATCATAATTCCGCAAATACGCGACAGAGACCTATTCCCCCCCCCCCATAGGTGAACATAGTTGACACTAGGTGGACTTTCAGCTTTCATAAGGGATGCAATGCTATAGTATATTTAGCTGAGCAACAATAGCTACTGAAGACTGAGGTTGAGGACATTGCCACCAAGCAAGGATATATTTTAGAAAATCAATTTAGGACAAATGAAACCTAAAATTTTTTGATTAATGAATTAAATCATTTTTAGTATTATTTTTAGTTGTTTTTAATGTGTATATGTTATCCTGCAGTGAAATGTATGTACATCTAGTTTTACTGTGTTTTATTATGAGTGATGTATATCTTTGACTATGGGTTATGACTTCTCCAAATAGGAGGAGATTGTTGGGTACACTGAAAAATATTTACCAGATTTAGAGAAGCCTCGTCTTACTCATTGACATACATCAATCTGTATTTGATGGATGTTTGATTTTCATTGTGCAGGTGTAAGGTTTGCAAGGAAATTCTATAAGTACAAGTGTCGACACTTGTTAAGAATTATGTCGACACCCAGGAGTTATGTCGATACTTGAAGCAAGGCTTGTGCGACACCCAGGCATTGTTTCGACACCTGAAGAAGAAGTTGTGTCGACACCCAGAATTGTGTCGACACCTAAGGCAGGAATTGTGTCGACACCTAAAGCAGAAGTTGTGTCGACACCCAGGAGTTATGTAGACACCAGAAGAAGCTGTGTCGACACTCAGGAATTGTGTCGACACCTGAAGAAGGTTTGTGTCGACACACAGGACTTGTGTCGACACACACTCAAAGCCATTTGTCTGCATCAGCTATGTCAAGACCAGAAGCAGTTGTGTCGACATACAGGACTTGTGTCGACACACACTCAATGACAGGTTGACATACACTCAATGCCATCTATCTGCATCAGCTATGTCAAGACCAGAAGCAGTTGTTTCGACACACAGGACTTGTGTCGACACACACTCAACGACAACTGGACATACACTCAACGCCATCTGCCAGCATCAGTTATGTCAAAACCAGTAGCAGTTGTGTCGTCACATACAAACAGAAGTTGTGTCAAGTAGCAGAAGAATGATTATGTCAACACATGGAGTGATGTGTCGACATCTTCAAGACTTGTGTCGACACTTAGTCTATTTGTGTCGACACATGTAAAGCAGTTTGCTGAGTGGTTCATGCTAAGTTGTAAAGTATTTGAGGAATCAACTGTTATGACTGGTGACTCGACAGCTGTCATAACCAACAGGTTTGACACCTTTGTCAGAACTGTCAGAAGGTTCTTACAAACCGGATCAGCTGGTAATCATGAGAAAACTCTATATAAAGGACTGATCCTTGACAACCAGAATAGACAGATATAGAGATAAAAAAAGTGAATCATCCAAAGAGAGAATTCAACAACAAGAAAAGGGGAGAACCTTAAGAAGGCAGATTCTGAACAGTCTGTAAGAGAAGATTCAGATCTTATTCTGAATTCAAGGAAGGAGCTGACAGGAGCATAACTTCTACATCAAGTAAAGTTAAACCTTATTTTGTTTTATCAAGAAGCTTTGAAACAGCTAAGGCTCTGTTTGGTTGGGCTGTTGCTGATGGTAAGCTGTTGATGGTAAGCTGCTGATTGAAAAAGTGCTGATTCAGGAAAATGGAGTTTTGTTAAAAAACTATTTGGGTGAAATGGAGTTTTCAATAAGTTATTTGGAAACAAAACGGAGTTTTGTGTTTTTTTTAACATTTTTTAAGTACCAACAACTTGTCTTTGAGAGTAAGCATTGTTTTCCCATAAAATAACACCCAACACCCAAAAAATGTTTGATTCAAACGATTTGTAGAACAAGTACACATTGTTTTGTCCTACGTTCTAGATTTATACAACTCATCTGTTATGGTATTGCGCAACGCAATCATCTCATCTACACCACCTGTAGTGTCAGTGCATGTTTCTTGACGCCCTTGTGATGTCATCCCATGATCATGACTCCTTTGCTCGGACTCACTAAAATCAATATTGACACGTGAAGGGTTATAAAACATTTTTTGCATAGCAGATAAAACATTCTAAAAGATGTTCAACTAATATTGTCCGCAACAACGAGCAGATAAAATGTTATAAAACTACCCCCCACGATTGAAGCGGTTACGCAGCCACTTTATGTTCATGTTATCCGGAAGGCACAAGAAAGTCTCCCTATGATTCCTGTCCATAAAATATGTTACGGCGAAATCATAGATGTCCTCATCAGACATGACTTCAGAGTACGTGGCTAATTTATCTATTGCACGATGGATGCTAAACTCAGAAGAAGAGTTTCTTGTGGGTTCCTCCTGGATGCATCGACTAATGGTCTTTGAAAACTCCTCCAAATCTTCTAACACAGAGATGACAACTCTATTCTTCCCTTTAGTTCTTTTCCTTCCAACTTAAGATGTAGCTGTTGTCCCATGGCGTATAGCTCCTTCGCTGACTGCAATTTCTTCGGGATCACCATCTGACATTCCTCTCTCGTCAACGGTTTCTAGGATCTCAGTAAAGGTGTTCGGGGTACAAGCATGACGTCCGGTAGCAACTACAGCACTGAACATCATGTTCAGCTTCTCCTCTAACTCTGGTTGGATTCCAAAGTAACGGAATTATTTTGTCGCCGGAACAACCTGAAAATGCATAAACAAAAACGTAAGAACTTATTAATTTTGTTAAAATAAAGTCAAGATTTGCTACTGCAAATGAATACCTTCAATCTGTCATCCCACCACTCATCTAAGGCGTCTATAGTCTTCCTTGAAGCATTCCAACCCAACCCGGTCTCACCCCGTTTCAACTTTGTCCATAATTTCCACACCTTCTTCAAATGATCCCATTTATTTTTCATTTGTACCTTATCATATTTTTTTTTCTAATCAGCTCTTCGAATTTCTTCATAATGTTTGTCCAGCCCTCTTTATTAAAATGCGTGGTTAGTCGATTTCCAAGCTCTATCTCTTTAATGCAGATGTCACAGAAACTCATGATATCTGTTGTATCCCAAAAAGTGGCCAACCCACCATCTTTCATTTTGCCCATCCTTAAAAAAAATATGCAGACATACATATTTATGTTGATTAACACACATATACACACACATGTACACAAAAAAAGAACACACATATACAAACACATATACACACACATACACACACATGTACATAAAAAAATGAACACACACACACACACATATACACACACATACACACACATACACACACACATGTACACACTCATATAAACACACATATACACACACACATACACACACATATACACACACATACACACACATACACACACATGTACACAAAAAATGAACACACACACACACACACACACACACATATACACACACATACACACACATGTACATAAAAAAATGAACACACACACATGTACACACTCATATAAACTCACATATACACACACATATACACACACATACACACACATGTACACACAAAAATGAACACACACACACACACACACATGTACACACTCATATAAACACACATATACACACACAGATTAACACACATATACACACACAGGTACACTCAAAAAAAGAACACACACACACAAACATATACACACACATGTACACACTCATATAAACACACATATACACACACATATACACACACATACACACATATGTACACAAAAAAATGAACACACACATACATGTACACACTCATATAAACACACATATACACACACATATACACACACATATACACACACATAAACACACAAATATACACACACATAAACACACATGTACACACAAAAATGAACACACACACACACACACACATATACACACACATGTACACACTCATATAAACACACATATTCACACACATATACACACATGTACACAAAAAAATGAACACACACACACACACACATATACACACACATGCACACACACATATAAACACACATATACAAACACAAACAAATGAACACATACACACACACACACACAAAAATACAAACACACACACACACACATACACATACATACATCAACACTCACACAAACAACATAGGACACTCCTCATACACACACAACACCACAGGACACTCAAACAACAACACACACAAACAACATCAACACACATTTCAACCCATATATTTGAAAAAATAAAGTAAAACCCAACATTTCAGAGAATATAATAGAAGAAATGAACATCAGGAAATTTAAAACTCTCTGAAATTGCAAAGAAATTTGGTGTTATACCTCAGAAAGTCGAAAACGACTGGGGAAGAATGAGAACAGAAGAAAAAATGAACGCCCTTGCGAAGAAGGCTTCGGCTGGACGGAACCAGTTTGGGATCGGGAGAGATGCAGGTGAATCGCCGGTGGTCGTCTATGGGGAAGAAGGATCGTCGGTGGTCATCTATGGGGAAGAAGGATTGCTGGTGGTCGTCGATGGGGAAGAAGGATCGTCGGTGTTCGTCGATCGGGAAGAAGGATTGTTGCTTGCGCTAGGTTATCGGGAGGAATGGCATAACTCTTTCGCGAGTCGTGTGGAACACGACAGTGGCTGGATGCGAAATAAATCTGCGGATGGGGGATGTTGAAAACAACGGAAGTTTAAAACCGCAGTTTTCAACATAAGCCGTGCAAAACGCAGCTTTTACTCAAAATGGTGGTGTGTTTCCACCGCACAATAGGAAAAAAAACCCAACCAAATGCCACCTAAGTTAGGTTGGATTTGAAGATTCAGTTTACTCAAGAACTGATCAAGAAGTTCACACCTATAGGGAGTTCTATCTGGTGATATCTTTGTACCTCTTAAACAATTAATTTCTTGTAGGATCTTTTACAAGATCTGATTTGTAAGCCTATAATTATAAAGGCTGAGGTAGGGCTGAGAGCCTGAGGTGTAGGACTTGTGAAAGTCTAAGTTGTAAGCCTAGTGATAAAGGTTAAGGTAGGGCTGAGGCCTTAGGTAGGATTCTTGGGGAAGGATTTGAGGTAGGACTTGTATAAGTTTGAGGTGTAGGAACCAGTCTGGTTCTGAGTTGTAAGATCTTGGATCTGAGTAAGTGGAAGGAAGTTGAGTTGAATCCAGTTCTCTACTGGATAGGCGAAGGGGGAAAGTGGATGTACCCATACCTTGGGGTACCACTATAAATCTAGTGTATGTTGTGCTGTGATTTTTGTACTATGATTTGCATTTTTTGTGCTAAGTAAGAACTAGTTAATTGCCTAAATTATTAAAGAAAATTAGAACCTATTCACCCCCTCTAGATGTCTAGGCTCTTGAAATAAGTCTTTCAAAACTGATATTGGTTTATACTTGGAAATAATAACCTGCAAGAACTCAACTACAGAATGGCATCAAATGCAAACTTAATTCATCTTAGTTAAAGGGTGACTTTACACAAATCTAGGTTATTGTCGATACAAAACACAATTGATTCTTAGCATCAGTTTGTTTGCATGACGGAATCCTGACGTGAGGAGTCAGAGCTTGCAGTCAAGCCTGGGTTTTGAGACCCACGAGCAGGTGGGGCCTAGGCAAGAGTTTCATGTGGCAGCTTGTATGTTGTTTGGGGAAAATAGAAGTACCCATGTGTTTGCGGATTGAACACCGAAGGGGAAAATGGAATTACCTGATTATTGATGCGTGATGATGTGTTAGATTCATACGCTATATGGTGCCTTGTGTGAAGCCTAGGTTTGCATTCATGCTACAATGTAGGCCTCTTTTTACTATATGCTCAATGTAGAAACATGATTGTTGTATGAGACAACCAAACTTGTTTTACTACTTTCTATGTTCATGTATATTTACATACGAATTGCTGGCCTACAGGGTGATGGAGTGCCCCAGGGTCCACTAGGGGCGTGCAGGAGGAGATGTGTTGGTTACACAGTTGAGGTTAGCCTTTGCTAACCCACGTTACCACAAATTTTTACAGGGAAAGGATCGCAAGCGGGAGCAAGCTCGTCGGCCAAAAAGGCCAAAGCCTCATAAAGTGATCTCTTTGTTTGGTAGCTTTGTTTGGGTGAATGTTACGCTTAGTGCACTATGATCTGGCTTGCATGTCGAGGTAGCCTAGGAGTGCTTTTGCACGTTGATATGTTATTGTTTCCATTTTGGACTCAAGAATTATGTAAGGCCTTAAGGTTGATCTGATACTCTTGTGCTAGTGGATAACTTCTAATCTTGTTAATTGTTTCCACTGTGTTTTGTCTGATTTTTGAGTTGGGTAGTTTATATCATCTTATAATGCTAAATCTGTGGCGTTTGTATGTTGTGGGGTCCCGGTCGAACCCATATTATACGGTCATTATAGGGGAGGTGTTACAATTTGGTATCAGAGGGAGGTTGGTTAGTGTCCAAGGTAAGGATTCGTGGTTAAATGTCATAATTGGATCACGTTAAGAAGTTATCAACATAGGAGTATTGCAGGACCATGTGTGTCCATGTGTCTAAGTTTTGCGAATATAGGCTAATTCTTGTTTTATCTTGCTTTTGCTAAGGGTGCAAGCGATGATGCAGAGACGTCGAGGCCGCAAGAGGAGCCTTTGGCAAGCAGTGCTACTGATCTGGGTCTGATGGGCATGGGTGTAACCCCAGCCGACTTTTGTCATATGCTAGTAGAGGTAATGGTAGCCACTCAAACCACAGCGGTAGCACTAGTTGTGACCCCTATTGTATAGGTAGCGACTCCTGTTACAATGGATTCAACACTAGTCATACCAGGCGGAGGAGCTAGGCCAGCAGAGCCGTTGGTCGAGAGAGAGGTTGTCAGTCAGTGATACCTACATATGAAGTATTTTCTGAGTTTCCATCCTCCAACATTCAAGTGATTCATCACGCCGATCGATGTAGAGGACTGCTGGGCGAGGATTCAAGAACTACTAAGGGTGGCAGAGACGCCAAGAAGAGAAGCAATCTATGTTAGCAACCTTCATGTTAGAAGGTGGCGCCAAGTTAAGGTGGGTGAGCCATAGTAGCCGCCAATTTCCTGGGATCACCGCGTCAATAGAAGAGTTCGGGAATGCCTTCTTGAAGAAGTATATCCCTTACTCAACAAGGTTAGCCCTTCAAAGATAGTTTTTGCACTTGGTATAACGAGATAAGATTTGGATGAGTATGTTTGGGAGTTTACTCGATTGGGTCATTATGCTGGAACGACCATGACTGGCGATGAAGAGAGGGACAATCTCTTCTACCATGGGTTGAGAGAGAATCTGAGACAACCCCTCATAGCTATGAAGAATACGGGCTTCAACGAGTTGATTGAGGAGGCCAGGACATTAGAAAGTGACATAGAAAGAACACAACGTCGTAAGAGATTACAGTAAAATAGGGAGAAGGAAAGACTTCTCAATCGCAAGGGAAATCAGAAGGGAGTAAGTGGAAAAGTAGCCTCATCCCTACAAGTCTTGTGAGAAGAGTAGTACAACATCGGGGCGATCTCGCTTCAGGTGACCCCCATCATGCTACAAGTGTGGCAAGTCGGGCCACATAGCTCATTTTTGTACTGAAGGTGGTGCTGAGCAGGAGCTAAGCCAGGAGCAGTCCATGCATTCCGGTCCCAACATTACAGAGAATGGAAAAATGGTGGAGTCAAGCGCTTCATGTTTCCAACCCGTGCAGCCAAGGGCATACAACCTTGGAAAGCAGGAAGCGATTCGACAGACCGATGTGGTGACAGGTATGGGAAAGTTTAAGTTTATTTAATTGCTTTAGACTTTCGAGACTTTCATGTGTGTCACCTATGTTTTAGGCTTTGTGCTAGTTTCTGGTTACCCAGCTAGGTTATTGTTCGACACGGGAGCATCACACTCCTTTCTTGTGGAAAGATTCATCCATACCTCGTTTCTTGAGGACATACCCAAGACAGCATTTGGAACAAGGATTCGAGATGAGAACATGCGACAGCGCCCGTTGGTCGAATTCCTTGGGGACTACGACATGGTGAATCATTACACTCCAGGCAAGGCCAACGTAGTGGTGGATGCCTTGAGTAGGAAATATTTTGGACAAGGAAATTTGATTGAAGCTCATGATGAGTGGTTGGTGTGGGACTGTGAGTCCCTTAGCATTGATTGTATAGCAAGAGGAGAGTCTAGTACAGCTCGGTTGAACTTGATAGAGTTACAGAATGACTTATCTGATCATATCCAGAAAGTGACCAATGTGGATGTGGAGTTCCAGCCATTTGTGGTGGAAGCTCAAAGGGACGAGGGTAGTGTCTGAGAGATGATTGATGGGATCTTAAGGAAGGACAGAAGGATTTGTGTACTGCAGTTTGGAAAGCTTTGTGAGGAGTTGATGTTTGAGGCTCATTTCACGAAGTACACCATTCACCCGAGAAGTACAAAGATGTACTTGGATATAAAGAAATCCTTTTGGTGGACTGGTCTGAAGCATGATGTAGCTTTGTACGTGAGTCGGTGTCAAACTTGTGCCTTATTGAAGGATGAATATCAGAAGCCGGGTGGGTTCCTGAAGCCTCTTCCTATCCCCGAGTGGAAATTTGATGACATCTCCAAGGATTTTGTGCACGGTTTACCTCGGTCGCAGCAGGGTAACGATGCGATTTGGGTGATTGTGGATCACTTGACAAAAGTGGATCACTTCATCACTAATCGAAAGGAGGACGGCGTGGAGAAGCTAGTTGAATTGTATGTTCGCAATATTGTGCTGTTGCGTGGAGTCACAAAGAGTATTGTTAGTGATCGCGATGGACTTTTCACGTCCAAAGACTGGAGATTATTACAGAAGAGTCTGGGCACAAGGCATAAGTTTAGTATGGTGTTTTATCCTCAAACCAATGGTCAAACGAAAAGAACAAATCGTACAATGGAAGATATGTTGAGGATGTATACCCTTGACTTTGGTAAGAACTGGGAAGATCAACACTTAACGGTGGAGTTCGCCTATAGCAACAGTTTCCAGGCAAGTATAAAGATGGCGCCATACGAGGATTTGTATAGAAGGCGGTGTCGAACACCGATGTCATGGATAGGGACGGGAGACAACAAGCTTTTGGGAAAGGAGGTGATAGTTGATGCTTGTTAGTTGGTACGAACAATTCATGAGCGCATGAATGTTGCTCTGGATTGACAGGCAAAGTATTTTAACGCTCGCCACAGGAACGTGGAGTTTGCGGTAGGTGACTGGGTGCATCTAAAGATTAAGTCGTTCAAGGGTATTTCATTGATTCGCTGACTCAAGAAACTAAGCCCAAGGTTCTTGGGACCATTCGAGGTCGTGGAACCTATTGGAGAGGCAGCCTATCAGTTGGCATTATCCACAGATCTGAGTGGATTGTACGATGTCTTCCATGTCTCAGTTTTTATGAAAGGCTTGATGGAGACAAATGTGGTGGTCGAGGCAGCAACAGTGCAAGTAGAAGAGGACATGAGGACAGAAGTCCATTTGATTGGCATAGAGGACTCAGAAGTTCGGCAGTTACAGAACAAAGAGGTCAAACTCGTGAAGGTGCGGTGGAATAACTGTGGGTGAGACGAGATCTCTTGGGAGCATGAATAAGCAATGCGGGAGGACTTCCCAGAACTTTGTTTCTTCAGGTATGCTTTTGGTTTTAGTGCATACTTAATTTCAAGGACGAAATTCTTCTAAGGGGGAGGAGTTGTAATACCCCGATTTTATAGATCTTGAGCCTCTAAAATCTACCGCGCGGCGATAGGTAGCTATATCCCGGTGATAGCCTTGTTCTGTCGAATCCAGGCATTGAGAGCGTTGAGTGCTAGCACGGGGCGTTAGCTAGCTACCGCTCGGTGGTAGCTTGGCATTGAGTAGAGGCGTTGAGTGGTAGGTGTTGATTGAGATACCGCACAACGTTAGTACTATCGTCGTTAATAGCGCGACATTAATTTTTTGGCTCAGCGCTCGGGAAGCTACCGCCCGGCGGTAGGTTGTTACCGCCCGGCGGTAGCGCGCGGGAGCAGTTTCATCGTTTGGTGTTTTGGCCATCCGATTTCTCTTAGGATTTGATCTTATGGCCCATGACACTCTGTCCAAAGGGCATATATATGGTTGAAATGTTCTAAACCCTCATTTCTTCTCTTTTGGAGAGGGAGTTAGGGTTTTGAGAGAAGAGTTTGGAGGACGAAGAAGAATGTCTTTCTCTGCCATTAGCAAAGCTTCGGTACTCCGATCGTCGATCTGAGGCCAGATCCGTGGAGAGACCTTGATGGTACACATTTTCATCCATGTAAGTCTAGTTTTCCATGTATAGGAAGAGGAACCGTAAGGTAACGACAGTTCTCCTCTCGGCCTTTAGGATGCGTGCACGTCATCCATTCTTTTCTTGTTCTCTTTCAAGCATTTTTGGCATTTGATCTCTCAAATGCCATGGTTCAAAAGGAACCACCAGGTCGATTGTGTTCGTCCCAGGCATGTTATTACATTAGAAATCCGCTCCGTTAGTGGATTAGGCATTGTGGGTGAAGCCGAAGTCGCGACCGTTAGTCCGACTCGGTGATGCTGCATAACGAGCCTAAGGATTGTGCCATAAATCTGTTTGCGGCAAGATATCATTAGTGATGATTGTCCCCCCTTGTTTTCGTGTGCGTACGATTGGTGGATTAGGGTGGGAATGGCTTTTGATTGTGATATACTAAGGCGTGTCTTTGTCTCTGTGGTCGGCTAGCTAGCTTGTGACGTGCAAGTCATGTGTGGAGAGTGTCCCGACAAGACAAGTTCCCTTCTCTGAAACTGACGAGAATGCCAAGCTTTGAACATGCTCGGGCAATGTAGCCCATAAGAGGGTTGGGTCTAGCGAGGGTTCTTAGCATCGGTTTATTTGTGTGATAGAATCCTAATGTAAGGAGTCAGAGCTTGTAGGCAAGCCCGGGTTTTGAGACCCATGAGCGGGTGGGGCATAGGAAAGAGTTCCGTGTGGAGGCTTGTATGCCATTTGGGGAAAATGGAAGTACCCATGTATTTGCGGCTTGAACACCCAAGGGGAAATTGGAAATACCTGATTGTTGATGAGTGATGATGTGTTAGGTTCATACAGGGTTCCTTGGGTGAATCCCAGGTTTGCATACATTCTGCATTGTAGGCCCCTTTTTACTATATGCTCAACGTAGAAACATGTTTGTTGTATGAGACATCTAAACCTGTTTTATTGCTTTCTATGTTCATATATATTTTCATACAAAGTGCTGACCTGCATGGTGATGGAGTGCCCCGGGATCCGCTAGGGATGGTCCGGAGGAGATGTGTTGGTTACACAATTGAGGTCAGCCTTTGTAGACCCATATTACCACCAATTTTTACAGGGCAAGGATCGCAAGCGGGAGCAAGCTCACCGACCAAAAAGGCCTAAGCCTAATGAAGTGATCTCTTTGTTTTGTAGCTTTGTTTGGGTGAATATTATGCTTAGCGCACTGTGATCCGGCTTGCATGTCGAGGTAGCCTAAGTGTGTTTTTGCACGTTGATATGTTATTGTTTCCATTTTGGACTCAAGAATGTTATAAGGCCTTAAAGCCGATTTGATACTCTTTTGCTAGTGGATAACTTCTAGTCTTCTTATTTTTTTCTGCTGTGTTTTGCCTGAGTTTTTAGTTGGGTAGTTTATATTATCTTATAATGCTTAAGTTGTGGCGTCTTTGTGTTGCGGGGCCCCGACCGTACCCATATTATACGGTCATTATAGGGGAGGTGTTACAATCTGTTCTTGATAGTTACCCTATTTAATTCCCTATAATAGATGCACAGTCTCATAGATCCATCCTTCTTATTCACAAACAACACGGGAGCACCCCAAGGCAAAGAACTTAGTCTAATGAATCCACACTACAACAACTCATCTAGCTGGGTATGCAACTCATCCAGCTCATGCAGTGCTATACGGTACGACACCTTACCTATAGGACGAGTACTCGACTCCAAATCAATTACAAACTCCACATCTCTCTCTGGTAGAAGACCAGGAAGGCTATCGGGGAAGACATTCGAAAACTCTCGCACCACAAGAGCATCCTCGATGCGCAGTAAACTACCAACGGTTTTCAAAACAAAAACCAAACAAGCAAAACAACATGAATTCAAAAGTTTTCGAGCATGTACCGCAAAAATAATCGGGGAATCCTGGCACAAAAAACCATAAACACTGCTAGGGTGGCCGTTGTCCCTCTTGAAGTCCAAATGCTTATCCTTGCATTGGATAACCGCATCATATCTGGACAATAATTCCATGCCCAAGATCATATCAAAGTCCTCCACGTCTAACACCTTCAAATTAGCAAAATCTAGGAAATCTCCTAAAATGATGGGACAATTCCGGATACCTTGGTATGACACCACCGAATCACCGAAAGGAAACTTAACATGAAACGAGATGCCAATTATATCGAGAGTTAGACGGCGACGTTCTACGAATGTCTTAGCCACGAATGAGTGGGTAGCACCATAATCGAAAAGAACGTGCGCCCAATGGTTCTTTACCTTAAACTTCCCTATAAATCTCATACGTAACAAGACGAACAAACATTGAAGCTATAACTATGAGCTAAAAGATAGAACTAGATTAGAATCTAACCTAAAATCACTTGGGTGGACGTCTGTGCTTCCTCCATAGTCATCACATTCAACTTGCCCTTCCATTTGTCCAAGAGTTGTGGAAGCGGTAATGCCTGAAGTGGAACTGGATGTAGCGGGGGCTGAGTCTGCGGGCAACTTGACTTGAAATGTCCCTTATGACCGCATTGGAAATAGGCCCTATCCTTACTCCAATAATGGGCAGCATCATGCCCCTTTTTCTTACACATGACACAAACCAAATCTTCTATACGATCACTCTGAATCGTATGCACTTGCTCCTGCTTTTGAGCTCCCTACTCTTAAAACATTTATCGAATAGATAGCCAGGTCGGCCACAGAAAATGCACACCTCCTTACTTATTTTCCTTGAAGCAGAACTAGATTCTTTAGAGTTCTTACAACCTTCAGTCTTCCTCTTATCTTTTCTCATCTGCATGCCTCGGTTCTTAGCATTATCAATAACTTTAACCTTAAGAGCAGCTTCAACTGACTCCACATAACTCTCAAATCCATAGGCACTAGCCAACTACTAGATGTCATTCCAAAGACCACCCAGAAAGCGCTTAACTTTGTTAGCTTCTGAAGCAACCAAATCCAGGACAAGTCGGCTCAACTTGCTGAACTCAATCTCATACTCACTGACTGTGAGTTGTCTTTGCTTCAAATGCAAAAAATTATTCATCAAGTGGTCTTGCTCGATCGACGGCAGAAACTTCCTTAGCAACAACTCCTTGAAGGACTCCAAAAAACACCTGTCCTTAAGGTTCTCCATCTCTCTCAATCACAAGCTCTTTGCAAGGCCCTTAAGCTGGTATACAGCGACCATTACTCTCTGGTCTGCAGAAATTTCGGAGTACGAGAACATCTCCTCTATTGCAATTATCCAATCATCCAAAGCCATGAAGTCTGCTCTATCATCATAGGTAGGAAGTCCTAATCACTGAAAATGCGAGATAAAATTCATCTCTGGTGGCAGCAGGACTGGAGGCACCAAAGGAGTGAGGCGAACGGGAATAGCTTGACCCACGGCAGGGTCCTGCACTCTCGGTTGCTGTCCAGAAATGATAGTCAACAGCGCATGGATCTGCGACTGTATCCCCACCAACTGCCTAAACAGAGCCTCATTGCTCTATCACAGTCCTTCAATTATGGCCTCACTCTGCGTAATAGATGGCTCACCCTCATACTGTGGAGTCTCTCTCATCGCAACGCGCTTAGGAGGCATCCTAAGAATATAAAGAACATCAAATCAGAACCTAGCTTAACTGCTAGAACTACATAACTTATTTCAGACCATACATGTATAGATACTTGCTCAAGCTGCTAACTTGCTCAGAAATTTTCATAATTATGTCATGCATAAACTTAGGATGATATACCGTCATCCTATTGAATCATGTGCATAGACCATGAATGCATGAATTACCATTCTTTTTGTTTTAAAACCCATGTGTGTACATATGTCATCATGTAAATATTTAGCTTAGCACGTGTGTTAATGCTATGTTATGTCATGCAAGTTGTGTTATGCGATCTAATAAATGCCTTAATGCATATTATGAGCGACGTACACACGAAATATTATGCATCTCATACTACATAATATCGCATGTAATGAAAAGTAAAATGTAATGCACAATCATATGATGATTGTTGTAAGACCCTAATATTTTTTCGCCTCTGGGTCTTATGCCCAGAATCATCATTTTGTGGTAACACCAACACTCTGGAAGGTCTCCACTACAAAACGATGATCCTGTCGGTAGTAATGATCACCAAAGAAGTAGAAGTATATTGTTAGAATAGTTAAGTAAGTCCACAAATCACATGTAATATTTGAAAGAGAATCACATCACAGTACATAGAGTAATAGAGCAAAAACGTAAGCGGTAAATCAACAGGCTCTTGCCCGGTACATCATGTCCTCACTAAAAACTCTTGCAGAAGCAACTATACTAGTCACTCACGGATCCTGAAGCTGGTGCTTCTGTACTAGACTGGCCCACCTCCATGTGCACTGTACTCTGCTGGTGCCGTATCTCCTGCTGTTGCCCCTGTCTCCCATCCAGAGCCCCTGAAATGTTTGGTCCACCGACCGTTAGTCAAAATACTAAGCCAACTATCATCCCTGCCTCCCCCTGTGACTCCTAGGCACCGTGCGGAAGGGGAGAGAGGGAAGATACTTAAGGTGGAGAGTAAATGAGAACAGGTGACAGCGGTCCTAATCTGGAAGACATATTGTAATATTCATAATGCTATGAGAATATAAGCAAGCAATTCTAAAGTAGTAGAGCAATAATAAGTAGAAAGTAAAGTGCACCATAAAATAAATGTAATAGTTAACCACAAAGAACGTAACCATAGCTTATGAGCAGGCCCACACAAGCTTATAAACTATGGGGTCATTTTGCAAGGCCTAACATATAAAAAGTCGCATACCATTTTATACGTTAGGGGTAAGGGTTGAAATGTGATGTTTACATGATATGCGATGTTATGTGGGTTTAATGTTATATTCGTACAAGTGCAACACACACACGACTCTATGCGCACAGACCTTTAGTTCCCCCATTTGGAGTTAGCTAAACTCTTTGGTACCTCCTATAATGGAAAATGGAGGCAGTGGGTTGGGCCACCCCACCTCTAGGCCGGCATTCACACCACCTAACCTAGACCTTCGTACGCCTCGATGCGAAGAACACAACCGCGGAGCCCCTGCGTACTTTGCTGGCAAATCCACTAGTCTTTTCCTTGGCTAAGTGTAAGTCACACTCGTCGAGTCAACGTACCGACGTCGGTGTGAACCACCGCCAAATACCAAAGACCCACCACCTTATGTACATGCAACCATGAGTTTCTCGAGCCACCGGCTCCCTGGACTAACCTGTCTTTTACAAGATACCTTTCGATCCATCGGCTCGTCGGACTAACCTGCCCATCTCCACAACCACCAAGCTTACCGCCCTTGTGTCTCAACCAAACTAACCTCCCGAGTCATAGGGGTGAGTGAAAGTGGATTACAAGTATTTACTAATTGCTCTTTAACATTTTAGTCTTTCGGTTTAAGGTTAACCTTGGACTTCCCATGGTATTCCCTATGAAGGACTCTCGAGGGCACTAGGAACTATGATGGGTTGAAGCCCAAAGCTCCCTTTCGCTAGGTACTTATTATTGATGGTATCTACCTATGTCCCAACTCTAACGATCTTACACTTGAATCTAACCCTAAGTGTATTTAGACTTTCTCCAGGAGAAAGATGATCCTTCGTTGATCCCGAGCACGACCTTAACTTAGCCAACCAGGCTCTCACAACCTGACTCCTCTTTCATATCCAAATCAGATCAAGTACACCATCTATCCAACCTTCCCATTCCAAGGCTTACATGTTATCTTATTTCTACTGGTTACTATGTGCAGGCCTAACGAGCTACATGACGTGCATGAAAAGTGACCCCCTACAATTATTCACCCAAATGACCTAAGATTATTGCTGGGGGTCTAATATGATATTTAAAAGACAAATACAGAGTATAATATTTTTTCCTAATTTATTTAGGATTTATTTAATTTTCTGCAAAATAAGGCCAACTGTGCTTTTGAACACCAAGTACAATTCTCTGACATGATATGGCCTTAAAAAAGTATGGCAAGATTATATCATCAAAATAACTGTAATTACTTAATTTCACAATTTTCCAAAACGGTTTTAATTTCTAAACTAATTATCGACTAAATAATCGCAATGATAAGGCAAAACAGGAAATAATATAATTAATCATCCAAAAATTATAGAAACATTACCATATGTCAAGAGAAACCAAAAAAGTCTACTGACCAAAAATCATAATTCTCTAAGTAAGTTTGGTCACCCAAATAAATCATTTAAAAATATTCTACAAAATGCCCTTTGTGAAGCATCCTATATAAAAAGGCTTCTAATAATTTTATAAAAATTCACAGTGCATGATACTGCCCTAAAAAGTCCTCTTCCCAAGTTTCATAACCAATCAAAGAGTAATTAGTTCATAATAAACTCCTTAATAAATAGGGTAGATATTAGGTTTGTGAATGGAGTACCAAAAATAATGCTCCAAAATTCATAACAAAATTCCCAGTGATTAGTGAAAACTTTATAAGGTCCCTGTATAAATTTCATGGACGTCCAAGATCATATAACTCGATAATAAAATCATGAGTAAAAGTGCCCTAATTGGTCCTAAACAATTTTAGGGGAGATGTAAGTTCCTTAAGGTCCTAAAATCACTCACTAGGGATTAATTCCACCCGAAGAACTCTTCTACCAAGTTTCAAAACATTCCAAGGACATATGGTCCCATGTCCCTCATTGAGCTCAAAACTCAACCCTAGGGTTCACACTAGGGTTCTAGGGCATACAACACCTAAACCCCCCAAAATCTCTTATGAGTGTATTTTATACGACATTAAGTCAGTGGCCAAGGATTCATCCCTTTTAGGTGAGGATTGGCCACACAACCCATCAAACACCATTTGCCCAAGTTTGCCCCTTAGGGACAAAAATTTGGTCACACCAATACCTACTCAAATCAAACCCAAATGGGATGAGATTTTTACAAGTGACCTATCATGACCCTATGGGTCATACACCAAAATTTTGGGGAATTGTGATGTCATTAGACCCTCTAATTAACCCATACATGGATTATTAAATATTTATAAATACTATAGAATAATGTTTTCCAAAAATTCCCATTTTTGGATATGTCAGTGTTATAGGTAAGTGTGACATCAATTCAAAATCTCAAGTCATTTTGATTGCTGGATTGATGGGGGCACTTAATATAGTCTCTGGATAACTCTATGTATAAACTGCACCATTTTGGGTGTTGTGGTCAGACCACCTACCCAAATAGGTTGAAATATATTTTAAAATAAAGTACACCTCAAGGAAACAACTTTCATGTTGTCCACTTTTACTGTAGAGGTACCTAAGTATTTTTATTAATTAAAACCATCCACTATATAAAATGTGACAGAAATCTAATTAATATAAATTAATGAATTAAATCGCGCACGAATCTTAGAGCACCAAACCAACGATATCCCTTTATATTCTTCATCGCTCCAATGGCCCAGATGGCCCCATCCTTGGCTGACTTTGCCTGTGATTTCCTGGCCACTCAGCCACCTCCCTGGCTAGCTACCGCTGCCACCACCTCCGTTCAGGTGGTGGCTATTATTTGGCGAGGCATGGCCGCCGGAGAGGCCGTTTCCGGTGAACCCACAAACTCAATTTTTCATGGAAAATTCTTCAAATCTCCTCACTGGATTGGGCTCAAATGAGCTGAATATCTCTCCTAGTCGATCAAAGATGCTAGCACAGAGGGAGAGGGGGAAAAGTAGACCTTCTAGAGTGGCAGGAGCCTTGCCGATCGCCGTGATGCCATTGATGATGGTGGAGGTACTCGGTGCTCTGCAGCAACAATGCCAGAGGGCTCGAAATTTTAAAAGAAAGTGTGGAAATGATTGCTCTGGGTCTGGGGTAGCTTTTAAAAGGATCAAATGGGGGGAGGGGAGGGGTCAAAGCTTCATTGTCCATTAATGGCCATGAAAGCTCTTTTCGGCCACCCTTGGATACACTGAATTCAGCCTCTGATTTACCCTAAGAGGCTCTTGGTCTCCTCAAAACTAAAGGGGAAATGAATCTACAGCAATTGGGGAGTCCCTTGGCCTTCCTAGCCATGTATGGCCTCTTCCTCTCCTTTTCTCTCTCCTCCATTAAAGGGAAAATGAGATTTCTCTCTCCTAGTCACTCCCTCCAGAATTTGAGTGGCATTTTGGGTAAATATCAGCATCCTAAAGCTAGTGGACCACTCCAATTAGGCTTAGCCCAAGTGGATTGGGCTAGGTTAGGTCAACTTGAGTTAATTTGACCCATTTTAATGTCTAGTTTACTTTGGTCAATTTGACCTTTGGGTTGACCCCAATGTGTCCCTAGTGACACATTGGCCTCCCCTAAGGTCTAGGAAGACTTGGGTGGGGTTGGTTTGACACCTTGGAGGTCACTTGACCCTTAATAGGACACTTTGACCACTTTAGGGTTTGACTTTGGTCAACTTGACCTCTTTAGCTGACCCCCAATGGGTCCTTAGTGACCTAATGGACCTCCTAAAGGGTTAGAGATGTTTAGGTGAGGTTATGGTGTCAAGGTGAAGACCAAAAGTCAAACCCTAGGTTTGGTGATTGGGTTGTGCTATTGGCAGACCAAGGTGATTTCCACCTTCATGTCTTAGTTCATGTTGTTTTCTTGAGCTTGTTAGGGTTTTGTCATGACCTAGTCATGACAAAACCACTCTTAGGGGTCTAGTTGTTTGAGGGGGCAAACTAGGGCAAACTAGGGTTTCACCCTAACCCTAAAGTGAAAAATGTTTCCCACTATATTGGTGTGACCAAAGTTTAGTCCCTAAGCGGCAAACTAGGGCAAATGGTGTATGATGGGTTGTATGGCCTATCATCACCCAAAAGGGATGAATCCTTGGCCACTGACTTAATGTCATATAAAATACACTCATAAGAGATTTTGGGTGGTTTAGGGTTGGTATGTCCTAGAACCCTAGTGTGAACCATAGGGTTGAGTTTTGAGCTCAATGAGGGACATGGGACCATATGTCCTTGGAATGTTTTGAAAGTTGGTAGGAGAGTTCCTAGGGTGGAATTAAGCCCTAGTGAGTGATTTTAGGACCTTATGGAACTTACATCCCCCCTAAAATAGTTTAGGTCCAATTAGGGCACTTTTACTCATGATTTTATTACCTTGTTATATGATCTTGGATGTCCATAAAATTTTTGTAGTGACCTTAAATAGTTGTCCTTAATCTTTGGGAATTTGGTATGAATTTTGAAGCATCATTTTTGGTACTTCATTCACAAACCTAGTATCTACCCTATTTATCAAGAAATTTATTATGAACTACTTACTGGCTGAAAGGTTATGAAACTTGGGCAGAGGACTTTTTAGGGCATCATCATGCACTGTGAATTTTTATAAAATTATTGGAAGCCTTTTTATATAGGAAGCTTCACAAAGTGTTTTTTGTAGAATATTTTTAAATGATTTATTTGGGTGACCAAACTTACTTAGATAATTATGTTTTTTGGTCAGTAGACTTTTTTGGTTACTCTTGAAATATGGTAATGTTTCTATAATTTTTGGATAATTAATTATATTATTTCCTATTTTGCCCAATCATTGCAATTATTTAGTCGATAATTAGTTTGGAAGTTAAAATCATTTTGGAAAATTATGAAATTAAGTAATTACAGTTATTTTGATGATATAATCTTGCCATAATTTTATTAAGTCCATATCATGTCAGAAAATTGTACTTTGTGTTCAAAAGCACAGTTGACCTTATTTTGCAGAAAATTAAATAAATGCTAGACCCCCAGTAATAATCTTAGGTCATTTGGATGAATAATTGGAAGGGGTCACCTTTCATGCACGTCATGTAGCTCTTTAGGCCTGCACATAGTAAGCAGTAGAAATAAGATAACATGTAAGCCTTGGAATGTGAAGGTGGGATAGATGGTGTACTTGGTCTGATTTCGATATGAAAGAGGAGTCAGGTTATGAGAGCTATGGAGGTGGACCAGTCTAGCATAGGAGCACCAGCTTAAGGATCTGTGAGTGATTAGTATAGTTGCTTCCGCGAGAGTGTTGTAGTGAGGACATGATGTGTCAGGCAAGAGCATGTTTATCTCTACTGATTTTCTTCTTCTGTTTTCGTTCTATTACTCTATGGACTGTTGATGATACATATTTTAGCTTAATTTATTAGGGTAAAAATATATTTATTTTCATTTTAAATCTCTTTCTTTATGTATTTTTTTGGTTCCTTTTAGTTTCTTTTTATGTAAATAATCTAGCTTAGTTTATTTTCTATTTTTGCAGGTTTTCATAGCTTTTGGCCAAAATGACCTGACACGCCCCCCTGACATGCCCTCCCTAGGCATATCACCGGGCATGTAACCTGATCCCGAGTAAGCTTACTGCAAGAACCCAAATCCTGAGAAAAACACCTGACATGCCCCCCTAACACGCCCTCCCAAGGCGTGTCTCTAAGCGTGTCACCCTCATCCCGAAGCCTGCTGCCACATTTAAAGATTTTCTGTTATTGCACGTCAACAGTACTAACACGCCCCCCTTACATAGGCTTATCGTCGGACATGTACCACCTTTATCGAAGATTGACGAATTTACGACCAATGATGTTAGCGTGAAATGCCTTACACGCCCCCCCCCCTACACGGGCATGTCACAGGGCGTGTACACCAATGTACAGAAGCAATCAACATTTCGACCTGAATCCAGTGCCTGAGGTCAACCATGTACTTGACACACCCCCCTGACACGCCCTCCCCGAGCGTGATAGGGGGCGTGACCCAGACAGATTTTTGCCTATAAATACCAGTCCATTCCAAACATTCCAGACCATGTTTTAGGGAGAGGGGAGGTACTGCTAGTTTCATTCTTAGTGTTTTTGTGTTTTGTTCTTATGTTTTTACTCTCTCTCTCTCTCTCCATTTCTAGTTTTCATGCAATGTACTTTCATTACTTGTAATCTCTTTTTATTAGTGTTGTAGTAGTGATTAGCTTTATTTTCATGCACTTGTAATCTCTATTCCTAGTTGTAATCCCTTTATGATAATAATTTAATTTTAGTTAGCGTTCTCTTTCTCTATATCTCTCTCTTTAGTTTTCATGCACCTTTATTATTTACCCCTATCTTTCCCTATTACCATGAATAACTAATCCTCATTTGTACTCGATCACGATGATCTGAGAATGAGTTGATCAAGTTATGATGTTTTAGCTTTTTTTCTTCTTAAAGTAATTACCTTTGATTTACTCTTGGTATTTATTTAGTGGGACTATATTGCCGGTATATAGTTTCCATTTGGGTTTTCATTCTTATTTAGCCGAGAGGCTCGTAGTTTGAATCGATCACCCAAGAGTAAAGAGAGTTGAACGTACCACTCGAGAGAGGCAGACGTTAAATCTCCCGGATTGGAGTGATATCCAATAGCGGGGTTCACCACGTAAAGTGAGCTTTAGGTCTTCGATTTGGACGAGAGTTCGATCGGACCTTCCTAATCTCAGTTGAGCACGACTTCGAGAGAAGCGTATCCAAACTTCAGGAACCTCCACGGTCAAGGTGTTTTACTTTATTTAGAAATAGGTTTACTGAGGAGGAGGGTCTGCTCTTCCAGTACTTCTTCTTCATCAACCAATGAAGTTGCCTGGAGAAGATAGTAAAATCCTCATCAGACATGCTGCTGTCTGATGCATCTGATTCAGAGCTGTCTGAACCTGCTTGTCTTCTTGGAGGAGAAGGGGTCTTCCTCCTACTTTTCTTTGTGACTTCAGATTTGAAAGCCACAGACTTCTCTTTATCCTGAGACTTGTAGTTGGTCTCTTCGTCTTTTCTGACAGTTCACTGCATCTCATATGAGAGCAGTTTTCCAAATAGGGTGTGGGGTGGAGTGTCACCTAGCTTGACCATTTCTCTGATGACACAATTTTTTGTGTCCCAGTCTCTGGTGAGAGACCTAAGGAACTTGTCATTTAGTTCATAATGACTAAAGATCCTTCCATAGGTCCTTAGTTCATTCACTATCCTAAAGAAGTTTTCATAGCAGGTGGCTATGTCTTCTCCCTTGGACTGTCTGGAAGCTTCATACTGTTGGGTATTGTATCAACAATGACCAATATTTGCAGGAAGTCACCCTTGAACTAAGATGAATTAAGTTGTATTCGATAACTTTGTTTAGTTGTGTGTTTGCAGATTACCATTGCCAAGTGTAGACCAATGTCAGTCTACAGTGGGTCATGAACACAGGACCATATAGAGTAATCCCTCACTGTGTGATCCAAGGTGTTGAATTATGTGTAGCCTCTCAATTGAGATACACTTCATATTCAAACACCTGGATCATGGAATGAAGATTGGATTCTTGTAGAGAAAGATTTTTTTCTAAAGTTCAGAATTTTTCCTAAGTCCACTTCTCGAGAAGTCCATGTATAGTTCTCGAGAAGTAGAGTTAGAAGTACCAGAGAAGTTTAGTATAGTTCTCGAGAAGAAGAGTTGGCTAAATTTCGAGAAGTTCACTTAGTTCTCGAGAAGCCTTGGCTAGTTCTCTAGAAGCTTAGCCTAGTTCTCGAGAAGCTCAGCCTAGTTCTCGAGAAGTCTCAGCCAATAATTATCTTGCAGCCAGAGACAGCCGTGGAAAATTTTCTAAGCCCATTTCTCGAAAAGCTTGTTATAGTTCTCGACAACTTAGCTTCTAGTTCTCGAGAAGTCAGTTTAGCTCTTGAGAACAAGCTTTAGTTTTCGAGTACTATGTTCTTTAGTTCTCGAAAATCTTCACATAGTTCCTGAGTAGACTCAACGCTTTTTGTTCTCGAGTATTTACATAAGTTCAGGACGTATAGTTCTCGAGAAATCAGCCTGTTCTTGAAAACTTATTCTTACTTCTCGAGAACTGCTGTCAAATTTTTCAAGAAATTTATTTAAGTCCAGATCGACAGGATTTTAAAGTGACACATCGTGATTGGTACACGTGTCCTAATTAATGTTATTTCTAAACGTTAGAGGAAATCCTATATAAGGTCTTATCAACAAGACCAACCCTAAGCGGTGATCCGTACTCTTGCTAATTATTCTGATCGGTCGTCTCTCTCCAAGAACAAATTTCCAGAAGCCGCCGCCGCTGCTCAACGTGAAGATCAACATTTCTGTTCTCGATCAAGAAAGGCTTGTTGTTCAACGAATCTTCATCTTCACCTTGATCAAGTAGGTCAAAATTTTCTTAGGTCAGATCTACAGAGGTTCTTCTTCAACAAATTCTAAAAAAGCCGCCAAGTTTAGAAGAATACCTAGAGTTTAATATTAACAGATCTGAGACAAATCTGTGTTTGTATTTTCAAACCTCTTTGTAAATTGTGTAGGAGATTAATCTCCTAGTTATAAGAAGTTTTCATCTTCCGATTGTAGATCCATTTGGATCGAGATTGTAGGAACTTGGTTCCGAGACGTAGGATTGGTTTTCAATCCGAGATAGTGGAGTAACCGGATCTAGTGATTTACTAGATCGCTGAGGGAAAGTGGGCGTACCTAAGGTTGGGGAACCACTATAAATCTTCTTGTCGTCTGTGATTGCTTGATTGTTTGTGCAAGTTCTTTTAAATTTTTTATTCCGTAAATAGACGCACAATTCACCTATTCACCCCCCTCTAGGTGATTTAGGTAGACAACTTAACACTTTCAATTGGTATAGAGGGAGGTTTGTCGTTAAAGGGTTAACACCTTGATCAATTTCCTCTCTAAGTTGATTTTGAGAATTTTCAAGCAATGGATAAGGATAAAGATTTTGCCAAGCTTCCCCTGTGCTCAAAGAATAACTTTCCCATATGGAAAGAGAGAATTAAATTCTTCATGGAAGCTGTGGATCCCCGGATCTTCATGATTATTGAAGAAAGTCCTTACGTGCCCATGACCATCTCCACTATAGATCCAACCAAGAAGGTTCCAAAGAAGTTGATGGATCTAGATAAGGACGAGATTGAACTTGTCTCTCTGGATAAGAAAGCAAAAAATATTATAGCAAGTGCAGTCGATGAATCGATGCTGCAGAACCTGATTCACTGTGAATCTGCTAAGGAGATGTGGCAGTCACTAGTCACTCTAATGGAAGGTATAAAAGAAGTGAGGGATGATAGAAGATCCCTATTGAATCAGAAGTATGAAGCCTGGCCAAAGGATACCATTGCAGATACATTTAAGAACTTCTTCAAGATAGTCAACGATCTCAGAGTATATGATAGAGTCTTCACCAACGGTGAACTGAATGACAAGTTCCAGATCCTTAACTAAGGAATGGGACAACAAGGTATGTGCTATAAGGGAATTTGGAAAGCTAGATAAGACAGATCCTCATAATCTCTTAGGGAAGCTGATGTCATATGAGCTTCAACTCAACACAAAGAAAGCTGAAGAAGAGAAGAGCAGGCCTGCATCCAAAGAGAAGTCTATTACTTTAAAGGCAGACACCTCCAGGAAGTTAAAGGCTACCTCTCCAGCCCCAGCACAAGAAGTTAGTGAAGAAGAAAACTCGGAGCCAAGTACCTCAAGATCTGAGCTATCAGAAGGAGAGTTCTCCTTACTTTCTCGACAGTTCAAGAAATTCTTGAACAGGAAAAAGCAATAGAAAGGGAAGGATGCTTCTCACAGAAGATCACGACATGATAGTGATCGACACATAAAACGCTCAAGCAGCCACGACAGGTATGTTCTAAACAGAACAAACACATTTCGAATGACATAGTTTGCTACAGTTGTAACAAGCCAGGTCACATCATAGTTGACTGCCCCCACAAGAAGGAGGGTTGTCGGAGAGAAGAAAAGAAGTCCTCGTACAACAAGAAGAGGACAGAGAAGAGCCTGATACCCAAGAAGGGAAAGACTATTAGTGACTCTGACTCATCTGAGTCAAGTGAAGAAGAGGAAGCCTACTTTGGACTTATGGATCAATCAGATGATGAACAAGAGCTCCAGTTCACTGGGGAGGTAAAATCTCACACCCCTCTTTCAAAATCTGAAGTTTCTGAGCATGAACATGAGGTTAATGTTCCAAGTGGTGTTAAACTAACAAGGAACCAAATCTATTTGGGTTCCTAAGGTAAAATGATTTATTGCAGGTATGTCCAAAGGCCACCAAAATGCCAATCTGGTATTTGGACAGTGGATGCTCTCGGCACATGACCAGGACAAGAAGCCTATTTCAAAATTATTCTCCAATATTGAACGGACCAAAGGTCATCTTTTGAGGTTCAGACCGCGGGATAACTAAAGGCTACGGTATGATCACTAACGGTAGTGTATCCCTTTCGGATGTAGCTTATGTGGAGGAATTGGAACACAATCTCATAAGCATAAGCCAGCTATGCGATAAAGGATACATAGTTGAATTCCACACTGATAAGTGCTTGATAAAGTCTGTTGACAATATGGAAACGATTCTATCTTGCACTCGAAGCAGGAATATATTTTATTTAAATTTCATTTGTATAGACTCTTCTACACCAGTGTGCTTTTTAGCAAAAGATAGTGCGTCTCTTGGTGACCAATGGCATAAGAGATTAGCACATATTAATTTTAAAACTATTAATAAATTATTCTCCCAGAACTTAGTACGTGATGCCCTGAATGTCAAGTACGTCAAGGATAGACCTTGTCATGCATGTGTTAAAGGCAAGCAAACAAGGGCTACCTTTAAAAGCATTATTGGCAAAGATTCTAATAGATGTCTACATCTACTGCATATGGACTTGTTCGGTCCACTGCAAGTTAGAAGCTTGGGAGGTAAGGATTATACGTTGGTAATTGTTGATGACTACTCGCACTTTGCGTGGGTGTTCTTTCTGAAACACAAGTCAGATACCTTCGATATCTTTACAAATTTTGTCAGACAAGTGCAGAATGAGTACAACTGTTCCGTAGTCAAAATCAGAAGTGACAATGGAACAGAATTCAAATCTGGGGCCATGACAGAATTCTATGAAAGCTTAGGTATCTTTCATGAGTTTTCCTCTCCTCGCACTCCACAGCAAAATGGGGTAGCTGAGAGAAGGAACGGAACACTCATAAAGGCCTGCAGGACCATATTGAGTGATGCTTCACTACCAGAGTACTTCTGGGCTGAAGCCGTCACTACTGCATGCCACGTGCAAAATCGAGCACTCATCAATAAGAATCATGATTTAGGTAGACAACTTAACACTTTCAATTTGTAAGACACCTTACGAACTTCTAAAGGGCAGGAAATTAAAAGTTTTATATTTTAAAATTTTTGGCTATAAATGCTTCGTACTTAACAATGGTAAGTATCATACTACCAAGTTTAGTGAGAAAAGTTTTGAAGGTATTTTTGTTGGTTATAGTAGCCATAGTGAGGCATACAGAATTTTCAATAGAAAAACTCTGGTTGTAGAGGAATCCATACATATTGTATTTGATGAGACGAGCTTACTGCAAAGCAAATCATCTAGTGTGCTTGTTGAAGATGCAGGTACAAGGCTTAAAGAGATCAACTTGGATGAACTGACTGAAGGTGAAAGAGAAAAGTTCATCAAGATCACTACTACAACCCCCATTGGAGAGGCAGATGATCAAGATGAAGAAAACATCCAAGTTGATGAATTCACTCCAGTGGCTGAAGAAGTTCCAGATGCTCGAAATCTAGAGCTCAGACATCTAAAGAATCACCCATTGGACCAGATCATAGGAGATCCACGGGATGGTGTCAGAACTCGTCGAGGTACAACTAACGAGAATTTATATTTAAGTTTTCTCTCACAGGTTGAACCAATGAAGTTTGAGGAATCAAACTCAGACGCATCATGGATCTTGGCCATGGAAGAAGAACTGAACTAGTTCAAGCGATGCAAGTTTGGAAACTAGTTCCTAGACCCAATGGTAAGAATGTCATCGGAACAAAGTGGGTCTACAGGAACAAATTGGACGAGGATGGGACAATTATAAAGAATAAAGCTAGGCTCATTGCCAAAGGATATCGGCAAGAAGAAGGGATCGACTTCGATCAAACATACACTCCAGAATCAAGGCTGGAGGCCATCAGACTGTTCCTTGCTTATGCTGCATTGAAGGGCTTCACTGTCTACCAAATGGACGTGAAGTCCGCCTTCCTGAATGGTTACATAAAGGAAGAAGTGTATGTGGAATAGCCCACAGGTTTTGTTGATCCTAACTTTACTGAGTATGTTTATTTATTATCGAAAGCGCTGTACGGTTTGAAACAAGCTCCTCGATCTTGGTACGAAACGCTATCTAGCTTTCTCCTCGAGAACAAGTTCACAAGGGGAAAGATAGATTAGACATTATTTCTTAGGGAAATTAAAGGCAAGATTTTGCTAGTGCAAATCTATGTCGATGACATTATTTTTGGTTCTATAGACGGCAACCTCTGCAAAAAGTTCTCTAAACTCATACAAGGGAAGTTTGAAATGAGTAGTATGGGAGAGCTAAAGTATTTCTTAGGACTTCAGGTGAAACAATCTGAAGATGGAATTTTCATCTCACAGACGAAGTTCACCAAGGAGTTAATTAAGAAATTCGTAATGGAGAGTGCAACCTCTATGAGGACTCCAATGGCCTCAGCTATGTCTCTGGACAAGGATGAGAAAGGGAAACCTTTTGATGAAACCAAGTACAGAAGCATAGTTGGATCCTTGCTCTACCTTACTACCAGTAGACCAGGCATAATGTTCTCTACATGTGTCTTTGCTAGATTCCAAGTGAACTGTAAGGAATCTCACAATGCTGCTGCAAAGCGGATCTTGAGATACCTTAAAGGTACACCGAATCTTGGTTTATGGTACCCAAGAAGTAATGACAGCAAACGAATTGGTTTTTCAGATGCAGACTTTACAGGTAGCAAAGATTACAGAAAAAGCACTTTCAGGATGTGTCAGTTCCTTGGAAGAAGGCTTATCTCATGGAGCAGCAAAAAGCAAAATGGTGTCGCAATCTCAACGGCCGAGTCAGAATATATTTCAGCCGGCAGTTATTGTGCACAATTGCTTTGGCTAAAGAACCAGCTAGAAGATTACAACATGAAGGTTAAAGACATTCCGTTGTTTTGCGACTCCTCCAGCGCAATTACAAACAACCCAGTCTCGCACAGCCAGAAAAAGCACATCGAGCTCAGATATCACTTCATCCGAAAGCATGTGGAGCAAGGGGATGTGGATCTACAGTACGTGCCAACAGATCGGCAAGTTGCAGATATTTTCAAAAAGCCGCTGGACGAGACCAAGTTCAATTTCTTCAAAACCTAACTTGGGTTGCTGAACAAAGAAGGATAGATCACAAAGTATCAGTTCAAAACTCAAGAATCAAGAATACTTCAAAAAGGTCAGAAATTTCTCAAGTCGAAAGGAGTTCTCGAGAAATACAGCCACTTCTCGACAAGTACAAACCTAGTTCTCGAAAACTTAAGTCTACATCTCGAGAACTAAAGGTCTGTCTCTCGAGAATAAGACGTCTACTTCTCGAGAACAAGGCAGATACTTCTCGAGAACAAGACATGTACTTCTCGAGAACAAGGCATGTCTCTCGAGAACTAACCCTATCTCTCGAGAAATGCCCCGTCTCCTTTCGAATTCTATTCATTTCTTTTCACAGACCAACTTGTTTTCAGTTTATTAAAAGGCTTAACTTAGATTGATTAGACACTTAATTATCATAACTAGAGTTATATATAATAAAACTTTAGAATTCACATTTCAACCGACATTTAAAATTCCATTCTATCGAAAACTCTTTGTCTTCCACCGACTCAGAGCTTCGACACGCCGTCGTTCTCTCGCGCTCCGTTCGTCGCCATCTTTAGAATCAATGGCGCAGCAATCCAGGATAGGAGTTGGAAGTGAGCTAGTGGTGGCTGGGATTTGATAGTTTTACTTTCAAGACTACCTAAACACCTAGAGGGGGGTGAATAGGTACTCTTCCTTGATTTAACTAAAGGCAGAAAATAACTACAGTTCTTTGAGTAAATCAGATATTTCTACAGCTAACGCAGTACAACAATCACAATCATACACACATCACAGATTGCACACAGTTTTATAGTGGTTCCCCAAGGTCTGGGTACATCCACTTTCCCCCTTCACCTATCTAGCAGTATGCTAGAGTCGGCCTAACTTCTTCCTTTAGCTCAGAATCTAGAAGGATTCCTATAACTCAGAATGTCTCCACATTCTTACAACTCAGGCTAACAAGACCTACCTCAGCCTTGCCACAAGGCCTATAACTCAGAGAATACCTTCTCCTACAACTCAGGCATAAACAGCCCTACAACTCAGAGAATAAATCTCCTACACTCAGCCTTTATATAATAGGCTTACAACTCAGATCTATGAATAGATCCTACAGAATTTGATAAGGAATTTTGTAATCTCTTACCCCTATTAAGAGAGAAGGGAGAAGAACTTTCTATATCAGCTTCTTGAAGAGGCTGATGGCTGAAATCAACTTGATCTTAGCTTTCTTCAAAGCTTCTTGAATCTGAACTTAGTTGGGTTTATTTCCTTTGAATATAACTGACTTGCAGCTTCCTTCTTAGACTTCAGAAATAGATCTGAATCTTTTTGACAGATTAGTTCAGTATCTGCTTCTTGAGAGACTTGTGAATGTCTCTTGCTTGACTTCAAATAGCTGGATCTCTCTTTATCCAAACCTCTTGAAGATACTTCATAATTCTTGATTGAATTCAACTTAGACAGAATCTGAATAGTAAACTACTTCAGAACGTCTTCTTAGATCTTCTCACAAAGATCTTCATCTTTGTTACTTGTACTTTCTTGATCAGATATCAATCTCTAATTGTGTTAGTTGTGATAATACTTATTCTTTTCTATATATCTTTCTTCTTCTGAATCCATCTATTTATAGACTTCATCCATGGTAACCGGCTGATCCGGTTTCTAACTAACTTCTGACAAGTCTGACAGCTTCAGTAAACCTGTTGTAACTCACAACTGTCAAGTCTTCAAACAGTTCTTGAGCCTTTGACTCTGTCAGCAAAGCGTCGAGACTGACTGTCATAAAGTGTCGAGACCATCTGTCAATATGTGTCGACACAAGTGACTTAAGTGTTGACACAGCCTTTGGTGATGTCGACATAGCTGTCTTGATGTCGACACAGCTTCTTGACACTGCATCTTGAGAATGTGTCGACACTGATTATTTGTGTCGACACAAACACTTCACCATTCATCAGCAATCAACTTGGTCTAGACTCAGCTGTGTGTTGACACAAGTCTTGTGTGTCGACACAGTTGATGTAGATTCAGAACATAGCATGTGTCGACACTGCCTCCAGGTGTCGACACAGTTGTTGTCGACTCTGCCTCTGTGTGTCGACACAGCCTCCCAGTGTCGACACAATTGATTTCGACTGACTATTTCTGTGTGTCGACACTGCCTCCCGGTGTCGACACAAATTCACTGAGGTGTCGACACAGCCATTTCCAAGTGTTGACACAATCTTACTGAAGTGTCGACACAGCTTCCTCGGGTGTCGACATATGGACTTAGAATCTTTTTACTGCATTCTAGCACATTCTTAACCTGCACATATAAACTCAAAATAACATCAAATACACTTTGATGTATATCATTGTGCTAAGTGAGGCTTCTCCAAATTAGGTACACATTTTCCAATGTACCCAACAATCTCCCCCTATTTGGAGAAGTCATAACCCTTTAGCCAATGATATACACCACTTAGAAAATAAACCTGATAATGTATAAAAGCATTATATTACAGGGTACTTTATAACAAAACACATATCATTATTACATCACAGAATAAAGATGTAAAAGAGAATGATCACAGAACAATGTTTTGTATATTAACTCAAAAATGTTTGTTACAAGTTGTTTACATTGATTTCTTTAACAAACTAACAATTACATAGTTCTTGAACAAAAACTAGTAAAACTTAGACTTAGGCTGGACTGGCTCCTTGATGACAATGCCTTTGCCAGATTTAATATGAGCCTGCACAATAGGTTCTGTATCTTCAATAGGCTTCTTGCCTTTCAATTCAGCTTTCTTTTGTGCATCAGCCTTGATCCTTTGCCTTTCAAAATAATGAAAGGGCTTGGGGAAATACTTGCTAGGTTCCTGAGTATCAGGAGGTAGTTTCCCCATCTTAGCCTTTCTCCTGTATTGAACTATGGCCTCCTGCTTGGCTTCATACTTTTGCCATTCTTGCTCATTATACCATTTTCCCCTTTCATATACCTGATCTTTTACAGCTTTCCAGACAGTTAAAATTATATTTCTTGAAGTAGGGCTCCACTACTCAAAGTCTGGCTTTAATTCTGCTTGCTCTCTAAATCCTTTCTTTGATAATAGAGCATCTTGCTGAGCTTTCAGACAAGCTTCTGGCATATCAACCTTTTCAATAATAACATTTGTAACTGGTAGAGGAGGGTTGTACATAGACTCAACTTGTTGATGTACCATTTCAATATCTGCAGGAGGGTAAATGACTTGGGCAACCTCAAGTTGATCACCTTCAAGTAGAATTGGTTGCACTCCTGACTCAGCCATATTATCATCATCACATAAGGGTGGATATCCCAAAGTGTCTCTTATGCTGTTGGTTACCCATTTGGCATGATCAGATCCAGCATAGACTAATACCCTCTCCCCCTTTATGACTTCTCTGGTCATATGATCTCTTATGTCCTCTTTTTGAAATCTTATTTGCCCATCCAGGTAATTGATTCCATCTTTAAAGAATGGCTTTAACTTTTGAAGCTTGTCACTAATTAACTTTTGAGATGAAGTGATGGCAGTTTTAACTGAATCTAGGGCAGCCTGTAGCTTATTATCATATTCTTCTATTTCTTTAGCCCTTGCAGCAGTCATTCCTTTAACAGGAGTTGTTAACTCAGTGACAATCACATTGTGAGATTCTGTCAGGTTATTATTTATTCTTATTTGATTTTCAAGGACATAGCCTTGTTTGACAGCCATCTCATCCACTTGCTTCTTTATTTCTTCTTGTTGCTTGGCAAGAAATACCACAGCATTGCCTTCCTTGTGGAAGCAATCTGTCATCTCTCTTTTATTCTGATTAACTTCAAATCTTATAGATTTTATATCTTGTGCCAGATCAAATTGAAGAGCCTTATGGCTTTCATCCACATAATTTTCAAGAGCCAATCTCTGCTCATCAAATTTTACTTGTAAGTTAACCAAGTACTTGCTGTAATCAATCTCAGGAGTAGAATGTGAAGTAGTTGTTTGGAGAGCCTTCTTATAACTTTGACTTCTTCTCTTAAAGACCATTAATTTTCTTTTCTTGGCCTCCCTTACTTCTTCATGCTCAAACTCTGAAGAACTTTCAAAAGTAACTCTCTCTTTAGGAGTGGAAGAAATTTCTTTCTCAGCTACTTATTGATCTTCCTCTATATCAACCTGCTCCCCCTCAACCCTTACTTGCTCCCCCTCAAATCTTAGGGTCTCCATTTTATCTACTTCTCCTCCAAGATCAGGAAACAGCTTTTCAAGAGTGAATTCTTGTTGTGTGAGAGCAGGAGATAGTACTTTCTCAGCAGCAGCAGCAACTCCAGAAATATCTAGATCAGTTTGAGAAACAGTGTCATCTGATAAATTGATTCTTTCTTCCTCTTGTACCTGTTCAGACTCTTGCTCACCCTACAAATGTGCATTCTCAGCATTGTCCTAGACTTGTATACCTTCTAGCTCCTCCTGCACTTGTACAATAACTGGCTCCCCCTGCACCTGTGCAGATATAGTATCTTCCTGGACTTGTGCATCTTTAGGACCATGCTCTTGCCTGTCCACATCAGGCATTTCTTTAGAAAGAACTCTATCCCATCTTGAGAATAACCTTATGTCAATTCTCCTCATGTGGTTTATCTTTTATCCAGGAATCTGTTGCATCACCTCTGGAATTATTCCAACCAGGTACAGACTCATGATCCTTGCCAAGTTTGGCTTCTTTATCCCTTCTTTTATCTTATCAAACAGTACTGCTGACCAATTGGTTTGAATCTTGAAGATTACCCTTGTCATCAGGCTAAACATATAGGCTGATATCCTATCATGGCCACCTGGTTTACATAAGATCACCTTTCCTATTATTTCAGATAGGAATTTCCCCTGATGATTCATACCCTTCCTGTTGATGGCAGATCCTATTTTTATGGTTGGATCCAATCCACACCATTGAAGCCTCCCTGGTCCTTGAGGCTGGCACCTCTTCCTCCTCATGTATTCTAGGAAGATGGAGAATCTTGCTCAACCTTTTCTGAGATAGCTTGACTTTTTCTCCATGTATAGTGGATTTGATCTTCAACCCAGTTGAGTCCAGTGATGCAGCAGTATAGAACTCGAATACTTCTTTCTTCCATATCTTAGTAGGTTCAGAGACAAAAAATTCTAATCCATTTTCTGCAAGAAGTGAAATGACCTGTTTGATCTCTGAGTCGGCATCATCGAATGCATGCCTAACCAACTCATATCCTTCATTGACGTTGTCTTCAACCTTGGGCATCATTGGAATGAAGAGAAAGCTTGATTGGAGAGGAGAGAGTTTGTCGACACAAGGTTTTTGTCTCAAAACCCTGCTGAGCGTGTCAACAGAATAAGTTCTTGACCTATTTATACCCTTCTAATCAAATAAGATCAAAAGGCGGGCAAAAACTGTCTAAAAGTGTCGACACAGTTGGAATGTGTCGACACAAACTTTTATTGTCTCGACCACGGCGCTGACTACTATGTGTTGACACCAATTGATGATATATCGACACTGGAGATACTTAGTAGTTCATCAGAAATTCTGTGTCGACTCTTATTATAAGTGTCGACACAAAATCTGTAAGTGTCAACACCATTACTCTGGTTGTGTTGACACTATATTTCTGGATGTGTCGACTCTTTGTCCCTTAGGTGTCGACATATTCTCTCTGTATCAACACAATTTCCCTGAATTGTCGACATGACTTCTCTGTGTCGACACCTTATCACTGAATGTGTCGACACCATTTTACTTAGCCAATTTTTGGTAAACTAACTTATGGTCAGCATTCCTAATTCAATTTTAAATCTATTGAATTTAGTTTCATCCAGAGGCTTAGTAAATACATCTGCAATTTGATAATCAGTTTTAACAAATTCTAATAAGATGTCTTCTTTTTCTACATGTTCTCTAATAAAATGGTATTTTATCTCTATATGCTTAGTCCTACTATGTGAAACAGGATTGTTTGCAATAGAAATGGCACTTTTAGAGTCACACAATAAAGGTGTTCTACTTACCTGAATACCATAGTCCCTTAGCTGATGTTGAATCCATAACAGCTGTGCACAGCAACTTCCTGCTGCCACATATTCAGACTCAGCTGTGGATATTGCCATACTAGTCTGCTTCTTACTGCTCCAAGATATCAATATTCCTCCCGGAATTGGCATGTACCTGTAGTACTTTTTCTATCTTCTCTACAGCCTGCAAAATCTGCATCTGAATTACCTGTTATTAAAAAATCTCCATTCCTAGGGTACCAAAGGCCTAGATTAGGTGTGCCCTTTAGATATCTCAAAATCCTCTTGACTGTAGTATAATGTGATTCTTTAGGGCAGGATTGGTACCTAGCACAGATACATGTTGCATACATAATGTCTGGTCTACTAGCAGTGAGATATAATAGAGAGCCAATTAATCCTCTATACAAAGACTCATCTACAGGTTTACCTGCATCATCTTTACATATAGGCATACTTGTTCCCATAGGATTTCTCATGGTGGAGGATGATTCCATACCATACTTCTTAATTAACTCCTTGGTGAACTTAGACTGGGATATGGACAATTCATCATCAGTCTGTCTTACTTGGAGTCCCAAGAAGAACTTAAGTTCCCCCATACTGCTCATTTCAAACTTCCCTTCCATAAGTTTGGCAAACTTCTTGCAAAGGTTGTTCTCTGTACACCCAAAAATTATGTCATCTGCATAGATCTGAACTAAGATTATCTTCCTTTTAGATTCCCTTAGGAATAGAGTTTTGTCTATTTTACCTCTTAAGAATTTGTTCTCAATAAGGAAAGTAGACAGGGTTTCATACCAAGCCCTTGGGGCTTGCTTTAACCCATACAATGCTTTCCTAAGTCTATAGACATAACCAGGTTTAAGAGAATCTACAAAACCTTATGGCTGCTCTACATAGACTTCTTCTTTTAGATCACCATTCAGGAATGCTGATTTAACATCCATTTGATATACCTTGAAGCCTTGATATCCTGCATAGGCAAGGAACATTCTGATTGCTTCCAGTCTTGCTATTAGGGCAAATGTTTGATCAAAGTCTATTCCCTCTTCCTGTCTGTATCCTTTTGCAACCAATCTTGCTTTATTCTTCACAATAACTCCATTCTCATCCAACTTGTTCCTAAAAATCCACTTTGTACCAATGATGTTGTGGTCTTTTAGTTTAGGAACCAACTCCCAGACCTTGTATCTTCTAAACTTATTAAGCTCCTCTTGCATAGCATTAATCCAGTGTTGGTCTTGGATAGCTTCTTCAAATTTCTTTGGCTCCAGTTGAGATAGAAAACTTGAGTGCAGGACTGTATTCAGATTTCTACTTCTGGTTTGCACTCCATGTCTTGGATCACCAATTATCTGATTTGCTGGATGATCCTTTAGATGTCTTACAGCTGGAGGTAGACTTCCTTCTGGCTGAACACCTCCAGTTTCTTCATTATGCTGCACCTCTTGGTTATCATCAGCTTCTAGAGAGTCTTGTACTCCCCCTGGACAGTAGCCATAATTTTCCAATACTTCATCTGCAGTTGAGCCTTCTGCAATGGAAAGCTTGTCCATTCTATTTCTTATACCTGTTGGACTGCATGAACTACAAGGCAACTCACTGTTGATTAATCTTGTTTCATCAAATACAACATGTACAGATTCTTCTACAACCTGAGTAATCAAGTTGTAGACTCTATAAGCCTTACTATTGTTGATGTACCCAACAAATATCCCATCTTGGGATTTGGCAGCAAACTTAGTTAAATAAGACTTGCCATTGTTAAGGATATAACACTTGCAACCAAAGATCCTAAAATAGGATAAATTTGGTTTTCTACCTTTCATAATCTCATAGGGAGTCTTTTTATGTCACTTAGTAATAGAAGCTCTGTTGAGTACATGACATGCAGTGTTTACTGCCTCAGCCCAGAAATATTCTGGGAGAGAAGTGTCACTCAATAGAGTTCTACCAGCCTCAATCAATGTCCTATTCTTTCTTTCAGCAATTCCATTTTGCTGTGGTGTTCTAGGTGAGGAGAATTCTTGGAAAATCTCAAATTCTTCACATAATCTTGTCATACTTTCAGATTGAAATTCAGTGTCATGGTCACTTCTAATTTTGACCACTGTATTGTTCAGTTCATTCTGAATTTGATTGACAAAACTATATAAAACACTTGGGGTTTCAGATTTCTGTCTAAGAAAGAACACCCATGAATATCTAGAATAGTCATCTACAACCACAAAAGTGTATACCTTCCTACCTAGACAATGAACTATCATAGGACCAAAAAGAACCTTATGTAAGAGGTATATACACCTCACTGAATCCTTGTTTTCAAGGCTATGAAAGGAGGATTTTGTCTGCTTGTCCTTTTGACAAGTTGAACATATCTCTTCCTTTATACACTTAACTTGAGGACCATTCCTCACTAACTCTTTACTAAAGAGTTGGCCAATTGTCTTGTAGTTAAGATGGGTCAGCCTCTTGTGCCATTTGACATAATGAGATGCATTCTCATCAGCTACAAGACAAATAGGAGAACCTTTGTTCTCACACACAAAGTCAAGACAATAAACATTTCTTTTTCTATACCCAGTAAATAGGACTTTTTGATCATTTGACCTTTTGATATGGCATCCATTTTTAACAAATGAAATGTCATATCCTAGATCACTAAGCTGACTTATGCTTATCAGGTTATGTTTCAAACCTTTTACATTAGCCACTTGAGTGATGGTAATTTGGTTTGAATAAATGTTACCAAATCCTTTGATGATTCCTCTTTCAGATCCACCAAAGATTACTTTAGGCCCATCCTTGATAGGTGTGTACTCCTTCAGTAGCCCCTTTGTTCCAGTCATGTGCCTGGAACATCCACTGTCCAAGTACCATATAGGGGCATGGCAACTTGGACTTTCCTGCAAAACAGAATTACTTTCCCTTAGAACTCAAGTAAGTCTTGGGTCCTTTGTTCAAGTTAGCACCATTCATATCAAAACTACCAGCAGCTCTTCTAACTGGTAGACTGTTGTTCTTCCTGACACTTATGTTATGTCAGCAGTCTAAGGCAAAATGGAATGTCTTGCCACAGCACCAGCATTCATACTTGTTGTATCTAGGTCTTGATACATTTTTGGCAGAAAAATTTCTATTCTGTGTTGGTGCTGCTGCAGCTAAACCCACTGATTTCTTATAACCATGGGGTTTATGAACATGGGTTGACTTATTGGCATTAACAGCCTTGTTATTCAGAACATCAGTCTTATTATGACCATGAATGTTTTCAAGATCATACTTGTTAGAAGGCTCGTGCACCTTTTTAAAAAACTATAGGGACTTTAAAGTTCAATTGCTGAATAGAGGCTTTGCCCTTTCTCTTGAAATGGGCAGCCCTGGTGTTACCTTTATAGCCTATTCCAGCCTTAACCTTTTGAGCCACAAACTCATCTATTAAGGGTAAGACTGATTTTGGCTTAGAGTAACTAGCCACCAAATCTTTCTCTACTTGAAGTCTGACTTCCAGAATTTTAATTAGATCATTTTTATATGTGATTGTACCCATCTGAATAACAGTAATAGTTTTCATCTTGGCATTCTCATTCATTTGTTGATCCAATTCTTTCTCTAAACCAGATGCAGTCATCTTAAGATCTGCAATTTCTTTAGCCTGATTTTTGGCAAGGTTTTTGCTTTTCTTAAGTGTCTGCAATAAGTCCCCATATTCATCTATCAACTGATGAATATATCCTTCAGATTTTGATCCATCCTCATCACTTGATGAAGATGAATCTGACTCTAAACTAGTACTGTAATTAGAAATTCTAGAATTACTTTGTACCTTACTGGGACCAGGATGATCCTGGCACTTGTTTTCTTCTGATTCAGCCATCAGTCCCATGCACTGATGGTCTTCTTGTTCATTAATGGAGTCCAGTAATTGCATAAAATCCTCTTCTTCACTAGCTGCATATAGTCCAATGTATGCTTCAGCTTCAGATTTTTACTCTGAGGAGGATTGATCTGTAAGACTCTTCTCCTTCTTAGCAACAAAGGATTTCTCCTTCTTGCCCTTTTGTTGAGTCTTCTTTCTGTCTGCTGACTCCTTCCTCTTTTCTGGACACTCAGCCACCACATGCCCTGGCCTATTGAAGCAATAGCAAATAATTTTTGATGTTGTAGCTTTGCTGGGCTTAGACCTGCTCCTTTCCTTTCTTGATGATTTTCTCTTTTGATGGTAGTCATCAACTGGCTATGATGTGGAGGGCCTTGACTTCCACTGCTTCTTCTTCAAGAACCTCTGAAACTGCCTTGTAAAGGCAGCAAAATCTGCATCTGAATCACTGCTATCTGAGTTCTGATTGCCTGAAATCTCTGAGATAACGTCAGCAACTTCCTTAGGAGGTGATGGAGACATCCTCCTGCTCTTTCTAGTGGCTTCAGCCTTGAAGGCCGCTGACTTTTCTCTATGCTCTCCTTTTGTATTTCTTTCTTCCTCCTTCCTAGCCATTAGTTGCATTTCATGTGATAGCAACTTTCCAAATAAGGTTGGAGGAGAAATGTCTGCTAGTTTGGCCACTTCTCTAATGGCACAAATCTTGGTATCCCAATCCTTTGTCAAGGATCTTAGGAATTTGTCATTCAGCTCATAAGTACTGAAGACCCTTCCATAGGACATCAGTTCATTCACTATCCTGTAGAATTTCTTGTAGCATTCAGATATGCTATCAGACTTCCCTTGTCTGAAACTCTCATATTCTTGATTGAGCATAGACTTTCTGTCTTGTCTAACTTCTTCAGAACCCTCCATGTAGACAATCAAAGTGTCCCATATTTCCTTGGAGGTTTTGCAGTGAATCAAATTTTGGAAAGTAGAATCATCTATGGCACTCACTATGATATTCTGATCTCTTTTATCCATAGTTGCCAATATAATCTCATCCTTGGTCATTTCAGAAAAATCTTTAGGAGTTCTTTGATTTGCATCTAGAACAGACACATTCATTGGGATATATGGACCTTCTTTTACTGTGATATATTTCCTTGGGTCAGAGGCCTCCATAAACAACCTAACCCTTTCTTTCCAGATTCCAAAAATCTCTTTCTTGCAGATGGGTAATTTCATTGACCCTAATTCCTTGTGATTCTCTCCAGAACCCATTTTCTTGATTCTTAATTCTTCCTTAGGGATCTAACTCAGACTGTTAAGTCTTTCTTTGAGCAACCTCCCTCTGATACCACTTGATAGTTTTACTTTCAAGACTACCTAAACACCTAGAGGGGGGGGGGGTGAATAGGTACTTTTTCTTGATTTAACTTAAGGCAAAAAATAACTACAGATCTTTAAGTAAATCAAATATTTGTACAGCTAACACAGCACAACAATCACAATCATACACACATCACAGATTGCACACAGTTTTATAGTGGTTCTCCAAGGTCTGGGTACATCCACTTTCCCCCTTCACCTATCTAGCAGTATGCTAGAGTCGGCCTAACTTCTTCCTTTATCACATAATCCAGAAGGATTCCTACAACTCAGAATGTCTCCACATTCCTACAACTCAGGCTAACAAGCCCTACCTCAGCCTTGCCACAAGGCCTACAACTCATAGAATACTTTCTCCTACAACTCAGGCATAAACAGCCCTACCACTCAGAGAATAAATCTCCTACACTCAGCCTTTATATAATAGGCTTACAACTCCGATCTATGAATATATCCTATAGAATTTGATAAGGAATTTTGTAATCTCTTACCCCTGTTGAGAGAGAAGGGATAAGAACTTTCTTGATCAGCTTCTTGAAGAGGCTGATGGCTGAAATCAACTTGATCTTAGCTTTCTTCAAAGTTTCTTGAATTTGAACTTAGTTGGGTTGATTTTCTTTGAATATAACTGACTGGCAGCTTCCTTCTTAGACTTCAGAAATAGATCTAAATCTTCTTGACAGATTAGTTCAGTATCTGCTTCTTGAGAGACCTGTGAATGTCTCCTGCTTGACTTCAAATAGCTGGATCTCTCTTTATCCAAACCTCTTGAAGATACTTCTGAATTCTTGATTGAATTCAACTTAGACAGAATCTGAATAGTAAACTACTTCAGAACGTCTTCGTAGATCTTCTCACGAAGATCTTCTTCTTTATTACTTGTACTTTCTTGATCAGAGATCAATCTCTAATTGTGTTAGTTGTGACAATACTTATTCTTTTCTATATATCTTTCTTCTTCTGAATCCATCTATTTATAGACTTCATCCATGGTAACCGGCTGATCCGGTTTCTAACTAACTTCTGACAAGTCTGACAGCTTCAGTAAACCTGTTGTAACTCACAGCTGTTAAGTCTTCAAACAGTTCTTGAGCCTTTGACTCTATCAGCAAAGCGTCGAGACTGACTGTCATAAAGTGTAGAGACCATCTGTCAATATATGTCGACACAAGTGACTGAAGTGTCGACACAGCCTTTGGTTATGTCGACATAGCTGCCTTGATGTCGACACAGCTTCTTGACACTGTATCTTGAGAATGTGTCGACACTGATTATTTGTGTCGACACAAACACTTCACCATTCATCAGCAACCAAATTGGTCTAGACTCAGCTGTGTGTCGACACAAGTCCTATGTGTCGACACAGTTGATGTAGATTCAGAATATAGCATGTGTCGACACTGCCTCCAGGTGTCGACACAGTTATTGTCGACTCTGCCTCTGTGTGTCGACACAGCCTCCCGGTGTCGACACAGTTGATGTCGACTGACTATTTCTGTGTGTCGACACTGCCTCCCGGTGTCAACACAAATTCACTGAGGTGTCGACACACCCATTTCCAAGTGTCGACACAATCTTACTAAAGTGTTGACACAGCTTCCTCAGGTGTCGACATATGGACTTAGAATCTTTTTCCTGCATTCTAGCACATTCTTAACCTGCACATATAAACTCAAAATAACATCAAATACACCTTGATGTATATCATTGTGCTAAGTGAGGCTTCTCCAAATTAGGTACACATTTTCCAATGTACCCAACAGGATTGCTGATCTCTCAGATGAATTCAAGAATCTTCTCCTTCTTCTCGACAATGCAGGTCTCCTTTTTGTTTTCCAAGAACCCTGTAAAATCCTCTTCCCAGAGGTAGAAGAATTCTATCAGAATGCCAAAGTCAAGAGGAATAATACTATTCTGAAATCAAAGGTTAAGGGGGTCAAAATTACATTAAGCCCGACAATTGTGTTCAAACTTCTCAGATTGCTGATTGGAGATGATGAAGATGAAATTACAAGGGAAGATACTGACAAAACATATCATTTATGTTGAGTACCAGTAGACATCACCTCTCTCAGGAGGACAGCCTTGAATGATGTTAGCAAGCTCTTGGTAGATATTATTGGAAAGATCCTATGGAGCAGAACATAGTCTGTTGGATTAATTACAAATGATCTCTTTGACGTAATGACTGCCATAATCTACAAGAAGAAATTTCCCTATGGGATGATGATCTTTGACATGATCAGGGAGAGCATTAAAGAACCCAAATTTGTAAGGATAATCTCCTTGATGTTGCATGAGATTGATCCAATTATTTTCAAGACTTCCTGAGGCACACCCATTCATCACCTGAAGAAGATTTCATTAGCTTCTATTCAAAGGTGGGAGTTAAAGCTGAAGAACCCCAATCAAATTGCTAAAGAGCATGCTCACCCTGCTTCAGAGGACAGGACCCCATCTCCCTCCTCTCATCATGTTGCCTAACTATCTGGTGCAACACCTAAGGGGGAGCCTGCTTCCTCTGTCCCAGTTGACAGAATCCCCTCTCCTCCTCCAGCTCCATCGCCAGTAAGAACTCTACCTATTTCTCCAGTCAGAAGTCCTATCAGGACTCCAGTCCCTTCTCCACCTCAAGAACCTACTCAAAGAGAAACTCCTTCACCTTCTCCAAGGAAAGAATCAACTCCACCAGAGACAATCATTCTCTCAGGAGAGGATGAGCCTGAACTAGAGGAAGTTGAAGCTCCTCTTAAGAATCTTGATTTCTCCATCCCTTCTCTACTTGGTGAGGGAAGTGATTTATTTTCTCATACTGTCAGAGCTCAAAGTTCTGTAATTGTTGAAGAGATCCCTTCATGGGTAGTTCCTCCTCCACCTTAGGTTGTTGTTCTTGTTCCTGCTGCTGCTGCTGATACCCCTCTTAATTCTGATTTTCTAAGTAAGATTGAAGTGATGCTGGCTGACCAGAGGACATATTTTGATGAATCTCTGAAAGTGGTCTAAGAAAAAGTTACTGCTCTAGAAAAAGAAATGAGCAGAGGATTTGCAGAAATCCAGCATAACACAAACTCCCTGAAAGAACTGTTTCAGATTGATGGAAAATCTATAGACCACACTATTACTAGTGTTGGTCAGGTCATGGAATAATCTGTAACACTTGCTAACAATCAGATTCAGTTAGAGAAGAAAGCCCAGGAACATGTCATGAAAGTCTGTAAAGAAGTGGAAACTTTCAAAGAAGATGTTTTAGATACTCTATCTATAGAATTCAGAAAGGGGGAGAGCTTAGTTAAAGAACATGTTGAAAAACTTGTGGATAAGTTTACTGAAGCTGCAAACAAAGCCTGGTCTGATAAGATAAGTGAAATCAATAAGAATGTTTTAGAACAAATTCAATATGTGAAATTCCATACTTATGACACCTCAGTATGGATGCACAACCAGATCTTCCCTAATTTTCAAGTTGATCCTAATGTCATTCCACACCATTTGAGCCCCCTCCCTGAAGGACAATCTAGTCAGATGTCAGCTCAGATGCAACAGCCTCAGATGCCCTGCTTCTCTCTTAGGCCATAAGATCGGAATGCTCCTCCTGCTTCCTATGAGCAAGTATGGGATGATGTAATTCCTCGGGATTTACTTGAAATCCACACCTCTAAGAAAAGGAAGTATGGGGAAGGCCCCTTTGCAAGCAAGTCTGTTCCTAAGCCAGATACAGAGAAAAGGAAAGCACAAGAATTTCCTGAAGTTTGGAGTCCTACCTCCAAAGCATTAATTCTTGATACTCTCAACTTGGTAATGGACTATAATGAAAGCAAAAATCTCCAATATAGCTCCACTGAGTGGGATCTTTATTAGAAGTCCATGACCAAAAGAAGGATATATGACAGGTAGTATGGCAAGAATAACCCTAAGGCTCCTCCAAAACCTCTTAGGTACTATCCAAAGCCCTACAGCTATCAGAGGAGACAATAGGAGAAGCAAGACAGACAGCATCAGAGCTAGGAATGATCTTCTATTGATTATTGTTTTTAAGAATATGGAAGAAATGAATGTTGAATTGGAAATCTAAAACATTATATATATACAATTTCTAATTTTGCTAATTATGTGTTTAATTTTTCTATCTTGCTTTTGATTTCTATTCTTCATTTTTAGTTCTTTCTTTATTGGTGTAATTCACCTTAGTGTAGAGGGTTCTGACTTCTACAAATAGGGGGAGATTGTTGGGTATTGCATCCATAACGACTCAGATTTGCAGGAAGTCACCCTTGAACTAAGATGAATTAAGTTGTATTTGATATCTTTGTTTAGTTGTGTGTTTGCAGATTACCATTGCCAAGTGTAGACCGATGTCATTCTACAGTGGGTCATGAACATAGGACCATACAGTGTAATCCCTCACTGTGTGATCCAAGGTGTTGACTCATGTGTAGCCTCTCAATTGGGATATACTTCATATTCAAACACCTGAATCATGGAATGAAGATTGGATTCTTGTATAGAAAGATTCTTTTCTAAAGTTAAAAATTTTTCCTAAGTCCACTTGTCGAGAAGTCCATGTATAGTTCTCGAGAAGTAGAGTTAGAAGTACTCGAGAAGTTTAGTATAGTTCTCGAGAAGAAGAGTTGGCTGAATTTCGAGAAGTTCACTTAGTTCTCGAGAAGCCTTGGCTAGTTCTCGAGAAGCTTAGCCTACTTCTCGAGAAGCTCAGCCTAGTTCTCGAGAAGTCTCAGCCTATAATTCTCTTGTAGCCAGAGACAGCTGTGGAAAATTTTCTAAGTCCATTTCTCGAGAAGCTAGTTATAGTTTTCGAGAACTTAGCTTCTAGTTCTCGAGAAGTCAGTTTAGCTCTCGAGAACAAGCTTTAGTTCTCGAGTACTTTTTTCTTTAGTTCTCGAAAAGCTTCACATAGTTCCTGAGTAGACTCAACTCTTTTTGTTCTCGAGTACTTACATAAGTTCAGGACGTATAGTTCTCGAGATATCAGCCTGTTTTCGAGAACTTATTCTTACTTCTCGAGAACTGCTATCAAATTTTTCAAGAAATTTATTTAAGTCCAGATCGACAGGATTTTAAAGTGACACATCGTGATTGGTCCAGTATCCTAATTAATGTTATTTCTAACTGTTAGAGGAAATCCTATATAAGGTCTTGTCAATAAGACCAACCCTAAGCGGTGATCTGTACTCTTACTAATTATACTGATCGTCCATCTCTCTCCAAGAACAAATTTCTAGAAGCCGCCGCCGCTCAACGTTAAGATCGACATTTTTGTTCTCGATCAAGAAAGGCTTGCTTTTCAAGGAATCTTCATCTTCTCCTTGATCAAGTAGGTCAAAGTTTTCTTAGGTCAGATCTACAGAGGTTCTTCTTCAAAAAATTCTGAAAAATCCGCCAAGTTCAGAAGAAGACCTAGAGTTTAATATTTCCAGATCTGAGACAAATCTTTGTTTGTATTTTCAAACCTCTTTGTAAATTGTGTAGGAGATTAATCTCCGAGTTGTAGGAAGTTTTCATCTTCCGAGTGTAGATCCATTTGGATCGAGATTGTAGGAACTTGGTTCTGAGACGTAGGATTGGTTTTCAATCCGAGATAGTGGAGTAGTCGGATCTAGTGATTTACTAGATCGGTGAGGGAAAGTGGACGTACCCAAGGTTGGGGAAACACTATAAATCTTCTTGTCGTCTGTGATTGCTTGATTGTTTGTGCAAGTTCTTTTAAATTTTTTATTCTGCAAATAGACGCACAATTCACCTATTCACCTCCCTCTAGGTGATTTAAGTAGACAACTTAACACTTTCACATACTCTTAGTTGAGCATGGACTTCCAATCATCCCTCACCTCCTTTGTTCCTTCCATGTAGATCACCAGAGTGTCCCACATTTCTTTTGCATTTGTGCAGTGAATCAGAATCTGAAGGGTAGAATCATCAATCGCACTGACAATGATGTTCTGAGTACTCTTGTCCATAGTGGCAAGAATGACTTCATCCTTTATCATCTCAGCATATGTCTTGGGTTTCTGGACATTTGCATACAAAACAGACACTTTCATAGGGATGAAAGGTCCTTCCTTAACTGTTATGAAGATTCTAGGGTCAGCTGGTTCCATGAATAGCCTAACCCTTTCCTTCAAGATGCCAAAACTGTCTTTCCTACAGATAGGAAGCTTCATGGCACCTAGCTCATTGTAGTTCACTCCTGAACCCATAAGGACTGACTGTAGCTACCTTGGAGAATCACTCAGATGGTTAGATCCTTTTTTAGCAACCTCCCTCTGATACCACTTGAAAGTCTTTGTTTTCAAGGTAGCTTGCAACCTAGGGGTGAATAGGTTGTTATACTATTATTTTTAACATTTAATTGTATCTTCTTTAGGGCTTTGTGTGTTGGCAGTGATTTGCTTTCAAGTACCTACACAAAGAAAAACACCACAGAAAAGTACACATATTTATAGTGGTTCCCCAACTTTTGGGTACCTCCACTCTCCTCCAACCTTGCCAATATCATGTTAGTCAAGGCACTTCTCCAAAGCTTTGCTCCACAGAGCTTATACCTCAGATCCCTCTAGATCTCTCAGTCTCCTCTAAGACCTATAGCTCAGCCACAAGGGCCTACAACTTAGTGGTCCGCAGACCACCTACCTCAGGCCAAATGCCCTACACTAAGGCTGGAGGACAGCCATACCTCAGATCCACTAGGGATCCTACCTCAAAGAGTATTCCTCTCTTATAACTCAGTGATCAATTGACCACCTACCTCAGATCTAAACTGGATCCTACAACACAGGCAAATTTTCAATGACTCAGGCTCAGAGAGCCCTACAACTCAGATCCAAAAGGATCCCACTAGAGTGAAATAGATTTATATTTATCACAGAGAAATTTCTCTGTTACAGCACCTTGAGCTAAGTTATTTCATCTCAAACTTTCTTCATAGCAATAAGGATCTTGAGCTGGAAGAAACTAGCAGTAAGCTGCTTTGCTTCCTCTTCCTTCCTTGGACAGAGTCTGCTACTTTATTCTTCCTTCTTCTCAGCTTTAGAAGTAGATCTTCATATTTGGGCTTGCTGAACTGAGAAGCAACTTTATCTGCAAAGACTTCTTCCTTTTTTCTACTTCTCCCTCAAAAGGAAAGCCTTCTGATCTTACTGGTGTCGATGAAGAAGACACACAGCTAACTGAACTTTTTGTAGGGAGACTTTAACCTTTTACATATAGCAATGGCGAGGAAGATGAAGTCTAGCAACAACCTACTTTTGAAAATGATAAAGCCCTAACAGTTGTTTTCATCTTGGCCCATCTCTTCCTTTTGTAGTTTGTCAATCAATGGCTCTTAAAGATCAGTGGGCCCCACCTGCAGCTTCCAGTTGCACCTCGCTTTAACGGAAGAAGACGCAGAGTAGCTTCTCGGCATAGTTTGTAATGTTTTTTAGCATCTCTGTACTTGATTTGAAAACAGTTAACTTTGTCAATTTTGCTGACGTCAGCACCTGTGTACTTAGCCAAAATCGAGCATCAGTAATATAGGAGTTGACTGAATGAGCTTCACTCAACGCCAAAACACTTAGACAGAATTCTATCTTTCTAGGCGTTGATATCGTTGAGTGAGTATGCCTCACTCAATGCTTTTTGCCCTAGCACATTCTTTAGCCTTTTCTGCATGCTTAGCGTTGATAGCGTTGAGTGAGCACACCTCACTCAATGCCTTGTGCCTTAGCCTATGCATTTTGTAATTTAGGCGTTGAGAGCGTTGATCGAGCATACCTCACTCAAAGCTTTTTTCCTTAGCCAATTTTCTGCGTCTACAGCATCTTAAGCGTTGAGAGCGTTTAGTGAGCATGCCTCACTTAACGCTTTTTGCCTTAGCCAGTTTTACTGCTTCTTGGCATTGAGTAAGTAAGCTCTACTCAATGCCAAACTACATAACAGACACTTCTGTTATTTAGCTTTTAGTGAGTGAGCTATACTCAACGCATTTGGACTTAGCCAAATTTATATATCAAGAAGAACACTTCCTTTGAGATTTAGTCAATTACATATCACATGGCGTTGAGTGAGTTTACCTCACTCAATGCATATGGACATAGCAAATATTCATAATTTTCCTGTGGCATTGACTGACTGAGCTATACTCAACGATTGTGAAGCTATGGCATTGAGTGAGTGATCTAAACTCAATGCCTGTGAACTTAGCCACTTTTCTGCTCATTTCTACTTAGGCTATTACAGCATTAGCCTGACTCACAGCTTTTTGTTGTATGGCATTGAGTGAGTTAACTTCACTCAATGCTTGTGGACTCAGCCACATTTCCAGCCTGTCATTACTTTGGCTTTGACTATATAGGCTCCACTCAGTACTATAAGCCATCTAGCATTGAGTGAGTAACCTTCACTCAACGCCTATGGACTTAGATAGATTTCTGTCACTCCACAACTTAGGTAAGTGTTTTACCTGACTTAGCCATTTAGGTTGTCTATCCCATCATTGTTATAGGACAACCTGCATGTATGAACTTGAACATATAATAAGTATACCATTGTGTATGCTCATTGCCATATTTAACTTCTTAAAATCTAGGACATTGAGAGCAATGGACCCAACAGGACTTCCCATTGTTCAGCACAAAGCACTTGCTTCCAAAGATTCTAAAATAGGCAAGATTTGGTTTTCTGCCTTTCATAAGCTCATAGGGAGTCCTATTGTGATACTTGTTAATACAGCCCTATTCTGGACATGACAGGAAGTGTTTACTACCTCAAACTATAATATTTTTGGAGAGAAGTGCCACTTAGTAAAGTCCTCCCAGCCTTTATGGGAGTTCTATTCATCCTCTTAGCAATTCCATTTTGCTGAGGCATTCTTGGAGAAAAAAATTCCTGAAAGATACCTTGTTCTTTGTAGAAACCTGTCATGCTTTCAGAATAAAACTATGTGTCATGGTCACTTTTGATTTTGACCACAATGCAGCCCTTTTCATTCTGAATCTGCTTGACAAAAGTCACAAAGCTATCTAACTTTTTCTTAAGAAAGAACACTCAGGCAAATATTTAATAGTCATCAACTATTATCAAAGTATAAACTTTCTTACATAGACTATGAATTTGCATAGGACCAAATAGATCCATATGTAGGAGATAGATACATCTCTCAAAATCCTTGGACCCAATGCTTTTAAAGGAAGGCTTTCTCAGCTTGTCCTTTTGGCATGCAGAGCAAATGCCCTCTTTTGTGCATTACAAGTTAGGTCCATTTCTGACCAACTTTTCTTTGAAATGCTTATTGATAGCCTTATAGATCAAGTGAGCAAGCCACTTGTGCCATTACATACAATAAGGGTCTTTCTCATTTGCTACTGCTGAGCTCGACATTCGTCGAAAAGAGCCCAGCTTTCATCGAGCTCAATACTTAGACAGACAGAATGTTATCTAAGTGTTGTGGCGTTGAGTTATACCTACTCACTCAATGCCTTTGGTTCTGATGATTGAATTTTGTCTAAGTCCCGAGATGCTGAGTCATGTTGACGTCAGTAAAGTCAAATTGTCAACAAAAATTCAAATATTACGAAATTGCTGCCAGAGACATTGGCGGCCAGTTGTCATTATCTTCTACAATTTCTAAGGAATATTTCCATCTTAAAGTGATGGGGCCCACACACACAACAAGGAGCCGTTAAATCAAGATTAATGGGAAAGCATGCGCAGGATGGCTTAATCTCATCCATCAATCCTGGTGGTGGGACCCACTGCTCAATTAGCCTTCAGAGTATAAAAGGAATCAATCGGCCAGAGCAAATAATAAGACACACAACAATCAATTCCCCTTCTAGGTTTTCTAAGAAACGAAAAGAAGGGCGGTCGAACTTCATCTTCGTCCTCGCCATTTTCATTGAGCTTGAAGAAGGGGTTCTACATAGAGAACCTTGCTGGGAAGGAGATAGCTGGAGCAATTACCATCTACACCAGTAGGATCAGAATTCATTCTTAGGTCGAAGATCTACAAGTTCTGTAGAGGGAAGGTTAGCTGTTTGAAGAAAGAATCTATTGCCTACTTATTGTCTTTAACAATAATTGGTTGGATTAATATTTGCTTAGTACAGGAAGAAGGAGACACAGAGTTCTTGATCTGGTGTCTAATCATACAATCTTTCTTGTTCTTTTGTTTCGATTCTTTATGAATCTGTAGTTGTAAGCATATATTATAAAGGCTAAGGTCTTTGTGACCTGTGTTTGGATTTGTGCCAGGTAAAAGGTCTTAGTGACCTATGTATTGGCTGAGTGCCTAATTGTTAGGTCTGTGTGACCTGTGTGGTTCTGCGGGATCGGAGTTGTAAGCTATTAAGTAGCTGAGTTTTGCAGGGAGAGCAGAATCTAACACATTGTTAGATAGGTGCAGAGGGATAGTGGATGCACCCAAGATTAGGGAACCACTATAAAACGGATGTTTCGTTTCTGTATGTTCTTGAAATCTGATAACTAACCAAATCACATGCACAAAAATCTGATAACAATTAATAAAAGTTAAAATTAAGACAAAAACCTATTCACCCCCCTCCCCCCCCCTTTAGGTGTTTAGCTAACCTTGAAAACAAGACTTTCACCCCCTCTAGGTGATTTAGGTAGACACTAGGTACTTTCAATTGGTATTAGAGGGTGTTATTCCGTATAAGGTTAACACGTTAAACAAGATCCCATATCTAGCATCAAGAGATTCCGCTCAGTAGTAATGGATAAAAGCAAGAACATGTCTTCTATGAAGTTACCGATGTGCACCAAAGAAAATTTTCCCATGTGGAAAGAACGAGTCTGATTCTTTATGGAAGGAGCAAATCCGAGGATTTTTCAGATTGTGGAAGAAGGACTGCATATTCCGTCACAAGCCTCTACCCTGAATCCAATAATCATGATCCCTATGAAAATGATGGATTTAACTAAGGATGAAATTGCCTTGGTCTCCCTGGATAAGAAGGCAAAGAACATTATTGCAAGTGTTGTGGATGATTCCATGTTTCAAAATTTATGAGACTGTCTAGTTATTCTAATGGAAGGAATCGAAGAAGTTAGAGACGATCGCAGATACTTGTTGAATCAAGAGTACGAAGCGTTCAAGAAAGGATCAAGTGATCCCATTGCAGAAAGCTTTGAGAAATTCTTCAAGATAGTCAACGGTCTTAGAAACTACGACCTCACCTTCATCAATGGTGAATTAAATGACAAATTCCTCATATCCTTGAAAAAGGACTGGGATACTAAAGTTGTATCTATTAGAGAGTTTGGGAAGTTGCTGGAGATTGACCCGCAGAACCTCTTCAGAAAGTCGCTCTCCTACAAGCTTCAAATGAATACCAGGAAGAAGGAGGAGCAAAGCAATAGGACTTCATGTAGATAGAATTCAATTGCTCTGAAGGCTGAAGGTTTGAGAAAATCCAAAGCTATGTCACCAGTAAGGACACGAGCTCCAGATACTCTAGAAGACTCTGAGCCAAGAACATCAGGCTCTGAGCTATCTGATGGAGAATTCTCACTCATCTCCAAACAGCTCAAGAGACTGCTCAGTAAGAGGAGATAGATGAAAAATCAGTCTTCCTCATCTGACTTCAGAAGATCACATCGTGATGGTGATCGATACAAGAAAAGCTACAACAAAGAGGACAGGTATAAATCTAAACCCAATAAACATTCTTCCTCTAACATTATGTGTTATTGTTGTAATAAGGCAGGATACATGATTGTAGAGTGTCTGTACAAAAAGAAGGAAGGATCCAAGAAAGAAGAGAAGAGATCTTTCAAGGGCAAGAGGAAAGAAGAAAAAAACTTCGTCGCCAAGAAGTCCAAGACTCTTAGCAGAAGTGACTCGAGTGAGTCTAGTTCAGAGAATGAGGAAGTTTACTTTGGGCTTATGGCTCGATCAGACGAGGAAGTTGGCGACACCGAGTATGACAGGAACGTAAACTCGCACACAATACTCTCTGAATCGGAAATGTCAACTAAAGGTCATGAAGGCTACTCTTGTGAGGAAGACGATTCCGACTTGATGGCTCAGCATCAGGAACTTTTGAAAGCTTTTGACAAATGCCGCAAGGTAGTCAAAAAGCAAGCAAAAGAGATTGCCTCCCTCAAGGCAGTGGAAACAAGTCTGGAGGAGTAACTTGCAAAATTACTTCCTCCTCAAAGATGAAGTCCACTCCTTGAAAGAGGAATATAAATGCTTGGTTGAGACACTAAGCCTAAAGGAGAAATACTTAGATGAGCTAGAAGAATAGCTCTTGGTGGAGATGAAACTTGTTGAAAGCTACTCCAAATCGAGAACTATTCTCCCTCTCATCGATGAATTTTTCGCTCCAAAGAAGGGTAGTGGTCTTGGCCATATAGCTGAAAAAGGCAAGGCTGTTAAGAGAGCCGCCGCCAAAGGTAAACGGAAGGCACCTCAGAATCAACCCACATTTAAGAAGGTGATTTTCCCCACGAATAAATATGACTCTGAGACATCCTATGGGCACTTCGCTAGGCCTACCTATATAGAGCCTAAGAAGCGCTAACAAGGATGGACCCATCCCCGAGACTTTGGGGCAAGTGTTTTTAAGGCTCCTCACGAAGAGATAATTATAAAAGAGTATGGTCCTTATGTTCATGGACATAATTTTAAGAAGGCATCGAAATCCAAAACTATCGTACATATGGCTAAGGTAACTGAGAAGCCTTGCGTGTGCTGTAATCAGGAGTCTTCCACCTCCAAGCCTGTAGCCCTTGCTAGACCTCCTGTACAAAAGATAAAGAAAGAATACAAGAGAAGGTACAATAAGTTTGACTGTTAGTGATGCGGTAAAATTTGTCATTTTGGCATAGATTGTTTGCTTAACCCTGCTAATTTTGAAGCTCCACGAGTTAACAGCGCGAGACCGACCACTCGCAACATTAATTTTCCTACTAGTGTCAAGCTAACAAAGAATCCAGGACCCAAATATGTTTGGGTTCCTAAGGTAAAATGATTTATAGTTGCAGGTATGTCCAAAGGCCAATAAAACTCCGATATGGTATTTGGACAGTGGATGTTCTCGGCACATGACCAGGACAAAAAGCCTACTGTGAGAGTTTACCCCAATTGAAGATAGTCCAAAGGTCATCTTTGGAGAGTCAGACAGGGGTATCACAAAAGGCTACAGTATGATTTCCACCGGCATAGTCTCTTTCACAGACGTGGCTTATGTTGAAGGATTACATCATAATCTGATAAGCATAAGTTAATTATATGACAAAGGCTATATCGTTGAGTTTTACAAGGATAAGTACCTGATAAAATCGTCTGCTAATTTGGAGACAATCTTAACAGACACTCGGAGTAAAAATATCTTTTGTTTAAATTTTCTCTGTCTAGATAACTCTACACCAGTGTGTTTTTTGTCTAAAGATAGTGCGTCTCTTTATGACCAATGATGCAAGAGATTAGAACATATTAATTTCAAAACCATAAATATGTTATTTTCTCACAACTTAGTGTGTGATGCTCCTAGCATTAAGTGGATTAAAGAGAGTCCATGTCACACATGCTAGATGGGTAAGCAGACAAGGGCTACCTTCAAGGGTATTTCTGAAAAATATTCTTCAAGAAGTTTATACTTACTTCATATGGACTTATCGGTCCTATTCCAATTCACAGTTTATGAGGTAAAGTATATACGTTGGTAATTATTTATGACTACTCTTATTTTACTTGGGTATTCTTTCTGAAACATAAATCAAATACCTTTGATTCTTTCACCAACTTTGTTAGACAAATTCAGAATGAATTAAACTGCTCAGTGGTCAAAATCAGAAGTGACCACGGAACAGAATTTGAGTCTGGTGCCATGACAAAATTCTGTGGAAGTCAATGTATCTTTCATGAGTTTTCCTCCCCGTGTACTCCACAACAAAATAGAGTTACTGATAAAAGGAATAGAACCCTAATTAAAGCATGTACAACTTTATTAAATGATGCTTCACTACTAAAGTACTTTTGGGCCGAAGTAGTTAACACAGCTTGTCACATGCAAAACAAAGCACTAATCAACAAACACCATCGTATGACTCCCTATGAACTATTGAAGTGAAGAAAACTGACTGTGTCCTACTTTAGAATCTTTGGAAGTAAATGCTTCGTACTTAATAATGGGAAGTATTACCATACGAAATTTAGTGACAAATGTTTTGAAGGTTTTTTTGTAGGTTATAGTAGCCATAGTATGACATATAGGATTTTTAATAAGAAAACCCTAGTGGCAAAGGAGTCTATTAATGTTGTATTTGATGAGACAAGCATGCTCCATAGCAACTCGTCAAGTGTTTTTGGTGCAGATGTAGCTACCAGGTTCGAAGAACTAAGCATGGAAGAAGCATTCAAGGAAGACACTCCAAGATCAGTCAAGGTCATTGATCCAAGTGTGGTGGATGAAGAATAACCAAATGAACCGACCACAGAGGATGCACTTGATGCGGCAGAACCTGTAGGTGGAAGAGGAAGAAACCTAGTGTTCAGACACCTCAGAGATCACCCTGCTGATAAAATTATTGGAGAGCTAAGCGATGGTGTTAGAACCAGAAGAGGTACAGCTAACGCGATACTGCATCTTAGTTTTCTATCTCAGGTTGAGCCAAAGAAGTTTGAAAAAGCAAACAAGGATGCCTCTTGGATCATGGCAATGCAAGAAGTGCTCAACCAGTTCGAAAGGTGCAAAGTCTGGGAGTTGGTGCTTAGGCCCAAGTGACAAAATGTGATCGACACCAAATGGGTATTCAGAAACAAGCTAAACGTAAATGGCGTAATCATAAAGAACAAAGACAGGCTTGTAGCACAAGATTACAGACATGAAGAAGGGATCGACTTCAACCAGACTTTTGATCCAGTGGCTAGGCTTGAGGCAATCAGGTTGTTTTTTGCGCATGCTTCCTTCAAAGGCTTCAAAGTTTATCAAATGAATGTGAAGTCAGCATTCCTCAACGGGAATCTGAAGGAGAAAGTATACGTAGCACAAACCCCATGTTTTGTCAACTCTATTTTCCCTGAATACATTATTTTCTTAATAAAGCTCTTTATGGCTTAAAACAAGCTCCCCGAGATTGGTATGAGACGTTGTCTAGCTTTCTAATTGGGAACAAGTTCATAATAGGATAGATGGACAAGATATTATTTCTTAGGGAAGTAAAAGGAAAGATTTTGCTAGTGCAAATCAATGTCGATGATATTTTTGTCTCTACGGAAGACAGCCTTTGCAAGAAGTTTTCCAAACTTATGCAAGCGAAGTTTAAAATGAGCAGTATGGGAGAGCTGAAGTATTTCTTAGGACTTCAGGTGAAACAATCTGAAAATGGAATTTTCATCTCTCAAATGAAGTTCACCAAAGAGTTACTAAAGAAATTCGGAATGGAGAACGCAACCTTGATGAGGACTCCAATGGGTTCAACTATGTCTTAGGGCAAGGATGAGAAAGAGAAACCTTTTGATGAAACTAAGTACATAAGCATAATTGGATCCTTGCTCTACCTCACTACCAGTAGACCAGACATAATATTCTCAATATGTGTCTGTGCTAGATTTCAGGTGAACACGAAGGAATCTCATTATGTCGTTGCAAAGCAAATTTTAAGATATTTTAAGGGTACACTCAATTTTGGCTTATAGTACCCAATAAGTAATAATGTCGAGCTAACTGGATTTTTAGATGCAGATTTTGCAGGAAGCAGGGATGACAGGAAAAGCACTCCTAGAGCATGCCAATTCCTAAGAAGAAGGCTTATTTCATGGAGTAGTAAGAAGAAGAATTGTGTGTAAACTTCAACTACCGAGTCAGAGTATATCTCTGTGGGTAGTTGTTGCTCACAACTTCTATGGATCAGGAATCAACTTGAGGATTACAACCTAAAGTTCAAAGAGATTCCAATGTATTGTGACTCCTCTAGTGCAATTACAATCACAAACAATCCAGTCTCTTATAGCCGGATAAAGCGCAAAGAAGTTCGATGTCACTTCATCTGGGAGCATGTGGAGAACAAGGACATAGCTCTTAACTACGGTTCAACGGATAAGCATGTCACAAATCTTTTCACGAAGCCGCTGGAGGAGGCCAAGTTCCTTTTTTTCAAAACAGAACTGGGCATGCTAAACAAGGACTCATGAAGATGGGCAAGAAGACATGAATTCACTCGGGAAATTCTTCAGAAAGCAAAAAAAATTATCCAAGGCAAATTCATCGAATATATCGGTCAGTAGAACTCGGCAATTCGCTGGATATACATGGCTAAACTCGATGAATCTGACTCTACGTTCGGTTAATATCACCAAATTTTACTTAGGTCAAACATTTCTTTCCAATATTAGATCCGAAGAGTCACGACTTATCAGGTAAGCGCCTTTTTCATGTCATATTTAATATATATATATATATTATAAGGGTTAGGGGAAAACCACTCCACTTCATCGAAAGAGACTCTGGATTTCGCCAAACAGTATTTCTCCCGACGATTCATTTTATAGGTACTGTGCATCTTCTCCGTCCCAAAGGTCCACCATCTATAGTTCAATCCCATCGCCGACTTGTTCTCGCCCTTTCAGTCAGTAGAAGAAGTACAGTTCAAGTTTTGATAGGTTAGGCCAGTACCGAACTTTCTATTTTCAGACTTCAATTCTCTATGGCCCCTCGAAGTACCAATGGCTTGCTAGGCGGTGGCAAATTGGTTCGTACGGGTTTTGCCTCTACATCCGATGAATTCAAGAATGTGTTTCTCATGCTTGAGTCAGTAGGCCTCTCCTTTGTCCTAGAACATCCGTGCAAGATTCTGGATAAAGACATCCTGGATTTCTTTAAGAATGCTAAACTCTGCAGGGAGGATACTGTTGTTAAGAGCAAAGTTCGTCGAACCAAGTTCAAAGTGAAGGCTTCTCTCCTAATAAGGTATTTGCGGCTTCCTACTTGTGAAGAGGTTGAATACCTCAAAGAGGAGGACTTCACCAGAGCTCTACTATTGTTGGGTTTTATATCCACAAAAACCTAGATTTGTATGAAGTCACCCTTAAACTAAGATGAATTAAGTTGTACTTAATGTCTTGTTTAACTTATGTGTTTGCAGGACTTAATTGCCAAGTATAGACCAATGCCAGTCTATAGTGGGTCACCAAACACAGGACCATACAATGTAATCACTCATTGTGTGATCCATGGTATTGACTCATGTGTAGCCTCTCTATTGGGATACACTTCATTTTCAAGCACTATACTTGTTGGAGAGAAAACATGTTGCTTATTTTTTGAAGAAAGAAAATTTTTCAGGAAACAAAATTTTTCTAATTATTTTACTCAATAAGAACTTAAGTACTCGAGTAGATTCTTTGATAGTACTAGAGGTGTTAAGTCTGATTTCGAGTAAGGGAAATAGTTCTCGAGAAGATTTTACATAGTTCTCGAGAAGCCAGTTCCATTACTCGAGTAGATCCTTTCTTATTCTCAAGTTAACAGAATTCCTATCTCAGAATTTTCTAAGTCTTATACTCAAGTAGTTAAGTTCATTACTCGAGTAGCCAAGTACTTTGTCTCGAGTGACAGAAGACAAGTACTCGAGAAGTGTCTATCTTACTCGAGTAGTGAAGTACCTGTACTCGAGAAGTCTATCTACTTCTCGAGAAGTCAAGCTCTAGTACTCGAGTAGCCAGATTTCTTCTTAGAATATTCTCCATGTCCTTTACTCGAGAAGATTACTTCCATTTCTCGAGTAACATTTTAAGTACTCGAGTAATCCTCATTCCACTTGAGTAATGATGAATTCTTTCCTGAAGTTTCCTTAAGTGCTTCTTCTCGAGAAGCTTTAAGTTGTCTTCTCGAGAACCTGAAGTAGTACTTGAGTAATCCTTTCTTCACTCGAGTAATGCAGCTAGTTTCTCTCTGAAAATCGCTAAATATCAGGACGTGTTTTTCAAAATGATTTCCTTAATTATTGGTCCACATGTCCAAGTCATTTATGATTATGACCGTTAGTTAAACTCCTATAAAAGGTATAATCATTTTTGACTAACCCTAAGGAAGAATAACAGAGAGAAATTGTAATTTATGAATCCCTAATTCTCTTTCTTAAATCGGAAGCCGCCGCTCATCTTCCTCATCGCCAAGGGATTTCGATCAAGAATGATTCAAAGCAGTCGACATGCAGATCAAGATATATATTCTACAATCTACAGATCCTCTCTTTGATCTTATGAGTCCAGAAATTTCAGATCAAGGATCTAGCCGAGTCTTCTTCAATATTTTCTGACAGAGTCTTCTTCAATATTTTCTGACATAGTCTTCTTCAATATTTTCTGACAGAGTCTTCTTCAATATTTTCTGAAAGAGATTTGTTCTCTGAGTTGTTGTATAAAGTTTTATCTTCTGAGTGTAGATCCATTTTGAGGATCGAGTTGTAGGAACGTTGTTCCGAGTAGTAGGATTGGTTTCAATCCGAGATTAGTGGAGTAGCCGAGTCTAGTGCATTGCTAGATCGATGAGTGAAAAGTGGACGTACCCAAAGTTGGGGAACCACTATAATTCTTGGTGTCATCTGTGTTTGCTTGGTTATTTTTCTATGCATAGCTCGTTAAATTTTTATTCCGCAAAAAAACACACAACTCACCTATTCACCCCCCTCTAGGTGATTTAGGTAGACAACTTAAACATTTTTCAATTGGTATCAGAGGCAGGTTTATCATTAAAAGGTTAACACCTTGATCAGATCTGCCCCAAGTTATCTATTGAGTTATCCAAGCATGGACAAAGCCAAGAATTTTGCTAAGCTTCCTTTGTGTACAAAGAACAACTTTCCCATGTGGAAAGAAAGGATTAAATTTTTCATGGAAGCTGTGGATCCAAGGATCTTCATGATTGTTGAAGAAGGTCCTTATGTTCCTATGACTGTCTCCACTATAGATCCTACCAAGAAAGTTCCCAAGAAGTTGATGGATCTTGACAAGGATGAGATTACACTTGTCTCTTTAGACAAGCAGGCCAAAAATATCATTGCAAATGTTGTCAATGATTCTATGCTGCAGAACCTGATTCACTGCCAATCCGCTGAGAAAATGTGGCAGTCTCTTATCACCTTGATGAAAGGCATTGAAGAAGTTAGGGATGACAGGAGATCCCTTCTAAATCAAAAATATTAAGCTTTCCAACAAGGACCCAAGGATTCAATTGCAGATACATTTGAAAGTTTCTTCAAGAATGTTAGCGGCCTAAGAGTATATGGTCGGTTCTTCACTAATGGAGAGCTGAATGATAAATTTCTAAGGTCCCTGACTAAGGAGTGGGACAACAAAGTCTGTGCTATCCAGGAGTTTGGCAAGCTGGCAGAGACTGGCCCTCAGAATCTCTTTGGAAAGCTAATATCATATGAGCTGCAAATCAATTCAAGAAAAGATGAAGAAGAGAAGAGTTGGTTCTCATCCAAGGAGAAGTCTGTCGCACTGAAGGTAGACAGCTCAAGGAAAGCCAAAGCTGCATCACCTGCTCCTACACAGGAAGATAGTCAAGAAGAAACCTCAGAGCCAAGTACCTCAGGCTCAAAGTTATCAAAAGGAGAGTTTTCTCTTCTTTCAAGATAGTTCAAGAAATTCTTGAACAAGAAGAAACAATGGAGAGGCAAAGATGCCTCATACATAAGATCACGTCATAATGGTGATCGACACAAGAAAGGCTCAAGTAGCCAAGATAGGTATCATACTAAATAGAACAAATAAATTTCTGCTGACATCATTTGTTATTGTTTCAATAAGCGAGGTCACATTATTGTTGATTGCCCTCACAAGAAGGAGGGTAGAAAAAGAGAGGAGAAGAAATCTTCTTACCATAAGAAGAGAACTGAAAGAAGCCTAATAGCCAAAAAGGGCAAGACTCTTAGCTACTCGGACTCATCTGAGTCAAGTGAAGAAGAAGAAGCCTACTTTAGGCTAATGGCACAAACTAATGAAGAAGAAGAAACCCTGTTCACTGGGAAAGTAAACTCTCATACCCCTCTTTCTAAATCAGATGTTTCTAATCATGATCATGTGGACAACTCTTCTGACGATGAGTCTGAACTCATGGTCCAATATAAGGAGTTAATCAAGGCTTACGACAAATGTCGAAAAGTCGTGAAAACTCAGGTCAAAGAGATTAAATCTCTCAAGGCTGAAGAGAGCACTCTAAGAGAGGAAGTCATCAAGATGGACTCACTCAGAGAAGACTTAAATTGTAACACCCCTATCCGTCACATAGTATATAATAGTAGGTCCGGCCGTGGCCCGACGCCATATACTACGGACAGACCGGTTGGTTACGCATTGAAACCATTCAACCAATCACAACGTCCTACACAGCACCTAGCGGAAGCAATTATTAAGTTGCACAATTAAGAACCCTGCTAACATGAATGTCTACGCAACTAAAAATAAGGAATGTTTAATACACGAATATTGGCCTTAAAGCCTTACAAGAGTTTGCTTAATAAAAAGTGTCTTCCAAACCTCGGCACGCAGGCCGGTCACACATGAGTACAAAAAGGAAAACACTCAAAACTTGGCCTTCGAGGGCCGGCACAGCAACTCGGGCTTTAGCCCGCTATTTACCTCTCGGCTCCGCAGCACCTGCAAGCAACAATCCACCGCACGGTGGTAAACAAAGGCAACGGTCAGCTATGCTAACCAAATTATAACGATTCCGCCCCAAAACAGGGTCGGCAAAGCTTCTCCCTGCACTTGTTAGCAAAACAAGCAATATAGCAAAATAAGCATCACATCACAGGTGCACGCTCACACGGCCGTACACCCCGTGCTCTCAGGGCACTTACTCGGCGAAGCCAGTCCGAACCCCGTCCGGTCCTCGACTCCACCACCACCCCCAGGGTGGCAATCTTGTGAGCATTTAGTCTTCTCAGCCGCAGCCTAGACTCGATCTCCAAACCTCGGTAAGTCCCACGTAAAACTTTAGGTCGCTTTAACCGAGCAGGTGGAGCGGTTAGGGGTACACCAGCCCATTGCTCACCCCGCCATTGCCATTAGGCCTTTGACGCGGACTAAGCTTCCCCAGTCCCAAATAACGATCAAACATGGTACATAGCCCCGCTATATACCCGGTTGGCTCCCAGGACACCGATATGACAGAAATGCGTTTCCGTCCAGATTTCCGGGTGCACCTCGGGGTTAATCCCCCAGATTCCCTAATGCATACTACCGCATAGCAACCCGAAAATAAACACAACGCTCGGAGTCTTCTCCGGCCAACAATGCATAACAAATCATCACCGATCCGGACCAACACGTCCGGGTAGGCTTCACACATCATGCCTATGTCCGTACTACGATTCCGAAATCTAAAAAGGGGGACTTCACATATCTACCCCCCAAGGAATACCACGATCTCGCCGCACACTCGCGGGAGAGGGGTTTTCCCATGCAAAGGAAGAAGAGCTTCACATGCTCAAGAAGAGAATCGTTACCCTTACGCTTTTCCTAGGCGCCAGACGATCTAGCTGGATGGAAAGCACCGTATCGGCCTCGCATTCGCGGATCCGGACTCGGATCGTGATTTGGAGCTCCGAAGCTCCGTCGGTGACCGGATCTAGCTTCTTCCTCCTCCAAGCTCTCTCCTCTCTCTAACTCTTAGAGAGAGAACCAACCAAAGGAAATGAGGGTTTCTAAACCCTATTCCCGGATGTAACATCCCAGCAACAGCCCCCCACCGTTGGATCCAAAACCAAGGAAACGAACGGCCACGATTAGGCCTAAAATACAAAATCTGGGGCCGAACACGGGTTGCAACACGGTCGTGTTCCTGGCCGTGTCACCCATTCGCCGTCTCGACCGACTCGAAAACCAGCACACGGCATTTGACACGGCCTCCAACATGCCCGTGTCGCCTGCGACACGCCCATGTCGAGACCTGTGTCACGCCCTCCGTGTGCAATCGGCCAACTCTCCCAACCCGAGAAGGACACGGCCTGCGACACGGCACCCGACACGCCCGTGTCACATGTGACACGCCCGTGTCTGTGCCCGTGTCATGGCCCATGTGCATGACTCAGAAAACTCCCGAGTGTGACACGCCCTGGGACACTCCCGTGTCCCAGGCCGTGTGCCTCAACTCGACGATCGCCGATCGTCAAAACGTCGACCACATGACCCGTATCCGAACACGCCCGTGTCACGCCTGTGACACGCCCGTGTCATGCCCGTGACACGCCCGTATCACGCCCATGACACCTGCTCCAAAACCTAGACTTGGCTTAAAATGCCGCCCATCCCTCTTGTGAGTTTCGGGGTGTTAAAACTCTCCCCCTCTTAAAAGAATTTCGTCCACGAAATTACCAAAAGAGAGAAAACAGAATCTCTCAGCGGTACCCAGGCGGAACAACTCCGGGTACACTTCCAGCATAGATTGCTCTCACTCCTAAGAGCTACTGGCTAACACAAAAGTCCCACCGGACCACGACTATCCTGATCTCCTTGAGACAAAGTCGCTCGACTTCACGGTCTCCAAAATGAACGGGTTTGACCCTAGTCGTCAACCTTTCGTCCACCAAAACTTGATCACTCACGATCAAGTTCAAAGGCTCTTGCGCCACCTCACCAAACCGCTCTAGAATTCTCTAGTGGTCCAAGGTATACCGGGCTCAGCCTCCCCAAGCGTCGCTCTCGTGAAACACTCTTGAACGACTATAACTTCCAACATGCCATCCGATAACTCATCATTCCGTTACGTGGCGTTAAAGCACTTAGTCTGCCTCTCCTGAGCGATTAGCAAAAGTTCTCATATGGTTCGCACCAAAAAGTGTAGTGTTTACCACCTTTTACTTTAAATACAACTTCGTGTCATCCGTTTTTAGCCTCGACAATGACATGCAACAACTTCAACCTCATAGGGCCTCGAAGGGCGCCATTTGTATGCTCGCTTGGTAGCTAAAGTTGTACGCAAACTTTACCAAAATAGATGGCCTTCCCACTGCTTCCCGAAGTACAGAACGCACATGCGAAGCACGTCCTCCAACGTACTATTGACCCACTCGGTCTGCTCATCCATCCGCGGATGTAAGACTGGACTAAACTACAACTTAGTCTCCAGCACTTTCTTTAACCACCTCCAATCATTGGACGTAGAACGCCCACCTTGATTGCTCACGTTGTTGTGGGGCACACCATGCAGTCTAACTATTATATCCAAAAACATTTGCCAGTTACTCCGCCGAATTATCCTTCCTATGCGGAACGAAGTGCGACACTAAAGTTAACACAATTACGATCACCCACACGACGTCGCTACCCCACTGTGACTTTGGCAAACCATGCACACAGTCCAGTCGAACTTCTATTCCGAACTAGGCAAGGATTCACGAATTCCCCGGCACTTGGCACTCTGCCTTCACTAAGGCGCAAGGCTGACACTTAGCCACAAACAACGCTACGACTCTCTTGAGCCCCGGCCACCAAAGCAATCTCTTAGATATCGGCACAACTTGTGCCTCCTAAGCGAGTTGAGTACTTGGTAAGACGTATCACAACTCCACCCATAAATTACCCATGCTTGGGCTGCACAAACGATTGTCTTTCCTTGGTAGCCTACCCACAACCGTCGACTTGGGATTTTGACCCACCGAGCCGCACCCATGATTTCCTTCATGCAGCTACACAAACCATAGTCTACAGACTACGATCAGCCAGGTCATACTGGACTTCCGACCAGTTTAGTTATGCTTCGACGCTAGTCTGCTTGTCAACGCAAGAGATAGCTAACATCTCCAAATCTCGGGTCAAACCCTCAACATGAAACTACAACTAGTTGGCCTGGGCGGAAGCCCTACGTCTCAACGCATCCGCAACACATTGCCTTACAACGAGCACAAAATAACTTTCGAACGTATAGTCCCCCAGGAACTCCATTCATTTTTGCTGCCTCAATTTTAGATCCTTTCGATCCCACCGATGTATCAGGCTCATAAGATCGGTACAGACACTGACTTTTGCACCATATACATAAAGCCTCCCTAGCTTTTGTGCAAAACACACGGCCACGAACTCCAGATGACGGACTGGACAATACACCTCGTGCTCTTGCAACTAATGCGAGCCATAGGCCACAACATTACCACGCTGCAGTAGCACGCAGTATAATCCGCTGCCTAAGGCAGTGCCGTAGATCTCACAGCTTCTGGTTCCACTCGGCAAACTTAACACTGGCGCCGCGGTTGACCAACTCTTTAACCCTTCACAGCTTGGGCGTACTCGCGCATCTAAGAAATCCTTTTTAGCTTTTCCTTGACAACGATGCGAGGGGTAATACTATCCGCGGGAATTCCTCTACGAAGCGCCTGTAGTAGTCGACCACACCAGAAACTCTGGATTTCCGCTACCGAGACAACACAGGCCACCCTCGTATTGCGACTAACAACGCTGGACCCACACGCCCTCACTCTACCAACTAAAGGACCAAGAAGCACTATGAGGATAACCCAAGACTCGAGTTCGGAGAACTTGGTGTATACATGGTTCCTTCTTAGCGTCCACAAAACCAAGAGTAGATATTCAGAAGCGATACCCTTCGCACTAAAATTACCCCCAATGTGTCGTCGATGAAGACAATCATAAACTGGACTAAGTACTCCATGAACGTTCCGTTCATCCGGTCTATGAACACTGATGCCACACTTGACTGCCAAGACAGCACGATCGTAGACTCGGATTGCTCATCACTCGTGCTTAACACCGCCTTTGCGATAACACTTACCCTTATTCTCAGATAAGGGTAACCGGACTTACGATCCACTACTGAGTCCACCGAAGACCCGACTAACTGATCAGAAGATCATCGATCATTTGGATCGATTACTTATCCTATTTCTGCAAACTTACACAGCTCTCTGCAACGGATACAAAATTGCAAGCTCCCGTCCTTATTCTGAGTAAAGAGGACCGGTGTGCTCCAAGGAAACGAGCTTGGACGCACCTACCCATGCTCCATCAACTTTTCTAGTTGAACCTTTAACTCCGCTATCACCTTAGGCATCATCCTATAAGGAGAGCGTGACACAGGTTTAGCACCTGGCATAGCTCAATCGTGAAATCGATCTCTCGCTACGGTGGGGCTCCAGGGAGACTGTTCGGGAACACATCGGGATACTCACAAACCACTGTGATATTATCATAGTGGACTTAGGCATTATAGCCTCCACTAACGTTAAAAATAGCTCTGCGCCAGCACGAACTGTCTTGACCACCGGGAGGGCAGACGTCAGTGTCCTGCTCGATCCCTTCAGTTCCGCAAACGTTATCTCCTGCCCAACACCCAGCTAGGTCTCTTTGCGGTTGCAAATGATAAAAGCCTTCTGCCCCAAAAGCTAGTCCATAACAAAGATGACGTCAAACTCTACTAACGGCAACAACGACGCTAGCAAGTCGAATCCTTGAGTTTCAATAAGACTCTTACCGCACAGACTGTATCTCCGCGCGCACTGGACGACTACTGGGTAATAACCCGTCCGGATTGCCAAGATTCCAAAATAAAGCCTAGAGCTTCAAGTTCTAAGTAAACACGCATAAGGCAAGAAGCAAGGTTGCTAACAATAAAACCATACCTGACGACCCGACGGTCGGCCACATGACCTCCTGCTGGCCAAGGATGTTCACTCCTGGTTGGGCCGGAGTAAACAGCGATGCGGAGGACGCCACCGTCTTGCCTTTCTCTTCAGATATCGACCCCGACTTCTTTTTGGACATTGGGGGACCACTCCAACAATCCCGGGCATAGTGCCCCGGCTTTCCACAAACAAAGAATGCATCCGGGGTTTGAGCTGTAGTCGCTTCGGATGTGCTAGAGGAAGGGACTAGCCCCGACCTCCTAGCCTTCTTATGCCACCTACGATACCCAGATTTTGAGGTTGGCATTTTGAACATCGTTTCCTTTACACTAGAGGCTTCAACTGCTCCTGCCAAAACTTTCCTTGTCTTCTGAGCACTCTCCCAACACTCTCTGGCGAGATGCCCTTTCTTGCTACAAGAATAACAATTGAGGGTAGTTCGGGTAGTAGATGACCCAGCCTCCTTTCTCGGCATCTTTCGATAGACAGTCCTTATAGGATCAGTAGGTTTTGGTACCCTATCCACTGGTACTTGGTGAGTTTTCCCCAACTCCACCTCCAAAGCTCTAGCCGACTCCACCAAAGCTCGGAATCCAAATAACTTTGGTCCTAGCAGTAGGATACGCAACTCGTTGCGCAGACCGTTATAAAATATATCAACTATAGATTGCTCGCTTTCCCATTCAAAGCCTGGGTAGCGCCTTAACATAAGGAATGTCTGCAAATATGCGTCAACTGAATGCGCTCCCTGCACCACAGTCATGCTCATCTGCTGCTCTAAATGACCTCCTGCCCTTTGCTCCAACAAACCTCCCGATGTTGGGGCCATCTCAGGGACAAAGGGTTGCACATTACTCCCATGTTGTGCGTTGGTCACCGTGAACACCGCTTCAAAAACCCTTCTTATGGTTTCCAAAGACGTAGGGGTCTCAGGCACGTCGCTGGGTGCAGTACTTTTCTCAAAAAGTGTGCATTCAGACTGCCACGCGCCACTCTCGGACACCTGCAATCGTACAGAACACCAATAAGGGACCAAACAAAATTGCAAAAAGCAATTATATGAACACGCAGGTTCCCCAAACATGTGTATTTTCATTCCTAAGTGGACATTCATGGGTTCTTTTCATGTTATAACGATGACGCACATATATGTGCTCACCACCCCTTAAAGTGAATTCGTCCACGAATTCATTTAAGCTTGACCGAAACCAGTAGTCTGATACCAATTTGTAACACCCCTATCCATCACATAGTATATAACAGTAGGTCCGGCCGGGGCCCGACGCCATATACTACGGACAGACCGGTTGGTTACGCATTGAAACCATTCAACCAATCACAACGTCCTACACAGCACCTAGCGGAAGCAATTATTAAGTTGCACAATTAAGAACCCTTCTAACATGAATGTCCACGCAACTAAAAACAAGGAATGTTTAATACACGAATAATGGCCTTAAAGCCTTACAAGAGTTTGCTTAATAAAAAGTGTCTTCCAAACCTCCGCATGCAGGCCAGTCACACATGAGTACAAAAAGGAAAACACTCAAAACTTGGCCTTTGAGGGCCGGCACAACAACTCGGGCTTTAGCCCGCTATTTACCTCTCGGCTCCGCAGCACCTGCAAGCAACAATCCACCGCACGGTGGTAAACAAAGGCAACGATCAGCTATGCTGACCAAATTATAACGATTCTTCCCCCAAACCGGGGCAGCAAAGCTTCTTCCCTGCACTTATTAGCAAAACAAGCAACATAGCAAAATAAGCATCACATCACAGGTGCACGCTCACACGGCCGTACACCCCGTGCTCTCAGGGCACTTACTCAGCGAAGCCAGTTCGAACCTCGTCCGGTCCTCGACTTCACCACCACCCCCAGGGTGGCAATCTTGTGAGCATTTAGTCTTCTCAGCCGCAGCCTAGACTCGATCTCCAAACCTCGATAAGTCCCACGTAAAACTTTTGGTCGCTTTAACCGAGTAGGTGGAGCGGTTAGGGGTACACCATCCCGTTGCTTACCCCGCCATTGCCATTAGGCCTTTGACGCGGACTAAGCTTCCCCGGTCCCAAATAACGATCATACATGGTACATAGCCCCGCTATGCACCCGGTTGGCTCCCAGGCCACCGATATGACAGAAATACATTTCCGTCCAGATTTCTGGGTGCACCTCGGGGTTAATCCCCCAGATTCCCTGATGCATACTACCGCATAGCAACCCGAAAACAAACACAACGCTCGGAGTCTTCTCCGGCCAACAATGCATAGCAAATCATCACCGATCCGGACCAACATGTCCGGGTAGGCTTCACACATCATGCCTATGTCCTTACTACGATCCCAGACTCTAACAAGGGGGACTTCACATATCTATCCCAAGGAATACCACGATCTCGCCGCACACTCGCGGGAGAGGGGTTTTCCCATGCAAAGGAAGAAGAGCTTCACATGCTCAAGAAGAGAATCGTTACCCTTGCGCTTTTACTCGGAGCCATGACGATCTAGCTGGATGGAAAGCACCGTATCGGCCTCGCCTTTGCGGATCCGGACTCGGATCGTGATTTTGAGCTCCGAAGCTCCGCCGGTGACCGGATCTAGCTTCTTCTTCCTCCTCCAAGCTCTCTCCTCTCTCTAACTCTTAGAGAGAGAACAACCCAAAGGAAACGAGGGTTTCTAAACCCTATTCCCAGATATAACATCCCAGCAACAGCCCCCCACCGTTGGATCCAAAACCAAGGAAATGAGCGGCCACGATTAGGCCTAAATTACAAAATCTGGGGCCGAACACGGGTTGAAACACGGCCGTGTTCTTGGCCGTGTCACCCATTCGCCATCTCGACCGACTCGAAAACCAGCACACGGCATTTGGCACGGCCTCCGACACGCCAGTGTCGTCTGCGACACGCCCGTGTCGAGACCCGTGTCACGCCCTCCGTATGCAATTGGCCAACTCTCCCAACCCGAGAAGGACACGTAACCCGACACGCCCGTATCGCATGTGACACGCCCGTGTCTGTGCCCGTGTCATGGCCCGTGTGCATGACTCAAAAAACTCCCTAGCGTGACACGCCCTGGGACACGCCCGTGTCCCAGACCGTGTGCCTCAACTCGACGATCGTCGATCGTCAAAACGTCGACCACATGACCCGTGGCCGAACACACCCGTGTCACGCCCATGACACGCTCGTGTCACGCCCATGACACGCCCGTGTCACGCCCGTGACACCTGCTCCAAAACCCAGACTTGGCTTAAAAAGTCGCCCGTCCTTCTTGTGAGTTTCGGGGTGTTACATAAATACTGTTGTTGAAGAGTTTAATAAGGTTCTCGAGCACCTAGATCTAAAGGAGAAGATCATCAAAGAATTAGAAGAACAACATGAAGCATAAAAGAAACTTGTTGAAAGTTTCTCAAAGCCCAAGACTGTCCTTTCTTTAGTTGCTGAATTCTCAGCTCAGGCCAAAGGTGCTGGCTTAGGCCATGTTGGTGATCCTAGTAAATCCTCTAGGAGAAATAAGGCTCAAAGAAAAGGGGAAATCTCCTAAAGATCATACGTCATTCAAAATGGTTATCTTTCTAACCAACAAGTTTGATCTTGATTCATCCTACGGTCACTTTGCTAGGCCTACTTATGTAGAGCCAAAGTCTCGTTACCAAGGATGGACTCATCCCCAAAACTTTGGCGAAAGTGTCTTCAAGGCACCTTATGAAGAGATTACTCTTCAGAGCTATTGCCCTTATAATCATGGTCATAACATCAAGAAGGACCAAAAGTAAAGCCTATTATGGAAAAGCCTCTTAAGGAGAATAAACCATGTGAATGTCTTCACCATAAAGCTTCTACCACCAAGAATGCTGCCACTGCTAGACCACACTCTCTAAAGGTCAAGTAGGAGAATTTTAGGCAAAGATACAACAGGTTTGACTGTTGGTGTTGTGGTAAAATTGGTCACTTTGCCATTGATTGTTGGTTTAACTTCAGAAATTATGTAACTTCTCAGGTTAACAATGTGAGAAAGACCACTCATAATGTTAATACATGTAAGGGGAGTATGCTAACAAGAGACCAAGGACCCAAACGAATTTGGGTTCCTAAGGCAAACTGATTTGTGATTGCAGGAATGTCCAAAGGCCACCAGAAATCCTATTTGGTATTTGGACAGCGGATGCTCTCGGCATATGACCAGGACTAGAAGCCTTCTTCAGAATTACTCACCAGTCATGAACGGGCCAAAGGTCATCTTTGGAGTTTCTGAGAGAGGAATTACTAAAGGCTACGATATGATTACTAATGGTAGTGTATCCTTCTCAGATGTGGCCTATGTTAAAGGATTGGAACACAATCTTATAAGCATAAGCCAGCTCTTTAATAAAGGATACATAGTTGAATTTCATGCAGATAAGTGTTTGATAAATTCGGTTGATAATTTAGAAGCGATTTTATCAGGCACTCGTAGTAGGAATATTTTTTGTTTGAATTTTATTTGTATAGACTCTTCTACACTAGTGTGTCTTTTGGCAAAAGATAGTGCGTCTCTTCGTGACCAATGGCACAAGAGACTAGCACATATTAATTTCAAAACTATTAATAAATTATTTTCTCTTAATTTAGTGCGTGATGCCCAAAATGTCAAGTGCGCTTGTTGAAACCGAAAAACTAGTCTCTTGTGGAGTTAAACCTTGGGGAAGGGGTGATCGCGCACCTACTTCTCTCTTGCGAGCTGGGAGACTAGGAAGAAAGAACAGGGAACGTACCCAAGGGCTCGGTGAGGAGGACACACCACACACCTGGAAGATCACTAAGCGTTTCCCCTTCTTAACCAAGTGTCAGGCTAAGGTACCTCAGAAAGCGCTAGCAGGCTGGGAGACAAGTGAGCATGCCCTCTGAGGTACCCCTTAGGTTCTATTTATAGATTTCTGAAAACGGCCTTCAAATAGCTAACATCCACTGTTCTGAACAGCTATGTGCAGCCCATCTGGTTTTACCAACAGCGAGACTCCGCTGTTCTAACTGGCTATGTGCAGACCTGCAGGGGAAAAACTGTAAAGAACATGCCACAACAGGTTGGGAGAAATGGTAAAGAACATGCCACAATGGGGATGCTCGAGGATTTTAGGCAGGAAGTCCTCGGTCTGGTCAGATTCACACCCGGCGCGCGTGCCGAGTGCTCGACTCCAGCAATTCAAGTTCTCGCGGATCTGACACTCAGTGAAGGCGCTCTTGCAGGGAGAGAAAGGAAGTAGATCGCCGAGGAAGGCTGGGGTGCCAAGCTCCCCGGGCGAGTACTTTTCCCGAGCTCGGGGAGTGGCGACAGGTTTGGCGTAATGGGGGCGCGAGACCCACCAGCTTGCCCAGTAGGAGGAGACATCCCCTTCAGTGAGTTGGTCTCCTCTGCACTAGTCCCGGATGGGTTCAGGGAGCCCGAGATGTCCTATTACACCAAGAAGGGGGACCCGGTCCAGCACGTCCAATGGTTTGAGGACGTGGTCTCGATCCGACAGATGTCAGATGGATTCAAGTGCAGACTCTTGGCCATCACTCTCAAGGAGAAAGCAAGAGAGTGGTTCCACCAGCTGCCGGCCAATTCCATCTACTACTTTCAGGACCTACGTCGTGGGTTCAGGTTAAGGTTCATTACCTCCAAGAGGAGGAAGAAGGAGTCGGAGTCCCTATTCCGCATCAAGCAGGGGGTGAACGAGACCTTGGGGAGCTACATTAACCACTTCTAGAACGAGGTCACCAAAGTTTAAGAGATGTCGGGACACACCCTAATGATGGCCTTCACTCTTGGTTGCAGCAGGGTTTCTTCAGGATGGAGGTGAATAGGGTTCCCCCTCTGTAACATACCATTACCAACAAGACCCCTAGAAGTGGTTTTGTCATAACAGAACCCTAGGAAACCAAAGAGTTGAAGTCTATCGACCAAGATTTCGAGTTGAAAGTGAAGGGATAGATACTACTCTAGAGGGGGGGTGAATAGAGTTATCAAATTTTGCACTAGACAAAACTTAATGGTCTACCCAACTCCCTTGGAGTGAAGTGCGGAATGGAAAGATTATAGATATTAATTTAACCTTAAAGCCTAACACAAGTGATGTGCACAAACTCAAGCTAACTGTAATTACAGTTAAGGCTTGGAAAACCTAATCAGCAACTAGCAATCCTAGTTATATCTATTCACAGCCACAATGCAGGAATTAAACAAGTGAATCCAGACGACACAAAGAAATTTATAGTGGTTCCCCAAACAACTTGGGTACGTCCACTCTTCTACCCAAACGGTAGGAATCCACTCAGGTTTTTGATCAGGTGCCCTGCCACCAACAGGATCTGCTTCAGGTAGATCCAGAAACCCTTTAGACTTTTGATCAGGTGTCTAAAAACCAAGCACAGGTTTTTGATCAGGTGCCCTGCCACCAAGGGATACTTTTGAAGGGAGTAATAACCCTGTATAGGAGGGGGAAGAAGGTTAAGATGTCTTCTCTATTTTACAATAGATTAGAGAAGCACAAAAGCTTGCACTGAGCTAGAAAGCTCTAAAGAATCAAGGCTCCCCCTGGCTCAAAGATGTCTAGGTGAAGTCTTGCTTCAGTGCAGAAAAACTCTTCAGAAAGTTCTGAAGGAAAAGCTACAAGAAGATACAAATAATAAAATAAAGATCTTCAAGCAGCTATCTTCTTCTTCTTCTTCTTCAAAGAAACTCTGAGTTTGAACTTCCTGAAAGCAGGAGGACTCAGGTTGAAGAAGAGTGGAAGATCTTAACACTTCTCAGTTAGATGGAAATTGCTGAGAGCAGAAAACTTGATCTTTATGAAGGCTTGAATGCTTGAATAACACTTGTTGGCTATATGCTAGCTCGAATCCTTCTTCAAAGGGTCCTTTATATAACATCAGCAAGCAACGGCTTTCTTCAATTTGAATAATTTGTCTTCTTCTGAGACTTGAGACCTGAGCTGTAAATATCAAGAAGACACAACAAACTCTGCAGCAGAAACATTCTATAAAAGGAATAACCATTTTTCTAGGAAGCTGCAGGAAACAATTTGATAATAAAGTACTAAATAAAGTCATATCAGAAACAAACTCTTTATAGCAAAAAGAAGACTTTTCAGTCTAACGGCTATAAAGGGCTGACAACAGATAAAGTAATTTATAATGTCAGCTAATAAGACAAACAACTTTATCTAAAAAGATTTGACTCAGGCAAAAAGAATGGAGCAGATATGCCTGGAAATATTATCATAATACTCAAAACAACTTGCCAGAAAATGTATTAATTAATTAAATATAATAAATAAATACAAAATACAAGTGCAGACAGAAAACGTCGAACGACCCTCAGAGATCGTCGACCGACGCACGGAGATCGTCGAACTATCGGACAGATAGTCGAACGATCCAGATAATCGAACTATCAAAGGAGATAGTCGAGCTATCACAGCAGATAGTCGAACTACCAGAAGATAGTCGAACTATCAGATAGTCGACCTATCAACAGATAGTCGAACTATCAGGGCAAAACAGATAGTTGAGCTATCAACAGATAGTCGAGCTATCAGATAGTCGATCTATCAATCAGATAGTCGAACTATCAAGAACAAACAGATAGTCGAGCTATCAACAGATAGTCGAGCTATCAGAAACAAACAGATAGTCGATCTGTCAATAGATAGTTGAACTATCAGATAGTCGAACTATCAAAGCAGATAGTCAAACTATCGAGCGAGAACAGATAGTCGACCTATCAACAGATAGTCGAGCTATCAACGCAGAACAGATAGTCGAACTATCAACAGATAGTTGAGCTATCAGATAGTCGACCTATCAACAGATAATCGAACTATCAAAACCAAATAGATAGTCGATCTATCAACAGATAGTCGAACTATCAGATAGTCGACCTATCCAAGCAGATAGTCGAACTATCAAAGCACACAGATAGTCGAACTATCAACCGATAGTCGAACTATCCTCGCAGACTGAAAGTCGAACAACTGATAGACGATCGTCGAGCAGCTAGTCGACGATAGTCGAGCGGCGTTCGACGATAGTCGAACGAACAAACAACTTAACCAAATTCTCAATCTGGAAAAGTGAGGACTCTACAGCTAGACTACTAACCATTGACCATAGATATTTCTTGGGTCAAGGAGCACAAAGGAGAGGACTAAACTCAAATCAAACTAGGGTACCAACAATCTCCCCCTATTTGAGTTAAGTCTCTCAAAATCTAAAACATACAGCTAGCTATAGAACACTAAAATTAATGCAGGAAATAATTAACAATTAACTAGCAGATTATCAAATAGATAGATAATAAACCAATATAACACAGCAGACAATCAAACTATTAAGAATCTCCAGAATCTGGAAAAGGGTCAGAGGAACTAGGAACAAAAGAGATTTTCCTTAGAGGATCATCAGATTCTTTCTTTGATAGCTTCAAGTCCTGCACGCCAATGATCTTCAATTCTACAGCTCTTGGGACTACTGCTTCAGGATGCTTTTCCATATATTTTGAGGGATCAAATACATCAGGCTTGACTTGGATCTTTTCAAACTCTTTCTTTCTGTAAGCAGACATGGTGGTAAAACCAGTAATATCTTTTCCTTCTGCTTTTGCTTTTCTTATTTGAGCTGCTCCAACTAGTTCGTGAAAACGAGCCATCCTAAAGTTAGGATCTAGCTCTGGACTTTCATAAACAGGCTCAGGAGGAGCAGCATCTGATTCTTTATCTAGATAAGATATTGGAGCAAACTTAGCAAAAGATTCTTGCTAGAATTTTAACACAAAATAAACTACTTACCTTTTAACACAACTTTCTCAGACTGAACTGGTGCAGCAGTTGAAACTTTTCTCTTTGGAGAAGGAGGAGGTGAAAAAGTTGGCTTTAAATACACAACCTCCTTAACTTGTTCTTTCACTTCTGCTTCATGCATTTGACTGTCAGAATAAGACTTTCCATGAGAGCTATAAGAGCTTTTCCTTGATTGATGCTGAGATGAAGCAGGTCTTGCTGATGGAGCAGATTTTCCTGAAGATACAGAAGGGTTGGCAGAAAGATTACCAGAGGCTCCTGCACCTGGAGGAGGAGGAGGAGGACCTCTGGGAGTCCATCTTGGACCAGGACTGTCATATCTTTTAGATCTTTTCCTTTCTTTCTGCTGGTTCTTTGAGAACCACATCCAATGCTGAAATTCCTTTGACTTAGGGTCAATGCCCTTCAGAATATAATAAGGAATATCATTATCTTTACTGGGAGGAGGAGGAGCAGCAGCTTTCCTTTTCTTTTGGGCAGCTTTCTTTTTCCTTGACTTTTCAGATACATCAGAATCATCCTCATCATCAGAGTGAGATGATGGAGGATTTACATACGGATCATAGGCTTCAGAAACAGCCTTTTCTTTAAGCTTCAGAGCAGATTTCTCTCTTTCCTCTTCCATGGCATCCAGAGCCAGAAGGGAATCTAAGTCCAACCCTGGTGAGTCATCCCAGATGGTTGACTTTTCAACTTGCAGATCTTTGTCTTTCTCTTTTAAAGACTGTACTCTTAAATCCCAGGCAGCTCTTGCTTGAACTTCTTCAATACTTAGAGCAGGAGTGTCAACTTTGACTTCATCTTGATTCTCAGGCTCATCTTCTCTATCATCTAAAAACGATTCCAACTCTGGATCTACTTGGATATCAGGAATACTTGGGGCAGCCTCTGAGATAATTTCTATTATCTGAGCAGATAAATCTTCTCTAATAACATCTATAGAATTATGAATACATATCTGCTAAATAAGCGATAATCATTCCTTCAAGGTATTCACTAGCAAGCAAATTAATTGACTCATCAATAAATCGAATAAGTGAATTACCTTCATACTTGACCATCTCCCATGATTCATCTAGATATGAAGTTATAATTCCTTCTAGGAATCTAGCAACCACAGGAGTGGTGAGATCTTCTAGGCAGACTTTTACTGCAATCTCAGATAGCATGATTCCATCAGCTATTTCCTTATCTGATAACACTGGAACTACTTCTTTCTCAGCTGGAGCAGGCTCTTCCAGGGCTGTCATCACAGTATCTGTTATATCTAGAAGGGAGGCAGGATGATCTGAGGCATCTTCATGGAACATCTCCCCCTGCCTGATTTCAGTGGAGACTGAAACCAGGCCCCTTGAGGAAGATGGCTCAGCAGATTTTGAAAGGGATTTGATGGAGGCAGTTAAGATATCAATAGAGGATGCAAGGGGAGCGATTGCCTCTTCAATCATGGTCTTGATTGACGGGGTAATCAACTCCACAATGCGGGAGATAAATTCAGGAGTGATCTCAAAAGATGATGGATGTGAAGTGGATGGAGCTGCAGCAGATATGGTTGAAGTGCTGGGATGGAGAATGGTGTGGACAGGGGATTGAACAGGAGATGGAGCAGGAGAGTTAATTGGAGAATTAACTGGGGAATGACTGGGAGACAAAGGAGGAGTAGGAATTCTCTCAGATCCTAACAAATCAAAGCTAGGAGCAGATATCCTAGTTTGATGAAAAGGAATTGGAGAAGCTGGAGGGGAAAGAGGAACAACCGTAGTTGTTTCTGGAGCAGAAGAGGAAGAAGGTCGTACTTCAGCTGAAGTTGATGGTACTTCAACTGAGGCAGACAGCAAAGCGGAAGAGGAGGAGGGAAGAGCTGAGCCAGCTTCGACATGGTGAGGAGTGACTGATTCAGTCCTGGTGTCCTCAGATGTTACTGGAGCAACCCCTGTGAGAGCGGGTTTCACAAAAGTTCTCTTCCATTTGGAGAATAGGTTAGGATCCATCTTCTTGCCTGCGTTAATTGTTGTTGCGGTTGAACTCAGCAGCTGGGGGTATTTTTCCTTCAGGAAAATTCCAATAACCCTTCCAAGGGTAACTTCCTTCTTGCCATTCTTTTTCCTTATTAAATCGAACATCACTGCTGCCCAATCTATCCTTTTCCGATTAACAATCGCACACATTAGTGCGAATTGCTGCCTTGTTATATTATCGTGAGCAGAGTGCTTACTCAGGAGCACTTTTCCTACCAACTCAGCAAGAAACTTGATTTTGAAAGGGAATTTTACTTTGAGCAGCTTCGTGGGAATGCCCTCAGCATGTCCCAGCTCAACTAACATTCTTCCGAATTCCTGAGCATCTTGCTCATAATCCTCTTCACCATTTATTAAACCAAAAATTTCAGTCAAAACGGCCGGAGTTAGGATTACCTCTTCTCCGTCGATGGTACCTGTCATCGAGTCGTCGGTGGAGGACGACGTGAAGGCCCATTCCTTGATTTCTGGGATGTTTATCTTAATCCTTGCAGACATTATCCTCTCGAGTCCTTGATCCCTGCATAGCTGAAGAACTTCTACGATCCCGGCATCGCAGCTACTGAACGCGTCGAAATCCACGCTAAAGCCAGCATCAAACTTCACGACTGCTAGAACTGCTGGAGCGACCGCCATTGATTCGCTGGAGAAAGCTCGAGAAAGATGGAGAGGACGAAGAAGACGAAACGACCGAAAATCGCAAGCGGGAAGGCAGAATGCGAAAAGACACGCTCCGTCGACGATAAAACACAAGATCTTTTAACCTAGGTCGACTATCGGCTTTATATTAGACCGGAAATAGTCGATCTATTAAAAAGATACTTGACCCGATAGTCGAACGGCCGTTCGACGATCGGCTCAGAAGCAGAGTAGTCGAACCATCGTTCGGCTATTTCTGGCTTCACAAACAATAGGCTTTCGTCATCCAGAGATCGACGATGAGCTCGACTTGTTCGACGATGGTCGAACGCTGGTCGACGATCTTCAGACAGATAAGCCATCATCAACCAGAGGTCGACGATAGACTTGATCCGTTCGACGATCTTCGATCATCGTTCGACGATCTTCAAACAAGTTTCAATATAGGCAGATACAGTCACACTTAGTCTCGTCCATTAATCATGCCTAATTGAACTAAAAAGAACAGATGCTTCTGTTCATCTAAAGGCTTGGTGAAAATATCTCCTCTCTGAAACTCAGTGGATATGAACTCAAGACAGATCTTGTTCTTTTCCACACATTCTCTCAGGAAATGGTGCCTAATCTCAATGTCCTTCGTTCTAGAGTGGTGCATAGGATTTTGTGCAATTGAAATAGCACTGGTACTATCACACATGATTTTGGTGTTCTTGTGTGAGTAACCATAATCCACAAGCTGGTTTTGAATCTACGGGATCTGTGAACAACAACTAGCAGCTGCTATATATTCGGCCTCTGCAGTTGAAGTTGAGACAGAAGCCTGCTTCTTACAGAACCAAGAGACCAATCTCTCTCCCAGGAACTGGCAAGTTCCTGAGGTGCTCTTCCTGTCAACTCTGCAACCAGCATAATCAGAATCAGAATATCCAATTAACTCAAATTCTGACTCAACTGGGTACCAAAGTCCTAGATCTGGACATCCCTTCAGGTATCTCAGGATTCTCTTTAGAAGAATCAGATGAGATTCCTTGGGGTTGACCTGGAATCTAGCACAAAGGCATGTAGCAAACATTATATCAGGCCTACTTGCAGTTAGATATAATAGGGAACCAACAATGGCCCTATAATTCTTTTGATCAACTGGCTTGCTGTGATCATCAGAGTCAATAACTACATTAGTAGCCATAGGTGTAGGCATTGCTGAAGCATCAGCCATCCCAAATTTCTTTACCAATTCCTTGGCATATTTGGATTGGGAGATGAAGATACCATCAGCATCTTGCTTAACTTGGAGACCAAGAAAGTAAGACAGCACACCCATGCTACTCATCTCAAACTTAGAGTGCATCAGGTCAGAGAACCTTTTGCAAAGTTTGGGATCAGTGGAGCCAAATATAATATCATCTACATACACCTGAACTAACAGGATTGTGTCCTTGTGATGCTTGACGAACAGGGTTCTATCAACTACTCCCCTAGTAAAGTTGTGCTCTAACAGGAAACTAGCTAGAGTCTCATACCAGGCTCTGGGGGCTTGCTTTAGTCCATAAAGAGCTTTCTGTAACTTAAACACATGTGAGGACTGAGTTGAAGAAACAAACCCTGGTGGTTGTTCAACAAACACCTCTTCCTTAAGCTCACCATTTAGGAATGCACTTTTGACATCTATTTGGAACACCTTAAACTTCATGTAGGCTGCATAGGCCAAGAAGATCCTTATTGCTTCTAGCCTTGCAATAGGAGCAAAGGTTTGGTCATAGTCTATACCTTCCTCCTGTCTGTAGCCCTGAGCTACAAGCCTTGCTTTATTCCTTACTATAATTCCATTTGCATCTAACTTGTTTCTATACACCCACTTGGTGCCTATGATCAGTTGGCCTTTAGGTCTTGGAACCAAAGTCCAAACTTTACATCTCTCAAACTGATTGAGCTCCTCTTGCATTGCAATGATCCAGTGGGGATCTAGCTCTGCATCTTTAAAGGTGAGGGGCTCAACCTATGAGAGGAAACAAGCATGCATCACATCCTGTCTTAATTGGTGTTTTGTTTGTACACCAGCTGATATGTCTCCAATCACTTGAGATGTGGGGTGATCTCTAAGTGTGACAATATCAGCAGGTGGGATGTGATCTTCAGCAACAGTTGGGATTAATTCCTCAGGAGGAATTTGATCTACTGTTGGTGGTACAACAACTGCTTCAGCAATGTCTTCATCACTGTCTGATTCAGTGATCTGAAGAGTTGAAAGTTGAAGAATTTCTTGAGGGGCATCAGGTACCTGCAATGAACTGGAGGAAGGAGAATTTTCTTTCTCCTTGTAAAACATCTGATGCTCATCAAATGACACATGCACAGATTCTTCAATCTTACAGGTTGATTTGTTATAAACCCTATAAGCTTTGCTTACTTGGGAATATCCAAGCATAATTCCCATTGAAGCTTTTGCTTCAAACTTTCTAATATATTCTTTATTATTATTATGAATATAAACAATACAGCCAAAAACTCTAAAATAGTTAATTTTAGGTTTCTTTCCTTTAAGTAACTCATAAGGAGTTTTACACTTAAGTTTGTGTATCAAACTTCTATTCAAGACATAATTGGCTGTACTAACAGCTTCTGCCCAATAGGAGAGAGGCATGTTAGCATCTGCCAACAATGTGCTAGCAGCTTCAATGAGTGTTCTATTCTTCCTTTCAACTACCTCATTTTGTTGAGGAGTTCTAGGAGCTGAGAAGCTATGTTTGATACCTTCTCTCTCACAGAATTCTTGCATGAGAAGAGAGTCAAACTCAGTACCATGATCACTTCTGATCAAGGCCACATGAGTAGACTACTCAGTCTGCACACATAGTAGAAAGTCTGTAAGGGCTTTGAAGTTATCAGACTTAGTTCTCAAAAAGAAAACCCAACTGAACCTAGAGAAGTCATCTACAATTACTAATGTGTAATACTTCCCTCCTAGACTCTGTACATTTATTGGGCCAAAAAGGTCCAAGTGTAATAAATACAGGATTCTAGGAGAATCACTCTTATTTACAGATTTAAAAGAGTTTTTGGTTTGCTTGCCTAGCTGACAAGCCTTGCATAGGCTCTCCTTCTTGTAGGGGCAAGAAGGTAAACCTCTAACAAGGTTGTGTTTAGATAACCTAGATATATTTTTAAGGTTTACATGACTGAGCCTCTTATGCCACAAAGAATTATTATTAAGGGTTACTTCATTAAACAGGCAGATTTCAGAATGAGATGAATTGAAATCTACTAAATAGATATTGCCTATTCTAATACCTACTAAAACAACATTATTATTTAAAGTAATATTGCAAGAGAAGTTAGAAAATGAAACCTGGTAGCCAGCATCACATAGCTGGCTGACTGAGATCAAATTATGCTCCAGTCCATTGACATAGGCAACTCTCTTGAAAGTAACTGCTCCAATTGTGATCTTGCCATAGCCTTCTGTCTGACCACAGCTGGAGTCTCCAAAGATAACCTTTGGGCCGAGCTTAGCTTTGTACTTTGACAGAAGATCTTTATTTCCTGTCATGTGCTTAGAGCATCCACTATCCAAATACCACTTATTTTGAGTGATTGGATAGGCCTTCACCTGCAAGACAATTATTTAGACAGAGTGGACCCAGGTAACCTTGGGTCCCTTGTTTTTCACATAAGAAAAACTTGAAATATATGAGAATGCAGGCTGAGGGTGATAACCTAGTGGGTGAGATCTCCTAGGTGGGATTCTCCATGCAGATGATGGGTCAACAAACCTAGGGTTTCTATATTCATTTAGGTTTCTATGATACTGATTATGATTTTGAAAATCATATTGAAATCGTCGATCGACGTTCGACGATGGGCGCTCAGATCGTCGAGCTTCGTTCGACCATTGAGCTTCCGATCGTCGAGCGGCGTTCGACGCTCTTTGCATTTCTTTAAAGAATTTCTTTCTCTTTTCTCTCTTAGCTTTGTTTACAGTTTTATTAACTAGATTTACTTGCTCAGTATTCTTCATTTCACTAGCTGAAATGAAGTTTACTGGAGTTGAAAGATTGTTTTTAAGTAGAACTGGGGGTTCACTGGGAGAAGCTCCTAAGCCTAGTTTATCATTACCTGACCTAGTGTTAGTCATGCTGGTAATTTCTAACAACTTAAGGCTTCTACCATTAAGTGATTCCTCTAATCTCTTAGACTTAGCTAACTCTATTTTAAGAAATTTAATTTCTTCACTACAAGTAGTGAGTTCTTCCTTTAACCTAACATTTTCAGAGGCTATTGATTCTGAGTCAGCTAACCTATTTCTAAGTTCTTTTATTTCCTTTTCAGAGCTAATCAAATCTAAGCATAAAGATTTAAAGTCTAATTTAAATTCTTCTGAAGTAAAATCATAAGAAGAAAGTACCTCATCTTCTGTAGGCATCTCTTCATCAGAATCAGAACTCTCTACAGCAGAGTGGTTGTTGCAGGCATCTATTGCCATCAGGCAAACTTCTTTTGCCTTCTTCTCTTCCTCATCCTCACTGGAGCTTGATGAGGAGGATTCTTCATCAGAATCACTCCAGGTTTCAGCAATGAAACCTCTCTCCTTCTTTTTGTTTTTGTAGGAGGAAGGCTTGGAGTGCTTCCTGTGTTGTTCTTTTTCTTTTCTCTTTTCTTTGTTCTTCTCCTCTGGACACTCTGGCAAGATGTGTCCAGGCTTCCTGCAACCATAACAAATAATTTCTTTAGCAGGAGAGCGATCATACCTTGGTTTGTCTTCATAGCGTGAAGACTTCTTTCTGAACTCCTTTCTTCCCATCTTGAGAAACCTCTTGGCAAACAATGCCATTAGTTCCTCATTAGATTGGCTGCCTTCAGAAGCATCAGCAGCCTTAAGAGCTAGAGATTTCTCTTTTCTTGTTGGAGTGGGGGTCTTTGCTTCAGCTTCTGCTTCCCTTGTCTTCAGCACTTGCTCAAAAGACTTGAGCTTGCTGAGGAGGGCTTCAGTGGAGATCTCATTTGTACTTCTGGCTTCCTTGATGGGCCAGATCCTTAGATCCCATGTGCTAGGGAAGCACATAAGAATCTTATCATTGACCTCTGTCAATGATATGTCCTTGTTCAGGGTCCTCAGCTCATTGATGATTGAGCTAAGCCTGGTGTACATGGCTTCAACTGATTCAGCATCAGTTTTCTTGAAGTTCTCATACTGTGAGATTAGGTTGGACCTTCTGTCCTTCCTTTCATCAGCTGAACCAGCTACAATCTGGTTCAGTGTATCCCACATGGCCTTTGCTGAGGAGCAGTCAGCAACCTTCTGGAATACTTCATCAGACATTGTCTGAGCCAGTATGTTCATTGCCTTGGCATCTGCTATTTTGGCCTTCTTGTATTCATCATTGTAATCTGGAGGAGGCACTGCACTCATATCAGATGATGAGGCAGTAGCAGCAGCAGGTGCTCTTGGGGGACCTGACAAAATAGAAGCAAAGATGCTTTCATCAATAGAATTCATATATAGTTTTATCCTTGCCTTCCAGATGCCAAACTTAGCTAAGTTGCATGCTGGAGGTCTGGTGCTAGAATAATCCTTGGACTGGGCCATGATAGTGAATATCTATAAGCTTTGGTATCTATCAGGATCTTGTGACTTAGGTGTTAGCCTATTCAGTCAGTCAACCTCCCTCTGATACCAATTGAAAGTGAAGGGATAGATACTACTCTAGAGGGGGGTGAATAGAGTTATCAAATTTTGCACTAGACAAAACTTAATGGTCTACCCAACTCCCTTGGAGTGAAGTACGGAATGGAAAGATTATAGATATTAATTTAATCTTAAAGCCTAACACAAGTGATGTGCACAAACTCAAGCTAACTGTAATTACAGTTAAGGCTTGGAAAACCTAATCAGCAACTAGCAATCCTAGTTATATCTATTCACAGCCACAATGCAGGAATTAAACAAGTGAATCCAGACGACACAAGGAAATTTATAGTGGTTCCCCAAACAACTTGGGTACGTCCACTCTTCTACCCAAACGGTAGGAATCCACTCAGGTTTTTGATCAGGTGCCCTGCCACCAACAGGATCTGCTTCAGGTAGATCCAGAAACCCTTTAGACTTTTGATCAGGTGTCTAAAAACCAAGCACAGGTTTTTGATCAGGTGCCCTGCCACCAAGGGATACTTTTGAAGGGAGTAATAACCCTGTACAGGAGGGGGAAGAAGGTTAAGATGTCTTCTCTATTTTACAATAGATTAGAGAAGCACAAAAGCTTGTACTGAGCTAGAAAGCTCTAAAAAATCAAGGCTCCCCCTGGCTCAAAGATGTTCAGGTGAAGTCTTGCTTCAGTGCAGAAAAACTCTTCAGAAAGTTCTGAAGGAAAAGCTACAAGAAGATACAAATAATAAAATAAAGATCTTCAAGCAGCTATCTTCTTCTTCTTCTTCAAAGAAACTCTGAGTTTGAACTTCCTGAAAGCAGGAGGACTCAGGTTGAAGAAGAGTGGAAGATCTTAACACTTCTCAGTTAGATGGAAATTGCTGAGAGCAGAAAACTTGATCTTTATGAAGGCTTGAATGCTTGAATAACACTTGTTGGCTATATGCTAGCTCGAATCCTTCTTCAAAGGGTCCTTTATATAACATCAGCAAGCAACGGCTCTCTTCAATTTGAATAATTTGTCTTCTTCTGAGAATTGAGACCTGAGCTGTAAATATCAAGAAGACACAACAAACTCTGCAGCAGAAACATTCTATAAAAGGAATAACCCTTTTTCTAGGAAGCTGCAGGAAACAATTTGATAATAAAGTACTAAATAAAGTCATATCAGAAACAAACTCTTTATAGCAAAAAGAAGACTTTTCAGTCTAACGGCTATAAAGGGCTGACAACAGATAAAGTAATTTATAATGTCAGCTAATAAGACAAACAACTTTATCTAAAAAGATTTGACTCAGGAAAAAAGAATGGAGCAGATATGCCTGGAAATATTATCATAATACTCAAAACAACTTGCCAGAAAATGTATTAATTAATTAAATATAATAAATAAATACAAAATACAAGGGCAGACAGAAAACGTCAAACGACCCTCGGAGATCGTCGACCGACGCACGGAGATCGTCGAACTATCGGACAGATAGTCGAACGATCCAGATAGTCGAACTATCAAAGGAGATAGTCGAGCTATCACAGCAGATAGTCGAACTACCAGAAGATAGTCGAACTATCAGATAGTCGACCTATCAACAGATAGTCGAACTATCAGGGCAAAACAGATAGTCGAGCTATCAACAGATAGTCGATCTATCAATCAGATAGTCAAACTATCAAGAACAAACAGATAGTCGAGCTATCAACAGATAGTCGAGCTATCAGAAACAAACAGATAGTCGAACTATCAGATAGTCGAACTATCAAAGCAGATAGTCGAACTATCGAGCGAGAACAGATAGTCGACCTATCAACAGATAGTCGAGCTATCAACGCAGAACAGATAGTCGAACTATCAACAGATAGTTGAGCTATCAGATAGTCGACCTATCAACAGATAGTCGAACTATCAAAACCAAACAGATAGTCGATCTATCAACAGATAGTCGAACTATCAGATAGTCGACCTATCCAAGCAGATAGTCGAACTATCAAAGCACACAGATAGTCGAACTATCAACCGATAGTCGAACTATCCTCGCAGACTGAAAGTCGAACAACTGATAGACGATCGTCGAGCAGCTAGTCGACGATAGTCGAGCGGCGTTCGACGATAGTCGAACGAACAAACAACTTAACAAAATTCTCAATCTGGAAAAGTGAGGACTCTACAGCTAGACTACTAACCATTGACCATAGATATTTCTTGGGTCAAGGAGCACAAAGGAGAGGACTAAACTCAAATCAAACTAGGGTACCAACACGAGTCATGGGTTGGTCATGCCCGTGACCTAGGGCGTGACCCCTTCGATGATCGTCGACCTCAGAAAGACGATCGGCGAGCTCAAAAATTGCAACATGGGCCTGGCATGCCCGTGACTGACCCGTCACGCTCGTGACCTTGGAATGGCGTTGAGTGAGCTGAGCTCACTCAATGTCGTAGTCTGGATGGAGTTGAGTAAGCTTAGCTCACTCAACGCCATAAGCTAGATGGCGTTGAGTGCACAGAATGCACTCAACGCCAACTTAAGTAGGCTGGATGGCGTTGAGTGAGCAGAGCTCAATCAACGCCATAAGCTAGACAACGTTGAGTGCATGGACTGCACTCAACGCTATCTTAAGTAGGCTGGATGGCGTTGAGTGAGCAGAGCTCACTCAACGCCATAAGCTAGACGCTGTTGAGTGCATAGACTACACTCAACTCCATCTTAGTTGGCTGGATGGCATTGAGTGAGCAGAGCTCACTCAACGCCATAAGCTAGACGGTGTTGAGTGCACAGACTGCACTCAACGCCATCTACAGTAGGCTTGATGGAGTTGAGTGAGCAGAGTTCACTATACGCCATAAGCTAAACGGCGTTGAGTGCATAGACTGCACTCAACGCCACCTTGAGTAGACTGGATGGAGTTGAGTGAGCAGAGCTCACTCAACGCCATAATCTGGATGGCGTTCAGTGAGCTGAGCTCACTCAACGCCATAGTCTGGAAGGGATGTATTTTGGATGGCGTTGAGTGAGCAGATCTCACTCAATGCCGTATTCTGGATGGTGTTGAGTGAGCAGAGCTCACTCAACGCCGCATCATGGATGACGTTGAGTGATTAGAGCTCACTCAATGCCATAGCTTGGATGGCGTTAAGTTAGCTGAGCTCACTCAATGCCATTTTACTTAGAAACTTTTTTTAAGCTCGATTGATGGTCAGCTGAACCGGGCCGGTCTAAATAGTGGGCCAGAATGCGATATTGGTCTGTTTCTCTTATTAAGATCCAATTTAGTCTTATTTTAAAATGTTGACCGGTCAATTCCATGTGGCCGTCGGTTTTGAAAATGAGGAGGAGCCACGGCTATGGCCGGAAACCAGCTTTCATGGCCATTAATGGCTTTTAAGGCTCGGTTCCATCCTCTCCCCCTTGAAACGATTGGATTCAACTCCTCTCAGGGAGAGGAGGAGTTTCCAGCCTTCTCTTAGCTGTTTTAGAGTCGTTTCAGCTCCCCTTCACCATGGCCGAAGCATGTATGTAAGGAGACATTAATGGCTGGACAGCCTATACCCACCCGCATTCCCACTTCTCACCTTTAAAAGACTCCCTGGACTTAGAGATGAAGTTTCCACCCTGACCCGACGGATTGGAGATTTGTGCTGTGTTGTAGAAGAATTCCGGTGATGCCACCACCGCGCCAATGGCTTCCCGTCGATCTGCACACCTCCAGCCCGCGAACAAGGTCCTCCCCTCCTCTCTTTCTACGGGTAGGCTTAGAACTCTTTAGGATTGGTAATCGAGCTCAACGGAGCTCGAACGGGAAGGGCTCCTCTTCCTGGATTTTCCCACAACAAAACTTAGCTTTTGGGTTTGCCGGAAAACACCTCTTCGGCGGCTGCGCCGCCGCCCGGTGATGGCCACCACCTCAACGGAGGCGGTGGTGGCGGTGGCCTGCTAGGGAGGTGGTTGGATGGCCGGCGGCAACACCTGGAATGAGCTCCAGGTTCGGCCAATCATAACCCTAGGCTGTAGGAAGAAGACGACCCAACACTGTTGGATCTGCTTCAAGATCTGTGCTGGTTAATTAATCTCTTTCTTTTAAATGAATTTTCTGTACTAAAACAATGGTCGCTTTAGAAAATTATTGAGAAATACTTAGAGGCTCTATATAAAGAATTGGTCAACATATAAGTTGTAGCCCTATGGGTCTATTAGAATTTAAAATTAATTTGGGTCAATTTGGTCAACTGGTTTGACCAGGGCACCTCTTTTGGTGGGATCTATACCTAGAGCTAAGCAGAGATTAAAATGGATGCCCACCCTTCATCCCTTGTCCAAATGATATGACATTTGGGCAGGGAGTCTACCCTAGCTATACCTAGGTCCTGTCCAAAAACGAGAATTTTTGGAGAATATTTGTCTATAGTTTTTAGACAAATTTAATAATCTTAGGGTAAAATAATTAGACAAATTAATGACTTCCAAACCCTCCCAAATTTTGGTGAGTGATCCCTGGGTTTATCATAAGGTTATATATAATTTTTCATCTCATTTGGAGATGTTTTAGATTGTAAATTAACAAACCTAAGCTTTGCCCTATTAAGCGATTTTTAGGTCAAGAGTGTACTTTGTGATTTGAGTGGTCAAATCACCTCAATAGAGGCTGAGATTTTGACCATTGGCTAGGCATGATTCCTAGCACCCTCTCGTGGATTATGAGGTGGATCGGGGTATAATTGCTCTAGGACCCAAGGCCAAACCCTAAGGATGGTTCTTGGTGGTTTGTGAAGGGCAAGTGGCCAAATGAACTGGTTATGATTTGAAACTTGGTAGAGAGAATTCTAGGGTAGCTAGAATCCTCTTGCAGAAATTTAAATGGATTCTAAAGTAAATAGGTCCCTCAAAACCTTAACCCTAGTTTAGGACACAAAACTTGTAGTGATATAAAATGTCACTAAAACTCACTGAACAGTGAAGAGATCTAAGTAGAGTAGTTTTTATAGTTTGTACAAGCTCTCGAGATTTTATTATGAATTTAGGATCATTATTTTGGATACTGCATTAACAATTTAGTAATTTATATCATTTACTTAGTAATTTATTATGAAGTAACTACTTTCTAGAAATTGATGAACTTTCTCCAGAGGACTTTTTATTATGTTTTAAAGCTCTGTGAATTCTTATGGGATTTTTGAAAGATTATTTATAAGAGTTGGTTCTTTAAGTATTGTTTCCTATAAAAACATAATTAAATTATTTTGGTGTCTATCAAGCCTTTAAAATTATGATTTTTGCACAGTGACCCTTTTTGTACCATATTAAGATTCTGTAATTTTTATGTAATTTTCTAATGAATAATTTTGGTACTTCCTTCTTTACATATGGTTAATGAAATTATATTGGATAAATTAATTAGAGGATAAATTAAATCTGTAAAATCATGGAAATTAATATTTATATATATATCTCTGTTATTTAGTAATTATAATTTTTGGGTGGCCATTACTTGAGGAAATCATGTAGTTCATGTTTAAAATCACCCATGGACATTCTTTTGGGAAAATTAAATAAATATCAGATTAATTAGGAAAATTATAAGTTTCTGGATTTAGGCTAATTAAGTCATGATAGACCTCCAGTAAATTTTATAGGAGATTTGGAAGACAGCTTGGAGTACCTCCCTTTGTATACCGCATATAGCTTAGGATGGTCTGCGTTTAGTAAAAACTGCTAAAATCATATTAAGCTACAGGATGAACTTAGAGGATTGGATATTTGGATAATGGTTTGGAAATGTGTGAATGCATCCTCAGTAGCCAAGATGAGGGTAGGTTGGTAGGTTGTCTAGTCATAAGAGGTGCTCGGGACCGACGAAAGATCGTCCACCCTAGTTGGAGAGGAAGAGTCTCAATACACTAGGTTATGATCCAAAGTAATTTGAAAAGGATCGGGTAATGGGTAGAAATCAATAATATTAAGTGCCTTGCGAAAGGGAGCTTTGGGCTTCAGCCCATCGTAGTTCCTAGTGCCCTTTGAGAGCCCTTCACGGGGTATGCCCGGGGCAGTCCTGGGCTAATATAAACCATAGGAATAATAAACCAAAAGAGAACCTAGTATTACTAGGGTTGCACATTCACACACCCCGGTAGTTAGGGAGGTAGATTAGGTTGGTTTGATTGTCTTTCAGTCGGTAGCTTCTAAAGGAAGATGCACGGACAGGACAGTCCGGGGAGCCGAGGGCTCGAGGGTTTGAATACAGAATAAGGTGGTGGGTCTTCGGTATTTGATTATCGTTCACACCGATATCGGTACGTTGACTCGGCGGTGTGGGACACTTAGCCAAAGAAAGTCTTGTGGATACAGCCAGCACTAGTACGCGGATACTCTAGGTTGTGTTCTTCTAGGGGCGTACGGAAGGGCTAGGCCCGGTAGTGTGGATACCCACCTCGGAGTGGGGGGCCCGACCCACTGTCTCCGTTTTCCACTATGGAGGTTCCTAGGAGTGAAGCTAGCTGCCCGAACAAGGGGGAACTAAAGGTCTGTGCGCATAGAGTCGTGTGCGTGAGTTGCACTTGCATGAATCATGGCATAGCATATCACTACACTAATATTTGCATACAACTGACACCCCAACGTATAAATCGGTATGTGACTTTTTATACGATGGGAGCCTTGCAGAAGACCCCTTAACTTATAAGTTTGTATGGGCATTCATATAAGTTAAGGTTACTTACTTATTTTCTATTTGTCTTCTTATATATATACTACTTGCTACATGTTTACTTTACTGCTCACTATCGTAGAACTACTAGATGTTCTTTATTCTGATTAGCTGTTTATACACCATAGGATTACTGTTAGACTAGTTCCGCTGTCACCCGCCTTGCTTATTCTCCACCTTTGTAGCTTCCCTTTCCTCCTCTCCGCTCGGTTCCTAGGATCCGTGGGGGGAGGGGTAGGGGATGATAGGGCTTAGTATTTATGACTAATGGTTTTTGAACCACAACATTACAGGAGCTCCGGATGGGATACAGGGACCAACAGTCCAGGGACCAGCACCAGCGGAGTACGGTGCGCATGGAGGTGGGCCAGTCTAGTTCCAGAGTACCTGTGACTAGCTCCGTGAGTGATTAGTCTTTCTTATAGCTTCCGCGATGAGTGATTTGTAGTGAGGACTCTGATGTACCGGGCTGAGCCTGTTTATATATTCATCTGTACTGTTCTTTTGTAGTACATTCTATTTTCTATATATTGAAGGACTTGCTGTGATTTTTATTCATATATGATTATGTGGACATGTTTACATTCAGTGTATTTACTTACTTCTCTCTCTTTGGTGATCGAAAAAGGCTGGCAGAATTGGCGTTTTGTAGTGGCGGCCTTCCCGAGTGTTGGTGCCACCGCAAAGCGGCAATTCTGGGCATAAGACCCCGATGGTTGAAAAAGAAAAAAAAATGGGGTCTTACAAGTGATATCAGAGGAGACCTCGATCGAAAGAGAAGTAGTCAACAAATCCTGGGCCACCCCCGTGCGAGCTTAGTTTGCGGACAAACAAGTAGTGGAAGCAGTGGTATGCCCATAAGGGAAATCACATGTGAAAGTCCATCCTACCCCTTTCTTACATTCCATTCATACGCTATCTAACAAACGGAATTTTTCCTTTTAACCTGCGACGAACCCTACACCACAGCAGGGGACACCTCAGGCTCCGAATGTGGTCCCACCTCCGCCGACTCCAGCACCGTTCCAGTAGACGGAGATGGGGCAAACACTGACGGCCATTCTGGAGGCCTTCAGAGCTCAGGAAGTCCCGGCTCCACACCCAAACCCCGGGGCCAACTAGATGAGCGTCTTCCGGGGACTTTCCCCTCCATCCTACCTGGGGACGGAATCGGCAGTACGCACTGAGGAGTGGTTAGATACCATTTACGAGATGCTTGCGGGGATCTGATGCCCCACTGAGGAGGCAGTTGCTTTGGCAGTCTCCTTCCTGGAGTCACATGGAAAGAGGTGGTGGAAGTCACAGCTGGACACCACCTTTGTGGGTATGGATTGCGCAGATATTACTTGGGAGGAGTTCAGAGCAGCGCTCCTGGGACATTTCGTACCTCAGTCAGCAAGGGACGAGCTGGAGGATAGGCTCCTACGGTTGAGGTAGGGGAATAGGACCGTGCTGGAGTATTATCAGGAGTTTACTCACCTGGCCCGTTATGCGGACGCTTATCAGTTGGACGACGCTGGCTATGCCAGGAGTTCTATAAGGGACTGCAAGATGACATGAGACAGGCCCTCCTCTTTGTCTCAGAGGGGAGTTTCGCCAGGATTCTGGAGATGGTTAAAAAGAGAGAAGCGGATCAGCTTACAGTTAAGAGCCGGAAGAGACCGGCTGACGATGCAGTGATTGGAGGTCGCAGAGACCGTCCTCGAGGCCAGGTTATTGGGGAGAGAAGGAACGGGGATAAACCTCGTCAGGAGATTGGGCAGGAGCAAAGGAGTCAGGGGGTATTGGCTCCCTAGCCCTTACAGATGCTGGTGATGCCAAGGACAGCATAGCAGGCACTGGTGTGCTTTCAGTGCAATCAGCCAGGGCATATCAAGAGGAACTGTCCTATGAGGCGAGCACCCCCACCAGCACTTCAGGGCACCCCGCCTCCCCCGCAGTTTGACGGCCGAGGAAACGATCGAGGACGAGGATATCAGGGCCGAGGTTATAGGCCAGAGAGGGAGCAGGTGTATGCTCTAGACTTGACACAGCCCTGGAACCCGGAGCAGGTTATCGCAGGTATGTCAGTACCTTTAAATTTTTCTTTCCCTTCCTAGGAACTAGTTTATAGACATAGCCTAGTTAGAAACTAAGAGAAGACAAACTATAACAAGAATACTAAGAAACTTAATTACCTCAGGCATAGTTTTCATCAGCGGCAAGCCCGCTCACATGCTCTTAGACATCGGTGCTTCGCACTCGTTTGTGTCGGAAGATTTCGTGAAAGGACTGGCAGGCGTGGAGTGGTTCACCGGAAAGATAATGAGGGTGCGCCTACCCGATGGATCAGAGCTAATGACCTCTACCCATTGCAATATGGAGGCGGAGATCGGCGGGAAAGCGTTTGAGGCACCAGCGACGATTCTGAGGATGCCAGATTACGATCTGATCCTGGGCATGGCGTGGTTGTGCTAGAACCATGCCTAGATTGACTGCATGGCGAAGAGGATCACTGTGAGGCACGGGGACTCTTTCATTGTTATTGAAGGTATTATACCAGCACCCCGCATATTATTATCACATGTGCATGCCATCAAGGCCCATCTGCAAGGGGAGGAGGTTTATCAGGTTCTTTTTGAGGTGGTCGTGGACAAGGACTCCATTTCAGATATCCCAATAGTGCGGGACTTTGCTGATGTTTTTCCAGAGAAGCTACCAGGGCTGCCCCCGCACCGAGAGAAGGACTTCCAGATTCAGCTTATACCAGGGGCTAAGCTGGTATCCAGAGCTCCCTATTGAATGGCCCCAAAGGAGTTGGTGGAATTTCGAAGCCAGCTTTAGGAGTTAGTGGAGGCTGGGTTTGTTCGGCCTAGCTCTTAACCATGGGGAGCTCCGGTGTTATTCGTCAAGAAGAAAGACGGGACTCTTCGACTGTGTATAGATTACGGGCCCTGAACAGGTTGATGGTCCAGAATACGTATCCCTTGCCAAGGATAGACGAGCTATTTGACCAGTTGGAGGGAGCCCATTGGTTCTCAAAGCTGGATCTGAGATCGGGGTACTACCAGCTTCACATTCGGGAGGAGGACATCCCGAAGACGGCCTTCAGCAGCAGATATGGTTTGTACGAATTTACCGTGATGCCTTTTGGGCTCACGAATGCACCCTCCGCATTCATGACCTTGATGAACCGGGTGTTCGAATAGTATCTGGATTTCTTTGTTATCGTATTCATCGACAACACATCCTTATCTATTCAAGGACGGAGGAGGAGGACGCGAGGCATCTGGCCTTGACCTTGGAGAAGCTGCAGGAGCTTAAGATGTATGCCAAGTATAGCAAGTGCCAGTTCTGGCTAAAGGAGGTGGACTTCTTGGGCCATGTCATCAGTGGAGTAGGTCTGGCAGGTGGATCCGGCGAAGGTCCAGGCAGTACAGGATTGGCCACCACTGAAGTCAGCCTCGGATGTTCAAAGTTTCTTAGGACTTGCTGGTTATTACCGGAAGTTCGTAAAGGGATTCTCTCAGATTGCCATCCCTCTTACTTCTCTAACGAAGAAGGAGTCTCCTTTTATTTGGATGCCACGATGCGAATATGCTTTTCAGGAGCTGAAGGATCATCTCACCTCGGCTTCCATCCTTGCTCTTTCGTCAGGGAAGGAAGGATTCCAGGTGTACACAGATGCTTCCTATCAGGGGATGGGTGCCGTTCTGATGCAGAACGGGCACGTAATAGCCTATGCCTCCCGTCAGTTGAAGCAGCATGAGAAGAACTACCCCGTGCATGATTTGGAGATGGGGGCAGTCGTTTTTGATCTTAAGATCTGGCGACACTACCTCTACGGAGTTCATTGCGATATCTTCTCAGACCACAAGAACTTGAAATACGTAGACACACAAAAGGAGTTAAATATAAGGCAGAGACACTGGGTGGAGTTTTTTTCGGACTACCAGTATACTATGCACTACCATCCAGGGAAGGCAAACGTGGTCGCAGATGCTTTGAGTCGGAGAGCGAGTACGTCAGGAGTAGGCCCGCAGCTGATCGCCTTGGAGTTGGTTAAATCATTCAAGGAGATACAGATATCAATAGTGTCCGAGGATGACCCGGAGTTATACATGGAGTACTTGGGATCGATGGTTACTACTGATTATATTCGGGACCGCATCAGAGATGGTCAGAAGATGGATGTGAGAGATGAGCCGATATTCCGAGCCTTGGAGGAAGGCACGGCAAGAGACTACTCCTTGAGGGATGGTCTCTTGTATTTCAGAGGCAGGGTCTACATACCAGCAGGAGGCCAGATCCGGGAGGACATTATGACGGAAGCTCACTACAGTCGATACTCGGTGCACCAGGGAATCACAAAGATGGTAAAGGATTTGAAGAGGATGATGTACTGGCCGGGTATGAAGAAGGACATTACGTACTTTGTGACGCATTGCAAGGCATGCCAACTTATAAAGGCAGAGTGTAAGAACCCGGCCGGCTTGCTGCAGCCAATTCCGGTGCCGGAGTGGAAATTTGAGGATATAGCCATGGACTTCATACATGGGCTACCTCGATCCCGTGTAGGGAAACGACTCGATTTGGATCATCATCGATCGGTTGATGAAGGTGGCCAGATTCATTCTGATCAGGAAGGATGACTCTATGGGTGTATTAGTACGAAGGTTCATTGAGCAGTTTATGCGTTATCATGGGGTGCCCAAGACTATCGTTTCGAATTGGGATGGTTGGTTTACATCCAGGGAGTGGAAGTCAGTTCAGGCCCATTTGGGTTCTCGGTTGACATTCAGCACGGCTTTTCACACTCAGACCGACGGGCAGACAGAGCGCACCAACCGTACACTGGAAGATCTTTTGCGCCTGTGTATTTTGGACCGCAGCGAGCCTTGGGAGAGGTTGCTACCACTGGTCGAGTTTTCATATAATAACGCCTATCAGTCTAGCATAGGCATGGCTCCATATGAGGTGTTGTATGGACGAGGGTACAGGACCCCACTATCATGGGTTCAGGATGAGGATCCGCAGGCACTAGGCTCGGAGTTTGTGGGAGATACAGATGCTCAGATTAGATTGATCCGAGACAGGATGTTGGAAGACCAGAGTAATCAGGCCAAATATTACGATGCGAGGCATCGTCAGGTGGAGTTCCAGGTGGGAGACCGAGTTTTCTTGAAGATACGGCCGATGCACGGAGTCTCGCGAGTTTGCGGGCGGAAGAAGCTCAGTCCGAGATATATGGGGCCTTACAGGATCCTTGAGCGGATTGGCCCCTTGGCTTATAGACTGGATCTACTGCCGGAGTTAGCGGGATTGCATGACGTCTTCCACGTCTCCTCACTACGGAGGGCTCTGCTACGGCCAGAGCAGCTGACTTCCACAGCAGACGGCCTGATGGCCTCGGATCGATCAGTCAACTTGGAGCCGATTAGAATCGATGACACGTTAGTACGGGTCTTGTGATGTAAGAAGGTTCTGTTAGTCAAAGTTCTGTGGAGGAACCACGGTCAGGAGGAGCATACCTGGGAACCGCAGGACCTGATGCGACAAAAGTATCCGGAGTTGTTCAGTCAGGTTTACCTCACAACCTCTCAGGATGATCAATTTACTTTCCTGTTTTAAACCAGTAGGACAGAAATTTCATGAATAAGGGCTAATCTTTTGTTTATTGGGGTCTAGACTTGCCAATTGGACGAATTGGTCTTAGATTTGATTATCACCTTCAAACCTCACATAGCAAACATGGCGTCGAGATGTAAATCTTTCAACTCTCATGGGATGTTACAAGTTTCTTTCTCCCCGATAGGAGCCCCTGTAGGCTTAAACTTGATTTCGGGGACGAAATCTTTGTTTTGTTTATTGGGATTTGTAACATCCCATTTCCGACTAGACTCCTAGAAGTGGTTTTGTCATAACAGAACCCTAGGAAACCCAAGAATTGAAGTCTATCGATCAAGATTTTGAGTTATGGGTTGGTCACGCCCGTGACCGACCCGTCACGCCCGTGACCTAGGGCGTGACCCCTTCGACGATCGTCGACCTCAGAAAGACGATCGGCAACCTCAGAAATTGCAACATGGGCCTGGCACGCCCGTGACCTTGGAATGGCATTGAGTGAGCTGAGCTCACTCAACGCCGTAGTCTGGGTGGCGTTGAGTGAGCTTAGCTCACTAAACGCCATAAGCTAGACGGCGTTGAGTGCACGGACTGCACTCAACGCCATCTTAAGTAGGCTGGATGGCGTTGAGTGAGCAGAGCTCACTCAACGCCATAAGCTAGATGGAGTTGAGTGCACGGACTACACTCAACGTCATCTTAAGTAGGCTGGATGGCGTTGAGTGGGCAGAGCTCACTCAACGCCATAAGCTAGACGGCGTTGAGTGCACAGACTGCACTCAACGCAACCTTGAGTAGGCTGGATGGCGTTGACTGAGCAGAGCTAACTCAATGCCATAATCTGGATGGCATTGAGTGAGCTGAGCTCACTCAACGACATAGTCTGGAAGGGCTGTATTTTGGATAGCGTTGAGTGAGCTGAGCTCACACAATGCCGTATCCTGGATGGCGTTGAGTGAGCAGAGCTCACTCAACACCGTAGCATGGATGGAGTTGAGTGAGCAGAGCTCACTCAACGCCGTAGCTTGGATGGCATTGAGTGAGCTGAGCTCACTCAACGCCATTTTACTTAGAAACTTTTTTTAAGCTTGGCTGATGGTCAGCTGAACCGGGTCGGTCTAAATATTGGGCCAGAATGCGATATTGGTTCGTTTCTCTTATTAAGACCCAATTAAGTCTTATTTTAAAATGTTGACCGGTCAATGCCATGTGGCCATCGGTTTTGAAAACGAGGAGGAGCCGCAGCCATGGCCGGAAACCAGCTTTCATGGCCATTAATGGCTTTTAAGGCTCGGCTCCATCCTCTCCCCCTTGAAACGGCGGGATTCAACTCCTCTCAGGTAGAGGAGGAGTTTCCAGCCTTCTCTTAGCTGTTTTGGAGCCGTTTCAGCTCCCCTCTACCATGGCCGAAGAAGGCATGTAAGGAGGCATTAATGGCTGGACAGCCTATACCCACCCGCATTCCCATTTCTCCCATTTAAAAGACTCCCTGGACTTAAAGATGAAGTTTCCACCCTGACCCGACGAATTGGAGCTTTGTGCTGTGCTGTAGAAGAATTCCGGCGACACCACCACCGCGCCAATGGCTTCCCGTCGATCTGCACGCCTCCAGCCCGTGAACAAGGTCCTCCCCTCCTCTCTTTCTACGGGTAGATCTTAGAACTCTTTAGGATTGATAATCAAGCTCAACGGAGCTTGATCGGGAAGGGCTCATCTTCCTGGTTTTTCCCGCAACAAAACTTAGCTTTCGGGTTTGCCGGAAAACACCTCTCCGGCGGCCGTGCTGCTGCCCAGCAATGTCCACCACCTCAACGAAGGCGGTGGTGGCGGTGGCTGACAAGGGAGGAAGCTGGATGGCCGGCGGCAACACCTAGAATGAGCTCCAGATTCGGCCAATCATGGTGTAACACCCCAGAAGTCTCAAAAATCAAAAGTAAGGTTCAGACTGGCTGACACGGCCTGGGACACGGGCGTGTCCCAGGGCGTGTCTAGGGTACACGGCCTGGGACACGGGCGTGTCCCAGGGCGTGTTCTTCTTGGTCGACGATCGTTGAGCCAATGATCGTCGAGTGTGGAACACGGGCGGGTCGCAGGGGCGTGTTTGGCACACGGCTAGGGACACGAGCATGTGCCTTAGCCGTGTCCTGCTCGGCTTATTTTGGAGATCGTGTTACAGGGGTGATACGGCCAAGTACACGGTCGTGTACTGTGTGACATGGGCGTGTCAGGCTTGACACGGGCGTGTCAATGCCCATGTTCTTATTTATTTTCATTCAGTTGTGCACCGCTTCAGGAACACGGCCTGTGACACGGGCGTGTCACAACCCGTGTTCGGCCTAGGAAATCAAATTCAGGGCTGATCAGAGCCATTCATTTTCTTTGACCAAGATCCAATGGTCTAGGCTCTTCCCTAGGTTGATAAGGCCGGGATTGAAGAAGAGAAAGCTCATTTGAGTTTCATCTTTCTCTTTCTAAAGTTAAGAGAGAGGGGAGAGCAAAGCAAGGAAGAAGAAGAGGAATCCGGCCGCCGGTGGTGCTGCGGTGGTCCAAATCGCGAGCCGAGTTTGGATTTGCGAAGGCAAGGCTGCTACGAAGGCTGTCATCTGTCTAAATTCTCTCCATGGCTCGGAGGCGACTTCCAAGGGTAACGATTTCCGTCTTGGACATGTGAAATCCTACTTTTTCTGCATTTGCATAAGGAAAACCCGTCCCCGCGAGTGTGCGGTGGGTTGTGGTGTCCCTTGGGGTAGATATGTGAAGTCCCCCTTGTTAGAATCTGGAATTGGAGTACGGATCTAGGCATGTTGTGTGAAGCCCATCTGGACGTGCTGGTCTGGATTGGTGATGCTTGTTTGCATTCGGAGGAATCTCCGAGAATTTGATTGTTTGTGTGCAATCTGTGGTACATACCTGTTGCTTGGTGCAGCAGGAAGTACTGGAGGAAGTCCAGGAAATTATGCGAGTTGGGTTTAACTCTTGTGGTGGAAGGGCAAGGTGAAGCTGTACCCGCATCAATCCAGTCTTGAGTCTGACGATGTGAGCAACGGGATAGGAGGATCTGTACCCGCATTATGGTTGTCTAACCTTGGGTGCTTAAGGCCCTGTTTGTAACGCCCCTGGCTTTTTCGATATCCTTAGAAGCGTTACCTTAGCACGTGTTTGGTGTATGCCATTGTTAGAGCACGATTTGGCTCTTTGAGTTCTATGTAGGGTTGTATCTTAGCCTGTTGGCGAGATTTCCTAGCAGGCCGGGTCTGTTTTGGTGACTCGGCGGAGCCGCTTGTGTTTTGGCTTTGGTAGGTGTTTACTTGAGTTTGGCTCATCGGATTGGGATTTCGACCCCGCCGTCGCGTTCGTAGCGTTGGTTTTTTGCTGCGGCGCGAGTTTCGCGCGTTTCCGAGTTCGTTTGTGTTGGGCGTGGTATTAAGATTGTGTGTTATTATATATATATATATATATATATATATATATATATATATATATATATATATGTTGTAATTACGGTATAAATAGGGTTTGGGCCGGTTCGCATCCTCTTCTTCTTCCCCGAACCCGACGGCAGCTTCATTTCCGCTACATTTGGGAAGCGGCGGACTCGGCGAGGCCTTCGGTTGGCGGTGTGCGGAGCAGGAGGGCTCGTTTTCCTCGTCTGACTGGATTTTCGGGCTGCTCTCGGCAAGGGCTTCGCGGTAGAGGTAAGATTTGTCTGTTTCCTTGACTTTTGAAGGTTAGGGTTACGGTTTTTGGCTTGATTTCTTCCCCAAAAGTTTCAGGAATCGTTGCCCGGCGCTCCTTGTGGCCGGATCTGGAAGCGTCCGGGACGGGCGGCGTCTTCTTCGTGGATTTTGAGGCAAGTGGATTTTCTTCCCTTGCTTGCTCCGGTTCTTCCATTTATCTTTGTTCTCTCTCCTTTATTTTGAGTAGGTTTACGCTATAGGGCGAATATGCGATCTTTCCCGCACAACGAGAGGAAACCGTCGAGTATCCTCGTTACCCGTGGTTTTGCTGTCCAAGATTTACTAAGTAAAAATCGGCGAGATTGACTAGGTAGAATCGGCGAGTATCACCAGGCAGAGTCGACAAGTATCGGACTGGAGTCATCGAGAATCGCTAGCCAAAATCGTCGAGTAAGGATCGTTGAGAATCACCAGTAGAGGCGTTAGCGCTAAGTTAAAATCGGCGAGAATGACAAGGTAGGGTCGTTGAGCGCTAAGGTATATTCGGCGAGAATCGTCGTGCCAAATCGTCGAGAATCCCAGGCAAAATCGTCGAGTATTGTCGCGATACTCGGCGAATTTAGGGAAAATCGTCGAGTATCGCGGCAATACTCGACGACTCCCTTCGGCTTCGTCGATAATTCTCGACGAATCCGTCGAGTATCAATGGTGATACTCGACGAATTCCGAAGGAATTGTCTGCCATTCCTTGTTTTCGTTGAGTGAGGTCCTTGGGGGCCTGTTTTGGGTTGTTGACCCCAATCCTTTGGAAATTATGACCAGGAAACGTTGATAGAAGTCAATGTGGATGGAACTGTCAGTTTGTATCGCTTGTTAGCATGCAGTGATACCGAGGTCTTGGTGAGGTGTTTTGTGGGTGTTGGTTTCTGTGGCAGGTCTTGTAGATTCCGGCTACACCACTGGAGCGCCATGGGTCCTCCATGGGTAGCTAGTGGGCCGGGCGATGCTGTGCCACTTAGCTTGCCAGGTCGTTACAAGAAAATAAAATGCCTTTGAATTAAGGGTCACCCACTTCTCCAAGACAAGGATCACTAAGTGTTAATGATTTTCCTACGTTGATCCTTGGGGCTATTACTCCTATCCTCGTGATGGATGTTGACTGGTTAGCCATTTCTTGTTTTGCTTCACCAGGTTGAGCCGAAGCGGGTTGTTTCCTTATGGCACTTGGTGCATTTTTCTTCAGCTTTTGTTGATGCTTTGTTTGCTATAATCTCGTTCATTTACTGACTTGTTGCAGAGTTTGACAGCTTGCTCGCTGAGGGTTGGTTCTTCCCTGTTTGTCGATCTTTTTTTTACTCCGAGCTTTTCTCTCTTTTTGCCACTTGCATTGTTATATTTGTGCTGAGGTATTCTACCTTTGAATGCCTCAGGTACAGATTGTGGCCGTCCGAGCAGCTAGTTTGGAGCTGCGTTTTGGTTGAGCGCTTTGCAGGAGTCTCTCTCTCACTTTAGGTGAGATTGTTTTGTTGCTTTGTTGACTCAGACTTTCGTGTACACCGAGGGGTTTGTGTCAGTTTGTTGGCGCCCTTCGGTGGTTGTTTTCTCAGTCTACTGTATACTCTTCTATGTTGTTCGGTTATCCAACTGGGAGCGGTTACTTGTCTCTTGGGAATGTTTTATGCTAGGATGCATGTTAGTTATTTTAAGTATTAAACCTTGCTAATAGCATGGCATACACCTCATGTCTTCAAACTTAAAAGAAGTACTTTACAACTAGCGTAAAAAGGTATTTTCTTACTTATACTAAATCTAGAACCTTGCATACCATGGTATATCCTTCGTGGACATTTGCACTCATGTAGAATGTTAATCTAATTGAATCAAGGTATTTTCCGCAGCGTAAATTATGTTTTCTTCTAAGTGGGCTAATAAACCACTGAGCCGAGGGTACGGCCCTTATAAATATAAACAGCTTCCCAAACATTAAACTTATGAATATTTTTATGGTAATAGTTCCCGTTGCCTGAGCGTCGGCAGTTATCCCCTGCCTGACGTGGCATCACGACGCACATTTTCTCACACTTTGATACTTGTTCTTCCAGAGAAAAATGCGGGTTGTGATACTGTTAGGATCACATAGCGAGAGTCGATAGCTTGCGTGCCGATCAAGACTAGAATGCTCATTGGTGGGATCCGGTGTTTCCGGTACACCCGAATATGCCCTGAGTGCAAGGAGCGCCGGGCCGTCGTGCCGACGTTTGTGATATGTATTGATTGTGCGGTCGTGCATGTCTTGTGTGGTTTGCTATATATATCATATTGGAAAATGCTATGCAGGGATGGAATTCCGCTGCCCCGTGCTAGGGGAAGGGTCGTTATAATTGGTCAGCTGAATGCTTACCATTGCACTGTTTGTCACCGCTTGGTGGATTGGTTCTTGCAGGTGCTGGAGGTGCTGGTCTGAGCGGGACTTAGCGGGCTGAAGCCCAAGTTGCGTTGCTGCCCTCGAGGGCTTTGTTTTGTTTCTTCTTGTTTATGTATGGCCAGCCTGCGTGCCGATGTCTGTAAACCACACCTTATTAAGAGCAATTTTGTAAGGCCTTAAGGCCAGATACTTTGGTTGTATACATTCCTATGTTTTAGTGGACAGTTCTTGTTTCTCTTGAGTTCAAGTTTTTCAACCGTGAATCTTCCGCTAGAATGCTCTGTGTTAGGATGTGTTGGTTTTGATATTATTTCATAGCGTCTCCGCCTGTTGGTGGAATATGGTGTGGGGCCCCGGCCGGACCCTCTATTATATTCTTCTTGACGGGTAGAGGTGTTATAATTTGGTATCAGAGGGAGGTTTCGATCCTCCGACCTGTGGGTTATGGGCCCACCACGATCTCTTCCGAATTCGCAGACGAATTCTTTTGCGAGGTGGCTAGCACGTGTCAGTGATGTCGTTATAACACTTAAATTGAACTCAAGAATGTCCACTTAGGAATGCAAATACACTTGTTTGTTGAACTTGTGTATTCTTTTTGTATGTTTGCCGTTTTACTTGGTCGCTAAATTGTGTGTTTTATGCATATAGGTGACTCGAAGTGTTGCATGTCAATCCGAATCTCAACATTCTGTAGAAAGTGCGGCACCAGCTGAGGTGCCCACACCTCCTCCATCCGCTGAAACAGTACGTTTCATCACGGAAACGGTACTTGCTGTGATGAATGCTCAGCAGGCTGGGCAGGCACGTCCTGTAGTGGTGCCAACGCATGCTGGGGTACGACAAGAACCGGTAGAAGCTGTAGTTGATCCGCGGGCAGCAGATCAACAATTGAAGCAATTCTTGAGCTTCAACCCTCCACAATTTACATGGGCAGGATCACCGGCCCAAACAGAGGATTGGCTTGCAAGGATCAAGAGGATCATTAGAGCTATCAAGATTGAGGAGGGACAGAAGGTTATGTTGGCCACTTTCCTACTGGAAGGAGAGGCTCGTTTATGGTGGGATGAGATTGAACTGCATCACTTGGTCGGTAGACAACTTGCAGAGGTCCCGATGGACGAATTTTCTCGGTTGTTCTTGGCACAACATCTACCAATGCAGCAAAGGATATCGATGGAAATGGAATTTAAACAGTTAACCCAAGAAGATCGTAGTGTGGATGATTATCTACATGAATTCACACGTTTGGAAAGATATGCGGGTACAATCTTCGCCGAAGAATAGCGTAAGACTAGTAGGTTTTATTCGGGACTGCGTGATGAGCTGCGGTATTTGCTCTCGAGTTCTGTGAGTCAGGGATTTCAAGCCTTAGTCTGTACGGATCGGTCTTTTGAGATGGACATGAAAAGGGGGCAAGCAAAGGGGACCTTGGCTGTGACAAAGCCAGAGTTCAATCCTCCACGTCCGGAGAAGTTTGGGTACCGTAAGAGATGGGGAAAGAAGTCCAAGTCTACTGTACAAGCTCCTTCTGCGACTGTGACAGAGACATCTGGGTATGGATCTCGCGCTTGTTTTACGTGCGGGAAGTTGGGACACTTCGCATGTGATTGCCGAGTTGGTCCTCCAAAGGGTGACAAGAAGACGGGAGCGTCTTATGCGGAGAAAGGGAAGACTGTGATGGAGTCTTCTGCCTCGCACGCGCAGCCCAGGGTCTTCAACCTTGGACAACAGGAGGCCATTAAGCAGGCGGATGTCGTCACAGGTGCGTGCAGTTTTTAATGTTATTTTATACTGTGTGCTGTGCTTGTTTTGATTGTGATGTTTTAGGGTTTGTCCTTATACGAGAGTATCTGGCGCGAGCACTGTTTGACACAGGTGCTTCACATTCATTTCTGTCTGAAGAGTTCGTCTTTCATGTCGGGGTACCTATCCGGACCACGACAGACAGTGTAAAGGTGTTGTTACCTAACGGATGTTTGATGTGCGCGGATAAATCTTGCGGTCTTGAGGTCAAGATAGGGAGTCGGGAGTTCAAGGTGGAAACACTAGTATTGCCGATCAAGGAATTTGATATAATCTTTGGTATGGACTGGTTGTCAGAGCAGCGTGCCTGTATAGATTGCACATCAAAAGAGGTCACACTCGGGCAGAATATCGAACAAGTGACCAAGTTCATTGGTATACAAGGGTTGAGTGGGATGTTGTTATCTGCTCTCCAAGTTGTTAAGGCAGTTCGGAAGGGTGTGGAGTTGTTCTTCACACTCGTAGAGGCGGTGGCGCCGAAGGCCAGTGTGAGTGAAGTGCCGATTGTGTCGGAGTATGCTGATGTGTTTCCAAAGGACCTTCCGGGGTTACCTCCCCAAAGGGAAATCGACTTCGCTATCGAGCTGGTGCTAGGTGCGAAGCTTGTGGCCCGCTCGCCGTATCGAGTAGCACCAAAAGAGATGGCCAAACTAAAAGTTAAGTTGCAAGAACTATTAGAGCAGGGATACATACGCCCAAGTATGTCACCTTGGAGCGCGCCTGTTCTTTTTGTGAAAAAGAAAGACGGTAGTTTGCGGTTATGTATTGATTATCGCGAACTGAATAAGCTGACGGAGAAAAACAAGTATCTGATTCCACGGATCGATGACTTGTTTGATCAGCTAGCAGGCTCAGCCGTCTATTCCAAGTTGGATTTGAAATCCGGGTATTACCAATTGCGGATTAGGGAAGGTGACATTCCCAAGACAGTGTTTGGCACACGCTACGGTCATTATGAGTTCACAGTGATGTCGTTCAGCTTATGTAATGCGCCTTTGGTATTCATGGATCTCATGCATCGAACGTTCCGCGAATACTTGGATCTGTTTGTGATTGTGTTCATTAATGATATCCTCGTGTACTCTCAGTCGGAGGAAGATCATGCAAACCATTTGCAGTTGGTATTGCATACCTTGCGGAGAAATAAGCTGTATGTCAAGTTCTCTAAGTGTGAGTTCTGGCTCTCGTCGGTGGCTTTTCTGGGCCATGTGGTAAGCGGAGAGGGCATAGCGGTGGATCCGGCAAAGATAAGTACCATTCGTGATTGGCCAGTGATGTCTTCGGTGGCCGAAGTTAGGAGTTTTCTTGGACGGGCAGGCTACTATAGACGATTTATGGCGAACTTCTCCAGGATTGCTTTGCCTTTGACTACGTTAACGAGAAAATATCAGAAGTTCGTTTGGACGCCGGAGTGCACGCGAGCTTTTGAGGAGCTAAAAGGTCGTTTGACCACGGCGCCTATTTTGACGTCGCCTTGTGGTACAGACGGTTTTGAGATATACAGCGATGCGTCAGGAAGCGTCTTAGGCTGCGTTCTCCTGCAGTTTGGCAAGGTGATCGCTTATGGCTCACGTCAATTATAGGTGCATGAGCGTAATTACCCCATCCACGACTTGGAGTTGGCGGTGGTGATCTTTTCTCTAAAGTTGTGGCGGCACTATCTTTATGGCGTGAAGGTAGATATTTATACAGATCATAAAAGCCTGAAGTATCTGCTCGATCAAAAGGATTTGAATATGCGACAAAGGAGGTGGATTGAATTCCTAGGGGATTATACCTTCGACATTCACTATGTTCCCGGAAAGGGAAATGTGGTCGCTGATGCCTTGAGTCGTCGGACTCCGGTGCGGGCAAGTTGGTTGCGGATACATGACGAGCGTATAATCACGGAATTTGAAGCATTGGAGATATCTTGTGTTGAGAGGGATTCTTCGGCCGATGCATGCTTGAACTGGATGGAAGTTCAATATGACCTTGCGGACAGGGTTCGGCGGGCAACAGAGCTTGATGAAAGCCTCCAACACTATGCCAAGGAAGGTTCTGGTGACCAATTCTCCTGGGATGATGGGTTATTACGGAGGGATGGCCGATTGTGCGTCCCTTGTGCGGGTAAATTGCGAGAAGAATTGTTATATGAAGCACACTTTACAAAGTACTCAATTCACCCTGGGAGCACAAAAATGTACAAGGACGTGAAGAAATTGTTCTGGTTGCCCGGTTTAAAGAAGGACATAGCCGCGTATGTGGCTAAGTGTCGTACTTGTGCTTTTATAAAGGCAGAATGTCAACGGCCGAGTGGTTTTCTGAAATCGTTGCCGGTTCCACAGTGGAAGTTTGAGGATATTTCTAAGGATTTTGTGCACGGATTGTCGAGATCTCAACGTGGGAATAACTCAACTGGGTGATTGTCGACCGGTTGACAAAGGTGGCTCACTTTCTACCGAACAAGCGGGACGATTTAGTGGAAATGTTGGCAAAGCTTTATGTGGAGCAGATTGTTCGATTGCACGGTGTTCCCCGGAGCATCGTCAGTGACCGTGATGGGCGATTTACTTAAAAGGATTGGAGGCTAATTCATCAGTTGTTGGGCATGAAGTTAGCATTCAGTACGGCCTTTCATCCGCAAACAGATGGCCAAACTGAACGAACCAACAGAACAATGGAGGATATGCTCCGTATGTGCACCCTGGACTTCGGTAAGAAATTGGAAGATCACCTTGTTATGGTGGAATTTGCCTATAATAATAGCTACCAAGCGAGCATCGGCATGGCACCGTTTGAAGCCCTGTATGGTCGCAAGTGCCGTACACCGTTAGCTTGGGCAGAAACTGGCGAATCTGAACTTTTGGGACAAAAGGCAGTCGAGGATGCTAACTCAACAATACGCTCTATTCGAGAGAGACTACTAATAGCCCAGGATCAGTAAGCCAAGTATTACAATGCTAAGCACCGGAACGTGGAGTTCGCGGTAGGTGACTGGGTCTATTTAAAGATTAAACCCTTCAAAGGCGTATCTCGGATTCGGCGGTTAAAAAAGCTAAGTCCGCGATATCTTGGTCCGTTTGAAGTGGTGGAGCGAGTTGGGGAAGCTGCCTATCGGCTAGCTCTTTCATTGGAGTTGGGTGGCCTTCATGATGTGTTCCACATCTCGGTACTACGAAAAGCAGTCAAGGGTCCAGCTCAAGTGATTGAGATTGATCGGGTGCCGGTTGAGTATGGGCTAACGACAAAGGTGAGGCCCATTCGGATCGAGGATCGAGCCGAGAAACAATTGCGGAACAAAACGATCAGGATGGTCAAAGTCCGGTGGGACAATTGTGGCTGAGAAGAGCTAACATGGGAGCGAGAGCAGACCATGCGAGCCGAGTTTCCCGAGTTATTTTCGTAACCTGTTCGCTCGTTTGTATATGTGATAGAAACATATATGTCTCTGATTGTGTTATGTTGTTATCTCCCTACTGTCTTCAAATTTCGGGACGAAATTTTATTAAGGAGGGGAGGATTGTAACACCCCAGAAGTCTCAAAAAGCCAAAGTAAGGTTCAAGCTGGCTGACACGGCCTGGGACACGGGCGTGTCCCAGGGCGTGTTCTTCTTGGTCGACGATCGTTGAGCCAATGATCGTCGAGTGTGGAACACGGCCTGTGACACGGGCGTATCACAAGGGCGTGTTTTGCACACGGCTAGGGACACGGGCGTGTGCCTTAGCCGTGTCCTGCTCGGGTTATTTTGGAGATCGTGTTACAGGGGTGACACGGCAAGGTACACGGTAGTGTACTGTGTGACACGGGCGTGTCAGGCTTGACACAGGCGTGTCAATGCCTGTGTTCTGGTTTATTTTCAGTCGGTTGTGCACCGCTTCAGGAACACGGCCTGTGACACGGGCGTATCACAACCCGTGTTCGGCCCAGGAAATCAAATTCAGGGCTTATCAGAGCGGTTCATTTTCTTTGACCAAGATCCAATGGTCTAGGCTCTTCCCTAGGTTGATAAGGCCGGGATTGAAGAAGAGAAAGCTCATTTGAGTTTCATCTTTCTCTTTCTAAAGTTAAGAGAGAGGGGAGAGCAAAGCAAGGAAGAAGAAGAGGAATCCGGCCGCCGGTGGTGCTGCGGTGGTCCAAATCGCAAGCCGAGTTCGGATTTGCGAAGGCAAGGCTGCTACGAAGGCTTTCATCCGTCTAAATTCTCTCCATGGCTCCGAGGCGACTTCCAAGGGTAACGATTTCCGTATTGGACATGTGAAGTCCTACTTTCCTGCATTTGCATAGGTAAAACCCGTCCCCGCGAGTGTGCGGTGGGTTGTGGTGTCCCTTAGGGTAGATATGTGAAGTCCCCCTTGTTAGAATCCGGAATTAGAGTATGGATCTAGGTATGCTGTGTGAAGCCCATCTTGACGTGCTGGTCTGGATTGGTGATTCTTGTTTGCATTCGGAGGAATCTCTGAGAATTTGATTGTTTGTGTGAAATCTGTGGTGCATACCTGTTTGTTGGGTCCGGCGTTCCTTCACTTGACCCGTGGCGCTCTGCTACTTATATAAAAAATTAAGTAGCACCCTCTCCAACAGTCCGGGCTTTTGGTGCAGTTGGGTATGCGCTTGATCCTTCAATTGGTATCAGAGGAGGTCACGGGTTCAAGACCGGGGGGGCGCTATTAAATCCTGATTTTTCCCTTCTACCTGTGTGGGTCCGGTGGGTCAGGCAACCGTGGACATGTGGTAACCCCACCTCTGAGCCGTGTGGGCCATGTGGTAACCCCACCTCTGAGCCGACGGGTTGTGCTGGACGCCGGGGGGGGATTGTTGGGTCCGGCGTTCCTTCACTTGACCCGTGGCGCTCTGCTACTTATATAAAAAATTAAGTAGCACCCTCTCCAACAGTCCGGGCTTTTGGTGCAGTTGGGTATGTGCTTGATCCTTCACTGTTGCTTGGTGCAGCAGGAAGTATTGGAGGAAGTCCAGGAAATTGTGTGAGTTGGGTTCAACTCTTGTGGTGGACGGGCAAGGTGAAGTTGTACTCGCGTAAGTCCAGCCTTGAGTCTGACGATGTGAGCAACGGGATAGGCGGATCTTTACCCGCATTATGGTTGTCTAACCTTGGGTGCTTAAGGCCCTGTTAGGATCACATAGCGAGAGTCGACGGCTTGCGTGCTGATCAAGACTAGAATGCTCATTGGTGGGATTCGGTGTTTCCGGTACACCCGAATGTGCCCTGAGTGCACGGAGCGTCGGGCCGTCGTGCCGACGTTTGTGATATGTATTGACTGTGCGGTCGTGCACGTCTTGCGTGGTTTGCTATATATATATATATATATCATATTGGAAAATGCTATGCAGGGATGGAATTCCGCTGCCCCGTGCCAGGGGAAGGGTCGTTATAATTGGTCAGCTGAATGCTGACCATTGCCCTGTTTGCCACCGCTTGGTGGATTGGTTCTTGCAGGTGCTAGAGGTGTTGGTCCGAGCAGGACTTAGCGGGCTGAAGCCCAAGCTGCGTTGCTTCCCTCGAGGGCTTTGTTTTGTTTCTTCTTGTTCATGTGTGGCCGGCCTGCGTGCTGATGTCTGTAAACCACACCTTGTTAAGAGCAATTTTGTAAGGCCTTAAGGCCAGATCCTTTGGTTGTATACATTCCTATGTTTTAGTGAACAGTTCTTGTTACTCTTGAGTTCAAGTTTTTCAACCGTGAAGCTTCCGCTAGAATGTTCTGCGTTAGGATGCGTTGGTTTTGATATTATTTCGTAGCGTATCCGCCTGTTGGTGGAATATGGTGTGGGGCCCCGGCCGGACCCTCCATTATATTCTTCTTGACAGGTAGAGGTGTTACAATTTGGTATCAGAGGGAGGTTTCGATCCTACGAACTGTGGGTTATGGGCCCACCACGATCTCTTCCGAATTCGCGGATGAATTCTTTTGCGAGGTGGCGAGCACGTGTAAGTGCTGTCGTTATAACACTTAACTTGAACTAAAGAATGTCCACTTAGGAATGCAAATACACTTATTTGTTGAACTTGTGTATTCTTTTTGTATGTTTGTCGTTTTACTTGGTCGCTAAATTGTGTGTTTTACACATATAGGTGACTCGAAGTGTTGCGGGTCAATCCGAACCTCAACATTCTGTAGAAAGTGCGGTACCAGCTGAGGGTAGATTGGTAGGTTGTCTAGTCATAAGAGGTGCTCTGGACCGACGAAACATCATCCACCCTGGTTGGAGAGGAAGAGTCTCAATACAGTAGGTTAGATCCAAAGTAATTTGAAAGGGATCGGGTAATGGGTAGAATTCAATAATATTAAGTGCCTTGCGAAAGGGAGCTTTGGGCTTCAGCCCATCGTAGTTCCAAGTGCCCCTTGAGAGCCCTCACGGGGTATGCTCGGGGCAGTCCTGGGCTAACGTAAACCGTAGGAATAATAAACCAAAAGAGCAACTAGTATAACTAGGGTTGCACATTCACACACCCCGGTAGTTAGGGAGGTAGATTAGGTTGGTTTGATTGTCTTTCAGTCGGTAGCTTCTAAAGGAAGATGCACGGACAGGACAGTCCGGGGAGCCGAGGGCTCGAGGGTTTGAATACAGAATAAGGTGGTGGGTCTTCGGTATTTGATTATCGTTCACACCGATATCGGTACGTTGACTCGGCGGTGTGGGACACTTAGCCAAAGAAAGTCTAGTGGATACAGCCAGCACTAGTACGCGGATACTCTAGGTTGTGTTCTTCTAGGGGCGTACGGAAGGGCTAGGCCCGGTAGTGTGGATACCCACCTCGGAGTGGGGGGCCCGACCCACTGTCTCCGTTTTCCACTATGGAGGTTCCTAGGAGTGAAGCTAGCTGCCCGAACAAGGGGGAACTAAAGGTCTGTGCGCATAGAGTCGTGTGCGTGAGTTGCACTTGCATGAATCATGGCATAGCATATCACTACACTAATATTTGCATACAACTGACACCCCAACGTATAAATCGGTATGTGACTTTTTATACGATGGGAGCCTTGCAGAAGACCCCTTAACTTATAAGTTTGTATGGGCATTCATATAAGTTAAGGTTACTTACTTATTTTCTATTTGTCTTCTTATATATATACTACTTGCTACATGTTTACTTTACTGCTCACTATCGTAGAACTACTAGATGTTCTTTATTCTGATTAGCTGTTTATACACCATAGGATTACTGTTAGACTAGTTCCGCTGTCACCCGCCTTGCTTATTCTCCACCTTTGTAGCTTCCCTTTCCTCCTCTCCGCTTGGTGCCAAGGAGCCATGGGTGGAGGGGTAGTGGATGATAGGGCTTATTCTTTATGACTAATGGTTTTCGAACCACAACATTACAGGAGCTCCGGATGGGAGACAGGGACCAGTAGTCCTGGGACCAGCACCAGCGGAGTACGGTGCGCATGGAGGTGGGCCAATCTAGTTCCGGAGTACCTGTGACCAGCTCCGTGAGTGATTAGTCTTTCTTATAGCTTACGCGATGAGTGATTTGTAGTGAGGACTCTGATGTACCGGGCTGAGCCCGTTTATATATTCATCTGTACTGTTCTTTTGCAGTACATTCTATTTTGTATATATTGATGGACTTGCTGTGATTTTTATTCATATATGATTCTGTGGACATGTTTACATTCAGTGTATTTACTTACTTCTCTATTTTTTGTGATCTAAAAAGGCCGGCAGAATTGGCATTTTGTAGTGGCGGCCTTCCTGAGTGTTGGTGCCACTGCAAAACGGTAATTTTGGGCATAAGACTCCGATGGTTGAAAAAGAAAAAAAATGGGGTCATACACCCTCTCCTACGAGGAGTTGATGGAGAGGGCAGCAAGAGAGTTCGACGGGGAGGCGTCGAATCCGGAATTTTCCCAGAAGTTAGCTAGGTGGGCTACAGAGGAAGAGAGGCCCAAAGGGGCCAGGGGCAAAGAGGAGAGGAGAGCTGAGCCCTGGCAGAGGGAGCAGCAATAGCAGCAGCATTAGGAACCCAGGTGGGGTGATCGGAGCCAAACCATCAGCTAGATTGGAGGCCGGAGTGGCAAGATCAACAGCCAAGGAGGGGTCATCATGGAGGGGATAACCGATAGGGAGGACAGGGCCAGTTCTATCCCCCCGGTGGGAGGCAAGTCCAGAGGCCACCTCTCCCTGACCAGGAGCAGGCTATGGTTATTGCCATAGGGGAGAGAAGGAGGGCAGCGAGGAGAAGGAGAAGAGAAGTTAGGGTAGAGTTGCCTTATTGCGACTTCCACCAGGAGGAAGGGCACGCCATGGCCACGTGCCCGAAGTTCCTCGAGATGAGAGGAAATAGAGAGAAACAGCAGTAATAAGACCGCCAGGGGTTGCGGATCAAGGAGGTCCTTCCTCGGGCAGAGGAGGATAGATGTGAAGACTGGGCAGATGTCGGAGCACGGGGAAGGATCAGGGTGATCCATGGAGGGGTGGGTATCGAGGATTCCCATAAGGCAAGCCTCCACACCATGTACCAAAGGAGCTTTGCCTCCATATCCTAGGCTACACCCCCGGAAGAGAAGATCACCTTCTCAAGGAAGGATATACCGGATCACGAGGATCCATTCTGTGATGCACTGGTCATCGAGACGGCCATCGAGAACTTCACCATCACCCTGATCCTCATCGACAACGGGAGCTCAGTCAACGTCGTCTTCAAGAAGGCATTCGACGCAATGAAGTTGGAGGCCAAGAGGGTGCTAGCCTCGGACGGACCCTTGTTCGGGTTCTCGGGGGAGAGGAAGGAGGTAGAAGGGGGGAGTGGGACTCCATGTCATGCTGGGGGTAGTCCCGCACTTAAAAATTCGTCATTATTGACGCCCCAGTAACTACAGCGCCATCTTTGGGAGGCCCCTTATTAGTGCCTTCCGCTGCATCCCCTCATCCTTCCACAAGTGCTTGAAGTTCAACGTTGAGGGAGTCCAGGTCCGGGTCTGTAGAGACCCTAAGGTGGCAAGGGAGAGCTACGTCACTGTCGTGAACTCCATCTCATGGAAAGAGGGGGATAAGGAGATGGGGCGAAGGCTGGAGGAGGCGGAGCAGGAGGCTGTCCTAGAGGAGATGGGGGTAGAGGTGAACCGCTCTCAGGAAGACGAGGCAGAAGAAGTCCGGGAGTTGGACAAAGCGATGGCCGTGGAGGAAGCTGAGAAGGTCCTTGCCCCCGGAGGGGAGGACGTTGAGGAGTGGGGATAGCAGTCTCGTTTTGAGGCGGTGGAAGAGGTGGGGAGATGGAGGTTCTCACCCTCGGAGGCAGGGTGGAGAAGGTTCGCGTTAGTGGAGGGATGACCCCGGAGGCTCAAGGCAGGGTGCTGGAGTGCATCCAAAAGAATGTGGACATCTTTGCCTGGAGCGCCGTAGAGATGCCAGGGATCGATGTTGATGTGGCCTGCCATGGCCTCAACCTGGACCCAGAGGCCCACCCGATCCAACAGAAGAAGAGGTCCACGGCAGACAAGCTGGCCGAGCCAATTCAAGAGGAGGTGTCCAAGATCCTCAAGGCCGGCTTTGTATCCGAAATACAATACCCCGGCTGGGTCTCCAATGTTATAATGGTTAAAAAAGGAGACGGTCGGTGGAGAATGTGTGTCGATTTTTCTTTACTTAATAAATCGTGCCCTAAGGATTATTATCCCTTGCCTCGGATTGACGTGTTGTGTAACACCCCTATCCGTCGGATAGCATATAGCAGTAGGTCCGGCCGGGGCCCGACGCCATATACTACGGACAGACCGGTTGGTTACGCGTTGAAACCATTCAACCAATCATGTCTCCTACACAACACCTAGCGGAAGCAAATTATTAAGTTGCAAAAGAAAATAAGAACCCTGCTACAAAGCATGAATGTCCACTACCAACTCAGGAATGAAATCAAACACAAAAGAGAACTGGCCTTAAGGCCTTACATTGTTCACTTAACAAAAAAGTATTTTCCAAACTTCGGCACGCAAGCCGGCCATACATGAAAACGGGAAAGATACATAAGCAATTAGGCCTTCGAGGGCCGGCACAGCAACAAGGGCTTTAGCCCGCTATTTCCCGCTCTGCTCCGCAGCACCTGCAAGCCACAAACCACCGCCCGGTGGCAAACAATAGCAACGGTCAGCAATGATGACCAAATTATAACGATCCCGCCCCCAAAATCGGGGCGGCGATGCTCTTTCCCTGCACTTCATTAGTATAGGCAATGCTATTAATGTGAACACACATCAACACAGGCGTAGGCTCGCATGGCCACACACCCCGTGCACTCAGGGCACATTCTCGGAGAACCGGCCAACGTCACGTCAATTCAAGCCATAGACATTCCCAATCCACCACCGCCTCTTGAACGGTCGTCCATATGAGCATTTTGCCTTCCTGGCCTTGGTCACGGCAATTTAAGCCATAGACCGTCGAAGACACTCATCCATGCCAACGGTCCTACCGAACGACATAGACCGGGTACGGTTCCGCCTGACCCGTGCTCATACCGCAACGGCAATTTAAGCCATATGCACAGGTCAAGACTCACCGAGTCCCGTTTCCGCCACAACAATCACATAACCCGGTTATGTTCACGTTGGCTCCCCGGCCACCGTGTTGGCAAAACCCGCCTTTGCCCAGTTTTCCGGGTGCACCTTGGAGTTAATCTCCAAGGCTCCCTGATGCAATCTACCACGTAGAAAACCCGAAAAACACCCAAACACCCGGAGTTTTCCCCGGTTCGTATGCAATGCAACATCACCGATCCGGCTCTACTTGTCCGGATAGGCTTCACACACAATGCCTATGTCCGTTTTCGCATACGGACTCTACACAAGGGGGACTTCACATATTTACCCCAAGGAACGCTCCAACTCTTCGCTCACTCGCGAGAGCGGGCTTCCTATGCAAAGGAAAAGAGGGCTTCACATGCCCAAGGATGAGAAATCGTTACCCTTGCATTCTTCCGCGGCGCCATCGAAAACTACACGGTTGGAAAGCACCGCAACGGCGTCGCCTCCGCGGATCTGGACTCGGATCGCGATTCGGGGCTCCGAAGCTCTTCCGGCGGCCGGATCTAGCCCTTCTTCCTCCTCCTTGCTCTCTCCTCTCTCTAGCTTTTAGAAAGAGAACCACTCAAGAGAAATGAGGGTTTCTAAACCCTATTCCCGGCTAAAACCTCCCAGGAGCAGCCCCCCACCGTCGGATCCAAAGCCAAGGAAATGAACGGCCACGATTAAGCCCCAAATTATAAAATCTGGGCCGAACACGGGTTGGCACACGGCCGTGTGTCTGGCCGTGTAGCTCATTCGCCGTCTCGATCCAGATTGAAAACCAGCACACGGCATGTGACATGGCCGCCGACACGCCCGTGTCGCCTGCGACACGCCCGTGTCGGGACACGTGTCACGCCCCCCGTGTGCAATAAATCGACACCTTGCAGTCAGAGTGGTACACGGCTTGGTGACACGGCGTGGGACACGCCCGTGTCATATCTGACATGCCCGTGTCTGTGCCCGTGTCACGGCCCGTGTACCACTTCGACGATTTCCTTGAGTGACACGGCCTGGGACACGCCCGTGTCCTAGGCCGTATCCCTCCACACGACCAACGTCGACCAACACTGGTCGACTACACGGCCAATTCGCCGATTCGAGCTCGACACGCCCGACACGGTCTCCGACACGCCCGTGTCGGGGGCCGTGTCACCTGCACCAAAAATCTAACTTGGCCAAAAACGATCCCCGCCGCTCCTACGACAAATTGGGGTGTTACAATTCTACCCCCCTTAAAGAATTTCGTCCACGAAATTAATAAAGGAAAACAGGACTTCACGTAAAACAGTACCTGAGCGGAATAGTTCCGGGTACTCCTCGAGCATAGTCTGCTCCCGTTCCCAAGAGAGCTCCTCACGCCCGCAGTTATCCCAACGGACCTTAACCATCCGGATCTCCTTGTTACGAAGCCTCTTGACCTCAACATCTTCAATACAAACGGGCTTGACCCTTGTCGTCAACCCTTCGTCCACCGGCACTTGGTCAACCGCGATCACCAGCGAAGGCTCTTGCACCGCCTTCCGCAACACAGAAATGTGGAACACATCATGTAATCCACTCAACTCCACCGATAGCTTCAAACGGTATGCAGCTTCGCCGACTCGCTCCAGAACCTCAAAAGGTCCAAGGTATCTTGGGCTCAGCTTCTTCAAGCGTCTCACCCGCGAAACCCCCTTGAACGGCTTCACTTTCAGGTATACCCAATCGCCTACCGCGAACTCCACGTTCCGGTGCTTGGCATTGTAATACTTCGCCTGCCGGTCCTGAGCGATCAACAAGCGCTCCCGAATGATCCGTACTAGCGAGGTAGCACTCTCCACCTCCTGTTTCTTATACAACCTTGCCTCACCCGCTTCAAGCCACGATAACAGCGTGCGACACTTCCTACCATACAGGGCCTCGAAGGGCGCCATTTGTATACTCGCTTGGTAGCTGTTGTTGTACGCGAACTCCACCAAATAAAGGTGGTCTTCCCAATGCTTCCCGAAGTCTAGAACACACATGCGGAGCATGTCCTCCATCGTTCTATTGACCCTCTCGGTCTGCCCATCCGTCTGCGGATGGAAAGCTGTGCTGAACTTTAACTTTGTTCCCAGCATCTGCTGCACCAACCTCCAATCATTTGATGTGAACCGCCCATCGCGATCACTCACAATGCTACGGGGCACACCATGCAGCCTAACAATATTGTCGACATACAACTTTGCCAATTTCTCCACTGGATCATCCTTCCTATGCGGAATGAAATGCGACACCTTAGTTAGTCGATCTACGATCACCCAGATGGCGTCGTTCCCCTTCTGCGACCTTGGCAACCCGTGCACAAAGTCCATAGATATATCATCGAATTTCCACTCCGGTATAGGCAAGGACTTCAGAAATCCTCGTGGCTTTTGGCACTCCGCCTTCACCAAGGCGCACGTTTGGCATTTAGCCACGTACAACGCCACATCTTTCTTAAGCCCCGGCCACCAAAATAGCTTCTTGAGATCACGATACATCTTCGTGCTCCCTGGGTGGATTGAGTACTTAGTATGATGAGCCTCGTACATCAACTCCGCCCGGAGGTTACCCCCACTCGGGACGCACAACCGATGATCCTTCCTTAACAAACCATCATCCACCGAGAACTGGGAATTTGACCCATCCAGAGCGGCCTCCAAAAGCTCCTTCATGGAGTCATCTAACTCCAATGCCTGCCGAACCCGGTCAGCCAGGTCATACTGCACCTCTGTCCAGTTTAGCATTGCTTTGGCGCTCGTCTGCTTGTCAACGCAACAGATCTCAAGCTCCTCCAACTCCCGCACCAGCCGCTCATCATGCACCGACAACCAGTTGGCTCGGGAGGGAGCCCTGCAGCTCAGCGCATCCGCAACTGCGTTGCCCTTCCCGGGTACATAATGTATCTTGAAGGTGTAGTCCCCCAGGAACTCCATCCACCTCCTCTGCCTCATATTAAGGTCCTTTTGATCCAACAAGTATTTTAGGCTCTTGTGATCGGTGTATATATCGACTCTTACGCCGTATAGGTAGTGCCTCCATAACTTGAGTGCAAAAATCACGGCCGCCAACTCCAAGTCGTGCACCGGATAATTTCTTTCATGCACTTTCAGCTGACGCGATCCATACGCGATCACACTTCCATGCTGCAACAACACGCAGCCCAAGCCACTACCCGAAGCGTCGCTATACACCTCAAAGCCCTCGGTCCCACTTGGCGAACTAAGCACTGGCGCCGTGGTCAACCGCCTCTTCAGCTCCTCAAAAGCTTGCACGCACTCTTGCGTCCACAAGAATTTCTGATCCTTCCTTGTCAACTTCGTGAGAGGCAACACTACCCGCGAGAAGTTCTCTACGAAGCGCCTGTAATATCCGGCAAGCCCGAGAAAACTACGGACTTCCGCGACAGAAGATAACGCAGGCCACTCCCGCATCGCAACAATCTTCGCCGGATCCACCGCTATATCCCCACTCACTATATGACCAAGGAACGCTACCGAGGGTAGCCAGAACTCGCACTTGGAGAACTTTGCATAAAGCTCATTCCTCCTCAAAGTCTCCAACACCAAATGCAAATGCTTGAAGTGGTCTTCTTCGCACTGCGAGTATACCAAAATATCGTCAATAAAGACGATCACAAAGCGATCCAGGAAATCTCTGAACGTCCTGTTCATCAGATCCATAAACACCGATGGCGCATTCGTCAGTCCAAACGGCATGACCGTGAACTCGAAATGCCCATACCTCGTACTGAACGCCGTCTTCGGGATATCACACTCCCTGATCCTCAGCTGATAGTACCCCGACTTCAAGTCCAACTTGGAGTATACCGACGATCCGACTAAATGATCAAAGAGATCATCAATCCTCGGGATCGGGTACTTATTCTTCTCCGTCAGCTTGTTCAACTCTCTGTAGTCGATACACAGCCGCATACTCCCGTCCTTCTTCTTAACGAAGAGGACCGGTGCGCTCCAAGGCGACGAGCTTGGACGCACATATCCTTGCTCCATCAGCTCCTCTAGCTGAACTTTCAACTCTGCCATCTCCTTAGGCACCAACCTATACGGAGCACGTGACACCGGTTTGGCCCCCGGTACGAGCTCGATGGTGAAATCAATCTCCCGCTGCGGTGGGGCTCCGGGAAGGCTATCCGGGAACACATCGGGGTATTCGCAAACCACGGGGATGCTATCCAACGGGGACTTTGGCTCCACAGCCCCCACTATTTCAAAGAACAGCTCTGCACCAGCACGAACTGCCTTCACCACCTGAAGAGCAGACATCAGTGTCCTGCTCGACCCCTTTAACCCCTCGAATGTAGTCTCCCGCCCTACACCCAGCTTGACCTCCTTCCGGTCACAGTCAATCCAAGCTTTCTGCTCTGACAGCCAATCCATTCCAAAGATCACGTCGAACTCTACTAGCGGCAGCAATGACGCTAGCAAGTCGAACTCTTGGCTCCCAATGTGAACCTTTACGGCGCACACCCTGTCCGCACGCATCGAGCACCCATTTGGTAGCAGCACATCCAACTTGTCCTTCGCCATCGAAGAAGGGACTCCGATGCGCGATATAAAGCTTTCGGACAAGAAGGAGTGTGAAGCTCCCGTATCGAACAGTGCCCGTGCCGGACTATCGCTAATCTCAACAAAGCCTATACAAACAATATTAGGCTAACAAGCAATAGATAACGGTATTAAAGCTAACTTGCTATAAATTAACTCATACCTGTCACCACATCCGCTTGCTTGATGGCCTCCTGCTGGCCCAAGTTATAGACTCTAGGCTGAGTCGGAGCATAGTGGGATGCGGTCGACTCCACCGCTTTGCCCTTCTCCTCGTAGGTAGCTCCTTGTTTCCTTTCGGACTTTGAGCGTCCACTCCAGCAATCACGGGCAAAGTGCCCCGGCTTCCCACACGTGAAACAAGCGCCTGGGGTTCGATTGGTAGTTGCCCCCGAGGCACCTGAAGCAGCTGGACCCGACGTCTTAGCTTTCTTATAGAATTTGCGGTAGCCCGACTTCGACGTAGTCGGTGCCTTGAACTCCGCTTTCTTGCTACCGGATTCCTTCTTTGCTTGGACATTCTTCATGTCCTTCTCCAAAGAACGGGCCAAATTGACCAGGGTCATGAAACCCTGTGCCTTGGGCCCCGACAGTAACAACCTTAAATCATCTCTTAGCCCTTCATAGAAGCGACTCGTCTTGCGCTCCTCGTCTGCGAAGGTAGCGCCGGCATATCTCCCCAACCGAGTAAACTCGTGGAGGTACTCATCAACGGTGCAATCCCCTTGCACTAACTTCTGAAACTCGCTTTCTAGCGCAATTCTCTGCGCCGAGGGGAGGTATCGAGCCATGAATAGTCTCGCAAACTCCTCCATCGAAACTTCAGCCAACGGCCTTCCCCGCAACTGATGTAGCTCTAGGCCTTCCCACTATAACCTTGCGTCCCCATCCAAAAGGAACGTCGCTATAGTGGTCTTCTGCCACTCTTCCGTCTCCATCGCAGTCATCACCCTGTTGACCCTTGAGAACCAATCCTCTGCTTGGGTCGGGGTTTCTGCGCCCGTGAATACAGGTGGGTGAAAGCCCATCACGTGCTTCAGTTGTCTTTCCGTTGCTCTCCTAGGCAACTCTGGCTCCAACACTACTTGCTCAACCCTCCTTTGCTCTGCCGTCTGAAGAGGTACTTGCTCCATAGCAGGAGCGGGCTGCTGCACCTGCCTTGCAGGCTGCGCATTGATCATTGCCATGACCGCTTCTGCCACTAACCTAATGGTCTCGGCAGACGGAGGTGTTGCAGGCGCATCGCTTGGCGCACTGCTCGCCTCAGAACCTAGCCGTTCAGACGGCCCAGCACCACTTCTGGTCACCTATAATCGTGCAACACACCGATAAGTGACCCAAAAATTACTGCAAACAGCAATTATAGGAACACGCAGGTTCCTCAAACATGTATATTTTCATTCCTAAGTGGACATTCATGGGTTCTTTTCATGTTATAACGATGACGCACACATGTGCTCACCACCCCTTAAAGTGAATTCGTCCACGAATTCATTTAAACTTGACCGAAACCAGTAGTCTAATACAAATTTGTAACACCCCTATCCGTCGGATAGCATATAGCAGTAGGTCCGGCCGGGGCCCGACGCCATATACTACGGACAAACCGGTTGGTTACGCGTTGAAACCATTCAACCAATCATGTCCTCCTACACAACACCTAGCGGAAGCAAATTATTAAGTTGCAAAAGAAAATAAGAACCCTGCTACAAAGCATGAATGTCCACTACCAACTCAGGAATGAAATCAAACACAAAAGAGAACTGGCCTTAAGGCCTTACATTGTTCACTTAACAAAAAAGTATTTTCCAAACTTCGGCACGCAGGCCGGCCATACATGAAAACGGGAAAGATACATAAGCAATTAGGCCTTCGAGGGCCGGCACAGCAACAAGGGCTTTAGCCCGCTATTTCCCGCTCTGCTCCGCAGCACCTGCAAGCCACAAACCACCGCCCGGTGGCAAACAATAGCAACGGTCAGCAATGCTGACCAAATTATAACGATCCCGCCCCCAAAATCGGGGTGGCGATGCTCTTTCCCTGCACTTCATTAGTATAGGCAATGCTATTAATGTGAACACACATCAACACAGGCGTAGGCTCGCACGGCCACACACCCCGTGCACTCAGGGCACATTCTCGGCGAACCGGCCAACGTCGCGTCAATTCAAGCCATAGACGTTCCCAATCCACCACCTCCTCTTGAACGGTCGTCCATATGAGCATTTTGCCTTCCTGGCCTTGGTCACGGCAATTTAAGCCATAGACCGCCGAAGACCCTCATCCATGCCAACGGTCCTACCGAACGACATAGACCGGGTACGGTTCCGCCTGACCCGTGCTCATACCGCAACGGCAATTTAAGCCATATGCGCAGGTCAAGACTCACCGAGTCCCGTTTCCGCCACAACAATCACATAACCCGGTTATGTTCACGTTGGCTCCCCGGCCACCGTGTTGGCAAAACCCGCCTTTGCCCAGTTTTCCGGGTGCACCTTGGAGTTAATCTCCAAGGCTCCCTAATGCAATCTACCACGTAGAAAACCCGAAAAACACCCAAACACCCGGAGTTTTCCCCGGTTCGTATGCAATGCAACATCACCGATCCGGCTCTACTTGTCCGGATAGGCTTCACACACAATGCCTATGTCCGTTTTCGCATACGGACTCTACACAAGGGGGACTTCACATATCTACCCCAAGGAACGCTCCAACTCTTCGCTCACTCGCGAGAGCGGGCTTCCTATGCAAAGGAAAAGAGGGCTTCACATGCCCAAGGATGAGAAATCGTTACCCTTGCATTCTTCCGCAGCGCCATCGAAAACTACACGGTTGGAAAGCACCGCAACGGCGTCGCCTCCGCGGATCTGGACTCGGATCGCGATTCGGGGCTCCGAAGCTCTTCCGGCGGCCGGATCTAGCCCTTCTTCCTCCTCCTTGCTCTCTCCTCTCTCTAGCTTTTAGAAAGAGAACCACTCAAGAGAAATGAGGGTTTCTAAACCCTATTCCTGGCTAAAACCTCCCAGGAGCAGCCCCCCACCGTCGGATCCAAAGCCAAGGAAATGAACGGCCACGATTAAGCCCCAAATTATAAAATCTGGGCCGAATACGGGTTGGCACACGGCCGTGTGCCTGGCCGTGTAGCTCATTCGCCGTCTCGATCCAGATTGAAAACCAGCACACGGCATGTGACACGGCCGCCGACACGCCCGTGTCGCCTGCGACACGCCCGTGTTGGGACCCGTGTCACGCCCCCCGTGTGCAATAAATCGACACCTTGCAGTCAGAGTGGTACACGGCTTGGTGACACGGCGTGGGACACGCCCGTGTCACATCTGACACGCCCGTGTCTGTGCCCGTGTCACGGCCCGTGTACCACTTCGACGATTTCCTTGAGTGACACGACCTGGGACACGCCCGTGTCCTAGGCCGTGTCCCTCCACACGACCAACGTCGACCAACACTGGTCGACTACACGGCCAATTCGCCGATTCGAGCTCGACACGCCCGACAACGGTCTCCGACACGCCCGTGTCGGGGGCCGTGTCACCTGCACCAAAAATCTAACTTGGCCAAAAACGATCCCCGCCGCTCCTACGACAAATTGGGGTGTTACATGTTGGTTGACTCAGCCGTCGGTTTCTCTGTAATGAGTTTCCTAGATGCTTTTTTAGGTTATCATCAGATCAGAATGCACCCACCCGACATCAAGGATGTCTCCTTCATCACAGGGGATGGGTGTTACTATTATAAAATGATGCCCTTCGGGCTAAAGAACGCAGGGGCAACCTATCAAAAGATGATGGACAAGGTCTTCCGAAAGCAAAAGGGGAGGAACCTGGAGGTATATGTAGATGACCACATGATCAAAAGTCAAGGCATCAACTCTCACCTCCGGGACCTGGAGGTGACCTTTGCCACTCTCCATAAGTATAAAATGAGGCTGAACCCCTTAAAGTGTGTCTTCGGGGCAAGCCGAGGCAAGTTATTGGGCCATCTCCTCACCCTAGAGGGGGTAGAGCCCATCCCTGACAAGATGAGGGAGATCATGGAGTTGGGGTCGCCTCGGAATGCCAAAGAAGTGCAACGTTGACAGGGAAGCTGGCAGGGTTGAGTAGGTTCCTCTCCCGGGCCGTATAAAAATGTTCTCCCTTTTTCAAGACTTTGAGGGGAGGCCAGAAGTTCAAGTGGACCTCGGAGTGCGAGGAGGCATTTCAGACCTCGAAGAAGCAGTTGACGTTGGCCCCCTTACTCCAAGGGCCGAAGGAGGGAGAGGATTTATCCTTGTACCTGGGGGTCGGCGCGGAGGCCCTAAGCTCTGTATTGGTTCGGGAGGAGGGAAAGAATCAACTCCCAATATACTATATGAGTAGGGTCCTGAGGAAGGCTGAGCTTCGGTATCCCATCTTGGAGAAGCTTGCCTTTGCTCTCGTCATCTCAGCTCAGAGGCTCCGAACCTACTTACAGGCACACTCGATTCAAGTGGTTACTGACCACCGCCTCCGCAACATCTTCGAGGGGGTGGAGCATTCAGGCCGGCTAGCCAAGTGGTCGGTGTAATTTAGCGAATTCGACATCTCCTTCGTCCCTCGCCTCTCGATCAAGGCACAAGCAATGGTCGATTTCCTGGCAGATTATGTGGTTGAAGTGGCGGAGGTAGAACTCCCTCGTCATGTCCCGTGGAGGGTGATGGTGTACGGTGCATCGGTAAAGCATTCCCTGGGAAATGGAGTGATCTTGGAGAGCCCACAAGGGACGAGGATCGAGCAAACAGTGGTGATACACTTCCCCATCACCAAAAACAAGGCCGAGTACGAGGCAGTAATCGTAGGTCTATGACTTATTAGGGAGCTAGGGGTACTTAATGTGGAGGTTCTCACTGACTCCATGGTGGGGGCTTCCCAAGTCAACGGGGAGTTTGAGGCAAGAAAGCCCACCCTCCAGCTGTACTTGGCAAAGGTGAAGGGGGTTATTGGGACGTTCCAAACCTTCTCCATTCGACATGTCCCGTGAGAGGAGAATGAGCGGGTAGATCAGCTAGCCAAGCATGGCCCCAGGGTGGGGGCACCATTACCGACCTATGTAGGATCTTGTAGCGTTCTTAGAGGGGGGGATGAATAAGGGCACTTTTTTAAAAATTATAAATTTTTGCAAATAATGTAATTTAAATCACAAAGTTGATGACAAATGTTTGAATGACAAATAAGATTTTATTACATCAAGAAGATAAGTAGAAAATGATTTCAATGAAGCTTGAAATCAAGGCTTTCAATGATAAAAATCTTTTGACTTTTTCACCGGTCCTTCTCCAAAGGACCGGTAGGATATAGCCAATATCTCCCTAGATATGGCCACTAGCTTCCCCCTAGATCAAGCCTTGATCTAGACGTTGTACACAATGAGGCGATTTACTCCTAAGCCACACAAGGACCTAGACACCATACATAAGGCGGTGATCTACCCCTAAGCCACACAAGGACTTAGACACCATACACAAGGTGGTGATTTTCCCTTCCCAATTACAAAGTATAAAGTGAAAATGAAAATACAATAGTAAAACTCGAAAACTCCCTCAAACAAGAGCTCTGAAGATGATGGTGGACCGATGAGAAGATCTCCAATCTTGAATGCATAGCTGTATCACCTTCGCTCTTTAAGATTACAATGGACCAAGGGAGTTCGTCTGGAAACGGAGATGGAAGGCTCAGAAAAATCTCTGGGAATCAAGGCTTCTGAAGGTGTAACTAAATCCCTGAAATTCGTAGCCTTATATAGCATTTTACGTTATCGCCTGCGGTAGCATTAATGCCCCGCGATAGTGAAAACTCTCAGTGGCTTGACACGTGGCACACGTCGCGCGGATTTTCAGATCTAAGTGGAGAATGTGGCGATTATGGGCTATTGTGCGGCGATATCGATATCGCCCCGCGATAGCGCTGAAATGTGACTTCGTGCGCAGCAATGTGTGGATCATGGCTGACGTCAGCAGCAACTGTCCACGTTATTGCCTAGCGATAGCATTATTTCCAGCGATAGTGCGATTTTCCTTTTCTTCAATGTTCTGCTCAGCCAATCCTTAGTACATAAAAAATTTGTTATCCCTGCACACTTAAACGCATACCAAGATCAAATACATCCGGGATTTGTTATTCTCAAACCAAGAAGCGCGGAACGCATGCTCCAATAATCTCCCCCTTTTGATAATAATAAATCCACTAAGAAAGAAATTATGTGAGATCAGTAGAAATGATTACTCCCCCTAAATGTACTAATCAATTGATTACTTGATTCGTGATTTCTTACTTAATTCTCCTCCTTTTGGTATTAGCAAAAGAAGGTGGGGTATGGAAGGTAAAATACAAGAAAGAATATGAAGTGAGTTGCAAATGCGGAAGCTTAAAGAAGTGAGATATTAATAAATTAGTAAAAGAATTTGGAAACAAGAGGAGTAGGATATCAACATTAATAACCATGAAATAGTATTACAATAAAATTTGGAATTTAATCATGTAAAAAGTTATATCATGTGGAAAAAGTTAATTTTAGAGTAGAATTTAAACATTGAAAATAGTCATGCCAAGATATCCAAAGTAGTAGTATAGATGAAATAGAAGAGAAGAACTATTTCCGGTCCAATTCTCATGAGAAGAAATTTTATAAAAGATAATGATGTGTACATGTGAAGAGTGATAAAGTATATATATTCCTTAAGAAATAATTTTACATGAAGGTTTGTAATATATAATACAAGAAACATTCATAACTAATATATTTCCATAAATAATTTCATGTCATAATGATTAAAAAAAGGCCAAGACTGTTTGCACAAGACACTTTATAATTCTTTTCAAGGTGCTCAACCTCACAATACTCATTAAAACCTATCAGGAGGGTGAGTAGAGCTTGATGGAGTATCCTAGTCATATTTATTTGATTTTGCAATTTTTTTTATTCATTCATTGTTTTTTTTATAAACTTTGACTTAGGACTCCGAATTCACTTGTATTGCAAACATGATAATAACTTTTTTTAATGGCCAACAGTTTTGAAAATCATTTTTGAATGAAGCATAAATGAAAAATTTAGCAATGCATTCCAAGCTTTGAAACAAACCAATATCATGTAATAAGAAACTTAAGTATATGTTAATTATCAACTTGTGTAAGTGTTAGCACATTATCAAATATAAAATATTACTCATACTTAGAGGCATGCGGAAACAATTCTACTCAACTTCTAGTCATCAAAAATATAGGTAGATATCGAAAGCAAGAAAAATTGAGATCAACGTTCAAAGAACTCATAAACTAACAATCATACATGTTGTAGGTATTGTATCCTGATAACCATCCAAAATTTTACTGTAACACTAGAAACATGTTTGTAAAAAGATAGCATATAAGTTGATTGAAATATTGCTGAAAATTCACTATCGCCAGCGGTAGTGATACCGCGCGGCGATAGCTGTTTTTATATAAAAGGCGAAATGTCGGATAGGCAAGTCACATATTCTCAATTGACCGATCCTTGACTGCCTGCCTTCATCTTCTTTTGCTGAAACCCTCAAAACTCAAAAAAGGTATGCCTTAGATCTCTTTTAATTTTGTGTTTTTCATCAAAATAAAAATAAATCTAGAATCTAGATGATGAAAGAAGATAGATCTATGAAAAAAATTTAAATTTTGGTCATATATTTTAGAATGAAAATATTTTGAAGAAAAAATTTTATTTTCATGCAAATACTTCACAAATGTTGAATCATAGGAGGTAGATCTTGGAGATTTGTTCAACTTTAGAAATTATAATGCAATGTTAAGTATAGATCTAAAAGAAATTTCAAATGTTAAGCCTAGATCTAAAAGAAATTTTTAATTTTAAAAAGTAAATAGAAAAAATAAGAAGAAATGAAAAAAAATTGAGAAATTATTATTTTTCAGATTTTTATAGATAGAAAAATCAAGTAAACACAGAACTTAAGATTTATTGTGAAAATAATGCAAATAGGATAGATTTTGCATCATCGCCCGACGATAGTACTATCGCAGGCGATAGTGAAAAACAGTATAACTTATCATTTTGTTGACTAACACGATTTTAAAATATTTTTTCAGGAAATGGCATAATCATCCCGTGCAAGGAAAAGCACTAGCAGCAACCCACACTCATCATATCAAACATATTCGGGAATCGAGAATGCGTCAGTTAGTGTTGCTAAATTCTTGGATGAATCATTGCCACCCCATATCTATGAATTACTGGTAGAAGCAGGTATAATGTCTCTCATTATACCGAATCTTTTTTCCTTTACATTCATAAGGGATTTTTATAATAATTTGGAAGACCCGAAATATACGGGTTTAAATGGAGGAATAATGTCAAAAATCCAAGGAGTTGAAGTAAAGATTACACACGTAGACTTAAGATATGAATATGAACTTGCTACTTGTGAAGAAAATTTCATGGATATTGTAGAGACCTACCGAAAAGATCGGGATTGGACACTCTTGAATCAAATCCTTCATGGAAACGAAAGTAGGGGTTTGATTTAATATATCTCATCACTGACTCGCGATGCATTTTTAGTACAAGATATATTAAGAAATACGGTTATGTTGAAAACCGGTGATATAAGGAAGATCACTGCTCAATTAAGCTTAGTGACTTACTATGTACTAGAAAAAGTCAAGTTCGATGTGCCTGATTTTTTGTTATCCATCATAAGATATACTCATAAAATGAAGCATCCTCTTAGGAGGAAATTGAATACACTTACATTAGGAAGTGTTATTCAAAGAGTCGTATATCATAAATATGATTGGATAGATCGAGGATTCTACATCAACGACTGTATCCCGACCATACATACCGTAGAACCAGCTAGAGCTCCATCTCCAAGGGCTGCCTCTTCTTTAAGACAACCACTTCGAAGAGGAGGGTCTTTATGTGAATCCATTGAAGATGTAAGAGAGACGGTGGAGGAGATGAGAGAGGATCAAAGGCGAAGTCATTCAGGTTTTCGAAAATTCATGAAGTTTCTAGTAAAGGGGCTGAAACGAAAGCCAACACCGGAAGAAGAGCGAGAATGGGGGAGTCCAGTCAAGGATCCTCCATGACATTCGATAAGGCGAACCCGAAGACCTAGAGAAATAATACCAACTTTTAGTGATGATTTGCCTGCTTCTACTGAAGAAAACATGGATGATTGACATTTAATTTACTGTGATGTAATATTATATAGTTTTGAACAATCTGTGCTATCGCCTGGCGATAGCGCTGTCACCTGGCGATAGTGAAAACTCTATATGTGTTATGTTTTTTTGTTCCAGTTTTTATCCTATGCATTTTGTGAAAAATTTTGTATAGTAAGTTTTAGTAAGTTCTGTGATGAAATGTGAATAGAGTAATTAATTAAAACAAATTTTTTAATAATTTTTTAAAACATAATTTATAAAAAAACACCTGAAATTTCCAGAAATTTATCAATAAATAATTACAATTTTAATTTATAAAAGTTTTTTTAAAAAAAATTATAATTCTAAGTTTCTAAGTTCTAATCTTAGCCTTGAAAAACGTGAATCATTAAAAGGATTAGTGAAAATATCCGTTAATTGAGAATCTGTTCCAATAAAATTAATTTTAACATTTCCTTTCTTTATATGATCCGTAATAAAATGATGTCGAACATCTATATGTTTTGATCTAGAATGTAATACGGGATTGTTCGTTAAATCGATAACACTTTTACTCTCACATTTTAATTCAACACAATTTTGGCGTATGCCAAAATCTTCTAGTGTTTGTCTCATCCAAAGAGCTTGAGCACAAAAACTACCTAGTGTAATATATTCGGCCTCGGTAGTAGAGAAGGCAACAGAATTCTGTTTCCTACTCGACTAAGAAATAAGTGACGGGCCGATAAAGTGACAAGTGCCACTAGTGCTCTTTCGATCTAATGAACATCCCACATAATCAGAATCAGAATAGCCATGTAAAATAAAAGAATCATAATGAGGATACCAAAACCTTAGTTTAGATGTTCCTATAAGATATCTAAAAATACGTTTCACTGCTTTTAAATGTGATTCTTTTGGATTAGCTTGAAATCTAGCACATAAGCAAACGACAAACAAAATATCAGGTCTGGATGCAGTTAAATATAACAAGGAACCAATCATACTTCTATAAAGGGTTTGTTCAATTTAAATTCCATTTTCATCTTTACCTAATTTTAATGAAGCACTCATAGGAGTATTCGCATGCTTAAGATTTTCAAAACCAAATCTCTTTAACATATCATGAATGTATTTAGATTGACAAATAAAAATACCATCATGTTTTTGTGTAATTTGAAAACCTAAGAAAAAAGAAAGCTCTCCTACCATGCTCATTTCAAATTCATTTTTCATAATTTGAACTACTTCATTACACAACTCTTCATTTGTGGCTCCAAAAATAATATCATCAACATAAATTTGCAAAATAACTAAATCATTATCAATTTGATTAATGAATAGTGTAGAATCGGCACTTCCCATTTTATAACTGTGCTTTAACAAATATTGAGTTAATCAATCATACCAAGAACGAGACGCTTGTTTTAAACCATAAAGTGCTTTATCTAATTTATAAACATAATTTGAATATTTTTCATTTACAAAGTCAGGGGGTTGTTCAACATAAACCTCTTCTTTTATATACTCGTTTAAAAATGCGGTTTTGACATCCATTTGATATAATTTAAATCATTTAAAACTAGCAAATGCAAGAAAAATTCTAACCACCTCTAGTCTTGCTACGGGTGCAAAAGTTTCATCAAAATCAACCCCTTCAATTTGAGCATACCCTTTAACAACTAATCTGGCTTTATTTCTAACAATTCTAGATTCACTATCCAATTTATTTCTAAAAATCCATTTTACTCCAACTACCGTATGATTTTTAGGTCTTTCAACAAAATTCTAAACTTTATTACGTTTGAATTGATTAAGATTCATAGCTAAAAACTAAAATTCATCATTTAAAGCAATGGAAACATCTTTTGGTTTAATTTCGGAAACAAAACAAAGATTTGAAAATAAGACATGTAAAGAAGATCGTGTACTAACCCCTTTATGCGGATCTCCAATATTAAGCTCCTTCGGATGATCCTTTGAAAATCTCAATTCACTTGGAGACATATACTCTTCTCTTTCTTCTTCTCTTTCTTCTTCATTTCCTCCAAGTTCATCATCATTCTCCTTTGAAGGAATGGGTTCATCTTCTTTCCCTATTGTTTTCTTTTCTACACATGGAACAAACTCATCAAACCTAACATGAATAGATTCTTCAACATTTTTTGTTATTTTATTAAAAATTCTATAAGCTTTACTAGTTGAAGAATAACCAATAAAAATACCTTCATCTCATTTTTCATCAAATTTGCCTAAAGAATCTTTAGAATTCAAAATGAAACATTTACATCCAAAAACTTTGAAATAAGAAACATTTGGTTTTTTATTAAAAATTAATTCATAAGGAGTTAATTTTAAAATAAGGCGAAGCATTATTCTATTAATTACATAACATGTATTAACCGCTTCGGCCCAAAAAGATATTGGTAATTTAAATTCTGAAAGCATCGTACGGGCTAGCTCCTGAAGAGTTCTATTTTTCCTCTTCACTACACCATTTTGATGTGTTGTGCGTGGAGCGGAAAATTCATGTTTAATTCCTAACTCCATACAAAAAGAAATAAATTTTTCATTTTCAAATTCCCCTCCATGATCCGATCATATGCGTTTAATTTTTAACTCAAATTCATTTTGTATACACAAACATAATTTAGAAAATTCTGAAAATGCATCGGATTTGGAGGTTAGAAATAAAGTCCAACAAAAACAAGAATAATCAACAATCAATATAAATGTATATTTTCTACCTCCTAGGCTAGAAATTCCAATTGGTCCAAATAAATCCACATGAATTAATTAAAGTGGCCTAGAGGTAGAAATAAAATTTTTTACTTTTGAAAGATGATTTTGAAAATTTTTCTTTTTGGCAAGGCTTACATAATGAGGATAAATTCTCATTTAGTAATGGTAAACCTTTAATTAATTTATCCTTTGAAAGTTTTGTAATTAACTTGGCACTAGAATGCCCAAGTCGCCTATGCCATAATTCTAATTCATCGTTTTTTGATAAAAAAACATTTTAAAGTAGAATTGGAAAAATCAAGAAATTTAATCATATATACATTATGCCATCTAGGTCCGGTAAAAACAATTTCATTTGTTTTATAATCAATAATTTTGCACAAATTTGTAGAAGATTCAAATAAAACATTTAAACCATTATCATATAATTGACAAATTGAAATCAAATTATGTTTTTATCCTTCTACAAATAAAACATTTGAAAATGAAAAACTTTTGTTACCCACAACACCGATGCCGATGATTTTTCGTTTACCATTATTTCCAAATGTTACAACTCCTCCTTTCTTCATCTCTAGGCTAAGGAACTTCTCTTTAGTGCCCGTCATGTGCTTTGAACAACCCGAGTCCAAGTACCATACGTCTTCTTTTTCCTTAGCCTGCCAACACACCTAGAAAGAGGAGGTGAGTAAAGATCTGGCTACCCAAGTGGTTCCACCCATAGTATAGCTAGAAGCCTTATTCACCCAGATTTGCTTGATTTTACTTTTTCCTTTCCTCCAGCACGAGCCCGTGGTGTGACCAAATCTATTGCATTTGGCACATATAATGAACTGAGAAGAGTCAAACTTCTCTTGACTTTTGCTGGAAGATGATGCAGTATTAGACAATTTATTTACATCAGAATTCTTGACACTAGATTTTCTGGATTTTTTGCTATCGTTGGTGATAGTGGTTGTCGTCGGGCGATAGCTTCCAGTCATGTATCCGAGTCCAAACCTTCCAGATCAATGGCATTGGTATCTTAACATCATATCTAGTGATCTTCGACCCATTCCAAAATTTTTCATGGCTAGTGTTAAGTCATGAATCTGGTTTTTCATTTCCCTATTCTCGGATACTAGATTTACGTATCTACGTTCAAAAGCTTTCTTTCCTTCATGGACATTGGAAATAGAAGATTTCAGATCTCTCTCTAAAATCTCATTCTTTTTAGTAAGAATTTTTATTGTAGAATGAGATTTGGAAAGAGATTCTTCAAGTTCTTTTATTCTTCCCAAAGAATGATCACACTCTTGGCAAGAAACGTTTTCTTTTCCAATAGTCTTAATTTCATTTAACAATTTATTATTTTCTTTAAGTACAATTTTATTTTCAGATTTAAGAAGATCATAATCTTTTAAACTTGTTTCAAAAAAATTGCAAGTCTTTAAAAATTCAGAAAATAATTCATCATATGTTGGAGGAGTTACCTCAGTGTCGCTCTGGATACTACATTAATCATAAGATATGACGCTCTTTCCCATTAAGCACACGTTGGCTTCCTCCTCTTTGCTTGAGCTTGAACTGCTTGCATCTTCGGAAGTAATATCATCCCATGTTTCCGCCTTCAACACCTTCTTCTTCCACTTGTGCTTCTTTTCTTTAATTTCTTTCAAATACTTTGGACACTTGCTTCGTATGTTTCCTATCTTATTGCAGTGATAGCACTCCGGTGGCGGTCTCTCTTCCTCCTCATCATCATCCTTTCCTTTTTTCTTTCTAAATGTCTCCTTCTTAAAATATTTTTTAAATGAATTCCTTCTCTCTGAATTCCTCATAAATTTTTTAAAATTCCACACAAATAAACTTTCCTCATCTTCTTCTTCCTCCTCAGATTCACTACCTTCCTCCTTCTTAGATCTTAGAGCCAATCCCTTCTTCTTTGGCTCCATATACTCTTGTTGTTGAATTTTCAATTCAACTTCATGAGTTTTCAAATTCCCAATCAGGCTTTCAATATTAAGAGATTTAAGATCATGAGATTCAGAAATAGCCGTCACTTTGGGATTGAATTTAGGGGGGAGAGATCTAAGAAGTTTTCTCACCAAATCACCATTTGAAAAAAAATTACCAATTACTTTTGAGTATTTCACTATCTTGGTGAATCTGGTGTACATCGAGTCTATGTCCTCATCCACTTCCATCCTAAACTTTTCAAACTCCGACTCCAGTTGAAACAGCTCGAGTCTTTCACCTGCGAGTTATCTTTATGAGTAACTTTAAGTAAATTCCAAATTTCATAAGCATTATTACAAGCACAGGTTCTATTAATTTCAGTCCTATCTAGTACACAAAATAATGCATTCATAGCTTTTGTATTATTTTTGCACTACAGTTTATCCTGATCATCACATTTATCTTTAGGCTTTTCCATTTCTGCATCTCCTACTTTATAAATGGGATGAGTATAATTACTCTCTACCATATTCCAAACTTCAATATCAAGAGAAATTAGAAAACACCTCATTCTAATTTTCCAATAATTATAGTCAGATCCAGTAAATAAGGGAGGTCTACTAATCCCTTGCCCCTCAGAGAAAGCATGGTCATGCTGCGCTATAATTCCCGGTGGTGAAACCATATTAGGAATTACCTTCCTCTGATACCACTTGTAGGATCTTGTGGCGCCCTTAGAGAGGGGGGGTGAATAAGGGCTCTTTTAAAAAAATTATAATTTTTGCAAATAATGTAATTTAAATCACAAAGTTGATGACAAATGTTTGAATGACAAATAAGATTTTATTACATCAACAAGATAAGTAGAAAATGATTTCAATGAAGCTTGAAATCAAGGCTTTCAATGATAAAAATCTTTTGACTTTTTCACTGGTCCTTCTCCCAAGGAATGATAGGCTATAGCCAATATCTCCCTAGATATGGCCACTAGCCTCCCCCTAGATCAAGCCTTGATCTAGACATTGCACACAAGGCGGCGATTTACTCCTAAGCCACACAAGGACATAGACACCACACACAAGGCGGTGATTTACCCCTAAGCCACACAAAGACTTAGACACCACACACAAAGGTGGTGATTTTCCCTTCCCAATTATAAAGTATAAAGTGAAAATGAAAATACAATAGTAAAACTCGAAAACTCCCTCAAACACGAGCTCTGAAGATGATGATGGACCGATGAGAAGATCTCCAATCTTGAATGCACGGCCGTATCTCCTTCACTCTTTGAGATTACAATGGACCAAGGGAGTTTATCTGGAAACGAAGATGGAAGGCTCACAAAAATCTCTGGGAATCAAGGCTCTGGAAGGTGTAACGAAATCCCTGAAATTCGTGTCCTTATATAGAATTTTATGCTATCGCCTGCGGTAGCGTTAACGCCCCGTGATTGCCAAAACTCTCCGCTGCTTGATACGTGGCACACGTTGCGCAGATTTTCAGATCTGAGTGGAGAATGTGGTGATCATGGGCTATCGCGCGGCGATAGCGATATCGCCCCGCAATAGCGCTGAAACGTGACTTCGTGCGTGGCAACGTGTGGATCATGGCTGACGTCCGCAGCAACTGTCCATGCTATCGCCTAGCGATAGCATTATCGCCAGTGATAGCGTGATTTTCCTTTTCTTCAATGTTTTGCTCAGCCAATCCTTAGTATATAAAAAATCTATTATCCATGCACATTTAAACACATACCAAGATCAAATACATCTTGGATTTGTTATTCTTAAACCAAGAAGCGTGGAATGCATGCTCCAATAACCTATTCCACCCATCCATCGAAGATGGAGAGCTGATGGAGGTGGAACAATAATCCTTATGGATGGATTCGTTCACAACCTTTCTGTCCATGGGAGAGTATCCGGAAGTGATGGACAAGAAGAAGCTCAAGTACAAGTCGGCATAATACCTCATGCGCAACGGACAACTATACCGAAAGACCCTCTCGGGGATGTTGGCACGTTGCGTGGTCGAGAGGTAAGTCCCGAGGATTTTGGAGGAGGTCCACTCCGGGGAGTGTTGAAGACATTCCGGGAGTCGGACCCTAGAAGGAAGGATCGTCAGGAAAGGGTACTTCTGGCCAACCCTAGGCCATGACTCCGCAAAGTTCACGAAGGAATGTCACAAATGCCAGCTGTTTTCTCCTCTCCAGCTGCAACCGGCCCAACGCCTCAGAAGTATCATAGCACCCTGGCCATTCACAATCTGGGGAATGGACCTGGTCGAACCCTTTCCCCAGGCCAACGACCAAAGAAGGTTTCTACTGGTCATGATCGATTATTTTTTCAAGTGGTTGGAAGTCAAGGCGTTGGCCAAGTTAACCTCTCAGGTCATCAGGAACTTTGTATAGGAGGAGATTATCTGTGGTCACGGGTTGCCCCAGGCCATTGTCATGGATAATGGGCCTCAGTTTTATAGCGCCGAGTTCATCAGTTTTTGTGGATAACTCGGGATTGATCTCACGTTCGCTTCGGTCCATCACCCTAGGAGCAATGGGCAGGTGAAGGAAGCAAACAAGATCATCGTCAACCTCCTCAAGAAAAAGGTATAAAATCTGAAAGGTAACTGGGTAGAGCAACTCCCCTCGGTCCTCTGGGCCTCTGAGAACTATGCCCAACACAGCCACAGGAGAAACCCCCTTCAAACTTTCCCATGGGTGCGAGGCGGTGCTTCCAATAGAGTTCGAGGTCCGAACGCCTCGGGTGTTCAAAGCGAAAGAGGGCAGGGAGGAATGGAGAGATGAGAACGAAGAAGAGCTAAGGCTCTCCCTTGATATGGTGGAATAGCTGTGTGACCTCTCCTCCATCAAGCAAGAGGATGTGAAAAGAATGATGGTAAAATACTTTGACAAGCATGCTAGAGTAAAACAATTCATGGAAGGGGACTTGGTCTTGAGAAAGGTGGATGTCGCAGGGAGGTCAGCCGTCGTTGGGAAACTCAACCAAAACTGGGAGGGTCCATACATAGTGCATGAGGCCATTAGGTCAGGAGGGTATCGCCTCCGGAATGCGGAGGGTTAAACCCTAGGTCTTACCTAGAGTGGTGAAGACCTGAAGCGTTTTTATCTATGAGTCTAGTAAATTGTTCTGGTTTTTGAATAAAGCTTCTTAAGGTGCTTATGCTCATAGCATGTTTTGTGCGGATGGAAGAGTTCATTGACACAGACCCCGAGCAGATCCCGCAGCCAGGCTCTCATCAAACTGGCAGGGCTGGATGTCATTTGGAGGAGTCTACCCAGACCCCGAGCAGATCCCGCTACCAGGCTCCCATCAAGTTGGCAGGGTTGGATGTCACTCGGAGGACTCCACCCATACCCCGAGTAGATCCCGCTGTCAGGCTCCCATCAAGCTGGTAGGGATGGATGTCACTCGGGGGAGTCTACCCAGACCCCGAGCAGATCCCGCTTCCAGGCTCCCATCAAGCTGGCAGGGCTGGATGTCACTCAGAGTAGTCTTCCCAGACCCCGAGCAGATCCCACTGCTAGGCTCCCATCAAGCTGGCAGGAATGGATATATCTCGGAGGAGTCCACCCAGACCCCGAGAAGATCCCACTTTCAGGCTCCCATCAAGCTGGCAGGGCTGAATGTCACTCGGAGGAGTCTACACAGACCCCGAGAAGTTCCCACTGTCAGGCTCCCATCAAGCTAGCAGGGCTGGATATCACTCGGAGGAGTCTACCCAGACCCCAAGCAGATCCCGCTGCCAGGCTCCCATCATGCTGGCAGGGCTGGATGTCACTCGAAGGAGTCTACCCAGACCCCAAGCAGATCCCGCTGTCAGGCTCCCATCAAGCTGGCAAGGTTGGATTTCACTTGAACGAGTCTACCCAGACCCCGAGCAGATCCCGCTGTCAGGCTCCCATCAAGCTGGCAGAGCTGGATGTCACAAAGAGGAGTCTACCCAGACCCCGAGCAGATCCTGCTGCCAGGCTCCTATCAAGTTGGCAGGGTTGGATGTCACTCGGAGGAGTCCACCCAGACCCCGAGCAGATCCCGCTTCCAGGCTCCCATCAAGCTAGCAGGGCTGGATGTCACTCGGAGGAGTCCACCCAGACCCCGAGAAGATCCTGCTTTCAGGCTGCCATCAAGCTGGCAGGGCTGGATGTCACTCAGAGGAGTCTACCCAGACCCCGAGCAAATCCCGCTGCCAGGCTCTCATCAAGTTGGCAGGGCTGGATGTCACACGAAGGAGTCTACCTAGACCCCGAGCAGATCCCGCTTCCAGGCTCCCATCAATCTGGTAGGGCTAGATGTCACTCGGAGGAGTCCACCCAGACCCCGAGCAGATCCCGCTGCCACACTTCCATCAAGCTGGCAGGGCTGGATGTCACTTGGAGGAGTCCACCCAGACCACGAGCAGATCCCGCTGCCAGGCTCCCATCAAGTTGGCATAGCTGGATGTCACTCGGAGGAGTCTGCCCAAACCCCGAGCAGATCCCGTTTCCAGGCTCCCATCAAGCTGGAAGGGCTAGATGTCACTCGGAGGAGTCAACCCAGACCCCGAGCAGATCCCGTTGCCAGGCTCCCATCAAGCTGGCAGGGCTGGATGTCACTCAGAGGAGTCTACCCAAACCCCGAGCAGATCTCACTATCAGGATCCCATCAAGCTAGCAGGGCTGGATGTCACTAGGAGGAGTCCACCCAGACCCTAGGCAGATCAAGTTAGATGTCTTTATGACTCTGGGGCTAAGCCCATAGGATGCTCAACACCCGTCGTCAGGCTCCTACCTAGCTGATTGGTTTGGTAGTAGCACCCGAGAGTGAAAACACCCAGGATCCCAAAGGCAAAGGGAGAGATCCTGCTCGTAAGCGAGTCAAGCACTCGCGGGCGAGGCGAGTGCTCGTAAGCGAGTTAAGTGCTCGCCTGCAAGGCGAGTGCTCGCGGGCAAGTCAAGCGCTCGTGGGCGAGGCGAGTGCTCGCAGGCGAGTCAAGCGCTCCTAGGCCTAACGACTACTAGTTCCCCGGGTCCAACAGAAACACGCGTCCTAGCTCGGCATTCTCTCAACAGAAACGAACTCAGTAAGATCACCCAGGGTGAAATATTCAGCCAAACGCATCATATCAATCAAGTCCAAGAGAAAAGAAGATAGAAAAATTTTTACGATTTTCATTCTTTTATATATCTATTACAAAATCGGAACTTGCCTTCGCGAGGTTACAAAAAGGAGGGGAAAGAAGAAAATACAAGTCTTGCTCAGTTGTCGCCCTCCTCCCCGGACGTGTAGCCTTCTTCGCCCCCGTATTCTTGGCTCTTGCCCATCCCCCCGAAGAGCGAGGTGAAGCTATCCTCCTCGCCAGGCAGGCTTGGCGGGAACATGCCTGTCATTAGGTCTCGAACCTCGACCTCTTCGCAACCCTCTGCCAGTATCCCCGTACCCCTCATGGCATCCAGAAGGCACTCGGCAGACTCAATCGAGTTGACTCATAACCGCTCCGTGGCTTCCTTCTCGCCAAAGATCCGCGGTCTATGAAAGGTGTAGGGGGCAAGCCACCGCCCTCGGGGAAGAGAAGCTCTGCCTGGCGAAGGAGTTCGCTGTGAAGCCCCTTGTTCTGCTCCTTTAGCCTCCCCACCCCGGCCTCTAGCTGGGTAGCGTGAGCATCCTGTTCAGCGGCGCACATCTCCTGCTCGGCGGAGCGAGCCTCTTTCTCGGTAAGGTGAGCCTGCAGTTGGGAGACCTCCTCCTCCAACAAGGAGGCGCGGTTTTGCAACTCACGCGCGGCCTCGGCATCATGTGGATCGAATACTGAGTACCGATACGGAAAAATATTCTAAGTAAAAAAGGGAAGAGGCAACCTACACTTACCAACCCGCTAGTAGCTCTTGCGAGTAGACCCTCGGCAATCCAGCAGCACCTCTCCGTGTCGGCGGCTTTGTCCTTGACAAGGTCTCGCTCCTGCTCGGCCTTCAATAAGAGTCGGTCGAGGTAGAAGCCGCGGCACACCATCATGTGGAGCAGCTCGAAGGCCCGCAGGTGGGCCCGCAGAACCTCATGACCCAGCTGGCGAGGGGTCATGTTCTTGAAGGCCTCGGTACTGTCACGACCATAAAGGCCGAAGCCGAGTGCGTGGCATGGCTGGCGGGAGGTTGGCGAGTACCCCAAGAAGGGTGGCGAGTAGAAATGGAGACCCGATGGGCCAACCCATCCCACTTAATCATCGGCTCGCCGGCCGAGTCCTTGCACTTCTCCCCCATACCAAACAGGGGGTGTTCCTTGGGCAGGCCCAACTCGTGGGGCACCGTCCCTCCCGCAACCTTGGGGGAGGGAGACCCACGCTCTCGGCGATCCTTCCCCGATTTCTCTTTCAGTGGGCTCTTCGGCGAGGTGTCGGGAGGGGTCGCAGGCAAGTCCACGTACTTGGGGGACTTCCTCTCCCCCAGGAAGACGACCCTGGCCTTCTTTTTCTTATGGTCTGGGGGCTGGCGAGACGAGTCTGACCACCTAGTGACCAACTGCCTCTTGGTGGAGGAAGGCTGGGACGTCATCGTGTCATCTTGGTAAGCCAGCGTGACCGCCCGAGCGAGTTGGAGTGGGTTAGAGTAGAGTCCCGAGTCCTCAAAGGGCGGGTTCTCGGGGATGAGCTGCTCCCCTGTAAGAAAAACTTAGTCAGATGTTTGATTTTATTTCTGCCAAGCCCGGCAAAAGAGGAGGGGAATCTAGGCATACCTTCACTAAGGAGGATTTTCGGGAGTGATTCAAGGCCTCGGTGGAGGTAGGAGACCATGAAATCTTTGTGTAGGAAAAACTTATGGAGGTCGGCATCATTACCCGACACTGATTGGGGGCGGTATACCTCCTCAGCCTTCTATTGGGGCGAGAAGGGGATGTTGCCGAGATCGCCCTTGATAAAGGCGGTCTTGGTCATCCAGTTATGGTGCTTGTTCACAACCTCACGAACTTTTATTAAGGAGCCGCCGAAGAAGGTGACCCCGTCGGGGGTGGCCTTGTAAGAGAACAACTTCCGGAAGACCGTCAAGTTGAAATCTATCCACTCGTGGTGGAGGTAGCAGACGAACGCAACCATCATAGCGATGGCGTTTGGATTGAACTGCGCGGGCACCGCGCCATAATATTTCATCATCTGGCGGATCTCCGACCAGAGAGGCAGGCGCAACCCCATCTTGAAATGCGAGATGGGGAAGGCGAGTTCATTCAGTAGAAGGAGTTGATGGCTTCGTGCTCGGTCGGGAGGCGAGCTGTGAAGCCGAAGGGTATGAAGTCGGCCACGCATTTGGCGAGCTCCTCCGCGGTGGTGTTCTCCTCAAGAAAGCAGTGCTCGGCAAAGTGCCGAGCATACTTGGCCCACCCGTCAAAATCAGGGTTCCCCTTGCCCGTGCTGTCTAAGATAAAGAATGAGAGCAAGAGAGGTAGAGCAAGCAAAGAGAGTACGGAGGCAATAAAGTCATGACAGGGGTTGGTGGGGAGGCCTATTTATAGAGGGTGAAATTTGGGACCACACTGGCTGGCCACCCTGTTGGAGTTACCATGGTGATCTAGAAGTGGTAGAACATGTAATCTCACTGCCAACGCGATATGAGCCTGCAGGGTCGCACATAAGAGCATGTGGAGAGGTTGGAGGATTGACTGTGTTGGTAAAGGTTACCAATCACCATAGAGGATGGGGTCTGGCAAATGTTGCCAAGGAGGTTCGTCAAGTATTGTCGAAAATGGTTCGTCTAGAATGACTCGTCGAGAATGGTTTGTCAAGAATCGTCGACTATGGCTCGTCGAATAAGGCAATTCGTTGACTATCGAACTGTTCGATACTCGACGAATGCTGATTCTCGATGATTCTTATTCTCGACGAATGGTGATTCTCGACGAACGGTGATTCTCGAAGAATGGTGATTCTCGACGAATTTTTCCAGAAACCCTAATTTTGTGGTCTGCGGATAGCGATATTCCTAGGTCTGTTTATACCTTTGGTATAAATTAGGACTTAGGTTTTTGAGGATAAAAAAAAGGGGGCCGAAACCAACTCCCTGACAGAAGAGTTCCGTCGGTTCCGCCGATTCGCCCGACGGGAGAACCCCTCCGATTCGCCCGACGGAAGTGTTCCTCCGTTCGCTCGCTCCGCCGGCCTTCTCTCCGATGACAGACGCCGGTGCTGCTCTTCCTAGAGCGGACCTAGCAGTCCGTGGAAGTGCAAGGTGCAGTTGATCTCCTTCCCGATCCTTCGTGCGACGAAGATCGGTGTTCTCTCGCTCGTGTGGATTTCTGCAGATACGTAGACGCTATTCTACGTGGAACTCGCCGCTAACAAGGACTCATACATTGGATCATCTTCATTGAGTTGTGACTCAACGCCGCCAAGGTAATTTTGCCTAGTTGTTTATTAACTTCTTGATTCAACATTCATGGCCCGATCCCAAATCTCTTTTGGGTTGTTCTTGATTTCTATTTCCGCTGCGTGCACAACTGTTGTGCCACCTCATAGAGAAACCCAACAGTGGTATCAGAGGGAGGTTGCGGCCATGATTGTTGTATTGGAAGTTAGGTTATTCCAGTACGTGTAAACCTAGGGATTTAGAAGTGTTCTAAATGTCTAGATTTAATCCTGGAACATCAATTGTTGATTATTTTTCATGGGAATTCGGTGGAGATTTTGCAAAAAAATTGGTCGGGGCTCTACCCCTAAGACCCCGCCAGGGGCGCGGCCCCTTGGAACCCTGCCAGGAATGTCTGGGATTTCGTGGTAATTTCTAATTGTTAGAAATTGTTGTTTCCTTAGTAGTAACCGTCCCTCTAGTGATTAATGAACCCGTGTATTGTTTTGGATTTTGAATCCAACAAGGAGAGACGAGCTTGTCTACTGCTTTAAGTCAAGTTGCCTTTGCCTTTGTCCAATGCATGTAAATCTGAAGATTTGGAAGAGTCCGGATGTTCAGATTTAGCCCTTTCTTCTATCAAATGTTGATAGTACCTCGTTGTGCACATAAGGGATGCATGTGGATTTTAGAAAAGTGTTTTTCTATGGATGTGCACATTGATCAAATGTTGATCATGGTTAATTGTTAACCTATTATCAAAAATCCCTTCATCAAATATTAAGTGTTCGGATTCCTTCCGATGGATGACACTCTTCCTTCCTCGGTCGATGAAGTGTGGGCTTGCCAAAGCAAGGTGCATTAATCTATCTTGGTAAGGGTGCGAGCAGATAATTGTGATATCCCACTGTCGACATCGGGTCTAACTTAACTAGGTGACCTCAAAGGTTGAGTGCCTAGAGGCATAGGGTTGGCATACACCATATGATGGATGCGAATAAGGAGTTATTCACCAACCATACAAGAATTGCATGAGGATGCAATTGGCAAGCGTTGCCTACCAAAATAACCACATCGTGAGAGAAAAGCCAAAGCTGACTCATTGTGTTGGTGAAATACGGATCTTGTCCACTAAGAGAGTAGCTCGCATGAACTCTCCGAATTGATAGTGAGGGCCATCATTTCGAATAAAAATAGTGGGAGTTTTAATTGAAGTCCAAATTAAAAATATATTGTATTTTGAAATTTTTGTACTGATATTATTCTGCATGAATTCTTGTAGAATTTAATGGCAAGTGGTTCACACTCCACTCTATCTCTGAGAGCTATCCTTGAGAAGGATAAGCTCAGTGGGACCAACTACATGGACTGGTACAGGAACCTGAGAATTGTTCTCAGGCAAGAGCGAAAGCTCTATGTCTTGGAAGAAGAAGCCCCCGAGGTACTGACCGGGAACTCTTCCCATGCTGATAAGGATACTTATAAGAAGTATACTGATGACGCCTTAGACGCCGAATGCCTTATGCTTGCCACCATGAACTCTGAGCTTCAGAAGCAACATGAGAACATGGGGTGCAAGGAGATTGACGAGCATCTCAAGAAAATGTTTCAAGGGCAGGCTCGTCAAGAGAGGTTCGACGTCACAAAAGCGTTATTTCAGTGCAAGATGGGAGTTCGAGACTCAGTAGGGACTCACGTACTCAAGATGATTGGGTATATAGAGAACCTTGAAAGACTGGGTTTTCCTCTAGGTAAAGATTTGGCCACAGATCTAATCCTGCAATCGTTGCCGGACAGTTATGAGCAGTTTGTCTTGAACTACAACATGAATGAAATAGACAAGACACTGCCCGAGCTCCTAGGCATGTTAAGAACTGCCAAAATCAATATGAAGAAGGCCAAGCCTGCCAGCCCCACACTGATGGTGCATAAGGGCAAGGGCAAGACCAAGGGCTCTAAGAAGACGAAGGTGGGACCTAAGTCACATCTTGAGCCCAAGTCTTCTGTACTGAAGAAAAAGAAGAGCACGGTGAAGGAAGGGAAATGCCACCATTGTGGCAAGGCTGGTAATTGGAGGAGGAACTGTCCTTCTTACATTGAGGGTTTGCAAAAAATGAAGGGAGGTATGACTTCCGCTTCAAATATTTACGTTATAGAGATAAACCTATCAGCTCCTTCATCTTGGGTATTGGATACCGGATGTGGTTCTCACATTTGTACAAATGTGCAGGAACTGGAAAGGAGAAGATTTCTGAGTAAAGGGGAGGTGGACCTGCGTGTCGGCAATGGAGCAAGAGTTACTGCTGTAGCCGTTGGGGTTTACCGTCTTTCTTTGCCCAGTGGGCTTGTAATAGAACTAGATAATTGTTATTTCATTTCGGCCATAACTAGAAACATTATATCTATTTCATGCTTGGACATGATTGGATTTTCTTTTATAATTAAGAACAACTGTTGTTCTATATTTAAGAATGATGTTTGTTATGCTGTAGCCCAATTGTTTAATGGTCTTTATGTTTTGAACTTGGACCATCTGATCTATAATGTAGAAAATAATAAAAGACTAAGAATAAATGACTCAAACCCTACGTATCTCTGGCATTGTCGTTTGGGCCATATAAACGAGAAGCGCATATCCAAGCTCCATAAAGATGGACTTTTAGACTCATTTGATTATGAATCATTTGAGCGATACGAATCTTGTTTGTTAGGCAAGATGACTAAAGCCCCTTTCACTGGTTATACTGAGAGGGCTGAGGATCTCTTGGGTGTTGTACATAGTGATGTATGCGGACCCATGAGCTCCATAGCTAGAGGTGGGTATTTCTACTTCGTTACATTTACTGATGATTTTAATAGATACGGATATGTGTATCTTATGAAGTGCAAATCCGAGACCTTTGAAAAGTTCAAAGAGTTCAAGAATGAAGTAGAAAACCAGTTGGGTAAAAGGGTTAAAGCACTCCGATCTGATCGAGGTGGCGAATACCTGAGTCATGAGTTCTGTGATCATCTGAAAGAGTGTGGTATTGTATCACAGCTCACTCCACCTAGAACACCACAACATAATGGTGTGTCTGAGAGGAGAAATCGTACTCTGTTAGACATGGTACGTTTGATGATGAGTCATGCAGACTTTCCTGTTTCCTTTTGGGGTTTTGCTTTAGAGACTGCTGCAATGACACTGAATCGCGCTCCAACAAAAACGGTTCTTCAGACACCATATGAGATATGGATTGGGAAGCGTCCTAGTACGTCGTTCATTAAAATTTGGGGCTGTGAGGCATACGTGCGACGTCAAATGCCTAACAAGCTGGAACCCAAATCGGATAAATGTTATCTGGTGGGATATCCTAAGGAAATGAAAGGGTATTACTTTTACCTACCGTCCGAGGGCAAAGTGTTTGTCACAAGGACTGGCGTCTTCTTGGAGAGAGAATTCTTATCAAGAAAGACTTAAAAGGTAGAACTTGAAGAAGTTCAAGAACCACAAGTAGTGAATGAACCGGAATTGGATTCTGAGATAGGACTACAAGATGTTGTAGCTAAAGAACCTGCTCAAGAAACACAAGTCCTACGTAGATCTGGTAGACCAAGATTTGAGCCTGAGAGATATGGATTTCTTGTGTCTCAAATAGGTAATGTGTTGCTTATGGATCATGATGATGAACCAGCAACCTACCAAGAGGCTATAAATGGACCGGACTCCGATAAATGGCTTGAGGCTATGAAATCCAAAATGGACTCCATGTATGCAAACCAAGTTTGGAACTTGGTGGAACCACCTGAACGGGTACGACCCATAGGGTGCAAATGGGTCTTCAAGAAGAAGACCGACATGGATGGGAATGTACATACATTCAAAGGGAGACTGGTGGCTTAGGGTTTTAAGCAAATTCATGGTATTGACTATGATGAGACCTTTTCCCCTGTTGTCATGGTAAAGTCCATAAGGATATTGCTTGTTATTGCTGCGTATTATGACTACGAGATCTAGCAGATGGATGTCAAAACGGCTTTCCTTAATGGTAACCTCCTTGAGGAAGTGTACATGACACAACCCGAGGGTTTTGTATCCCCAAATGAAGCCACTAAAATATGCAAGCTGAATAGGTCCATCTATAGACTGAAGCAGGCCTCTCGAAGTTGGAATCTTCGTTTTGATGAGAAAATCAAAGAGTTTGGTTTCATAAAGAATGAAGATGAGCCTTGTGTTTACAAGCGAATCAGTGGGAGCATTGTTGTCTTCCTGATATTGTATGTAGATGACATACTGTTGATTGGGAATGGCATTCCTACCCTGAACGTTGTTAAGAACAACCTAGGGAACTGCTTTTCTATGAAGTACTTGGGTGAAGCGACTTATATACTCGGTATTAAGATCTATAGAGATAGATCGAAGAAGTTGCTGGGTTTGACCCAGAGTACATACATCGAGAAGGTGTTGAAGCGGTTCAACATGCTTGAGTCCAAGAAAGGATTTTTACCCATGTCTCATGGTGTGAATCTCTCTAAGGACCAGTGTCCAAAATCTTGTGAAGATAAGGACCGCATGAAGTTGATTTCATATGCTTCGGCAATTGGATCAATCATGTATGCAATGTTATGTACTAGACCCGATGTCTCCTTTACTTTGAGCATGACTAGCAGGTATCAGTCAGACCCCGGTGAGTGTCACTGGATTGTAGTCAAGAATATCCTGAAGTACTTGAGAAGGACAAAGGATGTGTTCTTGGTGTATGGTGGAGAGGAAGAGCTCGTTGTAAGTGGTTACACGGATGCTAGCTTCCAAACTGATAGGGACGATTCAAAGTCACAGTCAGGGTTTGTGTTTTGCCTTAATGGAGGAGTTGTGAGCTGGAAGAGTTCCAAGCAAGAGACAGTTGCTGATTCTACAACAAAAGACGAGTATATCGCTGCAGCTAACGCAGCGAAGGAGGCTGTATGGATTAGGAAATTCATCGGCGAGCTTGATGTAGTTCCTAGCATTATTGGTCATGTAGTTCTCTACTGTGATAACAATGGTGCAATTGCACAATCTAAGGAACCTAGATCCCATCAGCGCTCCAAGCACATACTTCGGCGGTTCCATCTTATTCGTGAGATTGTCGGACGAGGAGATGTGAACATTTGCAGAGTGCCGACTGATGAGAATATTGCGGATCCACTAACAAAGCCTCTCGCGCAGAGAAAGCATGATGGTCATACTAGATCAATGGGTATACGATACCTAAATGATCAACTCAAGTGAGAGTCTTGTGGGTTGCGTGTAAACATATATTCTGTTGGTTATTTGTTATTTATTCATATGATGAATTGTGTACCAGAATTCTTCTTTTACATTTAATGGCAAGTTCTTTTATTATGATTTCTCTATGCGATAGTTAAATGTTAACATAATAAATACCCTTAGAATGTTCACTTCCATAGGACATCAAGTACGTGACTTGAATGTGAGAGCCTATGATTTATTTGAAGCTTCATTCTTGAAAGGTCCCTGGTCGTTGTATCATCATAGAAGCTAAGGGTGATGATGATACATTAAGACTAGCACGTGCGTTGACTGATGACCAGTTCTCACAGGTCATGATATTGTGATATCAAGTCATCACGTGGGTACTTGCTAATGAACAAGTTGTACTGGACAGACCCAACCTGAGACTACTTTGTGGATTGTTATCTAAATGTGTCACGAGTAGGTCTCAATTGACAATGGTGTTGTGGTCCTTTGACCTGAAGTCACAACATTCATCAAGTGAGGAAGAGCGTGCTTTGATGCCATCTAAAGTCTTCCTTGAGAAAGGTTGATGATAAGGGTGGTTGTTGGGCACATTACGAATCATTTGGGTATTTGTGTGTGAGCAGATATGAGGTTTGTCCTCCTATATGACAGGAGTTGCATCCATGGGCCCCTTGATGGAACTGGACTGAGAAATGCATGGCCATGCTTGGTTGAGTCAATATGTGATATTGGACTCACCATTCTCTGGAAGTTTGTTCTAGATCAAGAAACTTGGATTGAGCAATTATGAGGGTGGCACGGTCCATGGCTCTAGTTCTTTCTGGATGTAAGGGACAAAGGGATAAATACAACGCTGGGACATTGTTCATAAAGGCTTATGAGTTATGAACTCTTATTGCTTGGGTAGCAATGATGCATTGCTAGATGCCGCTCATTGTTTGTGAGGTTTTTGGTTTGATACTTTCAAGATCAAGTGGGAGACTGTTGGAGTTACCATGGTGATCTAGAAGTGGTCAAACATGTAATCTCACTGCCAACGCGATATGAGCCTGCAGGGTCGCACATAAGAGCATGTGGAGAGGTTGGAGGATTGAATGTGTTGGTAAAGGTTACCAATCACCATAGAGGATGGGGTCCGGCAAATGTTGCCAAGGAGGTTCGTCGAGTATCGTCGAGAATGGTTCGTCGAGAATGACTCGTCGAGAATGGTTCGTAGAGAATGGTTCGTCGAGAATCGTCGACTATGGCTCGTCTACTAAGGCAATTCGTCGACTATCGAACTGTTCGATACTCGACGAATGCTGATTCTCGACGATTCTGATTCTCGACGAATTGTGATTCTCGACGAACAGTGATTCTCGACGAATGGTGATTCTCGACGAATTTTTCCAGAAACCCTAATTTTGTGGTCTACAGATAGCGCTATTCCTAGGTCTGTTTATACCTTTGGTATAAATTAAGACTTAGGTTTTTGAGGATAAAAAAAAGGGGGCCGAATCCAACTCCCCGACGGAAGAGTTCCGCCGGTTCCACCGATTCGCCCGATGGGAGAACCCCGCCGATTCGCCCGACGGAAGTGTTCCGCCGTTCGCTCGCTCCGCCGGCCTTCTCTCCGACGACAGTCGTCGGTGCTTCTCTTCCTGGAGCGGACCTAGCAGTCCATGCAAGTGCAAGGTGCAGTCTATCTCCTTCCTGATCCTTCGTGCGACGAAGATCGGTGTTCTCCCGCTCGTGTGGATTTCTGTAGAGACGTAGACGCTATTCTACGTGGAACTCGCCACTGACAAGGACTCATACATTGGAGAATCTTCGTTGAGTTGTGACTCAACGCCGCCATGGTAATTTTGCCTAGTTGTTTATTAACTTCTTGATTCAACATTCATGGCCCGATCCCAAATCTCTTTTGGGTTGTTTTTGATTTTTATTTCCGCTGCGTGCACAACTGTTGTGCCACCTCATAGAGAAACCCAACTCGCCCAGCCCAGCTCGCCCAGCCTAACTCGCCCAGCACAGCTCGCCCAGTCCAGCTCGCCTACCCCAGTTCGCCCACTCGCCGCCTCCTGCTCACCGACCATCGTTGACTAACCCTGCACTATGGCGGGACAGGATTACTGGGACGCTAACAACTATTTTTTCAGAATATTAACAATGATTAAAATTTGTCCAAGTTATTATAGACAGGATTCAAATAATTTCCATAGAAGAAATGAAAAAAATCCCCGACGCGCGCGGACTAGGGGAGACAGGGGCGAGTACCGGTAGGCTCATCAGGAGGTGGCCGTTTCTAGCTACCCCGGTCTCAAGACCCTGTCACCACGGCTTACCGCGCGTGGAGCTCGTGGAGCTGCCCCAGGTTCCAGTGGACGGTTTGTAGGATCTCGTCGATCTCGTCCAGAAGCACGGAAGAAGACACCTCCTCCAACGTCGGGCTGACTCCCGCCATGTCCACCAGCCGCGCGCACTCCCACTGCAGCCTGAGGTTGTCCCTTCGCACCTCATGGAAATCGCGCACTAGCTTCTTGAGAATAAGCTGTTCTCGCCTTGACCATTCAGAGCCCTCCAGCTCGGAATCCAGGAAGACGTCTAAGGTACGTGGATATGGGAGAGGCGAGTATCGAATCTGGCCCACGGACTCATCGGCCTCAGAATCCACGGTGAGGTCTGCGCGAACAATTGTAGGGTTAAGTAACAGGGGCGAGTACCACCAAGACTGAACAGAATCTAGGGAAGTTAAGAACCTACCATGCACACCCCGCTCCTCCAGTCCGACGCGAAGAGGTGGATTGCCCAGAATCTTGCCCCAGCCATGTCGGGGATGAAAGTATCTATTGTCAACCTAATCCACCTATGGGGGGGAATAGGTGTATTGCAGTCTTTTGCAGAATTAAATTAACCTGCACAATTAAGCAAACAGAACACAGAAAATACACAAAGAATTATAGTGGTTCCCCGATTTGGGTATGTCTACTTTCCCCCTTCGACCTATCTCCCATCAAGGGACGACTCAGTCACTTCTTCAAACGGATTGAAATCCAATCCTCACACAAGGAGCAACGCTCCCCTCACCACGGAAGTAACCCTTCCTACAACGGAGTCACAACTCCACAACAACGGGTTGCACCCAACCCTTACAACTAGTAATGAAAATTCCTTTACAACAAAATTGAATGTAAAAGAAAATACAAACAATGCTTTGGTGATTCCGATGTCCTTCTTCGTTTGTTGAAGCTTGCACGAAAAGTACGAAGAGTCCACTACTGGATTTCTCACTTTGAATGGATCTTGTCAAGATTGGCGGCGGCAAGTAAGTGCAGTGGCGATGCTTTGTAGATCCAAACTTCTTGACGAAGCAAGCTAGGTCTTCGAACGATCTTAGTCGGATAAAACGTCTCAACCGATTTGGAAGGGAGAACAAGTCTCATTCAACGAATCGGAAGACAAGAGATCTCGAGAGAGATACGTGAGACCGGTTACTTGCCTCGGTTCTGTCGACCAGCGATCAGAGAAGAACTGAGATCAGCGGCGACGATGACTTCCGATCGGCGACGTATGTGCGGGCGGAGCTCGCGATTCGCTAGGTCACGGCGTCGGCTTCTTTTTCATATTTTGTATTCCGATCGGTTAGTGTCCTGTAGACAGCGGAGATAATTCTGTATATATACCCAAAGGCAAACCCTGGAAGACCGTTGTGGGGCCCACCACGGAAATCCCGACATCTTGCCGAAACGAGCACGGCAACCTGGACCGGTCCAGCGAGCGGCAAATTCTGCCTAAGTCAAAATCGGCGGGAGTCGTTGGTGATTCCCATCGATGTCGGCGGGAATCACTCTCGACTCCCGTCGATTCTGCCTTGGTAGAAATTCGGTTTTGACATTTGCCAGTCGGAATAAGTCGGCGGGAATCACTAACGATTCCCATTGACGTCGGCGGGAATCACTAGCGACTCCCGTCGAAGTCGGCGGGAATCACTAGCGATTCCTGTCGATTTTGACTTAGAAGAATTTTCCTTCTTCCTTCTTTTGATAACTTGGTCTTTGACTCATCCTTTCTCCTTCTTCTCTTGATCTACCTTGACCCTGTACTTGAAAATAAGTACACTCCAATAGAGAGAGCACACGTGAATTAACACACTGATCTACACAACGAGGGATTACGTTGCGCAGACCCGTGTATATTGACCCACTACACCCTGACATTGGTGTGTACTTAGCATGGAATAGTTGCAAGCACAACTTGATAGAATAACGTCAAATACATTGTGAATCCATCTTAGCTTGACTGGAGTCTTCTTCAAATCCAGGTAATTATGGATACAATACCCAACAATCTCCCCCAATTTGAAGAAGCCAAAATCCTACTAGCTAAGATGAATTACACCAAATGTAAAGATATATATAAATGTATGCGAGACAAGAAATCAAAGTAATGAAGTTTCACGCATTCAAAATAGAAATTGAATCAGCATATGATCATATATATATATCCAAAGTGTTTTCATTTTTAATTATAAGAACAGAAGTACACGCATAATGAAAATTAAACATTTAGGTTGCATGTCTTTCCCTCCTTTGCCTCAGCTTCTCTTTGTTGTTTTGCCAAGAACTTCTTGCTTTGCCTTTCAAAATATTCCTTTGGCTTTGGGTAGTACCTGGGGGAGGAGCTTTGTTTTCAACTGTGTTTGTCCTGAAGAATATATTTATTTTTGCCTCAAATTCTTTGTGCCTTTCCCATTCCTACTGACTATAAACTTCATTTTTGTTAAGCTCTCCCCGCTGTTGTAACATGAATGTATCAAGTATGATGCTCCTAGAAACGGGACTCCATCATTCGTTTTTGACTTCACTTTCCTTTCTTCTTAGCTTCATCTCTGCTGGATTGTCTTTATAGGTTCCTTCTTGAAGCTTTCTCTTCCCTTTCGCAATCGCTTCTTGATCAAAGAGTGCACTGTTAGCAGCTTTAGCAGCCTTTTGGCATCAACTTCACTTAAGGGAAACTCCTCAGCAATAGCACCTTCATCAGCAGCAGTAGTAGTAACATCATCAGCAGGATCAACCCTAGGATCAACAGGAATAGGAATACCTAACTCTTGTTGAACGAGCCAATGACAACTGTCAAATACATATTCGTTTGATTGTTTGAAGTTGTCGACTATAATTTTCTCTAGCCCCGCCATCTTAGCTACATATTCCTTCTCCCCCTTTTTGGCTTCTAGCGCTATTGAGTTTGCATAAGAGTGTAGTGACTCATCTATATGCTTCACATTCTGAGTGAAATCGGCCAGCAAGGTTTGTTGATTTGAGTTGAGGGTGACCATGTTGGCATCAAAAAGTTTGATGTTGTTGGCCACGACATGAGCATTTTGATTGACGACCGCCAGGTCAGCTGTGGTCTTCTTTATCCCTTGCATAAGAAGAGTGATGGTATTGCCAGCCTCAGCATACTTGGCTTCAAATCTTTCTTCCATTTTATCCATCTTGTGATTTATCTCCACAATGTTCTTTAGCATCGGATCTTTTGATTGCTTTATTCGTTTGAGTACTCTGTTGTGAGAACATTTAAAAGAGATCTTCAGCTCGTTTACTATACCTTGAATGATGTTTACAGTGTGATTTGCCAGGCTAGGTCTGAACTGATGTTCTTGATGTATGGCCTGGTCATGTTCTGGAGTGATAGGGTTCTGAGAGTCATGACTTTCCTCTTCAGATTCACTTGTGGAGCTCAACAAATTTACAGTCTCATGTGGAGGGATTGAAGCAGCATCTAACATGTTGTCATATATTCTCATCTCCCCATCCAGCAGAGTATCAAGTTGTACCTGAGTCCTTAAGGTCTCCCCCTCAACTGTAGCGCCAGTCACGTCAGGAACCTTTTTCTTAATTTGTTCCTCAGAAGGGAGTTCAGAATCAACCTCCCTCATAGCCATATCATTTACAGCCTGCTCATCCTCAAGATCCTCAGCCACACTCTTTTCAGGGGAATTCACATCATGTTCACTATCAGCAACATTGTCCATATAATCCTCTTCTTCCTCCTCGTTAGTCTGATCAGTAGCAAGGGTTTCTACCGCATCCTTAGCGATGAGGGAAATATCAGTAGTAGTATTTACTTGATATGGGACTGAGGCTTCCATACTGAGGGCAGTAGAAGGATTGGGTAGTGACTCCCCCTCAGTTCCTACATTCAGTAGATCAGGAACTTCATTGGGCTCATCTGAAGGATTTGTGAACTCAGGTGCTCTGTCTTCCTCATCAACATGTGTTGCAGGAGCTCCCCCTTGGACAATTCTTCTTTCCCACCTGTCGAAGACGTTTAAGTCCATCCTCTTTAGATAGTGAAGGGGAACTCCCTTAGTCATATCAAATCTATCTCCATCCACTTGGTTCAGGTAGAGACTGATGATTCTTCCAAAGTTTGGGGTGCGTAGAGTGTCTTTTATTTTCTCAAACAACATGGCCCCCCAGTTCATTTTCTTTCTGCACACAATGGCTATCAGGCTCTTGAACATGTCACCTGAGATGTGATCATGGGAGCCAGGCTTGCAGATCAAAACCTTTTATATGATATCTGAAAGAAGCTTTCCTTCGTCATTCATATCCTTGCGTTTAATGGCCCTAGTTCCTCGAGTCAAGCCACAGAATAGCAAGGTCCTTGTACGATCATCTTCGTCTAGATAGTCCTCTTGCTCGGAGCTGGAGAGCTGGAGATGATGGGACAGTCTTGCAGTCGTCATCTTTATCCTGAGGCCATCTATCTTACTCTTTATCATTGTGTCCTCGTGACGCAGCTTGGAGTTGGCGAAAAACTCTAGAACTTCCTTGTCGAGAACCTTGCACGGGTGCTCGAGAATTAAGGAGAGTCCAGCTTGTTCCAGCATCAGAATGATTTTTCTGAATTCGTCTGAGGCATGGGCAAAGCCTATCCTCACTAATTCACTTCCAGTGAGTAGCCCGACCATTGTTCGAGGAGCCATTTGAACCTAAGCGAGTTAAAACCAAAGGGTTAACTCTTTCTAACTTCAGAATTTGTAGGAATTGAACTAGAAAGAGGGATGATCCCTGTGAAAGTGGAACTTACAAATTTGAACTTCAAGGAATCAACTTCAGTTATCTTTTTCTCTCAGAGGGTGCAAGGATAGAGACGGGTAGCAGGCGGTGAGTAGTTGATGCCCTAGGGTACGCGCAGGCTGATACCACAGGGCTAAAGGGCTTTCGGGAGGCTGGGGTCAACGAGAGGCGACGATCGACAATCGACCGGAGTTGGATGCAGATGACAGGGCCGGCGAGACACTTGCAGACTACACGATCTTCGAGAGGCTGAAGGGTCGACGAGAGGCGACGGTTGACGATCTACGGTTGCGGGAGGCCAGGATCGATAGGAGGCAGAAGGGTTTCCACTAATTTCCGAAGAGAAGCAGAACGGTCGGGGGCCGATTTTTCACAATGTCTGCTAACTTGTAATGATCGATGGGAATGTGAAGGGTCGGGGAATGCTTACGCACTTTTCCGCTAATGTATAATGATCGAGTCGACGGGAATTTTGTTGATGTCCGCTAATGATTTCCGCTAATTTCAGCTACCGTATAGTGAAAGAGTAGACGGGTTGGTGATTTCCTTGTTCTTCTAAATGATGGATTAAAAATTTCCAGGTCATAATAGCTAAGTTGAGTTAGATGGAAGGTTAACACTAGAATTAATCACTGGCTTTTTCTTAGTGAGTTCAAAATGTAATAATTGTAATTGTAACTACTAGTACAAGTCCCTTGAGATTTATCGGACCATTTGACACTCACTTTCACAAATTATCAAGGTTTTGAAAGTTTTTCAATTTCCAAAATGAGGATCATATGGTTATTTGCTTGTGTGTCCTTCCATTTAAGTTATGTATCTATATATATATATATATATCTTGAAAGTATCTACATATATATCTGTATATATATATATATCTACGTAATGCGATTCAATTTTCTAAATTTAATGCGCGTACCTGGGATTACTAGGATGATCATTCAGATCCACTATTTGAAGCACGAAGAGTGTAATGTACATGAAGGACACTGTAGTTAACATTATCTCTTTTCCCATATCCTTGTTCCAGAGCAAGCCTGGAACATCTCTTGTCCAGGTCCAATCATGTTCATGGGTACCTAGACTATCCTGCAAAATAAAATTACCTTACCTTAGGAACCCAATAGGTATTGGGTCCTAGGTTCTTGTCAGTATAAAATACAACATGCCTTCCCACAGAATTTCTGACAGGAAGGCTGTCTCTTGCCGAAGGATGTGGGCATACCCTTGCCCTTGGCATAGAAGGATTGTGCCAACAGTCTATAGCAAAGTGACCCACTCTTCCATAGCACCAACACTCATTGATATTGTACCTCCTTTTCTGACCAGATCTACTAACGGAGTTAGTCACGATCCTAGGTCTGAAAGGGCCAGAGCTAGTTCTGCTCTCAGATTTTCCCTTTCCACCGATACTCGAGGGGGGGTCTGATGGTGAACATGTGGTGAGTGTCATGAGGCATGAGAGGTGATGCTTTCTTTTCAGCCAGCACACATCCGGGGGCCCCATTAATGCTTGCTACATGTTTGCCAACTCCCTTTTCCTTTGTCCTAGGGTGGGAAGATGTTCCGTGAGAGCTAGTTCCTGCAATGTCATGAAGTATGGGGGTTGAGGTCGTAAATACAAATGGTTCATGATGAGCCGTGTGTATTTTCTCAGGGGTAGCCATAACAGCACTTGCACTATGGGTGTTTCCACGTGAGGGCCGATCATTCTTGCAGTGACCATAGTTATTCTTATGGTCATACCTGAAGGAATGATGTGTGCCCTTCCTACTCGGTGTGGGGGGTCTGTAAACAGTTTCCCCATTTCTCCTTGATTTTATAATTCGCGAGATCCACCCGTTTTCTCCCTTTATCTTAATAGCATCTACCTTGGAAAAATTAGATACTATCCTCTTCTCGGTCTCTAGATTAAACTCTAGATCTGATATCTTTGAGTCCTTCACCTTGATGGATTCCAATTGGAGGTCCATCATGGTCCTCAACTGAGCAATTTCCTTAGCTTGTTTCTCAACAATCAAGTTGCTCTCCTGAAGGGCTCTACGAAGGGAATCAAGCGTTTCAATCTGTTGATTGAAGCTGTCAATATCCCTTGCATCAACTGATGGACAATCCTCCAAACTTCTCCTGTCTTCAGGAGATACATGAGGGAAAGAGCAAGAGGAGGAAGATACCTGATCCTGATTGGGTTGATCACGGTTAGAGTTATGGTCTGTAGAAGCTGATGTTTCAGCTTCATCACAACTGCATTCCTCAAACTCTTCTTCAGTCTCTGATAGAGAAACGGGAGCCCTGATATTGAAAGGTTGTTCTTGACTTTCATCTTTAGAGATGAGGACCCCCACATATGCTTCATCTTCTTGCTGGCATTAATTCCAGGAAGTCTTCTTTCCCTCCATGAGGTCAGAGAATGTTTCCCACATGGACTTTGCAGTCTTACACTTATCCAATCTTGTAAGAGATGATCCTGACCAAATATCAGAGATGATCTGTCGAACCAGCTTGTCCAAGTTGAATAGTGAGAACTCAGTTTCAGACATCTCTACGGGACTCTTAGGGATTTAGAGATCTTCTCCAGAGTCAGAAGCCTTCATGGGAATGAAGGGGCCCTCTTCCATAATGAATAATGCACGGGGGTCAATGGCTTCCAGATGAAACTGAACTCTCATTTTCCAGATGGGAAAATATTCTTTTGTGCATGCAGGCATTCTCAGGGGAGAGACATCTGGGTATAGCTCCATGCTTGAATCTTGTTTTCTCCTCGACACTAGACACAAGATCTTACTCAAGGTGTTAACCTTATTGATGAGTAACCTCCCTCTAATACCACTTGAAAGTATCTAGTGTCAACCTAATCCACCTATGGGGGGGAATAGGTGTATTGCAGTCTTTTGCGGAATTAAAATAACCTACACACTTAAGCAAACAGAACACAAAAAACACACAAAGAATTATAGTGGTTCCCCAATTTGGGTACGTCCACTTTCCCCCTTCGACCTATCTCCCACCAAGGGACGACTCGGTCACTTCTTCAAACGGATTGAAATCCAATCCTCACACTAGGAGCAACGCTCCCCTAACCACGGAAGGAACCCTTCCTACAACGGAGTCACAACTCCACCACAACGGGTTGCACCCAACCCTTACAACTAGGAATGAAAATTCCTTTACAACAAAATTGAATGTAAAAGAAAATACAAACAATGCTTTGGAGATTCAGATACCCTTCTTCGTTCGTTGAAGCTTGCATGAAAAGTACGAAGAGTCCACTACCGGATTTCTCACTTTGAATGGATCTTGTCAAGATCGGCGGCGGTAAGTAAGGTGCGGTGGCGATGCTTTGTAGATCCAAACTTCTTGACGAAGCAAGCTAGGTCTTCAAACGATCTCAGTCGGATCAAACGTCTCAACCGATTCGGAAGGGAGAACAAGTCTCGTTCAATGAATCGAAAGACAAGAGATCTCAAGAGAGATATGTGAGACGGGCTGCTTGCCTCGGTTCTGTCGACCAGCGATCAGAGAAAAATGAGATCAGCGGCGACGACGACTTCCGATCGGCGACGTGCATGCGGGCAGAGCTCGCGATTCGCTAGGTCATGGCGTCGGCTTCTTTTTCGTATTTTGTATTCCGATCGGTTAGTATCCTGTAGACAACGGAGATAAGTTCGTATATATACCCAAAGGCAAACCCTAGAAGACCGTTGTGGGGCCCACCACGGAAATCCCGACATCTGGCCGAACAGATTACGACAACCTGGACCGGTCCAGCAAGCGGCAAATTCTGCCTAAGTCAAAATCGGCGGGAGTTGTTGGTGATTCCCGTCGATGTCGGCGGGAATCACTCTCGACTCCTGTCGATTCTGCCTTGGCAAAAATTTGGTTTTGACATTTTCCAGCCGGAATAAGTCGGTGGGAGACACTAATTAATTCCCGTCAAAGTCGGCAGGAATCACTAACAATTCCCGTCGAAGTCGGTGTGAATCACTAGCGACTCCCGTCGAAGTCGGCAGGAATCACTAGCGATTCCCGTCAATTTTTACTTAGAAGAATTTTCCTTCTTCCTTCTTTTGATAACTTGGTCTTTGACTCATCCTTGCTCCTTTTTCTATTGATCTACCTTGACCCTATACTTGAAAATAAGTACACTCCAATAGAGAGAGCACACATGAATCAACGCACTGATCTACACAACGATGGATTACGTTGCGCAGACCCATGTATATTGACCCACTGCACCCCTGACATTGGTGTGTACTTAGCATGGAATAGCTGCAAGCACAACTTGATAGAAGAACGTCAAATACATTGTGAATCCATCTTAGCTTGACTTGAGTCTTCTTCAAATCAGGGTAATTGTGGATACAATACCCAATAGGGGAGCCTCTAGGGAGAGGCATGCAAATCAGGAGTGGGGATGATCCCAGCACCTTCCCCCACAGATGTAGAGGCGAGGGGCTGCTGAGAGGGAAGGCGAGTCTGCGACCTCGGCTCTTGCGAGTCCAGCCCCATGGTCCTGAAGCTGGGAAGCGAGGCCCGCAGACATGGGTCGGACGCTTGATTTAGCGAGCTGTCGAGAGGGTTCTTCACCCGCGATGCGGATGTCTCGCCGCTATGCCCTCGACTAGTCTGGTCGGCAGGAGGGACGATGATATCTTTATCCTAGGTATGTGGAGTCAGCTGAGTGGAGGAATCGGCCCCATTATTCAGGGCTGTCTTGAGTTCATTAAAGTTGGGTTCGGCATCTTTTAGAAGGGGCTTCACCTTTTTGGCCGAACTGAACTCGGCAAGGTTGCGAGGCGGGGGACTTAGGTCGGTCAGGCCCGCGACGCACGCTGCAGTCTCCGCCCGGGATCGTGTCACTCGCTTTAAGACCTCCTTGGGAAGCAGCATCTTGACAAGACTAAAGTAAGGGGAAGGGCCAAGGTGTAACGCCCCCAGTTTTTCTGTGTTTTGTTTAAACGTTGTTTGGCATTACGATGATGCGTTGTCGGCCTTTGCCATTGTTAGAGTGTGGTCTTAGCTCTTTAGGTTCCTTGAGTGGCCTTTTTGTAGCCTGTTTGTAAGATTCTCCAGCTAGCCGGAGTCTGTTTTGTTGACTCGGCTGAGCCTCTTAGGGAATGCTTGTGCTTTGGGTTCGGGAGGTGTTAGCCTGAGTTTTGATCATTGGATGTTGTTTTCGACTTTGCCATTGTTTTCGTAGCAAGGGTGTTTAGCTATGGAGCGAGTTTCGTCGAAGTCTGAGATCTTTTGTTTTCGCGTCGTTTCGACGTTTGCTTGTTAGCTAGTAGTAGTTGCTTTTGTTGTGCATGGCCTTGAGAGGCAGAGCTTGGTAGGGATGGTGCCCTATTTTTAGACTAAGTTGCTTAGCTAATTATTTATATATATATATATATATATCTATATATATATATGTTTGGATTTTGGCTTAGGTGCGGATAGCTAAGTTTATATAAGTAGCTATGCTGGCATATAAGTTTATGTATTATATAAGTATATGCTGTTATAGATATATAAGTGTATATATATATACGTTTATATAATATTGTTATGATATTTATATATATTTTATATGTATTAGACCTTCCTTTGCTGCTAGTGGCCGAGCTTGCCAAGCTTTAGGATTAGTTTATTTAACTATCTAGCTGAGTGGGGAGTTTTCCAAGCTTATATAATATTCTATCAGCTTGGTGGTCGAGCTTCTCAATTATGCTATTATTATATTAGCTTAGTGGCTGGAGATATTATAAAATAGTTAGCTGGTTTCATCTTCCCAAAAAAAAGTCAGCTAGCTTCTTGCGGAAGGAGCAGGAGGCGGAGGCCCTGTAGCTTTGGCCTGCGATTGCTGGAGGATTTTAGCTCGGTTTTCTCGTGTGATAGCAGATTCGGTTTGCTCTCCTCCAGATCTTCCTCCCTAGGTAAGTATCCCTTATTCTAGGGTTGTCTTTAGGAGCTTGGGTTTTCGGGTTTGCTCTTCTTCCCTCTAAAAGCTCCAGAATTTCTCTTAGGTGGCCGATCTTGCCGCTGATGCCAAGCTTGGGAGTTAACTGCTGTTTCCTGGAGGTAGAGGCAAGTAGAGCCTTTTGCCCTTGCCAAGCTTGTTCCCTTTTTGTGTGTTGTTTTATTTCTTTGGTATAGCTATAGCTTAGTTGTTTTTCTCTTAAAATCTAGGACTGCTTCAGGCTTGATTTTAACCTTGTCTAGATTTAAGTTTTCTCTCTACTTGTTGATGTGGGTTGTCCAGGTCAATAGTTGGAAGTAGGGTTAAGTCCAGGTCAATAGCTGGAGGTAGGGTTAAGTCCAGGTCAGTAGCTGGAGGTAGGGTTTGTAGTCCAAGTCTGATAGCTGTTGTAGCTAGATGGAAGGGTTAGGAGACTTTTTTAGGCCAGTTACAGCTCTCGGGTTGCTGGCGTCGAGTGGTTTTTAGGCTAAGTCAAAAGCATTGAGTGAGTGTACCTTACTCAACGCCTAGATAGTTAGGCTTTTGGCGTTGAGTGTGGTTCCCTCACTCAACGCCATTGTCATTTTTTTGGCTAAGTGTTTTTGCATTGAGTGAGTGGACCTCACTAAACGCCGTGGCTATTTGGCGTTGAGTGAGGTGGACTTACTCAACACCGCAGCTTTTCCCAATGGCTAAGTCATTTGGCGTTGAGTGAGTCGGCCTCACTCAACTCCATGTCTATTTTGGCGTTGAGTGTGGTGGACTCACTCAACGCCAAAGCCTGTTTTTGCTCTAAGTCCAAACCGTTGAGTGTGTGGACTTCACTCAACGCCTTGGCGATCAGGTTTGGCGTTGAGTGTGGTGAACTCACTCAATGCGGAGGCTAGTTTCTGCGGCTAAGTAGAAAAGCATTGACATCGTTGAGTGAGTTGAGCTCACTCGACGTCGTCAACCAGCAGAAGTTTTGCGGCTAAGTCTTCTGGCGTTGAGTGAGCTCAATCAATGCAATGTCAAGTGGACTCGACGCCGTTCCTGGCTAGCATTCGACGCTGAGTGAGTGAATCTCACTCAACATCGTGTCAGGTTTGGCGTTGAGTGAGTGGAGCTCACTCAACGCCTCGTCGAGTGGACTCGATGCTTTTGCCTTGGGTTTGGTGTGTTTCCTTAGGATTGTTAGTATGGTTTTTTCCCTTAGAAAGTTTTGTGTTCGGCTAGTTTTTGAATGCCGACTCGTGGATTATGGCAGGTGGTGTGGTTTTGTAGGCTCTATAAGGGGTGAATCGTGTGTGCTGAGCTGGGGCCACCACCACCTAGGCCATATTGGGCTGGTAGGTTGGGTGTGTGGACCCTATAGCTGCCACCGGTTGTTTTCACCCTGGAGTGTTTTTGGGTCTGGTTGTTTGTGAGGGCTGTGCCGCCCACTCCGACCCAAGGTTTTCACCACGGCCAATAATTCACAAAGATTAGGACTGTTAGTCCCTTTCCTTTCTCATGGCTATTTCTTTTGGCATATGTTTGCCTTGGTGCTGCTGCGGGTATTTAGCAGAGCTTGTTGCTATTTATGTTCATACTTGGTGTACTTTTACTGCTCTTTGGACAGTGTTTCTTCTTACTGTCATGCCTTTTCTTCTTACTGTCATGCCTTTTCTTCTACTGATAGCTTTTTGTTGTAGGGTTGGTAAACCCTCTTCTTTTATTTCTTATGAACCTAACGCTCCACTTCCTTTGTTTCTTTTTTTACTTGCTGAGGTGTTCTTTTTTTGAATGCCTCAGGTTCAGGTTGTAGCCAATTAGACTGCTAGAACTCTTGTGGAGCTTGTTTGTGGCCTCCTAGGTAGCTGAGGTTATTGTTCTTCATCCTTGTGAGGTAGTTATCTTCATTTCTGTATAGACATGCATACTCACCAGTGGGTTCGTGTCAGGTTGTTGATGCCCACTGGTGGCTTACTTATGATGCTGGGTATGAACTAAAACTGCTACTTTTGCCTATTTGAGGTTGTTCACTTGTTTTCTGGGAAGGATTTATGCTAGGTTGCATGTTAGGTATTTTAAAACCCTAAAGCATTACTATATGTATCTCATTCACGTCATGTTTCTAAAACTCAGACACTATTTTTCTTAATAGTGTAAAGACTGTATTTTTTATATATACTGTACTAACTTCTAGAGTTGTACATACCATGAGTCGTCCCTCGGGGACACTTATGCTCATTCAGGATGACTAAACAACTTAACCAAAGTATTTTCTGCTGCATATAAATATATATTTTGGACTAGCAGATCCATTGTGCCGAGGGATACGGCCATTAAGATATAACTGGTTTTCTTTCATATTAAACTATAAATTTTTCCTTAAATCTAAAGTCTGTAGTTTTGCCTGAGCGTGTGCAGTTATCCCCTGCACGACATGGCATCACGGCGCGTATTTTCTCTTACTCTAATACGATTTAATCGTTGAGAAAATACGGGTTGTGACAGTTGGTATCAGAGGGAGGTTGCTTGACAATTGGTCGGGCAACCATTCCCTGTTAGCATTAGTGGTTTAGCGTCATATCATACACGCACCGATATGTCATCAGCACGTCTTGGCTAAAGCACGAACACTACACCCATAAGCATGAAGAAGTATACGGGGCATATTATGTAGTATGGGATGCATAATATGTGTTTGTATATGGACCCACCATAGGAGGCAACATGTAAGGGTTACGTAGTATGGGATGCATAACCTCACCACATGAATGCGGCTAGCACGTTTTCTTTTTTCGTTGTATGGGAATGTTATGTAGTATGGGATGCATAACATTTTCATGTGTATGCCGCCCATGGCATGCATTAAGACCTTTTTTTAGATTGCATAGCACAACATGCATAGCATAACATATCATCAGCACAACGTGCCAAGCTAAAGATTTGCATGATGATGTATGTACACACATGGTTTTGAGTCAAAAAAGAATACAAACTCGTGCATTCATGGTCTAGTCACATGATTTAGTAGGATGGTGGCGAACCATCTTAGGTTAAGCATAACATCATCATTGTAAAAAAAACAAATCCCAGAACAAGTTTAGCAGTTGAAGTTCATATTTAAGTATGTTCGTCTATACCAAGTAGTTTTGTTCTAGCAGTTGGGGTAGGTTTTAAGTCTTGCTGATACGATTATAGGATGACGAGGCGTCCTTCGACGAGATCGACTCCCCAATCTGAGGGTGAGTCTTCCGGAGCGCAAAGCGAGGCGTTGATTGAAAGTCTGCGGCAGAGTAATGAAGCCTTATCTAGGAAAGTGGTGGATATGCAGACTCAGATCCAGTCTTTGATAGCAGTTGTGGCGAGACAGCCTCCGAGAGTGTCGAACCCTGCTGTAGGAGTAGTTGTTCCTGTTCCTCCTGCTCCCCTGGTACCTCCTGTTGTGCTACCCCCGAAGATGACATTCATATCACACTTACAACGACTTGGACCACCTACTTATGATGGGAAAGCAGACTTTATGGTTTTTGTTGATTGGCTTATAGCCATCGAGGAGATGTTCTCCTATTCTGGAGTTACCCCCGATCAGAGGGTGATGATCGCCTCCTATCAGCTTAAGGGATTAGCGAAGAGTTGGTGGCTGAGAGAGAAGGAGAGCTTGAAAGAGGGATGCTCTAGGGAGACCTTCAAGGAACTGTTGCTAAGGAAGTTTCTGCCTTCGGTCGAGCACGACCGCCTGATGAATGATTTCCTACATTTGACGCAGAGGCACCTTACGGTTGCGGAGTACAAACTAGAATTCAGCAAACTGAGCCGGTTTTCTCCCAGCTTGGTGAGTTCTGAAGCGGATAGAGTTAAGCGATTTCTTGGCGGCCTGAGAAGTGATGTTAAAAAGTTAGTCGTTGCTCATGGAGCGGTGAGTTATGCTGGTGTGGTAGAAGCGGCTTTGAAGGTGGAGGCCATTGATAATGCTAAGCAAAGAGGACAGCAGGTGAGAAAAGATAAAAGGAAAGCGGTTGAAGGAAAGAGCCCCCAGGTACCCGGTGCGTCTTCAAGAAAGAAGAGCAAGGAGGGTTGTAGCTTCTTTGGCCAGCCGGGCCATCCCGTGGAGAAATGTTTCAAGAGGTTGGTAGCTCAGAAGAAGGAGCAGGTTCATGTGATTCAAGGCGCTCCCAGGAAAGATTTATTCTATTCTGCGTGTAAGCGACCAGGGCATGATGTTGCCCATTGCTGGGGCAAGGATAAGAGTAAGCCGAGAAGTTGTTTTCTTTGCGGTCAAGAAGGGCACATCAAGGCTCAGGGCCCACAACTCCAGTCAGTGTTTCATCCAGTGCCACTCCAGGCATTGCCACCGCCTCAGCGTGTGGATAAAGGCAAGGGGAAGCTGAATGTAATTTCTTCAGAGGAAGCGCAGACTTCGACTCAGGTCATTTCAGGTTAGATTTCTCCCTAGCCTGAATGTTTTGTTTCTAGTATAGCACTAACAATATTTTCCTTAGTTGCGTATGCTATCTTATAGGAAGATTTAAGGTAAGGAACCGCTGGGCGCGTGTGATCTTTGACTCTGGCGCTACCCACTCCTTTGTGGCTAGAGCCTTTGTGGAGCTCTATCGTTTAGGTTTAGATCAAGTTAGTGATGCCTTTTGCGTCAAGTTTCCTTCCGGTGATTCTGTGGTTTCGGATCAGGGCATTCGGGATTGTCCAATTTTGTTGGGGAATTTTCTAGCGAAGGCAGATGTGAAGGTGATCGACCTAGAAGAGTTCGATGTTATCTTAGGCATGGACTGGTTGTCTAGTTATGATGCAGTTATCTAGTGCAAGGGTAAGTGCCTGGACTTCGTTAAGGACGACGGTCAGCCTAGGAGTGTTTATGTTGATCCGCGCCAGGAGTCTCTAGTCATTTCTGCGGTATGTGTTCAGAAGTTGCTTGATTATGGCTGCTTTGCCTGTTTGGTCTCTCTAGTAGGGACAGCTGCTAGTGTGCCACGTTTGGAGGAGATTCCTGTGGTGTGTGACTTCTCTGATGTGTTTCCTGACGATCTTCCCAGTCTCCCACCAAATAGAGATGTCGAATTTGTTATAGATTTGGAGCCAGGTACGCGTCCTATTATGAAGGCTCCATACTGGATGGCCCCGCGAGAGATGGAGGAGTTGCATTCCTAGCTGGATGAGATGTTGGTAAAGGGTTTTATCAGGCCGAGTTCGTCGCCCTGGGGTGCGCCTGTTCTGTTTGTAAAGAAGAAAGACGGGTCGATGAGGCTGTGCATCGACTATAGAGGGCTGAACAAGGTTACTATCAAGAATAGGTACCCTCTGCCTCGGATTGACGATTTATTTGATCAGTTGTGCGGTTGCACAGTATTCTCCAAGATTGATCTTCGATCTGGCTACCATCAGCTCAGGATTCGTGAGTCCGACATTCCGCGGACTGCTTTTCGATCCAGGCATGGGCATTTTGAGTTTTTGGTGATGTCATTTGGTTTGACAAATTCTCCCTCAGCTTTTATGGATTTGATGAACTGCGTGTTCAAGGACTTCCTGGATAAGTTTGTGGTCGTGTTTATCGATGACGTCCTGATTTATTCACGCAATGCTGAGGAGCATGACCAGCATCTGCGTTTGGTTTTATCTGCCTTGAGGAACCACAAGCTTTTCGCCAAGCTGAGCAAGTGCGAGTTTTGGTTGCCTCAGATTACATTTCTGGGCCACGTGGTGAATAAGAATGGGATTTCAGTTGACCTAGAAAATAACGCTGCTTTGATGGATTGGAGTAGGTCGGGCACACCCAAGGAGATTAGGAGCTTTCTGGGATTAGCCGGCTATCACAGGAGATTCATGGAGGGTTTTTCCACCCTCGCTGCACCTTTGACCAGATTGACCCAGAAGAACGCAGCTTTTGTCTGGAGCGAGAAGTGCGAGGAAGCCTTCCTGGAGCTCAAGGACAGATTATGCAGTGCCCCTATTTTGACCCTGCCTACTGAGGGTGTGGATTATGATGTTTATGTGGATACGTCGCATGTTGGTCTTGGTTGTGTATTGATGTAAGACGGGAAAGTGATTGCGTACGGGTCGAGACAGCTGAAGACTCATGAGAGGAACTACCCTACGCATGACCTGGAGTTTGCAGCTGTGATCTATGCGTTGAATTTGTGGAGACATCTGCTTTATGGCGTGCAGTGCAAGATTTTTACTGATCACAAGAGCTTAAAGTACGCCTTCACCCAGAAGGAATTGAGTCTGCGCCAGTGGCGATGGTTGGAGTATGTGGCCGACTACGACGTTAAGATCCAGTATCATCCGGGCAAGGCCAATATGGTGGCCGACGCCCTGATTCGGAAGTCAGGGAAGATTTTTGGTCTCTCCGCCGAGCTTTTAGTAGAGGAGTTTCTTTTGATGGGCATTTCTGTTGGAAGCGGTGATTTGCAGAGTAGTTTGGCAGTGGCAGAACCTTCATGGATTGCGCTTACGAGACAGCATCAGAAGGACGATCCCGATCTTCTACAATTGTATCTTCGAGCTCAGAAAGGTGAATTGCCAGATTTTTTCTATTGATAATGTGGGTACCTTGCGGTACCACGGCAAGTTTTGCATCCCCGCCGTTGGAGATATCCAGGTGATGTGTGCAGGTGAGAGAACTAAGTTGTCAACCTAAATCACCTAGAGGGGGGTGAATAGGTGAAGTGCGTGTCAAATGCGGAATAAAAAATTAACACAACACAGATAAGTAATCAGGCAATCACACAGACGACAAGAGATTTATAGTGGTTCCCCAATCTTGGGTACGTCCACTTTCCTCACCGATCTAGCAAATCACTAGACTCGGCTACTCCACTATCTCGGATTGCAAACCAATCCTAAACCTCAGAACTATGTTCCTACAAAACTCGATCCCAAACGGATCTACACTCGGAAGATAAAACTTCCTACCACTCGGAGATAGATCTCCTACAATGAAATTTGTTTGAAAAGAAAAATACAAACAACAAATAGCACAGATCTGGATCTTTGACTTTATCTTCTTCTTGAGAGCTTTTCGGTTTGAACAGAAACAGTTGAAGAAGACTTGAAAGAGATCCACGATTCTGAGATCTAGAATCACCACGATCAAGAAAATAAATCAGAGACCGATGAAGCACGGAGAGATCGGATGATTCTTCTTGAGTCTGGATCGCTTGAGAATTAGAGATCGATAGCTGCGGCTGAGAGAAGACGATCCAGAGCTTCTTCCGAAAACTGTAATGGCGGCGGATGGGAAGATAAGGGTTTTCGGGATTTTCTCTTTCTTAAAATAATCTTTGTAAAATGTGTGTTTTTAGTCAAGTCTGAAAAGACCTATTTATAGGCGGTCTCCAACGGTCATAAGCATAATTAAGGATGACACGTGGACCAATCAGAAAGGACTTTTTGAAAATACACAAAGAAACTTGACTTAGAGAAATTCAGGAAATTCGAACAGACACACACGAGAGGCAGAGACATACTCGAGTTTAAGGGGTTACATACTCAAGTAGATATGAGGGATATGCTCGAGTATAAAGATAGAAATTACTCGAGTTCTGCAGGGATCAATACTCGAGTGACTTAGAGAACCTACTCGAGTATGAGCAAATATACTCGAGTATAAACACTTGGAAAAATTTCTCAGATAAAAATTGAAGAGCTACTCGAGTATAAGAGTTTGAGATACTCGAGTATGGGGAAGATAGACTACTCGAGTATCTTAGGAAAACTACTCGAGTGATCACTAACCTACTCGAGTATGAAAATCAATCTACTCGAGTACAGAGTTACTTACTCGAGTATTTCAGAGAACTACTCGAGTATGTGGACTTAGAAACTTTCTAGGATAAGAAGTCCAGATCTACTCGAGTTCAAACAGAACGCTTACTCGAGTAACTAACCATCTACTCGAGTATAAGGTATCACTTACTCGAGTAAAAGAAAATCTACTCGAGTATAAGCTTTCATACTTGAGTATATAGAGAATCCACTCGAGTAAGTAGCCCAACCTACTCGAGTACAGACTCACTTACTCGAGTATACTAAAGAAGTACTCGAGTATGTGGACTTAGAAAATTTCTTCTGAGATAGACTTCAATACTCCATAGTCCATAGGTCCAAGTGCATGTTGATGAAGTGTGTCCCAATAGAGAGGCTATACATGAGCCAGCACCTTGGATCACACAATGAGGAATTACATTGTATGGTCCTGTGTTTGGTGGCCCATTATAGACTGACATTGGTCTACACTTGGCAATAAGAACCTGCACACATACAACTCAAACACAATATCAAATACACTTTAATTCATCTTAGTTCAAGGTCTGACTTCCTACAAATCTGAGGTATTGTGGAGACAAATCCCAACAATCTCCCCCTATTTGTAGATGTCAGCACCCTCTACACTAAGGTGAATTACTTAGAGTAAAAAGAACAACAGAACATATACTGAAAAAAAATGAAACAGGAATAATAAAGATAGCCATAATTAGAATCAAATATATATATATATATATAGAAATGATTTCAAAAGATTAAATGTCCATATCCACATCCTCATTCACTCAAGAAGGGGCTCCTCTATGCAGTCTTTCTCTTTTAATCTCTTGCCTCTCCAGGTAGCTGAAAGGTTTGGGAAAATAGGTCTTGGGCCTTGGAGGAGCAGCTGGATTATTATATCCCCAATTTCTGTCATGCAATCCGATTTTGATTTGAGATACATCATACGCTTTCCATTCTGCATTGCTATAGTAGTGATCTCTATTTTCACCAAAATCTGTTACCAGCTTCAAGGTATCAAGGATAAGAGACTTGGAGGTAGGACTCCAAACTTCTGCATGAACAACTTCTGGTCTACCTTCTGTATCTGGGGCAGGCTCTCTCCTTGGTGCAGAACGGCTAGCAGAAGCGTCGTCACCATATTTCCTTTTCTTTCTAGGGGCACCCTGAGAACTTGGAGGAAACTCATCTTGCCACATATCAGCATAAGAAAGAGGAGGCTCAGTCATGTCACAAGCAAGTCTAGGTGAGAAGACTGGCACATACTCTGGAATGTTGGCCTGAGCTGGAAAGTTAGCCTGATCTGGAGCACCTGAGGGAGTATGTTCTTCAAGAGGATCTAGGACCTTTGGAATAATGGCAGGGTTAAGTTGGGAGTTGGGAAAGTTTTGATTATGCACCCATACAGCAGTGTCATAGATATAGAATTTTATAGATTGATGTTGAGCAAGGATGTCTACTTTCATTTCTTTGACTAGACTATCCACAGATGCTTGAGATTGTTCAGATATTTTTTCAACTTGTTCATTGACTATCTTCTCCCCCTTGGTGATATCTACTGAGAGTTGGGCAATTGCTTCATCTCTAAATGTTCCAACTTCATCACAAACTTTCATAACATTTGCAGCAGCATCCTTTTCCAATTGAATCTGATTATTTGCAACTATTTCAGCTTGATCTTTGAGTACACCTATACTGGTGATAGTATGATCTAGGGCTTTGCCACCCAACTGAAATAGTCTCTTGAGCTCATCAGTGTTTGCTTGAATTTTAGCAAAGCCTCTACTCATCTCAGTTTCAAGAGTAGAGATCTTGTTGTTCACTGATGCCAGAGAATCATCAAAGTATTTTCTCTGTTCACGGAACATTTGCCCAATCTGACTGACAAAATCTGAGGAGCTAGAGGGATCTGAGGCTGGGGCAGAGGCTGAGGGAATAGGAGCAACCCAGGGGAATTTCAGTAATCACAACTGAGCTTTCAGCTCTCTTGAAGGGTGGTATCACAACTGAATCTTCTGTATTGATGAAAGAGGGAAGAGAGAAGTCTAGTGTCCTCAGAGGAGCATCCACTGGTTCTGGAGACATGTCCTCGTCATCAGACAGTAGATTAATCTCTGGCTGACCTTGTTGTTTATCAGGGGACTGAGCAGGAGAGGTAGGGGGTACCTTTGTAGGGGAGGGAGAAGGATCCTTAGCAGGGGAAGGAGAAGGATCCTTAGCAGGGGAAGGATCTGCTTGAGAGTGATCCTCAGGAGATAGCATAACTGAATCATCTTAAAACACTGGAGCATCTTACCTGATTTCATCAATCAGTCTGTTAATATCTTCAGCAGTAGAGAGAAGGTTTTCTTGAGCTTGAACTTCTGAGGTGAGATCTTCTGGAGGTGGAGAAGGAGGAGGAGTAGGATCTTGGATCAGATCTTGCTGAGAAGAGTCTTCTGAAGCTTTGTGCTGAGGATTAGATGAGGCAGGCTCCCCCTCAACTATTGCACCCGAGGTGGTAATAGTGTGATGTAAAGGAGGAGATGGAATCCTGTCATCTGAGACAAGGGGCTCTCTGGGCTCATCTTCTGAGGTAACAGATGCTTTTGAGGCTTGAGTAGTGTTGAGGAGTTTGATTTCATATCTTTGGATTGAGAGGATGGATACTTTCTTCATATGATGGAGGGGAGTGCCTTTAGATAAATCAAACACTATAGGATTAATCTCATGGAGGAGTAGTGAGATAATCCTGGCATAGCTTGGTTGTTTCACACTTTCTCTGATTTTGTCCAGTATCATCATTCCAAAGTGGAATTTCTTCCGGCAGACTATGGCTTGCATAACGTCAAAAAGATTTTGGGAAATATCTCTAAGGGAATAGGTTTTGCATAGAAGAACTTTGGCAATCACATCCACAAGAAATTTGCCCTCTGAATTGTAATCTGCACGGCAGAACGAATATGCTTCAGGGTTTGTTCCACAGAAGAGGCTGGTTCTGTCGGAATCTTCAAGAGTCAGATCATCTTCTTCATCCACCACTGGAAACTTTAACAGAGTAGCTAAGGAATTTTTGTCCAGATGGATTTTGATTCCACTGACCTTGGATTTTAGAACTGTACCATTGCGCTTGACCTTCAGATTTTTGTAGAATTCCTCGACTGCAGGGAAAATGACTTTGCACGATGTCTGGAGGATGAACGAGAGTCCGGCAGTGTCGAACAGAATTAGCAGGTTTCGGAAATCATTGGAGAGGTCGGCTATACCTTCAGGGGCGAGCTCTGAGCCGATTCCAATCTTGGAGGAGGGAGCCATCGGCGATTCTGGAGTACGGAAGAGACGAAAACGACAAAGCTCTGTGGGTTCCGAAATATGAAGCAACGACGGATACTCGGGAGAATGAGGAGTGGAAAGGATTTCCGATTTTTCTAAATATATTTATGACCCTAATTAGGTTTAAGTAGGAGTGATAAGGATAAAATCATACCTGTTACGGAGCGGCAAACACCTTGGTGCGAATAAAAAAAAAGGAGATTTTCAAATTACTGATTGCCGTATACTCGAGTATATTTCGCCATACACGAGTATGAGATGGAGTATACACGAGTAGGTCGAGTACATACACGAGTAGATTACCAACTACTCGAGTATGGAAATTTTGTTACTCGAGTATTTCCGTTTACTCGTGTATAAGTCTCTATATACTCGAGTATATCACTTTGAAGGACGATTTGCTTGGGAGAATTTTTCTGCCACTGATATCTTCAACTCTGAGCCTATCTTTGAATCCACCATCACTATTCCTCTTTGTTGAGCAGCCCGAGTTCCGTTTTGAAGAATGAAAACATGGACTCCTCCAGCGGTTTGGTGAATATATCTGCAACTTGCCTGTCTGTGGAGACATATTGTAAATCTATGTCTCCGTTTTCCACATGCTCCCGGATGAAGTGATATCGAAGCTCTATGTGCTTTGTCTGGCTATGGGAGACTGGGTTGTTGGCGATTGCTATTGCGCTGGATGAGTCGCAAAACAGAGGAACGTTCTGGAACTTCATGTTATAGTCTTCAAATTAATTCTTGATCCATAGAAGCTATGCACAACAGCTGCCTGCAGAGATATACTCTGATTCAGCCGTTGAGATGGCTACACAGTTCTGCTTCTTACTGCTCCAGGAAATAAGTCTCCTTCCGAGAAATTGGCAAGTCCCGGAAGTACTTTTCCTGTCGTCTTTGCTTCCTGCAAAATCTGCATCTGAAAATCCAATTAGTTCACTATCATTACTTCTTGGGTACCATAAGCCAAGATTTGGTGTGCCTTTGAGGTATCTCAAGATTCGTTTTGCAGCAATGTAGTGAGATTCCTTAGAGTTCACCTGAAATATAACACATACACATGTGGAAAACATTATGTCTGGTCTACTTGCGGTAAGGTAGAGCAAGGACCCAATTATGCTTCTGTACTTGGTTTCATCAAAAGGTTTCCCTTTCTCATCCTTGTCCAGAGACATAGCTGAGGCCATTGGAGTCCTCATAGAGGTTGCATTCTCCATTCCGAATTTCTTAAGTAGCTCTTTGGTGAACTTGGTCTGTGAGATGAAAATTCCATCATCAGATTGTTTCACTTGAAGCCCTAAGAAATACTTCAGCTCTCCCATACTGCTCATTTCAAACTTCCCTTGCATAAGTTTAGAAAACTTCTTGCAGAGGTTGTTGTCTGTAGAGCCAAAAATAATGTCATCGATATAGATTTGCACTAGCAAAATCTTGCCTTTTATTTCCCTAAGAAATAATGTCTTATCTATCTTTCCTCTTGTGAACTTGTTTTCAAGAAGAGAGGTAGACAGCATTTCATACCAAGCTCGAGGAGCTTGTTTAAGACCATATAAGGCTTTTTGCAGTAAATAAACATGATTAGGAAAAGTTGAGTCAACGAAACCTGGCGGTTGCTCTACATACACTTCTTCCTTTATGTCGCCATTCAGGAAGGCGGACTTGACGTCCATCTGATAGACGGTAAAGCCCTTGAGTGCAGCGTAGGCCAGGAATAACCTGATCGCCTCCAGTCTTGCCACTGGAGCATATGTTTGGTCAAAGTCGATTCCTTCTTATTGACGATAGCCCTTGGCGACAAGTCTGGCTTTATTCTTTATAATTGTTCCATCTTCGTCCATCTTGTTCCGGTAGACCCACTTTGTCCCAATGACGTTCTTCCTCTTGGGTCTAGGAACAAGTGTCCAAACTTTGCATCGTTTGAACTGATTCAGCTCATCTTCCATGGCTAGAATCCAGGATGCGTCGGAGTTGGCTTCCTCAAATTTCTTTGGTTCAACCTGTGAAAGAAAACTTAAGTGTAAATTTTCGTTAGTTGTACCTCGACGAGTTTTGACGCCATCCTGAGGATCTCTTATGATTTGGTCTAAGGGATGATCCTTCACGTGTCTGAACTCTATATTCCTTGCATCTGGGATCTCTTCAGCCACTGGAGTTGCATCTTCAGCTGGGATGTGTTCTTCATCTTGATCATCTACCTCTCCAATAGGGGTTGTAGAAGTGATCTTAATGAACGTCTCATCTTTATCTTGAGTAGATTCATCCAAGCTGAGTTCCTTCATCTTTGTACCTGCATCTTCAATAGGCATACTAGAAGAGTTGCTTTGCAGCAGACTCGTCTCATCAAATACAATGTGTACCGACTCTTCTACCACCAAAGTTTTTCTATTAAATACTCTATAGGCCTTACTATGGCTACTATAACCTACAAAAATACCTTCAAAGCTTTTCTCGCTAAACTTGGTAGTGTGATACTTGCCGATGTTAAGTACGAAGCACTTACAGCCAAAGATTCTAAAATATGTAATGGTTGGTTTCCTGACTTTTAGAAGTTCGTAGGGAGTCTTATCATGGTTCTTGTTAATGAGAGCTCGATTTTGCACGTGATAAGCGGTGTTGACGGCTTCATCCCAGAAATACTCTGGAAGTGAGGCATCACTCAACATGGTTCGGCAAGCCTCTATGAGTGTTCTGTTCCTTCTCTCAGCTACTCCATTTTGCTGTGGAGTGCGAGGAGAGGAAAACTCATGAAAGATACCTTGACTTTCGCAGAATTCTGCCATGGCTCCAGACTTGAATTCCGTTCCATTGTCACTTCTGATTTTGACTACGGAACAGTTGTATTCATTCTGGATTTGCCTAACAAAACTAGTGACAGTACTGAAGGTATCTGACTTGTGTTTCAGAAAGAACACCCACGCAAAGCGCGAGTAATCATCCACAATAACCAACGTATATTCCTTACCTCCCAAAATTCTAACTTGCAGTGGACCAAACAAGTGCATATGGAGAAGCTGTAAGCTTCTATTGGAATCCTTGCCTATTATGCTTTTAAATGAACTCCTTGTTTGCTTGTCTTTGATACAGGCGTGACAAAGACTGTCCGTAACGCACTTGACATTAGGTGCATCACGTACTAAGTTTTCAGAGAATAGTTTATTAATAGTTTTGATATTAATATGTGCTAGTCTCTTGTGCCATTGGTCAGCAAGAGATGCACTACTTTTTGCTAAAAGACACACTACTGGTGTGGAAGAGTCTATACAAATGAAATTTAAACAGAAAATATTTCTGCTTCGAGTGCCTGATAAAACAATTTCCATGTTGTCAATCGATTTTATCAAACACTTGTCAGCATGAAATTCAACCACGTATCCTCTGTCGCATAGTTGGCTTATGCTGATGAGATTGTGTTCCAATCCTTCAACATAGGCTACATCCGAAAAGGATACGCTACCGTTTGTAATCATACCGTAGCCTTTAGTTATTCCTCGATCTGAACCTCCAAAGATGACCTTTGGTCCGTTGCAGACTGAGCTGAAGTTCTGGAGTAGGCTCCTTGTCCCGGTCATGTGCCGAGAACATCCACTGTCCAAGTACCAGATTGGCATTTTGGTGGTCTGTGGACATACCTGCAATTACAATCACTTAGCCTTAGGAACCCAAACAAGTTTGGGTCCTTGGTCTCGAGTTAGAATACTCCCCCTACGAGCATTAGCCTCATGAGTGGTCATTCTCACGTTGTTAACTTGAGGGGTTGTAGCATTTCTAGGATTGAACCAACAATCGATGACAAAATGACCAATTCTGCCACAGCACCAATAGTCAAACCTGTTGTATCTTTACCTAGTGTATTCCTGCTTGATTTTTTGAAGTGATGGTCTAGCAGGAACTTCACTCTTGGAGGAGGAAGCTTCATGATGGTGGCAGCTACATGAAGTCTTCTCCTTCATAGGCTTTTCCATAATAGGTTTTACCTTTGGTGTCTTCTTGATGTTATGACCATGAGCATATGGTCCATAGTTCTGAAGTTGAATCTCTTCATAAGGTGCCTTGAAGACACTCTCTCCAAAGTTACGAGGACGAGTCCAACCTTTGTATCTTGACTTAGGCTTCTCGGGGATCGGCCTAGAGAAGTGTCCATAGGTGGACTCATAGTCAAATTCGTTCGTAGGAAAGATAACTTTCTTGAACAATACTGGTTCCAAGGGAGCTTTCCCTTTTTCTTCAGCTAGAGCCTTCTGGGCAGCCTTATTCTTTCTCTTGGTCATGTTTCTCCTAGAAGATCTACTAGAAGCACCAATGTGGCCTATACCAGCACCCTTGGCCTTAGTTGAGAACTCAACAATGAGTGGAAGAACTGTCTTAGGCTTGGAGAAACTCTCAACAAGTTTCTTCTCAGCCTTGAGTTGTTGTTCCAATTCTTTGATGATTTTCTCTTTAAGGTCGAGGTGCTTGAGAGCTCGATTGTATTCTTCTATAGCAGCATTGAAGTTCTCTTGAAGAGAGTTAGTCTTGGTGACTTCTTCTCTCAAGCTGCTCTCACTAGCCTGTAGAGATTTTATCTCTTTGGCTTGAGTTTTCACGACTCTGTGACATTTTTCGTAAGCCGTGAGTAACTCCTTATATTGTCCCATGAGTTCAGATTCATCCTCAGAGGAATAGCCCTCTTGATCATTATCATCTTCAGATTCAGAGAGAGGAGTGTGAGATTTTACCTCCCTAGTGAACTGGGGGACTTGTTCATCATCAGAGTGAGCCATGAGCCCGAAGTAGGCTTCCTCTTCTTCACTTGACTCAGATGAGTCAGAGTCGCTGAGAGCTTTGCTCTTCTTGGCTAATAAGCTCTTCTTTGTCCTCTTCTTGTGGTATGAGGATTTCTTTTCCTCTCTTCTGCCACCCTCTTTCTTCTTGTGAGGGCAGTCCGCGATGACGTGACCTGGCTTATTACAACAATAGCAAACGATGTCAGTTGCAATCTGTTTGTTCTGTTTGGAGTTATACCTGTCATGGCTACTTGAGCCATTCTTTCGCTGATCACCGTCATGTCGTGATCTTCTGTATGAGGCATCCTTGCCTCTCCATTACTTCTTTTTATTCAAGAATTTCTTGAACTGCTGCGAAAGCAATGAGAACTCTCCTTCAGATAGTTCTGAGCCTGAGGTGCTTTGCTCGGAGCCTTCTTCTTCACTTACTTCTTGAGGAGATGCTGGAGAGGCAGCTTTGCCCTTCCTTGAACTGTCAGCCTTTAAAGCAACCGACTTTTCTTTTGAGGAGAAGCGACTTTTCTCTTCTTCGGCTTTTCTGGAGTTGATCTGCAGTTCATAGGACATCAGCTATCCAAATAGATTCTGTGGATCTGTCTCTGCTAGTCTGCCAAACTCTCGGATGGCACAGACTTTGTTGTCCAATTCTTTGGTGAGAGATCTCAGAAACTTATCATTCAGCTCCCCATTAGTAAAGACTCGGCCATACACTCTTAGTCCATTGACTATCTTAAAGAAGTTTTCAAATGTGTTAGCTATGGGTTCCTTGTGACCTTGTCGGAAGGCTTCATACTTCTGATTTAAGAGGGATCTCTGATCATCCCTAACTTCCTCAGTCCCTTCCATCAGAGTCACCAGGGATTGCCACATCTCCTTGGCAGATTGGCAATGTATAAGATTTTGCAGCATTGAGTCATCGACTGCACTTGCGATAATATTTTTAGCTTTCTTGTCTAGGGAGACAAGTGCAATCTCGTCCTTATCCAAGTCCAACAACTTCTTTGGGACCTTTTTGGTTGGGTCTATTGTTGATGCAGTCATAGGAACATGCGGCCCTTCTTCCACAATCATGAAGATCCGGGGATCTACTGCTTCTATGAAGAACTTAACTCTTTCCTTCCACATAGGAAAATTGTTCTTGGTGCAGATAGGGAGCTTAGCAAAATCCTTAGTCTTACTCATGCTTGATACTTCTCTGGAGACAACTTGGTGAGGATTAGATCAAGGTGTTAACCTTTTAACGATCAACCTCCCTCTGATACCAATTGAGAGAACTAAGTTGTCAACCTAAATCACCTAGAGGGGGGTGAATAGGTGAAGTGCATGTCAAATGCGGAATAAAAAATTAACACAACACAGATAAGTAATCAGGCAATCACACAGACGACAAGAGATTTATAGTGGTTCCCCAATCTTGGGTACGTCCACTTTCCTAACCGATCTAGCAAATCACTAGACTCGGCTACTCCACTATCTCGGATTGCAAACCAATCCTACACCTCAGAACTATGTTCCTACAAAACTCGATCCCAAACGGATCTACACTCAAAAGATAAAACTTCCTACCACTCGGAGATAGATCTCCTACAATGAAATTTGTTTGAAAAGAAAAATATAAACAACAAATAACACAGATCTGGATCTTTGACTTTATCTTCTTCTTGAGAGCTTTTTGGTTTGAACATAAACAGTTGAAGAAGACTTGAAAGAGATCCACGATTCTGAGATCTGGAATCACCACGATCAAGAAAATAAATCATAGACCGATGAAGCACGGAGAGATCGGATGATTCTTCTTGAGTCTGGATCGCTTGAGAATTAGAGATCGATAGCTACGGCTGAGAGAAGACGATCCAAAGCTTCTTCCGAAAACTGTAATGGCGGCGGATGGGAAGATTAGGGTTTTCGAGATTTTCTCTTTCTTAAAATAATCTTTGTAAAACGTGTGTTTTTAGTCAAGTCTGAAAAGACCTATTTATAGGCGGTCTCCAACGATCATAAGCATAATTAAGGATGACACGTGGACCAATCAGAAAGGACTTTTTGAAAATACACAAAGAAACTTGACTTAGAGAAATTCAGGAAATTCGAACAGACACACTCGAGAGATAGAGACATACTCGAGTTTAAGAGGTTACATACTCAAGTAGATATGAGGGATATGCTCGAGTATAAAGATAGAAACTACTCGAGTGCTGCAGGGATCAATACTCGAGTGACTTAGAGAACCTACTCGAGTATGAGCAAATATACTCGAGTATAAACACTTGGAAAAATTTCTCAGATAAAAATTGAAGAGCTACTCGAGTATAAGAGTTTGAGATACTCGAGTATGGGGAAGATAGACTACTCGAGTATCTTAGGAAAACTACTCGAGTGATCACTAACCTACTCGAGTATGAAAATCAATCTACTCGAGTACAGAGTTACTTACTCGAGTATTTCAGAGAACTACTCGAGTATGTGGACTTAGAAACTTTCTAGGATAAGAAGTCCAGATCTACTCGAGTTCAAACAGAATGCTTACTCGAGTAACTAACCATCTACTCGAGTATAAGGTATCACTTACTCGAGTAAAAGAAAATCTACTCGAGTATAAGCTTTCATACTTGAGTATATAGAGAATCCACTCGAGTAAGTAGCCCAACCTACTCGAGTACAGACTCACTTACTCGAGTATACTAAAGAAGTACTCGAGTATGTGGACTTAGAAAATTTCTTCTGAGATAGACTTCAATACTCCATAGTCCATAGGTCCAAGTGCATGTTGATGAAGTGTGTCCCAATAGAGAGGCTATACATGAGCCAGCACCTTGGATCACACAATGAGGAATTACATTGTATGGTCCTGTGTTTGGTGGCCCATTATAGACTGACATTGGTCTACACTTGGCAATAAGAACCTGCACACATACAACTCAAACACAATATCAAATACACCTTAATTCATCTTAGTTCAAGGTCTGACTTCCTACAAATTTGAGGTATTGTGGAGACAAATCCCAACAGCAGGGAAGCCCATGGATCTAGTGTTGCCTACCATCCAGGATCTACTAAGATGTATCGTGATTTAAAGCAGATTTCCTGGTGGTATAGGATGAAGGGAGACATAGCCAGATTTGTTTCTGAGTGCCACACTTGCAAGCGTGTGAAAGCCGATCATGGAAGTCCTGGTTGCAAGCTGACTCCCTTGGAGATTCTGACTTGGAAGTGGGAAAGCATCTCGATGGATTTCATTACAGGCTTACCAAGATCTCCTAGGGGGCATGATTCTGTTTGGGTGATCGTGGACAAATTGACGAAGTGTGGTCACTTCGTACCGTTTAAGATCGACTATCCGATGAGGAAGATAGTTGAGCTGTATTTGAATGAGGTCATCTGATTGCACGGTGTGCCAGTCAGCATTATTTCAGACCAAGACTCTCGGTTTACATCTCGCTTCTAGAAGAGCCTGCAAGAGGGTTTGGGTACAGATTTGAGATATTCTACTGCTTACCACCCGCAGACTAATGACCAGACAGAGCGAGTCAATCAGATCGTGGAGGACATGATCCGATGCTATATTCTAGACCACGGAAGAGCATGGGATGAGCGTTTGCGGCTTATGGAGTTTGCGTATAAAATAATTATCAGGAAAACTTGCAAATGGCTCCTTTTGAAGCATTGTATGGGAGGCGCTGCAGGACTCCCTTGTTTTGGGCTGAGGTTGGCGAGGGACCACTGTTGGGTCCAGAGGCGCTCGAAGAGATGGAAATTGTTGTGAAGCTTATTCGGGAAAAGCTTCGGTAGCCCGAGAGAGGTACGAGAAAAACGCCAACCAGCGTAGATCTAGCTTGGAATTTGCTATGGGGGACTTGGTGTTCTTAAAGGTTTCCCCGATGATTGGAGTCATAAGGTTTGGGAAGAACCAAAAGTTGGACCCGAGGTATGTGGGGCCATTTAAGATTGTTGAGCGGATCGGTGTGGCAGTTTATAGGCTGGATTTTCCCGCGAGTTTTCCTGGCGTACACGATGTTTTTCACGTCAGTCAGCTGCGTAAATATGTGCAGAGTGGCATGCAGGTTTTGGATGTTGTGCCTCAGTTGGAGCCGAATCTTTCTTACGTGGAGATGCCTGTCCGCATTCTGGAGGCTCAGGATCGCGTGTTGCAGAGGAAAACAATTCCTATGGTTAAGATTTTGTTGAGAAATCAGGGTGTGGAAAGCGCGACTTGGGAGCTAGAGTCGGCGATAAGGAAGGCTTACCCTCATCTGTTTACCTGACTTATGCCTGGTATGTTTGCACTCTTTCTTTTATGGCTATTGTTAGCTTTTTCTTTTCCTTTTTGCTAGAAGGGTTGTGTGAAAAGTTTCTGGGCGAAACTTTCTTTTAGGTGGAGTGACTGTAACGCCCCCGGTTTTTCTATGTTTTGTTTGATCGTTGTTTGGTATTACGATGACGCATTGTCGGCCTTTGCCTTTGTTAGAGCGTGGTCTTAGCTCTTTAGGTTCCTTGAGTGGCCTATTTGTAGCCTGTTTGCAAGATTCTCCAGCTAGCCAGAGTCTGTTTTGGTGACTCGGCTGAGCCTCTCAGGGAATGCTTATGCTTTGGCTTCGGGAGGTGTTAGCCCGAGTTTTGATCGCGGATGTTGTTTTCGACTTCGTCGTTGTTTTTGTAGCATGGGTGTTTAGCTACAGTGCGAGTTTCATCGAAGTCCGAGATCTTTTGTTTTCGCGTCATTTCGACGTTTGCTTGTTAGCTAGTAGTAGTTGCTTTTGTTGTGCATGGCCTTGAGTGGCCGAGCTTGGTAGGGATGGTGCCCTGTTTTTAGACTAAGTTGCTTAGCTAATTATTTATATTTATATATATATATATATATATATATATATATATATGTGTTTGGATTTTGTCTTGGGTGCGAATAGCTAAGTTTATATAAGTAGCTATGCTGGAATATAAGTTTATGTATTATATAAGTATATGTTGTTATAGATATATAAGTGTATATGTATATGTTTATATAATATTGTTATGATATATATATATATATATATATATATATATATATATATATATAATATGTATTAGACCTTCCTTTGCTGCTAGCGGCCGAGCTTGCCAAGCTTTAGGATTAGTTTATTTAACTATCTAGCTTAGTGGGGAGTTTTCCAAGCTTATATAATATTCTATCAGCTTGGTGGCCGAGCTTCTCCATTATGCTATTATTATATTAGCTTAGTGGCTGGAGATATTATAAAATAGTTAGCTGGTTTCATCTTCCCAAAAAAAGAAGTCAGCTAGCTTCTTGCGGAAGGAGCGGGAGGCGGAGGCCCTGGAGCTTTGGCCGGTGATTGCTGGAGGATTTCAGCTCAGTTTTCTCGTGTGATAGCAGATTCGGTTTGCTCTCCTCCAGATCTTCCTCCCTAGGTAAGTATCCCTTGTTCTAGGGTTGTCTTTAGGAGCTAGGGTTTTCGGGTTTGCTCTTCTTCCCTCTAAAAGCTCCAAAATTTCTCTTAGGTGGCCGATCTTGCCGTTGGTGCCAAGCTTGGGAGTTAACTGCTGTTTCCTGGAGGTAGAGGCAAGTGGAGCCCTTTGCCCTTGCCAAGCTTGTTCCCTTTTTGTGTTGTTTTATTTCTTTGGTATAGTTGTAGCTTAGTTGTTCTTCTCTTAGAATCTAGGACTGCTTCAGGCTTGATTTTAACCTTGTCCAGATTTAAGTTTTCTCTTTACTTGTTATTGTGGGTTGTCTAGGTCAATAGTTGGAGGTAGGGTTAAGTCCAAGTCAATAGCTGGAGGTAGGGTTAAGTCCAGGTCAGTAGCTGGAGGTAGGGTTTGTAGTCCAAGTCTGATAGCTGTTGTAGCTGGGTGGAAGGGTAAGGAGACTTTTTTTAGGCACGTTAGAGTTCTCGGGTTGCTGGCGTCGAGTGGTTTTTAGGCTAAGTCAAAAGCGTTGAGTGAGTGTACCTCACTCAACTCCTAGACAGTTAGGCTTTTGGCGTTGAGTGTCGTGCCCTCACTCAATGCCATGGTCGTTTTCTTTAGCTAAGTGTTTTGGCATTGAGTGAGTGGATATCACTCAACGTAGTGGCTGTTTGGCGTTGAGTGAGGTGGACTCACTCAACGCCGCAGCTTTTCCCAGCGGCTAAGTCATTTGGCGTTGAATGAGTCAGCCTCACTCAACGTCATGGCTGTTTCGGCGTTGAGTGTGGTGGACTCACTCAACGCCAAAGCCTGTTTTTCCTCTAAGTCCAAAGCGTTGAGTGGGTGGACCTCACTCAATGCCTTGGCGGTCAGGTTTGGCGTTGAGTGTGGTGAACTCACTCAACGTCGAGGCTAGTTTCTGCGGCTAAGTAGAAAAGCATTGACAGCGTTAAGTGAGTTGGGCTCACTCGACGCCGTCAACCAGCAGAAGTTTTGTGGCTAAGTCTTTTGGCGTTGAGTGAGTGGAGCTCACTCAACGCCGCGTCGAGTGGACTCGACGCTTTTGCCTTGGGTTTGGTGTGTTTCCTTAGGATTGCTAGTATGGCTTTTTACCTTAGAAGGGGGGTGTTTTGTGTTCGTCTAGTTTTTGAATGCCGACTCGTGGATTATGGCAGGTGGTGTGGTTTTGTAGGCCCTGTAAGGGGTGAATTGTGTGTGCTGAGCTGTGGCCATCACCACCTAGGCAATATTGGGCTGGTATGGTTGGGCGTGTGGACCCTGTAGCTGCCACCGGTTGTTTTCACCCTGGAGTGTTTTTGGGTCTGGTTGTTGGTGAGGGATGTGCCGCCCACTCCGACCCAAGGTTTTCACCACGACCAATAATTCACAAAGATTAGGACTGTTAGTCCCTTTCCTTTCTCATGGCTATTTCTTTTGGCATATGTTTGCCTTGGTGCTGCTGCGGGTATTTAGCAGAGCTTGTTGTTATTTATGTTCACACTTGGTGTACTTTTACTGCTCTTTGGACAGTGTTTCTTCTTACTGTCATGCCTTTTCTTCTACTGATAGCTTTTTGTTGCAGGGTTGGTAAACCCCCTTCTTTTATTTCTTATTAACCTAACGCTCCACTTCCTTTGTTTCTTTTTTTTACTTGCTGAGGTGTTCTTTTTTTGAATGCTTCGGGTTCAGGTTATAGCCAGTTAGACGACTAGAACTCTTGTGGAGCTTGCTTGTGGCCTCCTAGGTAGCTGAGGTTGTTGTTCTTCATCCTTGTGAGGTATTTATCTTTCTTTCTGTATAGACATGCATACTCACCAGTGGGTTTGTGTCAGGTTGTTGACGCCCACTGGTGGCTTACTTATGATGCTGGGTATGAACTAAAACTGCTACTTTTGCCTATTTGAGGTTGTTCACTTGTTTTCTTGGAAGGATTTATGCTAGGTTGCATGTTATGTATTTTAAAACCCTAAAGCATTACTATATATATCTCATGCACGTCAAGTTTCTAAAACTCAGACACTATTTTTCCTAATAGCGTAAAGACTGTATTTTTTATATATACTGTACTAACCTCTAGAGTCGTGCATAGCATGAGCCGTCCCTCGGGGACACTTATGCTCATTCCGGGTGACTAAGCAACTTAACCAATGTATTTTCCGCTGCATATAAATATATATTTTGGACTAGCAGATCCATTGTGCCAAGGGATACGGCCATTAAGATATAACTGGTTTTCTTTCATACTAAACTATAAATTTTTCCTTAAATCTAAAGTCCAGAGTTTTGCCTGAGCGTGTGCAGTTATCCCCTGCATGACGTGGCATCACGGCGCGTATTTTCTCTTACTCTGATACAATTTAATCGTTGAGAAAATACGGGTTGTGACAAAAGGTCAGTCAGGTATGTAGACGCATGTATATATAGCCACCAGTGGACCCCACCAAAAGATTCCCTCAGACCCTACCACACTCGCTGAATCCTGTGGGGTTGGATGTTTCTTTCCGAGATTGTGCCAAACTCGCAAAGAGCAGGGATTGTGTACAGCCCCATATCCAGCGAGTGGTGTCAGCAGGGTCTAGGTCGGTCGAGCCCAGCCCAGCTCGCCCAGCTCCATCTCTCCTCGGTCGAGCCCAGCCCAGCTCGCCCAGCTCCAGCTCGCCTTGGCGCCCAGCCCAGCCCAGCTCGCCTCGGCGCCCAGCCCAACTCGCCTCGGCATTCAAGGAGCCCCAACTCGCAAGGGTTCATCGATCCCCATTCATCGAGCTCAGGGACGCCCGACAAACTTTGGCCAGTTCGTCGAGCTCGCGGCAAACGAGTAAGGCAAGTCGGGCCCATGCTCGCCAAAGGTCGAGCAGAGGCGGCGAGTGCCAGCTCAATCAGGCACTCACTGTACTTGCCGAGTAGAGATGGTCAGGGGTAACTCGCCCAACCTGCTGTGGCATGTTCTTTACTATTTCTCCCCTACAGGTCTACCCATAGCCAGTTAGAACAACAGAGTCTCGTTGTTGGCAGACCCAGATGGGTTGCACATTGTTATTCAGAACAGCGAAGGTTAGCTATTTGCAGGCCATTTTTAAGAAATCTATAAATAGAACCCAAGGGGTACCTCAGAGGGCATGCTCACTTGTCTCCCAGCCTGCTAGCGCTTTCTGAGGTACCTTAGCCCGACAATTGGTTAAGGAGGGCAAGCGCTCAATGATCTTTTGGGTGTAAAAGGAAAGCAAACGAGGGCTACTTTTAAAAGTATTATTGGCAAAGACTCTAATAGGTGTTTACACCTACTTCATATGGACTTGTTCGATCAACTGTAAGTTAGAAGTTTAGTAGGTAAGGATTATACATTGGTTATTGTTGATGATTACTCGTGTTTTGCATGGGTGTTTTTTTTAAAACACAAGTCAGATACTTTTGACATCTTTACAAATTTTATCAGGTAGATCCAGAATGAATACAACTGTTCTGTAGTCAAAATCAGAAGTGACAATGGAATTGAGTTCAAGTCTGGGGCCATGATAGAATTTTGTGAAATCCTAGGTATCTTTCATGAGTTTTCCTCTCCTCGTACTCCTCAGCAAAATGGAGTAGCTGAAAGAAGGAACAGAACACTCATAGAGGCTTGCAGAACCATGTTGAGTGATGCCTCACTGTTGGAATACTTCCGGGCTGAATCGATCAACACTATATGCCACGTACAAAATCGAGCACTCATAAACAAGAACCATAATAAGACACCTTACGAACTTCTAAGGGCAGAAAGCCGACTGTTTCATATTTTAGAATCTTTGGCTGTAAATGCTTCATTCTTAACAATGGTAAGTATCATTCTACTAAATTTAGTGAAAAGAGCTTTGAAGGTATTTTCGTAGGGTATAGTAGTCATAGTAAGGCATATATAGGATATTTAATAAGAAAACCCTGGTTGTAGAAGAATCTATTCATATTGTATTTGATGAGACAAGTTTGTTGCAAGACAACTCTTCTAGTGTGTTTGTTGAAGATGCAGGTTCAAAGTTGAAAGAATTTAACTTGGGTGGGCCGACTGAAGAAAGAGCTAAAAAAGTTCATCAAGATCACCACTCCAACCCCGATTGGAGAAGTTGATGATCAAGATGAAGAAAACATCCAAGTTGATGAAGTCATTCCTGTGGTTGAAGAAACTCCAGATGCAAGGACTCTAGAGCTTAGACATCTAAAGGACCTCCCGATGGACCAAATCATAGGAGATCCCCGGGATGGTGTTAGAACTCGTAGAGGTACAGCTAATGAAAATTTATATTTGAGTTTTCTCTCGCAGGTTGAGCTGAAGAAGTTTGAGGAAGCAAACTCAGACGCATCATGGATAATGGCTATGGAAGAAGAGTTGAATCAGTTCAAGCGTTGCCAAGTATGGAAACTTGTTCCAAGACCCAAAGGCAAGAACGTTATTGGGAAAAAGTGGGTCTATAGGAATAAGATGGATGAGGATGGGAAAATCATAAAGAACAAGCACAGACTCGTCGCCAAAGGATACAGATAAGAAGAAAGAATCGACTTTGACCAGACGTATGCTCCCATAGCAAGGCTGGAAGCAATCAGGTTGTTCCTAGCATATGCTGCACTTAAGGGCTTCACTGTCTACCAGATGGACGTGAAGTCTGCCTTCCTTAATGGTGACATAAAGGAAGAGGTGTATGTGGAACAACCTTCAGGTTTCGTTGATTCTAACTTTCCTGATCATGTCTATCTTTTATTTAAAGCTCTATGCGGTTTGAAACAAGCTTCTCGAGCTTGGTATGAGACATTGTTTAGCTTTCTTCTTGAGAACAAGTTCACAAGGGGAAAGATAGATAAGACATTATTTCTTAGGGAAATAAAAGGCAAGATTTTGCTAGTGTAAATCTATGTCGACGATATTATTTTTGCCTCTACTAATGATAACCTCTGCAAGAATTTTTCAAAACTTATGTAAGGGAAGTTTGAAATAAGCAGTATGGGAGAACTGAAGAATTTCTTAGGGCTTTAGGCAAAACAATCTGAAGATGGAATTTTCGTCTCGCAGACAAAGTTCACCAAGGAGTTAATTAAGAAATTCGGAATGGAGAATGCAACCTCTATGAGGACTCTAATGGGTTCAGTTGTGTCTCTAGACAAGGATGAGAAAAGAAAACCTTTTGATGAAACCAAGTACAGAAGCATAATTGGATCCTTGCTCTACCTTACTGCCAGTATACCAGACATAATGTTCTCCACATGTGTAGTGCTAAATTCTAAGTGAACTGTAAGGAATCTCACTATGCTGCTGCAAAGCGGATTTTGAGATACCATAAAGGTACATCGAATCTTGGCTTATAGTACCCAAGAAGTAATGACAGCGAACTAATTGGTTTATCAGATGCAGTTTTTGCAGGAAGTAAGGATGATAAGAAAGAGCACTTACGGGACTTGCCAATTCCTTAGAAGAAGACTCATTTCTTGGAGCAGCAAAAAGCAGAATTGTGTCGCAATTTCAACGGCCGAATCAGAATACATTTCTGTCGGCAGTTGTTGTGCACAATTGCTATGGTTAAAAAACCAACTAGAAGATTACAATATAAAATTCAAAGACATTCCTTTGTTTTGCGACTCCTCCAGTGCGATTGCAATAGCCAACAACCCAGTCTCTCGCAGCCGGACAAAGCACATAGAGTTGCGATACCACTTCATCCCAGCACATGTGGAGCATGGGGACATAAATCTACAATATGTCCCAATTGACAGGCAGATTGCAGATATATTCATGAAGTCACTGAACGAGACCAAGTTCTCGTTCTTCAAAACAGAACTTGGAATGCTAAACAAAGAAGAATAGAGAAGGAGGACTCACAACATAGCTCAAAGATCAAGGAACATGTCAAAAAGTCAACATTTCTCAAGTCCAGACCTCATTTCTCGAGTAAGAATGTGACTACTCGAGTACTTCCTTGGACTACTCGAGAACTCAGTAAATCACTCGAGTAATACCACTCGAGTAATGAGTCTCTTCTCGAGAAGTGCCAAGATGTCACTCGAGTACTATCATTCTCTCACTCGAGTAATGTTGGTCCACTCGAGAAATAAGACGAAATTTTCTCGACTTCAGTTCAAATTTCTATATTCACAGCAAGAAGTTTATACCGCCTTATTCTCAGGTATGTTACGCTATTTAATTCCTTAATCATCAAAAATTAGGGCTTGTATAAATAGAAAATCCGGAATTTCCATTCCACACGATTTCAAAATCCATTTCTCGACAAGAGAGAAGCGTATGTTCGTCTTCTACCGCAGTCGCAGGGCACGCCATTATGATCCTTCCCTCAGTCAATTTCTCGATCTTCTCTAGACACATGGCACCGATTTCGAAGATTGGGATTGGTAGTGAGCTTGTTGTCACTGGCATTGCAGAAATTTCCGATGATTTCCAAAACCTTCTTCTTCTCCTGGACACCGCCGGATTAACTTTCGTTCTACATCAACCCTGCAAAATTCTCTTTCCTGAAGTAGACGAGTTTTTTCAAAATTCCAAAGTGAGAAGTAACGGCAAAGTTCTTAAGTCCAAGGTTAAGGGAATTAAGATCAAGCTTACCAAGTCCAATGTATCTACCCTTCTTCGGCTACCCTTGGTTGAGGAGGAAGATGACCTAACCTCTGAAGAATATGACAGCGCAAGTAGATTTTGTGGAATTTCAGTAGGAGTTAGCTCCATTTGACGACCTGATCTCAATCCTGAAAGCAAATTACTTGTTGACATCATTGGCAAGGTTCTACTATGTAAGACAAGTTCTATAGGTTTCATCTCTATTGATTTGCTTGACATCATGACAGCCATAATTTATAGAAAGAAGTTTCAATTTGGTATGATGATCCTTGATAAAATAAGGTAAACCATCAATGCTCCCAACTATGTTAGGATTATTTATCTTATCTTGCATGAGTTGAATCCATAAGTGTTTGACTTCTCCAAAGGGACAACACTTCCTCATATGAAGAAGGTATCTATTTCTTCCATTTAGAGATGGGAACTCAAACTACAGAATCCAGCCCAGGATGCCAAGGCTCATGACCATCCAATCATTGAGGACAGGGCTCCATCTCCCTCTCTACCTCATGTTGCTAGTACATCTGGTGCAACTGCTGAGGGGGAGCCTACTCCTTCAATTCAAGAGGAAAGGATATTTACCCCTCCTACTTCTCTCCACCCAGACACTTTTGATGAGGCACTATCAGATGCTCAAGTACAAGAGAACATTCTCTCTACTGAAGAGGACATCAATCAGATGATTGAAGAACTGAGTTCTAAAGTGCCTCTTCCTTTCTTCCAGCAAGACAAATCTCTAGAACCATCCAAAGAACAAACTCCAGCACCATCACCTTCTCCTATTCAATTTGAACAAGAATCCCTTGTTCACCATTCTCCTACTACTGACATAGAGCAAGAAGAAACTATTTTGATCTCTGATGAGAAAGAACAATCCCCTGAACCAGCTGAACCTCCCCTCAAGAGCCTAGATTTTACTCTTCCCACCATCCTTGGTGAGGAAGGAGATATTGTAATTCACACTACAAGGGCTCAGATTTCAGTGGTTATTGAAGAGATTTCCCCTTGGGATGCTCCTCCTCCTCCTGTTCCTCAAGCAATAACTCCAACACCTGCTACAAATGACATTTTGGGTAAGATAGAACTGCTACTCATAGAACAGAGAAAGTACTTTGATGATTCTCTAAAAGCTGTTATAGAAAAGGTTATTGCTCTAGAGAAAGAATAAAGCAGAGGTTTTGCTAAAATCCAACACAATACTGATGAGCTGAAATACCTATTCCAAATAGGTGGAAAATCTCTAGACCATACCATTACCAGCATTGGTAAGGTGATGGACCAGTCAATAACTCTGGCAAACAATCAGATTAATTTAGAAAAGAAGGCCCAAGAGCACAACCTCAAGATTTATGAAGAGGTGGGTACATTCAAAGATGATGCTATAGGAACCCTCTCTGTAGAAGTTAGAAAGGGGGAGGGTCTAGTAAAAGAGTATTTAGAGAAATCAAATGAAAATATGAAAACTCTTTAGACAGCTAAGATGGATGAAATTCATGCTGATGTGTAGAATAAGATAGATACTATGAAGTTGCATACCTATGATACTGCAGTGTGGATGCACAATCATATTTTCCCTGACTTTGAGGCATATCAAAATAAATTTCATCATCATCTCAATCCCATTGCACGACATCAGCCAGCTCAACAACCTACATTCTCTCCCAAGCATGAAGGGTCAGAAGCTCATCCTCCAAAAACCTATGCTCAGGTTTGGGAAACTGATATACATCAAGAACAACCTGAAGCACATTTCCCCAAAAGAAGAAAGTATGGAGACAGAGCTTCTGCCAACAGGTCCATTCCAAACCCAAAGCTAGAAAAGAGAAAAGCTCAAGAATTTGCATAGATCTGGAGACCTACTTCCAAGTCCTTAATCCTTGATACTCTTAAATTGGAAATGGATTATAATGAAAATAGGATTGCTCACTATAGCTCTCAGTAATGGGAACTGTATGAAAAGTCCATGACTAAAAGAAGAATCTATGATCGAGAGTATGGAAGGAATAATCCTAATGCACCTCCAAGACTACCAAAGTACTACCCAAAACCTTTCAGCTATCAAAGAAGGCATCAAGAGAAAAAAGATAGACAACAACAACAACATCAAGCCAAGGAATGAACAAAGATTTAGATTGTGTGGAAATGGAATTCTTGGACAATTCTATATATATAAATCTTTAATTTTGATGATCTATTCTTTGTCTTAATTCTTAGCATACTACTCTTATTTTCTCCTTGATATCTAGCCATCTTATTTTTTTATGATTGTACAACCCCATATCTGGCCAAGCGGGACCCTCCCCAATTAGTGGGCCAGGGACGTGCTATGAGCGGCGTTTTGGTGCAGCCCTGTTCGAAGACGTGCGGGTGCTCGTGTATGTGTGCGGAGATTCTGTGCTTTATATATAATTGTTGGGTATTGTATCCACAATGTACCTGATTTGAAGAAGCCCCTATACAAGCTAAGGTAAATAGACAATGTGTTTGATGAAATCTTTTAAGTTGTGCTTGCAGTTATTCCACGCTAAGTACACCCCAATGTCAGGGTGCAGTGGGTCAATATACACGGGTCTGCGCGACGTAATCCCTCATTGAGCAGATCAGTGTGTTGGCCTACGTGTACTCTCTCTATTGGGGTGTACTTAATTTCATGTACAGGGCTATGATAAAGCAAGAGCAGACAAGGAGCAAGGATGGGCCAAAGACCAGCTCACGGGTTGGAAGACGAGAATCGTCTAAGTGTAAATCGTCGAGAATCACTAAGTGATTCTCGCCGATTCGTCGAGAATCACTAGATGATTCTCGCCAGGTTGGGTCGGCTGTCTCGACGCAGTCAGAAAATTCTCTAAGGCAGAATCGTCGAGAATCACTAAGTGATTCTCGCTGATTCATCGAGAATGACTTTGCATTCTCGACGATTCGGCGAGAATCAAATGTGATTCCCGCCGATTCTCCCCGGCCTCTATAACCTATGCAGCCAGAATTCGCCAAGTAGAATTCGGCGAGAATCGTAAGTGATTCTCGCCGATTCGTCGAGAATCACCTACGATTCTCGCCGATTTTGCCTTGGGCGATTTTTCCGAATTCCTGGACCGGTCCATGATACCTGCAGCTATTTGAACCGGACTTTGGTCTTTGCTTTGGTGGGGCCCACAACGGTCATCTCCATGACCTATTGTATAAATACACAGGTATTTGTGTACAGTAGAGGAAGGATATAGAAAACGAAAGCCGAGCCGCCGACTAACCCTAAAATCGCGAACCGCTCCGCCGATCGTCTTCGCCACCGCTCGTGCAGCAGTCACCGCCGCCGATCTCGATCTTCTCCAGATCCCCGGTGATAGAAGCCAAATCTTGCACAGCGTCTCCCGCGTCTAACCAGAGATCTTTTGTCTCTTGATTTGAGATAGGGAAATCCATCCCCGTCCGAATCGATCGAGACGATCGACCCTAGTGTGACCATTGGAAGACCTTGCCGACTTCGTGATGGCGCACCCCCTCCACCTCTACTTGGAGACGATGCTGACGATGATGAGGTTGACCCGGTTGCTGAGGCGATTCAACTGAAGGACGTGAGGCGTCACGATGATGCTAGCGGAAGGCTACGTTACAACCTCCGCCCGCGGCGCGCAACATTCGCCGCACCGCATTAAAACATTTCCCTTTCATGCTTTATTATTTCTATTTTAGGAATATAAAATTATCCAAGTTTGAAGTGATAATTTTATATTCAATATTACACTTTTATTTTTGCATTTGGACAATATTTTTATTTGGTGTGCATTTAACCATTTGGATGGATGAGATTACATCTCCATCATGAATGGTTAAGGCTTGTTTGTAACTCCTATTTAAGGAGGCCATGTTATGAGATCATTAGTGAAAATTTGAAACCCTATTCCTCTCTTTGAGAATTTCGGCCAAGGAGGTTGCCCCTCATTGCCGCCGCCCCCTCTCTAGTGGTGTGAAGCCGCCGGCCCCCCTTTGCTCCCTCCATCCGGCTCGGTGCGACTCCGGCGCAGCTTCCTTCGGTGCGACTCCGTGGAAGAAGGTTGCAAGCCCTTCGGTGTGACGCCGGTGGATCCGTGGAGAGAGTGAATCTCCCACAAGTATCTTGTGTGAACGTTCTCCGGTTGGGTAAAATATCTCATCCCTCCTTGTGTGATTTCTTCTAATTAGTTGTGGTGGATCGCAAATCGTTTTATCCGCTTTGTTAAATCAATCGCTGCACTTTTCATTTCGAATTCGCCGTTGCTAGGCTTTTTATTTCCGGATCGGGTGGATCCTATTTGCCGGAGCGGATCTTGGCCTATAGCCTTGGTTTTGCTCCCAAAAAGGTTGGCAATCTTTATGTTAATTTGGGGAACGATCCGACTCAAATTTTGATCGCTATTTTCGAGTCGACCAATCCTCCTTGTTATTTTTATGCGCTGCGTTTGTGACGAGGAAATATTGTGGGCGATAGGTGCTGTGTAGGTGTGATAGTTCTAAGACGATAGTGGGCGAGGAGTGAATTATTTCCGTAGAGATCTCCGATTCCGGACATCCCTACATCAATTTGGTATCAGAGGGAGGTTGTTTCAACTCCCAAGTTGCAAACATCCTCTCTGCGTTCTTCGTTGGTTGATATGAACTTTCAAAAATCTGAAATTTTCGTGTTGGTCTGCATTTAGTAAATCCTTCAGAATTTTAAAACTTGTCAAAAAAATCTGAAAAAATTTCTGTAGCTTCCTAACCTTATTTCCAGTAACATTAAAACAGAAAATTTTTTGATTCGGCCGCGTTAAGTCTGCCTGCAAATTAGAACATCGTAATTCTGTCCAAATCTGTCCAGTTGGTCTGCAAATAGCAGGCTGAAATTTTTATTTTTTCAGCAAAATTTCAAAAAAAAAAATTTTAACGATCTACGTGTTTCTCACATCACGCTTGTCAAAAAAAAAATTTATTTTCATTCTAGCTACAGCCCTAGGAAAAATTATCTTTCATAATTTTCTGGGTCTTGCATGCGCACAAGACTAGGCACGGAGTATTCGGCACCGTCTACGTCTAGGATGGCTGAGAACGAACACGAAATTCGTAACACTGAAGCGATAGCAGGCCTTCGTAACGATATGGCGGAACTTAGGGCCACCTTAGCACAGATTTTACAAAATCAAGCTAGGCCGCCCCAACCTCCCGCTAATGTTGAGTTGCCCCACCGGCGCCAACATATTTCCGATTCGGATTCGGATGGCGACTCCCCACGGGTGCCCCCTCGAGTCAATCGCCACGGGCGAGAGTTTGATATTACAAGGGCCATCAAAATTGATGCCCCCACTTTCGATGGTATGGGAGATCCACAGAATTTCCTCACATGGATAGTGGACATGGAATGCTATTATGATTGGCACCATCTTACGGACCCCCAAAAGGTCCAAGTTGCCAGGATGAAGCTAACCGGTCGCGCCAAAACTTATTGGCTGAATGAAGAGCGTAGGCTAGGGACTGGGGACGGAGACCCGATTATTGGATGGACCGTCATGAAGAATTTGCTGACCGATCAGTACGTCCCCGCGTACCATCGGACACAAATGTTTGACGAGCTCGCCTCCCTGCGGCAAGGCTCCAATTCTGTATCAGAGTACATGGGAGAATTAAAGGACCGGTTGGTGCGTTGTAACCTGAGGGAGATCCCCGAAGTCACCCTTTCTAGGTTTCGTAAGGGGCTTCAACCCGATATTTAGCGGAAGCTCTTGCGTTATGGCCACACTGATTTGAACACCACATTCAATGCCGCCCTCGACATTGAAAAACACTTAGCCACTAAGGCTCACTCCCGTTATTCTCATGCGAAAGGAAAATCCTCTACCGGAGCATCTTCCTCCACCTATCAAGATAAGGGGAAGTACCGGTCGGCCGAGTCCAAGTCTGTCGTGATCACGGCTAGGAACACCAAGAACCCCGCGAGTGAACGCATTCCAATCGGAAAGGTGAGCAAGACTAACGCCACATGCTATTCTTGCGGCATTCAAGGTCATTATGCCTTCGAATGCCCAACGAAGACTAAAGCCATAGCCCTATTAGAGTCGACGACCGATCTTGCGGATTATGTTTATGAGGCTGCTGAGGAGAGCGACCCGGAAGGGGTCCCAAGTGACTTAGAGGACGATCACCCCCTTATGGTGATGCGTTGTATCTTGGCCACCCCTCGACCATTAGATGAATGGAAAAGGACGAGCATATTTTCCCTGATTTTTAAGAGTGGCGAGAAACTCTGCAAGCTGATTGTTGATAGTGGTAGCTGTGTGAACGTTGTATCTGAGAACGCCATAGCACGTATGTCCTTGACCACGGAACCACACCCGACCCCATATAAGGTCGCTTGGATTAACAAGATCTCCGTACCCGTTACCAAGCGATGCCTGGTCCCACTCTCATTCAAATCCTACGTTGATGAGGTGTGGTGTGATGTCCTTCCGATGGACGCTTGTCATGTGTTGTTAGGCCGCCCTTGGCTATATGACCGTGATGTTACTCATTTTGGTAGAGCCAACACATATGAATTCAAATTCAATGGCAAAACTGTCACCTTGAGACCGACCATCCCAAAGGAGCCCGTAGTCTTGGCTAAGGACACCACTATCCCGGTAGAACGGAAAGCATTGAATCTAGTTGGTAAGAAAGAGTTTGAGAGAGATCCGTTCCTTGATGGAATTATGTATGCGCTAGTCCTCCTAAGTGTGAAGCCCGATTCTAGTGTTTTGGATGAGTTACCTAGTGAGTTACGGGTACTATTGGAAGAATATAGGGACGTGTACCCGGATGAGCTACCGTCCACGTTGCCCCCGCTTAGAAATATTCAGCATGCGATAGACCTCATCCCGGGGTCTTCCTTGCCAAATCAGCCCCATTATCGACTCCACCCCGCAGCTCACCTGGAGTTGCAGTCCCAGATAGAGGGCTTGCTAGAGAAAGGTTTCATTAGGACTAGTATGAGCCTATGCGCGGTACCAGCCCTTCTTGCCCCCAAGAAGGATGGTACGTGGAGGATGTGCGTTGATAGCCGGGCTATCAACAAGATCACCATCAAGTACAGGTTTCCCATTCCCCGCCTAGATGATTTGTTGGATGTCTTGTCTGGGGCCACCGTATTCTCCAAATTAGATCTTCGGAGTGGCTATCACCAGATTAGGATACGAGAGGGCGATGAGTGGAAGACAGCATTTAAGTCGAAGGATGGACTGTACGAATGGCTTGTGATGCCCTTTGGGTTATCCAATGCCCCTAGTACCTTCTCCCGGATGATGACACATGTCTTTCAGCCATTCATGGGGAAGTTCGTTGTCGTCTACTTTGACGATATACTGATTTATAGCACCTCTACTACCGAGCACATCTCCCACATGAGAGTGATCCTTTCCACCCTGCGGAAAGAGACCTTATTTCTCAATCTTAAGAAATGCACTTTCAATGCCTCGGAGGTAGAGTTCTTAGGTTATATAGTCGGGTCACAGGGTATTCGAGTTGATCCGGGTAAGGTTCAGGTCATTAAGGACTGGCCCGTGCCAACCACCCTACGTGAGGTACGTAGTTTCCATGGGTTAGCCACGTTTTATCGTCGTTTCATACGAGACTTCAGTAGTATTATGGCGCCTATCACCGACTGTATGAAGAAGGGAGAGTTTACATGGACGAAGTCCGCCACCTATGCTTTTGAACGAATAAAGGAGCTTATGACTGAGGCACCTGTCTTACGTCTACCTGACTTTTCTAAAGTCTTTGAGCTCACATGTGATGCGTCTGGAGTAGGAATTGGAGGTGTCCTGAGCCAGGAGGGCCATCCCGTTAGCTATTTCAGCGAGAAGTTGTCGGGCCCCAAGTTGAATTATTCCAATTACGATAGGGAGTTCTATGCTGTAGTCCGATGTCTACACCATTGGAGGCACTATCTCCTCTCTAAGGAGTTCGTGATCCTCTCCGATCATGAGGCCTTGCGTTTCATTAACGGACAGCATAAAATCAGCCCAAGACACGCTAAGTGGGTAGCATTCCTACAAGGTTATACATTTAACCTCAAACATCTTAAAGGAGCTGATAACCGAGTCGCCGACGCCCTTAGTCATCTTACGCTTTTACTCACTTCTATGGAAGTACATGTTATAGGATTTGAGCGGGTTAAGGATGAGTATGCTACGTGTCCTGACTTCCAAGACGTCTATTTATCAGCCCAGGATAGTTCCCCCACGACGATATCTGCATACGTCATTAAGGACGGTTACCTGTTTAGGCACGGAAAGCTATGTATTCCACAATCATCGTTGCGTCTACATATCATTTGGGAATTGCATAGCGGAGGGTTGAGTGGTCACTTCGGTAGGGATAAGACGGTTACGTTAGTCGAGGAAAAGTTTTATTGGCCCAAACTTAAGACTATGGTAGGAAGAGTCGTGAGTAGCTGCCGAACGTGTCAGGTTTCTAAGGGTGGTAAAACCAATGTAGGATTATATACACCCTTGCCTATTCCCTCCATGCCTTGTGTGGATGTTAGTATGGACTTTGTATTAGGCCTTCCCCCTACCCAACGCCGTCATGATTCCGTTTTTGTAGTTGTGGATAGATTTTCCAAGATGGCTTATTTCATCCCGTGCAGTAGAACAAACGATGCGTCTCATGTCGCTAAACTATATTTTAAAGAAGTCGTTAGTCACCGCGGAGTGCCAAAGACCATAGTTTCGGATAGAGACATAAAATTCACTAGTTATTTTTGGAAAACGTTATGGATATTAATGGGAACAAAGTTATTGTTTTCCTCCGCCTATCATCCCCAAACGGATGGGCAGACGGAAGTAGTTAATCGGAGTTTAGGGAATTTGTTAAGATGCCTCGTGAGCGATCATTTAGGCACTTGGGATCTTCTCTTACCCCACGCCCAATTAGCCTACAATAATTCCAAAAATAGGTCTACGGGTATGTCTCCGAATGAGATTGTCCACGGTTATAAAGCTCCTGTGCCGCTTGACTTGGTACCGTTGCCTCCAACGTACAAAGCAAGTCAATTTGCACAATCCTTTGCCCAACACATCCATGATCTACATGCACGTATACGGGCCACTTTGACGTCACAATACGACTCTTATCAGGCGCACGCTAATTTACATAGGAGAGTATCAAACTTTAAAATTGGCGATCTGGTTTTAGTCCGTTTAGTTCCCGAACGCTTGCCAACTGGCACCGTTAAAAAGTTAGCACCAAAGCGCGCCGGCCCTTTTCGGATTATTAAGAAGTTAGGTGACAACGCTTTCGTTTTGGATTTGCCTGCTGATTGGGGTATCTCCCCCATTTTTAACGTTTCGGATTTAACGATATTTGTGTCGCCACCACAAGAGTTGATTTCTTTGTCGTCTTCTTCTCCCACTTTAAATTCTCATGGGTTGGGGAGTGGTAGAACGGATGATCTCTCTCTTACGGTCCCCACAGGTATATCATCGGATGGTACGTTGCCTTCTTTCTTGCCTACTGCTAATATGTTCCCCAGGTTCCCACGGACATTTTCCACTCCAGAGATGATACTTGCTGTTGAGCATGTTACCACTGCTGATGGCGATACCCGCCGCTTCCTCATCCGTTGGCGTGACCGCCCCCCTTCGGATGACTCTTGGGTGCTCGAGTTGGAGCTGCAAAGTTTGGATGCCGATCTTCTTCGCCGCTACCTCTTGGACCACACAACAGAGATGCGTGATTTTGAGCGGGGGAGGATTGATGGCGCACCCCCTCCACCTCTACTTGGAGACGATGCTGACGATGATGAGGTTGACCCGGTTGCTGAGGCGATTCAACTGAAGGACGTGAGGCGTCACGATGATGCTAGCGGAAGGCTACGTTACAACCTCCGCCCGCGGCGCGCAACATTCGCCGCACCGCATTAAAACATTTCCCTTTCATGCTTTATTATTTCTATTTTAGGAATATAAAATTATCCAAGTTTGAAGTGATAATTTTATATTCAATATTGCACTTTTTATTTTTGCATTTGGACAATATTTTTATTTGGTGTGCATTTAACCATTTGGATGGATGAGATTACATCTCCATCATGAATGGTTAAGGCTTGTTTGTAACTCCTATTTAAGGAGGCCATGTTATGAGATCATTAGTGAAAATTTGAAACCCTATTCCTCTCTTTGAGAATTTCGGCCAAGGAGGTTGCCCCTCATTGTCGCCGCCCCCTCTCTAGTGGTGTGAAGCCGCCGGCCCCCCTTTGCTCCCTCCATCCGGCTCGGTGCGACTCCGGCGCGGCTTCCTTCGGTGCGACTCCGTGGAAGAAGGTTGCAAGCCCTTCGGTGTGACGCCGGTGGATCCGTGGAGAGAGTGAATCTCCCACAAGTATCTTGTGTGAACGTTCTCCGGTTGGGTAAAATATCTCATCCCTCCTTGTGTGATTTCTTCTAATTAGTTGTTGTGGATCGCAAATCGTTTTATCCGCTTTGTTAAATCAATCGCTGCACTTTTCATTTCGAATTCGCCGTTGCTAGGCTTTTTATTTCCAGATCGGGTGGATCCTATTTGCCGGAGCGGATCTTGGCCTATAGCCTTGGTTTTGCTCCCAAAAAGGTTGGCAATCTTTATGTTAATTTGGGGAACGATCCGACTCAAATTTTGATCGCTATTTTCGAGTCGACCAATCCTCCTTGTTATTTTTATGTGCTGAGTTTGTGACGAGGAAATATTGTGGGCGATAGGTGCTGTGTAGGTGTGATAGTTCTAAGACGATAGTGGGCGAGGAGTGAATTATTTCCGTAGAGATCTCTGATTCCGGACATCCCTACATCACTTCGCTAAGAAGATTGAATCTCCAGTGCATCGCTACTGCTTTCAGTTGCCGCCGCCAACACCGAGAGCCTTGCCGCCGCCCTTTTGCCGCCGCTGGTCTCGGAGAGATTTTCTCCAAGAAAGATCAAGGGTTGTGGACTTTTCGTTGCCTACAAGAACAAGTAGTCTAACGAAAAGGGACACCTAGATCTTCAAGTTGTTTGTATTTCTTATACACTTCAATTTCTTTTTCATTGTAAAGGAACATTTGGTTCCTAATTGTAGGGTTGGGTGCAACCCGTGTTGTGGGAGTGTTGACTCCTACGTGTGGAAGGGTTCCTTCCGATAGTGCAAGGATTGGATTTCAATCCAGTTGGTGAAGTGACCGAGTCGTCCCGAGTTGGGAGATAGGTCGAAGGGGGAAAGTGGACGTACCCAAATCGGGGAACCACTATAAATTGCATGTGTTATTTTCTGTACTGTGTTGTTTTGTTTTCTTGTGCAGGTACAATTTTAATTCCACAAATACGCTAAAAGTCACCTATCCCCCCCCCCCATAGGTGAAGGTAGTTGACACTAGGTGAACTTTCAAGTGGTATCAGAGGGAGGTTACTCATCAAAAAGGATCACACCTTGAGTAGAATCATGCCACCAGTGTCAAGAAGAAGACCGATATCTTCCATGGACGGACTCAAGCACTCCGGCAAAATCCCAGTATGCACCAGACTGAACTTTCCTATCTGGAAGGAAAGAATCAGATTCTACATGGAAGCAGTCGACCCCCAGCTCTTCATGATAGTGGAGGAGGGACCTTACATTCCCACTAAGGCCTCCACCATTGATCCTACCAAGAAAGTGCCCAAGAAACTTTCGGAAATGGACAAGGAAGAAATGGTGCTGTTCGGACTCGACAAGAAAGCTCGGAACATCCTGGTAAGCGCAGTTGACGACTCTATGATGCAGAACTTCTACAACTGCAGGACAGCCAAGGATCTCTGGAGCTGTCTGATTGTCCTAATGGAGGGCACAGATGAAGTGAGGGACGATCGGATATCCCTCCTCAATCAGAAATATGAGGCCTTCAGTCAAGGGCCAAAGGAGGAGATCGGAGTTACCTTCGAAAACTTCCTCAAGATTGTCAATGCACTCAAAGGATATGGAAGAGTGTTCACTGATGGTGAACTCAATGATAAGTTCCTTAGGTCCCTCACTAAGGAATGGGACACAAAGATCTGTGCCATCCGCGAGTTTGGCAGACCTTCGGAAACCGACACTCAGATTCTGTTCGGGAAGCTCATGTCCTATGAGCTTCAGTTGAACACAAGGAAGGCTGAAGAGGAAGCAGAGAAAGCCGCGGCCAAGGAAAAGATGGTGGCCCTGAAAGCCATTCATTCCAGAAAGGGCAAGGGTGCTGCCTCTTCCAGTGCGTGGAAGAAGGATGAAGAGGAAGACTCTGAGCCAAGCTCCTCCAGCTCAGAATTGTCTGAGGAAGACTTATCCCTTATCACACGGGAATTCAAGAAGTTCCTCAAGCTGAGGAATCAGAGAAAGAGAAACGGCTCCTCTTCAAGGGATCAGAAGAAGAACTATTCTTCTGACAGGTATGTTTCCAAACCGAACAAACACCGCTCATCTGACATTATTTGCTTTGGTTGCAACAAGCCAGGACACGCCGTGGCCGACTGCCATCAAGGCAAGAGGGAAAAGGGAAAGGGAGAGGAGCACAGGTCCTCAAAAGATAAGAAGAAGGAGAGGAGTTTCCTCGCGAAGAAGCCAAAGATGCTGAGTGAATCTGACACATCAGACACCAGCGATGACGAGGAAGCCTACTTTGGGCTAATGGGTCGCTGTGACTCGGAAGGAGATTTCCCCCCATTTACTGGGAAGGTAAAATCTCACACCCCTCTCTCCGACTCTGACTCTGATCCTGAGTCTCAGGATGATGACCCTGAGGATAACCCTTCGGCCCATGAAGCTGAGCTCCTCGAGAAGTATGAGCTTATGCTCAACACTTTCGTGGAATGTCGAAAGAGACTGAAGGCTGAGAAAAAGGAAGTCAAATTCCTTAAAGGTGAGAGTGTATCCCTGAGGGAAGAGATCACCAGTTTGATCTCCCTCCGACAGGAGCACTTGGACCTGACTTCAAAGCATTCAGAGTCTCTTAAGCTCCTTGATCTTAAGCAGGAGGAAGTCTACAAGTTGGAAGAACTACTTGCGGCAGAAAGGAAGATCGTCAAGAGCTTCTCTATGCCAAAAATTGTTCTTCCATTAGTTGATACCTTCTCTGCTCAGGCCAAAGGAGCTGGCTTGGGGCATGTAGGGGCACCAAGCTCCTCATCCAGGAGAAACAGGAACAAGAGGAAGAATAAGGCTGCCAAGAAAGCCTCTGCTGCTGAGAAAGGAAAGGCCCCACTTAGCCCTGTTGAGTTCAGAAAGCCTAGCTTTCCCTACAACCAACATGACTTTGAGTCAACATACGGCCATCACTTCAGGCCCTTGGTTGCAAAGCCGAAGAGCCGGTATGATGGGTGGACCTTTCCCCGCAACTTCAGTGAGAGTGTCTTCAAGGCACCTTACGAGGAAATCCACTTGGGAAATTATGGTCAATTCTCTAGCGACCATAATAGAAAGCAGGCACCAAAAGCCAAGCCTGTTATACTGAAGGAACAGAAGGTGAAGAAATTGTAACACCCCAAATATCCCCAAGACAAAATGGAGATTTTGTAGGCTGACACGGCCTGGGACACGGGCGTGTCCCAGGGCGTGTCTTGCTCGGGATCGTTTACTCAACAATGTGCGCGATAATTGTTGAGGGAGGGGCTGACACGCCCGGCGACATGGGCGTGTTGGGGGGCGTGTCCAGCTAGGTGTCGTGTGTGATGGCCAGCGACTTGAAGGAGGCAAGGTCGGGCGGCGTGTCGCTTGATACGGCCTGGGACACGGGCGTTTCCCAGGGCGTGTCCGGGGCGTGTCCGACACGTGTCCATCCTGGGCGTGTCGAGGTGTCGACCTGGCGGTTGGCGGTCGTCAAGCAGCGACACGGCCTGGAACACGGGCGTGTCCAGGCTTGGTCGACGAGCGTGGGGCAGCGTTCGACGTCGACGATAGTCGAGCTTGAGGGACACGGCCATGGACACGGGCGTGTGCCTTGGCCGTGTACTGCTCTGGTCGTTTTGGCAATTGTGTGTGGCCGTGTTACAGGGGTGACACGGGCATGTCGATTGACTGACACGGGCGTATCAGGTCCGACACGGGCGTGTCCAAGCCCGTGTTCTGGTATCTTTTGAGTCGGTTGCTAACCGACTGGGGGTACACGGCCTGTGACATGGGCGTGTCACAGGGCGTGTCAGGCCTGTTGAAATGTTTTTCAGAGCAGATCTCGGCCGTTCGTTTCCTTCTATTTGGATCTTGTGGTCCAAAGCCTTTCCAGCTTCTATATGGCCGTGGATTGAGATGAAATCTCATTCTCACTTAGCCATTCTCTTTCTAAAGAGAAGAAAGAGAGGAGAGCTTGGAGGAGGAGGAGGAGGAGGAGCTTTCCGGCCGCCGGTGGAGCTTCGTTGGTCCGAATCAAGAGCCGAGTTCGGCGTTGCGGAGGCAAGGCCGCTGCGGTGATTTCCATCCGGCTAGTTCTTCCATGGCGCCGAAGCGATCGTCAAGGGTAACGGTCTTTCTTCCTTGGGCAGGTGAAGCCCTTTGTTTATGCATGTGCATGGGATCCTCCATCAAGAGATGGAAAAGCGTAAGCGATTCCAGCAGTTGAGTCTGCATCTAGAGCCGGAAGTATGTAGTACGGCATAGGCATGCTGTGTGAAGCCCATCCAGATGTATGTCGGGATTGGTGATGTTTATATTGCGAACCGGAGAAGACTCCGTGTATTCATCGTTTAGCCTGCGGAGATGGTGAGGACGATGTGCTTGGTGTGAAGGATGCTTTGCATAGCTCCTCTGGTTGCATGCTTGTTAAGAGCTGGTTGTTGGAGTACGGACACCTCTGAGTGGGTGGGCGTGTGAGGTCTTCAACAGGGGTTTGGAGGCTTATGCCCATTCCACCAAGTGGCGATGTTAAGATCGGATGAGCGGTTGATTTGTAGCAAAGCAGCAGGGCGAATTCCCTAGGCTTGTTACACTACGGGGGTAGGTCGACTAGTAGTGCTCACGGGTTTTGGTGAGGTGCGTACCTCTGAGTGAGACGGGTGCGTGAGGTCTTCAACAGGGGTTTGGAGGCTTATGCCCGCCTACCAAGTACAAACCTAAATGTGCCCTGAGTGCACGGAGCGCCTGGCATTGAGGCCGGCGTTTGTGATGTTATGTGTGATATATATATTGTGATTGTTATACATGCAGGGAAGGAACCACTGCCCCGGGTAAGGGGTAGGGTCGTTATAATTGGTCAGCGGAATGCTGACCGTTGCTTTGTTTATCACCCATGGGGTGGACGTCCATATGCAGGTGTTGTGGGCTGATTGGATGGAGCGGGTGGAAGCCCATGCTGCTGGTAGGCCCTTGAAGGCCATGCGAAGTGTTGGATTTCATGTGTGGCCGGCCTGCGTGCCGATGTATGAACTTATATATTTGTAAAGAGAAACCTGTAAGGCCTTAAGGCCATGTGCGGTGTATTCGTGTAAACATTCCTGGTCATATATAAATGTGTTATTTATATATTTGTAGTGGACATTCATTGTTATGAGTTCTGTAACTTAAAATCTTCCGCTAGAATGCTCTGAGTTAGGATGCGTGTATAAAGGTTTTTGATACTCTCAAGTGGCTCTCTCGTCTGTCTGTGAAATATGGCGTGGGGCCCCGGCCGGACCCTCTGTTATATTCCATGTGATGGATGGGGGCGTTACAATTTTGGTATCAGAGGTTAGGGTTGAGTTGGGAGCGCATAATTGAACTCAAGAATGTCCACTAGGAATGTGTGTGTTTCTATTCGGTTTGTTTGCCGTTTTAGCATGGAGAGTAATGCTTTCTTGTTCACCTATAGGTGACAAGGAGTGGAGCTGGGCAGTCTGAGCCCCAGCGTTCGGATGAGAGTGCGGCACCAGCTGAGGTGCCTACACCTCCCCCTTCTGCGGAAACGGTGCGCTTAGTTGCGGAGGTGATCTTTGCCATGCTTCAAGCACAACCATTCGGGCAAGCGAGGCCTGCTGTGGCGCCAGTACAGGTTGGTGCGAGGCAAGAGCATATTGAGGTTCCGGTTGCTGTGCAAGCAGCGGACGAGCAACTGAAGCAATTTATGGAGTTTAATCCGCCTACGTTTGTCGGGACGACGTCTCCAACAGAGGCAGAGGATTGGCTCTCCAGAGTGAAACGAATCCTGACTGCGCTCAGGATTAGTGAGGAGCAGAAAGTCCCGTTAGCCACTTTCCTACTGGAAGGAGAGGCGAGGCTTTGGTGGGATGAGATCGAGTTGCACCAGTTGAGAGGTAGAGACCTGGGCGACATATCGATGGACGAATTCTCCAGATTATTCTGGGCGAAATACTTGCCAATGTCGCAGAGAATTGCAATGGAAAATGAATTTCAGCGTCTGGTGCAGGGTGATAAGACCGTAGACGATTACCTGCTTGAGTTTACCAGACTTGGTCGGTATGCGGGGTCGACGTTTGCGGAAGAGGCGAGAAAGACGAATTGGTTCTATGAAGGACTGCGTGATGAGCTGAGGTTGGCTCTCCCGAGTTCAGTGAACCAAGGATTTCAGGCGTTGGTACATACCGCTAGTGCGTTGGAGAAGGATTTGAAGCGGGTGCGGGAGAAGAAGAATGCGGCAGTGGAAAAGTCTGAATTCAAAGTTCCGCAATCAGAACAATCAGATTTGAGGAAACGTGATAAGAAGCGGTTCAGGCCTGCTGAACAAACTTCGGATGTTGCGTCAGGAGCTACGTTTGGGCAAGGACGGTTTGAACCGCGTACATGTTTCATTTGTGAGAAGCAAGGGCATATCGCCCGATTTTGCTGGAGTGGTACTTCAAAGGGTGAGCAAAAGACCGGTGCGTCCTATGACGAAAAGGGCAAAGCCGTGGTAGAATCATCTGCATCGCGAGAGTAACCTCGAGTCTACACTCTTGAGTTGCAGGAGCCGCAAAGTTCCGACCAGGCAGAGCAACAAATCCGTGCTTTGGACTTAATGGAAGCCGCTAAATGGATTTTACGAGATGCGGAGAAGCCGAAATAAAGTGAAGTTGCACTTTATTATCTTTTGTTATATTGTATGTATGTATTTGTGTTTGTGACAAACAGTTGTGGTGGTACGATTCCATGGGGCGAGACAAGCTGCGGCCTCTGAGCTCTAAACCTGGATCGTTTTGGTTTGTATCGCAACAGCGTGGTTGTGTTGATACATGTGTGTTGCGCTAAATTTCGGGATGAAATTTCTTTAAGGAGGGGAGGATTGTAACACCCCAAATATCCCCAAGACAAAATGGAGATTTTGTAGGCTGACACGGCCTGGGACACGGGCTCGTCCCAGGGCGTGTCTTGCTCGGGATCGTTTACTCAACAATGTGCGTGATAATTGTTGAGGGAGGGGCTGACACGCCCGGCGACACGGGCGTGTCGGGGGGCGTGTCCAGCCAGGTGTCGTGTGTGATGGCCAGCGACTTGAAGGCGGCAAGGTCGGGCGGCGTGTCGCTTGACATGGCCTGGGACACGGGCGTGTCCCAGGGCGTGTCCGGGGCGTGTCCAACACGTGTCCATCCTGGGCGTGTCGAGGTGTCGACCTGGCGGTTGGCGGTCGTCAAGCGGCGACACGGCCTGGAATACGGGCGTGTTCCAGGGCGTGTCCAGGCTTGGTCGACGAGCGTGGGGCAGCGTTCGACGTCAACGATAGTCGAGCTTGAGGGACACGGCCATGGACACGGGTGTGTGCCTTGGCCGTGTACTGCTCTGGTCGTTTTGGCAATTGCGTGTGGCCGTGTTACAGGGGTGACACGGGCGTATCGATTGACTGACACGGGCGTGTCAGGTCCGACACGGGCGTGTCCAAGCCCGTGTTCTGGTATCTTTTGAGTCGGTTGCTAACCGACTGGGGGTACACGGCCTGTGACACGGGCGTGTCACAGGGCGTGTCAGGCCTGTTGAAATGTTTTTCAGAGCAGATCTCGGCCGTTCGTTTCCTTCTATTTGGATCTTGTGGTCCAAAGCCTTTCCAGCTTCTATATGGCCGTGGATTGAGATGAAATCTTATTCTCACTTAGCCATTCTCTTTCTAAAGAGAAGAAAGAGAGGAGAGCTTGGAGGAGGAGGAGGAGGAGCTTTCCGGCCGCCGGTGGAGCTTCGTTGGTCCGAATCAAGAGCCGAGTTCGGCGTTGCGGAGGCAAGGCCGCTGCGGTGATTTCCATCCGGCTAGTTCTTCCATGGCACCGAAGCGATCGTCAAGGGTAACGGTCTTTCTTCCTTGGGCAGGTGAAGCCCTTTGTTTATGCATGTGCATGGGATCCTCCATCAAGAGATGGAAAAGCGTAAGCGATTCCAGCAGTTGAGTCTGCATCTAGAGCCGGAAGTATGTAGTACGGCATAGGCATGCTGTGTGAAGCCCATCCAGACATATGTCGGGATTGGTGATGTTTATATTGCGAACCGGAGAAGACTCCGTGTATTCATCGTTTAGCCTGCGGAGATGGTGAGGACGATGTGCTTGGTGTGAAGGATGCTTTGCATAGCTCCTTTGGTTGCATGCTTGTTAAGAGCTGGTTGTTGGAGTGCGGACACCTCTGAGTGGGTGGGCGTGTGAGGTCTTCAACAGGGGTTTGGAGGCTTATGCCCATTCCACCAAGTGGCGATGTTAAGATCGGATGAGCGGTCGATTGGTAGCAAAGCAGCAGGGCGAATTCCCTAGGCTTGTTACACTACGGGGGTAGGTCGACTGGTAGTGCTCACGGGTTTTGGTGAGGTGCATACCTCTGAGTGAGACGGGTGCGTGAGGTCTTCAACAGGGGTTTGGAGGCTTATGCCCGCCTACCAAGTACAAACCTAAATGTGCCCTGAGTGCACGGAGCGCCTGGCATTGAGGCCGGCGTTTGTGATGTTATGTGTGATATATATATTGTGACTGTTATACATGCAGGGAAGGAACCACTTCCCCGGGTAAGGGGTAGGGTCGTTATAATTGGTCAGCGGAATGCTGACCGTTGCTTTGTTTATCACCCATGGGGTGGACGTCCGTATGCATGTGTTGCGGGCTGATTGGATGGAGCGGGTGGAAGCCCATGCTGCTGGTAGGCCCTTGAAGGCCATGCGAAGTGTTGGATTTCATGTGTGGCCGGCCTGCGTGCGGATGTATGAACTTATATATTTGTAAAGAGAAACCTGTAAGGCCTTAAGGCCGTGTGCGGTGTATTCGTGTAAACATTCCTGGTCATATATAAATGAGTTATTTATATATTTGTAGTGGACATTCATTGTTATGAGTTCTGTAACTTAAAATCTTCCGCTAGAATGCTCTGAGTTAGGATGCATGTATAAAGGTTTTTGATACTCTCAAGTGGCTCTCTCGTCTGTCTGTGAAATATGGCGTGGGGCCCCGGCCGGACCCTCTGTTATATTCCATGTGACGGATGGGGGCGTTACAGAAATCATGTGACTGCAATCACTATGATGCCTCCACCTCTAGTTCCAAGGCCCCAGCTGTGCCCACCATTCCCAGGGTGAAGCAGGAGCCTAGGAAGAGGTACAACAGATTTGACTGTTGGTATTGTGGCAAAGTTGGTCACTTTGCCGTTGATTGTTGGTTTAATCCAAGGTATAACGAGACTCCTTATGTTAGCAATGCGAGGCCGACCACTCGTAGGGATAACCAATCGAGGGGGAGTATGCTAACAAGGAATCTAGGACCCAAGTTCGATTGGGTTCCTAAGGCAAATTAATTCTGTTTTGCAGGAATGTCCAAAGGCCAACAAAACTCCTATTTGGTATTTGGACAGTGGATGCTCCCGTCACATGACCGGGACAAGAAGCCTGCTGCGGGAGTACTCTCCAGTCGAGAATGGACCCAAAGTCATATTTGGGGGATCTGATCGGGGAGTCACCAGAGGTTACGGTACGATTTCCAACGATATACTCTCTATCACTAACGTAGCTTATGTTGAAGGATTAAATCATAACCTGATCAGCGTAAGCCAGTTATGTGATAAAGGATATGACGTTAAGTTCTGCAAGGATAAATGCCTGATAATATCATGTGATTCTTCGGAGACTGTATTAACTGGCATTAGGAGCAGAAATATTTTCTGTTTAGATTTTCTTAGTTTAGATTCTTCTACCCCAGTATGCCTCGTTGCAAAAGGCAGTACATCTCTTTGTGAACAATGGCACAAGAGATTGGCACACATTAATTACAAGACAATTAATATGCTGTTTTTCAAAGACTTAGTAAGGGATGCTCCCATTATTAAGTGCATTAAAGATAGTCCATGTCCTGCATGTCAGATGGGCAAGTAGACTCGGGCTACCTTTAAGGGCATCCCAGACAAAGATTCCTCCAGATGTCTTTATCTTCTGCACTTGAACTTGTTTGGTCCTATGCAAGTTCATAGCTTAGGAGGGAAGTCGTATACGCTAGTGATTATAGATGATCACTCTCGGTTTACGTGGGTGTTCTTTTTAAAGCACAAGTCTGATACGTTTGACATCTTCACCAGTTTTGTCAAGCAGATACAGAACGAACTTAACTGCTCAGTGGTCAAAATCAGAAGTGACCACGGAACAGAGTTTGAGTCTGGGGCTATGACAGAGTTCTGTGAAGAACTTGGTATCTTTCATGAGTTCTCCTCACCTCGCACTCCTCAACAAAATGGAGTGGCGGAGAGGAGGAATAGAACACTCATTGAGGCGTGCACGACAATGTTGAATGACGCTTCTCTCCCAGAATACTACTGGTCCGAGGCTGTCAATATGACTTGTCATGTACAAAACCGGGCGTTGATCAACAAGAGCCATCGTAAGACTCCTTATGAGCTACTGAAAGGCAAGAAACCAACCATGTCCTATCTGAGGATCTTTGGCTGCAAATGTTATGTACTGAATAATGGGAAGTACCCTCGTACTAAGTTTGGTGAAAAATGCTTCGAAGGCATATTCATGGGCTATAGTAGCCATAGCCGGGCTAATAGAGTTTTCAACAAGAAAACCCTAGTGGTAGAGGAATCAATAAATGTTGTATTTGATGAAGGAAGTTTGCTTAATTGCAAGACTTCTAGTTGTCTTCCTGAAGATGCAGGTGCCAGACTCGAAAAGTTACAACTGGATGAGCCCGAGAAAGATGCAACTCCAAAATACGTCAAGGTCTCCACATAAACGCCGATCGGAGAAGTTGAAGATCAAAATGGAGCAAATCCTTTAGAAGAAGGAGATGCCCAAGAAGTGGTTGAAGCTCCTAACGCCAGACTTCTTGAGCTCAGACACCTTCTTGTCACAGGTTGAGCCAAAGAAGTTCGACGAGGCGAACAAAGATGCTGCATGGATTTTGGCCATGCAAGATGAATTGCATCAATTCGAATGATGCAACGTTTGGATGCTGGTTCCCAAACCACAAAAGCAGAATGTGATTGGCACCAAGTGCATCTTCAGAAACAAACTGGATGAACATGGTGTCATCATAAAGAACAAGGCCAGGCTAGTGGCTCAAGGTTACCGACATGAGGAGGGGATTGACTTCGACTAGACCTTTGCACCAGTGGCAAGGCTCGAGGCCATCAGATTGTTCCTGGCGTATGCTTCGCACAAAGGATTCACTGTCTATCAAATGGACGTGAAATCAGCCTTCTTGAACGGAGACCTGAAAGAGGAAGTATACGTCGCTCAACCTCCAGGTTTTGTCAATCCTACTTATCCTAATCATGTATATTTTCTTAATAAAGCGTTATATGGCTTAAAACAAGCTCCTCGAGCTTGGTATGAGACATTGTCTAGTTTTCTTCTTGAGAACAAGTTCTCTAGAGGAAAAATAGACAAGACATTGTTTCTCAGGGAAGTCAAAGGCAAGATTTTGCTGGTGCAAATCTATGTTGATGACATTATATTCGGCTCAACGGACAACAATCTTTGCAAAAAGTTTTCCAAACTTATGCAAGGAAAGTTTGAAATGAGCAGTATGGGAGAGTTGAAGTATTTCTTGGGACTTCAAGTGAAACAGTCCGAGGAAGGAATCTTCATTTCTCAGACGAAGTTCACAAATGAACTCCTCAAGAAATTCGAAATGGAGAATGCAACCTCTATGAGGACTCCAATGGGATCCACTATGTCTCTGGATAAGGATGAGAAAGGTAAACCTTTCGATGAAACCAAATACAGAAGCATCATTGGATCCCTGCTCTACCTTACTGCCAGTAGACCGGATATCATGTTCTCCACATGTGTCTGTGCCAGATATCAGGTGAACACTAAGGAATCTCACTATGTCGCTGCAAAGCGAATTCTAAGATACCTTAAAGGTACCCCCAATCTTGGCTTGTGGTACCCGAGAAACAATGATGTCGAGCTAATAGGTTTTTCAAATGCTGATTTTGCAGGGAGTAGGGATGATAGGAAAAGCACTTCCGGAATGTGTCAATTCCTCGGAAGAAGGCTCATCTCATGGAATAGCAAGAAGCAGAACTGTGTAGCAACCTCCACAGCAGAGTCTGAGTACATCTCGGCTGGCAGCTGTTGCGCACAACTCCTTTGGATCAAAAATCAGTTAGCAGACTATGATCTTCAGTTCAAGGAAGTACCGATGTACTGCGACTCCTCCAGTGCAATTGCTATTGCCAACAATCCGGTATCGCACAGCAGAACGAAGCATATTGAAGTGCGTTACTATTTCATTCGGGAGCACGTGGAGAACAAGGACATTTCTCTCTGTTATGTTCCCACTGACAAGCAGATTGCAGACATTTTCACATAGCCCCTTGACGAGGCCAAGTTCAGTATGTTCAAAACTGAATTGGGGATGCTAAACTACGAGGAATGAAGACTATAGAAGCTCAAGGCTCATGCGTCTAGGGGGAGCCTCTGCTAGGAATTTAGTGAAAGCAAAGGTACAAGAACTAAGGGGGAGCATGGTGTCATATGCTTCAGTCCCCGATTTGCAGAAGCCGAAAAGGGGGAGATTACCCTCTCGGCTAAGGCTAAGGTGGCTCCAAGTTTGCTCTCAAGAAATTGGTAATGAATATCTCTCTCAACTCAATTTTAAGTTTATGATTTTCATTCCTATATGCTCTATTCACCTTAGCTTGTAGGGTTTAGGCTTCTTCAAATAGGGGGAGATTGTTGGGTATTGTATCCACAATGTACCTGATTTGAAGAAGCCCCTGTACAAGCTAAGGTAAATAGACAATGTGTTTGATGAAATTTTTTAAGTTGTGCTTGTAGTTATTCCACGCTAAGTACACACCAATGTCAGGGTGTAGTGGGTCAATATACACGGGTCTGCGCGACGTAATCCCTCGTTGAGCAGATCAGTGTGTTGGCCTACGTGTACTCTCTCTATTGGGGTGTACTTAATTTCAAGTATAGGGCTATGATAAAGCAAGAGCAGATAAGGAGCAAGGATGGGCCAAAGACCAGCTCACGGGTTGGAAGACAAGAATCGTCTAAGTGTAAATTGTCGAGAATCACTAAGTGATTCTCGCCGATTCGTCGAGAATCACTAGATGATTCTCGCCAGGTTGGGCTGGCTGTCTCGACGCAGTCAGAAAATTCTCTAAGGCAGAATCGTCGAGAATCACAAAGTGATTCTCGCTGATTCGTCGAGAATGACTTTGCATTCTCGATGATTCGGCGAGAATCAAATGTGATTCCCGCCGATTCTCCCCGGCCTCTATAACCTGTGCAGCCAGAATTCGCCAAGTAGAATTTGGCGAGAATCGTAAGTGATTCTCGCCGATTCGTCGAGAATCACCTACGATTCTCGCCGATTTTGCCTTGGGCGATTTTTCCGAATTCCTGGACCGGTCCATGATACCTGCAGCTATTTGAACAGGACTTTGGTCTTTGCTTTGGTGGGGCCCACAACGGTCATCTCCATGACCTATTGTATAAATACACAGGTATTTGTGTACAGTAGAGGACGGATATAGAAAACGAAAGCCGAGCCGCCGACTAACCCTAAAATCGCGAACCGCTCCGCCGATCGTCTTCGCCGCCGCTCGTGCAGCAGTCACCGCCGCCGATCTCGATCTTCTCCAGATCCCAGGTGATAGAAGCCAAGTCTTGCACAGCGTCTCACGCGTCTAACCAGAGATCTTTTGTCTCTTGATTTGAGATAGGGAAATCCATCCCCGTCCGAATCGATCGAGACGATCGATCCTAGTGTGACTGTTGGAAGACCTTGCCGACTTCGCTAAGAAGATTGAATCTTCAGTGCATCACTGCTGCTTTCAGTTGCCGCCGCCAACACCGAGAGCCTTGTCGCCGCCCTTTTGCCGCCGCCGGTCTCGGAGAGATTTTCTCCAAGAAAGATCAAGGGTTGTGGACTTTTCGTTGCCTACAAGAACAAGTAGTCTAACGAAAAGGGACACCTAGATCTTCAAGTTGTTTGTATTTCTTATACACTTCAATTTCTTTTTCATTGTAAAGGAACATTTGGTTCCTAGTTGTAGGGTTGGGTGCAACCCGTGTTGTGGGAGTGTTGACTCCTACGTGTGGAAGGGTTCCTTCCGATAGTGCAAGGATTGGATTTCAATCCTGTTGGTGAAGTGACCGAGTCGTCCCGGGTTGGGAGATAGGTCGAAGGGGGAAAGTGGACGTACCCAAATCGGGGAACCACTATAAATTGCCTGTGTTATTTTCTGTGCTGTGTTGTTTTGTTTTCTTGTGCAGGTACAATTTTAATTCCGCAAATACGCTAAAAGTCACTTATCCCCCCCCATAGGTGAAGGTAGTTGACACTAGGTGAACTTTCAATAATAAATATATATACTATATTTATTTATTTATTTATGATATATATAAATTATATATTAATTATATATATAATATATAATTTCATTATATATGTATTTATATATACATATGGGGAAAAAAATGGAGGGGGCAAGCAGGTCAAAGGCAGGGGGATCGGGTACAGGAGAAAGAAAAAAGGAAAATAAAGAAGCAAAAAGGGGGATCGGGTGATACCAGCAGGAGAAGAAAGAAGAAACAGGAAGAAGAAAGGGAGAAGGGGCGGATCGGGTACAGCGAGGGCAGCAAGAAGAAAAAAGGCGGAGCAGCAAACTCCCAAGCCCGCCCCTCTCCCTCTCTAGGCCTGGAGCAACACAGCAGGCCGAGCTTCTCTCGGCCCCCTCTTCCCGTCGCCACCTCCAGCAGGGCCGAGCTTCTTTCATCCCCCTCTTACTGTCGCCACCTCCAGCAAGGCCGAGCTTATCTCGGCCCCCTCTTCTCGTCGCCTCCACCAGAAGGGCCGAGCCCTAGCTCGGCCCCTCTTCCCGTCGCCGCCAAAGCATGCCCCTAGCTCGACCCTCTTCCTCGACTCCGACTGCGGCAAGGTCGAGCTCGGCCACCTCATCGAAGCCGGTTGCATCTAGGTCAACCCGTCCCCTTCCCCGTCGCCGGCTACATCGAGGCCTAGCCGAGCCTCGCCCTCCTTCTCGTCGTCGCCAACAACAAGTCCGACCACCAGCTTCCTTTCCTATCGCTGCCTCAAGTAGGGCCAAGCCCTAGCCTTCTTCTCCACCACAGCCGCATGCTGTAAGACCGACCGAGAACTCCTCTCCCGGCATCGCCTTCAACAAGAACAACCGAAAGCCCCTCTCTCGGCATCGTCTTCATCAAGAACAACCCGGAGTTTCTCTCCCGTCACCGCCGCCAAACACGCGTCAAGGGTAACGATGTTTCTACTCGGGCAGGTGAAGCCCTCGATTTACATATTTACATGGAGGCCCCTCTCCACCAATGGGTGGAGGAAGGGAGCTCTCCGACGGGTTGACATGTACGTCCCTGCTATTAACTGCATTAGCACCCGGAACTGTGAGTACGGGTTTAGGCATACTGTGTGAATCCCATCCGGACGTATGAGCCGGATTGGTGATGTTCTGGGGTTCCCGGAGAATACTCCGAGGAAGTTGTGCATTCTTTATTTAGCGGAAAGTAGCGGGCTTAAAGCCAAGTTCGTGCCGGCCCTTGAAGGTCTATTTTGTTTATGTTGTCGGCCTGCATGCCGAGGTATAGAATGCATATTCCTATAATGTGGAATGCCTGCGATGTTTTTTCTAGCCCTAGGAAGTTTACGTTATGTTGGTGGCAGCCCAAATAAGGCTATGGAAAAATATAACTGTTAGGCGAGGTTATGCTACTAGTAGGGCAGTTAAAGGGCGTTTTGCACAAACCCGAGGTGGCACCTTTAGTTAAGAGGGAGTGGATTTTGAGATCCTCCCTAAAGTTTCTGGTCGGCCAAGAGAGCCTTCCGAAGGTGCCTAATTAGCTCAGCTTTTGGCTTTGGAGGGGAAGAGTTTGTTAGTCTTCCGGGTATGCAATGGGACCTCCACGCTGAGACCTTGGGTTTATCCCTCATGTTCCTAGTCTAGTGCCAAGATCATTCGCTTGAGGGTAGTAGGTGCACGGTCACCCCTCTTTTGGGACCCCGAACTCCACAGAATTCATTTTTGGCTTCAACACTTTTGGTGCGGTGAGCGTGGAGAGTGGCTAGCACGGAAGAACTCAGGCGAACGTCATGGCTTTAGAAGAGGAACCAAGTGACGACCAAGGTCATGCGCGGGCGCTTTGTATGTGAGGTCCTCGTACTGGGAGTCGTCCCGTCCTTGAATGTAAGGATTCTAGATTTTGAATCATGTTATTCTCATGCCAATTGGTTGTATTTCTCATTGTTCAATGGATTTAGCTCAATGTTTAAGGGTTAAACTAGGTTTCCTGACAACCTTTTTTGGGTGCTACGAACCATTGATTCCTCCTCGGAAGTTTTGAAAATTGAAGGTTTCCCGGTCTACCTACTTGGCTACTCGAATGACCCGTTTCTCCTTTCTAATTTTAGAATCACAAGTATAATATGTTTGATTTAACATTGGGGTTAGCGACTTCTATCATCAGCATGAATATAATAATAAATCACTTTACATTATAGATAATGCATATCTTAAACTATTACATTTACTAAAGTACCCTTGCATATTTGATAAGGTCTTCTACAGATCAGGTCACGACATCACGCCCTTCATTCCTCCCCTTAATCTGGAGATGGCCCGACACAAATTGCTACTCGGAAACATTGGAATTTGTCTCTTGGTAGTGCTTTGGTCATGATATCTACGATCTGCTCATCAGTATTACAATACCTGATATCAATTTTATCCAGCTTGACCTGATCTCTTATGAAATGACTTCACAGCTCTATGTCTTTGCTCCTTTTATGAGTTGTGTTATCACATTGCACAAGTATTCTGGGCCTTTTTGGTTTGTCTACAGAATTTCCATTTCCTTTTTCTAATGGTGGTATGCGTCGTCTCATTGAATCTTATTTCATATAATATATCTACCAATCTGTTTATCTGTAGTTTCGTTGCTTAGATTTTCTTGGTAGTGTTATATAATTTACTGTCTTCGTTTTCAGCACGAAAAATTGAGTAGCCTTCAACGCAATTGCCTGGTAATTTTATAGATCTACGAGGTATTTTTGTTTAGAATTATACTTCAGGTAATTTTTGTAGAAGAAAAGTCATGTCTTCGTTCTCTCGACCTTAGTAGGGATTGAGTATTCTGCAGTGCTTCGTGTCATGTTGAACGCTCTCATATTTTTATCTGGATCATACCGAGAAAAGCAATCTAAAAAAAATTATTTTTTGTTGTTGTTTTGATGTCCTAACAAGTACTTGATTGTTCAATGATACTTGATTAAATCTCCTGTTATTTACAGTTGGTTACCTCTTTCCTAGTGTAGATTTTACTTATTGAAAAGTTACAGCACTCAGGCCCCGTTATTTTCTTGCCTGCTTGGGTAACCTCTGTTTGGAATTTCATATCTCAAAAAGATTCATCTTATGCGTAATTCCTCCATACTCATCAAGGGAGCACATTTATAAATTATAATGGCTGGTCTATCTCCAACTGCCACCTCCCTCCCAAACAGTTGACCAACTTCTTCTTTTTATTCTGTTTCTTTGATGGTGTTATAAAATTAGATCTTTCTTTTCCTAAGTGTCTTTTTTTTACACTCTATTGGTATTTTTTTCCTCATGTCTTCATTGCAAATTTGTTTTTTCCCTTTGTACTATCATCTGCCAGTAATTTGGGAAGATATGTGTGGTTCTCTTCCATCTTGTGCTAATTTATAATGAATGCTCTCCTTGATCTTATAAGATTAATTGTTTTCTGACATAATGGATTGATGATTTGATGTACACACTAGGTTTCTGGCATATGCATGTCACTTCTTGAAGTTATTTCTTGAGTCCTTAAATCCAAAATACTTCTATGAAAATTCATGTTTTGCTTATATTTTTGAATGCCATGAATTATATGTGCAGTCCCTTACATTCTGGTGATGTGTATGTCCTAGCAAACACGAGTTGAGATATAATGTATCTTGGGTGATATCTCTGTTGATCTAGAAAGCGCTAGTTTTATATTAAATCTTTTTTTTTCATTATCTTTATTCATACCTGTTTTTGGATGCGTTCAACACAAATAAAGCAGGTTATAAATATGAGTTGCTACATGTGCAAGTATGAATTAGATAGTTTCAAACCGTGCTGCAAGTGCAAATGTTTCTATAAAATCTTTGATAGTAGAGGGGTAGAACTGTATATTCACTTCCAAGTTCTATTATTAGTATTTTTACTGATTCTTTGTTTGTTTCACCTATCTTAAAGCTGAGGGAGAACTTAGGAACTCTACAACACCCCGAGCCGGGCTCGGCCCCAGGTAGACCCGCTTCGCAGACTCTCATTAGTTGGAAGGTCTGAAGGCTCTCCTAGGGGGGAAAGGTTGGCTTTTGGGATACTTCAGTTTAGCCGCTTCTACAACACCTCGAGCCAGGCTCGGCCCAAGGTAGACCCGCTGCGCAAGCTCTCATTAGCGGGCAGGTGCGAAGGCTCGCCTAGGGGTGGAAGGTTAGCTTTTGGGATACTTCAGTTTAGCCGCCTTTACAACACCCCGAGCCGGGCTCGGCCCCAGGTAGAACCGCTGCGCAGGCTCTCATTAGCTGGTAGGTCCGAAGGCTTGCCTAGGGGGAAAGGTTGGCTTTTGGGATACTTCATTTTAGCCGCTTCTACAACACCCCGAGTCGGGCTCAGCCCCAGGTAGACCCGCTGCGCAGGCACTCATTAGCTGGGAGGTCTGAAGGCTCACCTAGGGGGGAAAGGTTGGCTTTTGGGATACTTCAGTTTAGCCGCTTCTACAACACCCCGAGTCGGGCTCGGCCTCAGGTAGACCCGTTGCGTAGGCTCTCATTAGCTGGCAGGTCCGAAGGCTCGCCTAGGTGGGAAAGGTTGGCTTTTGGGATACTTCAGTTTAGCCGCTTCTACAACACCCCGAGTCGGGCTCCGCCCCAGGTAAACCCGCTGCGTAGGCTCTCATTAGCTGGCAGGTCCGAAGGCTCGCCTAGGGGGAAAGGTTGGCTTTTGGGATACTTCAGTTTAGCCGCTTCTACAACACCCTGAGCCGGGCTCGGCCTCAGGTAGACCCGCTGCGCAGGCTCTCATTAGCTGGCAGGTCTGAAGGCTCGCCTAGGGGGAAAAGGTTTGCTTTTGGGATACTTCAGTTAAGCCGCTTCTACAACACCCTGAGCCGGGCTCGGCCCCAGGTAGACCCGCTGCGCAGGCTCTCATTAGTTGGCAGGTCCGAAGGCTCGCCTAGGGGGAAAGGTTGGCTTTTAGGGTACTTCAGTTTAGCCACTTCTATAAAACCTCAAGCCGGGCTTGGCCCCAGGTAGACCAGCTGCGCAGGCTCCCATTTAGCTGGCAGGTCTGAAGGCTCGCCTGTGGGGGAGAGGTCTGGTTCTTATTCCTTGATTCTGCACTACCCCAAGCATGGCTCGGCCCCTGGTAGACCCGCTGCGCAGGCTCCCATCTAGCTGTCAGGTCTGAAGGCTCGCCTGTGGGGGAGAGGTCTGCTTCCTGGTTCTTGGTTCTGCACTACCTCAAGCGCGGCTCGGCCCCAGGTAGACCCGCTGCGCAGGCTCCCATCTAGTTGGCAGGTCTGAAGGCTTGCCTGTGGGGGGAGAGGTATGGTTCCTGGTCCTTGGTTCTGCACTACCGCGAGCGCGGCTCGGCCCCAGGTAGACTCGTTGCGCAGGCTCCCATCTAGCTGGCAGGTCCGAAGGCTCGCCTATGGGGGAGAGGTTTAGTTCGTGTTCCTTGGTTATGCACTACCCCGAGCGCAGCTCGGCCCAAGGTAGACCTGCTGCGCATGCTTCCATCTAGCTGGCATGTCCGTAGGCTCGCCTGTGGGGGAAAGGTCTGGTTCCTGGTCCTTGGTTCTGCACTACCCCGAGCGTGGCTCGGCCCCAGGTAGACCCGCTACGCAGGCTCCCATCTAGCTGGAAGTTCCGAAGGCTCGCATGTGGGGGAGAGGTTTAGTTTGTGTTCCTTGGTTCTGCACTACCCCGAGCGCGGCTCGGCCCCAGGTAGACCCGCTGCGCAGGCTCCCATCTAGCTGGCAGGTCTGAAGGCTCGCCTGTGGGGGAGAGGTTTAGTTCGTGTTCCTTAGTTCTACAATACCCCGAGCACGGCTCGGCCCCAGGTAGACCCACTGCGCAGGCTTCCATCTAGCTGGTAGGTTTGAAGGCTCACCTATGGGGGAGAGGATTAGTTCCGCCTGTTCAAAAGAATACGAAAATATATGGCTTCATTATTTCACAATATCTTGAGAAATTATATATTTATTGTAAGTAATAGTATAAGGGCAATCCAATAGCAGTGAGCAAAAATGTATCAAGCGGTTCAACAAGATAAGAAGGGGGACGGAGAGATTAGTGTCCTAAGTGCAAGTTTTGGATTCTCTCAAATTTTTTCTTTGGGTCGGCTCCCACTCGCCGGATACTTGGGGTTGGACATTTCTTTCCAAGCTTGTACCAACCTCGAAAAGAGTGGGGATTGTGTACAACCCCGTATCCGGCCAAGCGGGACCCTCCCCAATTAGTAGGCCAGGGACGTGCTATTAGCGGCGTTTTGGTGCAACCCCATTCGAAGACGTGCGGGTGCTCGTGTATGTGTGCGGAAATTCTGTGCTTTATATATAATAAATATATATACTATATATTTTTTTTATTTATGATATATATAAATTATATATTAATTATATATATAATATATAATTTCATTATATATATGTATTTATATATACATATGGGGAAAAAGATTGAGGGGGCAAGCAGGTCAAAGGCAGGGGGATCGGGTACAGGTGAAAGAAAAAAGGAAAATAAAGAAGCAAAAGGGGGGATCGGGTGAGAGCAGCAAGAGAAGAAAGAAGAAATAGGAAGAAGAAATGGAGAAGGGGCGGATCGGGTACAGCGAGGGCAGCAAGAAGAAAAAAGGCGGAGCAGCAAACTCCCCAGCCCGCCCCTCTCCCTCTCTCGGCCTGGAGCAGCAAAGCAGGTCGAGCTTCTCTCGGCCCCCTCTTCCCGTCGCCACCTCCAGCAGGGCTGATCTTCTCTCGGCCCCCTCTTCCCGTCGCCACCTCCAGCAGGGCCGAGCTTCTCTCGGCCCCCTCTTCTCGTCGCCGCCTCCAGCAGGGCTGAGCCCTAGCTCGGCCCCTCTTCCCATCGCCGCAGAAGCATGTCCCTAGCTCGACCCTCTTCCTCGACTCTGCCTACGGCAAGGTCGAGCTCGGCCACCTCCTCGAAGCCGGCTGCATCTAGGTCAACCCGGCCCCTTCCCCGTCGTCGGATACATCGAGGCCTGGCCGAGCCTCGCCCTCCTTCTCATCGCCGCCAACAATAAGTCTGACCACCGGCTTCCTTTCCTATCGCTGCCTCAAGTAGGGCCGAGCCCTAGCCTTCTTCTCCACCACAGCCACATGCTGTAAGACCGACCGAGAACTCCTCTCCCGACATCGCCTTCAACAAAAACAACCGGGAGCCCCTCTCCCGGCATCGTCTTCAGCAAGAACAGCCCGGAGTTTCTCTCCCGGCACCGCCACCAAACACGCGTCAAGGGTAACGATGTTTATAATCGGGCAGGTGAAGCCATCGATTTACATATTTACATGGAGGCCCCTCTCCACCAACGGGTGGAGGAAGGGAGCTCTCTGACGGGTTGACAAGTACGTCCCCGTAATTAACTGCATTAGCACCCGGAAGTGTGAGTACGGGTTTAGGCATACTGTGTGAAGCCCATCCGGACGTATGAGCCAGATTGGTGATGTTCTGGGGTTCCCGGAGAAGACTCCGAGGAAGTTGTGCATTCTTTATTTAGCAGAAAGTAGCGGGCTTAAGGCCAAGTTCGTGCCGGCCCTTGAAGGTCTATTTTGTTTATGTTACCGGCCTGTGTGCCGAGGTATGGAAGGAATATTCCTGTAATGTGGAATGCCTGTGATGTTTTTGCTAGCCCTACGAAGTTTACGTTACATTGGTGGCGGCCCAAATAAGGCTATGGAAAAATAGAACTGTTAGGCGAGGTTATGCTACTAGTAAGGCAGTTAAAGGGCGTTTTGCACAAACCCGAGGTGGCACCTTTAGTTAAGAGGGAGTGGATTTTGAGATCCTCTCTAAAGGTTCTGGTCGGCCAAGAGAGCCTTCCGAAGGTGCCTATTTAGCTCAGCTTTTGGCTTGGGAGGGGAAGAGTTTGTTAGTCTTCCGGGTATGCGGTGGGACCTCCACGCTGAGACCTTGGGTCTATCCCTCATGTTCCTAGTCTAGTGCCAAGATCGTTCGCTTGAGGGTAGTAGGTGCGCGGTCACCCCTCTTTTGGGACCCCGAACTCCACAGAAGTCATTTTTGGCTTCAACAATGATGATATAATTCACCTTAGTATAGAGGGTTCTAACTTCTACAAATAGGGGGAGATTGTTGGGTATTGTATTCATAATAACCTAGATTTATATGAAGTCACTCTTAAACTAAGATGAAATAAGTTGTATTTGATGTCTTATTTGAGTTATGTGTTTGCTGGACTTAATTGTCAAGTGTAGACTAATGTCTGTCTACAGTGGGTCGCCAAACATAGGACCATACAATGTAATCCCTCATTGTGTGATCCATGGTGTTGACTCATGTGTAGCCTCTCTATTGGGATACACTTCATTTTCAAGCACTATACTTGTTGGAGAAAGACATGTTGCCTATTTTTTTGAAGAAAGAAAAATTTTCAGGAAACAAAATTTTTCTAAGTATTTTACTCGAGAAGAACTTAAGTACTCGAGTAGATTCTTTGATAGTACTCGAGTAGTTAAGTCTAAATTTCGAGTAAGAGAAATAGTTCTCGAGAAGAATGAACATAGTTCTCGAGAAGCTAGTTCCATTACTCGAGTAGATCCTTTCTTATTCTCGAGTTAACAGACTTTTTATCTCAGAATTTTCTAAGTCTTATACTCGAGTAGTTAAGTTCATTACTAGAGTAGCCAAGTACTTTGTCTCGAGTGACAGAAGACAAGTACTCGAGAAGTGTTTATCTTACTCGGGTAGTGAAGTACCTGTACTCGAGAAGTCTATCTACTTCTCGAGAAGTCAAGCTCTAGTACTCGAGTAGCAAAATTTCTTCTCAGAATTTTCTCCAAGTCCTTTACTCGAGAAGATTACTTCCATTTCTCGAGTAACACTTTAAGTACTCGAGTAATCCTCATTCCACTCGAGTAATGATGAATTCTTTCCTGAAGTTTCCTTAAGTGCTTCTTCTCGAGAAGATTGTAGTTGTCTTCTCAAGAACCTGAAGTAGTACTCGAGTAATCATTTCTTCACTCGAGTAATGCAGTTATTTTCTCTCTGAAAATCGCTAAGTATCAGGACGCATTTTTCAAAATGATTTCCTTAATTATTTGTCCACGTGTCCAAGTAATTTATGATTATGACCGTTAGGTAAACTCCTATAAAAGGTCTAATCATTTTTTACTAACCCTAAGGAAGAATAACATAGAGAAATCGTAATTTCTGAATCCCTAATTCTCTTTCCTAAATCGGAAGCCGCCACTCATCTTCCACATCGCCAAGGGCTTTCGATCAAGAATGATTTAGATCATTCAACTTGCAGATCAAGATCTTCTATAATCTACAAATCCTCTCTTTGATCTTGTGAGTTCAGAAATTTCAGATCAAGGATCTAGCCGAGTCTTCTTCAATATTTTCTGACAGAGCCGCAAAGTTCAAGAAGGATGACCTAGGCAGAAATTTCCAGATTTGAGAGATATTACTGTTTGTATTTCTTATTTCAATTTATTCTTTTAGGAGATTATTCTCCGAGTGTAGGAGCTTTGTTCTCCGAGTTGTTGTAGGAAGTTTTTATCTTTCGAGTGTAGATCCGTTTTGAGGATTGAGTTGTGGGAACGTTGTTCTGAGTAGTAGGATTGGTTTTAATCTGAGATTAGTGGAGTAGTAGAGTCTAGTGCATTGCTAGATCGGTGAGTGGAAAGTGGGCGTACCCAAGGTTGGGGAACCACTATAATTTTTGGTGTGTCTGTGTTTGCATGGTTATTTTTCTGTGCATAGCTTGCTAAATTTTTATTCCGCAAAAAGACACACAACTCACCTATTCACCCCCTCTAGGTGATTTAGGTAGACAACTTAAACCTTTTTCAACTTTTCTGTAGACTGCCCAGAGGCACAAAAGCAGTTAAGAGAAAAGGGATGAATGAGGAAGGAAAGTTACATTCATATATTATTGGTAAAGTGTTGCTTTGCAAGACAGGATCTCATGACTACCTCTCCTCAAAAATGTTCAAGATACTTGTGGCTATCATCTGTAGAAAGAGAATGGATTGGGGTGCACTGTTATTTGAAAAGATCAAGGATAGTCTGCGCACACCCAATTTTGGACGTATACTCAGCTTATATCTGAACCAGATGGATAGGGACAAATTTGATATGCCCAAGAGATTACCTATCCACCACTTGAAGAAAATCAATTATTCAATCTTCTCGAGGTAGGATAGGAGGATCTTGAGGCCAGAGGGAGACAGAGATTTGCCTGTAGAGGAGGAAGAACATGTTCCTGAGGATAGGATTCCTTCTCCACCCCTCCAGAGAAACTCCTGAGAGATTGAGTCCATAAGCTGAGGGGGAGCCAGCTGAAACACAAGTGGCAATTGAACAAGTGCCCTTGAGTGTTCCTTCTGAGATAGTTTCAAGCCATACTACTGCTAATGAGGTAGTGTCGGATGAGGCCGAGGTTGATGTTGTTGCTGAGGATGATTTGAATTTTGATGATTATGAGATAGATATTACTGAGGTAATGATGGCTGCTGATAATGCTGAAGATGTCTCTATGCAAGATTCAACAGAGCACGTGATTGTTCCTCTTCTAGATATTATTCCTGCTTCAGCTTCTGAGTGGGAGGCGACTCAGGCCTTGATATCTATTGCTACTCAGGTTGACAGGTTTATCCACAACCTAGAGAAAAGGGTTGCCAAGGCATCCGGTATTCCTCCAGCTATTTCAGAAGAAGTAGTTGATATTTTTGACGAGGAAGGAGATGTAGAGGAGCATACTCCTGTCCTACCCACTAAAGATCTAAGTATGATATCTAAAGCTCGATTATCTATGATTGATGAGTCTTCCAGTGATTCAGAAATCCGTCAAGAACTTCCCTCTCTTCCCAGTCTTCCTACTCCAGATGTACCCAATTCTAGTGTTGCCAGTTCTATTTTGAAGACCATAAAAGCCATGTTGGCCAAGAAGCAACAACAATTTGAAGACTCAATGCAAAAAGTTCTGAAAAAGGTCAAAGAAAAAGAGCGAGATTTGACCAACAGCCTTGCAGCTGTCAAGGTGTGTTTCGACAAATTAGATGAAAGGTTGGACTCCTGGTTTGGGCAGGGTCGTGAAGCTCTAATTCATAACATGCCGGGCTAAAAAGTAATACGGAAGTTCTTTAAAATGTTGATAAGAATGTTGTAACCATGATTGAAGCTCATAATCCATCAATGGCTCATTTTGACAAAACCATGGAATCTTATGCAAATGTTATAGCTGAGGAAGTCAGAAAGGGGGAGAATGCCCTTCAAGCTAAGGTGGATGCGGTTGAGGCTGCCATGTTAGCAAACTTTAAAGGAGTCGACGATTATAGTTATGAAAACTTCAGTTGGCTTCACAATGAGATTTTTGGCATACCAGGTCAAGTTGATGCAAGATTTCAGGAACCTGCTATGCCTGCTCCAGGAAATGATGAAGCTCATCCCGCTGAGGATTACTCTCAATATTGGACAGACACACAGGATGTTTCTCAAGACAGGTCTGCAGCTACTGCTATTGTTATGTCTCCAGATATTCAAGTGGTTGAAGATATACATCCTCCTGTATACAAGAGAAGGGGATATGGTGAAGGCACATCTGCTGTCAAGTCCGAGCCAATCAGAGAAGAGCCAGTCAAAGATATGCCTAGTAGAGAGATGGCTAAGGTGTGGAGTCCAATTTTAAGAGAAATTATCTTAGACTCTTTCACCATTGTTGATATTGGAGGAGAAAGTAGGTGGGACCACTATGAAAGAGATGAGTGGTAAAAGTATGAGGTGGACAACGTGAAGAGAAGAATTCACTTCAAAAAGCACAGATATGATGATCCAGCTACACCTCCAGCTCCTCCGAGATATTATCCTAAGCCCAAGGCTTACTTTGTCCGACAGTGTTAGAAGAGCCAGGCAGGCAGGGCTGATAGTTTTTTTATTTTATTAAGGATTATTATGAGTGGTTGTGTTTGTCCCCAAACATGAACTCTAATTGATATATATATATATATATAATTTAAATATTCTGACTGGAATGTGGGCTGTGTTTAATTTTCTTTAATTTGCATATCATTTCAGTTTTATGTTATTATTATTATTGTTGTGCAATTCACCTTAGCTTATAAGATTCTGACTTCCTTAAAGAGAAGGAGATTGTTAGGTATTGTATCCATAATAACCCTTATTTGAAGAAGGGTCCTATTGTAACACCCCAAATCCCAAAATTGAGTTTAGGCTGGGCAACACGGCTTGGGATACGGGTGTGTCCCAAGCCGTGTCCTGCTCTGTGTGGTCGAGTTGACACACAGCCTGTCGAGTTCTCGAAGAAATGCACTTGATGAGTTTCGAGAGGGAACACGGCCTGCGACACGGGCGTGTCCTAGGTCATGTCCTCCTATGGGTCGACAAACTCCACTCGACGAAATGCACTCGATGCTTCTTGAGAGGCACTCGAGTTAGGCACACGGCCTATGACATAGGTGTGTCATAGGTCGTGTCCTTCTCTGGATTTGGCCAGGGAGCCCCACACGCCCAATGATACGGGCGTATCAGAGGTCGTGTCCTTATCGGGTTTGAGCCAAGGCAATGAGGCATGGTGAACATGGGCTAGACACGGGCATGTCTGAAGTCGTGTCAGGGCTCATGGCCTGTGACACAGGTGTGTCACATGGCTGTGTCTTGTTCGGGTTGAGTCAGTCTTAAGGCCAAACGATTATGTATTTACTGTGCATTCCTATATAAATGTGGTGGTTTATATTTAGTGGACATTCCTATTTTTAGTTCAATAATATTATTAAAATCTTCCGTTAGTATGCTCTGAGTTAGAGTGCGATTATGTTTGGTATTAACCTGTGACCTCGCCGTCTGTTTGTGGCATATAGTGTAGGGCTCCGGCCGGACTTTCTATTATATGTTGTTTAAAGGGTAGATTCGTTACACCTATTAAGATAAGATCAATTGAGTCTGTATTTGATGCTTTGTTTTAGGTATGTACTTGAAGGTCTACATTACTAAGTAGTCGTAATGTCAGGTTACAGTGGGTCAGTAAACACAAGACTATACAATGTAATCTCTCATTGTATAGGCCAATGTGTTGACTCACGTGTAATCTCTCTATTGGGTTGTACTTCTATCCCAAGTGCATGAGGAGGATCCATGAAGAAGGACTTGGAATCTGAAGAACAAAAAATTTACCCAAGTAAAATTCACCGAGTATTGTAAGAGATATTCGTCGAATTCGTCGAGTATACTCTTGATACTTTTCGAATTCGTCATGTATAATTACTAACACTCATTGAATTCAACATATTGTACTTGAGGTAAAATCTCTGAGATTTGGAAAATCCACTAAGTAAAAAAGATTCGAGTATTCTCTTGTATACTCGTCAAATTCGTCGAATGTATCTAACGATACTCATCAAATTCATCGAATATACTAGTCGATACTCGATGAGTTCATCAAGTTTATTCGATTTTACTTCTCTGGATTTTCTAAGTTAAATTCGTCAACTATCATTGGGTCAAGTGTCGACAGTGTTGAGTGAGATTGTCGATATTCATCGACTGCGTTGAAGGCATCGAGTGTGTCATGTGCGCCAAAGGCACCGAGTGCGTCGAGTCAGCCAGCCTATACTCGTCGAATTCGTCGAGTATACTAGCTGATATTCATCGAATTCGTCGAGTATGACTTCAGCATGATGATGAGTGGCTAGCTGGTTTGAACTAAATTTTCTCTAAGTAAATTTCATCGAAAATAGCTACTTGTTCGTTGAGTATACTCAGCTATACTCGATGATACTCAATGAAAAGGACTTAGGCTATTTTTCCATCTACTTTTTAAACAGCGGCTCTGGTTGAACGACGGTCATGTACAGTAATTCTACAAGTATCATTTTGGAAATTCATTTATAGTCGTTGTTATTGAGGGTCTCTATAAATAATTAGGGTGGATTTTTCATCAACCCTAATCGTACTAATTGCCCAAAAATTCAAATTGTAAAAGATTTTAAAAAGAGAAATAGTCGGCTCATGTACGTATGCGACTTCCGTTCGGGTGACGCAAGCAGTGCACGATTTGATCTCCCTCTTCTGATTCCACTGGATCATTGTATTCTGAATATCTCTAATCCTTCAGATCTAGTCTTTTCGAGATTCAAGATTCAAAGTCTTCAAGGTTTACGATTTCACCGTGTTCACCAAGCTATTCAAGTTCAACCTAAACAAAAAACGACGAATAGAAGACTCCAGATCTTGTCAAGATTTTTCTTGCAAAATATCGTGTAATTTCCTTTTATATTTGTAGTAGATTCATCTCCAAATTATAGATTTGTTTATGGATTGAGATGTAGATCCGTTTGTGGATCGAATTGTAGATCCGGATGTGGATCGAGTGGTAGGAGAGTTGTCTCCGAGTTATAGGAGTTGCGGCTCTGAGGTGTAAGATTTGTTGAAATCTGAGAAAGGTGAAGTAGCTGAATCCAGCCCTTCGTGGTAGATAGGCGAGGAGAGATAGTAGACATACCCAACTCGGGGAACCACTATAAATCTCTGTGTTTGTGTGCATTTATATTTAAAATATTTTTATTCCATGAAAAGACACAGACATCACTTATTCACCCCCCTCTAGGTAATTTAGATAGACACTAGATACTTTTAGAGCCCTCAATTTTTTTTACTATGGAAAATACTTTTTAAACAAGAAAAACTCTACTTTTCTATTGTTTTACTTGACCGTGGAGGTTCTCAAAATATAGGTGCACCTCTATCGATGATACATCCACCTGTGAATAAGTATTTTGACTAAAATTTTATATCTAATCAAAAATACATTAATGCACGTTTTACGTTATGAACTCCACTATTGACCTCCTACTAGTCTTCGAAGGTTCAACTCGGGAGGCTTACGTTTATCTCTTCGAGAATGATGCATTTCTCTTTACCTTAGAGTGATCCATTTCTTGGTAAATCTTAAGTTTTTAATTTAGAAAATAGGGATTTTAAATTAAAGAATTAATATCCTTCTGAAAGCTCATCTCAATCGTGTGCTAAAAAGTTCTTAGTCTCTCATCAGGATGAGAGTGGTAGTAGAAAAAGAAAACGACATATAAAATTACAGAAGTCAAGTTTATGATCAATTGGAGAGTGTCGTCGGGTCATGCACTAAAAAATAATTACATAATTTTTATTTTATTTTATTTTTTTGTTTATTTTAAACATAAAATAAAAAGTAGACAAAATATAAGTTTTGTAAAAGTAAAGATTTTTATATTTTTGGTGGTTTGTATTTTTTTTATTTTTTACATGTTTTTTATGTGATAAAAGTAATAGTGATTCTTTTTTTACTTCAAATATCAACACAAAATATTTCCCGACAACGATGTCAAAAATTTGATAAGTAAAATAAAAGAGTTTAAGATAGTTTGAAAATAAAAATTAAGTTTTTGAAGAAATTGTGTGTTTGCGTGTTCTATCTCTTTATGTTTTTATTTATATACTGTGATTAAGGTCAGCGTACCTATTGAGTAATAGTATAATATTTTTAAATGTCAAGGTTGTATTTTTTCACGGATCTGTGTCAAGTACTCTACTTTAAGAAATGAAACTATTATTTTATCAAAAAGATTTAAAAGTTTATTTTAAATATGAGAACAGAAGCAATATATATGGTTTTGAAAATATATGAGGTAGAGGGCTCTCGATTTTGATTTACTTTGGAAATACTTTTTATACAAGAAAAACTCTACTTTTCTATTAATTTACTTGACCGTGGAGGTTCCCTAAATATGAGAGCACCTCTATCGAGGATACAACCACCTGTGATTACGTATTTTGACTTAACTTTCGTATCTAATCAAAAATACCTTAATGCACGTTTTACGTTGTGAGCCCCACTATTGACCTCCTAATAGTCTTCCAAGGTTCAACCCAAGAGGCTTACATTCATCTCTTTCGACAATGAGGCGATGTTTCCCTTTAGAGAGTGATCAATTTCTTGGTAAATCTTAAGTTTTTAATTTAATAAATAAGGTTTTTAAATTGCATAATTAATAACCTTCCCAAAACTCATCTCAATCGAATGCTAAAACGTTCTTAGTCTCTCATCGGGGTGGGGGTGGTAGTAGAAAAAGACATAAAATTGCAAAAATAATATCCGTCCCAAAGTATCTCTGTTGATACTAACAAATTCTAAGCCTCTCAATCGGGATTAGGGTGGTAGTAGAAAAATAAAAGGACTTATAAAAGTGCATAAATAATATCCGTCCCAACCATCTTAATCAAGCGCTAAAAAGTTCTTAGCCTCTCATCCGGGATGGGGGTGGTAGTAAAAGAATTGTGAAAAAAGATAGAAAGTACTTACGCACACATCCTATCTCAACAGAAATGAAAGCTAAGTTAACAACAATAAAAGTCGAAGAATTACTTGAAAACTGAAATTTTATCACTTAAAAAAGTGTTACACACTAGAAAATCCAAACTAGGGTTAGGAAAATATCACTCAAAAGCTACTCCTAACTACTATGTATAGCTATGTGGAACTCTATCATCTCTCCTCTAAACCTCAGTCTTGGCCCTCCTTTTATAGTCGAAATTGTTGAAGTACACGCTCCCCTAGGGCGTGTCTCCTAGGCGTGTTGCTGACATGACATTAGTGGATAGAATTTTCGGCAGCTTCTGGATTGGGTTGAATAGTACACGGGCATGACACGATGGTCACGGGCGTGGCATCTGGGCGTGTCTGCAAGGCATGGCAGATAGAATTCGGCAGGGCGTGACAGCGCCCTGCTTGCTTGGTCGCGGTTAAGGTCACGGGCATGAAAGGTGGCACACGACCCTGTAGACCGGGCGTGACTTGAGTTCACTTGCTTCAAGATTTCGGTACAACATATGGATTGGTTTGCTTTGTCATGGCTGATGTCACGGGCATGCCAGGTGGCACACGGGCGTGTAACTTGGGGGTGACTGAGATTAATGGCCAAAATCTGCCGAACTGCTGGAATTGCTGGTTTAAAAGTTACATGCCCTAGGTCACGGGCGTAACCTAGGGGCGTGACTTAGGAAAATTTGCTGATTTGCTCCAAAGTTGCAGAAATACCTATAGGGCACAAAAACAGGTTAAGTTAGAACTGAAAATAAAAAATAAACGATTTATTTAAGTATGCACATAATATAAATATATTTTTTTATTAAAATAGAACTAAAATATAAACTAAAAATATGTATATTTTGCTACTCATTAGAAGGCATAATGTTTTGCAGTGCATGGGAATGATGCCCTGCCGCGCGGGATCAGGTGCTCTGCAGCGCTAGAGAGGGTTCTCTACAGCGTGGGGACATGATGCCCTGTAACATAGGAGCGGGTGCTCTACATCGCGGTGGAATGATGTCCTGAAGTGCGAGAGCGTGTGATTTACAGTGCGGGGGCATGATGACATATAGTGCGATGGTAGTTACTCTACAGCGTGGGGGCATGATGCCCTACAGTGCTGGAGCGGTTGCTCAGTACGGGGGAGGGCATGATACCCTACAACTCAGAAGTGGGTTCTCTACAGCGCGGGGACATGATGCCCGATAGTGCAGGAGAAGGTGCTCTACACTGCGGGGGCACAATGCCCTATAGTGAGGGAGTAGGTGCTCTTAGTTTTGGGGAATGGTGCCCTATAGCGCGGAAGAAGGTGCTCTGTAGTGCGAGGGCATAATGCACTGCATCCTGAGAGCGAGTGCTCTATAGTGCATGATATGATGCCCTATAGTGTGAGATCGAGTGTTCTGTCGCACAGGGGCATGGTTCCTGCAATGCGATTGCGGGTGTCTTGATTTTTGGACTAGTCATGCCTCCTGAAGTTGAAGAGCTTGCTTCTCGATGTTGGAAACTGGGTTTGTGATTTTTCCATTGGAGTTTTTCTTGAGAAGATCTGTATTTTTAACATAGTCAAAATGTAGTTGCAGCATTACAAAAACTGAAGTATATGTATATGTATCAGTAGTTTGTTACACCAAAACATATAATAGAAAGTGAAACTATAGTTAAATAAGGCCCAAACTTCGCACACTCTACTAGGGGAAAACCCCCTTTTATAGGGTCTTCTATTTATCCTTACTGGGGTACAAATTTGTCCTCTGTTGAGTCGTCAGCCTAGGGTGCATCCTAGTTTGGTTCTTGGTTCAGCAAGAATCTTCTGAGGAGTCCTTATTGGATGAGGCGCTCGATCTCCATCCTCGGTATATGGCAGCCTTCCATTTTATGATCATGTTCGCGATAAGAAGTCATGGTATTGAGACTAATTTCCTCTATTTGGTGTGAGTGGATTAGGCATGTAGAGGGCTTCGTTATCATTGATGGAGAGGAGCACGTTGGTTCGAGTTGAGTTGAGGGGAGTGTAATCTTGGTGTTGATGCGATCCTCGATCTCGGTGGGGTTTATTGTGGTGTGTGTCATTCTTCGTATTAACTAACAACAGTAATGAATCCTGCTCTCTCTATCTTTTCAAGTTCTCTCAAACTATTTGTGATGCGCTTCAATTGCTTCATCAGTCGCATTAGGCCTCGTCCCGACAAACGAGATCGGGTAGCTAGGTGCAGTCTCTTACATTAGTGTTGAATTGAATCCACTGTGGCGAAACCCCCCTAGGATAAATCCGCGTAGAAGCTCAGAGTCTACTCATGGTATTTGTCATGCCTCGTTGGTGAAGTGACAGAAGAACTCCTTAAGGTTTTACGCTTCACTATGGTGAATCCCAGAAAGGTGAGAGGGGTCCAATTTAATCTTCTGGTTTGTGATGAACTGGTCGATAAAGAGTTGAGATAAACTTGTAAAGTTGTCAATCCTTCCTTCTTTTAGAGAGCAGAACCAGATTCAGGGATTCCCTTTCAGGGTTATTGGGAACACTTGACACGATAGTTTATCAGAGGTACTGTTGAGCCTCTTGGTGTTGGAGAATGGTGGACGTGCTTTGATGGGTAGTCTGTTCCATTAAATGTCTAGATTTTTGGGAGTTTGAAACCGCGTGGGATTGGGTGTGCTATAACTTCAGGCACTATCGGTGTGCTGGTCCTAACGGGGTGGTGTAGATATGCCTGCCAGCCAACGGGGTCATACTCCTCCACGATCAGCTCTCTAATTATTTTCTCTGATCGCTCTTCCTGTAAGATTTTCAGGGGCACCCGCTGCTGCTGGCCAGCTTTAGTGGCCCTGACCAGGTGGGTGGTATCATTGGTTCTGATAATTCCTCGGAGTCTTATTCCTGGTAGTTCTCTAGGTTGTGAGCTGGAGCTGAGAAAGGTGGTTGACTAATGCGAGTGGCACAGCGGGAGCTTTATCAGCTTCTCTATTCCTAAGGAGGGCCAACATCTAGACTTGATGCTCCTTTATCTATAGCTCGCACCCCTCGAGTGCGGCTTCGAGCATGGGCACTATCTCTTCTAGTTGTGGTGTGTTGATGATAAAGTGGAGGGAAGCTAGATCGGCATGCCCCCTAGGGACTAATCATTCAGATGCGGGCAACTTTTCCTGATATGGTCTCTAGTCACAAGTACCAGTGTGCATATGGTACTGTCTTTCAAATTGGTGCAAAACTATACTTGAGGCTCCTAAACCAGATTAGATTGTACCGTCGATGTCGAGCGTGCAAATAGTCACAGAGAATAGAGATGATTGGCAAGACAAATTTTTTAACATGGAAAACCCTGAAAAGTGGGTGCAAAAATCATGTGGCCGGAACTGTGTTGACCAAACTTCCACTATCAGTTGGTTGTTGTGCAATTCTTTGAAGATAAAATGAGGGAAACAAATTGCTCCTCGTTATAATTATTGGGAGAGGGAGAAAGAGAGGTGCTCGGAGGGTGACAAGCCACTGCTCGCGAAGCCAAGTCTTTTGCCTATTACAGAAGGGAATGTTGCACCCTGAGCGCTCTAGATTCTTCGACTGCTACTTGAAGGATAAAGGTGTACTCTACCTGACTTAGTATATACAACTTTTCTACTATTGCATATAGAGGAGTTTAGAGTGTAGTCTTGTTGGTAGCAGGAACGATTGTTCTTGAATGCATAGAGTGCTTAATGTTGAGTGCGCAGGGAATGCTTGGAGTGATCTTAAGATCGGAGTGCATGAAGCTGCTCTTGAAGTGGTCTTGAGAGCAGAGCGCATGGAGGTGCATTTGGAGAGTTCTTGAGAGCGGTGCACGCTGAGGCGTATTTGGAGTGGGCTTGAGAGTGGAGCACACTGAGGTGTGCTTGGAGAGGCCTTGAGAGCAGAGCGCATGAAGGCATTCTTTGGATCAAAGTGCGTGGGGGAGCACTTGAAGCGAAGCTCCTGGGAGAGCGCAAGGAATCGGTGCGCAAGGAAGCGACGCGCCTAGGAGCGCGCGAGGGAGTGCACAAGGAAGTGGCGCGCGAGGGAGCGTACAAGGAAGTTGTGCGCAAGGAAGCAGCGTGTGTGGGAGGGGAAGTGGAGGAGGGAGAAATTTATAGGATGAATTTCTGAGAGGAGAGGAGATGGAAATAATGGAGGCATGTGGGTCGTATTAAGAGATTTTAGGAGGAACGACCCGATAATTTTACCTGGTAGCTACATGACAGATGAATAGGAATGCCTAGGTTGGAGCACTTGGATTACCACTTTTATGAATATGACAGCTCTGCCCAAAGATGATGGTTTGGACCCAAAGGGTGGTTCGGGTTGGCCAGTGAGGGGTGGGCATGATGTAGGCTTGCACGTTTCACACCGAGTAGGACTACGTTCTAATGCCACACCACTCTTCGATCCAATCCCTACACTCGCACAACCGCTCTACGCGACACCACGCAATTAAATCTATCAATATTATGCTAGCATACGGGTAGCCAAACCGGTTTGGATCCAACAAGGGCTATAGGGCCAATGTTCGATCGAGCTAAAAGGACCAATATTGGGTCCGACCGAGCGGCGTTGTACCAAAAGAGATCTACCGAAAAACTTCGATTTGGAATGGGTAGATCTCTCCCAACGAAAAGATTGCGAAGGTTCGCCAAACCTCTTGAATGAAAAATAACAAATAAGAGAATAACAAATCAAGATAAAATCAACCACGATGAAATCCGAATATTTCAATAGTTAACGCTACGGATAAAAACCACCACTTGAATATTTATAAAGAAATAATCTCACAAGAGTGGAAGTATTTCGTTACCCAATCGGAATGGGTGATTCCGATTAATCTCAACTTGGATCGTTCTCCAACGGCTCTGCCGGAGTCGCGCCGGAAGGAGAAGAGAATCTCGCTCGCCAATATAGCTTCACGTCGGGTTGGAGATCCACAAGGTGAGTTGTAGGAGATGATGTAAGTGGCCGGATTTTGAGAGGAGGGAATATGGGGCGGTTTTCCTTAACAAGGAGAGGAGGAGGGGAAAAGGATAGGGAGGAGGAGATGGGAAGAGGCCGGCAGCCAAGAGGGAGGATGGGGAAGGAGAAGTTCGGCTAAGGAGAGAAAGGAGAGAGATCTCAAGAGGGAGACAATTTGGGTTTCAATTTTATTTCATCAATCTATATCTCAAAATGAAAATATTCATGCCTATATATAGGCTTACATCAAACAACAAGGGAAAAGGCTACATGCAGCCCAAAATTAAAATACAACTACTCATGGTTCAAAACATAACCATGCCACATATTATGAAAATTTAAATAAAATGCTTAAATAAAATAGAACCAAAATGCATAAATAATTAATAATAATTTTAGTCATAATTATTATTAATTATTTAAATTTAGGCTTGCTCCGCGGGCGGATATTTGGGCGACGCGCCACATAGTCTTCACGGCGTCGCACGTCACAACTTGGAGACGGAGAAATATCTTCCGTAAGCGCACCGTCCTCGTCTTCAACCTGTTGAGGGCTGTCGTCTCCATCAATCCTCCCCCGCTTGAAAAAACTCATCATCGATGAGTTGGCCTGAAAGGACCGGAGCGGGAAAGCATCGTCCAATAGAACCTCGGGGCGGCAGACAACACCACTTGGAGAGGAGATAACAACAACCTGGAGTATCCTGTCAAGCATAAATATGTTCCTACGGAACCTTGGAAGAACATTAGTCAATAAAGGAAAACAAAATTCAGCGTCCACAACCAACGTACAACAGTTCAACAGTTATATGGGGAGGAGGTGTGGTTGTTGTTCGGTTTTGTTCTTGGAGGAAGAGGGCAAGTGGAGGTTTGAATGGAGCTAGGGTGGCCGGCAGTTTGTAGGGAAGGGAAGAGGGGCTGAGAGAAATAGAGAGGGAGGGAGAGAAGAGAGGCCGGCGGCCAAGGAGAGGAGGAAAAGGGAGGGAGAAGAAAACCAAGAAAGGGGAGAGGGAGGAGAAAGCCGAATATTGCCTAGGGGGAGGAAAGAGAGGAGGTGGCCGAGAGAGATTAAAGAGGGAGAGGAGGTGGCGGCTTTGGACTTGGCCGAGCCCTATGGGGGTGGTGGTGGCCGGCGGCTTGGAGGGAAAAGGGAGGCCGATATTTTTTGGGGGAAGTAAAAGTGGGCTTGGGTTGGGGTGGTGGAGGTGAGGGAGAATATTGAGGTGGAGGAGGAGAAGGGAGAAAAGAGTTAGCCGAGATTGAGAAGAAAATGGAGAGGGTGGCCGGCGGCCAAGGTAGAGAGAGGGAGAGAGGGGTTGGCCGAAATTTGCCAAAGAGGGGGGGAGAGGAAAATTCTCTCAAGAATTTCTAGGTTTTTTCATTTTTTCATTCTTTTCAATGCTTAATCAAACAAAATATGGCTATATATAGCCTTACACCACTCAATCTCCTTCATACATATTTAGAACAAAATAAAAACAATTCCAAAATTAAAATGCATGAAAATGGAAGCAAATATATGATGGTCATAAGTATCCATCATAATTACAAGAATAAAAATATAATAATAAGATTGCTTAAATTAAAACATTCCTTAAATAGAAATTGTCATAAATAGAAATTGCATAAAATGATAAAAGATAAATAATAAAATATATAATTTTAATTTTAATTTATAATTATATATTTTATTTAAAATAGTGTCGGCAGACGTCGTGCAAAATATGAAGCGGCGTTGGCGAAGGAGCGTCACGGCATTGACGAAGAAGCGTCGCAGCGTTGGCGAAGAGCGTCGTCATCAATTCTCCCACACTTAAAATCACTCATCTTCGATGAGTGGCCCGTGAGGGGGGAACAGTTAGAAGAAAGCAGTAATATTGGGGCAAGTCTGGCCATAAAAGTTGGAGGGTGCCAATTAGAAAATTGACATGAACCTCTCTCTGATACCAAATTGATGCATAAAATGATAAAAGATAAATAATAAAATATATAATTTTAATTTTAATTTATAATTATATATTTTATTTAAAATAGTGTCGGCAGACGTCGTGCAAAATATGAAGCGGCGTTGGCGAAGGAGCGTCACGGCATTGACGAAGAAGCGTCGCGGCGTTGGCGAAAAGCGTCGTCATCAGGGAAACTACGAACGAAAGAGGTGGTGGGTAGGATATTGTCCACCACTGATCTTATGCATAATTATTGAGAGGTCCGCAAGAACCACCCTTTCTCAACAACAAATGCACTGATTTTATGCAGAATAGTCACTAGCCCTCGAGAATCCTCAAAGACAAACACAAGGGTAATGTCATGCTCTAGTCCTTTCAGACGGCGGCAGGGCCTCAGAAGATCCTGTCAGATCTCAGACAGCCTCCAAGGATTTCAAACAAATCCGAACAGCGTTCCCCCGTGATGGTAGTCGGTCTTCTCTTCGAACGCGAGTCACCTCTAATTTCTCTGCACCTTAATCTGGTCGTCATTACCATGGCAAACCCCGCACCACTCACAAAAGAGTTGGATGGCCATACGAGAACTATGCTCTCGAAAATAGGAAGAATAATCCCAAGATCCTCATCATGCCGACCGAAGAAAACTGTGAGATGGGTACATCGTAGAATTGCAAGAACGCAATGACCTCCAAGGTAGGAGGGACCCAAAATCCCGCCTTCAATCACCCCTCCGTAATGGCAAAAAAATCAGGAGGTAGAGATTGAACACTCTCCTATGGAGAGGGAATCCTGATCTCCACATCCACCATGATGTCAAAATACTTCTGCCATGAGCTCACCCGATCTGTGCTCAAGGTTGAAGCAAGGCGGAACGACCTCGACGCGGCAGCGCTCCTTGAAACCAGAGATATAAAAGGGAAAACAAAAACTAGCAGGAAAGTGGCGGTGAAAAAAATTTGAACAAAGAAAAAGTGCAATCGCATGGATGGTCAACCGAAGACCCCCGCGCCAACTTGCGAAAGAACCGCTAAGGGTGATCAAATGGCACCACTGCCGCGTGATACGACCATGCAGCACCACCCCCCACCGCGTGGCCTCGCCGCATGTGGCTGCGAACCACGACCGTGCTTGCCACGTGACGTTCACCGTACAAAACCTCAAAGCATGCCACCGTGTGTGCGCATGAGTGAACCCACCGTGCAGCACGCCGCGTGTGTCCACGTGCTACGGGGCAATGTATCCAACTATGTCGTCTTCGCTCCCACGTCCTCCATCCTCGCTCGCCTCTCCTTCCTTGAACTTGAGATAATTTCGGCAAAATAAAGCACTAACCTTCTTGTGGGTAGTCATGATGCGAAGAAATCCCCATGCCAACACGTCAAAAGAAATAAAGGAACGCTAATACGGGCATAACATCGTACTTTAATTTATAAAGCCTATAGTAGGTCGGTACTGGAAAGCCTTATAAAAGCGGGAATATATTCTGCCAAATTTTGCTCCCCCTAAAGGTACAACAAGAACAATCATATCTCAGTCAGATATCTCGCAAAAGGGGCCAAAAATATCCACCACTCATGGCAACAAATATCTACCTCAAAAGGTTGACTTAATTTCAAATTGATGGGAAAAAATTGCTCACGACGCAGGCCCATAATTATGCGGCTCTAAGTCATCAAAAGCGCAAGTAAAATGTTCGCACTCATCGCTTCGCGGGTCATGCCTTGCAAAAATTTAGGGACATTTGATGGGATTTCCCCGAAGTTCTCCTGAACCGAGTTGTGTGGTGGGGGGCAAGTGTTGGGTCCGGCGTTCCTTCACTTGACCCGTGGCGCTCTGCTACTTATATAAAAAATTAAGTAGCGCCCTCTCCAACGTCCGGACTTTTGGTGCAGTTGGGTATGCGTTTGATCCTTCAATTGGTATCAGAGGAGGTCACGGGTTCAAGACCGGGGGGGGGCTATTAAATCCTGATTTTTCCCTTCTACCTGTGTGGGTCCGGTGGGTCAGGCAACCGTGGACATGTGGTAACCCCACCTCTGAGCCGTGTGGGCCATGTGGTAACCCCACCTCTGAGCCGACGGGTTGTGCTGGACGCCGGGGGGGGGGGATTGTTGGGTCCGGCATTCCTTCACTTGACCTGTGGCGCTCTGCTACTTATATAAAAAATTAAGTAGCGCCCTCTCCAACGTCCGGACTTTTGGTGCAGTTGGGTATGCGTTTGATCCTTCAGCAAGCATCCGCACGAGAAAAGACATGCACAAGCGCAGTAGGCCCAAGCAACACGCCTACACGATGTGCGGGAGCGCACTCTACGCTCGCGCGCAGAGCGCCTGCGCGGCACGTGTACTTGCGCAGCGCGCCCCCGCGCGCTCCCATCACGTGTGTAGCGCGTATGTGTGTGCGACTCGGGCAGGTACCCTGGGCGCGCGACTCGGTCATACACCCTGGACGCGTGCTCTCCGGTCGCCACCCACACTGTCGGTCGCTGCCAGCCACCGCCGGTCGCCGCTAGCCACCGTCTGCGGCCTCTATCGTCGGACACCTTTCTTGGGTTTTCGGGAGGCACCTCTGTCCTTTCATGAAAATGGGTGATTCAAGTAATTGGAACAAAGCGACGGTAATTACCATCTCAAGATCCGCCCTGACACAATTACCAGCATGTCTATTCAGAAAACAATAAAATTGCTCACAGACCTTCATTTGAAGAGAACCAATTTCAGAGGCTAGAGAGAGCTTTGAGATTTTCCTTCAAGCTCGTGGAACATAGATCGATCCTCCGTTCTGAATTCACTTTGCTCCCTCTCTAGGCCGCTTAGCGCTCAACGCTCAATGCCTACTGCTCGCTTGGATGCATCTGTGGGCGTAAGAGAAGACAACATAACAGTTTCGTGGACACACCCCTTCAAGATTTGTGTATGCTCACCTTCAAACTTCGTGGATGGTCTCATCCAAACCCCGAGCAACTAGCCAATTTTCTGCTCCAGAAGAAGCACTTTCATCAAAGTTTCATGGACTTGGTTTCTTTTCCATTTTTTTTGCACTTTAAGAATATAACGGAGATGTGTCATGTCACCCTCCGAGAAGACTACAGTACTTGTAAAGTCAAAGCTACATATTTGATTTTCGCTCCAAACATGTGGTTTTTCACCTTTTTGGGTATTTCACGGTAAAAAAGAATTCTGTCATTACTGATGATTTTCATTGACTATTTATGCGTTCGTTTCAACACCGAGCTAAGATGATCTGATTCTCTGAACCGGAGATAAACCGGGTGACCCGCAACTTGTACCGAACAAATTCTATCCACTTAAAGTCACTACCTGGCATCTTTTCTTGTATTTTGCTCATTCTAACACATTGTTGTATGAACAAAGTATAAAAGATGAAGCTTCATGAACTACGTGCAAGAACCCTAAAATAGTAGTATGAAAAACTTGGTAGCTCAAAAGATTTCTCTTTTTGCAAGAATATAAGATGAGTTCTAAAAAATCAATAATTATCGTTGTCCAATTCTTGATCATGATTTTTGTTATCTTAAAACTAATGCTTCTGTTATCCCTAAAAATTTGCTCAAAGCGAGCTAGAAATAGCTACTGAATTCTTTGGTGATGAAAATGTGATTGATTGTATATATTTTTAAAATTGTAGCTTCTACTCTATTTTGATTAGGGGCATATCAAATTTAAAAAATAAAAATTTTAAATAACTACTAATTAATTTATTCTATAAAGAATTGGGGCAAACCAAAACCCTAAACACCAGGAGAGTGGAATGAAGCAGGAGAGTTGGGCGGTTAGAGATGCAGGAGCAGGAGAGTGGAATGAGGAGCATTGGGCCGGATTCCCTTGCTCATCATCTCAAGCAGATACTTCTGAGCCTCTGAAATTTTGGAGTCCCTAGCGAGGCGTGCATGCGGTCGAAGGTGTGGATAGCTTCCTTGGAGTGTCCGACGGCGTTGGCGTAGGCCACGATAACGGCGGTGTGGGCGACGACGCCTGGCACAGTGCCCTCGATAACGGGTTTTGATGCAGTAGCCCAGAGCCGCAGCTCAGTTGGTGATAGTCCCTGTTAGGAAAGGGATTTATCAAGGGGGATGGGTTCGAGATACCGACTCAACATCCCGCCGCGCTGAGAATAGGCGCGGTCATGGGTAGGGTGTTTGGGCTGCAGCCCGGCAGTGATCGCTAGAACGTGGTCCTTTAGCTAGGCCGAGTAAGGCTGACAGAGAGGGGCGGCTCTGGGCTACTGCATCAGGTTTCTTGCTGAAAGGATAATATTGAGGGCGAAGGATCTTGCTTCCCTTAGCGGCATCTTGGATCTTCGTCTTGTCGGTGGCGGCGTTGTCATCGTCATCGGTCCAGTCAAAGGAGGAGGGATTGTTGGTGTATGAGCTAGAGGAAAAGGTGTGAAGGATGAGGCGAGGGAGAAGAGCAGTGGAGGCGGGCAGGCGAAAGGCCGAGGGAGGTGGTTTGCCCGCATAATTGATTTGCAAATATAAATTATTGGTTTGGCAGCATAACTGGTTTCCCCCTATCCAAAATTGATTTGCATATAACAATCACCTAATTTTATTGGTAATATATTTGTCATACTATTTTTAATTAACAAATTTTGAGCTGCGAATAAACATATTAGACTACAAGTAAATTGTGTGGTCTGCGCATATGAATAAACTGTGAATAACATTTAAGAACTACTGATAACATTACCCATAATTAAAGATTGCATATAGCTACAATTAAGTTGTGGTTACTAATAGTCAATTGCGTCCCTCCTCCTAAATCAAAGTCAAATAATGATTCCAAACTTATCGTTTACCAGAAAAAAGAAAGTCAGAATTTTAGACTCAAAAATAAGTCGAAATTTTTACTCCTTCTTTCTATGATCCGAATATATTAGTAAACCTAAGACGGAAGTACAGCGACTTAGAGCCTTAATTTTAATTACTACTACACGTCTCTTAAGAGACACGAGGTTCACGAACAGACTCCAAAGCCGTGGCAAGCTGGAATGCCGGTCGCACGTGCAAACTGGAAGCCTTCGGGTCTGTTTCCGTCGTCGAAACTTTTGCCGCCTGCAAGCCCACAAGCACTTCCCGTCTGTCAAACACTGTTGACGCGGTAGCGGTCATCTTCCTGGCCGAAATCCCCACAACGCACTTCCATGCGCGAATTTGTTTTATAGGGCTATATATGTATATTCATTCCCCCGATCCCTTCCTCAGGCGGTCCATAGGAAATTGAATTGGGGAAACGAGAGGCTTTCCTTTGAGAAGCTTTGCCGGCCTCAAAGCCCTAATCCGCACCCCTCCCGCTTGTAACCCCGGCGGAAGGTGGCGCGGAAACGTCAATGGCTAGTCTTCTCCTCTCCGAATGCCACGCCTTGCGGCCCCTGCCGGCCACCATCCGCCTCCGGCCGAAGCCGCCGGTACTGGAAGCTTCTCATCGGGGCTTTATTTCTGACATGACGCGGCCAAATCGCCGGATGCTTCCGAATTGGGCACTGAGGGTGAGTGCTCCGGCAAGGACTGTCGTGGTGGAGATGGAGCCGCGCGAAGGGGAGGATGCGATTAAGAATCGCGCGGAGGAGTTTGATCCAGGGATGCCACCGCCTTTTGGGCTGGCCGAGATCCGGGCAGCGATACCGAAACACTGCTGGGTGAAGAATCCCTGGCGGTCGATGAGCTACGTAGTGCGAGACGTCGCCATCGTCTTCGCCCTAGCAACCGCCGCCGCATGCATCAACAGCTGGGCCGTTTGGCCTCTCTATTGGGCCGCTCAGGGGACCCTTTTCTGGGCTCTCTTCGTGCTCGGCCATGACTGGTATGGCGATGCCTTTGTCTTTTGAAACTTTGTTTCGCCCTCTCTTTTGTTGGTTTCTGACGAAGAGGAGTCAATTTTCTGCAGCGGGCACGGAAGCTTTTCGAACAATCCAAAGTTAAACAGCGTGGTCGGCCACATCCTCCATTCCTCCATTCTAGTGCCCTATCATGGATGGCGAGTTTCTTTTCTCTTTACACTTAATTATTCTTTCTCTGTCAAATGTTCTATTTCCTAATTCCTATAACTCCTCAATGTTATTGAAATGTTTAGGAGGATAAGCCACAGAACTCATCACCAGAACCATGGTCATGTGGACAAGGATGAGTCTTGGCACCCTGTCAGTATTTCCTCATTTTTATTTCCCGAATTTTCTTCCTTCTATCAGTTTGTTTGATGGTCTTTTGTTTCCCCACTTCTATTTTTGCAGCTGCCTGAGAAGATTTATAGAAGCTTGGATTTTGTAACTAGGAAACTAAGATTCACATTGCCATTTCCAGCACTCGCCTTTCCGATATATCTGGTTGGACATGCATTTCACCACCATTTTTCAATTTTCTGCTGAATTGATGTTCTCTTTAACTAAATTTTATCATTGATGATGATTTTATAGTGGGGTCGAAGTCCAGGAAAGAGAGGATCACATTTCAACCCAGACAGCGATTTGTTCCTTCCAAATGAAAGGAAAGATGTCATAACTTCTACTGCTTGTTGGATTTTCATGGCTGTTGTGCTTGCTGGGTTGACCTGGTTCATGGGTCCTCTCAAAATGTTTAAACTTTATGTTGTTCCTTATTCGGTATGTATGTCTTTAGTGATTTTTCATTGACTTCTGTTTCATGCCAGCACTTGAAATCCTTGGCTGTATGAACCTTCTAATTTGTTTCTTTAATTGCAGCTGTTTGTTATGTGGCTGGACATTGTGACTTATTTACATCACCATGGGCATGAGGAGAAGCTTCCCTGGTACCGGGGAAAGGTCAGGATTATGTCATTATTGTTGAATGTCGTCTAATCAGTTTCCTCCATGAGGCAGTGGCTGTTGAAATCTTTGAGGGGTCGCTCGCTTGGATGGTACTGGGGCTTCGGAATTAAAACTAGAGGTCCAATTCCAATGAAAATGAACATTGAGTTCTAACTTTGAAGTCCCAATTTCATCCAAACAAAACGACTCTTGCTAAATTAGATGGTGGTCTGCCCCCACACAATATAATACACTTTGATTTCATAAATTTTTTCTTTTAATTTTGAACAGTTTGTGTTTAAAATTTTGTTTACATCTTCATGGATTACTCATATCACATTGTATGTGTTTATTTTCATGGTCATCTTTAGTCTCATTCAAATTATTTGGGGTTTGTTTTATAGCTCATTCTGGCATTTCCTTGAGCTAGTTGGATAACCAGGGAATAACCCCTAATTTAAAGTAATACAACCTTACCAATTCCACCTTGTTGGTTGTATTTTTTGAATCATATCCATCTATTCATTCTCAATGTGATATCTTGCATAACATAGTTGTGCGCTCGCATCCAATTCCACCATGTAGACTTAGGCACGATTTGGCACGCGGTGGAGGTCGTGAACATAGTGGTTATGAATTGTCGCTCGTGAGCACTCAACATTACCTAAGGAAATCATCCACTCCTATGTTCAAAACTTGTTTTCTTTTTTTTGGTGACGGTCATAATCGTTGTCATGCTAAACATATATTATATGACAGTGGTGATTTTGTCCAAACTCACCGGAGCAAAAATGCCTTGCCAGAGAGAGCCTTAGTCAGGGATTCCGTTGCCTGGTCAGCAAATCAGGGTAAAGGGAGACTCCCCCCTGTATGGTCCAGGGGCAGCTTCCTAAACTTTTGAGTTTTTGTGATATTTTGGTGCAAGGGTTGGCATTTTGATACTAGTTCAGAGTGGTGTTTTGGAAATCTTTCTATGAGCAGAGTTGTATAATAACTTCTGCTGTTTTAGGGTTAGGGCACTGCTGTGAAATTTGGTAGGCATCTCCTCTTGTATATACTTCTCCTCCATTTGTTGAAACTTGAAACCCCATCTCGAAGTGAACCACGCTATATATTTGTGATTCTTTTTTGTCTGTTTACTTGATGTTGATATACATAACACACCTCATATCATATTATTTTGCATTCTTGCTATTGAATTGAGCTATAGAGTCTTAAACTTGGTTGTTGTCCATTTCTTCCAGGAATGGAGTTATCTTCGAGGAGGGCTGACAACTTTTGACCGTGACTATGGATGGATCAATAACATTCACCATGACATCGGCACTCATGTGATTCACCATCTTTTCCCCCAGATTCCACACTACCATCTCGTAGAGGCTGTAAGTAGTACTAACAGAGTTGCCTGAACAATTTGTAAGATTTTTATTATATTTTTTTTCACAATACCTCGTGCCACAGACGAAATCGGCCAAGCCAGTTCTCGGAAATTACTACAAAGAACCAGAGAGATCAGCGCCTTTGCCTTTTCACCTCCTCAGAGTTCTGTCCAGGAGCTTGAATCTCGACCACTATGTTAGTGATTATGGGGACATTGTGTATTATGAGAAGGATCCTGAATTATGTTCCTCTGCCCAGAAACCTTCATGAGTCTCTCAGTCAAAATACCGTGATGAGAGCTTAGAAGAGAAGGCTCGAAGTTCATATTCTCAGCTTCTAGTCTCATTGACCCCTTCAAGTATTTTTTTCTGGCTCTGTGCCATTTAGCAGAGTCCCACTTTTTCTTCTCCCGGAGCTTCTGAACAGAAGCTAAAAAATGGCTGCAAGCTCAAATTATTATTGGATAGTAATTCATTGAAATTATTAATCATTTTCTTCGTAGAATTAAGCATGTAATCATGAAGATGATGTTAATTAGTATGCTATCTCAAGCGACACACACACGAGTGATACTTTGGATCGTGAATGGGATGTCGGCTGGAGAAGGGGATCGGGGTCAAAAGAGGATCACTGGAGGTTGCAGGCTGGGGATGGTTTTTTATTTTATTGATGAGTTCCCCTGTTAAGAGGACATCTTCACACACACACACCCAATTGCCGCCAACGACACACATGCACACGATTGCGGCCAACGAATTAAAAATACGAAGAGAAATAATTACTAAAATAAGTATGATCCTTATCACAACAATATGATGTATTTTCCGTAGGAGTGGCAATGGGAAATGTGATTTTGATGTTTATTCCACCTACAATTTTCCTAATTGAATCTTAGACGCTGCAGATCGCTCGAGGCTCCGTTAGGTAGGATTAAATTGAACCGTCTTAGCCCAGGAGCGGTCGAGCGCGCAAACGGTCTCAAAAAGAGGGAAAGTTTACAAGACAATTTTTTAACGTGGAAAATTTCCGACGTGGTCGGAGCTGTGCCGATCAAATTTCCACTAGTTATTGGTTGTTGTACAAAGCTGTTTTAAAGAACTCGAGGGCGACAAACCGCCTCTCATTACAAGTTGGGGGAGAGAGGGAGTTGAGCTCGGAGGGTGACAGACCACCTCTCACAGAGCTATGAGCTTGTTCTAGTGCTGCGAGGGATGAACTCGTTGTCCTTTGAAGTCTTCCGTTGAAGCTTAGAAGCGGGAGCGACCTGCTTTACTCGTCCCGTCTCTCGTGTCTTGGAAGCTTGTGTGAAGCGGTTTCCGCGCCTTATCCTTTGTGGTTTGTCTCATGTGTTAAGAGGAGCCTGGGATGGTTGACCCGTCGGTCGCTAAAGCGATTGTCTTTGAGCGCGCGGGGCGCTTGCTGGCGGAGAGCGCGCGGGATGCTTGCTGGCGGAGAGCGCGTTGAGCGCTTGCTAGTGAAGAGCGCGCGAAGTTCTTGTTGGCGGAGAGCGCGCGGAGCGCTTGTTGGACGAAAGCGCGCGCGGAGCGCTTCTAGTGGTCTTGAGGGCGGAACACATGGAGGCGACGTGCGCACAAGGAGGAACGTGCGCACAAAGAGGAATGTGCGCACGAGGAAAGAAAATGGAAGAGAGAAAGTCATAAAAGGTGGGAGAAAAATCCGTAGGATGAGGAGAGAGAAAATTTGTAGGAGGATTTTTCGACTGAAGAAGCGATGAAAATGAATAGGGAGGGGGTCTATTTATAGAACTCAAGAAGGGCAAGCCGGTAGTTTCCTCCCGTAACTACCAGTCGGACGAATAGGATCGCTCTGTTTAGAGCACACAGATCGACATATTTACACAAAAGACAAGATCGCCCCCGGCCGGAATAATAATCGTCTTTGCCGGAAAATAACCACTCCTCCCGTGAGGGAGCGGCCGACAAGGGCGGCAGCCAGAGAGGGTCGTGGTGCCAAGGTCGGGCGTCCAATTTGATCGCCCGGCCTATCGAAGAGGAGGTCTCCCCTCAACGGTGGTGGCAGCGGGAAACGGGTGGCCGGATGGCCACCCCTTGACGGGGGTGGCGGTGGGAAACTGGCGTCCGGACGATCACCTATTTTCGGCGGAAGGGAGGCCACCCCTTAACGGGGGCTGCAGCGGGAAACGGGCAGCCGGATGGCCGCCCACTTTCGGCGGAAGGGAGACCTCCCCTTAGCTGGGGTTGCGGCGGGAAACGGGCGGATGCATGGCCGCCCTTTCTCGGCGACGGGGAGGTGCGGCCGGAGAGGGGCGGTCGGAGAGAAGCTGCGACGAAGGGTGGTTATGGAGAGTAAGACGGAGGTTGGCGCGACGGCGGCGGTTGCTTTAACGCCCCTGATCTTTTGACATAATAATGACGTAAATGCGTTACTTTAACGCAAAGTTAACCGTGTGTCGTCGTTAGTGTGCTTTCGTGTCCGTTTGGTCAGGTCGACTGAATTTCGAGCTTGTTGGTGTGTAAAATTTTCTGACTTTAGAAAATTAAAGTATCTAATTTTAATCGCGATTGTTAAGTTTTGTTGTCGTAAACTGCGAAAATAAATCATATCTCGTTATCGGCTCGTCGAACTCTTATTTTGACTTCGTCGTTGTTTTTGTGGGACCGGTATTTACCTTCGGTGTAAATTTCGTCGGAAATCAAGTTGGCCTTAGCCAAAATCTTCAAATGGAATGTTAAAAATTATTTAAATATCATATTATATATAAAGGATATATAATTCCTTTATAAAATCCGAGCCACCTTAGAACTTAGGTTTTCCGGATGTCCTTCTTGTTCTGCCGAACCAGAGCACGCGAGAGAGGAAGAAGTGTTCTTCCGGAAGCTTTCTGAAAATCGCCACGAGAGCTCCAGTGAACGGAATCTTCGTTAGAGTATAGATTTAGAAATCCCTCGTCGAGATCTACGCGTGTGCGGTGAGTTTTTTCGGTTTTGTGGTTTTTTGGCGTTGGAGTGAGTAGTCCTAACTTTCATTTTCGTCCAAAATCTTTCAGGGATTTGTTGTCGTGGTTTTCCTTCGGTCGATCCTTAACATGGAGTGCTTAGGAGGCCAGAAACCGGAAGATTGGAGACAAGTGATGGACTATCCCTCTTGCTTTTTCTTCTTTTAGTTCTTCTTCTTTTCTTTAAAATTTCAAGACCCTGTGATATTGATTCTGTTTTATGATGCTGGTCTTTTCCGTTGATAATGATTTTTGATTGTCTTTAGTTATAATTCATCGAGTAATTACGAGAAATTGGTCGAGTAGTTACGGGAAATTGGTCGAGTAGTTACGGGAAATTCGACGAGTAGTTACGAGAAATTTGTCGAGTAGTTACGATAAATTTGTCGAGTAGTTACGGGAAATTCGTCGAGTAGTTACGAGAAATTCGTCGAGTAGTCACGTATAATTCATCGAGTAGTCACGTATAATTCGTGTAGTCACGTGAAATTCGTCGAGTAGTTACATAAGGTTCGTTGAGTTCGTCGAGAAGTCCATTGAGTGCATCGAGTAAAGTCAATTCGTCGAGTGGTTAAGTCGAATTGGTCGAGTGGTGGAGCCGAATTCGTCGGGTAGTTAAGTCGAATTCATTGAGTGGTTATGTCAAGTTCGTCGAGTGTTCTTGTAAGTTTCGTCGAGTTGTTATGACAATTCGTCGAGTGATCACGCCGAATTCACGTGTGGTCGCGACGAATTCTTCGTGAGGGCTATTTTACTTAGAATTTTCTGGGTTTTTCCTTCTGTCGTCGGGGTTATCCGATGTCAAGTCTTGTGTGGTGCCAAATTTTGATATGATATTTTTGGACTATTGGTTGGATTGGAATGGATGACCACTACCACAGTGCATATTTGTAAATCATTACACCCGGTGGTTTTGTTATGGACTGTTGGTTGGGTTGAAATGGATGACCACCACTATAGTGTCTTTTTCTTTGGATGTTTTGATCTGATGGTTTGTGTTGGAAAGAATGTCACCACCTCAGTACCGTTTTATGCCTGATGTTAATGATTCATTTTTTGAGCCGATTAGTCTCATTTACTATATATATGATTAATTATTTGAATACTTTATCGTACTTGATGCAAGTCCTACTCTTTTATAATCAATTCATGTTGAATTATTTATACTTATTGTTCATATGTTCTTTGTTAGCTGTTGTTTCACAGCTACTCTTATTTGGTTGGTAACCTCTTAAACTTATTAACCTTTAAATTCTATTTGAGCTGCCTTTTTGCGCCTTTGTGCTGAGACATTCTTTTCTTTTTTAATGCCTCAGGTTCGGAGCAGCAGCAATTTGAGCTGTCCGAGTTCGATTCTTCTAGGCTTCTGTAGCTGATCACTTTTCCTCTCATTAAGTGAGAGGTAGTATGTTGTTCCTTCTTGACTTTTGTGGTGTATTTCTGACCTTTCTGTTAGTGTTATAGGTTCATGTTAGTTTGTTGACGCTCTTAGCGTGGTTTCTTCATATGTATATTGTTTATTTGCTATTTCTACTACTACTATTTTTGATGTTGATGTGTTGCTGTCTGAAAAGGTTTTATGTTATGATGCTTATTAGTTATTTTAATACGTATAAAAGTTGCACATATTCATACTCGTAACATCTGTTTCAACTAAATGTCACTCTATTTTGAAATTTGTAAAAGTTCTTTTTCTACTTATACTAAATTTTGAAATTTGCACTTCACTAGCATATTATTGGGTTTTCATGCTCATGTAGGATAAGATGAATTAAACTCTATATTTTTTTCGTAGCGTATATACTTTTCCACCTGTTCACTAGCTGATCCACTAAACCGAGGGACACGGTTTTTGAACTTTAAACTTAAATCATGTTCTTTAACATAAAATATGTAAGTTTTTTTTTTAAAATAAGCGAAGAGTCGGAGCTGCCCGAGCGCCTATAGTCATCCTCTTCTCAGCGTGGCATCATGACACATATGTTCTTTCACTCTGATAATATATTTATATATTGAGAAAGTGCGGGTTGTGACGGTTGGTATCAGAGCTAGTCCAACGACCATTTGTTTTAGAATTTTATTTCATTGCATACACATGTCAAAGTGTCTTCAGTATGTCTTGGCTGAAGCATGAACACTATACACATAAACATGACAGAAATATATGGGGCATATTATGTAGTATGAGAAGCATAATATGTATTTATATATGGATTCTCATAGGCATAGCAACATGTGACTGTTAAGTTGAAATGAGCGACTTAATATTATCACATGGATGCTCATTAGAGTAAATTTTATTTACGTTACATGCGATATTGTGCAGTATGAGATGCATAATATTTCATGTGTATGTGGTTCATGACATGCATTGATGTTTTTTTTTAGAATGCATAGCACAACATGCGCAATGTAACATAGCATTAACATGCATGCCAAGTTAGGATCTATATGATGACACTCGTACACACATGATTTAAAATGAAAATTTTAATCATTCATGCATTCTTATTATATGCACAATAGTCAAGGGATGATGGTATATCATCCTAAGTTAAGCATAACATCATTCATAGAAAATTCTTGAAAGTCTTTGTTTCAAGAGTAACTATACACCTAGAGGGGGTGAATAGGTTTCTTAGTCTTTTTGACTTCTTTTTGACTTAGTGCATTGTCTGTTAAGTAATTAAGTTAGCTTTCAAGAATGAGACACAACACACCAGGATTTATAGTGGTTCCCCAAGGTATTGGTATATCTACTGTCCATCCCACCTTTCTAACCGTGTGTTAGACAAGATAATCTTCTCCAAACTCAGCTTAATGAACATACAACATAGATCTCACAAGATCTCTCAGACTTCCTCCAAATCCTACCTCAGGCCACAACCCTACACTTAGAGTAAATAATACTCTTATAGCTCAGTGATCCATAGATCACCTACCTGAGGCACAGCAAGATGCCCTACACCTCAGGCTAGGAGGATAGCCCTACACTCAACGAGTAACACTCTCTTATAGCTCAGGCCAAAGGCCCTATAACTCAGACAATAAATCTCCTATCTCAGGTACACAGGCCCTACCTCAGATCCTCAATAGGATTCTACAACTCAGGCACATAGACCCTACCTCAGATTCACAACTGAAACCTACAACTCAGCCTTTATATCCTAGGCTTATAACTCAGATCAAGATTGATCATATAGAATGAGTAAGTTGGCTGCTGATGATTGACTCCAGAGAATGTGTCCTCTGAGTTTGCCTTCTGAACTGAGTAAACTCAGCCCTAACTTTTTCACAACAATAAGAAATATATCTTCAGGATGTTTCTACTTGTGCTGAGAAGTGACTGCAGAGCTCTGTTTCTTCAAGCCTTTTATGGAGTAGAGTTCATTGTAGTGGCCTTGAAGAACAACAACTCAAGTTTGCTCTGCTTCTCCTTGGAACTCAGAAAGAAAGCTTCCTGATCTTGTTATTGAAGATGGATTTATCCTTCAGTGAATTATTTCATCAACAACTAACTTTGTCTGTGAATCACAGACAACTATAGAGCAAGTTGTTCAAAAACTTCTTCGTCGAGAGGAAAAAAGATGATCAAAAAGCTCTGTTTTCGTAATCTGTAAAGTCTTCTTTCTCCGAACTCTGCTTTTGTATCCCGTCGATCAACGACTCTTTGTACTGTAGGACCACTCGGAGTTGGCAACTACAACACTTTTTTTGCATTAATTGTTGTACAAAAGGCAAGTGGCACCTTTTGTATTCTAGCATGCAAAACCCGCGATATTTGAATTCTTGCCGACGTTAGCATGACTCAGTGCTTCTGGATTTAGCAAATTCAAGACAATCTGCATAGGCGTTGAGTGAAACCTTGTCACTCAACGCAAAAGTACTTAGCAGAATTCTGCATCTTCAGGCGTTGAGTGAGCCTTCATCACTCAATGCATATTGACTTTTATAGTCAAACTATTTATGCTTTGAGTAAGCCTTCATCACTCTATGCTTCTTGACTTAAGTTGAATTTCTCTGCATGAAGGCGTTGAGTGCAGCTTCTTCACTCAATGCTTTCTGACTTTGCCTGGCTTCTTGATGAGGTGTTGAGTTGTCTTCACTCAATACTTCTATACTTAGATAAAAATCATGTTGAGTTGGCGTTGAGTGAACTTTCTTCACTCAATGCTTATGTCCTTGAGACAAATTTCTTGAGTAGGCATTGAGTGGTCTGTCCTCACTCAATGCTTTTATACATCGATAGATTTCTATTGAGTTGGCGTTGAGTGAGCTGTATGTTGGGTATTTTATCCATAATAACCCTGATTTGAAGAAGTGTCCCTTGAACTAAGATGAATTGAGATTGTATTTGATGCTGTTTTTCTTATTATGTGCTTGTAGGACTATATTGCTAAGTACAACCCAATGTCAGATTGCAGTGGATCTTGAAACACAGGACAATACAATGTAATCCTTTATTGTGTAGGTCAATGTGTTGACTCACGTGTAATCTCTCTATTGGGGTGTACTTCTACTTCAAGTACGTTAGAAGAAACCAAGAAGGACATGTTGCTATTTTTCAGAAGTTATCTAAGTAAAATTCGTCGAGTATAGTAGTGAATACTCGTCGAATTCGTCGAGTATACTCATGGATACTCGTCAAATTCTTCGTGTATTCTTACTAGCACTCGTCGAATCCGTCGCATTTACTTAGGGAATAAACTCTGAGTTCTTGGAAATCAGTTAAGTAAAAATCGTCGAGTATCTTCATGTATACTCGTCGAATTCGTCGAGTGTATCTATCGATACTCATCGAATTCGTCGAATATATATGTCGATACACGATGAATTTGTCGAGACTTCTCGAATTTACTTCTCTGGATTTCTCTATGTGATATTCATCGAATATCACTTGGCCTAGGCATCGAATGCGTCAAGTTAGCTAGTCGATACTCCTCGAATGCGTCGAGTTAGCTAGCTGATACTCATCGAATTCGTCGAGTGAACTTGTCGATACTCGTCGAATCCGTCGAGTATCTCTTCAGGAAGGCGTTGAGTTGTCTGTTCGTTCTGACTTGAATTTTCTAAGTATTTTTCGTCGAGTTTCAAAGTAGTTCGACAAGTATACCATTATATACTCGACGATACTCAACGAATTATACTTAGGGTTTATTTCATCTGTTTTCAAATTCCGTCACGGCTCAATCCCGACCGCCATGTACAGTGTTCCGCGATTTCTTTATTTGGAAGGGATTTATAGCCATTGAAGAAGAAGAATAAAAATGCATGGGGTAGTTTATTCTCAACCCTAATCGTGCATTTACACTCAAATCGAAACATTCAAAGAAATAACCTGTCGGCTATCGTTCACGATCTTCGCAATTCTCTCGCCGACATCAACAGGGCACTCGATTTGTTCTTCTTCAAGAAGTGTCAACTAGATCTCTTTTATCAAAAGTTTCAAGTTCCATTTAGATTTAGTGGATCCTTTGTTCAGATCAAGCCTTCAACGATTTCAGATTTTCTTTCTCCTCAAGATTTTCAAGTTTCACTTTTCGGAGGAAAGGAAGACCGAAGATTTAAGATCTGAAAAAGATTAGTTTTAATCTATTATTGTAAATCATTTTATGATATTGTATGAGGTTTTTCCTCCGAGTTGTAGATCCTTGTTTAAAGGACCGAGTTGTAGGAGAAGTTGTTCTTCAATTTGTACGAGAGGTTGATCTCCGAGTTGTAGGAGTGTTGTCTCTGAGTTGTAGGAGTTAAGGCTCCGAGGTGTATGATTTGAAGAATCTAAGATAAAGGTGAAGTAGCCGAATCTAGCCCTTCGTGGTAGATAGGCGAGACCGGATAGTGGATGTACCCAACTCGGGGAACCACTATAAATATTTGTGTTTCAGCGTGTTTTCTTTCTAGTAATTTTTATTCCACAAAAAGACGCAGAACTCACCTATTCACCCCCCTCTAGGTGATTTATGTTTACACTAGATACTTTCAATGGGTATCAGAGGGGTGTTGTTCGATATAAGGTTAATACCTTGAACAAGATCTCCCATCTAGTTGTCAAGAGATACCGCTCAGTTGCAATGAATAGAAGCAAGGATATGTCTTCGATGAAGTTGCCTGTGTACACTAAAGAGAACTTCCCCATGTGGAAGGAAAGAGTCAGATTTTACATGGAAGTTGATGATCCTCGTATTTTTCAGATTGTTGAAGAAGTACCTCACATTCCTACACAACCATCTACTCTGAATCCAACTATTATGATTCTGAAGAAAATGATGGACTTGACCAAGGATGAAATTGCTTCTGTATCCTTGGATAAAAAGGCAAAGAATATCATAGCCAATGTAGTGGACGATTCAATGCTGCAAAATTTATTCCACTACAAATCTGCCAAAGAGATGTGAGACTGTCTCGTAGTTCTCATGGATGGAACTGAAGAAGTTAGGGATGATCAGAGATCTCTACTTAATCAAGAATACGAGGCATTCAAGCAAGAGACAAATGATACAATTGCTGACAGCTTCAAAAAATTCTTTAAGATCGTCAACGGCCTCAAAATCTATGGTCGTACATTTACTAATGGGGAGCTCAATGACAAATTCCTAAGATTCCTGACAAAAGACTGGGACACTAAAGTTGTCCATTAGGGAATTTGGAAAGCTGTCAGATATTGATCCCCAGAATCTGTTCGAAAATCTCCTCTCATATGAACTGCAAATGAATACTCAAAAGAAAGAGGAGCAAAGCAGCAAGACTTCAAGCAAAGAGAAGTTGGTAGCTCTGAAGTCCGAAGGAACAAGAAAATCTAAAGCTGTGTCACCAGTATGGACACGAGCTTCTGATGCCCAAGAGGATTTTGAGCCAAGCATGCCAGGCTCTAAATTGTCTGATGGAGAATTCTCACTGATCGTCAAGCAATTCAAAAGACTGCTCAGCAAGAGGAGGCAAATGAAAAATCAGTCCTCCTCCTCGGACTTCAGAAGATCATATCATAATGGTTATCGGTCCAAGAAAAGCTACAACAGAGATGATAGGTATAATTCTAAACCGAACAAACATTCTTCTTCTAACATAGTTTATTATTATTGCAATGAGTCGGGACACGTGATTGCGGAGTGTCTGTGCAAGAAGAAGGAAGGATTCAAGAAAGAAGAGAAGAGATCCTTCAAAGGTAAGAGTAAGGAAGAGAAGAGCTTTGTTGCAAAGAAGTCAAAGACTCTTAGCGATAGTGACTCAAGTGAGTCAAGCTCTGAAAATGAAGAAGCTTACTTCAGGCTCATGGCTCAATCAGATGAGGAAGTAGGTGACTCCCAAGTCCATTGGAAGGTAAACTCTCACACAATGCTCTCAGAATCTGAAACTTCTACTAATGGTCATGAAGACTATTCTTCTAAGCAAGATGATTCTGACTTGATGGCTTATCATCAAGAACTTTTGAGAGCCTTTGACAAATGTCGCAAGGTAGTCAAAAAGCAATCAAAAGAGATTGCTTCTCTCAAGGCAGTGGAATCACGACTGAAGGAAGAAATTGTTGAATTAAATCCTCTCAGAGATGAAGTTCGCTCTTTGAAAGAGGAATTATTATGCTCCGCTGAACTATTAAGTCAGAAGGAGAAATACTTAGATGAGCTAGAAGAAAAGCTCTTGCTGGAAAGGAAACTTGTGGAAAGTTACTTTAAGCCTAAGACCATTCTTCCTATCATCGATGAATTCTCCGCTCCCAAGAAGGGTAGTGGCCTTGGCCATGTAGATGAGAAAGGTAAGACTACTAAGAAAGCCAATACCAAAGGCAAAGGGAAGGCAACTCAAATTCAACCCTCTTTTAAGAAGGCAATTTTCCCATCAAATAAATATGACTTTCAGACATCCTATAGTCACTTTGCTAGGCCAACTTTTGTGGAGCCTAAAAAGCACTACCAAGGATGGACCCGTCCCCGAGAATTTGGTGCTAGTGCATTGAAGGCACCGCATGAAGAGATAACTCTCAAAGAGTATTGTCCCTACGTTCATGGACCAATTTTTAAGAAGGCACCCAAAGCCAAAATTGTTGCTTCCAAGGCTAAGAAAACAGAGAAGCCTTGTGTCTGCTGTAATTATGAGGCTTCTTCCTCCAAGTTAGTTGCCCCTGCTAGACCTCCCGTTCAAAAGGTAAAGCAAGAGTACAAGAGAAGGTACAACAGGTTTGACTGTTGGTGTTGCGACAAGATTGGTCACTTTGTCATAGATTGTTTGGTTTCATCCTGTAAAAATTGAAACTCCATGAGTTAATAGTGAGAGACCGACCACTCGCAACGTTAATGTTCCTAGTGGTGTTAAACTAACAAGGAACCAAGGACCCAAATCAGTTTGGGTTCCTAAGGGAAAATGATCTATGATTGCAGGTATGTCCAAAGGCCAACAAAATGATAGCGGATGCTCTCGGCACATGACCATGACAAGAAGCCTATTGCAAGAATATATCACAGTTGAAGACGTTCCAAAAGTCATCTTTGGAGGGTCTGACAGGGGAATCACTAAAATCTATGGTATGATTACCAATGGTATAGTTCCTTTACAGAAGTGGCATCTGTTAAAAGATTATAACATAATCAAATCAGCATAAACCAATTATGTGATAAAGGCTATATCATTGAGTTCTACAAGGACAAGTATTTGATAAAATCATCTGCCAATTTAGAGACAGTCTTAACAGGCATTCGGAGTAGAAATATTTTTTGCTTGAATTTTCTATGTTTAGACAATTCTACACCAGTGTGCTTTTTGACAAAAGATAGTGCGTCTCTCTGTGACCAATGACACAAGAGATTAGCACATATAAATTTCAAAAATATTAATATGTTATTTTCTCACAACTTAGTGTGTGATGCCCCCAACATTAAGTGCCTTAAAGAAATTCCATGTTACGCATGCCAAATAGGTAAGCAGACAAGGGCTACCTTTAAGAGTATTGCTGAAAAAGATTCCTCTAGAAGTTTGCACTTACTTCATATGGACTTATTCGGTCCTCTGTCAATTCACAGTTTAGGAGGTAAAGTCTATACGTTAGTCATTGTTGATGATTGCTCTCGTTTTACTTGGGTGTTCTTTCTAAAACACAAGTCAGACACCTTCAAGGCTTTTACTAATTTTGTTAGGCAAATTAAGAACGCGTTAAAATTCTCCATAGCCAAAATCAGAAGTGATCACGGAACAGAATTTGAGTCTGGGATCATGACAGAATTCTATGTAAGTCAAGGTATCTTTCATGATTTTTCCTCTCCACGCACTCCCCAACAAAATGGAGTCACTTAAAGAAGGAATAGAACTCTCATTTAAGCATATACAACTATGTTGAATGATGCTTCACTACTAGAGTACGTCTGGGCCGAAGTAGTCAACACAGCTTGTCACGTGCAAAACCAAGCATTAATCAACAAAAGCCATCGTAAGACTCCCTATAAACTGTTGAAGGTCAGAAAACCGAGTGTGTCCTACTTCAGGATCTTTGGAAGCAAATGCTTTGTACCTAACAATGGGAAGTATTATCGCACGAAGTTTAGTGAAAAGTATTTTGAAGGTATTTTTGCAGTTTATAGTAGCCATAGTAAGACATATAGGATTTTCAACAAGAAAACCCTATTGGAACTAATGGCCAACCTTAGAGGGGGTGGGGGTGAATAAGGTTTTACACGTGGATTAGAAATTCGAAATAATTTGGTTTAGAAAAACAAGTGCTGGAAGCTACCACGGGGCGCTAGGTTGCTAACGCACGGTAGTAGGTCACATTACCTCATTTTTTTAAGCAAATTCCTCCTTGGAGATCTGCGCACCCTTTAGTGAATCATCAGCTAACAATCACAATGCTATAAGCAATAAACAGAAACAACAAATAAATTTTATTAAAACTGAATCAACAACTATTTTTATCAATTACAAATACTTGATCCCCATAATGCCAAAGATCAAAGGCAGTGAAGGAAGAAACACTTTTGGTTTTCTATACCGACACACTACCTGGACCGGTTGGCTCTCTCCCTTTCACTCCAAGAAAGGTCTTCGAGCCGACTCTTCACCTTCGCGCAAGGAAGTGTCTTAGAACCCCGCCAGATCGCCCGATCTAGACGTCCCTTCCCAGGGACGATTTCTCACGGAATCCTCCCCGGATTCCGACGACCTTCACCAGTCGATTTTCCTCACCAGAAGAATACAGAGAAAATAAAAAGTACAACAAAGGTATAAAAAGATTTAAGTTTGAATCTCTCTCAAGATGATTTCTCCGTTGAGCGATCCGCGACCGGTGCTTGAAATCTTCGTGTGCTTGCAACCGATCAACTCCTCATAGTCATTATTGTCCTTGGCTCGCTGGAGTTCTTCGTGCACGAACGAGAGGGAGACAGTTTCTTTTACTTCGATGAAGACGGCAGAACGGAGCACAGAGGCGGCTACCAAACCCTAGGAATGAATAATCTGAGTCTTTATTTGTCTCTCTAAGGAGTTCAGAAAATGAAACGCCTTTCATACATATTTGTAAAAATAGGCTACCCCCGGCGGTAATACTAGCGCCCGATGGTAGGTTCAGACGCTTGATGCTGACAGCTGTCCTGCAAATTTGGAAAATATTCAATACGAATATTTTCCTCTTTTCGTGTAAGCACGGTGCGGTAGGAAGGTATCTCCTGGAGGTAGTCCAGTCATCTCGACGAATCCATCTCGACGATCATTGAGTAATCTAGCGCGACGCGTTAATAAGTTAATGCATGCGTGGTAGCATCCCAAGCGCCTGGCTAAAATAAATCCTCAGGCTAGTGCGGGCGGTAGGACTGGAGTGGCACAGTGGCAACCCAAGCTCCATGTCTATTTAATTCAGGCTACTGCCCGGCGGTAACTGCTACCGCTCAGCTGTAGGTGCTAGAGGAGAGCTTGCTTGCTTTGCTTGGACCTGTAAACCTGCACACTCTACTAAACACAAGATGTGATCAAATACAACATGGGAATTGATATTATCAAACTGAGGATATGTGAACCGTCGGCTCCAACAAACTCCCCCTTTTGAAAATATCAAATCTCGTTCATGAGATATAACAATGAAGTGCATGATACAACCTATATATAAGAGATAATCTTTAAAGAGCTCAGGTTTCAGGTTACATATAACTTCCCCTACACACACGCTCCCCATATATGTATTCTACACGCTCCCCCTATCTACGTACACACAGTGAACTGAGCTCCCCCTACTTGTGATCTACCCTTACCCATGACTCATGAACAATATATTCTCCCCCTTTGATATTATCGAAAGGGGGTGGGCTATACCAAAAAATAAGCATATGCATGTACGGGAGAAAAAAACAGGATATGATGATTGTGATAAAGATATCAAACAGTGCATGTTATAAAAAGTGAACCGAGAGGCGAAAAACACTAGGGGTGACCAAATAGAAATTAGAGAATATAAAATATAGAGGTCAAACTCATGAGCGGAGTGCACAAAATAGTTCAAATAAGTTTTTAGAGTTAAAAAGGATTGGACAACACAGGTTAAACTAAGCACACAACTATTTAGAGTACAATGCTAAGAGAGTTATAGAATTAATATAGTGGAACAATGTACATGTCAAGAATAGAAATCGTGTACTAGTACTTACGTGTTGTAGACATATAATGTTGTTTCAATCCAATTCTTATGCACGGAAGCGTTAGATATAGCAATGACATGTATACGTGTAGCATCAGAAGACAAACATCAAGTAGAGTTAACATTTATTACATATTTTATCTCAATAATTCAATATGCTATCACGAGAGAAATAGAGTGAAAAATCATGTCACGTTTCGATCTAGGTTATACCAAGACTAGAACTAGGGCCACTATGACTTAAGATTTTAGTCTTAGCACAATATCGAAATGATTCTTTGGACCAAGGTGCTCATCCTCACAATGCTCATAAAGATTTATCAGGAGGAGTGAGTACTGCTTGGGGGTATTTTTGACACAAGATTTGATAGCATGCAGTTTTTTTCATTTAGACATTTTGTACTATCAATTTTATAGTTTTGATTTCAAGGACCCCGAATCAATCAAAATCTACCCATATAGATAGATACACTTTAACTTGTATACATAAGACTTGGCCACTAGAGATTTTGCCTGATTTGGCCCAAAGTTCTAACCTTTATATAAATGCATATGTATCGTGACATTGATTATTCAAGTTATTTCTAACGTGGTGGAGACAATATCACGAGTTATAGCATGTAAGCATATAATTTATACGAGAGTGCTCCATCTAGGGATGTGTGAACAGTGTAAATTCATTCCACTACCTAAATCCACACACATTTCTAGAGGCATATTCAACGAACATTAACATGTCTAGTCGCACTCAGTAGGTAAGCACATATAGATCTGACATATCATGACATAAGTAGACAATGTTCATAGAGATTAACAATCTTAAATCAAATATTATACATAATCGTTATGCTCTATGTTATAGCCATGTGTGTCCTAAGAGTTATCAATCCATAGTTTTTTTTAAAAATTTTGGGTTTTATATTTTTTTTGTATTTTCTGATTTAACAAAAATAAACAAAGTAAACACCAAAAACTAGACTAAAGACATGTTTGTTTTTTCAGGTTTTTCATATTTTTGTTTTTTTGTTTGAAAGACAACTAATGAAAGAATAAAACAAAAAAATATAAATTGAAGGAACAAACACAGAACTCAAAACAAACAAAAAATGCCCATATGACAATTGGTGATGCAACATGACTAGGTAGAGAGATCCAAAACGCTCAGCTTGAGTCGAAGTAACGAGAAATGAGCATCTGGGAGGGGTTTTGTAAAGATATCAGCTAGTTGTTCATCGGTTCCAATGAAACTCACTCTTACGTTCTCTTTCTTAATGTGATCCTGAATGAAATGATGACGAACATCAATATGTTTGGAATGAGAGTGATGTACTGGATTATTTGTCAAGTCTATGACACTCTTGTTGTCATACCTAAGATTAACGTTCCTACAGAATAAGCCAAAGTCCTCTAGCGTTTGTGACATCCAAAGTTCTTGTACGCAACAACTTCCTAAGGCAATATACTCGGCTTCAGCATTAGATAGGGCAACAGAGTTTTGTTACCTACTTGACCATGAGACTAGTGCCAGACCTAGGAAGTGACAGGTACCACTTATGCTCTTGCGATCCAGTGAGCAACCAGCGTAATCAGAGACTGAGTACCCATGGAGTGTGAAGTCGGTGGCATGGGGGTACCAAAGACCAAGATTTTGGGTGCCTATTAGGTACCTAAAGGTAAGTTTAACTGCTTTGAAGTGAGATTCTTTAGAATCGGCTTGATACCTAGCACAAAGACACACCGCGAATGTAATATCAGGCCTAGAGGCACTCAAGTAAAGTAGTGACCCAATCATTCCTCTAAATACAGTTTGGTCCACCGAAATGCCACTTTCATCCTTTCCTAATTTTAAGCACTCATTGGAGTTTTGACTTGTTTCAAATTTTTAAAACCAAATCGCACAAGCATATCTTTTTTGTATTTTGATTGACTTATAAAAATTCCATCATTACGTTGAGAAATCTGAGATTCTAAAAAATACGTTAACTCTCCAACTAAACTCATTTCAAATTCAGATTGCATTAAAGTGATAATTTCTTTGCATAATTTATCGTTTGTGGCCCCAAAAATAATATCATCCACATAAATTTGTAAAAGAATTACATCAAGATTCTCGTGCTTCACAAACAGAGTGGTGTCCGCCCTACCCATCCTAAAGCCATGTCCTAGGAGAAAAGTCGTGAGCCTATCATACAAAGCATGAGGTGCCTGCTTCAGTCCATACAAGGCTTTCACCAACTTGTATACGTGATTTGGGTAGTCAAAATTCTTTAATCCGGGTGGTTGCTCGACATACACCTCTTCCTTAATATATCCATTCAGGAATGCACTCTTAATATCTATTTGATATAATTTAATTTGTTTGTAACTCGCAAATGCCAAAAACATACGAATGGATTCAAGACGTGCAACCAGTGTAAATGATTCCTCAAAATCCACACCCTCAATTTGTGAGTAACCTTGTGCCATCAACCTAACTTTGTTTCTAGTTATCCTAGAGTCGCCATCAAGTTTATTTTGTATACCCATTTCAAACCTATAACTGGATGGCTATCAAGACGCTCCACTAACACCCAGAACTTACTTCTCTCGAATTGATTGAGCTCTTCATTCATAGCCAAGAACCACGATTCATCCTTTAAAGCTTCTGAGATGTTCTTGGGTTCAACTTCAGATAAGAAGAATAGGTTTGAGAAGGATTCATGCAAGGTCGACTGAGTTCTAACTCCATGTGAGGGTTATCCTATTACTAGTTCTCGTGGATGTTGATTTAAGAAATTTATAATGTTTGGAGGCATATATTCATCTACATGAGTCGGAACATCAACCACTACTTCTCTCTCCTCACCCTTAGCTTCTAACTGCGCATCATCATCAATTTCCTCTTCGTTTGGCCTAGATTCTTCAGTTAGTATATTTTCATTAAAATGTACGTGAGCTGATTCTTCAATAACTAAGGTTCGTTTGTTATAGACCCTATAAGCACGACTCGTACTAGAGTATCCTAAAAGGATGCCATGGTCTGATTTTTCGTCAAGTTTTCCTAAGTGATCCTTAGTATTTAGAATGAAGGACGGGAAACATAAGACTCTAAAATATCATACTGATGGCTTCTTATTGAAGTAGAGCTCATACAGAGTTAGCTTAATGATGTTATTAATTATCTACCTAAATCACTTAGAGGGTTTGAATAGGTGAGTTGTGCGTCTATTTGTAGAATAAAAAAATTAGCGAACTATGCACAGAAAATAATCAAGCAATCACATATGACACCAAGTATTTTAGTGGTTCCCCAACCTTGGGTATATCCACTTTCCACTCATCGATCTAGCAATGCGCTAGACTCGGCTACTCCACTAATCTCGGATTTAAAACAATCCTACCACTCAGAATAACGTTCCTACAACTCGATCCACAAAACGGATCTACACTCGGAAGATGAAAGCTTCCTACAACTCGGAGAACAAAGCTCCTACACTCGGAGAATAATCTCCTACAAGAGTAAAATGAATTTAAGAAATACAAACAGAATAATTTCTTAGATCTGGAAAATTTCTACTTAGGTCTTTCTTCTTGATCTTTACGGCTTTATCAAAAATTGTTGAAGAAGACAAGCCTGGATTCTAGATCTGAAAACCTTGGACTCATAGAATCAACGAGAAGATGTAGAGATTTAAAATGATCTTGATCTGTAAGTCGGCTGGTCTGAATCTACTTGAACGAAAGCCCTTGGCGATTTGCACGATGAGCGGCGGCGGCGGCGACTTCTGATTAGGAAAGAGATCTGGTAATTCAGAATTCTTAGAATGATTTGTTTTCACACGCTTGTTGTTAGGGTTAGTAAAAATGACAAGACCTTATATAAGATCTCCCTAACAGTTAGATTTATCATTAATGACGACCACGTGGACCAATCACATCAAGTTATTTGAAAAATCTGTCTGTCAGGGACTTAGCAAATTTTTCTGAAAGGATGACAGTATTACTCAAGTGAAGAGAGTACTACTCGAGTACTAAGACTGGCTCTCGAGTAGCTAACATCGGCTACTCGAGAAGAAGCATTTCAAGAAATATCAGGACAAAAAAATGTAATCACTCGAGTGGAGAAAGGATTACTCGAGTGCTAGAAATACTACTCGAGAGGTAGAAGTAAACTTCTCGAGAAAAGGACATGGAGAAAATTTTTGGGAAAAGAAATTGATTACTCGAGTACTGGAACTGGACTACTCGAGAAGTAGACAAACTACTCGAGTACTGGAACTTCACTACTCAAGTGGGGCAGAGGCTTCTCGAGAATTTCCTTCTGTCACTCGAAACAAATTGCTCATTTACTCGAGTACTTAACTTGAATACTCGAGTGCCATACTTAGAAATTTTCTGAAAAGTAAAAACTGATAACTCAAGAAATAGAAGAGGTCTACTCGAGTAATGGACTTGGATTCTCGAGAGCTAGATTCAAGCTACTCGAGAACCATTTCTTTTACTCGAATTTCAGACTAGACCTACTCGAGTGCATCTAAAGGTTCTACTCGAGTACTATAGTTCCACTCGAGTAAAACACTTAGAAGAATTTCAGTTTTATGTAAATTTTGTTTCTTCATTCCAATCAGCAACAAGTCTTTCTTCATCAAACCTAGTGCTTGAAAATGAAGTGTATCCCAATAGAGAGGCTACACATGAGTCGACACCATGGATCACACAATGAGGGATTATATTGTATGGTCCTGTGTTTGATGACCCACTGTAGACTGACATTGGTCTACACTTGGCAATTAGTCTTGCAAATACATAACTCAAACAGGATATCAAATTCAACTTGATTCATCTTAGTTCAAGGGTGACTTCATATAAATCTTGGTTATTGTGGATACAATACCCAACACTTAATAATGGGGCGAAGCATGACTTGGTTCATCACATAACATGTTGTGTTAACCTCTTCTGCCCAAAAAAGTTGTGGCAAGCCAAACTCAGCGAGCATCGTGTGTGATAACTCTTGAAGAGTACAGTTCTTTCTCTCTGTTACCCCGTTTTGTTGAGGAGTGTATGGGGTTGAGAATTCGTGCTTAATTCCTAAACTATTACAATAGTTCGTGAAGTTTTCATTCTCAAATTCTCCCCCATGATTTGACCTTATGCATTTTATTTTTAGTTCCTTATCATTTTGAAGTCTAGTGCATAGATTAGTGAATTCAAGGAACGTGTCAGATTTATTCGTAAGGAAGGTCGTCCAGCTATAACGGGAGTAGTCATTTATAAGAACAAACGTGTATCGATTTCCACCTAGACTACATGTACTAAGAGGACCAAACAGATCCATGTGAATGAGTTCAAGTGGTCTAGTCGTGGAAATGTCATTTTTTCTTTTGAATGAGGTTTTAATAAATTTCCCTTTTTGACACGGAGCGCATAAGGAATTTAAACTACCGCTTAATTTTGGAAGTCCACGAATAAGTTTGTTTTTCAATAGTTTGACAATTAGTTTATTTACCGAGTGTCCTAGTCTCCTATGCCAAAGATCTAATTCCTCATTTTCGATAACTAAGCATTTTAAGTCAGAGGAAGATATATCTTCAAAGCTAATAGTGTAAACATTATGAGTTCTATGAGCAGTAAGTAAAACACTATTAGTTTTTACATCTATAATCTTGCAAGTGTTTGTAGAGGATTCAAATATAATATTTAAGCCTTTATCACATAGTTGACTAATTGAGATTAAATTATGCTTAATTCCATCTACAAACAATACATTTGAAATTGAAAAAGCTTTGTTACTTATGGTGTTGATTACAAGGATGCGTCCTTTTTTGTTGTCGCCAAACGTCATCATGCACCCCTTCTTCTTCACCAGGATAAGGAACTTGTCTTTATCTCATGTCATGTTCTTGGAACAACTAGAGTCCAAGTACCACACGTTCTCCTTGTCCTTAGCCTGCCAACACACCTAAAAAGAAGATGAGGCTAAAGATCTGGTTACTCAAGTTGTTCCATCCATGCGATAGGTAGAAGACTTTAGTATCCAGACTTGCATAATTTTCTTGTCACCTTTCCTCAGACACGACCTGAATGTGTGACCAAACCTTTGATAGTTTGCATACAAAGTATTGGCAGTGGATGCTACCTTTATAGTGTTTTTAGAGCTCGTGCTTGAGGATAAGCATAGCCTTTCAGAAATATTGAACTTATTTTGTGATTTTTTAGAATTTGATTTAGGCTTAGCTTGAGAGTGATTACTGCTTAGTGGTAGCGTTATACTTACATATCCTAGTCCAAACTTTCCAGATCCATGACACTGTGCACCCAATAACATATTCAGAGATTTTTGTCATATTCCAAATTTCTGGATAGCACAATTAAGATCATGGATCCTCGTCTTTAGAGCGGTGTTTTTAGTGATTAGCATTACACATCGATTGGAGGATTGATGTTTACCTTCTTCTATCTTAGCAAGAGATATTTGAAGTCTTTTATCCAAGACATTCCTTTCATTGGTGAGATTGTTCGTTTTCAACGATGCCTTGGAGAGACTTGCTTTTAGCTATTCAATCGTTGCCATCGAGTGAGGACACTCTAGGCACTCGATCTTCTCTTTGCAACATTTTATCAATCCACTCTTTAAATTTTCTAAGTCCTTTTTAATTTTCTTGTTTTCATTTCTAATGTACTTTTTCTCAAGTATAACAGTATCTAACTTACCACATAGATGTACATAAATTTCTAGAAGTTCATTATAAGAGGGTGGGGTTACCTCAGTGTCCCTCTGGACACTGGACTCATCTTCAGACTCATCCCAATTTCTCCCCATGAGGCACAGATTTGCCTCATCTTCACTACTTGAGTCTGAGGTGCTTGACTCGTCAGATCCATCCTCGTCCCATGTTAGCACCTTTAGCACTTTCTTATTTCCTTTGTGTCGGCTCTATTTCTCTTTTTCTCCTTCTGGAGCCTTAGATATTCACTTTTATGTGACCAGTCTTGTGATAGTGGTAGCACTCGGGTAGGGTCTTCTCATCATCGCTCTCCGTCTCTTTTGACGGTTTGTTCCACCTCATGGTTTCTTCATCACCTTTCTTCAAGAATTTCTTAAACTTTCCGTACCTCTTGGGATTCTTCATGAACCTTTTGAACTCTCAGACATAAAGGCTTTCTTCGGCGTCTTCCTCAAATTCTTCAGTAACCCTTTCTCTCCCTTGCAGCCTTCAGTGCCAGCCCCTTCTTCTTTATCTACCTAGGATACTTCTCAACTTGAATCTTTAATTCGAGTTCATATGTCTTCAGGTTTCTAATACGGCTCTCTATCTCCAGGGTACTGATATCATGTGATTCGGCAATATCAATCACCTTCTGGTTGAAACGTAGAGGCGAAGATTGCAGGATCTTCCTCACCAGATCTCCATTTGAGTAGCTCTTCCCAAGGGATATCGAGGCATTGACAATCTTGGTGAAGCGAGTATACATGCTTTCCACCTCCTCGTCAATCTCCATCTGGAATTGTTCGTATTCAAATTTGAGTCAGAACAGCTTCGACTCCTTCACCTGCGAGTTACCTTCATGAGTAAGATCAAGTAATCGTCATATATCATATGCAGTTTCACAATTACAAATTCTATTAAATTCAATTTTATCTGATGCGTAGAATAGCGAGTTCATGGCTTTGGCATTGTTGGTACATCTCAATTTATCGGCGTCATCCCAATTATCGTGTGGTTTGACTAAGAAGGTGTCACCTACAGTCATAGTGGATGCAGTGTATTTTGTTATGATCATGGCCCACGCGTCCATGTTTTGGGTCATTAAAAAGATTTTCATTTGCGTTCTTCAGTGACTGTAGTCACTCCCCATAAACAGTGGAGGTATACTCACACCTTGTCCCTTAGGGAAAGAGTGAACCACGTTGTCCATCTTACTTCAGGATTTTAAGCGCTTTTTGAAGTAATCTGGCTCTGATACCACTTGTTGGAACTAGTGTACAACCTTAGAGGGGGGTGAATAAGGTTTTATGAGTGGATTAGAAATTCGAAATATTTTGGTCCAGAAAACAAGTACTGGAAGCTACCGCAGGGCGTTAGGTTGCTAATGCGCGGCGGTAGGTCACAGACCTCATTTTCTTGGGCAAATACCTCGTTGGATATCTATGCACCCTTTAGTGAATCACCGGCTAACAATCACAATGCTATAAGCAATAAATAGAAACAACAAATGAATTTTATTAAAACCGAATTAACAACTATTTTTATCAATTACAAAAACTTGATCTCCATGACGCCGGAGATCGGAGGTGGTGAAGGAATAAACACTTTTGGTTTTCTATACCAACCCACTACCCAGATCGGTTGGCTCTCTCCCTTTCCCTCTAAGAAAGGTCTTCGAGCCGGCTCTTCACCTTCGTGCAAGGAAGTGTCTTAGAGCCCCGCTAAATCACCCGATCTTGATGTCCCTTCCCGGGGATGATTTCTCACGGAATCCTCTCCGGATTCCGATGACCATCACCAGTCAATTTTCCTCACCACAAGAATACAGTGAAAAGAAAAAGTACAACAAGGGTATAAAAATATTTAAGTTTGAATCTCCCTGAAAGTATCTAGTGTCTACCTAAATCACCTAGAGGGGGGTGAATAGGTGATGTTTGTGTCTTTTCGCAAAATAAAAACAACTTAAAAAATTAGAACACATAGATCTATTGTGGTTCCTCGAGTTTGGTACGTCCACTGTCCCTCCTCGCCTATCTACCACAAAGGGCTAGATTCAGCTAATTCTCCTTTCTCAGATTTCAACAAATCTTACACCTCGGAGCCTCAACTTCTACAACTCGGAGACAACGCTCCTACTACTCGGAGAACAACCTCTCCTACAACTCAATCCACAAACGGATCTACAACTCGCTCCAAATAAGAATCTACAACTTAGAGATAAAAATCTCCTACAAAAGTGAAAGGTAATAATGCAAACAAGATTACAAATAATCTAAGTAGATCTATAGTCTTCACTCCTTTATTCTTCGAAATGGTTGAACTTGAAACTCTAGAAGAATAATACAAATCCAAAATCCTTGAAGAAGTAGATCTGAAATCACAAATGGAATAGATCTGATAGAGTAGAGATCTTTAGAGAGCAAGAATCCAGTCGATTAGGTCGAGGACGATCAAATCGTATAGCACGCTGGCGTCGACCGATCGGAAATCACGAATAGTACGGAGCCGACGGAAATGTTCGATCGAGATCTTTCTTGGAATGTTTTTGAGCACAATTAACACGATTAGGGTTAATGAAAAATCCACCCTAGGTATTTTTAGAGATCCTCCTTAGCAACGACTATAAAAGAAATTCCAAATCAAGACCTCCGTAATAACTGTATATGGCATATCGTTCAACCCGAGCTGAAGTTTGAAAAAGCGGAAGAAAATACCCTAAGTCATTTTCATTGAGTATCGTCGAGTATGGTTGAGTATACTCGCCGAACTGCAATGATTCTCAACAAAAGTACTTGGAGAAATTTAACTTGTTCCAACTTGTCACTCGACCCCAGGCAGAAAACATACTTGACGATTTTGACGAGTATCGGCTAGTATACTCGACGAGTTCGACGAGTATCATCAAGTATACTTGACTCATTCGAAGCCTAGCCAAGTGATAATCGATGAATATGACTTAGAAAATCCAGAGAAGTAAAGTCATATTGACTCGACAAATTCGTCGGGTATTGACTAATATATTTGACGAATTTGGCGAGTATCATTAGATATATTTAATGAATTTGACGAGTATACATGGGAATACTCGACGATTTTTACTTGGCTGATTTTCAAACTCTCAGAGATTTTACCGCAAGTACAATATGATGAATTCGACGAGTGTCAGTAAGTATATACAACGAATTTGGCGAGTATTGATGACTATACTCGACGAATTTGACGAATATCCTTTATGATACTCGACGAATTTTACTTGGGAAAAATTCTTGTTCTTCTGATTCCAAGTCATTGTCCTTCCTTTATCCTTCTCATGAACTTGGGATAGAAGTACACTCCAATAGAGAGATTACACGTGAGTCAACACATTGGCCTACACAATGAAGGATTACATTATATAGTTTTGTGTTTATTGACTCACTGTAACATGACATTGGTGTGAACTTAGCAATGTAGATCAACAAGTACATAACTAAACATGTAGCATCAAATACAACTCAATTCATCTTAGCTTAACGGGACCCTTCTTTAAATCAGGGTTATTGTGGATATAATACCCAACAATCTCCCCTATTTGAAAAAGTCAGAATCCTACAGCTAAGGTGAATTGTACAATAATAATAAAGCATGAAAATGAAAAGATATATAAAATTGAAACTAAAAATAAAAGAAACACAATCCCAGTCAAACATTTAAATTATATATATATATATATATATATATATATATATATATATATATATGTGTGAATTTTTTGTTTTGGGCAACCAGCAACCACACATATTAACCAAAACAATATAAGAACATCAGTCTTGCCTGCCCTGGCTCTTCTGACGTTGCCTGACAAAATAGGCCTTGCGCTTCAGATAATATCTCGGAGGAGCCGGTGGTTCCGTTGGATCATCAAACTTATGATTCCTAAAATGAATTCTTCTCTTTGTACTGGCCACCTCATACTTCTGCCACTCCTCTCGATCATAGTGATTTCACCTATTTTCACATCCAATGTCAACCAATGTGAATGAGTCTAAGATGATTCCTTTGGAAATCAGACTCCAAACCTCAGCCATTTCTCAGTTTGTCATTTCTCTATTGGGCATTTCTCTGGAAGGCTTTGATCTCACATCAGATGGGCCTTCACCATATTTTCTTCTTTTGAAGACTAGTGAAGGAATGTCTTCAATCACTCGAGCATCTAGAATATCAGCAGCATCAGCAGGTCTATCGTGTGAAAAATCCTGAGTGTCTGACCAGTATTGCGAGTAATCCTTAGAAGGATGAACTTCAGCATCTACTGGTGCAGACCCAATAGGTACTGGAAAACTTGCAACAACTTGACCTAGTCTGCCAAAAATATCATTATATAGCCGGGATAAGTTGTCATAACTGTATGCATTGACTCCTTTGAAGTTTCCAACCATGGAAGCCTCAACAGCATCTACCTTAGCTTTCAGGGCATCCTCCCCCTTTCCGACTTCAATAGCTATAACATTGGCATAAGCTTCCATCGTCGTGTCAAAATGAGCCTTTGATCTATTGTGAGCATCAATCATGGCCACTGCATTCTTATCAACATTCTAAAGCACCTCCAAGTTGCTTTTCAGGGAGGCCATGTTATGAACAAGTGCTTCGCGACCCTGCATAAACCAGGAATTCAACCTTGCATCTAATTTGTCAAAATGCACCTTAACAGTTGCAAGGTCGTTGTTCAAATCTTTCTCAGTTTCTTTTACCTTCTTCATCACTTTACGCAATGAACGATCAAAATGGGCTTGTTGTTTGGCCATCATGCCTTTTATTGTCTTCAGAATAGAGACCTCTGCACTAGTAGATGGTATATCATCAGCCTGAATACTGGGAGGGGTGCGGGGGTCCGCACTTCCCTCGGAATCACTGGAGTACTTTTCCATGGGAGTAATAGTAGCTTTTAAAAGGAGCTCAAGAGAAGTAGCTTCTAGGACAGGAGGGTGCATCTCAGCATCTCCTTCCCCATCAGACAAGTCAATAACATCTACCTCCTCTATTGGAGGTCCACCTAGGATTACAACAATCCTTTTCTGAAGCTTTCTCATGAATCTGTCTAACTCTGTTTGTATGGAGACAGAAGGATGGCTTTGCTTCCCCTTAGACCTTACTAGTAGTACATATGGGAGAGGTGTAAGGAGATTCTCAGGAACAGTGAGCGCAGAGGAATCATTTACAATATCAGCAACTCCAAGCACATCCTCATCAATCTCATAATCAGCAACATTTTGCGCAGAATCATCTACTAGCTCTTCCACCTCATCAGTAGTATCATCAAATCCATTATCAGCAGCAGTAGCATCAATCTCAATATCAGAGGAGATTGGAACATCATCAGCAGTCTCATCCTCAGGCACATCAGTCATTATCTCAACAGCTGTTGCCTTGCCTATAGCAGCAACCTTAGAGAGCAAATCAACTGTCTCTTCATCTGTAACTGTAGAAGCTGGCACTAACACTGAAACTGGAACCTCTGTAGATAGGACTGGTATCTCTAGCTCAGAGTGGATTAGGACATCTGGAACTTGAACTGAAGGAATACTCAAGGGCACTGACTCAGTAGACACTTGTGTATCGACTGTCTCCCCATCAACTCCTACACTCAATCTATCAGGAGTTTCCCTAGGGGTGGAAGCAGGAAGCCTGTCCTCAGGTACATCCTCTTCCTCTACCTCTGGCACATCTCTAACTCCCCCTGGTCATTGGATCCTTCTATCCCACCTCTAGAAGATGGAGGAATTGATCTTCTTTAGGTGGTGGATGGGGACACACTTGGTCATATCAAACTTATCTCTGTCCATTTGATTAAGATATAGACTTGGAATTCATCCAAATTTGGGAGTGAGGAGACTACCCTTAATCTTTTCAAACAACACTGCACCCCAATCCAATTTCTTCCTACAGATGATGGTCACCAGGAGCTTGAACATCTCAGAAGAGAGGTAGTCATGATAACTGGTCTTACATAACAACACCTTGCCAATGATGTCTGATAGCACCTTGCCTTCCTCGTTCATGCCTTTTCTCTTGACGGCTTTGGTGCCTCTAGGTAGTCCATAGAATAGTAGAGCTCTTATGAAGTCCTCCTCTTCTAGGTGATCGGCTTCGTCACATACTAGAAGCCTCAGAAGCCGGGTTAGGAGGGAAGCCTTCACCTTAATCTTTGTCTGATGAACCTTGCTTTTGATAATTGTATCCTCCCTGCGAAGCTTTGCTTTTTGATATAAATCCAAAACGTCTTTATCCAATACTTTGCATGGTGTTCTAGGACGAAAGAGAGGCCAACAGACTCCAACATAAGGATAACATTCCTGAACTCGTTTGACACTGATGCAAACCTAGTTCGAAGAAGTTCTCCACCTCCTAGCATTCCACTTGTGCTTCGAGGAGACATGGAGAATAAGTAAATTGAGAACTTAGGAATTGGCTAGGAGGGACTGTCGCATGCTGTTTCCCGAACAGATCAGTGGAAATCTTTTAGAAGAGATGGAATGGCAGCTGACATTCAAAACAAGATTGGACGGCTATCACTGAATCAAATCGGCGAGGGGGATGATCTGTGGTTGTCGAACCATCGGGAAGAAGACGATGACTGCCAGAAATCGATTCGTCGGGAAGAACTTTTCGACTGAATCAGATTTTCTTCTTTTGATGAAGTGGCGAGTGTTTGACCCGAACCCTTGTATATATATATATATATTTTTTAAAATAATTTTACATGGAAAAGGCGCGTACTTGAACCGTGACTCTTAGGATCCAATATAAGAGAGAATAATTTGACCTAAGTGAAATTTGTCGAAATGTTTGATTGACCCTTTCTGCTGCAACATTAATTCAAATGACGACAAAATAATGCGCCATTTAATTTCTGTTTTTCTGAATAATTTGACTATATGTCTGGTCAAATTTATTCTTGTCCAGTTGAATTTGTTCTTATTCAGTCAAATTTATTCTTTGGTATTTCTTCTGGTCGAATGAAAGACTTCTAGTCGAACTTGACTACTTTTTCTGCTAGATAGTGATGTCTAGTCAATTTACCTTATATTAAGTTGAATGTATTTACATCAAGTAAAATTACTTCTCTGTGCATATTCTCCTAGAAGTTTGAGTTGAATTCTTCTTCGGGGCTTCTTTCAGTCAAATCTGGACTTAAACCCATTTTTTTTACATTTCCTTCTCCCTGTCTAGTTGAAATGATCTAATCAATATACCTAAGCCAGAATATTCTTCCTTCAAGACTTCAACACTGATTTTATCATCAAGAATCATTTTGTCGAATCGCCTTGAATTTTCTACATGATCGTGTAGTTGATCGGAACAATTCTTCACTTAACAGTTTTATATATACTTATCATCTACACGAATCGACTTGATTCATCAGCACGAGTACTTTGATGTTTAGTCAAATATTTACAGACTTTAAATTCTTAACTGTAATAGTACAAGCCTTCTTTGTAATTTAGTACGATTGTCTTGATCTCTCATTGAATCTGTACTTAGGTAGATTTTAGTCTTCATGATTCATCTACTCAAATATAATTGACCCTTCTACATGTATGACTAGATTATTCAGTCGAATCTATTCTTAGGAATTTCTCTGAAATCTTTCACACAATACTTCAAGACCTTTGTGTTCATTTGGTTTGACTATCTAGTCAAATTAGTGCCTTTATAGGACTACTGTGCTCTTGTTGATATGTGTATGATTCGATTTGACAGTTCTGCACATTCAGTTAGATCATCTACCAATTCAGCTAGATGTATAGACAAATTTTAACATAGACAATTTCTATTTTTATGATGTACCTTTTTTCATTGCTGAACCTTTTAGATATTTTTTATATAACTTTTAAGAGTGAGTACCAAGTCCAACATAGTCTAGGACTTAGGTCAACATGGTGTCTTGCACAATGAGGTATTACATTAGCAATATCATGTCTAATGACACTAAGTCTAGCCCTATGTTGGTCTTGTACAATCATGTACCTGAAATCAACATAACAAGAGCATGTACATCAAATACAAATGTGTTCATCTATATTGTGAGAACTTCTTCAAATCATTAACATTGTGAGTAATGTTCCCAATAACGGTTATAATGAGTAGGTTTTAATTATGTAGATAAACGTTAGATTTCCATAGTATAGGAGTAATGGTGAGAAAACTTACAAATGAAACATGTAGATTGTTACATGCATGGAATGTCCAAAGTGTGGTGCTAATATTAGTACCCATAATATTAAATTGCACAAATAAAATCAATAGTATGTATCATTTGGCAATAAACGGAGAATTGTAATATTCAAAGGATTTTATTTAGTTAAATGCATCCTAGAGCCCAAATTGTCTAATTGGATCATTTGATTACTCTGACATAATTTCCCTTAGTTTGGTCTCTTTATATGAGTCATTCCACCTAGACGTGCAAATAAATCATGTTGGGCCCAGGATGGACCCGAGCCCCCTAGGCCAGGCTTTTTACTATTGGGCCAAGGCTAGGCCCAACTCAGGCCAAGCTCGGGCCCTTACAAAGTGATGAGGCCTACTAAGCCCACAAAACTAGACCCAAATAGGCTCTAAATCCAATGTCTAGCTTCCATTTGGCAACTAACTAGCTGCCAAATGGCAGCTATTTGTTTCCAAATGGCAACAACAATTGATGTCGTTTGTATCCCCACTCATAATGGCAGCAAGAATTGCCATGCAGCAACTCTTGCTGCCAATAGGTAGCTAGGCGGCCAACACAAGCTGGCTGCCCTTACATTAAAATGTTGGGTCCATGTCCCAACATTAAATACTGGGGCATGACCCCAACAATTTAATGTTAGGGCGTGACGCCAATAATATAATTCTAGGGCATAGCCCCAACAAATTAATGCTAAGGCGTGGCCCCCAACAAATTAATGTTGAGGCATAACCCGATCATTTAATTACTGATACTAGAGCGTCGCCCATCATTTATAATAAATATTGGGGCGGCCCAAGCAGGAAAGGAATAAATCAGGTTTTGGGCCTGACAGGGCCTAGGCCTGGCCCGGGCCAGGCTCTGCCAAAATTATTGGAGCATGTGATCCACACTTATTGATTTGAAAATAACAAATCCCAAATATATTTGATCATAGTATTTTTTTGGTGTGCAGATAACATAGGTACAATACTCTGATGAATGTGGATTGGCGATAAGCAACAAAATTCAAAGCAAGAGATATCATTGGTGATAGCTTTCTATCATTAGGTGATAGTGTTGATAACATCAGCATGACATAAGCCATGATCAGAACCACTCGACCACGATGTGGATTACATTGAGATATCACCAGAAGATATTAATAAAGCGACGTGATAGCCCCACGTCCATACATTATCTTCATATCCATGGCATGGTTATTGCATAGTGGGACACATGCCAGTTTGAGGAGATATTGTAGGTGATACATACCTATCATTGGGTGATAGCATGAAAAGTATAAAAAGAGCATGATTTCAAGGAATATTGGTTACACACCTCCTATAGCTTTTATTCTCATGCAATCCCGTCAAACTACCTCCAAAAATCTGAAAAACTCGTAAATGTCCAAGAAAGTTCATGAGTGAAGAAAAGAATGTTTGTGTACTTCAACTCTGATGATATTGGTAATGATTCGTCGTCTTCTTTAGTGCTCAAGACTAGAGAGAGTTTTTAATTCCAGAGTTTTTTCATGTTTTCTTTTCATTGCTTTTTGTAAATGGTAGAGAATTCACCTCCTTGTAAGTGACGACTAGGCCCTTATTCAGTTTAGGGGAAATTCACCACCTTGTTTGCAATAACTAGGTCTTGGAGAGATTTAGGGGGAGGCTAGATTATGTATTTAGGGAGAGATAAGCTATAGTCAGTCGGTCCTTGGGAGGACCATTGAATTCTCAAAAGAAGATTTTCATTCGTAGCCTCGATTTCAAGCTCTATTGAAATCTTTGTTTATTCTCTTTATTGATTATGAAATAAGAAGTTCATTCCATTTGTCCATAAATTTATAATTACTTATTTCATGTTTCAATTTGTGTGAAAATCTGTTTAAGTTCCTTTAATTTTTTACTAAGTTAAAAATTTCAAGAAAAATTATTATTTTGCCCATATTCCCCCCTCCCCTCGAAGGGCGCCTCAAGATCCAACACTTGGTATCAGAGTTAGGTTACACCAAAATAGTTTTACCACCGGGAGTAATGACGCATAATGATCACGCTTTTTCTAAGGGGAAAGGTATTAGTAGACTTCCCTTATTCACTAGCACTGATTATAACTATTGGAAACTCAAATGCAATGTTTTTTAGTTGCATTAGATATTGATGTTTGGGGAATGGTAGAATAATTCTACACTCCACCTAAAATGGTAGTTGGAAGTGTTACTATGGAGAAAACAAAGGATAAATGGGACGATTCTAACAAACTTAGATACAAAAACAATAGTATGGAAAGGAACGCTTTATTTTGTGTGTTAGATAGAACTGAATTTAATAGGTTTTACGCTTGTGAAATGCTTACGATATTTGGAATTTACTTGAAGTTTCATGAAGGTACATCGCAGGTGAAGATTTCAAAGGTGTTCAAATTAGAATCAGAATTTGAAAAGTTCGGGATGGAAGTTGATGAAGACGTTGATTCGATGTACATAACTAACATCGTCCACAATTCCAAAGTACTTGGCAAGAATTTCTCCAATGGTGATTTAGTGAGAAAGATTCTTAGGTCGCTTCCCCTGAATTTTAATCTGAAGGTGACCGCCATCTCAGAATCACACGATCTAAATACTCTTCAAATTGAGAGCCTCATCGAAAAATCTCAAAACTCATAAGGTGGAATTAAAAATTCAACAACAAGAGTATAACTTGGAGTCAAAAAATAAGGCGTTGACATTGAAGTCAAAGGAAGAAGAATAAAGTGAAACTAATGAAGAGGATGAAGAAAGTTTGTTTGTAAAGAAGTTTAAAAGATTTATGAGAAATCCAGAGATGAGAAGTTCATTCAAGAAGTATTTTAATAAGAAGGAATTCAGGTTTAGGAAATAAAAAGGAAAAGATGATGTTGAAGATGATGAGGAGTGTCCGCCACCATAATGTTATCACTATAGAAAAATTGGACATATTTGAAGAAAGTGCCCAAAATAGAAGAAGGATAAGAATAAGGTACTTAAGGCAAAAACTTGGGATGATTCCTCATCTAAAATTTCAAGTGGATCAAGTTTAGAAAATGATGAGGAGACTAACATGTAATTGATGAGAAAGAGCATTTGACCATCCGATGACGAATGTAGTATCCAAAGCACACTAAGGTAACTACTCCAACTTATGATGAATTATATTCTAAATTTATACAAACTTGTAAATTCTTTGGTAAAATTTTAAAAGATATTAATTTATCGAAATCTGAAAATAACGTTTTGAAGAAAGAAAATAAAAAAAATATCAAATGAATTAAAAGTACTTGGGAAGGAGAAGATTTATTGTCGAGACTATGATCACTCTCTGTCAAGGATAAAAGAATTAGAAGAAGTTCTTACTAAGTCCCTATCTAATGTTGAATTTCTTACGAAAGGAAAAAGGGACTTAGAAAGATTTCTTAAATCTTCTAAACATAAGTAGAAGATGGAAAAAGGCTTTTGCAAACTGGTGTGTCATGTAAGTCACAGAAAACATAAGTTTGAAAGCCTGTATCCATGATTTGAATATGGATATTAAAATTTTTTTAATTATCCAAAAATCATTAGATATGATTTTAGCCAATTAGTGTTATGGATCTTCAAAGTACGAGCTAGGGTATGTTGTTGGAAGCTATCACCTAGTAATAACCACTATTGCTGATGATAATGAAAAATCCAGAAATGCAATTTTTAAAAATAAAAATGTTTATTCTACCGGTAATCAATCTTCCAGTAAGAGTCTGAAGACAATTATGAAAAAGACTTCATCTCTTTCTATCACTTGAGCCAAATGTAATAGGTTTAGACACACTACTGACTCTTGCAGGAATAAAGGTCATAGTTTATTTAAATAAGTACTAGTACCTAAGGTGTCCACCTATTCTATGGGAGGAACCACTCAGGTAACCAGATTTCTACTCTCATCTTCTTTCTAGGTATGTTGGCAGGCTAAGTAAAAGAAAGACATGTGGTACTTCGACTTAGGATGTTCAAAGCACATGATAAGCAATAAATTAAAGATCTTAGCTTAGAAATGAAGAAGGGATGAGTTGTGACCTTTGGCGACAACGGAAAATGAAGGATCAAATGCATCAGTGTAGTGGGTAACAATTCTTTTACTATTTTGAATGTTTTATATGTAGATGGTATGAAACATAACTTAATTTCAATAAGTCAATTATGTGATAAAGACTTAAATATTTTATTTGAAACATCTACAAACTTGTGTAAAATTATTGATTCGAAATCCCATGAAATTATTTTTACAGCACCTATATTTCATAATGTTTATATGTTGACATTTCATGATCTTTCCTAATCTTCTTTAAAATGTTTTATTTCAAAAAATGAAGAATTAGAATAATGGCATTGGCGTCTTGGTCATTCTAGTGCAAAACTAGTTATAAAACTATCAAAAAAAATTTGATAAAATATTTACCTTTATTAGATGGAAAGTTGTCCTCTTAATATATGCCATATCAAAAAAGAAAATTTTCAAAATCTTCATTCAAAAGCAAAAAATGTTTTATACTACTAGACCTCATCAATTAATTCATATGGATTTATTTGGTCCAGTCACTACACAAAATCTTGGAGGTGGAAATATAATTTTGTTTTGATTGATGATTATTCTATATTTTATTGGACTTTATTTAGAACTTTCAAATCCGATGTTTTCTTTGAATTCAAAAAATTATGCATTCGCATTCAAAATGAACTTGATTTAAAAATTAAATGCAAACATTTGGATCATGGAGGTGAATTTGAAAATGATAAGTTTATTACTTTTGCACTGATTTAGGTATAAAACATGAATTTTTTGCTCCTCGCACACCACAGCAAAATGGTGAAGTGGAGAGGAAATAAAACTCTTTAAGAACTAGCTCGCACTATGTTGCCTGAATATAAATTACCTAGATCATTTTGGGTTGAAGCTGTTAGTACTGCATGTTATGTTATTAATTGAGTTATGCTTCGTCCATTTTTAAAGTTAACTCCTTATAAACATTATTTCCAAAATAAGCCTAATGTATTATATTTTAGAGTTTTTGGTTGTAAATGTTTTATTTTAAGTACAAAAGAAGTGTTAGGAAAATTTGATGAAAGAATTTTTTTTATTGACTATTCTTCAACTAGTAAAGTGTATAGAGTTTATAATAAAAGGACTATAATAGTTGAAGAATCAATTCAAGTTAAATTTGATGAGTTTGTTCCTTTGTAGTTGATAATAATCCTACAAGAAATGAAGAAGAACCAATTCCTTTTTCGGAGCATGATGATGAAGAGTTACTTGTAGATTAAGATAAAGACAAAGAGGAAATGGAAGAAGTTCAAGAATATGTGCCTCCAAGTGAACTCAAATTTTCAAAAGATCATCCAAAGGAATTTATCATTGGAGAACCATTGAGAGGGGTTAATACTGGTTCTTCTTTACATGATTTATTTTCAAACTTGCTTTATTTCTGATATAGAATCAAAAGATGTTTTAACCGCTTTAAATAAAGAACCTTGGTTTTCTGTTATGAATGATGAACTTAGTCAATTTGAACGTAATAAAGTTTGGAAACTTGTAGAGAGACTTTCTGATCATCCTATTGTAGGAGTTAGTGTTTTTTTAAAAAATAAACTAGATAGTGAATCTAGAATCACTAGAAACAAGGCTAGGTTAGTGGCAAAAGGATATGCTCAAATTGAGGGGTTAGACTTTGATAAAAATTTTGCACCCATAGCACGTCTCGAAGCAATTAGAATTTTTCTTGCATTTACTAGTTTTAAAAGATTTAAATTATTTCAAATGGATGTTAAAACTGCATTTTTAAATGAGTACAATAAGGAAGAAGTTTATGTAGAATAATTCCCTGATTTTGTGAATGAAAAATTTTCTAATCATGTTTAGAAATTCGAAAAAGCACTTTATGGTTTGAAATTAGTGCCTTGTCCATGGTATGAAAGATTGACTATATATTTATTGAATAATAATTATAAAATGGGTAGGCCAGATAGTACACTCTTCATTAAGAATGTTAAAAATGATTTAGTAGCTTTACAAATTAATGTTGATGACATTATTTTTGGGGCTACTAATGAAGATTTATGTAATGAAGTTGTTATGGTGATGAAAAATGAAATTGAAATGAGCATAGTAGGAGAACTTACATATTTTCTAGGATTTCAAATTACCCAAAAATATGATGGTATTTTCATTTGCCAGTCTAAGTATATTCATAATGTTCTTAAAAGATTTGGATTTGAAAACCTTAAACAAGCTAGTACTCCTATGAGTGTTTCATTGAAATTAAGAAAAGATGAAAGTGGAATTTCTATTGATCAAACCTTATATAGAGGGATGATAGGATCTTTATTATATTTAACTACATCTAGACCTGGTATTATGTTTGCAGTTATTTATGTGCTAGATTTCAAGCTAATCCCAAATAATCACATTTAAAAGCAATTAAATGAATTTTTAGATATCTTATCAGTACTTCTAAACTAGGTTTATAGTATACATATAATGATTCATTTATTTTGCATGGTTATTCTGATTCGGACTATGCTGGCTATTTTTTATATTGTAAGAGCATAAGTGGCACTTTCAATTTTTAGGCCCTTCACTTATTTCTTGGTCGAGTAGGAAATAGAATTTTGTTGCCCTCTCCACCATCAAGGTCGAGTATATTACACTAGGTAATTATTGTGTACAAATCCTATCGATGAAACAAACATTATAAGATTTTGGGGAAACCATAGAATTAAAATGTGATAATTAGAGTGCAATAGATCTAACCTACAATCCAGCATAACATTCATGGTCTAAACACATAGACGTCACACATCATTTTATTAGAAACCATATTAAAAAAGTTAATATTAAAATTATCTCTATAGGAATAGACTCACAAATAGCCGATATTTTCACTAAGCCACTTCCTGATTCACGTTTTTCTATGTTAAGATTAGAATTAGGAATTTTAGATATTGCAAACTAAATTAATTAATTTATAATATCAAAAAACAATTAAAAAGGAGTAAATTTTTTTAAAAAATTAATTAACTAAAATCACAAAACACTAACTCATTTACAACAAGCTAAACTTTAATTAAGCAACCACATAAGTTTTAAAACATAATGTTCCAAACATAATTAAACATCAGAGAAGTCTTAGAACACATAAAACAACAATATTTAAAAACTCACTATCGCCGGCGACAGTGTCTGTCGCCGGGCGATATCCTTAAAACACCTTCACATACATACATCTCCAGATCAAAACTCTCAATCTCCACTGATAGCTAGTTGGTATTCACTTGAGCTTTGACCTTGATCCCATGTTGTCTCATACGTCGAATTGAATGGTGTGGAGGATCCACCACTAGACTCTCCCATTTCTTCTCTTTTACAACGATTAGTTTCAGAGTCAATTCTCAAGCTATAAAATTCATAAACTTCTTCATTCCAGTTAGTCTCGCCTTCGTGTCAGCTTTGTGCTCTTCCGATGAATCTTATGTGTCCTCCACCATTTCTCAAAGAGATCTTCCTCGAGGAAGTTGAACTCTAGTAGAAGTAGAGACTTCCCCTAGAGTCGGTCTCGCTTAAGAAGAAGTTTCACCTCGACCAAATGGAAATCGTATCAAATCTGTGTTAAAAATTGGATGGATGTAGTCATCCACATAGTAATTTTGATCAATCCATCTTTACTTTAAATATAAGATTCTTTGGATGATTCCTCCAAGTGGGAGTGTATTGATTTTCTTCCTCATTGGGTTTTTCATCTTGTATGTGTATCGAATCATGGACAAAACTAAATTAGCCACGTCAAATGGTGCTCCTTCTAAGATCATATACGTAACAAAACTTAGCTATGTTGTGATCTTCTTAGTGCCTCCCACCTTTAACATTATCGTATTTCTCAAGATATCTTGGACTAGGAAGGCGTCAGAAGTGAGAGTAGTGGTTGATTGAATTAGTACTTTGGAGTTATTTTCATGAAAAACTTGGTTCAAAACCGCCCAATTTCGATTCTTTTTATAGTTTTCTACTACATCCTACATGTTTGTAGAAGAGATAATTCCAAATTCATTCCTTAGATCATTATGGGTGATCTCAACTAATCCTCCTTGTATTTTCGATCTTACATCTCTATTCAATTCACTAAACGTTGGATCTTCCAAATGATTGTATAATTCTCTCACCAACATGGAACAGAATATATCTGAAATACAAAGAGATATTATACCTGACTGAGCAAGCTTATCATAAATCTCTGTGTTGGATGTCACATTGAACTCCACAACCTTTGACACCCGGATTGTTTCCCTTTCAATACACTGATATGTTTGATATGACGAATGAGGATTGTTGGACGAGCTCTTATGTGCTCTGGAACATGAAGCCATCTTTCCTGGAAGAAAAAAACAAAAAAAAGTCACAAACTTGATTAAAACACTATCGCCGGTGACAATGGATGTCGTCGTGCGATAGCCAAAACACTTCAAACACCCGAACACCCTTCAAAAAATCTATTATTTCACTAATTTCTAAAATAATTTAGCTTTACTTTATAACTATAGGAAGATAAGCTTGGAAATCAAACCACAAATTCAAATAAACATACAATTCATCATCTTCTCAAACTCATAAAGGCTAAGCATTAACAACAAGTGTTCAAAATTTTTAAATCTAGCATTTCTCTAACTTTAGAAACCTTCAAAATTTTCCTAAAACTCAATACATTTTATCGATCTAAAAATCCATGAAGAGTTAACTTCCCAAATCAAATTTTCAAAAGTTATCTCCAAATTTTTCAAAGTTTTCTCATAAAATTTGTAACACCCCAAGTTCCTTGTAGCTAGAAATTTGGTTCTGTGAGCTACTGCCCGGTGGTAAGGATAGCATTGGCGGTAGAATTACGAGATTATTATAGGAGCTCTCTGTGAGATACTGCATAGCGGTAGTTTGATACCGCGCAGTGGTAGTACTAAATGCTCTCGATGCTCTCAACACAGAATACTATCACACGACGGTATTGTGTTACCGCGCTGCATTAGCATAGTTGATTTAATTGTTAGAGCTCTCAGTGAGCTATCACCCGACGGTAATGTTATTATTGGCGGTAGCGTGGCTGAATAATTGGTAAAGCTCTTGGTGAGTTACCACATGGCAGAAGCGGGGAAGTTACCGCGCGGCGATAAAAGGGTAGTTACGGTGCGACCACGTGTCGGCATATGATTGGAGATTTTGGGCGGTGGGCTTTCGGATCAAGCTAACGTTTGAGTTACCATGCGACGGTAGCTAGTTACCGCTCGGTGGTAGCTCGGTTTAAGGCCGAGAAAACAGCATTCAACTTCATTTTTATCTTGGCTTTCTCCTTCTAAGCAGCAGAGAGAGGGGAGTGAAGGAAGAGGAAGGAGATCCCACCATTGTTGGAGCTTTGGAGCTCCGAGTCACGAGATGAGGTCAGATCCGTGGAGGCAAGTTCGTTGTGGTTATTTTTATCTGGCTAGTTCCTCCTCCATGGTGCTGAAACGAACATCACGGGTAACGATCTTCCTTCTTGGACATGTGAAGTCCTTTGTTTTTGCATATGAGGGTAGACGCTCCATGAGCATGTAGAGGCGAGTTTATCGACGGGTTGATCAGTTGTATCCCTAGTAACTTTGCATTTAGAATCCGGAATCGAAGTACGGAATAGGCATGCTGTGTGAAGACCATCCAGACAGGTTGGTCTGTATTGGTGATGATTGTTTTGTATGTCGGAGAAGACTCTGTGGTGAACGTTTAATTCATAGAGTCGCGTGGTGTGCAGGTTGTCGCAGTGAGAGTACTGGAGTAGGTCCCCAAAAAAACCTATTTAGGGAAGAAACGATAGTTTACCCCCTACCACGCAATGGTAGCTCCCAGTGAGCAATGATTATGAGGCCCATATCTTGGAGACTTGGGGGCCTTGTGTTGAGCTAAGAGCCTGAAGGGCCCAGCTTTGTGTTGGTTTTTTTATATATCACAATACTTATGCGCAATAGAATAAGGAAACAAGAAAACCTAAAAAGAAAGTGATCTTTCGATGAGCATTGATCAAGAAGTAAAGTTCTTATAAATAAAATTTACCTTTGCGGGATTGAGTCACTACTCAACCGAGATGCTCCAAGAAAACCGGGGACCACTAGCGGTTGGAGTTCCGAGCACAAAATAGTGTCCACGCCTCTACAGGTGATCCACACAAACGGGAGAATCCTTAGACTCTTGTTACACAAGATCTACATTAGAGGAAAACACTCTGCATCTTTACAGACTATTAGGTCTGCTCCAAAAGCGGCGACGGCGATGGGCACCGAAAATGGGTTGAGCGACGGTGACAGGATTGGGACTTTCGGAAACAATTTCCGTCGGCCTTTTTCCTCTCGGGCTTAGCACGGTACGTTTGCACACTAAAAACCCTAAGACATCTTCTATTTATACCCAAAGGGATAAACAGCAGAAAGTCATTACTATCGATAGACCCGAAACATATGGAATTTTTCCTCGACGAATCAACACTTGACTCGACGAAGCATCGAGTGGACTCAACGCACTCAACGCCTGACTGAGTGGTCTCAACGCACTCAACGCACTCAATGCCTGGTTGTGCTTGGTCTCAACACACTCAATGCCTGGCAGTTGACTCAACACTTGAATCTACAAATCAAAATTTGACTCGACGAAGTGTCGAGTGGATTCAATGCACTCAACGCCTAACTCAACTTGACTCGATGAAGCGTCAAGTTGTCTCGACGCACTCAATGACAGCTTTTGATGAATCAACACTTTACTCGACAAAGCATCGAGTGGACTCAACGCACTCAATGCCAGCACTTGACGAATCAACACTTGACTCGACAAAGTGTCGAGTGGTCTCAATGCACTCAACGCCAGCACTTAACAAATCAACACTTGACTCGATAAAGCATCTAGTGGTCTCAACGCACTCAACGCCTGGATGAGTGGACTCCACACACTCAACGTCTGGCAGTGTGGTCTCGGTGCACTCAATGCATGGTAGTGTAGTCTCGACACACTCAACGCCTATTACTGTTTAGTCCTTCACTCATCATATATGAGTAAGAACAACATAATACATTCCTCCAATTTCTTCAAACGCTCTTATGTGTGACCCTATATGCTCATATTGTGTTGGCAGTGAGACCACATGCTTGATCACTTCCATATCACAATGGTAACACCAACAGTCTCCCATTTAATCTTGAAAGTATCAAACAAAAGCTTCGTAAACAATGAGCGACATCTAAAAATGCATCATTGCTCCCAAAGCAATAAGAGTTTAAAACTTAAGAGTCATTATGACCAATATATCAATGTTGTCATGTCCCTTCATCCCTTACATCCGGATAGACCTAGAGGTATAAACTATGTCACCCTCATAATTGTTCAATCCAAGTTTCCTAATCTAGAATAGACTTCCAGAAATCGATGAGTCCAATATCATATATTGACTCAACCAAGTATGGTCATGCATTTATCATTCTCATTCCAGCAAGGGGCCCATGGATGAACCTCCTATCATATAGGAGTACAAATCCCATTTCTGTCCACATGCAAACACCCAAATGATTCGTAACGTACCCAATAACCACCTTTATCATCCAACTTTCTCAAGACTGGACTTTCGATAGCATCAATACACGCTCTTCCTCACTTGATGAATATTGTGACTTTAGGTCAAAGGACTACAAACACCATTGCCACTTGAGCCATACTTGTAAAAAGTTCATATAACAATCCATAAAGTACTCTCATGGTGGGTCTGTCCAGTATAACTTGTTCACTAACAAGTACCCATGTGGTGACTTGATATCATAATATCATGACCTGTGAGAACGTTCACCAGTTATAATGCCCCAGTTTTCTGGACTTGAGGCTCAGGATGTTACTGTGTGGCGGTAGGTTGCTATCGCCCGACAATATCCTTTAGGAGTTGAGTGGAGTCGCTAAGTGGTAGGTGTTGAGTGCGTTGAGTGGCAGGCGTCGAGAGCGTTGAGCGGTATCGCGCATCGTTTGTGAATTACTGCTCGGAGGTAGCTTAATACGTCGAGACAGAAGCATTGAGTGATCTACCGCGCAACGGTATTACTACCGCTGGAGGTAGCGTTGTATTATTTTTGACCGACGACTCGGGAAGTTAACACGGCATGGTAGGTATCTACCGCCCAGCAGTAGCATGTAGGAGCAGTTTCGTAACGGCTAAATTTAGGCCGTCTGATCCTTCTTGGGATGTAATCCTATGGCCCAGAACACTCCGTCCAAGAGACTTAAGTTGGGCTTAAGGGTTGTTTTCTCTCATTCTTCTCATTTTGAGTGGGAGTTAAGGTTTGGAAGAGTGGATTTGGAGGAGTAAGTGGAAGGACTTTCTCTGCCATTAGCAAAGCTACGAGGCTCCGTTTGTCAAACCGAGGCTAGATCCGTGGAGAGGACTTGAATGTGCATATTTTCATTCGTGCAAAGCAAGATCTCCATGGCTAGTAAGAGGAGTCATAAGGTAACGACATTTCTCCTCTCGGTCTTTAGGATGTGTGCATAACATCCATTTTATCTTGCTTTTCTCTCAAGCATTTAGGCACCGGATCTCTCAAATGAGATGGGTCCGGGTTTCCATGGTTCAAGAGGAGCCACTGGGTCGATTGTGTCTGTCCTTGACATGATGTTGCATTAGAAATCTGCTCCGTTAGTGGATTAGGCATTGTGGGTGAAGCCGTAGTCACGACCATTAGTTTGACTCGGTGATGTTGGATAACGAGCCTTAAGGATTTTGCTAGAAATCCATTTGCGGAGAGAATACATTTGTGATGTTTGCCCTTTACTTTGTGCGAGAACGAATGATGGATTAGGGTGGGAAAGGCTATATTCATTGATTGATGTGCGAAGGCGAGACTTTGTCTCTGTGGTCCGCTGGCTAGCCCGTGACGTACATGTAATGTATGGAGAGTGTCCCGACGAGACAAGTCCCCTTCTGAGAAACTGATGAGAACTCCAAGCTTTTGACAAGCTCAGGCGATGGAGCCCATGAGCGGGAAGGGTCAAGCAAGGGTTCTTAGCATCGGTTTGGTTGTGTGATGGAATCCTGACGTGAGAAGTCAGAGCTTGTAGGCAAGCCTGGGTTTTGATACCCATGAGCAGGGTGGGGCCTTGACAAGAGTTCTGTGTGGCAGCTTGAATACTGTTAGGGGAAAATGGAAGTACATGTGTGATGTTATGTGATGATATGTGTTGGGTATTGCATCCATAATAACCCAGATTCTTACAAAGTCACCCTGGAACTAAGATGAATTAAGTTGTATTTGATGCCTTGCTTTAGTTATGTGTTTGCAGGACGATATTGCCAAGTGTAGACCAATGTCAGTCTACAATGGGTCATCAAACATAGGATTATACAATGTAATCCCTCATTGTGTGAACCATGGTGTTGACCCATGTATAGCCTCTCTATTGGGATAGACTTCATATTACAAGCACTTGGACTGATTGGACATAGAAGTGTTGGTGACCCTCATTGAAGAAAATAATTTCAATGAAGAAAAATTCTCTAAGTCATTTACTCGAGTAGATGTATTTATACTCGAGTAAGTGAAATGGTACTCGAGTAGTTGAATTCTTATACTCGAGTCACCAGTTTCTCCTCTCAGAATTTTTCTAAGTTAAATACTCGAGTAGTCAGTTTTTGTAAGAAGTGAACTAAAACAAGCCGGAAATGGTATAACTGAAATTTTATTATCAGAAAAAGGTATCTATTACAAAGGTATGGCCTCCCTTATATAGAATGGAGGAGAGAAGAGAGAATACAAATAAGAGATGTGGGACTAAAACTATACAAAAGAATCTGGGCGGCTAGAACAACAGACCGGAACAAGCCGCGCGGTTAGACGGAAGGGCTAACCGCTCGGCCACTGCCAGAGAGAGACAAGCCGCTAAGGGAGACCGTTAGACCGCCCGGTCTCCTAGTCGCCAGTAACAGACCGCTAGACCGCTTGGACCTCAGACCTCAACGCAGCAACCAACCCGCTGGAGGCAAACCGCCAGACCGCCCGGTCAATAACCCGCCAAGCCAGACCGCCCGGTCTCAACTTCAACACTCCCCCTCAAGCTGGAGCATATATGTCGATCATGCCCAGCTTGTCACATATATGAAGAAATGAGGCGGATACTGGCTTGGTGAAGATGTCAGCCAGCTCTTTTTCAGACGTGACGAAGGGAGTGCAAATTTGTTCCTTTAGAATCTCTTCACGAATGAAATGACAGTCGACCTCAATGTGTTTGGTTCTCTCATGGAAGACTGGATTTTTGGAGATATATATAGCAGCCTTGTTGTCACAGAACATAGGTAGAGGATGGTTGTAGACCTCTCCTAAATCCAACATGAGAGCCCGTAGCCACTTTAGCTCGCAAGTGGTCGATGCCATACTCCGATACTCAGCTTCAGCACTGGACCTGGAGACAACAGATTGCTTCTTGCTCTTCCAACTTACCAGATTGCCCCCAACAAAGGTACAGAAACCGGAAGTAGACTTGCGGTCCCCTTTGTCATCCGCGTAACTCGCATCTGAGTAAGCTTCAACCCTCAGATGATCATTCTTCTGAAAGAGCAATCCTTTCCCAGGGGCTGCTTTGACGTACTCCAAGATCCGCAAGGCGGACTGTAGATGGCACTCCCTGGGAGCTTGCATGAATTGACTCACCTTGCCCACAGCATAGGAGATGTCGGGCCTAGTCACGGTGAGGTATATGAGCTTACCAACTAGACGCCTGTACCGCGAAGCATCTGAAAGAAGAGGCGAATCATCTGTCCAGGTTTTGTCTTCTCCAACAGCCATGGGACATCGGGCAGGTTTGGCCCCAGTCAATCCTGCTTCTTTTAAAATATCAAGAGCATACTTACGCTGAGAGAGGACTAAAGAGTTGGGCTTCCGAGAGATTTCGATCCCCAAAAAGTACTTCGGAGAACCCATATCTTTCGTGACTAGATGTTGGCGAAGATGCCGCTTTGTCAAGGCTACCCCTTCCTGGTCATCACCAGTGAGAAGAATATCATCCACATATACTGCAAGAATCACCAGTCCCGAAGAGGTTTTGCGAATAAATAGAGAGTGATCAGCAGTGCTGCGAGCAAAACCAACGGCCGCCACGATGCCGCTGAATTTGTCAAACCAAGCTCGAGGGCTCTGCTTGAGGCCATAGATTGCCTTCTGTAGCCGGCAGACTCGTGTCTCCCCCTGAGCAACATACCCTGGAGGTTGCTCCATGTAGACGGCCTCCTGAAGATCACCATAAAGGAAGGCATTCTTGACATCCAGCTGGGAAAGGGGCCAGTCTTTGTTGACTGCCACAGAGAGAAGGACCCGTATAGTGCTGAGACGAGCCACGGGAGAGAAGGTGTCAAAGTAATCAACCCCATAGGTTTGAGTAAAGCCCTTAGCCACCAGACGAGCTTTGTAACGGTTTACAGTGCCATCTGGGCCAAATTTGACTACAAAGACCCACCGACAGCCAACAACATCTGTATCAAGAGGAGGAGGGACAAGAGTCCAGGTACCCCGCTCTGTGAGGGTCGCCATTTCCTCATCCATGGCCAGCTTCCAGTGAGGAATGGCAAGGGCCTCATGGTAGGAACGAGGTGTGGTAGTAGCAGAGATAGCCAGCGCAAAGGCCCTGCGAGAAGGGGTAAGACGATCATATGAAACAACAGCAGCAAGGGGGTGTAAGGTACACGTCCGCACCCCTTTGCGAAGAGCGACAGGAAGATCCAGGTCGGCGGGCTCCTCGGCATCCAGAGCATCCGTGGCAGAGAGAGCTGGCCCGGGAGGAGAGAGCGACGGCAGCGGAGATGAGGGAGAGGGAGGCGGAGAGAGAGGCGGAGGGAGAGGAGTGGGAGGAGACGGAGGAGGAGCGGATATCGCAGTGGGGTACTCGGTCACTCAGAAAGGCTACTGCTGCTTTGATCCTGTTCTTCGCAAACAGTTTGTCAGAAAAAGGTATCTATTACAAAGGTATGGCCTCCCTTATATAGAATGGAGGAGAGAAGAGAGAATACAAATAAGAGATGTGGGACTAAAACTATACAAAAGAATCTGGGCGGCTAGAACAACAGACCGGAACAAGCCGCGCGGTTAGACGGAAGGGCTAACCGCTCGGCCACTGCCAGAGAGAGACAAGCCGCTAAGGGAGACCGTTAGACCGCCCGGTCTCCTAGTCGCCAGTAACAGACCGCTAGACCGCTTGGACCTCAGACCTCAACGCAGCAACCAACCCGCTGGAGGCAAACCGCCAGACCGCCCGGTCAATAACCCGCCAAGCCAGACCGCCCGGTCTCAACTTCAACAGTTTTTACACTCGAGTAGTTAAGTCCTTTGTCTCGAGTACCAAAAATCAGAGACTCATGTAAATTCTCTCCACTCGAGTAGTCTATATACTACTCGAGTAGTCCAGAGTCTATACTCGAGTAATTCTTTTCCCTCTATCTCAGAAAATGTTCTAAGTACTTTGCTCGAGTAGGCCTTTCCATATACTCGAGTAGTTCTTAACCTCTCGAGTAGCTCAGTTCATATACTCGAGTATGTTTTCTTATGCTCAAGTAGTCCAATTCTTTGACTCGTGTAATCAGCCTAGCACTCGAGTATATCTTTAATCTACTCGAGTATCTGCTCCTCAATTCTGGATATTTTTCTAAGTAAAATACTCGAGTAGTCTCTTTCTCCCTTACTCGAGTAATGACTTCAAGTACTCGAGTAGGTATATGATGACTCGAGTATGTCAGTCAAACTTTCAGAAATTTCTCTAAGTCCATATTTGACAGGATTTTTTTCAAATACATTGACATGATTGGTCCACGTGTACATCATTAAGAAAAATTATGACCGTTAGGGGATATCTTATAAATAGGTCTTGTCAAGGCCGATCAACCCTAATGTTAATAATTATATTCAATCAAGCCGTCAGATTATTCTAAAGTTTTCTAAATCTTATTTCTCTCTCTCTCAAAACGAAAGCCGCCGCCGATGATGACGATCTCCTTCGTACTAGGGCAAGGGTTTCGATTTCAAGATTCAGATCAAGTTTGATTTCTAGATCGAGATTTTATGTTCGTTCTTCATCATCTCTCTCTCTGATCTGGTGAAGTCAAAGTAATTTTTCAGATCAAGTTTTGCCGAGACATCTTCTTCAACTTTTCTGATAAAGCCGCAATGACTACGAGAAGAAGATCCGGCAGATCTTGTCAAGATTTGAAGAATAATGTTTGTATTTTTATTTCTCTCAACTTATTTCTTGTAGGAGAACTTTCTCCGAGTTGTAGGAAGTTTTACCTTCCGAGTGTAGATCCATTTGGATCGAGTTTGTAGGAATGTTGTTCCGAGACGTAGGATTGGTTTTTCAATCCGAGATAGTGGAGTAGCCGAGTCTAGTGGTTTGTTAGATCGGTGAGGGAAAGTAGACGTATCCAAGATTGGGGAACCACAATAAATCTTTTGTCGTCTGTGAATGCTTGATTGATCTGTGAGCATAGTCTCTAAATTTTTATTCCGCAAAAAGACGCACAACTCACCTATTCACCCCCTCTAGGTGATTTAGGTAGACAACTGAACTTTTTCAATATGTGATGATATGTTAGATTCATGTACTATGGGGTGCCTTTGGTGAAACCTAGGTTTGTATACATGTTGCATTGTAGGCCCCCTTTTTATTAACTGCTCAACCTAGAAACGTGTTTGATGTTTGTTATATCCTAACCTGTTTCTTTACTCTATATATTTATATATATTTGCATATGAAGTACTGACCTGTAGGGTGATGGGGTGCCCCGAGGTCTACTACGGACGGTCGGGAGGAGATGTGTTGGTTACATAGTTGAGGTCAGCCTTTGTTGGCCCACGTTACAACAGATTTTTATAGGGCCTGGATCGCAAGTGGTAGCAAGCTCGCCGGCCAAAAAGGCCAAAGCCTCATGAAGTGGATTCTCTTTTATTTACACATGTTTGTTGAATGCTTTGCTCCATAAATTATAATCCAGCTTGCACGCCGAGGTAGATTAGGAGTGCTAAAGCACATTACTCTGTTTATTGATGTTTCACTTTTTGGACTCATGATTATTATAAGGACTTAAGGTCATTTTGATACTCCTGTGATAGTGGATAACTTCTGGTGTTTGTGGGTTTCCGCTATTGTTGTTCTGAGTTTTGAGATGCATTGCTCTTTTACATCACTTTATAATGCTAAAGTTGTGGTGTCTATATGTTGTGGGGCCCCGGCCGGACCCATATTATATGGTCATTACAAGGGAGGTGTTACACTAGTCAACACACATGCTAGTCTTAATGTAGCATCATCTCCCTTAGCTTCTAAGATGACACTCCGATCAAGGACCTTTAAGAATGAAGCGTTTAAGAACATAGGATCTCACATTCAAGTCTCCACTTGACTCTTATGGAAGCAAACATTCTAAAGGCATTTATTACGTTAAATTAATCTATCACAATAGAAATAAATTTACATAATATATAAAATTGAAATGTATACTACTCTATTCATCAAATGAATTATTACAACCGATAAACATATAACCCGCAAGACTCCTACTAGAGTTGATCACTCAGGTATCTAATACTCATTGATCTCACATGACCATCATGCTTTCTCTATGCGAGAGGGTTTGTTAGTGGATCCGCAATATTTTCTTCAGTCGGCACTCTGCAAATGTGCACATCTCCTCGATCGACAATCTCACGAATAAGATGGAATCGCCGAAGTATGTACTTGGAGAGCTGATGAGATATGCTTCCGAAGCAAGTGTAACTGCAATGTTGTTATCACAGTAGAGAACTACGAGACCAACAATACTAGGAACTACATCTAGCTTGTCGATGAATTTCCTAATCCATACAACCTCCTTCGTCGCATTTGCTGCATCGATATACTCAGCCTTTGTTGTAGAATTAGGAACTATCTCCTTTTTGGAACTCTTTCAGCTAACAGCTCCTCCATTTAGGTTAAATATAAACCCTGACTGAGACTTTGAGTCGTCCCTATCAGTTTGGAAGCTAGCATCTGTGTAACCCTTTACAACGAGCTCTTCCTCTCCGCCAAATACTAAGAACATATCCTAAGTTCTTCTCAAGTACTTCAGGATATTCTTAATGACTATCTAATGATTATCACTGGGATCAGACTGATACTTGCTAGTCATGCTCAAAGCATAAGAGACATCAGGTTGAGTACATATCATTGCATATATGATTGACCCAATTATTGAAGCATATGGAATCAACTTCAAGCAGTCCTTATCTTCACAAGATTTAGGATACTGGTCGTTAGAGAGACTCACACCATGAGACATGGGTAAGAATCCTTTCTTGGACTCAAGCATGTTGAATCGTTTTAACACCTTCTAAATATATGTACTTTGGTCAAACCCAGCAACTTCTTTGATCTATCTCTATAGATCTTAATACCAAGTATATAAGTCTCTTCACCCAAGTCTTTCATAGAAAAGCAATTCCCTAGATAGTTCTTAATAATTTGTAGGGTTGGTTTGTCATTCTCGATCAGCAGTATATCATCTACATATAATATCAAGAAGACAATAATGCTCCCACTAATCCTCGTATAAACTCACAATTCATCCTCGTTCTTGATAAAACCAAACTCTTTGATCTTTTCTTCAAACGAAAATTCCAACTTTGAGAAAACTATTTTAATCCATAAATGGATCTCTACAGCTTGCATATTTTAATGGCTTCACCTGGAGATACAAAACCCTTGGGTTGTGTCATATACACTTCCTCAAGGAGGTTTCTATTTAGGAAAGCTGTTTTGACATAAATCTGTCAGATCTCATAGTCATAATACGCAGCAATAGCAAGCAGAATTCTGACGGACTTAACCATAGAAATAGGGGAAAATGTCTCATCATAGTCAATACCATGAATTTACTTGAAATCTTTAGCCACATATCTCCCTTTGAATGTCTGTCATTCCTATCCAAGTCAGTCTTCTTCTTGAAGACCCACTTGCACCCTATGGGTCTTACCCCTTTAGGTGGTTCCACCAAGGTCCAAACTTGGTTTGCATACATGGAGTCCATTTCAGATTTAATGGCCTCAAGCCACTTCTCAGAGTCCAGTCCACTCATAGCCTCTTGGTTGGTTGCAGGTTCATCATCACGATCCATAAACAACATATTACCTATTTGAGACACGAGAAATCCATTTCTCTCAGGCTCAAACCTTGGTCTACAAGATCTACATGGAACTTGTATTTCTTGAGCAGGTTCTCTAGCTACAATATCTTGCAGTCCTTGCTCATGATCCAATTCTAGTTCATTCACTGTTTGTGGTTCTTGAACTTCTTCAAGTTCTACCCTGGTTATCTTTCTACTTAAGAACTCTTTCTCAAGAAAGATACCAGTCATTGCGACAAACCCTTTGCCCTCAGACGGTAGGTAGAATGTGAAGACCCTTTTTCTGGGCTTCCCAAAATGATCGGTATTGATTTCAATAATGGAACGCAGGAAATAAATACACGGTATAAAAAAAGAACAACACAGAACTTTTTAATCCATTATTTTATTTATTTATAATTATCATACAGTAACTTATTCTAAGTCTGTTAAGAAATTACAATAACTTTCTGTACAGAGTAGCCTATGACTTTCAGAACCTTCTTCGATTAATTTGTAGACATTTAACCATACCTAATCTAATTATTCAGTTACGAAACTCCGTCGTGTGCTTGGAGTCACACCTGCTACCTAAAAAAATTGGATCCACTGAGGGTTAGTCATAAAAATATGACATTGTGAGACAGAAATCTCGTGAAATGATTATACACGCAACAAAGGGAGTATACCAATATGCTAACAGTACATTTAAATCATAATTACTGAAATATACAACTTGAAATTCGCTGAACTCCCACCCTTTTAGTTTCATATTATGGGAAATACTTAGGTATGCAACTTAAATTGGCAACACCCCCGAATAGCATAATTTTAGGCTCACCCCTACTGGTGAATCCATTAGTAGATGCCTCCACATCATCGAATTTGAATCCTTTGTATTTCCCTATGCCGATTTTTACTTGAATTCTTAATTATCAAACGTTAGTTTTTAATAATAATTTTCCCTTAGAAATTTGTATCGTTTAATTATCCCCTTGCCCACTTTTATTTATTTAGTGATATATCATTGAGTCGAA